>CM076461.1:8471325-10871325 GCA_038419695.1 Scomberomorus guttatus
AGAGCATCTTAAAAACAGTCAGTAATATACTGAACGTCTACTGTGGGATAACGAGGCAGCAATTTGAGATGAACAAAATCTCCATGTTTCCTCCTGAACTGTACAAAAAGAGCTGTACTTCACTGTACATGGACCGGCTATATTACACGGCGTCTCACTGGACAAACAGCGGGAAGGGTGTTGGGATGTGTGACAGAGAGGAAGGACAAAGAGATTGTTTGAGAGCAGAAAAAGATGAGTGAAAGACGGAGGGAGGGAAAGGACAGAAAGAGGAGAGGAGAAGGGAGACGGAGAGAAATATGTATGCAGCCAGCTGCTTCAGCCTCTGGGACTTGGGAGGAAGGGGGAGCTGGGAGAGAGAAAAGTCACAAAACTACAGCTCTGTCTGCAGGCGATGGGTCAGGCGCTGGGCTTCAACCTACACTAAACATGCCATCGCACTCAAGCAGAAGCAGGGGCGGTTATCATAAAAGGAAACATAGGCTATTATTCTTGTTTTTTTTTTATATTGTAAGGAAAGCATTACTGGGGGAGCGTGGCACAAAGTGAGAAATGTGTACAACAAATTGTAAAGACTGGAATGTTTGGAAAGGGAAAAAACAGATACAGGGAGATTGAAAAGAAGAAGACTAAATAGGCAGTTCAGATTTCAGCGTGTGGAGGAATGAGGTCTTCTAGTATCCACTTACATTTAACACACAGAGAGAAGAAACTGAAAGAGGGAGGGAGAGGGAGGATGTCTCAGCGGTGTCTCACGGAAGCAACAATGCCCCTAATCTTCACTTCTTCTCCTCTTTCTCTGACCCAACATCCCTCCTTCCTTCATCTTTGCTCTCATTTCAGTAATCTCTATGTTAAGAAGAAAAAAA
Organism: Scomberomorus guttatus; assembly: GCA_038419695.1. Taxonomy (NCBI): domain Eukaryota; kingdom Metazoa; phylum Chordata; class Actinopteri; order Scombriformes; family Scombridae; genus Scomberomorus; species Scomberomorus guttatus. Next base: position 8,472,195 of record CM076461.1, read on the forward strand.
AAAGCCTGGTGTGTGCATGAGTGTTTACTTGTGACAGAGTCAACAGGAGAAAGAGAAAAAGAAAGAAAAGCTGTATCCAGATGTTAAATTACATCCTGCAGCTGTTATGTACACGTAAGGAACTGTCTCTCCCACCCTGTCTTAACAGCAGATGGACAGATAAGCTATCTCCTTCTTATTCATCTTTAATTCCTCTCTGTTTCCGTTTTCTCGTCCTTCTGCACCTGAATGGCGGTCTGGCTGTCACAAAAACTGAAATCTAACAGCAGCCTCGATACTGTTGTGAAACCTAATTCAATAGTACATTTAATGAACATGCAACTGTAGTTGCATCTAGAAATCCCAGCATGTATACAATTTTTATTATTATTTTTATTTTGCAAGTAGTATTTTATTGAATTTTTGTATAAACATTGTCACATTCTGGTCAACAAGTTGAATTACTACTATACATATATAAAATAATAATAATAATACAAAAATAAATAAATAAATGAAAAAACACACAGATAAATGTATATTCCTACATTAATATGCACCATAATCTCATCTGATTTAATTCTCAGACACATAAAGAATGTGCTGTGTATGTGAGTATTATGTACGTGGTGCTTTACTTCAAGATCTGTCCACATTAACAATGTATGCCAAGTAGTCTCCCCACTTCACCACATATTTCTCATTCCTGTCCTTAGAGCTGAAAGAAATTTGTTCGTATGATGCGACTTTTGCCAAATCTGTGAACCATTCCTGGAAAAAAGGGTTCCCCTGGGTTCCTCCAGTTTCTCGTTATAATTTGTTTTCCCACCATTGTACTCATCTGAATAAAGTCCGCGGCTCCACAGTGAGATGTCATTTGTGGATCACTGAGAACATATAGCCTCGGGGAGAGCTCAAAGTTGGTCTGGGTAATGTTTTTTTTATATGTTCACGAACCTTTAGCCAGTAGTTTCTGAATCCTGGGACATTCCCGGAGTAGGTGAAGAAGAGTCCTTTCAGAACTGTAATTTTGACGTCTCTTTCTAACTCTTATTTTTACTCCTATTCTAAGTTAAGGACTGTATGCCACTCTGCATTCTACTGTACACATTGTACGAGGGTGTGACAAATAAAACCTTTGAATCTTGGATCTAAACTGGTAATTTCAACTAATATTAAAAAGAAAACATAGAGCTGCCATTGGTGTCACAAGAGGTAGTGCAAGTGGCTACAGCAAAAATATTTCAACTTGAAGTTCTGCAGTGTAACTGAAGTGGAATAAAACTTTGTCCCACCACAACGTCAATGTTCCACCCATTGTTTAAATGAGGCATGCATACAATTCGATCATACCAATAGTTCTTTTCCTTATGAGCAAATTGATCTATCAAGCTTAGTTGTAACCCTTTCTTGAGTGTTGCTATGAAGATCCAAAGCAACATGTTAGCATCTAGTTAAAAGTTGTTTCACTTTCTCAATTTTTACAAAATTACAGTTTTGGTGACTCTCCTTTTAGTCACTTCCTCCACTAAATGCTCCACTATTTTCACCAGCTAGTTGCTAACTTGGTCTGCTGTTTGGTGCTGGACAGCTAGCATACAGCGGGTTTGTCAGAGCTTTTTTCTTTTGCTAAAAATAGCTGGCTGCTGCCGTGAAATGAAAACAACAAGCTGAAAGACGCCAAAATGCTCCATAGAGCTGGGTGGGTGGGTGGTTGGGTGGTTGGGGGGGGGGACTGCAGAGTCAGGTAATAATTCTATTCCTTCCCCGACTCTCGTAAAAAAAGACAAGGCAGTTATTTCTGCTGCCTTTCAACGCAGTCGGCCTCGCAGTATCAAAAGCCACCATTCCTCTGTGTCTGTTTGCTATCCAGCACCAGACACACTAATGGATTTTCTGCCATGCAGCTTTGTCTTCCTCAGTTATCAAGAGTCATTACTGTTGAGGGCTCAAGTGCTGGGTTGCTGGGCTAAAAGGGAGTGACTTTTTTTCTCCCCAGATGCCATTGTTTTTCCTACGTGAAAGTACATTTAATGAATCAGTGTTTCCTCAGGGGTGACAATTAAAACTCTCCCAGATAAGAATAAATCTTCCTTTTTACATGACAAAATATGACATCCAGACTCACAACTTTTTGACCCCTGTGCCCTAAAGACATGTTCAAGATGTTGTATAACCTAATTTAAAAATAAATGTCTATCAATGTAAATAAAATACATAATTCATTAGCAAAGAAAAAGCTATTTGCACATATTATGTGGGTTTTAACATGCAGACAGGATTATGTTACCGCACTAAGTATTCTTCTTCATATTCTTCTTCATATATCACTTCATCTTATTACTACACAAAATCAGCGTATCTTGTAAAAACAAAAAAAACGATTAAAAGATTGAAAAAAAACGACAAAGAACACAGATTCCAAAACGAATTGGACCTGTTATTTCAATATTTTGTACTTTCATCGCAAATGTTACAAATGCGTGCGCTTGCCTACGTGCAGATGTTTGTGTCCGCTGCATTTAACCACTCCATTCCTGCCGTCCAGTACTTATTATCCCTGTTGACATTCTGGAGGTCCTGAACTCTGCCTGACAAACCACATATGCAGTTCAACCCTTTTATATCCTATCTGTTGTTGGTTCTGGACTCAGCACCCTGCTGCATGCACGCTCATCATGTACACAAATACACTGCCCACCGGGCACCCTGTCATTACACACAATCCCTCCTCTGCTGAGTGTGTTCCTGTGTGTGCGCGTGGTGGTTTCTTTTAATAACACTCTCCATGCGCACTTACGCTCCTCTTCGCCTCTTTGTCTTTATCTGTTTCTCTCCCTCCGTCTCTCGTTAATTACACAGAGACGGGAGGACTAAGCTCTCTAATCTGAACAGATACGACCCCACCACCAGCTGATCCCTTAACACTGTTACTTATACCTCAATCCACCACTTGCACACACGCAAATACACACACATAGAGCTGCAGCTAAACGTTAATATGAATCTAAAGAGAAAAAAATCACTACAAAGGGGCATTTTTTTTATCCTTAATCATGACCATATCATTACACAAAATGAAAAGCTGGAAGAATATAGATTCAGACTATTTCGTGACACAAAAAAAAACTCTTAATTCAAGATTCAAGGATATTTTAAATGTTACAAAGGTCGAACTATGTCACCGTTTTCTGCCATTTTTCCTTGAAAATAAAGTTGACTCAAATGTGCTGAAATTTCAGGCTGAAGAGTTCTTTTTTTCAAATGTGTCCTCCATCCATTTAATAACAAAATTGTGGTATTATGCAGATTAAAGCTACATTAAATACTGTATTTTAAGCAGCTCCAGCTTGGCTTATCAAAGTGCTTTTCCGCTAAATCTATTTAATGTAGCTTTATTTTTACATAAATCCACTTTTTTATGTTTAGCTAAAAACGATTAAATAAAAAGCAGCAAAAAAAAAAAAAAAAAAAAAAAAATGCAGGTTTTCCACAAAAATGCCCTGAAAATAAGTACAAAAAGACTGCAGATTACATTTGGGTATTTAGGTTTATCACTACAAACCCATATGACCACACATACACATACACATATACTCCTTACATATAAGCTACAGAGAGGGTGTGACAAACTTCATCATGTGATGTTGTTAGTTATATATAGAAATGGGAGCACAGCTGTCTTTCCATTAGGCTAAAAGCACAGCAGCACCATAACACAACCATGAAGTCAGCAGCCCGCTTGCCTCTGTATGACAAGACAGAGACGAGGATGAGGAGGAAGACGGAAAAAGAGATCTCAACATAGCTGCTGAGAGAACTGAAGAGTTGGGAGTGCAGAGGACAGAAAAGAAGCGAGATAAGGGCAGCGGACAGAGTTGGGTTTAATTTGAAGGACTGTACGCATGTGTGTAGCAGTAAAGATTAGACTGAATGTAAAGAATCAAGAGGAAAATGAGGGAAAAACACCTCTTCCATAAGTATTTGGCAAGTTGGTGAATGGTTTTTTGATGTTTGTGTAGACTGTCGGGCAACTGCCCTGGACCCAAACTTTAGCCTAAGGGCTCCCTAACAGGATTTTGTATTGAGTAAATGTTAAACGGATTGCCATGAAGTTTTGTACAAACAGACATGCTCCCCTGAGAAAGTAGTTTTTATGTAGCACGATCAGCAGGTTAAAGTTTTCTCAACGTCTGATTCGTGGATTGGCATACAATTTTGTACAGACATTCATGGTTCCCAGACGATGTATCCTCATAACTTTGGTGACCCCCTGACTTTTCCTCTAGCGCCACCATGAGGTCAAAACTTTAATTTGTTCAATGTCCAATGTGCTCATGACCAAATAAATGCAAGACTAATCCCATCAGCCTCAACTGTACTTTAACTGGACTTTGTCTTTAGTGCAAATGTGGTTGATGATGAAACACGGTGAACATCATACCTGCCACACATCAGCATGTTAGCGTTGTTATTGTGAGCATGGTAGCATGCTGACATTAGTGTTTAGCTCAAAGCATAGTACAGTCTCACAGAGCTGGCTGTTTTGTTTTTCTATTATTGAGCCCTGAAAGTCTCATTTTCTTCAAACAAGCGTAAAAATCTGCCAGTGCCGTATAAATAATTCAAAAGATAAGTAGAAATGAGTGTCACTATCTTAAAAGAAGACAGAATAAGGGAAGTTGCTACACTACTATCAACAAAATTATTCTACAAAAAAAAACTGAAATCATTTCATCGCACTGCCAGATTTTTTTCATTTGTTTTAAGAAAATAGAACTATTAAAACTTAACAGCAGACAAAATGACATGATAAGATTTTTGCAGGGTGGAGAAACGGCACTTTCTCTGAGTTTCTGAGGAGGCACATGAATAGAGCAAGGGCTCGATAAAGCCACGGTGAAATGGAGAGAAACCAAAGGTGGATAGTGACAGAAAATAAAAAAAAAACAGCTTGCACTCTTTGCGAGAGGATAGAAAGAAAGAGCTAGAAAAAGCTCCCTGCCTGTCTGCCTGCCTGCCCGCCTCCCCCGGTGTGCAGTAGGTGTCTGCTGCAAGTCTAGCGTGACTGATCTGAAATCAGGTTTTCTGCCTATAAATATAGAGCCGAGCAAGGCGTCGACTCTTCCACTTCCCCTGTTTTTCACACTGTGTGAGTGTGCGTAGGCCACAACCCAGCTTTCATTTTCCACTATGGCAGGAGACTTTCTCCAATATGCCCATCGCAAAGTGATGGGGGGGGTGGGGGGGGGGGGGTGGTAACGGAGGGTTGCAGAAAACACTGAAAACGAGAGTCTTTCATTACTTTGCTTCATAAGTAATGATGTTGGGAGGAATGGATACAGGAGGGAGGGAAAGAGAGATAGGCATAAGCTGAGAGCAGGAGCGATGAACGTGCGTCAAGATGGTCTTTTGGGTGAGACGAGAGAGGAATTATTTATAGTGAATTTACACATCAATGACAGTTTTCTCCCCCTTATGATTTCTCTGTTGTTGGATGCAAAAACATGTGTTGGGAACACATACAGATTGTGGGAAATACTACATTTGTAAACTTAAACATGTGTATGTACAGTATGAGAGAGAGAGAGAGAGAGCGAGAGAGAGAGAGAGAGAGAGAGTGTGTGTGTGTGTGTGTGTGTGTGTGTTCATGTGTCATTGTGCGCCTTTAATTGTTAAACCACAGGAAAGAGCCAACAAATGTTTTGTTTGTTTCCTGCCTGCCTGCCTGCCTGAGAATTGCCAGATTTTGGTGCTCGTGATGAGACAAGCCAACTGGCAGCTCACCGGGTAGTCTATTAACAACCACACACACACACACACACACAGGCAGTAAAAATCTCAACAACTGTACCACTGTCATTGCTGGACCACCTATGGGCCTTTGAGCCAAACAGACAATAGGAGACATTACATCAGTGACAATAGGGCTGCTTTTGGAAAACACGGTGTCAAACACGCTGTCATTAAAGCTATTTTAGCTCTGGACAAATACTGCCGCATATAGACAAGCAGCTGTACTAATAGAAGCGGTTGAAACGCCCGTACACAGGTGGGGCTACAATAGGTATGGCTGTCATGTGGCGGCTCCTTTTGAAGTCAAACGAGAGGGAAAGTTTGCAGAGACTATAGGATCATTAGTGTGTGCGTCTGTGTGTGTGTGTGTGTGTGTGTGTGGCCATCACTCATATATATATATATAAAACTCTCCTTTCATGCCCTCACAAAGCCCCAAATAGCTCTTAACATAAAGACCATGAATAGGTTAGAAAAACTGCCTGTTCCCTGCACCAAAGTGCTTAAAAAGTACATACGTAATATGAAAACTCAAAAGTTTCCAGACTCAAGTTAAACACTAGCGCCACTTATTTTCTACCTTAATGAACATGATGTCACTAGAGATTAACTGCCACCCTGCAAAAACTAGAGAATGAATCTCATTTTCGGACTTCAATAGCACTGACCGTTTTATGACGAAATATAAAACAGTGGACGGCTGCTTGTTTTATGGAGCCATCTCTAAATAGAGCCGCTATTCATAAAGTGTGCCCATTTATCATAAACCTTCACGGTCAAATAAGTGGGATTGACTCTTTCAACTGGCTTCACATAACTTATGATTGAATGTCTTTCGCTGGTGGGCGTCCTGCGGAGAAGTTTTTATTTGCTGTAGAAGTCTGTGTTTTGTTCAGAAACTTATATAATAAAATAATGATCATTTCAGTGCTGCAATCCATTGCAGTTGCATTGTAAACATGTTAATTTAAAGCTGCTATAATCAATATTTTTATTAACATTGGGTCAAATTACTGTGCTATGTGTAATGTGAAAAAAGGGTCGCTCGTAGTGATGAACTTTAACCTGCAACTTTACTGTTTTGGTTCACTCTCACCGCTCTCATCAGTGTTGTTTCTAGCAGCAGCAAGCAGCTGTTTTCAGCTAAAAGGTTCTGATAAACCCACTGTACGCTACCCGCTCCGCACCAAACGGCAGACAGACAAAGTTAGCGATTAGCTGGTGAACATAATGCAGCATTTATCCACTAAGGAGCCAGGTATTCCCCTCAGGAGTTGATGGAGACCAACCATTAGCTAAAAGGAGAGTGAATATTGGACCTATCAGGTGGCAAACTCCAAATAAAAGCTAATGTTGCTTTGTGTGTACTGGATGTGTAAATATGCCATTGTTTGCTACCACATTAGCCATGTCAACTTCATAAGGTGTTAATTCGGTATGTCGATGTATTTACAACTTCAAAAAAAATCAATTAATGCAGGTTAAAATAGCCAATCTCGTTCAATCTGATTTATTTGTATCTTCTTTTTTTTTTGGTTTCTTCATTTTATTCTTGTCATTTTATATTTCACTGCCATGAAATATACTCTGTAGTAGGACAGTAAAGATATTTCTCATTAAATGGAGGAAGTTTTGCCTTTGGTTGAAAACAGGATTTTTACATGGATGGAAACCTCGATACGCGTCTCTTTCATATTCATCCTCCTGATCATCTGTTTGCAAAACACCAAAAATGAAACATATGCACTGTAATTGCATAATATTAACCCAGATTGTTGTCGGGGGGAAGATTGTTATGCATTGTTGAGTGGGACTACTAAAGATCGTTGAGAAATTTTCTGCCAAGACTCCCTGGTGTGAACATAATCTGTCTCTGTGATATTTCATCTTTAGTCATACGGTTTAGGGGGTTTTGCATATTTTAGCGTGCTGCATACTGCACTCAATAACATCGGAAAACTGAGTCATTATCAAGCCTGGCTTAACACCGATCTGTCGATGTGGACTGTTATTATTAAGCAATCTGTCTGACTAATGGACAAGTGTGAATTTTGGATATAAAAGCAGGAAATAACAATGTAATCTGTAACTATTTCAGGACGTTGAAAACTTTAAATGACCTTCCCCAGCTAAAATGGGTATTACAGCTTCATAAGAAACATATTTCTGTCGAGATAAAGCACAAATCTGACTATTTTCTGCCTGACAGTTTTCACCTGTGGAAGATATTCGCTAGATACACACAGCCCTTATTTTAGAGAGGGTTTAGAGGATATTAGAGCTTGCCGTGACCCTTTCACCTGTGAAGGATATTGAATGGACAAAAGACAGTCTGAGGCGGGTTTGCTGCAGACGTGTGCAGACAAGTGGAGCAGAGAAGAGAGAAGACCAACAACAGTGAAACAGACAGCGTGGGGCGGGCAGAGAACAGATGTGTTCCTTTGTAAGGGTCATAAACATGAGTCATTCAACTTTGAAGACGGCTGAAGGGCACAGAGAATTGCAGAGAGAAGTCTGAAGACAGGCTATATAGAGAAAGATCGCCGCGCAGCAACAGGAGCATGGCAAATGCAAAAGACGAATAAAATGCTCTGTGATGAAGGAAGCGAGAGAACAAGATAGAAGTGGAAGAATTAGGAGAGGAGGGAGGAAAAAAGAAAAGAGCGGTACGGAGACGAAGTGGTCTGTTTTCAGCAGCAAACGTGCTAGCGGTGAAATCCATCACTGGAGGTACGGCTGGCAGCTCATCTACACTGCAGCCTTTGTTTTATGACGTTGACACCGCCACCGCTTCTGTGTTTTCATCAGTCAGGGCACTGACACCACCCTGGGGAGTACATGAACGTGCACATGAACAGGCATACATGTGGGAGAGGGGATTGGTGCATCTGCATATCTGTGTGTGTGTGTGTGTGTGTGTGTGTGTGTGTGTGTGTGTGTGTGCACGCTCACACTTGTTTGTCTCTACCTGTATCTCCTGGAGTAGAGAGTGATGCAGTTTGTGTCGAGATCTTACAGATTAGCGAGCTAGACGCTACTGTAGTTTGGGGAAAAATGAGGCACCGTGGCATTATCAGCCCCTGATTAAACCCTTAAAATACTCAAGTAATCTACATAAGAACCTCAGTGTGAGGGGTTTCTTCTCTAGTGTGGTGGTCGCAGATTATATTTTTCTTTATGGTGCAGCAGTCCTAGCAGTTTGTAATTCAAACACTAATTCTTTATGCTCTAAGGACAGCAGTTATATTTCCCAATGGGTGTTTATTTAGGCCACAAACACAAGTGGTGGGACTGTGTTCAGCAGTTATGGGACTGCAGAGTTACAGTTTAGAAGAAAATGCCTTTATTACTTGTGGACACATGACGTGGCAACTTTTAACTCCCAGTAACAACAGTGGCGACGACTCCTGTTGCAAGAAAATAATCTTGTATTTCTAATGCACTTGATGAATGTTTGCCTAATCAGAATGCACAAGCGTGCTTTCGTTCCTAGGCTGAAAACATACTGCCAATTAAGAAAGCATAATGTGTCAAATATCTAGTGGGTTTATGTGCATACTGAAGCGTGAGCACACTGCATCTCAAAATCTGCCTAGAACTAATATGTGGATTCAGCTCATCTCTTAAATCATCTGTCCTCATTTATTCCTGCCCAAAACTAATCACCTAACCCTGCTTCTCTCAGCACACCTGGTTCTCTCTCACTCATTAGGCATCAGTATATTCTGTATACGCAGGCCACTCTCCCGCTCAACAAATTATGTTGTTTAGCTGCTGTTGCATTCCAGCTATTCCCGCCTGAATCCTGAATCCTAAAATTTGTTTTCTTGGCATGTACGTTCAAGACTTAGTGCTGGATGTCTCAGGCACGTTCAGAAATATATAAAAAATACTCCATAAACAACATTGCTTCTGCTTTCTCGTCTGCATGTGGATTCAACGAGCGGAAATACAGACAGCGCCACTTTACCATTGCAACCCACATTGTGGTCAGAGATGGGATTACATCCGTACTAATAAGAACTACCATAGAGAATGAATTGAAAAAGTTTAGAGTTAAACCCTATTCCCGTTCCTCATCAGCAGGAACAACTGCTCAACTCAAAATTGTAGTCTCCAGATATTCTGTGTGTGAGGCGTTTAGGGAACATGGGTAAATTGTAGCATCTACTGATAGTCTGCATGAAAAGCGTTTAGGAGATGGTCACTGTTCTCTCTAGGTATTGCGATATCGGCCCGTTCCGAACAGCCACGTTTTGAACGGGCACTGCACTAGTGACAATAAATTCCAGCCAAGTGTCGTAACTCAACCTGATTTGCCTGAGTCTCTGCATTCGGATCCTCTTTCCTGTCCTCTGCCGAGAAGCTGAACTCTCACAGCCCTTCTCCAGCTTTTTCTCTTCCATTCCCCAACTCACCGCGTTCACACTTGCAGTGTTAAGCAGAGCGCAAACGGACATACAGTAAATAAATAATTCAAGAGCTTATGTGTGCATCGGCGTAGGTCTGTGAGTTTGTACATGCATATGCGTGTATTTTCAGACCCAGACAGCAGGTCGAGAGGTGATTACATGTGGTCTTCAGGGGATGAAGGAGGCCATGGCCTTTAAGGAACGGCTCAGTGTGAGGTGAAGAGAGATCGCTGCAGGATTTTTTATTACTGCGACTGGTACTGAGGACACGTATGTTTGGGGTATATGTATGTGTGGTTCAGACAGAGTAGGAACCATGCATCAATACAAGGTTGATGCATTTTCAGTAGTACCTACATTTTTTGGCTTGTGATCCCTTAAAATGACACAACGTTTACTTTTGACTGGCTGAATATGTTTGTCAGTAATGACAAACAAGAATAATTTCTAGATCTACATCTGAATAATTTAATCAAATTTTTGTAGCAGCTTTTTTCTTGTCTCGTGACCCTTCTAATATATCTTGCAACCCCTTGTAGGGGTCCTGACCCCATGTTGAGAACCCCTGAAAAAGATAATTGTCAGTGAGTGCAGTAAGTCCAGTGATGCATTTAATCTTGTAAGGTTGCAGTTTGTTTTCATGCAGGTTTGTCTCTGAAATTTACGTAGGTGGCAAGAAAGCATGGATATGTGGAGTCTGTGTGACTGTGTGTATGTGACACCTGTGTAAACACAGATTGCTCAGATAAATAGCAGACACAAGAGGTCATGTCAATGGAGCCAGGTCCGTTTTATGTGTGTGTGTGTGTGTGTGTGCTGGAAGGCAGCAGTGATAGGTATGTGCATGTGTCTAATGGCATTCATGCTCACTCAGACAGTTTAACTGCTCCCAGGCACAAACGCTATCGACTACTGCTCTTACGGAGTCGCCAGCTTATCTAGATCACAACAAAACACACACGCACAAGCTCAAAACAGCCGGACCAAACAATACACACACACACACACACACAGAGTAAACTATGAAGCATATGACCTCAATTGAGCTGGACACACAGTCCGACTCTGTGACCTCACTTGTTTTGCAATGACCCAACCATATATCACCAGCTTCTATGCACACACACACACACACACACACACACCTACGTGCACACACACATTTCTCTGGGAGGCATTTATGGAATGTCTAGCATTTGCCTGCAGTCTGCATTTATGTAGAATTCCTCCCAAATCTCCGTGAACATGTAGCTACTATATGTGTGTTATCTGTCTTGTCTCCGGTTTGTGTGCTTGTGTAAGTTCTAATGATGGCCGCAGATATTTTGAAGGAACATCTGAAGCATTTTAAAGAAGATGTGATTATTCAATTTCTTGCCGACAGTTAGATGAGAAGATCGATATCACTCTCATATTAGCACAGTAAATATTAGGCTAGAGCCAGGGGCTGCTTAGCTTAGCTTAGCATAAAGACTGGAAGCCGGGGGGAAACAGCTAGTCTGGCTCTGTCCAAAGGTAAGAAACAAGCTGTGGTTTTATGGGGGGTTATGTCCTCCTTTGCCAGGAGCAGTGACATACTGGAGTCTCTGCTGGCTGCCTTTCCACTGTGGCCAGCATGAACTAGTCCAGCACATAACGACCTGCAAACTGCAACTTGTCATTTTAACTGTTTGTTTTTTGCACAAATTATACAAACGAGATATAACGGCATGAATTAGTTAGTTTTAGAGGTGCCAGGTTGAGTCTTTATGCTATGCTAAGCAAACCGGTTGCTGGCTCCAGCTTCATATTTACAGTACAGATCTCACTGTTCTCAGCAGGAAAGTAAATATGCATATTTCCCAAAATGTCAAACTACTATAACAACACTGTAGTGGTGAAAGCAAACAGATAACAAAAGCAAACAAAAGGCCGGAATCAAATATAAATCAAGAGGGGCAAATAAATAAAAGGCTGCCTCCTGCTCTTCCTAAAAACCATCCCCTATAACCTACCCCCAATAATTTTCATACAGTCCCTAATCTGTCCACACAAATAACACACGGAAGCTTTTGATGTGTACGCTCTTTCCAGTCACATCACTTTCAAGTTAGGGTCACCTTCTGCCACCTGACTGAACCCTTTGCTCCAGGGTTCAGTTATAACCTTCTGTGTCACTGGACTGAACAAAATCAGTCCAAAACAGAGTTTAAATGAACTATCCAGGATCACAGGAATGATGTAAATTCAGTTTTATGGTGAACTTTCTCCTCCAGAACCATCCCTTAAAATGACACCGGCGCTGCTGGTTCATGAGAAAAAGAAAAGGTTACAGCTTGTAGCGGTTCTCTTGTACGACATAATCACTTTACCTTTGAAGTTCTGTATGAGCATATTGTCTCCTCGAGGACAGCAAAAGGTCAGTTCACTGGACATACGCTGAGCCTGGTGGTATCACAACCATATGCTCCCATTTCTACCTTAGTCTCAGAATAGCAACAACATGCAATCCAATTCCACTTATTACCTCCAGAGAGGATTTTTCATAGTGCAGTGTGCCACATACCATATAAACTATAATATAATACAATTGGCCTGCCTTTTCATAAAGGTTCACCTGGTTGAAATGTTTCATTCCAAAATGAGTTTTGATGAAAAAAAACATTGCCTACTGCACAGATGCTCTGTCAGCACAATATTGCATTTCAGCTTAGCTGACACATTTAAAGCCTGTATTCACTGTATTTTAGATACTGGATTAGGCAGTTGTTTTTGGATCAAAATTAATTTTCTGCACAGCAAGTTGAAAATTAAACATTTTCTTCCTTTGACTTGCTTATCTACATATTTGTGTATCATCTTGATGAAGACTTTTAAGGCTAATTCCTGACATGGATGAGCTGCAGCTGTAAAATACGTTTTATTTGTCACTGGTGGCTTTGAAAAAAAAAAAAATCTCTTGTCACAGTATAACAATTTGTGTTCCCAAATTGCAAGCCTGAACAACAGCAGGCTCAGGCAGGGTTAGCAAGTCCTTGCTAAATATTCAGGAATACACTTCTTTTATTACCTCAAACTATTTCTAAATACACAATTTAGCACATGCAACTGTGCCACTCATCAGACAAAAGAATAATTAATTAAAAAGCTGTGCTATTATTCCTGTGGTGCAAAGAGAAGCCTGGATTCATACCGTGGTACATAAAGGGAAGCTCATTTGAAAATGAAGTCTTTTCATTCTTTCCCCTTTAGTGCATTGATCAATCTGGCTCGGACTACTACTCCTTGTACTAATACTACTAAGAGTGATAAAAATTATTTTTCATTTTTTAGATCCCAGTTTTGTAGATTCAGAAATATTTAAATAATAAACGGCTCTAACACAGATCATTTTTTTTATGACATTTTAGCTTCTGAACCCTTAAAAAGATTATAACTAATAAAGTGATGTGACCTCTCCTCAGGTTATGGCTTTAGTGTGGACATGTGTTATAAGCAGTTCAACCAAAATGTGAGATTTCCCTCTCAGATGGTTTCATTTGTTGGCTTTTTTAGAGGCTTGACAATGAGTAAGTATTAAGAGGCTGGCTGGGGACGTTTGCTGCATGCATCTCCCTTAATTTCCTGTGATCTCTCTGCTGTCAACACCGTAATAAATGCCTCCCAAAAAATACAAAAAAAAGACCACAAGAACCAGTCTTTTAAAGATTCAAAACATTTCTTTTACCTGCTTCATAATTGAGTATGTAGAATAAATTCAAAGTCCAACCTCAATTAACAAACAGGTTGCATGGGGGCACTGGGAATGTGCGGCTACAGGAATCTGTGGAGATTAAGACGCGCGTATATCTTACACGGAGAGACATGCACACGCACAAAGCGAGCACACACAACACGTTACGACCAGCGGTTTTGAAAGAGCAACGGTTAAACAAGCGCGGATACTTCAGGAGTCCGACATACACACACACAAACACACGCATTCACACGCCCGCGTGGTCTCAGGCTTCCTTATTGGCCGTGCCATCCTCAAGCTTGTGTAGCTCTCTGTGCAGTGAGATGGGGAGACAGTGGGTGCAGTGTGGAGGGACTGGCCTCACTCCAGAGCCTCTCCAGAACATTCCATTGAGAGACTGCTGGCTGGCAAGCTGGTTGGTTGCTGGTAAACAAGCACAACAACAAACAACAACACCGGCTCTACATAATTCCTACAGAGAAAGAAAAAAAAAAATCCACTCTGGGAGGGGATTAACCCATGCCATATTATTCCTGTGATCTCTGACATTTCTGCCTCAATTTGCAAATACAGAAAAAAAAAAAAAAATCTGCTTTCAAAAGCTTGATTATGCTATCAGCGAATAGCTGCTCTGCTGATTCTATTACAGCAATTGGGATAATTTTACAGGGATAAGTGCTCATTTTACGGTTCTGAACCATCAGCATTGTAAATGAATGTAATGCTTGTTTTAATGTTAAAACTCTTCTGTCTTAGGGTGGATTTTCACTTTAGCTGCACCATACTTGGAACCTGTCTTACAGCTGTATTCCTGTCAGAAAATGCTGTTAAAGACAGCCACTAACAGAATAAATTATCAGTTTTCCACCAGCACCAGCTGTCAACCAGACAGCATTTGATTTCTCTCCTCTCGGCTTCTACTTTAAAAGTAAGTTTTTGTTTTTAATGCGAGCAAATTCCGTCAAATCTGTTTGATGACTTGACGATATAGCAGCAGGGTTTAAATGAGGATTGGTTGTGTTGGGGGGTTCTGACTTAGCAGGGTTCATAACAGTCTGCAGTAGTGGCAGCAGGTGACAGCTTCTGTGATAAATGCAGGTTCACGCAGCTTTCAACAGATCTAATGAGCACAACAGTGCACACAGACAATTCATTTACTTAAAAAATAGTTTGCTTTGAGTAATTAATAGCCTGTTATTGCTGTGTAGTCAGCAGATTTTCTCTAAAAATGTCAACGTGTGGGGGTCGGCTAATCTAAACTAGATTAGTTGACCTCCACATGATTGACAGCATCTGACTGACTGGCCACGCTGAGCGCTGCTAGTCCACACACATCAATCATGTCATTATATGCTGAAACAGCGCAGAGTGGGTGGAGAGTGCCGACAGTCATTTCAACATGGAAAAATAATGTAGCTAAATAGCTGTACAGTTAAGTAACACGCAGGTAAGTAACACTCTGATTTCCACAGTAGAAAAACATGTTTAATGTCAACTGTAGTTATGCTGGGGCCACATCTGGGAGCCAGTTTCTCAATGTTCGGTTTGGTTTATAGGCAGACAAAGTCCTGGGTGATTTCTAACACTGATATATTGATATATTTTCATTTAAGTCTGAAACTGAACTGAAATCACATTTAGTTGTCCCTTTTTCATTATTAAAAGGAAGAAAAAAGGTTTTGAGGAAATACCAGAAGTACTCCTTTTCTTCTCTGGGGTGTGTCGGTGTCTGTGTTTGATTGACAGGAGCTGGCAGACTGAGCTCTGGCAGGGTAATGAGCAGTGGCATCTTAACGGACCAAAGTGACATTCTAATGTGCTACAGGTGAGCAGCTAATTAGCTACCTAGCCTACAACCTGACATTAGTAGCACACTTTTCCTGGTGAATGTTTGGTAGCTCTTTCAACAAGCTACGTGCACGACACAGCGTGCGTTCATTTTTCTAAGTTAGATAAGGAGGAGACTTTAGCAGGAGAGCTAATTTGAGGTGTCGTTCGAAGTCTGTCGCTCTTATAAAACGGCATTCTAACGGATTAATGCAAAGATAGGGCGCCATCATGAAACCAAAAAATATAAAACATACATTTCTCCCTTTTGGTTTCTGATATTTTTTCTCAAAGGAGAACACTTGGTATACTAAGCATGTATGCTGTAGCAGAAAAAAAAAACCCTGCAGTTTAATTTCAGTTGGACTCAAGCAAATAATGGAAGGATTGCCACTATTTGTATGTAAGTCATTTATGCTGAATGCACAAAAAAACAGTGGTAACCCTACACCTTGCAGAGTGGGTGGACATGTATTCATGCAGCTATTACTCACTATATCTTTATGTAGCATTTTCCTGAGAGGAGGCTAAATGACATCAGTGTACAGCTGGTATGTCGAGCTGTAACGCTGCTGCACAGCTGCCGCAGCAATAGACGTCTGCTGCAGAAAAACACACAGCGAATAAACATCGACTGAAAGTTAAGAGCGATCGAATCTTACATTTATTGATTCACCAGCCCTTGAGCAAGAGGAGTGCGGTGCATATGAATATGCAGAAAGTGTGCATACACGAGGAATTTCATTTGAGTGTCAATGTGCATTTGTAGCTGTTATTGTTATTGTATATGCTGCATATTTTTGTGTTTCTTCCTTTCTGTTTTCCTCTTTATTTGTGTGTATATATTACATAAGCGCCTATATCTGTCTGTGTGTGTACTTGTTCATGCACGAGTGTCTCTGTCTTTAGTATTTGTTTTTCTATGTGTAGCACCATGCGGATGTGGCAATATGTGTTTGTAGCCATTTGTGTGTGTAATAATATGTCTGCCTTTGTCTCCGTGTGTTTATTTCAGTGTATCTGTTTGCTTTTGCTTGCGAGTGTCCATGAGTGTGTGTGTCTTATCAGGGGGAGCAGACTTTGTGCATTCCCCAACGTGGCGTTGTGTTGCAGGCACAAGGTTTGAGGATGCACTGTGAATTCATAATGGACATGTGATTAATGAGCAAACACACAACTGACAACAGGAGGCCCTACTGAATGATTGAACCCTGCTGAGTTTGCTGGTGGTAATATATAGCCCATATGTGTGTGTCTCAGTAAGTACGGCGTGATCCCTGTAACGACAGACTTCCCACTAGTACTACCACAAACACATACGCCCTCACTGACTCAATGTATACACCACAATTAACACATTAACACTCCCCTCTTGTTATCGTCGCACATCTGTCCCTGTGTGATGCCTGACAGTTTAGCTGTGACCCTAAAATCCCACCTAATGCAGTCTCAGACACACACAAACACACACACGGCCCAGCACACGCAGTCATGTCTCAATGAATAATCTGGTTTACTACAGCGTATATATCTTCTTTTTGTAGTTTTTATTGATTACGATAACATTTTACTCACCACAGTAATCGTTGAGATATGGGAATAAGGAAACAGATGGGCCCAGAAACAGAGGCAGTCTATCAGACAGGTTGTGATCAAGCTGACAGTTTAACCACATTATTTAAACTAAACGTGTGTGCACAAATTCCAGTAATAATCTCTCTTTGCACAAAGACTATACGCCAAATACGGTGAAGTCAAAGTTGAACAGAAACACGGTGTGTAAACTGTGATGGATGCTGACACGTAATGTCATTTGAGATGACATCAGTTGGGGCTGAAGAATATAAGTTTGAAAGTTACTCTGGGGATGTGGCGTTAAAAACATGTGTTTACCAGACCTCTGTAGCCCGCTGCTCATCCCTGCTTGAGGCTAGCGGCTACATCAGCCACTACTATCATAACACACCCAAATCTGTACAGTCATATGAATGGAGACGAGTTGTATTGTAGGTAATGTAGACGCCAGGTTTTGGCATGGAAGAAGAATTTGTGGAATAAAAAAAGACAATATTTCTGGTTCTTCTTCATCGATTTTAATTCTTTTTTTTTTTTTTTTAAAACTGTGCATTGTCAGTCCAACAGTGTAATAGGAGTGCAGTGCTAAATCGACGGAGAACTCTTTTAATGTATCTGGTCACAAAATTTTGATTCTAAACATTAGTTTTCTCACAATATCTGCTCATCGCGACAACTGAGCAAAGTTCTATTCACTGAAGGAGGCGGTGGGGTACTGTCAAAAGCTCCAGGAATAGCTAACTAAGTGTAGTTTTTTTAAGCAAAAATGTCAAAAATGAACTGGTTTCAGCTTCTCAAATGTGATTATTTAATGCTTTTTTTGTCATACATGATAGTAAACTGAATATCTTTGGGTTTTGGACTGTTAGTTGGATAAAACAACATTTGAAGAAGGCCTTGAAAAGGGCTTTGTGGAACTATAACAGATATTTTTGACTTTTTTTAGACAGAAGGATTAAAAATTATTCTTTAGCAGCAGAGGTTCACACATCCAACA
Organism: Scomberomorus guttatus; assembly: GCA_038419695.1. Lineage (NCBI taxonomy): Eukaryota > Metazoa > Chordata > Actinopteri > Scombriformes > Scombridae > Scomberomorus > Scomberomorus guttatus. The sequence goes on from CM076461.1 coordinate 8,490,496, forward strand.
CTCTCTCTCTCTCACACACACACACACACACACACACACACACACACACACACACACACACACACAATGACAACAGCTTCCATCGGTGATTCTCTACACCCTCAGTTTGAGATTCATGTCAACGTCCCACCAAAATAACAACCCCCACCTCCCCCCCCAACCACCCACCCGATTCTCTCCCTCGCCCTCTCCCTCCTTCTGAACCGAGAGGATCACACACCCGTCACAGCTCTCTCGCTCCTTTTCTGCTGAATCCTCCGCCTCCCACCTTCTGCTGCAATACCAGGCCAATATTTCACTCTCCTTTTAAATATTTCACATTAACTTTAAATAATTCGCTCTCATTTTTAGCATTGGCAAAAGCCATAATGTGGAGCTGGGCCCACACACGCGCGTGCTACACAAACACACACAAAATGAGGCGTAAAGTTAATTAGACATGGAGCTGAGAGAGCGTCTTCCTGCTGTGACACAATCATCTACACTGCACCTCTAGGGGAGAGAAGGGTTGGGAATATGCATGTGTTTTTGTGCATTAACATACACACAAATACACCCACACACACACGCGCGCGCGCTTATATACATTTAAACACAATATAAATGCATGCAGAAGCAGCAAATATAAATCAGTATACACTCAGAGAAGCAGACACAGAGAACAAACACAGTGATTCAGTGTCTCAGTCTCTCTCTCTCTCTCTCGAGAGAGAGAGAGTCAAATCATTATCGTACTTCATAAACTGCTCTCAGATGATACATAAACAAGGATATTCCACAGATAAACTCCGGCTCTGACTTTTCTTTCGTTGTCTCTTTCTACAACCTGTTTTGTCTTTTCTTTAGATCAAGATAAACTGAGACCACAGCACGTTAGTCCAACATCTTCCTGGCTACATCTAAGCATGTACACACACAGTTCCTCAGAAGTGTTCCCTAGTGATCTTCCCCTGTTTACCCTGCTCTCCCCAGCTGAGTCGAGCTTTAGCTCAGCCATGTCCTGAATTCAGAGCAGTTTCTTTACCTCCGCATGCCCCGCAAATTGTTGCCTGTGTGTGCCTCGGTGTGAGTGTGTCCTCGCTGTTTGTTTTTTTTAAAACAGGATGGTTCACCCAAAATTACCAAAAAAAAACACGATTTCTCACTTATCTCTAGTGGTATCTAGCCATGCAGATAGTTTTGGTTTTATGATGGTTTCCCCTTTCACCACATTTCAATAGATGTGCAAAGAATGTTCCAGTTACTCAGGATGAACCCACAGTCCTCATTGTGATCGATTTTCAGTGGAGCTACTTTCCACCCAAAAAAAAATAGCCCCTATGAAAACTGTTAACAGAGACTTCTGTGGTTTATTCGAAATAACAGAGACATTGTTTCTGGAAAGTCGTGTTGCTGTTGAACTTTTTAATTGTAATTTTTAAATGTAATACAATGCATGGCAAGATACTTATATTTTTGTAATATGGGTTTAGACATAGCATTTTTTTTAATCATGTCTCTGTATAATGTTAAAGGATAAAGTTGGAGATATTCTGTATTTTAGTTATTGTCAACAAATCCCATGAATAAAAAAATACTACTTCTGACAAGTATTGTCTGTGGAGCCAGTGCTTGATGTAACTTATTCCTCAGTGCCATAGACCTCCACCCTTGTCCTAAAACTATTAAAAACATGTCTGTTTATTTGTTCTTATTCTTAACTTTTCACACTAGTCTTTTAGGATCACACCACATTACGTTTAACTGCACACATTACTTCTACTGTATACTGTATGTGACAAATAAACATTTGAATCCTCCAAATCGTACATACATCAAATGTATATTAATCCGCGGCTAAAATTCTTGCCCAGCTCTTTTAAAAAATTATCTTCTTTATTCTTTGCATTTTATAGGAATCTGACAGATAATAGTGGAAATAAAGGGAAAAAAACACCTTATAAGGCATCAGTTGCCATCTGCTCCTGAGACACTGTTTCTGCTGATAAATCTCACTCTTTTAATCCCTCTGTCTCCTACTGTATTCCTGCTCTCCCCAAACTCCCCTCCTATGTAGAACTGCTATGTGTTTTCCCCATTCACCTTTTCACCTTTCAACCGTCCATCTTTATTTCTATACAGCTCTCTGCTCAGCTGTCTTATGTTTAGACAGTTAGGGTCTGAGAACAAAGATTATGACGGAGAAAGAAATTTGTGTGTGTTTGTCCTTGTGTTGGAAGAAAGAAATGGAAGGAAAAGAACAGAACAACAAGGGAGGGGCTCAGGAGGGAGATGTCCAAATGTTTGTTGACGCCTAATTTGGCCACAGAAGAGGCCAGAGGCCTATCCAAAAGGAAAGAGGAGACGTGTGTGAAGGGAGGAGAGGAGATAGGGAATAGAAGTATTGTGAAGGAGAACAAGTTTGGCTGTGGAAGAGAAAATATCAAACATAGGACAGAGGAAGAGGGGATAAAAGAAGCAGAGTGAAGAATTAAAAGGAGCAGCAGTGGGACCTCAGGGGAAGTGATATCCAGTAATTAAACAACAAGACTTGTGCAGCATGTGTGGCCGCACTACAAGTCCTTACACTGCTCCCCGCTGAGTATATTCAAAACGACACATTGCATCTAATTAAAGCAACATATTGGAGCTAACAATCTCATTGAACTTGCCTAGTGGGCTCACACTGTAGAGGTGCAGAAGTAATGTACAAGAATACATAAAAGGGCATATCCAACAAATATGCAAATATGTTTCAGTGCATATCCAGCGAATCGCCCAAAGCCAGAGAAATGATATGAATGCTAAGATCAAAGTTGATGACGAAATGGACAAAAAGTCAACCGAGGAATTTTAAAAAGGAAGCAACTGCATGAAATGAACTCATTCATACCCGCCTGCTGCAGATACAGTTTGTACTGGAAACAAAGCAATGGTGTGTACAGTAAATAAAACTTGTGGGAATGTTTTACTCTCAATGTGACCTCTTTAAACAAGTCAACGCGCTGATGACCATCAGTCTGTGGCAAGGATTTATGAGCCGTCTGTTCCCGTGATACCACAATCAGTTTGAAACAGTTCATATGAGCAAGTAATTGGTTTACATACTGTGGTAGTAACATGGGTTATGACTGTAACTGAATCTTGACATTTTGAAATGCAGAAGTCTGCATGAGGTTAAGATGTGACTGGAAAATACATTATCGTTTTAGTTTTGAAGCAACAATATCGGAGCTAGCCTTGAGGCACGGGTTTGCTCGTCATAGCGAGGGTCGAGACACAAGAATTGTTTAACTGTGGGGGATAACATTTCAGCCAGTCTTTCCTGGAAGGCATTCATAAGTGTTGCACTCGGTTGTACACACATAATGTGACAGAAAGAGTCCTCTAATACTAACACTGTAAATATGTGGGAGGAGGAGGGAGTGTACGGACGCCCTTATAACTCAGTGATTGAGTCATATGCCAGATATATCAGAAATCAGCGAAAGCCACTGACTCACTATCAATTTTCAATTTCATTTCATCACAGTTTCATTTTGCTTTAACTTAGAAATTATAGGGAAAACAGACTTGGTAAAACTGATCCCAACCACATTTTAAAGGATAATTGCAGTTTATTACAACTTTGGTATTGGTGATCTCATATGGTGTACAACTTTCAGTGTTTCCCCTAGGGTGACTGCTTTGGGGCGGTGGGCAGCAGCCACACATTTCTCCATTCTCTGTTTACAGTAGCTGAGATTGACAGTAAAATGAGAATGGCTGGTCCACCTTAAAGGTCAGCCACCTTAAGTGAGCCTGGTCAGGTTAGGCTAACCCATTGTCGCTAACTTCGGGGCTAATGCCCTTCACTTTTCCAGCAGTTGGAGAAACTTTTCTTGGTCTTAAGAAGCTGCAGCATACACTGTAGCCTGTACTGTACATATACTGCCAGACTGACAACTTTTATACGTGGCGTGATTAGACACAGTCAATGCAAAGACGTGAGTAGACACAAATGTGCCCATTTTTATACACTATTCAGACCGATACAGTGTCTCGGGCTAAAGCCGGCTCGGGGATCTATCTGTATGAGTCAACAGACGGGTCAATTTTCACATGAATGGGGTTCCCGAAGCTGATTGTAGAGCATTACTTGTTGCAGTAATGTTTCATAAAGTGGTCGCACAAAGAACATAAATCCTAATAAATCGATGATTGACCGCTCCACACATTATTGACTGTACCCGCCATGTTCATTCCTCAGAGTACAAACAGCATCCACTTTTGTGTTTGCAGAAATGCTGTAGCGGACTTCACTTCACTTGTGTTAATGGTGACGACTCGGGTTTGACCAGTGTCCAACAGTCCGATATGAATGAGTCCAACGCTGGTTGAATGCGCATCTGTTGTCTGAAAATGGTATTAGGCTATGATGTTGTTTTAACCACTGATAACTGGGTGTACTCCAGGTTTTACTTTATGCTGTCACTCGATGTGCATTGTTTTATGTGAGCATTTGTGTTGGGTTTTAGCATTTGTTTTACATATCTTTATTATAAGTTCTATGTATTTTATTATGATTTATGCACAGTATATTATATTAAAGCTTGTGTGTGTTTACCTGGCTGCAAGACAAATTTCCCCTCTGGGAAAATAAAGATGGAAGGTGAACATGAGACAAAATAATATAGGTGCATCCACTGTGCTGGCAATTTGAACGCAATCTGGGCCAAAATTGGACCTGTTCTTGTCTTGTCTGTGAACAGCATGTTGACATAGTGCAGCACCTTCATTTTAGTTAGAAAAACATCATTCATCTTTTAGTAAATGGAAAATTTTGAAAAAAACAAACCTTCACAGATAAAAAAAAAACATATCAGTTGCACTTATTTTGTGTAAAATTGCTGAAAACAAGTTAGAGAAACAGGAAAGTCAAGGATTCAGATTTCAGATGACTTGTAGACTATAGGTGACTTATAACTATTCTGCCTATGTAACCCGAGGGAGACAGACTAGGTGACGACTCTATTAAAAACTACAAAGACACAATCGCTGACATCAATATCCCTCCTCCCCTTTCCTCATTCCATCTGAGAGAAATTCATTACATTCCTCCCCAGCCGTCCATCAAACACTCCCTGCCGGCAGGGGTGACTTGTCTTGCTTTCTGGTTGTTTTTTTTTTTACACGTTAGCAAAAAATTATAGTGCCTTGTCACTCTCTCCCATCCAGCTTTCAATTTCCTGTGGGCGGCTGACGTCTGCTGGCTGTCAAAGCGGGATGACGCCAGGTATTTGATGTTGGGGTTGGTTGTCTGGTTTGAAGCGGGGTGGGCCCGGCTGGGGTTTCTCTACAGGGACCCTAAAGCTCTTGGGAAAAAGTACACAGAAGAGCGGGAGATTGAAGTCACTCCAGCTCCCGCCTCAGAAGATGACAGCTGAGAGATTAGTGGTTAATTAAGTCAGACGAGTTGACTGGCATGCAGGGAACAGCCCTCGAGCCAATCAGAGTGCCGTTTGGTTGGAAAACAAGAGCAGAACTACCGCAGCCTCTGGGGAGAGCTCACTGGAAGAAACTAGACTGTCGCCAAGAGCAGCACGAATACTTCCTGACTCCCCAGTTGTTCATTCCTCTTGCACATCTGGAGAGGCTAGATAAGGAACATGTAATGAAAACAAAATGGTGATTGACACCTAGCTCACCATGTGCATATTTAAAGCCATGTAAATTTACATTTTCAGGTGCAGAAGGATGCAATGGAGGATAAGAGGAGAGGGCAGGGAGAAAACATAGCAAGGAGGAAAGGAAGGTGCCGTGTATGACACTCGAGGATGCTGGATAAAAGGGAAGAAGGGGAAAACAGAAAGACAGAGAAAAAGAGATTTGCATGGGGCGTTTTTGAAATGTCATGCCTCAGTAGGACCATTAACACCATTCTCTGACTTCGCCACCCACACAAACACACACCGCTCAGTGTTTCTCAGGAGGGGGGGGGGGGGGAGAAAGACAAGGTCCAACCACTCACCTACCACTTCACATAAACAATACGGCTTTTCCCTTTGATAGCTCCATCAAAGAGAACTTTCTGCTTTTAAAAGACATGTAAATACCTCTTCGATAACATCAAACAGATCATGGAAGTCACATCAAAAGAACGGGCAGGGTGAAGGTTCAGCTGGAGGACGGTTATGACTATGAATTTGTTTTCCAATTGTTCCTTTTGTTCTACTTATGTTGTACTTCAAAAATACTGAAACGCTCTGAAGATTTTTAACCAAGCTAACAGCATGGCTCTAGGGATGGCAATGCCTGTCGGTCCACCACTTTGGTACAGGCTGAAATATCTCAAAATGATATTCATGTTGAGATATTCATGTTGCTCATAGGGTGAACCCTAATTAATTTGGTGATCCTGACTTTTCCCGTAGTGCCACCAGCAGGCCATTTTGTACAAACATTTGTACAAAGTATCCTAATGACTTTGGTGATCCCCTGACCTTTCCTCTAGCGACACCCATGAGGTTGAAATTTACGATTTCAGTGAAATGTATGAATTGTAACAACTTCGGTGATCCCTTCTCTTCCCATATAGAGCTATATTCAGGTCAAAACTTTACTAATAACACTAACTAAAGTAATGACATTCCTATCAGCCTCAGATGTACTTTATGCTAAGCTAATTAGCAAATGTTCGCATGCTAATACGCCACTCTAAGACTGTGAAAATTACAACCATTACACCTGCTAAACATGCATGTTAGCGTTGTCATTGTGAGACGATGTTTTACAAAGCCTGCTGGCAGCAGCAGGGAATCTAGTGCTCATCATCATATTTTCAGTCCACAATTTACTATGATGCACACAAGAAAGACTTTGTGCCTTGATTCAATATTTCTGCCAGATAAGATATGATTTATTATATTTGGTTTATTTCTTCTCCCAGTACTTCATTTTTCTTCAAAGCAGCCCTGTCCAGTTGTACTCAAGACTTTAAGGGCTTCTTTTATATTTGATTTTATTTAAACAAGCTGCCTTCGGTGAGTGGTTAGAAACCAGTATTCAGGTGTTAAGCTCCTTTTTTTTTTTTAAGTCTCTGCCCTTGGTAAAGTTACCACAGGCGCTATTCTAATGGGTTTAGTTTAATTGTGGCCACTGTGCTTCAGAGGTTGCCCCACCTGGCAGTCAGATGATGAATGAGGGGAGAAATGAGCATCCTTATGTCGCAGTGAGGGAGCAAGGGACAGAAGATATCTGAGAGGGTGAGGGAGCTTTGTGGCCAGAGGCCTATGTGTGTGTTTGTGTGTGTGAGACAGAAATAGAGAGAACTACATACACATACAAACCGGAAAACTACTATTTTACATCAAAATAAAGGTTTTTCTCTTTGGACATTCATTATATTCTTTCTTGTATCTATGCAGTATATTATTTTTTGTTGTTACTGTTCCTCTCACCTCTATTTAGCGTCTAGTTGGCTGTTTCTCCATTTGTGAGTTGCTGGTGTCAAATTAACTTGGAAATAATAACCTTCATTCTCTATTTCTGTACATTTTCATGATTTGCTGGATCAATCACAGCTTTGTTGCAGCTGAAAGATTCTAATCAAGAGCTACCTATGACTTAATGAGCAGCTTCATGATTGAACCTCATTTGATATTTATACACTTATATGGTTCTCTGGATGGAAGCGGCTAGAAATGAAGGGGGGAAAAAAATTATGGAGCCTGCGTTAAATTTAATTTGTCTGTAGTTTAAAGTTAAACTCGCTTTCTGCTGCAAAGTTCCCCTCTACGACTTTCACAATGCACACACACACACACACAGCTGGAAGCGCTGCTCATCAAATCATCACTTTTTCGTTCACTTGGCACTCGTACTCTGGCGCTGTCATCATTAGCACCACTTGCTGCACAGATGAGTCTGCCTCGCCATTAGCCGGCAGCCACCCTGCAGCACTAGAATGCTGAGGGGTTAAACGTGTCCGGTTGGGACCCTGGTTAGAGCTGAGGGAAGCAGAGAGAAAGCTCACAGAGAACACAGGAACATTAGGGATGAACTAGTCCAATCAGCCCAAGGCAGAGCAAAGCCTGAGCAGGGTTCAGTGAATTAGCAATATCTTTTCCCAGCATAGATCAATGGAGCATTACCGTAAGAAGAAGGGCAGATGGAAAAAGGGAAGGATGATGGAACAGAGGGAGGGAAAAAAAGCAAAAGAGAGAGAGATAGTAACAAACTAATAATTTGTCTCTGCCTCGAGCATGCTTTCTCTCTCTGTGGTTTTCTCTTTTGCTTTTGCTCTGCTACCAAGTCCCACCAGTGATATCTCTAATCAAATAGGGAGCTCACAGCACCAAGATGGCAGGTTTCCAACTAATAATCACTGAGCAAATCCATTTCAATATTCAAATGCAGGCCTGATTATAGGCTTAATGAATTAAGCGGCCACCAGTGGCTAATAACATTATTATACACCCACAGTCAAGTAGCCCACACGCATACAAAATCAAATGTGATTATTAATGTTTTTTGGCTGAGCTGCCAGTGCAGCACTATACTAGTCTGTATTAAAGTTCTAGTGTAACATTTTTGAAATGAGTGTGGCCACAGTGGTTTGGACATCACTGGGGACAGCAGATCTTAAGGTCTGTGCCAGTCATGCTCATCTCCAGTCCGTTTGGCTTGTCTGCGCACAGTTGGCACACTGTAGTTACAGCCTGTCTTCTTATCTTTTCAGAATGAGAAGTCCTTGTTGACATTGCTTCTTGCACAATATAAAACACTACACAAGGCTTCAGTATGTTTCGCTATACCTATTTTAATTGTTATTCTATTGCACCTGAGTTGAGAGTTTTCATGAAAGTGTTAAAATGACATTATGCTCACTGGTTACTGCACATTCCCCTTAACATAGACATCCGGCATCATAGCAGTATATAAAATAACAGAAAATTACAAAAAGTATGATATATTCCCTCTACGTGGTGTTCATCCCTCTACTGGAGCTCCACAGATTTATACTGTTGGAGCACTGAGGCTGTTTTGACAGCTCCTGGTAGCCCTTACAAGGGCACTTATTGTTGGCTTTCCTTTAATTTGGCCCCATCTGTGTATATGTGTATAAGTATCACTGAGTTAGACAATGGATCCTACTACCTACAGCAGCTTTTCCTGACCTCTGAGTGAAGGGAATTTTTCTATGGGGATCAATAAAGCACCACTTGGTTAACCATCATTACATTAACCTCAGAAGCAATGGTGGCAGTGAGGGCACTCATGGAAAGTTGCATTTTATGAGACACTAACATTGTTACTCCCTCTGGCTCATCTGCTGCAGTCGCTGTGTAGTAAACCAATAGCCGCAACACTGTGAAAAAACAGACTCATTACCTAATCCATTCTCTCTTTTTCTCTCTCCGACTGTCACTTTCACTTAGTGGCTCTCTCTCTCTCTCACACACACTGAGAACTACTAATGCATGCACACATGCACCAAACCTCCACTAAACCACTGGGCACTGTTCACCACCAAACACACAAACACACACAAATAAAAAAAAATGACCACATACAGACACTCGGCCTATACACAGGCACAGCCCATGCCCTGTGGAGTATAGATTGCAATCCAGGGAGGGTGCCTCAATAGATCACAGGACGTTTATTGGCTCCATGGATTCCCTTGAGTTCATCAGGCTCCAGAGGAGGAGGAAGAAGTGCGGAGACTGAATATAGATTCACTCTACCACTGTCTGCTGAGCAGGCCCGGCTGCTCCATCAGCCCATACCCTATTAGAGGCCATGTGACAGTGTGTGTAAGTACTTGCATGTAAGTGAGTAGAAGCTGGGCGGGTGCAGGCAACGGGAGCATAATGCACTGGATGTACAAAATATTAGAGACAGGTCCTTGCTTGCTGCTGCGCAACCTTTCACCTCCAGTCTTCATCAGATCCACTGTCAATGGGTCCTTCCACTGAGCTCCACATCACATCCATCTAGATCTTCGGCCATTGCTCTCTACCCCTTCCCCACCACCAGTGTCCAGACTCCATGTGGGGATATTCCTGCACAGCTCATGGCATGACTACCCCCTTAAAAATGATGTTGTCACCATGTTGTCTAATCACCAAAGACTCCTCACATATTCTTTTTGTTCTTTAAGCTTCTCTTTCAATTGAGTCTCTCCTGATTGAACTAAAGTTACTTTTCACATTAGGATTTTACATAAAAAACACATTATAAGCTTATAAAATACAACAGTTAAATATTAAATCAGTGGTTCCCAATTATTTTTTTGCCCATTATTGTTTAGAAAAAAACAGTGTGTAGTTGGATTTTGGATGCAGAACTTTTACTTGTAATTTGCTTGTAATTAATTGCATTATTAGATTGTTGTATTGGGGCTTTTAGTTAAGTAAAGGATCTGAATAATGCTTCCACCACTGTACACCGCTATTCTATTGAAGAGAGAAGAGGAAATGAGAAAAACAGAACAGAAAATGGGTAAAAGTAGTAGAAGAGCAAAGAGGTAATCTACACACATGTAATCTATTTTTTGAAGTGGATATAGCCAGGATGGTTCACACACAATGCGCCTAATCACGTTACATCCTTATGGGCAGAATGGTGAGGGGGGATGGGGGAGCAGCAGACTGACAGACATTTTTAAAGAAATAAACAAGCAAGAAAGCAAAAATATTCCCTAAAGCATATAAAACAGAAATAAGAGAATACAAGGCGAGACAACAAATAGAAGGAAAAGAGGCAAGTGCGTAGACTCATCTTACGCTAAGAGAGGGAAGGTCACTATACGGAGAAAGAGACAAAGACAGGGCGCTCTGGTTACTGGCAGCCAGTGGACAGAGCGTCAGAGAGAGTGATAACCAGGGGACAGCTGGAAACACAGAAGCAGGGCAGAGCACGCAGGGCACTACAGGCTGGGCACACAGCGAGAAACATGAGCAGGGGTGTGTGTGACTGCATGCATCTTGTGTTGAGAGAACGATCAAGTGAAAGAAAGAGCAGCGGCAGCAAAGACTGAGGAAAGAGAGAAAGAGTGCGTAAGGGCGTGTGAGGGGTACATATGTGTGCAATCTGGTGCTTGGCATTGGGTAAAAGGTTGGGAGTGACAGTGAATGCCACTACCGGACTGTTAGAGGTCATTATAGTAGATGCCAACACCAAGCTAATAGTAGTAATGCTATAAACGTAATACAGCAGGCAATAAATACACCAGGTTAAAGATGAACGACTCCAGGAAAAGCTGGCGATGTGGCTCTAGGGATGGCAGTGTTGGTCAGTCCATCAGTTTGGTCCAAACTGAAACATCTAATAAACCATTGGATGAAATAGTTTTCAAAGACATTCATGGTCCCAGAGGATAAAGCCTGCTGACATTCATGGTTCTGAGACTATATATTCTAAATACTCTGACTTTTCCTCTAGCAACACCAGTTGACATTTGTGGTTTTAAGGGAAATGTCTTGACAACTATTGGATGGATTGTCATTAAATTTGGTACAGAAAGTCATGTCATTGTCAGGATGACTTGCAGGCTAATAACAGGTGATGCCTTAATATTTCATCTGGCACCACCATAAGGTCAGAATTTTAATTTGTCCAATATTTTTGGTATATATAATATTTTGGTATATTATTTTACTTTATTCTTTAATTTATACATTTATTTATCAGGGAAAACACACAATAATTAACACCAATATGATGTAAATGTATCAGATTTAGCCCAAGGTTACTTTTAATCTGCAGTCTCTGTCATAATTATACCTAATAAAAGATTATATACCTAAAAAAAACTAATAACATTCCCATCAGCCTCAGCTGTACTTTGTTTTTAGTGCTAATTTGCAAATGTTAGCATGCTAACATGCTGAACTAAGATGGTGGACATGGTAAACATCATACCTGCTAAACTGTGTTAGCATTATCATTTTGAGCAGGTTAGCAGGATATTAGCTTAGCTCAAAGTTAAGTACAGCCTCACAGAGCTGCTAGCATGGCTGTAGATTCTTAGTCTTGTTCAATTTATTTGAATCTTTTAAATTATTTTAAGTTTTAGACGCATCCCCGGATTTGACTTTGCAGTTTGTTTGTTTTTTACCTGAACTCCTCTGAAACACCTGCTTGTTGAGGAATGGAGATGCACACAGATGGCTATATCATTAAGAGCATGGGACAGCGTATTGGCTGGTTTTGGACTTAATATGCTTAATGGTGTGTATAATGTAAAGGAAATGGGGACTGAAATGAGCAGCGGATTGGAATGAGTCAGGGCCTGTTGTAGTGTGAAGGAGCTCAGTGTGCCGAGGTTTTAATCTAAAGAGGAGACTTTTAGGTTGAACAGGCGGAGGCAACATAAAGCCCATTTTTCACATGACACACAGACCTGACAAAGTGTGTGTATATTCGGCGCAGTGCCATTTGGAGGAAGGCTGTTTTGTAGTGTGCTGTAGGTGCGTGTTCAGTGTAGTAGGCCATCTGACAAAGAAGTGCACCGGGCCATACATCATACTCTCTGAAGTACGACAGCTTGTAGGGGTTTATGTCTATGGTGCAGTTTCTGAGAAGCTGTAGCGCAAAAGACATTTTGAGAGCAACTAAGGGGAAGTTTTGACTCTCTCTCTCTCTCTCTCTTGACTTGTTTCTCATTCATCAAAGGTGATGAGGAGGGAGACAGGCAAGAGGTACAGAGCGGTCCCAGCACGGCTATCATTAAATAAGAGTTCAACACCAGAACTCATGAGTAATTCATGATCTTTCTTCTTTTGCTAGGTAGCAGAATAAAAGGCCTTATCTGGAGCACACATACCATATTGTCTGCTGTTGGGCTTGGGCGCAACATTAAGACACACAAACACACACTAAATCACACTCTGTCCAATCTGTGAAGAGTGTATTATATTGCAAAAGAAGCAAAAAAAACAAGGTAAAGTTCTTAAAAAGCTTCATTATGATTTTTTTTCTCCATCATGGACTTCAGTGAAACTCCAAGAGAGAAGGATATAATGAGGATTTTCTTATTTACAATGTCTGCTTTGTACAGTGTAGGCAGTCGTTCCCACCCTTTCTGTAAGCAACAGTGTTGGACAAGGAGGTGTTGGCTAAACAGCACAACAGCAGGAGTACAGTAGGTCTGGTTTCAAAACCTCTCTGACATTGCACAAGTCAAGAGGTTAGGAGAAAGACTTGTGTCCCACTCATGCACAGGCTGCTACAACAGATACCAGCTGAATTAATTGATGTAAAAGTACCCAGTATACTCCTTTGATACTAGTAAAAGTACTAACGGAACATAGTTGATCTGTGATCCCTACGGATCGCCCCCCACGGTTGGGCATGCATGTGAACCACAGATTAATCACTAAATTTAATGTCTCATTTGAGACAAAGTAAACAAACTGCTGTTGCTACAAGTCATGTACAGACAGGGTGTTGCTAACAGGGATTTTGAAGGGGCAACGACCAAACTGGCATCTAACAGGTCCAAAGTGACATTTGCAGGTATGTTTACATGCTGTTTAATGTGCTGCAGCTGAGCAGCTAATTGGCTATCTGGCCTGCTAACTGCCATTAGCGGTGTACTTCTCCCCGGTGAATGTTTGTTTGGTGGCTCGATCAACAAGCTGAGGTCCAGGACAAGACGTGTGTTCATGTGTGTAAGTTATTTATAGTTACACAGGGGATTTTTTCATTCACTACCATGTTTAAAGGAAGAAGGTATCATGGCTCATATTGCACTTTAACAAATGAATATTTTATATATTTTAAGATTTTATTTAAACATTGGACATCTTGAATGTTGTTTTTATTTAAGACCATGGGCAAACGTTCCTTGCTTTGAGTGTTTTACAGGATAAATGGAAAGTGAAGTTATATTTGTCTCCTTTTTTTTTTCCAAACTGAAAATGATCCAATCCGTGACTCAAAACCATGATACAATCTGAACCTTGAGTTTTGTGATCCGTTGCACCCCTAAAAAGTACAATAAGTACTCCTCAGATAACAGCATGAAAGGCAGGTCAGGTTCCAACAAAGCCTGTGAACAATCTGTTATGTACTTCGTGCCATTTCAAACACCTAAAGTGACGACCAAGTGTAACTGAACTAACTACTTGCTGAAGTGTGAGCGAGAAAGCCGAAGACAGCCTGTATGTGAACTGTCATTCCAAATAGATTCTGAAGGGGAACACTGTGAACTGAAGAGAAATGCGAACATATCAATTTACGGAGAGAAAAAAAAAGTCTAAAATGACTCGACTTTATCTGTTGTGTATTGTGAGGCAGGATGTAGAGAACTGGCTTTGCTGTGCAGGTCAGACAAAGAGCGCTGGCCATGGACGCCTTTTTGAAAGAGCTTAAGTTATAGTTAAGGAGCACATCTTGTACAGCACTGCTTTTACTCCTTCTGACGGAGCTGTAGGTTTGTAATTGTGTGTGGAAAAAAATGTTTTATTGTCTGCACTGCCCACACACACACACTTGTTGACTTTTGTGCAGCACAGAAACATAAAAATAACTGGGGAAAAAAAAAAAAGTTTTTCACTGTGAAACTAGTATTTCAAATATTTCAATTTTCTCACATCGCATTCAAGTGAATGGGACTGGTACTGTATACAAAGCCATTTCTTTACATATCGAAACATATAAAAGGTCTTTGCCTAACACATTAGAAACACACATTTATTAAACAAGTAGTGCTACGAATAAACCAATAAAGGATGATGTATGAATGTGAAATAATTAAGCAATATACATGGAGGGTTAAGAAACAGCTTGCATAAAAAATACAAGAGGTTGCTCAGACGCCCCCTCATCCAAATCCCAGTTTAACCCCAATACCCCACTGTGTTATTAAGAAAACGGGGTACATAGATCATTTTAATGCTGATAGTACAGCATATATTAGTGAGTCCTTTGAACCCTCCAGCGGTTGGGATTATCACGACTGTATGTATCAGTCATTTATCTCAAGACCAGCCAATCAGAGGGCTTCATTCTACATCAAAGAGGGGGGAAAAAATCTGTTATTAAAAAGCCTTTTCATCTTATTGCAAACTTACACTACACAATATTTTGTGACCTAATTTTACACCAGATATCTCAGGCAATTTAGTCCTGTGAGGAGTCTTCAGAACGTGTTTGGGACAATCTAATTGTGGCAAGATGTGGTCTGAATGCTCTGTGTCTGTTAGTAATGACTGAGCAGCTGGCTGCTTCTCAGCATTAATAATTTGAAATTCTAAACCCTAACAGTTTCTGCATTTCTGGCTTTCTGGTAAGGTTGAGTGGTTTTAAACACATTTTAGAAAGTTAATTAGGCATAAACAAATGTGACTTCCACTAGTCCCCTAGATTCATTATCTCTCCTCCCTCTATATCGCAGAGTTCCTCAAACCTTGGGAAAACAAGAGAGACACAGAGATATCACTGATCTCGTCTTCCTCAGCTCCATAATTGCTAAAACTAACACTGTGTGTGTGGCGGTGGGGGTCAAAGGTCAAATAGATGCTATCAAAAACCAGTAAACAAGTGAAAAGCAGACCACTAAGTGGAGGTCCAGCTCCTTAACTGCATAAGGAATGAGAAATGTCTCTCTCCATCCCTCTCCTCTTTCTCTTTCCCAACTGCATTGTCACTGTCAAAGCCTTTCCGCTCCAGTTGGCCTGGACAAAAGCGAGCAAGGTCGCCAGAGGCTTTTCCTGCTATGATCGCTGTGGTGTTAGCCGGGGTTGATAAAGGGCCCCGATTAGGGCGCTGAATGGTCACCCATTAAGAGGACATCCACACTAGTGATGGAACCTCGGGGCCAAACGGCTTTCCTCTAAGAAACCTGACAGGCATCTGACAGACTGGAGCTGCCCACTCAAAAATACTGTACTGTTTTAACTAGAAAACAAAGCATGAGCTACGCTAATTGAGAAATGAGGAGCTGATTTGGAAAACGCTGCATGCTTTACTCATTGTTACTTGTTACTCACAAGTAGAAGCAAAAACACCAGCAAATGATCACTGGAATGATTTTCCCCTTGCAGTCTGAAAATAGTTTAGTGCAACTTCATCCATTTTCATCCAGCAAGTTCACAATATGTTCTCCAAAGCATCGCAAATTAGCTAGTCTTACTTATCAGATGTACACTATGGGTATAAACATGCCATTGGGCGACTATTTCAGTCAGTGTTCTCCTCCCCTTCAGGTATCTGCGTGTTACCGTTTTCAAAATCCCTGTCGCTGCAGGAAACAACAACAATAACCTCCGAGCTAGCAACCTACATGCTAAAAATGCTGAGTTATGTTTGTCTTTGTTATCAGTAAAAGTCATCACATAGTCGACAGTCTTTTACTGTTTTATGTGGCGTTTTCTTTTGTGGGGATTTAGCCATTTTAATGCCAGGGCTCAAACAAGTTCCCCCCGACACTATTTTAGCAAGCGCGCCGTCACTGCATCACGGGCTTAGCGCCACCCAAGACGACTGTGACCTCGGTTTGAAGAAATATAAACAAGCCAGAGCGTTTTTTCCCCCCGTAGCAGAATTGATAGCGGGTGCAACCAGACCTTGTAGTCTCACATAGGTCTGGCTATGTGAGACTACAAATTAGCTAAATATAGAAATGACAGAACCTCCAAGTCCTGACAAATTGGCGACTTTTCAAAATTCTTCATTACCCATTTCTTTCCATAAAAACAACCCCGGTATTCATGTGAAAATGTGTCCAAACTTGAATATGTCAATCCCGCCAGGTTGGGTTAGGTTGCACACATCATATTTAAATTTGTTTTCTCATAATGTCACAAATCATATTTAAACCATCACAAAAATTATATGAATTTATGTTAAAATGTTTCCAAAAGTCATAAATTGTGTTTAACATATAATTTTGCAAATGTTTCAGTCTTCAAGCTATCATGAGAGTCTGGTCCCACATGTTACATCTGGCTTTGGTTAGCCTTCCACTCTGTTTTTTTTTGGTAAAAATGCTTATATTCACATATGCTGTCATAACTTTGAACTAAATCTCCCACATTATCAGTGAGACGCAGAGCCCCTACTGTAACTGCACAGCGCCAGTTATCCAGTCTACCTGGATTAAACAGATCTTGAAATCCTTTGAAATAAATTGAGGTCATGTCTGCCAGGGTTTTTCGCTAGTCATGGTTTGTACCTTTGTGACCTGCAAGCTACTGTTGCCTCCAAACAGATAAAGCACTCTTAAATAAGCACTATTCTCACATGTGTCTGTAATCAGTGAACATGATGAGGTCAATCAACAGACGGGATAATACAGGTAATGGTGATCGCTGTCAAAGCAGCTGGATAACATAAGCTGCGCAATATTATTACAATTTATGATTTTTAGGATTAAGGCAGATCTGTTGCCTTTACTGACCAATCATGTTGTTGAGTTTCCTTTCTAAAAGGAAACAAAACCCATTAAAAATGTGACATATACTTACAAAATCCTTCCTGGGTAATAAATGTTAGTTGTAGAAATTGTTGGGCCTAACTGAAGCACTGAGGTAGCATAGAAGATAGCATTTGAGTTTGATTTTATGGGTACCACTTAAGTAAGGCACCCCTTTATATAAGGTGTATAAATTGTCACTAATGGCTTTATTAATGGTTAAAGGAATAGTTGAACTATTACTATCACTACTATTGTTTTTACATCAATCATTTACTAATTCTTTATAGATATGTTATAAGCCAGAAAAAACATTTGGTTTCCACATTTGAAAAATCTTTTGGCTGGTGTTATCCTTCCTATTTGCTGGTAGTGCAGTTATAAATGTTGGTAAACCATTAATAAATTCTCTAGTAAATTGTTAATTAATATACTTTTGTCCAGATCCTCTGCAGCCCTTCGCCAACCCAATCAATGATTGGACACATTAACTATTATTACAGCCATCATTTACAACATCTAAACCTTTATAAAGGGTGACTTGCTGGAAAGTGGTACCATTTTATGCCTAACAAATTCATCCATCACTCAAGGTGTAGAAGACCCCATCAGTGCAGGTGTTCAGCTATACTGTTTGCTTATAAACGGCAACAAGTTGGAGCACAGGCTGTGGTCAAGACTCCCGATTCGTCAACTTCTTGCGGATTGGATTAGATGAAACCTTGTCGGGACACTCTGAGGCTCATATACCGTAAGACCTTTCCTCTCTTAACCTTTTGCATGCTATCTGGTTCATCAAAACATGCGTGAAGGCTGAGCAGTTGGGGGATGGGGAACATGGTGTCAGGGCAGGAATGCATAGATTAGCAAACGAGAGAAAAGAGGGGACTCTTTGTCAGTGTTTGTGAGCATGCATATGTGCATTCATGTGCATGTAACTAACACAATGGCGTGCGAGACAATTGTGTGTAACACTATAGACACAACTGTGCTGTCAAAAAAGTTCACCTTCATGGAGAAGCGGGGTCTGCTGATAAATTATGCATACTGGAACTCAGAGAGATGGTAGGAGGCTTGCAGTCAACTGTAGGAGGACTCCTTACAGTAAGAAAAAAGGTGAGAGAGGAGGAGTGCAAGATGTTGGGAGGAAAGTTATGTGAGATGGGTTGTGCAGAGGATACATGCAAAAAAGGTGTGGGTTAGAGAAAGAAATATTGACTGTAAGCTGCAAAAATCCTTACATAATATATGTATGTATGCATGCACCTACGCAGCAGTGTCTATCACAGCAATTATATGTTTTCGTATGCGCTGTTGTTTTTAATGTAGGGATTAAATTTAAGACCTACCAGGTAAAGCCTGGGCGTGCCAGATATTTCTACCAGAAATTCTGGCATGTTATGTTTTCTGATGTTTTCCAGAGCTTGTATAGCGCAAATCCATTGAGACCATGATTGCCCCGTGTTGCCGCGTGGCTCCTGTACCACTGGTTTTGCCGCTGTCACTTGTAAAAAAAAACAAGCTTTTGTCACATTTAATGTCCTCAGACTAAACAGATTAATTATAACCTGTTTTGAAAAATGGAAGAGCTAGACTGACAAGTAACTGAAATAGCTGTATTTAGGAAGTGGGAGGCTACAAGTATGAGTCAAGTTTTCTAACAGTGAGCAGTGGTTGAAAGAACAATGAGGGGATGAAGAACTAACCACAAACGTTTAATGAGAAATGACAAGCAGGTTGTGACTGGCTTGTCTTTAACCAAAAATACAACATTTCATTTTCTCAAGACTAAGGGATAAAAGTTTTGTTTTTTTTCTGCCTTTCAGATGAGCAGTCTGTGGAGCTGCAGGAGAAGACTACAACTGAGCCTTCATCCAAGTTAATGTTACAGCCAAAGACATCATTCCCATCAGCTGAAGAGAAGTTAAATTGATTTTGTGACCTTGCAAACGCCATTAGGATGTGAGATCAAATGCCTCTCTCTCTCTTTTCTCTCTCTGTCTCTCTCTCCCGCTCTCTGTTAGTTTCATAGTTGTGGCTAAAACATGTTTATCATTTAAAAGCTGGAATGTCAGATCCACATCAGACCTAAAACCTTTGAAATTAATCTTTAGCCTGAGGTCTGTCTGTTCACCGGATTTCATGGGAGTCAGGTCATGCTTATGAATATACTGTAAATACAAACATGAAATGATTACGTAACATAAATATGTGGTCTGGATGCATGAACTGATAAAGATGCACTAAAATGTACAGAATATATTTACTGTATTCCTCATCCTTGGCACACACCATTTTCTTTTTTCAACTTGTTCAGTCAAAATACAACAAAGGAGTTGTCCTTCTTCCTGTTGTGAAGTCACCATCTTGTGTACGCACATCCCCGATCGTAGTGTGTATAGTAGTGCGTGCAGGTCCGCAGATGTTTCAGCTCTGATAGAGTCTCCACCAACCGCTGATGAAAATATTTGCCTTGCTAGCAGCTAAATGTTCACCAGCTATCGCTAACTTTGTCTGTTTTTTGGCGCTGAGAAGGCAGCGTACAGTGGTTTTATCAGTCTTTTTTGCTAAACTTTGCTAAAGAGCTGTGTGAATGAACCAAAACAGTAATGTTGCAGGGTGTAAAACCAAAGCTATCAGCTAAAAGATGCTAAAAAGCTTTATAGAGTAGAGGGGAACTGCAGAGTGGGCTGATAATTCTCACTACAAGCAATATCTCTCACATTATTCCAAGCAGCAACTACCACAGCTTGAGGCTTCAAGACTTTTTTCAACAAGTCATATGGTCTCAATCACTAAATTCGGGACCTCTAATAAGCGTGGTGGTGGTCATTTTGGAATTTACTGCTCCGTTAATAAGATTTGGAGACTTATAGTAGGCTCTGATGTCTGCCGTGCGGGTGCTGATTGACAGCTGTGATTGACAGATGGCTCACATGCTGCTCTCCCCGGCTCCGGGACTCGCACTGAGTCGGACTATTGTCGCAATATTTTTGTAAGTTTAATGTTGCTTGATTATGCTACCTGCCCTGTTAGCACAATTTAGCTTAAGTATCTAACGTTAGCCCAAGTGTGCACCACCCGGCGTTCACTTTGGTCCGAGGTAGTGCAGCGTGTTTCCAGAGCGTGAAAAGCAACACCCCACACTCCTTATTTGGGAGGTCCTGGCTCTAAACTGAAAAAATGGTGCCGACCATAAGCAGCAACTCTGGGCTTCAATGCAAATATGTGTATTATATGTGGTCTATGCATTCCACATAGTAATTTGATCCACTGTTAATGAAATAATACTGATTATAGCAGCTTTAAAGAAAAACAAAATACATTGGCTTGTGAGAAAGAAGGTTAATTCCAAGCAAAGGGCACAACATTTGCTGCACTGCGAAGCACCGTGTGACTATAAACATTTGAGCAGACATCACACAGGCAGAGTGAGGGGAGGAAGGCTGTTGTGTGGGATCGAAAGACACGAGCTGGACGGGAGGAAAAAGAACGGGGAGGATGGAGTGTGCAAGCGCCAGAGAATCACAAGGCTGCCTCTCATTTCCAAGTATTCTAAACAGAGACAGCAGAGACGGGCCACACAAACCACACACACACACACACACACACTTAGACCGCAGCATCTTCAGAGGTACAATTTGACAGACCCTAATTACAGTGGGCTGCAGCGTCTCTTATTTGGTTTGCCGAAATCTCAAATTGCACACATTTCTCGTATACAGTTTACAGATCCAGACACACACGTACACAGCTGTGCATGTACACACCGACATATTGTGCAGGTATGGATGTAGTAGCTACGCTGCAATGCTAGGCCTTTGTTTATAAGTACCAGCAGATAACGCTGATGCTGTTTCCCTTTCCGGTGCTGATTCACTTTTCATGCACCACACTGAAATCCTTTATGGGAATTCTTCTACTGTATGGCAACGTAAAAGTTTGCACATATCCTGTTTAAAATTACATATGCATGAGAGCATTTTGAAAGCATTTCCTTCTTACTTTCAGCGAAGCCAATAAATCCTTGCAGTCCTTCACTTCTGTTTTGTCTGATTAGTATGCCGCATTTATCCTGAACCGAAAGTCTGATTGCTCACTCTCTCTCTTTCAACAACCTTGAGTTCCTTCAAGGAGGGTCATGAATAATGACCCACTGGTTCCAACACCGGCCCTTATAAGCCGAGGCCATTTTCACAGGAATCATTGAAGACAAATAGAGGAGAGAGTAGAGTTCTAAAATTACACACCCTCCCCATCGCTTCAATCTCTCGCTCCCATCCCGTCTATCTCAAACGCACACTTGGTTCTTAGTTGGTCCAAATTGAACCTGAGACCTTTGTGTTTTGTGTGGTACCTTTTGTACCTCCTAAATATCCCTGTCTTTCCTCCTCCCCCTTCTGTTTTTTTTTTCACACTCTTGCTCATTTACATTCACTGTACAATGCACGTTTCTCTTCCCTTTCTTGGAGAATTCTCTAAAGTGAAGGGAAACTAGGCCATTAGGCTGCAGCACAGCTTCTCCCTCGCTTCAAGTATCCCCTCTCTTTCACTTCCCTCTCTCTCCGTCTTTCTCTCCCGCTTTGTCACCCTCCCTCCTGCCCGGTCTTATTCTCGTTTTTTCCTTAAATTGCCTGCGGTGTCCCTCAGTCTTTTTCCCATTTTTTTAGTAATCTTTATCATATGACATTCTCATTTTCTTCCTTTCTGTCTTGCTGCTCTTATTGCCTTGGGTACCACTGTGTCCCACCTCTAACTTGTCTCTGTGCTACTTTGTTCTGTTTTCTCTGCTATCATCCATAATCCATACGCACAGACACACGCGCGCACACACACACACACACACAAAGTTACAGACCAATTCAATAGACCCAAAAAATATTTCCAGGCACTTTCTGTTCTTGTTCACATTTATTTTTCCCTATGGCAGAAATTAATGGGATTTTTGAGTTCCATTTGCCAATTATTCTGTATTTAAAAGAGTAAGATTGCGTTAATAGAAATGGCAGGGGCCAAAGGTATTTGAAAAGAATCTATTTAAATAATGACTTTTCTAACAGGCATGGAGATATTATCATTGTTTCATAAAGCTGAGAGTGTGCATTATGCAACAATTCAGCAGTCTACTAAAAAAAAAAAAAACATATACAGTATAGTGCTGTAAATGTTGAGAGTCAGCTTTAAAACGCTGCTGTTTATAGTACTCCTTTACTGCTTAGACCTCACTAACAGTTTTCATTTAAGCTAACTTATAATTTTTAAAAAATGGTCCTATTGACACCTGCTTATAGTGATCTGTGGATCAACCAAGGAAGCTGTTTTTAGTAAAAGATGTTGCTGTTGCGGTTTCAGACATCTCAAAACCTGGACAAATAATCCCAAAATCTGTAAGGCTAGATACCCCAAGAGGTGAAAGAGAAAACTTTGTAATTTGGGTAAACCAACTCCTCAATTTTAATTGGTACTTGTGTTGATCAGCAGTAATGTGTATGAAACTACAGTGACAGTGGCTCATTAAAACTAGTTAAAACAACTCAAGGTGCTGTGTTGACGGGGGTGTGTTGTGCCTCAAGTAGCTTTGAGATGATAAAATACAAGCCAGGAAGTCCAGTTTGAGTAACAGATCCATAAATTTGAAGGCTTATCAGACACCAAAACAATGGTTGCTGGATGACGTGGCATTGTGTCACAGCAAAAGATAAGTCATGCGAGTCCACAATTTTGCCAGATAACCATACGGTTCCCCACTGTGTTAACACAGTAGCCTCATTGAAATGAATGAGGGAGTTGCATTTTTTTAGGACGGCCTTAAAACCTCAGCTCAATCAAGCTAAAAACTTTTTAAAGCAATTTTTAACATTTAAAAAAAAACATTTTAAAATCTCAGCAAACTTCATTGGAAAAACAATAAAAAAAAGTTTGCATTAGCCTCTGAGGTAATCACTTAACAGCCCTATTCATTTTCTCTTTTGTCTCCAAAGCTTCTTATTTGGGCAGAAAAATGATGTCATGACGTGTATTGATTTGTCCTTCTGAGTCCCCCCCTCCCCCCTATAACTCCTCCTCTTGCCCTTTGTACATTTGTTGCTGTCTTGTCCAGGTCCCTCAGGGCTAATCTGCTGGTGTACCAGATGCATGCGCTCATTAACCTGGTGCCACCTTCTAAGAGCCTCATTGACTGTGGCACAGGCTCACACACACACACACGCTCGCGCATGTATAGCAGTGTCACACATGCTCCCTCTTTGACAGGGACTATTATTATTAGTATGCTGGTTTTTCAGATGCAGGATTTTTTACAAAAATAGAAGAAAAAAAGAATAAAAAGAGGGGTAGAAAAGAGTGAAGAATGTGCCAGAACAACAGACCGGTGGTGAGACGAGGATGTGTCTCTTCATGGCCCAAACTTTTCACAAACCTTGCTCATATAGTTTGTTTATTGTCCTCTTTTCTATTTCTTTCATTCATTTTGATTCCACAGTTCTCGTGTTCTCCCCTTCTTCTCTCCCAAAAGATTCAAAGGATGCAAAAAAAAGAAGATGGATGAAGCACCTTTCCTCCCTCCCTCTGCCCACATCCCTCCCTCGCACCTCTCTCTCCAAGGCTAAAAGCCTCCAATTTCCAGAGAAACAGACTTCACACAAAAGAAGAGAAAAGAAAAAAAAAATCATCCAGCTTTTTGTGTTTTTCTTACAAATGGCAGCTGTCTCTCACATTGCCTCCCCCCATTCACACCCTCACACCCTCAGAGCCGTTGCAGTATCCAAATCTGCCGAAAAATAACACATGGGACAGCCCCGCTTCCCCCACTATCCTTCCCTCCGCCCCATCCCACACACCCCCTGCCCACCCGGGTGTGTGAGTAGTGGGCTGTGTGGAATAAATGAGCTCATTCATACAGTGCTGAACTGCTCCATCCCTCTGCTGCCCAGCCCCAATGTAAACAAGCCTAAGGTAGGAGTGTGCTTGGATCAGAACCACCACCTAACTGCTGATCCCGGGGTAAATGATATTTGAAAAGTCATATTGTATAGTTTCAAACTACTTGCTTTGAGCGTTTATTTCAGAGCGCCTGAAAACAACTTCCAGCTTTCAGTGGCTTAGATTTGAATTTCGACTAATCAAGTGGCTTCTCTTAAGCCAAAAAAAGTGTTGTTAGGCCCACAGAGAAGAAGCATTTCAGTGATGCAGATGCAGTTAAAAGTACACTGTAAAATGTCTTACAGGAATTTAGTGGATTCAATAAATATTTTATCTTAACAAGTTTCATTAAATTTAAGTAAATTTAAAATTCTAGTTTTCATTTTCAGACACATTTCATAGCTTAAACATGAGCTCTTTTCTTTTGACTTGAAGCGATGATTAGAATGAATCTACTGTGTTCACTTATCTCATTAATTAAAGCTACTTTCATTTTTAAGTCTGCAGTTTACAGTGTTTAAGTGTTTTTTAAGGCCTCGTCACACCAGCATCCAGGCGAAGTACATTTGTAAATTTAAACTTCCTCTTCTGCAGGGTATGTAGACAGTTTATGAGACAGGAGTTGACAGCACAAATATGTCTCTTGAATAAACTGTGTGAACTAATTTTCCTTTTAGCGACCAAGCTAACTAGCAGGGTGTTACTGAGGCTGACTAGCACTAGCATGCTCTCAGCTGGCTAGTGTGTTAGCAGTTAGCTCGCCGGCTACAGTAGTTCACTAAATAGCCGTGTGAGTAATCGATTTTCGGAACAAGTTTCGGAATAAATTTTGGAAACAGAATACTTATTTGGCTTGAGTTTGTTCTGCTTCTGTTTTTCCAAGTATGAATCAGACAAGGAAATGAATTCCCCCAAGACTTCTGGAAAACTTAAATGATCTTATAATGGAATAATGCCAGTGTCGCTGGTTCTTCTGCTCCGTGGTCTTATTATATTAGCCACAAATTCCAGAAAAGTCATACTTTAACAGAGAGTATGGTGTGAGTCCAACTCCTTATTCTCATTCTTTCATTATTCTTCCTTTTCATGGAAATCCATCTTCTCCTGTCTATGAATGTTCTGAACCATCAGACTATGCTGCTCTTGGTATCTGTCTATGAATGGACAGGCACAGACTTCATAATGAGGAGCTCTGTCAGCACTTCAGCTTCAGAGACTTTTATTGCAAAGTGTAAGTTAAGCAGGAAGGAGTGAAACAGAGGGGCTGTGTTATAGGATTCCTCTATATCAACAATATAACTACTACTGTATAGAACGTTAGAAGATAATTATTTTTGCACAAAACTAAACATCTGTAGACTATCAGAGTCAGACTTGCATAATGGCCACAAAAATCTTGTCGGATGAAACTGGGTCAGTCAAACTGCTGCTACTCCTCCATTGTTATATATTGTATGTATTTGTGAGTTTTTCAAGGCAGGAACACGAAAGAAAAAGACAAAAAATGAAAATATTGGAATATTTGCACTCAATGTATTTTCTAAAATTCTTCATTCAAAATTCAATTATTAGTTATTATTAATTCACCTGTTGTTTGAACAAAATAACCTTTTCACATGGCAGCAGCTTAGTGGATTCATCTAAACTTACTTTATCATTACTAAGGTCCTTAAATGCTGTAATTAACCAGATGTATTAGTTTGTTGTTGTGTCTCTACCATCACCAGTGTTCAGGACCCCGATCCTCACCAGTCAGGGTCTCCTCCTCCTATCTTCATCCACTCACAGACAACACTATTCAGCTGCTACAGGAAATCCAACATATTTGGAGGTAGTCTCAGGGTTTACACCGAACCTCTCTTTTGCAATAAATAATTAAAATGCGATTACATAAAAAAGGAGACCTTGTTTTTTTAGATTTCACCTTAAGAATGAATTCCTGGAGAATAGGAACGTCAAGTTCTATTGTGTGTTTTGACTGCATGCATCTATTTCCATCTGTTTTTAAAATTACCGTCTGAGCTCTAATAAGTCAGTAGGAGAAAAGCCCTCGGCGGCTGAGACATGTTTACCAAGCTGCTGCTGCAACATGTATTAGGCAGATGGGTGTGTTTCCTAAAG
Organism: Scomberomorus guttatus; assembly: GCA_038419695.1. Taxonomy (NCBI): domain Eukaryota; kingdom Metazoa; phylum Chordata; class Actinopteri; order Scombriformes; family Scombridae; genus Scomberomorus; species Scomberomorus guttatus. Next base: position 8,516,921 of record CM076461.1, read on the forward strand.
CTTTTTATTATCAACTCAACAAAAGGTGCTCGCATTCTTGAAAACCACTCTGTGAAAAAGGCCTGTAGATCACACAGGGCTGCAGTTGAAATGATATATTGTGTAAGCTTTCTTTTTTTTTCTAACCCTGGCAAAGGTCGCATGTCAAAATTAATTGGCTTAAATAATAAATCATTACTCTCAGCATTGCAGATGTCGCTGGGATCTCATTTCCCAATGTCTTTTATCCATTCCACTCCCTCATCTAATCAGTGAACTCCAAAATATCTTATCAGCTAAAGTAGAAATGGCAAAAATACTCTCAATGGAACAACAAAGGAAAACTTTTATAACAATGGACAGTCTTATAAATAAAAAAAAAACAAACAGAAAAACATTACAATTTACACCCAGCAGAGGTTTATTCTCTGAGGTAATCAGATAATTCACAAAGCCATTCTCTGCTTTAGCTCACTACACGCTATAGTTTCAATTCTAATTAATTATCTGTAGCTATGTTTATTTCATTGCCTGAAAGTAGTAAATTTACTGTATAATACAATGTGGAAATAATGTGTGTGAACACATCCTGAATAATAGATGAACTCAAGGTCAATTATTGCAATCTCAGCACATTATAACTACTGATAAATTGTACTTTCACAGTAATTGTAATAATAAAAGAATAAGAGAAGTGCTGTAAATAGTGACCTGAATATAAATTTACAGAGACTTGAGTTTTAGTCTTAAAATCTTTGATCTGAAAAGCGACTGCCAAACATCATAAACCCAAAGCAGCCAGAAAAGAGAGACAAAAATAACCAGTGGGATACAAAAGCTACCACTGACATTGCTTGTAGAAAATCAGTAACATCTAAAAGACAAATAAATCAGCACGTAAAGTTCAAATAAGAAGGCAAATGGAACAAAACCACTGGGTATTTCCTAATAAAAATAATAACATTTTCACACTCTGCTTCCTATAAATCCCTGTAAAGCGCCACACTGACTCACACCTCGCTTCTCATTTTAACATCACCTCATTAATGCCCTCCCCACTGGCCATCTGACCCTTGTCTTACCTCTCATATTCCAGGTTGTCATGGTCACAGCGGGCGTCTTTGTGCTTCTCCCAGTCCTTCCCGTGGCGGCACGTCGTCAACGACACAATGTCCTTCCCGTTGTGGATGTGATGGAGTGCGTTTCTGGTGTCCGAGCCGATGCCTGTCAGGTAACGCTTCCCTTTGAACATCAGAAGGTACTTCCTCCGCGGCGGGATGGTGTTCCTCACTAGCCAGCCCCGTTCTCCACCCTTCTGGGGGTGATCCTTCGAGAACAGCGGGATGGAGACGTCAAAGCCTGGCCTGAAATGTTCTGTGTTGAGGCTGGCTTTGGCTAAGATGGCCTGGCCGATGTTTAGGCCCAGGTCCTCTGTGTAGTTGGGCCAGGTGCCTGAATACAGGTTGAAGATCAGGTGGTTCCGTCCGTCGTTCCACAGCGGGTAACCACGGATACGTTCATCCACATTGGGCACAAACTGTCCTGATAGCTGGTCCCGATCAAGGGTGTCTATCCCGAGCACGAACAGACACGCTTCACGGGGGTCTGATGTGTAGTACCGTGACTCACCTATAGACGTCAGGATCTTCCTGTAGCTTTCTGACACGCGATCATTTTTCTCCGATGGATATATATACACCCTGAACCCGTCCCTCCCTCTACGCCGGCACCGGGAAAAGTCAAAACAGGTCTCCATGCGGCAGCGGCTGTCCTTATAAATGGCGGACCATGCTTGCCGGCGCTGGCGGGGCGACTCGGCCGTCCCAGGGTCCGTCTGGAGCTCATCCAGGTGGGCATAGCGGGGCAGGAAGGCCCGGTCGGTCCAGTTGGGCCAGGGGCGCACCACCTCACCCCGCTGGCGTGTCAGCAGCCGGAGCAGACGTAGCTGGACTCCTCCGCCCCAGTAAAAGAGGACCAGCCAGCAGCACGCACACAAGCCCAGCAGAACATACTTCTTACGCGCCTGCATGGGGGCCTGTCACAGTCTTTTTTTTCCGCTCTGTCTCTCTCTCTCTCGTCCTCTGTTTTTCTTTTCCTCTGCCCCTCAGCTCTGTGGCCTCACAGGGGTGGGGGACTGACTTATGACTTTTAACAAGGAGCTTCTAACGGAGGACAATGTGTTAACAAGGACATCACTGCCTCTGAGTGTGGCCCAGTCCACTTTGCCATTTAGAATGACACAATCTGAGTTACTGACACCCCTCTCTCAGTCTCTTTCTGCCTTCCCCATTTGCTCCCCACTGTACTCTCAGATGTATGTATTAGCCTGTCTCCGCTGTGGCATGCGCTTCTTCTGTTGCTGCTGTGTACATTTCTTCGTCTGTCCAGCCTGGTTGAGAGTGATGAAGGGTGATTTCTCCGGGCCCTCAGGCCAAGCTTGCTGCCTCATGGTGCCTGGCGAGACTGCTGTCTGCAGGGCCCTTCGTGGGGAGAAATAAACAAACAAGAATACAGATCAGTACAAAGCAATAGTTGCCGCTCCACAACCAACACTGGGACATACTCTGGGATCAGTCGTGACACTGCTGTCTCAAGAGGTGCCCTAACTAGCACTACAGATAGTCCAATGGGTATAAGCTTTCATTTGGATAGCTTTTCATTTTGGACAGACATCTGCAACCTATATCATATTTAATACACACACACACACACACACACATATAATGAAACAGTAATAAAGTAGCATAGCTGGGTCATGTTTCACAGGCAGTAGAGGATTTAAAACTGTCAAAATCCCTCCTCAGCTCGAGCCCATAAGGAGAAAATTGAGAAAAGCACAGCTCAGTGCACTCTCAAAAAGGCATCCAACCCTGATTAGCCACAAATCAAAACCACCTCTTCATAAAGTCCACCTTCATTCTATCGCTCTCCTGCTCTGGCTTCCACTTTTCCCCGTGAAAAAGATGAATGTGACTGGATATTCACAGGCTCATACGTGGTGTGATGTGTACTGACTGCTGGAATAAGTGTTTTGCGATAGTATGCAAAACCTGGCGCACTAGACGGGACTAGATATTATCATGCTCTTCAAGCTCCAGCTGAACTGAGCCAGATACAGTTGAGGTGCAGTGAAGAAGAAAATGAGAGTGTTTAGTAGCTGAAATGGAGATTTGGGAAAGCAGAAGGAAAACAAAGCCACTTTATGGCCCTGAAACGCCCATTCACCTTGGAGAGACCGAGTGAAGGCTTTTTTTGTTGCATTCGCAAATTTGCAACGGTTTTTCTACCTCATATTTTTGCCAAACATCCCCCCATAACTCCCCAACATGTACAGTATACATGTGTGCGCGGAGAACACCTCACAGTGAAGGGCAGTGTTCCTACTGCCAGCTGCCACACAAAGGCAGCTTTCAGGTCTCACCTGCCCGCTCGCTTTACCTCTCATTCACATTCCTCATTTCTGCCTCTTCTCCAGCCAAGCAGAAGTGATGCCTGCCATCTCTGCTCGCAATAAAACAAACAGCGCACTGGTGATGTGGGTAAACAATGCATTGTCTGATTTCTCCACCTCAAAAGGACAGAGGAAATAAGGTTTTAAGTGTGAATTGAGCAGCTTTTAGTCATAAACACTGCAAATGCAGTATATGTTTATGCAGTATATATCTCCAAGATGTCCGAGCTTTATCAATCTCTAGAAGAGAAGTAAATACTTAACTTAAAATATGGATATGTGACATTCACACTCAGTCATTTCCATAAATTAACCACCAATTACCAGTAAAACATAGTTGGAGCCCTACATGCATGTGACGGTTGTCATTTTTTATTTAAAATTCAAGCAAATGTTTGAACATGGGAAAAAATTAAATATTTAAAAAATTCTCAGTACATAAGCACAACAAGAATTGCTTTGTACTCCAGTGGGGAGCGTTTCTAAAATCCACTGCTACTGTGATCTATTTCTTGCCCTGTTGCATCAGTTATTTGGGCTGTTGTGGTTCACTTTGGTAACAACATGAAGAAACGTGCAAGCTGTGCTGAACAAATAATCATGACCACCAAACCAAGTAATGTGAGGAAGCATTTTGGATTTATACCACAGATGGAAAAAAAAACATGGACTAAGGTAAGACTTTTTGCTAACTTGGTAAAATGCAACTGTCTCATAGTAATGTTAGCTTGTCACTCAGCTTTGGCTGCAGAGGCGCTGCGAATGAACTACTTTAATTGTACATTGTAGATTAGGATAATGCTACATTCACACAACATTGGCAGAATTGGAAGAGCAGGAAAACCTTGTGTTATTCCGACTTGGGAGCGTTCAGCACTTTATTCCAAGATAGTGTCGGCACCGCTAGTCACACCCTAAATTAGCTGAAATTAGCTACAAGCTAACCAGTTACAAGCAGTGTCTGAAGTTTTAAGTGTTAAAATACAATTTAGATATAAGTACCAGTGATGGTAACTTTGCAACCATGCTGTCAGCTGTTTGTTGACACACTGTCCTTCATTTTACCAAGCGGGAGATATTGTCACTGTCAGAAATTCCTGATATATCTGACTCTGAACTACAAGTCTGAGACTGGCATGAATGTTTTTTTTTCTTTCTTGGCCTTTTGTAAACATTATACGGTCTGAGTCACAAGATATGAACACGGCATTAGGCTGTGATTGAATACACATTATTTCGCTCTAGTTCATTAAAACTTGATTTTTTTGAAACACAGGCAGCCCTTGTACTTGGCAGTGTGGCTCAAGTGTGACAGTATCATCTGGGCACATGAGTCTTGGAAATGCATTCTTACTGTAATGTGCGTGGGAGTGAACACCACAGCCAGTAGTGTCAGCCACACTGCAACAGATAATTCAGGTCGGCTAATCTACCTGCAGAGATGTTAGCAGGTGGTTTTTGGCACCTTCCTTGTTTCTACTTCTCTGGCTACAACTGTAGCTGCCTGAGCAGCAAGCAGTCCAAGTTGGGGAGAAAGAGACACTGGGGATCCCATTACATACTCCTCATCAATAATTCACTTACTCCTTTAGTTAAGGCATTGATTTTCTTTTCTTTATGTTTTATGTGCTTTATATCCCCTGCCACCAACGCACACAATTAGACCTAAATCTTCCTCAAGATACACTCCGGTGAGAGACGTGTGCGAGCTCTGTCCTGGTGATTTGTGGTTGTGGAGATAATTGATAGTGATGGCATCGATGATGGTAATGATGATGGGCATGAAGAATTTATTCCGTTGCCTTATCTAATCTAATGCCAAGTCGTTTCACATACGGAGGGCATTCTTTTTGTCCATCTTTCGTCAGTTGTCTTGCAAATAAAACCGTTTCCATTTCTATGCCTAACTGTCATTTCACCATAACACTCGCTGATTATTTAAAAGCCTTTCGCCTGACACCATTCATTCCATTTAACTTATCAAATAATAGCAGCTTAAATTTGAATTGATTTCAAAATTACAATATGACGCAGTGAGGTATTGCAGGTTAGGAGGATGGAGATAATATGTGAATAGGACATAATGATTGAAGATAATACTGCAGGATATTAGGGCATGAAACTACCTATTTTTAAATATCAGAATCTATTCTCCCATCATGCTGCCTGTACTGCTCCAGGTGTGTGAAAGCCTCAGTTGAACACTCTTATATTGTTCCCTGCTGTCCTACTTTTAGTGTGCAAAGAAAACTGTACAATGGCCATTAACAACGAACAATGATGATGAATGTAACCCAGTGCAACTCTTGAGCATGTCTGGACCTGACGACATCCTCGGAGCTGCAAATCAACAAGAAGACACGCACATATAGATGCGCACATACACACGTAAGTGGCTTTAAGTGGTGAGAGAAGTCCCTCTGTCATGGATCAATGATGGATCATTATGGTTGGGTGACTAGCACTGGGAAAAGCCACAAGGCTCGTTGAACAGAGGGGCCTGAAGGTGGAAGGACAGGGTTCAAGGAAAGGTGAGGGCAGGACTCAGAGCGCTACAATTGCAACCTTCGCCATTTGTTTCCCGTCTATTCCTTCTTCCCTCAATTCCTGCCTTCCATCACTCCTTTTCCTATGCTACCTAAGCTGGCCTGAGGGTTTCACTTAGGAACAATACAATTTTCATGCTGTTTTCCTTTTTCAATTATTCCTGCTTCATCCTCAAAAGGGGGTGGGGGTAGGGGAGGAGGGGATGAAGAGAGGGGCATAAAATACTTAATCACAGACATGAGGAATACACTCAGCAAGGCCAAGTATTCTTTGATCATTCGCTCGCCTTGAGAGCAAAGAAACTTCTAGGAAGGTTCATTTAGAGTGTACTGAGCAAGCAATTAAATTGTGTCAACACTGCAAAGGGGAAAAAAATAATAGAATAATGTGCAGCGCATTAAGATCAGCTATTACAAAGATGCAGGTGGATGATGTACCATCGCAGTTGAACAAACCAGCTTTTCTACACAATGTTCCCTATCCTTACAACAAAGAAATTACCTCTCAGCTTCAACTGTCTTCCGGTTGTTTACCCACCTTACCTTACCTGACCTTTCTAACATGAAAACATCGACTTTAATTTACACTAGATTTCCTGTTGAGTATAGTTCGTTCTGGAGGACGCATGGAAGTCAATACTCAAAAGGGAAGCAATGGAACAAGTCGAGGGGAATAAAAGGTGAGGCTGAAGGGCATTAACGGCATGGAAGGAGAGAGCAACAAAGGGGGGAGAAGGACTATATGATTGATATTTCATGGGTGACAGCTGGATCCAAACCCTCTACTTACTGCCCTCGATCTCTGCCCTTCTCTCTGAGGGCCTTAAGAACTTCCCTTAACTGTTTCTACCTGCTGCGGTTTTCCACAGAACTACACTATTAAGTCATTCAGGGAAATGGAGTTGGAATTTGTCATCCCATCTGTCTCCCTTGAATTGTGTTTACACAGCAGCTTAATCAACCGTGGTTATGCAGGCTTTGATAGAAAATGAAAACTGACGCGTTCTGAAATGGATGTCACCGATGATACCCTTGTGCTGGAAATTCAGCATTTGTCAATTTGTGTTTTTCTTCCAGCAAATGGGATATTTTTAAAATGGATTTCTGCCTTTCAGGGATAGATTGGCTTTCCCCTTAGTTGTTCAATTTGCTGTTTTCTGGCTGAAGCACCAGCGTTCAGCCCTGACTCTGTAGACACTCAAAATGAAATCCACCACCACTACCATTACGGTCATTCTCCAGGTAGCCCAGTCATTGCCACTGTAAGAGAAGCGGCAGCTGCAGCATTATTATGTCTGAAATGATTTGGGTAGTGACATAGAGCAGGTTGTAAATTGACACTGTATGGGCCAAATGCCTGGCAAAATTAGATTTCCATTCCTTCCCAAATGATATGGTTAGCCTGTGAAGACAGTCCACCTGAATGACGGGAGCCTACCATAAACTGACACAAATCCTGGGTGACTGCACTGAAATGTCATGATTTCGTGCCACTGTTCAGTGGCAGCAGACCTTTCGGTGACTTTTTGTGGCTGTGTGTGTGCCTGAGTGTGTGTGTGAGCGTGTGTCTAAACTATACTTAAACACACATCTGGCATTAGTTTTTGCTGGCCTAAAGCTGGCAACATATTAGTTCAGTGAAATGAAGTGTTCTGAGGAAAACACAAATCTTGTGGTGAGGTGAAAGGCTAGGTCGAGCTAAAATTAAACGCCGGACTCTGTCATTACAGGCCCCAGAGATGTGACAGTGTGACTGGGGACCAGAAAATTGCTGCACTTGTCGCTTGTGTTATTGCAGTGGTTTCCAACTTTTTTATGCAGGTGAAGCTGTGTCTACTTGCGACCCCTCAATAAAGGTTGCATAAGTCACAAAATGGTGGCCAGTTCAACCAGTAAGTTATTTTTACTTCTCAGTTTTATTTGGGAACTGTTAAAGGGGACGTATCATTCACATTTCCAGGTCTATATTTATATTCAGGGGCTCTACTGGTATATCTTTGCATGATTTACAGTTATAAAAACTCCTTATTTATCTTACACTGGCTCTTTATGCAGCCCCTCAGTTCAGCCTCTGTCTGAAACAGGCTGTTTTAGCTCCTGTCTCTTTAAGGCCCCCTTTCTGGTGAGCCCACTCTTCTGATTGGTTAGCTTCCGGAAGCTGCGCCCGGTGGCTCGGGAGGCTACGTAAAACAAACAATAATAGTAGGATTTCACTCCTTTATCTCGTTCTTTTCTCAAAATAGAAAGAATCAGCTAACTTGTAGCAGAAATAGATTATTTTCTGCTTTCTTACCCCTTTCGTCACTTCATGACCCCTTAAATTTAACTTATGATCCTTTGGAGGACCCTAAACCCCAGTTTGGGAACCACTGTGTTAGCGTATGTTTCCTTGTTTCAGTGACTGGAGGGGACAGTATAGCCAGGAATTTGTGCATATGCTCATTAATTCAATGTGTGTTTTTATTTGAGTGAATGTGAATTCCTGCATAATAGCAGGGTTGCATTTCCATCTCTCTGATTGTGTACAACCTGAGCATGAGCAACTGAGTGCATGAGTTTGCGGTGGAGGTCTGCCGGTCTGTGGTGAACCAAAGAAATCCTGCCGCAGTAGGAAGAAAAAAAAAAAAAAAAAAAAAAAGGTGCTGTCTTCCCTGACAGGCTTACAACGGGGATGTGATCCATTTTCTATTTTCTGTCCTCACCTACTAGTTGCCCTTTCAAATCGAGGTGCTCTTTACCCACCCACACACCATATGCATATCTAAGTAGACAGGTACATGCATATGCACATTCTCAGTGTGTGCTGAACAAATAACTTTTTACTCTATAAAAAAATAATCTCTCTTGGCGTCTACACAGTTACTGGAGTATTTTTCCATTATCTCGACCACCTTCGAAACATAATGGCCGTAAACTTAATCAAGCGCTAGTTCTTTTACGAGGCCATTTTCATAATATGGATAACAGCACGTTCTTCTCCACCTTAATAAAACTGTAGTACTTGCTCCGCATGGGCTGAGAGACTCTGACATGGTTAATAAGATGTTTACCTCAAGCTGAACGCCCTGCAACGCAACCAGCCTCCCAACCGCGCTCACATTCCAAACCCAGCATAATTACAAGCCGGGTTGATTAATTATGTCTCAACAATATGCTGCACTTCAACGCCACAAGGGCTAATTAACAGGATGAACAAGATGGGTAGGAACAATTATTAGGAGGTTCAAGCTAGCACGCTGAATTTGGCAATAGTGTTTACAGTCCTACGAAAACCGGCACAGAATACTGCGGACTGGGCTGTATCACACAGACAAGAGACCAAGATCATAGCTTTGCACTGGCACAGCTCCGAGCAGATACAGTGGAAAAGCCTTCTGAGGTCAGTGGTACAGCAAGCGCACTGCTCTGTGCTCGGGTGCCTGGCTGTGCACCTGACAACACACACAGCAGAAACGGCGTGTAGCAAAATCCATCTGCCTTATTAACTGGTCCAGCTCGCGGTGCATCCTACCTGCAACTCATCTTATCTCCGCGGCTTCGGGCCTGGAGGCATTCCTATCTCAGAACTCAGATCAGATCAGCCTATAAACAATCTAACCTTGACAACGCAGGGGAGAAATACGATCTGACCCTGGGATAAGGAGGAAGGGGTTCATTCCAAACGGGGTTCAGTTAGTAGACTGTCCCTGACATCTTAGATTAAAGCAGTAGTTTTTGCCACACTTTTTTTGAAAAGATTTACGATCTTGTGATGAAAATAGATTCATTTAAAACCTTTTATAGAGTTTATGACACTAATACTATACTACTATTACTTTACTCTCCAGATTGATTATGAACATGATTTTTATACATGCACAGTAAAAAAAGTGCACTAAAATACATGAACACTATACACAGTAACCTATCAGGGTTAAAAGCTTTTAAAGGTTGCACATTGATATTCGCAATCCAGCTAATGAATGCCTTGATTATGGAAATACCCAGCACCTCTGGAATGTGAATATTGTCTTTGGGCAATGTTAAGACAAGACAAGATTTGTGCTTCTGTTAATCACAAGGGAGGGTATTACAGAACCATCACGAATGTAAAATCCCATTAAAAGACGAGGGGTTGCCAGTACACTAAAGTCATTTCATAAATCAGATGAAATGCATGTACAGCCTGCTGTCAGGATCCACCCTCCCCGGAGAGCCTTTTTTCTGTGCATCCATGATAATGACAACACTTTATTCGGGATCACTGAAATCGCCATCTTTTTCCATCAAAAAAAAAAAAAATGACAAGAGAGTTGCAATTAAATGCTGCAGTGAACTCCGGCAGCCCTGTTTGTTTCTTTGGGATTCATTAATACATAGAGCACTTAGTGGGATGTGAAAGCAGGTAATTTTCTGCTCTTCCCTGAGCTATTAAATAATATATCTTGAATACAAGAGGAGCATCAAAGACAAATAGAGGCCAGAACAAAGCATATTTTATGTGGACTGCATCAAAAAGACACAGCCCTGTTGCATTTCTTCTCAAAGTGAAGCCAAGACGGGATGGATGAGTGTTCAAAAAAGCTTTCAAGTAAATTGAAATTCACCACAGCTCTCAAGATAGACTTAATGTAGAATGATATTTATATTTCCAGAATTTAATATAACTTTGTTGTTCTGCCAGTGAGTACTCATGTCACACTGTATGATATACATCTGTATAGACCATAATTAAGACATATATAAGACATATAAGACATTCAGTGCATTTCAAGATTAAACTGATTCTGATTCTTGTGCTATTTTGCAAGCAGGACCAGTATGACAGCTGAACTAGTGGCAACATTATTTAATATTCTTGGATGGTGGCAGAGTAATGTGCAACCCGCAGCCCATCTGTCCGGTGGGAGAAGCAGATCATCTGCCAAAAGATTCCAACGTGTACTGAAGCTTGTACAAGGCTCAGAGAGTAGATTCGGGGGCTTAGATAGAACCCAGTGAAAGTATAATTATACACACTAGCATTACAATTACTGTTAATTACCTATAAATGCATCAGACAACCTACTGTGACCAAGCCACGCTATGTGAACTCAGTCTAACGTGTGTCAGTCTCACTGCCACCTATTCAGCCTACCTGTCACAGAATAATACTGAGATCCGTTGCAGGTGGCTGTAGCAGGTTCGTCCAGGTCTGCACTGGGAGGTTCAGGCTATCCAGTCCCCCCCCCCCTGAAGAAGAATCGGTACAGTTGCGCACTGAACTGTTGAGCGCCCTGCACTATCGGCGCTGCTACACTTCAGTCAGCCGATGACACCAGCTGTAGAGGTTCAAAACACCAACTTCTCCTCCTCACGGGGCGACCGCGCTTTCTATTTACGAGTCCTATAATATGATTAAGTTACAAGGCTGGCATAGCGCAAACATAAGCACCGTGCCGGCGCGTCTGTAAAAATAATCAAGGCGGAGTGACCTGCCGCCCCTCCTCCAAATTTCCCAGATCTCCCACTTGGCGATATGTCGGGGTCTCCTTAATTATCCAGCATGCATCTCTCTCATTCAGACCGCACATCATCGCTCCCTGCTGCTCCAACAGCTACCTGGATTTCCTGACAGTCGAAACAGGCTGCGTGTGTCAAATAAAGGCTGGTAGTCTCATGATAATCCAGTGGTGAATTAAAGCGTCCCTGTTGCACTTACAGTGACTTTAGGCTAAAGTGACCGCATCGCGTTATTTTATGTCACCCTCGCTACGTTATGGCTAAAAAGGTCTCCTCGTTACTATCTTGAGAGAAGCTTTTTACACTTGTGATTCCCATCGCAACATCTGAGCAGCGTGAGTGACAAAGGTGCGCTGCTGAGCGCCATGCCAACAATACACAGTGTAGAGCTGATGATAGTAAGGCTGCTTCTAGGTGGAACAAAAAGGTACTTTACAGAAATATAATCTTAATTGCATAATCACAGCCTGTGCTGTGATGTTGCCACATGTCAGTGGACAATGATTGTGAGAACGTCTCGTTGTGTCTTTATGAAAATGAGCTTGCAATGGTGATCAATGCCTTTAGACCAGAGAACACGATCCTTATGAGCCCAGAGAGGAATACTCTATAACTCTGAATGCAGAAGATGTAGTAATCTACAATCTAAGCAGAATCATAGACTTATACATTATTGCTAAGATGCATCCACAATGAACACAGCCCCTAACACACAGACAGCAGAAATCACCAGTGCGATCCCCCCCCCTTTGCGCTCCGACTTCTCCCCGACAGAGAGCTCGCCCTTACCAGGTGGAGAACCACGCTCTTCCCCTCTCTGGTAATTTTCCTTTTCACACCACGGCCGGGCATTTGCGAATCAATTCAGCGTACAAGCGCAGGTCTCCCCCTTCGGGATATGAATGATGAATGTGCGTGTGTCCATTTTCCATATCCACAACAGTCCACACACGACCCGCCCCCGGGCGGTAGCGATTGGTTCAGAGGCTCCTCGACGTCTTCGTCGCACCGTAAAGAAAAACACACATCTGGACGCGACCCCCGCGCCACTGGAGCGCTTTGGAAACACCGAATTACGCACAGGAACTGAACCGACATGGAGGAACGTCATTATCTCCCAAGGTGCCTGTAAATGTGGCCCGTTGTTCATTGTAGCTGAAGATTACCATCGTGTCACCTTTACACAGACCTTCACTGGGCACTATCACGGTGATATTCTGTAGAAGGGATTTTATTGTTGTTTTAACAGCTGAATAAGTACAATGCTGCAGACTGTAAGTCAATAGTGATGAGAATATGCTGTATAATACTTGTCTACTCTAAATAAAATTATAATATGCTTCTTTATTTTGGCAAAAAGACACATGCACATGGCCTACTCCACATATATTATATGGGGGAGGCCCAAAGAGCCAAATTATAGAGGTTAAGGATCAATCAATTTTCATTTTAAAACCTTCCCTACATAGACAGCCTATTGTGTTGATGTAGTGACTAGCAAATGTCTTCTAAATGTTAACGCATTGAATGGGGTATATAATGATGGGGAGATAATGGGGGTACATGAGCAGAGCTGAGTGTCACAGCGCCTTTACTTCCACAGTAAAACCGGCATTTCTGAGACTCTTGCGCCGCTCTGTGTCCAGAGAGAGTCGCCCTCGTTGTTTTCCTTCTCTCTGCATTCACACTGTGTTGCTTTGTACTCGGCTAGTTATATCTCATCTCTGGATTTGACTCCTGGCTTTACGGCGCAGCGCTCGACCGAACCAAGTGTGGAGAGAGGCAGGCTGGCCAAGCGAGACTAATCACTGAGCAACAGTGCAGAGGCTTTCTGAGGATTAGTGACAGATGTCACTGTCTGAAAGTGGTTTCAGCAAGCTTTTACAGATACAAAGAAAAAGAGTGCATTAAGAATCAGAATGTCGTATTTTCTGTAAACGAATAAATCTCAACAACGGAAATGGAAAATTATTATTATTGGTAGCCAATTATCATGATTATTCTTGTTTTTTGTTGTTGTGGTTTGTTTTTTTAATTAATGTTTAAAACTGTCTATCCTGATAAGCTTTTCAAATTAGGCTAACGTTAGAGCACAATCTGCACTAGATGACAATGATAATATGTTAAGTGAGTAAACACCATGTGCTGAGGAATATGAGATGCAGCTGAAAGCTCCTGCAAAAATAGCTATAAACTCGACCTTCAAGGGATTCAACATAGACTGTAAAAAAATAATGGTGACGTTACCCCCTGGTTTGTCGACTCCCGTTTGTTTTGAACATGGATGTTTAATAAGAGCTCGTATAATATATCCATGGTTTTGAAGCCTCGACTTTGGCATTTTGACCGTCGCCATCTTGGATTTTTGGAGCCAGAAGTGACCATATGATGACGAGAGGGTCGAGCTGGGAGCTAACCCTTACGCTAGCTGCTAGCTTGGTTAGCTGTGATTAACTGTGATAATGCTAATGCTAACGCTAGCGGAAAAAACAGGCTTAAAACCATTAAAACGAAATGTACTTACCGGAAAAACTGAACATCCGACTCCTTAGAGGGTCTTTTTGTACTACCAAACGATCACCAAGACTTTTTTAGGCGACCACAATGTTACACTGAAAACACACTGAAATAGCGACGGCTTGGGTTATACTCTGTGAATCTGGGGTTACGCTAACGTTGTCGCCGTGGTAGCGACTTGTCAATCACAACGTAGCCACGCCCTAAAACATACCCTGCTTTATCGTCTATTTTACTCTAAATGGGACCATAATTTACAACATGATGTATTGAAGAAGACTTGAAACTAGCGATTGAGACCATAAACTTATTAGGAAACTGTTTACTGAGGTAATAAATCAAGTGAGAAGTAGGGTCATTTTCTCATAGACTTCCATACAACCAGACTCCTTTTTGGAGCCGGTGGAGTCGCCCCCTGCTGGCCATTAGAGAGAATTCAGGCTTAAGTCACTTCCACATTGGCTTCACCTTTCAGACTGTGCTTTGGAGCACCATGAACCTATATGACCCCCTCAGAGAAGTGAACCACAGCACTAACTAGCCTACTATTCATTAATTTATTTAGCAGAGCATATGTGCTAACAAAATATGAATATAATACAGACAGATAAAAAAAGAAAAGAAAACAGACAGTTAGCAGCAAGCTGTTGAAGAAAACCCACTTATATATAGCAAGCTGAAGACATATTCTTCTCTGAAGATGGTGGAGACCAAAGCAGAGCTAAAAAAAAAAAAAAAAAAAGCCAGCATATATTGGACTTACATTTGACAGCTGGGTAGAAACACGATTCCAGAGGAATGATAAAGTTGTTAGCCACTATAGTGACGTGGCTCTAGGGATGGCAATGGCAGTGTCTTGGTTGGCGTATCATTAAAGTTTGTACAGACATTAATGGCCCCTAGACAATAAAGCCTTTGTTGATCCAATTACTTTTCCTCTAGCACCACCATGAGGTAACATTAGACAGTTTTGTTTTTCAGTGATGTCTGGACAACGATTGATGAAGATGAATCTAAATGACATTGACATCATTTCCCCCCTCAGGATGAACAGTGATTGATAACATATTCTCTAAATGGCCAATAGTCAGGTCAAAAATGTTATTTTCCCCCCATGAAGTTTATTTGTAATATTCAAGTATTTAACAATACAACAAAAAATGACCATAAAAGGCAGAAGAACATGTATACAAAGCAAAGGACATAAAATAAGTTTTTAAAAAAAGCAATGGGAGCAAAATTAAGTAAACTGAGTAAATGAGGGAAAGAAAAAAAAACCCAAAACAAAAAACAAACAAACAAAAAAACATATAAATAACTAAAATTATAAATTACACAAATTGTATTTATTGATTATTCTGATGGTTTTAACAGCCTTTTTTTTTTCAGAGAAGAGGAGATTAAGTCAATATAACATTCATGAAAACACAAAATGATGGCTTGATTTATGGATGTACATTTGGCAAGAGGAAAATTGCTTGTGGGATTGTTTAGGTAACAGCCTGATATGGTTACTATAAAGTGAAAAAAATGTGTTTCCTGTACTTGGGGTACATTTAGCCTATATGTCCGGTCTTCACTGGTTGATGTGATCAGTATGTTTATAAAGCCCTTTGAATTTGGGCAAAGCATTTAAACATTGAGCTAATGTTGTACATGATGCTGGTGTCTTTCATATTTCCCACGTTACTTGAACGCAGCATCAGGCTCCTCCCAAACCAGAAGTAAAACCGGTTTATATGGATTTTTTTAATTCCTGAGTTTAGCCTGTCAGGCAAAACTTTCTCACATTATCACGTCGCTATCGCTGCGATTGTCAAACCATCGACTAGTAGTAGCGCGAATTGATCGCCTGACAAACTGAACTCAGGACAGTAAATCACATTTACATTCGCGTGTATTGATTGAAATGGTTGTATAATCAACCCTGCTGCCGGTGTGCTGCTGAACAAATATTCGTCTTCAGTCAGGAAAGGTACGCTTTTTGATTAGACGTGACAGATATGAGGGATTCACATTTTCTCCTTAAAGTACTAATGCTGCTTCTGTGTCAGACTGCTGTTAGGTAAGCTTACATCTGACTTAGTAATAATTAAGTATTACAGAGTTAATCGCGTGTGGTACAGTATGACATTCTATGATTTATCCCTTATAACATCACATTTATTTACATTAGGAAAGGTTACTTGTTATACAGAGGTGGAAGAAGTATTCAGATCCTTTACCTCAGTAGAAGTAGCTACCAATACAGCAATGTAAAAATACTCCATTACAAGTAAAAGTCCTGCATGAAAAATCCTACTGAAGTAAAAGTACATTAAAAAGTATTAGCAGCAAAATTTCATCCCTCTGACTGATATATTATTATATATGACATCATTATATCATTAATACTGAAGCTTCAGTGTGTAAGCAGCATGTTACTGTTGTAGCTGCTGGAGGTGGAGCTAGTTTGAACTACTTTATATACAGTTAGCTAGTTTAGCCCAGTGTTTCCCAACATAGGGGTCGCGCCCCTCCAAAGGGTCACCAGATAAATCTGAGGGGTACTGAGATGATTAATGGGAGAGGAAAGAAGAAAGCTGTTAACAACTCTTAGACATCTGAAATGTGACCCTGACTACACACTGCTTTTTGTAAGACGTCAAGAGTGTGTGTTTTGAAAGCTTTTTATATTATCAGTTGTGTCAAACCTTCATCTGAAAAGTAACTAAAACTGTCAAATAAACATAGTGGAGTAGAAAGTACAATATTTCCCTCTGAAATACTCAAGTAAAGTACAGGCACCTCAAAATTGCACTGAAGTACAGTACCTGAGTAAATGTACTTAGTTACTTTCCACCACTGTTGTAATGTTATGCAGGCATGTTTGGTAATGTCCTCTGATGTCAGAGTTTGGTAAACCATGATGAGATAAAACCATGCAGGCTGGAAACTGTAACTTTCCAGTTTTCCAATGTGTCTACACGTTACAGGGCGACCTTTAACCTCAGTTCTGTCTATTCTGGCAACAGCTGATTCTTCTTCTGTAATAATCTACCAGTAGAGTAAAGTGCAGTTAGAGGGCATGGTTTAGCAACCCTACAAGCCTGTTAAATGCTCTGATTCAGCAGCTGTCAAACATCACAAATAAGCAATTCACTGCTTTTTTTTTTTTAATGCCATTTTTTTTGCATTGTGGCTTTCCCCCATGCATTCACTGTGCAGCTGTTTCACATGTGTTTATGTGCGGAAACGCGTGACAATGTGTACTCACCCTTCTCTCCAGCCACAGATATGAATGCTATTCTCTCCATTCTTTTCTTTGCGTTCTCTGTCTCTCTGCTCTTTGTTACACCCCTTTAGTCGGGGTCAGGCAAACATCACCAGCATGCTGGCACCGCAGGCAGATCGGGTCATGGCGCTTGGAGAATGGGAGGAACGCTGGCAGGAGGACAGAATTGGCTTCCATCAGCCCCATGTACACAAGTAAAGACCCCACTTTTATCTACCTTCTCGGTGGAATGAGGGGAAAACAAAATTCCACCTTCTGCATGTGTGATTTAACGAGATTATAAATGTAAATCTGCATTACCCCCTCCAGTGATCCAATAAAAAATGTCAGAAAAGCTGCACAAACAAATCACTGGTTTACAAGGCAAATAAGGACTAACAACTATTCAAATTCCTCCCAAACAATGCCACCTCTTTTACTTGCTGCACGCCTGAAGCTCACTGGAATACTGTGTTGAAGATTTTTTTTGTTGAATTTAGAAGTTTATGGTGTTATTCTAACTAACTATTAAAATTAAATGAGAAGGAATATCTGGTGGTTCATTGTTAATCATCGTGATTTTGTTGTTTTGTTTGTTTTTTTACAGGATGCTGGAGAACAATATTGATAAAGTTCTTGCTGGACGGACAGGAGTTCGCTTCTTTTTCCCTCTCTGTGGGAAAGCTGTAGACATGAAGTGGTAGGAAAAAGCTGACTGTATCTAACAAAGAACAGTTTTGCTGGCTTGAGCCCAGGCACTAGAGAGGCAGAATATTAAATTCATGCATTGCTTAGCATGTCGTCACATTCGTAGGATCCTAATCATAAGGTTGTGTGAGGGAGGGCCATTAGGGATGAACAATTAATCAGGATTTTATCGAAATCATAATATGGCCTACTGCAATGTTCAAATCACAGGACGTGCAGTATTTGTTAAAGGCGAAATGTGTGTCAAAATACCATTTTAAATTAAATATTGTCCTGCTGCAAAATGGTTCAGCCCTATTTTTTTAATGAAAATTACGTATACCTAAAAAAAAAAAGTTACAGTAACAATTCCTAATTATTATATATCATTATATTTTAAAAATATATGGACAGCCTGTAATTAAAACATTTTCTCAGTGATGACAACTGCCTGCTCCTAAAGTCTCTCTTCTGCATTGTGACCCCTCAGGCTAGCAGACATGGGACATTCAGTGGTCGGGGTGGAGATATCTGAAAAGGCCATTCAACAGTTCTTTGAGGAGAACAACATGACCTACAGTGAGGAGCCTGTCCCTGCCATACCTGGAGCAAAGGTTTATAAGGTAGGTGAGCTATATAGTGAGGTGATTGTCATGAGTTTCATTTTTTTACTCATAACGTGGATGAACGTCATACCTATACATTTCATTTATTTAAAGAAAAAAAAGGGCATTGCCCTGACAGTTAAAGACAGTCCTACTAATGCACATACATATATAAGAAGATTGCAGCATTGAGGAATGACTGTTTGCCATTTTCCAAACTACATTACTTGTTAAAACCGCGTGTATTTAGAGACATGTTCATCCACATTGTCTTTGTTCCACAGAACTCAGAGAAAAATATCTCCCTATATCAATGTGACCTGTACAACTTCTCCAGGTAAGAAAAACTATTTATGTTTTTATACATTTATAGATGTTAAATCACTTGAAACAGGTGATTATTAACAGAAACTCTTTATTTCCATTTCACAGTTCCATTGAGGGTCAGTTTGGGGCAATTTGGGACCGGGGATCCCTCGTGGCCATCAACCCAAGAGACAGAGAAAAGTAAGAAAAATATGACTCCAAAAATTTAATTAAGCAATTTAAAGTGATAATTTAAAACATTCTAAGAAATGAACATCAAGTAATTTATTAGACATAACAGTTTGGTAACATTTTGGAATAAAATCATCCATTTTTTTCCATGTTGTCTTACGACATTCTGTCTCACAACACCACAGGTATGCTGCTCTCATAATTTCTCTGATGGCCAGCGACTGCAGATACCTTCTGGACACTTTGCTGTACAATCCTGAGTTATATAAAGGTAACTATCCATATTGTGTTTAAACCAACAGGCACTGTGAGAGACACACATCCCTGGTGTTAATGCTATTTGTGACTGTATTTGTCTTTTAGGACCTCCCTTTTTTGTGCCTGATGAGCAAGTAACTGGTCTGTTTGGTGAGTTTTGAACAGTCATGGCTGAGTGTGTTTCTGTACTCACGAGATCATAATAATAATAATACCCATAAATGAACCAAAATATGAGCAGGATCCGTTATTTGGACACCCAGATATGTACAAAATGAAATATAGTTTTTTGTTGAGATTAATTGGCGGTGCATTTCCTTTCCTCAGGGGAAAGCTGTGATATCGAGCTGCTGCAGTCGGTGGATGCCCTGACAGACAGACAGCGAGGCTGGGGGTTGGACTACCTGACTGAAACTGTACACCTCATCTCTCCAAAGAGCAGTTAAACACTAGCTTGTAAGTTTAGAAAGCTTAGAAAAGTAGATTTGGGGCGTTTTAATGCTTAGACATCTTTTTGACTCACTTGCGGTTTTACGGAAAAAAAGGAAGGTGCATGGAAATAAAATTTCAGGTTTTTTAATGTCATATAGCCCCAAATAATTCTATCATGTAAAGTTTTGAATGCCTGACAAAATAAATAATATTTTGTAAAAAGATATGACTTTGGCTTTATTGGAAAAAAGCTGGGTAGCTGCTGCATACTGTTAACAATATTAAGAGTTGCACATAGGCACATTTGAAAAATATATTAATAGAACAACTTCTTGATATAAAACAATCTTTTATATGCAGACATCAAAGGAAGCACATATTAAAGAGAGAAGAATGTACTGTTATAACTATTGCTGTGATGCCTGATGGTTATATATAGATACAGTTTTTATAACTTTGCAGGATGTTCAAATAGATTTTGCATCTATTTGGTATTGAAGACACTGAAGTTTGGATTTTGGTTTGAGAATTTGCTGATATGGATACACACAGAGAATTGAAAGCGAGTTAACAATATGCCATTAGGACAGCTCTAACTTGTACATAATGCAAGTTTGTACACATGTTGATATTTTTCTTAGTGTTTTCACTATTTTTTCACTATATCATATTACTATATATTTACTATATTGTGTCTTACTATAAATACTGTGTCTATTTTATGCCCTGTATGTCCCTATGTCCCCCCAATCCCCCTTGCACCATTTTGGTGAAGCGGCAGCTCTCCTTTTGTTGCATACGTGCCCACACGATGTAAAATTGAATATATAAGATATCAGTCTTTGAAATCACCATTCCCCATAACTGTAACCATACGTCAAGAGGCCAGCTTCTTTCCCATTGGCTGTTGCCTGGATACAGTGCCTAACATTAGCAAACGGCAAGGCAGAAGGAGCGAAAGCTAATTTTTTTTAGAAAGTTTTGCCTACAGAAATGCCGAAATATCATGAGGAGACGAGAAATGTAAGTTGTCTGTTGAGAATGGCGGATTATGAGTGTTTTGAAGACGTTATGTAACTTTAAAACGTCCCATACCTTTACAAATATACCGGTACTTATTGCTACCGGCGTTAGCTACTGCAACTTTAACTTTGCCAACATAGCCGTTTAAAATGTCAAAGTGTAACGTTACCGACTGATATAACTGTTATAATTCATCGTAATGTTGAACATTTCAGTGTCTGGTTTACCTTGCAGGTGAGTGCCCTGCCTCCTGGCCGCTGGGTGTGGAATGATGAATCCCAAACAGTACAGTTTGTCAGGTGAGGGCAGAGGGCATTAATTATCAGCAATTCTGCACCTTCTATACTAATGGGAAGTTGTTCAACGATATAGTCAACACCTATCTTTTTTTTTGTAGTTCTACTCCAGCAGAGGAGGGTGTTTTGAAGAAAAGAAGACAAACCAATGTCAATTTCAACTGTCTTCAGCAGAGATCAGAGTGGTAGGCCTGGGTCAACAATCTTAATATGTGTGCATGATTCACCTATCATAATTCAAAATGCAGGAGAAATATATTCCTTTTAATCACATTGGACATAATGTTTTTACTCTTCTCATAAGAGACTAACCTGCACATGGTCATTGTTGTCTCCTCAGGTTGGCTGAGGTCTGTACATTGAACCATAGAGGGCGCCAGAGTATCAGAAAGAGCCTGAGCCCTGCTCATCTGAATGCATACAGAACCTCAGTTATGCAGAGACAAGGGGACCATGTCTCCATTGATGACGTTAAACGCAAGTGTTAATATATTGTCGAACTTATATAACAAAACTGCATGGCTAAAGTCAGCTACTCTTGTCTGTAGGAGTTTGCTACGTGTGAGAAAATGTCACCTTTTTGAGCTAAATGACCTTTGACCCTGTTCTCACAAGGCTCTTTGTGTTATAGAGGTGGCTGTCAGTTTGCTACAGGAGAATTATCTGCTTCCCATTCCTTTCTGCTTCATGGCTGTATTGAAGTAAGGAATGCATGACATAACTTACACATACACACCATTTCCTTTGCTTATACATTGTATGAAAAGGTCAGTCACCCAGCACTACTACTTCCCTGTCTGAATCCAGGAGTAAAGCACTAGATGACGTCCTGACAGCCCTTCTTCTTTACTTGTCTTGTTACTTTGAGCAAAAGTCCTTGGAGAATAAACCTAAGCCTTTAATGGTGTAAGTATACAAAGGATGGAAGAGTGTTGCCTGTTGTACTGTATACTTCCATCATATATCTTATTACTTTCTTTATTGTGATGTTGTATTTTTTATCTGTGTTTCTTCCCTTCTCTTTATCGACTCTCTGTATGTCTGTGGCTTCTATTTCTGTCTGTCTCTTTCTTCTCCATCTTTCCACACCCTCACTCTCTGTCCCACCAACCTGCCAGTGTAGAGATCGTCACAGAGCACCAGATGATGGAGGAGACTATGGCCAAATTGGAGATCGCTCAGAAGAAGCTGGCTGTCTGCTACTTCAGCCTGATCATGGACTTGGATACGGCACAGCATCACCACACGGCATATCACAAGTGAGTAGTTCGGGTTTAAAGCGTCCGGGTATAGTTTGGGGTATTTAGGAATCTCTATCAGATATGATCATCTGAAGGGGGTGAGACACATAAACCATTCTAGCCAAGTCATTCTAGCCCAATTTAAGATGTAAGATCAGCGGAGAACCATCTAATATTGACACGAAGAGATAAACATCTCCTGATATAATTTACATCAAAAAAGCTCTCTTATCAAAGTTTTCAAACTGTCTCACATCACTTCTCTCGTTTAAATCACTGCATGATCCAATAATTACATAACCTTAGATATACCATATGTGCACACTGTCTTGCCAGGGATGATTTCAGGCAATAATGTAGCCATGCAACTCATTGGTCCTGAACTAAAACATTAGAAACTGTGCTAAAATGATCATGTCATCCACAAATGGAGATGAACCAATTACAGGTTTCCACACCGTAAAAAACCCTTTTGTATTTTTTCAGGGGCCAGATGTCGCCAAACAGTACAGAATGGCTGCTACATGCGGTACGTGCAATCAGGTACAAAGGTGTTAATCACCCTAAATGCAAATGGAGCGAGTTAATGAATATGTATTTCAATGTTACATGAATGTTAGAAATTGGCGTATTGGCGTATCCCCATTTATCCCTCTTGTTCCTAGCAACTTGAAAAATAAAGGATATGTTAAATAATAGTAAATCAGTGCCCTCATTTTTAGAAACCTGGACAATTTGACTTGTAACTGACTTGCAAAAGCAGCACATTGAAACATTCCAAACTGTATTGCCTCACCTGCACACAAAAATGGAACCTTCAGTTGGTCAGAGTGAGGGCCAGTTCACCATCTGTGAATACAGACGGCAATGAGCAGAACAGAACAACATTGAGTGCTGGTTATGCCTGGTGGCCTTAATGAATTACTTAGTGGTAGGATGTTGACTTAACACAGGTGCTTTGCTTTGACAGGCTCCCTCTGGTATTTAGGCAGGTGGGTGGACAGTGAGAGAAATATCACACTAACAGCAGTAGCTTATTGCCTGCTCTGAATGTGACCTTTTCTGGACAAAAATAGCTATTGTGACCTTTTAAAAACACAGAAGAGTAAGTGGCTGCCTGGGTCTTTAGTCAGAAAGTAGGGATACTGAATGTTCATTCAATGAATGAATGAACAAAATGGATTAATGTCAAGAGTGTAAAATGAATTAAAATAAGAATTGATTTGAGGATAAAGAACCCCAGGTGATACTCTTCTCTCTCATTAATTCCCTCACTCTTTGTTTCCAGTGCTTGTACAGCTTCTTCTGCTACGTGGCCTGGGTGACGTTTGGCAGGAAGGACCTGAGGGACATCCAAGAGGAGGTGGGGCGTCTTTTGTACTCTGACACCTTCAACACAGCAGTGAGGAACAGGACTGATGGGGACTCGGGAATGACCTCCGCTGCTGATAATGGTTCAGTGAAGACGGGAGTAGCTGATCTCAAGGAGACAGGATGTAATAGCGCATTCAAGCAACGGTACACTTAAGTGAAGGTTGCGTGTAGTGCCATCACTGTTACTGTACATGTATTTTGTATTAGTATAATTGTTTTGGATTAACAAAAGTAACACCTGCACAGTGACATCAAACCAAACATGTATTATAGACAATGTTTAGATACAGATTGGCTCTTAAACTACACTTGCCAATGACAAATTCAAGAGTACATCTCTGGTGACAGTGCAATTTGGCCTTGAGCTCCTGCACATTCACAGGTCAGAGTTAATATTTGTGAAGCCATGGTCAAGCGTTCAGCCAGTAGAAACGCTGCTTTCTGTAATCCTGTAACCCCACCATAGGACTTCATACAATTTGTGTTGTGCTAGGAGACTTCAAAATGCTGTACAAACACCAAGTGTGAAACAGGAATAATTGTTGTTTTTTAACATTTTGTGTCAAAAATTTGTTCTCTTTTTTGGTCTGAATTCTGAATTTAATCTATGACCATACAATTACCATGGACAGCTTTTCTGCACATAATGAAATCTGTTTGGTGAGACTGTAACCCTGACAAAAGCCATAGCTATTAATCTTGTTTATTTCTATAAACTAATCCATTTTATGATGTTTTATCATGAAGATCTTATAGTGTCTCATTTAATAGCACTCCCTTCAGATTTTTCCATCTATTAATGAGTCTAACAAATTAATTTATTCTGTCTAACCATCAGTTTTCTTTAACCAGTCCCACCTTGATTTGACATATTATACAGTAAAGAAATAAATAGCTCCAGTTGTAAACTTGTGCTTGATGGATGTCATGTCAGTCCTCTAAGTGGAATATGATTGATGTAGACAGAGTCATAGCTTTGTCCGATAGGAGGGACTGTCTGACAGCCTGTTTTATGTTGCTTGGCTGTGTCTGACACAAGATTGACAGTTGTATAAGCTGTCAGAGGCCCAGTGCTCGCTTCAGCTGTCAGGTTGAGACCAAACAATCAAAAGCTGGGCTTGAAGCTTGCTCGCCTCCTGAGGGTGGATGTACACAACCTGATTTGGACTAGCTTCAGCACTGCTTCCAGCTGTCTTGCAGAAAGTGAAAAGATTGTGAATGAAAAAAAAAAAAATCTATTAGAGTATACATTTTTTATATTTGTATTGGAATAGAACATGGATCTTGAGAGCTGGATACCATAACAGCTCTCCTGATTAATTAGATCTGGATATTTGTTTAAGTTTCCACCATGAGTACTGTAAGTATGTGCAGTATGACAAAATGGAATATGTGTGGAATGTCTCCTTTTCAAAATGCTTATACATCTGTTGTCTGTGAGTGGATGAACTACTATATAGACAGGTCTTTAGTATCATAATATTTGGTTGAATTCAAAGAAATGAAAGGTATACATGATGAAGTAATACATTTGCTCTGTTATAAGTGAAATGTATGAGGGAGCAATCTGTGCACACTCATATACTGTAGGAAAATTGTTTTTCCTCCAATACAGCCTTTTACATTTGCATGTTCCCCCAAGGTATTGATTTGTGCTGTACAATATGTTCATATCATTTTTTTGACCCTGCTCCTTCATCTGACTTTTTACCCAGAGTGTCCCAGAGGCGTCCCGCCCTGAGTAGTATAGTTAATCAGCGTTCCCCACTGATGGTTTCTCTGCTGCCCTCGCCCAAAGAACAGTCACCCCATCTGTTCCTCAGCAGCCGGGCAAGGAGGCAGAGCCCGCTGCAGGCCGAACGCTGTGACAGCAAGGCCCTGACCGAGGAGCTCAACCAGCAGCTGGCCAGTGTCAGGTAGAGTAAAACATTATACAATATGTAACATATAACAAAATAACAGTTACCTCTACATGTGTGATAATGTCAGGCAAAGGGTCAAGCGCTGGTCAACTGTCATTTTAGCAATTATCCATTTTCTCATCAAGTCGACACAGAGTCACATGGGTATTCCAGTGGTGTCGTGTTTCTGCTCACCTGATGAATCCAAGTCCAATATTCACACCTTTTAGTTCTGTCCACCAACTCCTAAGAAAAATATCTGGGTCTATATCTTGCTAGATGTGTGACTTTCTGTACCAGCCACTCCTGCCAGCTCGTTGCCATTTTGTGCTTGCCGCATTGCAGGAACTTGGTTTGTCAGAGCTTGATTGCTAGAAATGGCTGCCCGTGGTTTTATTGTACTGTATATGTGGGGAGTTGATGAGAACCATAAGAATCTATTGTATTTGTGGTTGAAAGACCACAAGAATAAGCTAAAAGCTGCATAGAGCTGCAGAGTAAGGTGTCGATTCTCAGTGATCCAGCACTACAGTGACCCTGCTGTATTACAGGGAGTCATTTGAGTCAATGTTACTATAAAAAATATTGTGGAGCTTTAAAGCTGTATTCAGATCTTGATAATTATAAAGTATAGTTTTAGCTGTAATAAACTGGAATTTCATTTTTGACTCTTGTGCATTCTCCTGTTTTTTTTAAAAGTGTGAATACATGATGAAAGTTGATAAGATAATAGAGTCAGGTCACCATGGTGACATTCCTCTTTATCAGTGTTTCCCAATTCCTCTGTCTAGAGTGCCCTGTCCAGTTTGAGTTGAATAATCTCAGATTTTATAGGTGACAGGAATATTTATTGCCATCTAATCAGTTGTTAAATCAACTGAAAGAGTAGAATGATTCATAAGCTAATACATTCCACATACACAGAAATACTAATTAACTTTTTGTGGGTTTTGTGCCTGTATGAGTTTTTGTATATCTGTCCTCCAAGATAGCATTGACAAAAATAATGGGGCTGAGGAAAAAAAATTCATTTTACCCCTTTATCTTTCTTTGCTTCTTTCTTATTTCCTTCTCAAATCAGCTTTGGGATTCTAGGCAAGCCACTGAAACAGTTCAGCCACAGTACCCTGATACCCTACGGAGAACAGAAAAACAACAGAGATGAGGATGGGGACGATGAACCAGAGAATCATGCTAATAATAACAGCGAGGATCATCCTGGGATCCATGTTGAAGGTAGCAAGTCGTCCTTCATGAGACCTAAGTCGACAGACATTGTCAGATATGGCAGCATCACCCATGCAAAGTATTGAGTGTGCACTGGCGTAACATAGACATTGAATGTTCATAGACATACAAATGCATTCCTCAGCATAGCCCACAGGGTCAAAAACAGAAAGATTCAGGTAGCAACCGAGCTGTCATCTTGGTTTGCTTATGTGTGCCTCATTTTCAAAAGCACTCCCCCGGACTGTCATCACACACACCATATTTGCGTGGATTTGCCTCTGAATTTAAATAAGCCTCTTATTTGCCAGCTGGTGGTGCTGTTGAATAAAATATAATGAAATCCATAACAACTTTGAAGGTCTCCACTTTCTATAGAGTCTGAAAGATATTCAATTCAAGGAAGTCCAGCTCATTGCATGCATAATTCACATTGTATAATATGTATTCTGGAAATCAAATTATACAGTCTTCACGCAGAGTTTTGTTTGTCATGAGTCTTTCTGTGTCCTTGTGCTGCCTCACACCAGGCTGACAATAAACTGAACTGGTGCCACACGCACAAAAACACACACACACACACACACACTCATACACTCAATCTTACACACCACTCTTTAGCCAGGCTGGGTAGCAGAAGGGGCTTTGCCTTCGTCCTAATTGGCTGCGTAATCTGGGACACCAGGAGTAGTTAAGCCCTCTGAGGAGAAGGACGAGGCTTGGGAAGCTTTTGCATTAGGATGGGGGATGGGCCAGAAGATATGTTTTAAATTAGTTTAAAACATTTTACATGCTTTTGATTTAAAGGAAAACTCTTCCACACCCTAAGCAACTAAGCGCTCTCTTGCTTTGTCCAGATCTGGCTGGCATCACTTTGTTTTTCTGCTGTTGTTTGCCTGTGTTCAGGTCATACAGGATGAGCAATTTGATGAGAACAAGGAAAATTGTACAGGTCATATTGGACCTGTTACTCATTCTCCTTCTCTGCTGTCCTATCTTCATCCTCTGATGGCTACTTTCACCTTCTGTCTCCTCCCTTGTTTTCCTTGTTTTCTCCCTCCAGTACACTGTGATACTTTTATGACTGGTTGTCAACTATGGCCTTAAAGAGATAGTTTGAAATTTCGGGAAATACTCTTATTTACTTTCTTGCCGATGCGTTAGATGAGAAGATCGACACCACTCTCATGCCTGTACGTTAAATATGAAGCTATAGCCAGCAGCTGGTTAGCTTAGCTTAGCATAAAGACTTGAAACGAGGGGAAATGGCTAGCTTGGCTCTGTCCAAAGGTAACAACACCTATCAGTACCTCCAAAGCTCACTAATTAAAACATTATATCTAGTTTGCTCAACCTGTACAAAAAACTGAGGTTGTGGTTTTACGGGGGGTTATGTGGGGGACTATTTCTTGGTTGTGGGAGGTTGTGACCTACCGGGATCTTGCGGCAAGGAAGCGAATAAGCAAACTTCTAGACTAGAAACTAGATTTTTTTTCTTTTATCTGTGATATAAAGAGTTACCTGTTAGAAGAAAAATACACTGCACTCTTCACCTCATCATCAAATGCAGCAGTTTTTTTTAATTTCAGTAGACTTTCAACAGACTATTCTTTTACCTGATGTTTCCATCTGATTTTGTCCCTGAAACTCAAAAGTTGGGTTTCAAAACACTACAACCATGAGCTGGGAGGAAATTAACAAAATCATTGAGTGTCAATATCTATCGATTGCATCCTCTTTTTGCCGTGAAGATCACAATTAAATGAAGGACAAGCGCCACGTAAAAAGCTGGAATTACTTTTGGTTTTAGCTTAAATTTCATCAACAGTGAATACCTGTGAAATCTCCACATAAAAGCTACACAATGATGATTCACTGCACACATACACACATGCCTGTTAATCGGTCATCAGAATCATTTAAGTTGTCTTGCAAAATTCCTGAAAGTTTTCTGTCTTTAAAATGACATCATCCAACAGTGGCACTAATTAGTAAAATTGTCTAATTAGGTCACGACTCACATCTCTTTCCATCTGAGGGTTAAAGGTTAATTGGTTAAACTACAATATGTCACGGCCGGGAAACTCTTAACAAGGATGTGATGTCACGTAGTTAAACTCTGCAGTTTAGTTAAGCATAAAGTTAGCATTTAATACAGATATTACAACATATACCTGTGCCAAGGGAAGTCAATTATATTCACATTTCAGTCAAATTATTATGGATACAAAGTAATTATTTGGGATAATAGTGTGACACCATCAATGTACCTCCACAGTCCTCGGCACTGACTGAAGCATTTTCTGTATTTGGGGGAAGTCACCTTTGAATGCTGAACTGCCTTTTAATGTGGCCAAGATGGTGCCCAAAGAATCTAGTTTGGCAGTGCTTGTGATCAGGAGAGTTATAGGCTTGACTGTGAACAAAGGGCAGACTATTATCGGGTAGGATTAGTGGTTTTCAAAAGGTTCTGGAAAAAAGGCTGTTTTCCACTATTGTGACATTTGACTGCGGTCGTGCTGGAAAGCATGTGGACCATTTAAAGGCTGCTACATGGAAAAATCACACCTTTATAAATTGAAGCACCACAAAATGAAAGCTCTCGAAAAGGACACGAGTTGCACATATTTTCAAAGTATTTAAAGTGCACTGCAATTTCATTCCCATCTAATGGTATTCTTAAGGAGGGTGAATATGATTGGTTCAAAAAAGCTACACTTGAGAATAGTTTTGTACCTGTTGTTAGTTTTGTAAACATATACCTGTAAAATTCAGGTCTGCACTTCCAGGCTTCACGTTTTAGATCTGAACATTTCATTCTCTGTCTGTAAACTTTACATTGTAAGTTTGTTAACTTAAATAAACTGTGAAGCAAAAAAAAAAAAAAAGAGCTCAAGCTTCTTAAAGCAGACTGAGAATTTGCAAGAGAGAGGGTAGGACTTTTAACTTGATTAATCTGTTTCTTTGGGGCTGCTGCAATCAATAACAGTGACTAACAGCTGTAATGGCTTTACAGAACAAAACTTTCCTCACAAAGTTTGCAGGTACAAACTTCAGACACACAAAATTGTATTTTCAAGCACACATTTTTGAATAATGTAATATCCCATTGATTATGAGGGGAGTTTTTAATTTATACCAGCAGGGGGAGACTTTGCCCATAGTTCAACTCAATGGTACTTGGGGGGGCGGGGGGGACCAAAAATTGATGTACAGTATCTCCTTTTAGTGTTTAACTCCATCTCCATTGTGTGGTATTATTCACAATAATATGACATGTGCTTCTTTCACATAGAAAAAAGTGCTGTTTTGATTTCATTATACGCTGAGATGCAGCAGCAATGAACGACTAATCAGATGTGTCCATAATATCACTGCTGTATGATAAACACAAGGCTTGATTGTGATGTAGTGCGGTGACTGAATGAAATTACGGAATCCTCATTAGAGAGCAATTAATGATCGTTATCTAGATGTAGAGATAAATGGCTCAATTTGGCTGCGAGGCTTTCCCTCGTGCACCTCATGGTGGTTTTTCTTGGGGGGGGGGGCTGTTGGGGGTCAATGATCAATTTTAATCAAGGATTTACAACGTGTCGATAGATAACATAATTGGTCTGCTATGATTGCTGTGTTGTTATTGGTTTACCTTTTGGCTACTTTGTCGCCAAGTTCTCTCCCTGTCTCGCGGTGACATGGCCGAAAAGAGCGCACGCACTCACCGGAGCGTCAGTCGTGCTTTACACTTTTTTGTCCTCGTTATTTCCAGTGAGCGCTGAGGGAGAGGAGAGCGAGCTAGGTGTCTCGTGCGGATTTCACTGACAAGGCGCGCGGAGGACTTCGCAATTAACCCTCGCTTATTTGTGTATATATATATATATTTTTTTTGTCAGATTTCCAAAAGAAAGAAAGAAAGAAAAGAAAAGAAGTGCCTGGAGAAGGGGGGGAGGAATAACCAAAACGCAACACGTATCCGGTGGGATCCCACTCCTGAGAGAGAGAGAAGCGGCAGGAGTTGGAGCGAAGGGTGCAAGGAAAGCGAGAGGGAGAAAGAAGAAGAAGAAGAAGGGGGGAAGCTTTGACATTTCGCTCGTAACAACGCGTTTGAATTAATAAAGCGGAATAATGAGGAACGTTTGGATAATATTGACCCTCGGGCTGTCCGTCTTCCTCTCCGGGGAAAGGGTAAGTTTTTGGAAGGCAACTTAAAACGGGGGGGATTTAGCTGTGGGGGAGAAATGCAACTTGGGTCCACGGACCTCTCGCTGCTGCTTTTGCTGTTTTGTTTCAGAAAACCCTCGAAACATTTGCCCGGTTTCACCCCCCGTGTGTGTGTGTCTGTGTGTGTGTGTGTGTCATTGTCCGTTTTGTGCAGAAACGCGGCTATAAATATGACGGAATAAACGGTGCGGATGGTTTAATTTGCAGTTTAAACGATGGCGATGAGTGGTTGTCCATTGAATCTCTGTGTCTGACAACCGAGACACACAGGCCTATCGCTGCCACTTTGCACGAGACTTGGGCTATAACACTTTTCTTTACATTATATCAGACAATAAAATACAGGTGGCAAGCTCAAGCGGGTCAATGTGCTTGTCTCACTGCTTGCCTATAGGTGTTCAGTTTCATCTTAAAGGGACATGTATGTCTAAAGTTTATTCGACCAGCTTTAATTTACTGCTTAAATATCTCTGTCGAATGAATAATGCCATAACCAGAAATACACTTTTTCAGAGCGAATTTAAAGAATATATGACATAAAGTGGAAATATTATAGACTATATGACATCTGAAATGAAGGATGATCACCAAACTGACTACTGAGGATCACAGAGTGCCTCTATAGGAGCTCTACTACAGTGATTTCTCCTTAAGATGTTGACTCCTCTGACAGCTGTGCAGGTTCATAGATGCATCATCGAGTAAATGCCATCATTTTTTGGAGCAATCCAACGTACTAGACAGATAAATCTGTTTCCTTTTGTCAACCATTGAATGGTTGTGACATTTAAATTAGGGCGGACATGATCAATATTCTAACTTTCCTTCTCGTTTTTTCCCCCTTTCTCATAAAAAAAGTATTTATTCGGCTTTTCATCCTTGTTGTTTTCCTTCATCCAATTTCAGGTTGAAGTCAGTGTCTTGCCACCTAACTGAGCATGCATCACCCTGCAAATTGGCCCGGTTGTTGGGATGACAGATTTTGGCACTTTCATGTGCAGCCTCTGTCATTATTGTCCCCTCCTGTTGTTTCTCTGTGGGTTGTGACTTGTCGCTTGGCGCAGTGCCTCCTCCTCTGTTAGAGCCGCTTGTCCAATTAGCTGATTCAGACACTGTTGTTTTAATGACTCATTGTTTTGCATGAGGTCACCCCCAGAGTACACTTTTTACATGTTTTTCTATTATCTCTTTTTACACTAGGCCATGCAGCTGTACACAATAATTCAGCTCATTTAACTGTATACTCAAATTATGAATATGCAGTTGCACATTACACACAGTGACCACAAAATTGGAAATATATGAATGCAATACTACACCACCACAAATTACAGCCTAAAAACTATGTTCAACCAACACTTTTCTGACTCAGTATCCACAACAATTAAAAGTTTCTCAAAAGCAGCATGTATTACAGTACTATATGGGATTGCAGGACCGTGTGTGGGGTCACAGTATCTGCTGATCTTTCAAGAATCCACCTTATTTTAGCAAATATGAGGTAATCCATTATTAGAATATGTCAGGACTGGCATGTCTAACTGTATAACATTACTTTACATAAAGAAATCATGCACACAAACACACACACACACACTTTAACCTGATCAATATCTGCCTCCCCTCTATCTGTATCCCCTGAAGGCCTCAATGGAACTCAACACGTGACATTGATTCTCAATGTTGGCGCTGGTGTTGACAGGTGGTTGATAACCAGCTTTAGGCACATCTGTCTATGTTTTAATTACCCCATCACATCACAGGGATACAGTAACACTCAGCTGCTTTTGAAAGCTTACAGATAAAACTCAATTCATTTCACAGCTTCTGGCTTTGGAAACTAATTATTTCATCACTGAGCCGGAGAATCGATTTTTTTTTTTTAGTTTTCCACAATCCTATAAAATGATTGTGCTTCATTGTTGATACAATTTATACACCTTTACTTTTGCTTTTTGGGTTGCTTGCCTACTTAACAGCTTACTAAGCTAGTGAAGCTTTTACGGTAATGCAACATGTGAGGTCCACGCACATGTTAAAGCTTCCAGCTGAAAGAAAATACTGTTTTGCAGAATGCAAAGCGCAGCGAGGCTGTGCTGCTGTGTTGTTATCACATCTCTCATTAGATGAGGTCGACATAGTTGAGGTGGGACATTAATGGTCTGCTCTGCAGCTCCTTTCTCTCTCAGGCTGGTTTCCACTCCTCTACTCCCAAGAACTTTTGTGAACGAGGAGGAAGAGTTCGGCCGGGCTAAGCTAGGCAGCGTGCTCAGCCCGCCCCGCTATGTTTCGATGCAAGCCACTCACCAGATGTTGTGGTCTGTAATTTGTGTCATGTTTTGGTGGGAAGCGTGGGTGTTGTTCACCTCCCTTTACATCTGTGATTTACGGGGGGGGGGTTCTGAGTGCTGTCTAGCACTCTGATGCTGGACTCAAAGGAATCACTTCAGAGAAAGGCTGGATTTTGGTATGAGCTTCCAAGGAAGGTTGAGGAAAACGGGAATGTGCTGGAAGGAGGAGGGGGAATGAGGGAGAAAGGGGAAATGGAAGAGCAAGCAAAGGAGATAGAGACCCAAAATTACATGGACTGTCTGTGTTGTTACAAGTTCAAGGGATTTAAGAGTCAGCAAAAGGAAGATTTCACATATCTGTTTTTTTCCTTCTCCTGGGCATTGGTTATGGACTGACCCCTTTCGTGAGTCTTTTCTCAAAAGGGCAAGTGAGGTCGGATCGTTATGATAAACTGCCTTCAAACAGTCAAAAAGAAAAGACATACTAAGCCCAGGAAAATCCCTTATGTTATTTCAAGGGTGAAAAGGCCAAGGTGCCGAATACAAGGCTTCAACTTGAAGCCTTTGATGACTTTTCAAGGGAGGGGTGTAGGTGCATGCTCTGTGTTGTGACAGATGTATTATCTAGGTCTCACAGTGGTATTCCAGTTTCATTTTCTGGCTTGAATGCTAGTTTTGTATCTGCTGATTTGGTGGTAATGAAATGAACAGGGCAGAGGCACACGCTGACCTTCCTCTCAACTCCGCTGTCTTGTGTGCGTTTTCCTGGACAACTCGCACCTCTCGCAAGACACATACAAAGCGCATCTGCGCACATCTTTCACACTTTGATGCGCCAAGAACAAATAACTCCCACTACAATTTCCCTTTCTGCGTCAATTGATATGAAGCATATTAATCCTAAAAGCGTGTTACTTTCCACTGCTCTTAATGTATTTTTTAAATCCTGCTGACACCCTCTCTAAGGCTACGGAGCTGAATACGCTTCAGTCATTTTGTTGCACAGCACAAGGCTTTCAGAGCCCGAATGAGGATGTGTACATTGGAAATTTTCTCTCTGTTCGTGATAAAAGCAATATCCTTCATCTTAAGCACTTCATTTCCAATGTACTCCATGATGAATAAGTAAAGTGCCTGTCTGTGGTGGGTGGACAAAATATTTCCCTGCATCCAAAATACATCTCTCCATCACTCTTTGTTGAAGAGGAGGGAATATAAAGGTTAGAATCGAAGCAAGGAGTAACATGCAAGGGTAAAAATAACCAAATAAAGAATGTAATAAAGGTTACAGTATTAGAGGGTAATGATGGAGGAGAGAAATGAAAGGAGGCCACATAGGAGCAGAGGCCAGATGCTGTGCTGTGACTGCAGCTTCTCCTGCTGTATATTTAATGATGCTCTTTTATTTAGCATTAACCTAGAATTCCTCAAAGTGAAGACACAACCATCTTCCCTGCATGCATCTGCTTGGGTTTTGTCTGACTGAAAAAGCCACTGCTTTCTTTTTTTTTTTTTTTCCTCTCTCCTAATAAATCTGCCACTGACACACATGGGAACACTGAGTTTGTTACTGTGCAGAGCAACCTACCTCCTCGCTAGTGTCCGACCCTTCAGGGGGTGCATTCATTCGGTCTCTGTCTGCCAGGCATTATGCAATCGCTAATGGACTCTACAGAAGGCAGGAGGTAGGTATGGGGCTGCTGGATCACTGAAAGCACAACAGAAACCACCACCACCACCCCCCTTTTTCCCTGAATCCATCTGTGCCCACGCATGAACTCCTGTTTTGTCACCATGCAGGCACGCACGCAAAAGTAGATAAACGCACATATACACACACACACATGGTCTCTTGCCTCCCTCACGTTGTTTTTCCTCTGTCCCTCTTCATGGCTCCCCCTTTCCACATCTCTCTGCCAGCATGTTCAAGATGCTGCCTGTCATTACCACAGTGTCTCGGATTAGGCTGAGAACAGTGGCATTATATTGCCTCTCAGGCAGCAGGAAGGAATGAAGGAAAAGTATTTTTTTCTTACACACAAGATGCACCCTTTTTTTTTCTTTCCCCTTCTCTTAAGATGTGAGTGCTTGCAATGAATTTGCTAACATCTGCAGGACGTATGTGTCTGAAAGGAGCTGCTTTCCCTCTCCCACTCCCCTCCCCTCCTCTCTCTCTCTCTCTCTCTCTCTCCTGTTGACAAGTTGGAAGAGGCCCTTTACTTTGGCAGTGACTTGTGCATACTAGTAAAGACTCACAAACAGTCAAACTGTGTTGACTGCGTGTGTTGGTGTGCATTTACCGGTGCGTCTGTGCCTTTGTATATCCCTGTGGGCATGTTTTTGTGCATGTTTATGGCCACGTGTTTAAAATACACTGTCATCCCGGCCAACAAGCCATGGGGAAAACACATTAGAGGAGATGTGGTAGCAGCAAAACCAGCGACAGCAGCGCTGGTTCACGTTGGGCCACAGCCACCTTTTAGCTAAGAGACTATCAGAGGCTGCACCGGTGGACAACAAATCTCTCTGTATGTGCATGTAGCAATTAGGATGAAAATATTTACACACAGTCGACCTGGAACATTGCTCTTTCTCTTTCTTCCTCTGTCCCCACCCTCTCTCTTCCCCTCTTTCTTCTTTATTTCTGATATTTAATTAGCTTAGCAAATGGAAACTTCCCTGGCAGGACTGCGGTGGAGGGGGTTTGTGGTTGTGACAAAGAGAAATGGGGAAAACCCTGTGTCAGGATGTCTGTTTTCTTCCTTTCTTTCTCTTTTTTTTAACTGCCTGCTGCCTGCTTCCAGTTTGGGAGGAAGAGGAGGGGGAAAAGGAGTGGGTGGGTGTGAACCCTGTCTCCCTTTTGGTGTTCAGGTTTTCCCAAGCCAGGACCTGTCTGGGGCTTTGCTGTGTGAGGTGTGAAAAGTGTCTAACTTGGCAGGGGGTGACATGACAGAGACAGACCCATGTGGTAAACTGAGTGCCACTAATGGTTTCTGGCATTACTACTGGACTGGTCTGCTTTGGTAACCACTGTGAGAGATATTTTGCACTTTCACAATTTTCTTATGTAATTAAAAAAAGAAGATCCAATTCTTTTGAACTAATGTAGCATGCTGTTATCAAACTATCATCATTATTTCTACTTTGTCCATTGTCAGACTACCAGGGTACAAAATTAACACCCTCCAAGCACCAAATGCGGGTAGATTTTCCCTGCCACACTGGTGGATAAATTCTTGTACCAAAATATCTAGCATGATGGGCTCGGAGGAAATTACTCATGTTTTCCCCCTATACAGTGTACACACGCGCACCATATGTGTTCTTATACACATCTAAACAGTGCTGCGAAACTGTAGGAGCGCTCGAGACGGTCTGATGCGAAGGAGCGCCAGCCACAGACCGCCTCGAGCGTTCTTAGTTTCGTGGCGCTCTAAACTGTCACTTGCCGCCAAGTTAATGTCAGACACTGCAGACTACACTCTAACCAAAATGAGTGTATTCAGAGAGCTGAAAATTTATATTTTCAACTCATGCTTTTTTTATTTTAAAATGAACAAAAAATACATAAGAACAAGTCCTAACAGTGACAGACAATAATAGTTTTAACTTGCATAAATCACTTTTACTCATAAATGCCAGACACTAGTGGGTAATATGGACAGTTTGGTGTAACTTTATTTTCATTGTTTGTCACCTTAGGTAAAGTAGGGCTACACCTAATGGTTATTTTCATTTTCCCAATTAGTCGGTTCAGTGTTTGGTGCATAAAATATCATAAAATACTCAAGAATGTCACATTTTCCCAGAAACCCAAGGTGAAATTGCTTGTTTTATCTCGTTAACAGTTCAAAGCCTGAAGATACTCAGTTTAACCGTCACATAAGACAAAGAAAAGCAGAAAATAATCACACCTGAGAAGCTGGAAGCATGGAGAATGTTTGAAAAAGTACTTGGCGACAATTAAAGTTCTCTAATTGGTAATCAACTTATTTTTTTCTGCTCTAATGGAAACGTTATGTGAAGACCTTCCATATGCATTTGATTAAAAGTGTCTTTGCAAATGTGACTAGGAAGGCCGATGTCACGAGGCAATATCTACTATATTCTAGAAAGGTTATGATGACTTCTATACTTACCCTATTGTTCCATACTTTACCTAACGATATCAAAAAACTGAACTGAATAGACTAGAAACTGGTTTTTCCTTTATTGTGAGAATGGTAATACTTTGTTGCAAGGAGCTAAAGATGTATTAAATGTCATTAGTGCAGATTGTGGTCAGTTCAGGTTTTGTTGGTCCGCTTGTTAAAGGATGAAGTGAAATCAAATGCTGCTTGTGAAACCACCTTGGTTGACTTTGTTCTGCTGAATAGACAGTGATCTGAGGGCCAAATGCGTTCCATCTGTATACTATCCAAAAAATGGCGGATATTTGAAGCCATGACGTCAGCTCGCTTTTTCCATCTAACTCCCGAGATTGCTGTGGAAAACAGCATGGCACATTTAACACATCTGTGCTCACTCATATTTACGAGCACGTTTTATCGTCTCTAAAAGGCGCCAAATTGATATCTGCACCGGTGTTCCTCCAAGCAGAAAAATGTACTTCTAATGTCTGGTGTTTCCATTATTTCCCCAATCTTGCATCAAAACAGCACTGTGTAAATCACACTTTCTATGCAGGGTGTATCACCGACCGCAAATTACACTCCATGCAGTCACTTAATTTAGAGCTGTTTTCATGAGAAAACTCTTAGATGCCAGAGTATTTGGGGAAGCTGATGAGCTGGAGAGGGGAATTCATTAGTGAACTCCCCACATAGCACATAGCACTTTGTCTCTTCTAAATGCATGCTGATGTGTAAACTCATCTCATTTAGTAAAAGGCAGGGAATTTAAAGGCTCCAATTGAGTGCTCATGAATATTCATCACTGAGATGTTTGTCATCATTGTAATTGATCACATGAGTTGAGATGGGTTTCCATTCCTGCCTCCATGCGGGTAGTCTCTATAGACTCCCGAATGCCTCCAGCTTTTAATAATTTCCTTATGAGCGCATAACCTGTAATTTAGTAATAATCCAAGCTTTTTCCGTGCTTATAAAAATGTGCCTCTGTCTCCAACACTCCATATTCCTGGCAAAAACAAACATTTTTCAGTTGTATTTTCATATCCTAGTTTTTCATCCTAATTTCAAAGGCAATGGCCACTGCTGACTTTGCTGAGGTTTGTTTCATTTCCTTATTTTGATTTGGAGGAACCATGATGTCAAGACCCGGGATTCGTATCCAGATGTTCTGTTGTGGCCGACAGCCGATGTTTGAAAGACCAAACTGTGACCACATCATCAGATCAATCCAGACAGTGACTCACACTGTAAGACTGAATGAGCTAGCAGTGGTGAAAGGAGGGTAAATATATAAAGGGACATAGCTGGGCACGAAATCTAAAAGAAAAT
This sequence comes from Scomberomorus guttatus, assembly GCA_038419695.1. Classification (NCBI taxonomy): domain Eukaryota; kingdom Metazoa; phylum Chordata; class Actinopteri; order Scombriformes; family Scombridae; genus Scomberomorus; species Scomberomorus guttatus. Next base: position 8,555,664 of record CM076461.1, read on the forward strand.
ACTTGGAGTGGAGTTTCATTTGCTACTGCAGATCAAACTAGGGGCCTTTTTACATCAAGTTAGAGAATAATTTATAGTCTGTAATATAAAAGAACAGGTGTGAGTCTTTTTTTTTTCAAAAATGATTTGCAGTGGAAAAAAGTCAAACCTGTGAACATAACTCCTCCTGTGAGTGAGAATTGAGCCAGAAACTATAGCTTTAGTCAAGTTATAGTCCTACATTCTTTCCTGCCACCTTGGTTTTAGTATCTTTTTCTCCAGATATACATATAGTTGAGATTTTTTTTATCAATCTTTTAACCTTTTCTGCAAAAACTGTATATCAGCAAAGAGCTTCTTATACTGTACCACACCAGTCAGAAATGAACAGCAGCTATGTAAGCTGGCAACAATTTGTCGATTAACTCAAAATGAATCTGCAACTATTTTGATAATTGAGTAATCGTTTTATTAATTTTTTAAGGAAAAAATCCCAAACTTTTCTGGTTTCAGCTTGTTAAGAGAGGATTTTAAGCTTTTTTTGGGTCATACATGACAGTAAACTGAATATCTTTAAATTTTGGACTGTTGATTGGACAAAACATAACATTGGAAGACGTCACCTTGGGACATTTTTCACATTTCATAGATAAAACGATTAATCAAGATAATAATCATCACATTATTCGATAATGTAAATAGTTGTTGGTTGCAGCTCTAATGTAAATTTATATAGTTTTTATTATATATAGACGTTAGTCTTTCTTGTAAGAAAAGACTTGGTTTCATATGGCCTTAAAGGCCCTATGAAATCCATTTTTTAATTTTTTCCAGATTCCATTTTAGAAAGAGTGTCATCAGAAAGAGTGTCTAATCATGTGGTGGATGAATAAAATTTCAACAATTCAATAAGAAAGTATTCCAAATTTAATCGTACATTGAATGAAATTAATATATATTAATGCATTTGGAATGATTATTTATCAAAGAAAGTGCTTCAATACACAGTGCACTCAGACATTAGCATGAAAGATATGTAAGCGCTATGGCCTGAATTAATCCTTCATATTTTTGTGAGTGATCGCCATGAAAAATAATAATCACAAAATAACATTGGTAAAACAAGGCTTATAGTGAAGGGATTTGAACAGCGATTTGCTCATTCTCCCAAAGTCAGGGTGAAGCCACTAACCAGCTGTGGGGACGGGTATCGTTAGGATTTTATCTGTATCTTATCCATACCCTTATCGGTCCGGTTCATCCTCTTACTGGTTCTTTTTCATTACTAAAGAGTAAGCAGTAAGCAGCAGTGAAAAATTCGATTCTGTCCATATAGGGACAATGTAACTCTGTGACCACAATTGGCAAGTATGGGATGTTGGTTGATTTTTAAAAAGTAGTGTACTGGTAGCAAAAGTAGTGAAGAGTCATAAATTTGACAAAATAATCTCACTAGGTCTCACTGGCAACTGAGTAAAATCCTGTTAACATTACAGCTAATGCAAGCCACCATAAGCTACTGGTCATACCAGACCAAATAAGAGTGTAGCAGGAAAAAAAACCTTTTATATTGCTACTGAATTCAGCTTATCACTTGTAAGAAGAAGAATGTGTTATTTATTTTTTCTCATAGTTTCACTTTAAGGCTGCATTTTAATTAATGTTATAGGTGTTAGGATCATGATTATTAGCCTTCATTCTTCTTTTTTTTTTACAAGAATGGAAAATAATTGGCATTTAAGTATGGAATGCCTGTCTTAAAGGGCTAAAACATGTATAAACTTTATATAATCTTGAATATAAATACTTGCTTGCACAGCTGGCATCTTTGTCGGCATCTTGACTGTTGCAGCACCAGTAGATATTCTAACATTATAAGACATTATGAAACTGCAGATAGTACATACAAAATTAACTGTGCAGCCACAGGTCAAATTGCAAGCCTTATGCTGCACACTGTCTCTCTGCTGTGGTGGTTAACTTGATCAGAGGCACTAATGTGGTGATTTTACCAGGCGAGTTAATCTTTACTAATGCACTCTGTTAACAGCCATCTGTGTTCTCAATGCTGACTGTAAACCCTTTCAGCAGAGCACCACGTTGCATTCAGTGTCCCAGCAGTCAGTCCTCCATTACAGCGAGGGATTGGGTTTATTATTCAGCCCAGAGAGGCTTTAGACCAGAGAAACCGTGTCAGATGGAATCCATTTTGATTTTAAATGCAAATACCGCTGACACGCTCATTGCCAGCGCTCTGTGACCACACAGGCCTCTTGATGGGCGGAAAATTTCAGGGAGAGGTCTCTAAACAAACAGAGGCTGCCAGTCAGAAGGTCTCATATCCAGAGTCAGGTACATGGTTGACTCTTTGACCCCTTTAGTAGGAATCGACTTTTGCATGTTTAGGTTGCAAAGGTTTGAAACTGAATATGCCCTAAAATTCTAAACACATTATAGTTTCAGATTAAAAACCCAAAAGCTAAGAACTTTTGAGGACATACATCAGCTTGTCCTCACTGACATTCTCTCTCATTTTCCCCTCTTCTTCTTACTTCCACCCCCCCCCAAAAAAATAAGCCCCCCTCTTTTTATTTGACGGTGACATCAGCCAAGGTCACTGCTTTACTTATAATCCGTATCATCTCCGTGCTGTGGTTAAACCGGTTTTCATGGTATATTTGAGGGTGCAAAGCTTGATTACTTTGATAATGATAATAATAATTTGTTTAATCAAGTGATTGGGTGGCTCAGTGGAATGGCTGCATGACCGCTACCCCCCAGACTCAGCTGGATATCCTCTCTGTCCAGGCAGGCAGCAGACTCTGGAGCCTTCTGGCTTTCCAACACGGTCTCTGTAGGGGTTTGTCAGATTCATCAAAATTAATTACATAGCGAGCAAGAAGAGAATGGGGGGATCTTCAGGAGCCTTAAGCTCTGCTTTATATCCTGTTGATTGTCAAAGCAGCCTTAATGGCCAACTGAAGCGCTGTTCAATTAACTTTTTTTTTAACAAACTGCCTTTATTTGAAAGTTGAAAGTGCAGAAAGACAGGAAATAGAGGTAGAGAGAGGGGTATGACGTGCTACAAAGGTCCGCAGCCGAAATCGAACCAATAGGCTTCCAGGGCGCCTCAATGAACTCTTTGACATGACAACAGTATTTTAGCAAACACGGGTGCAACTTTTCTTCATTTTCTTCGTGTCAACATTAAATTAACATCACATGGAACGGATTATGTGAATATAGAATATGTAGGGTGATGTGTGTGGCTCATTATATCATTACACCGTTTTGCTCATATATGACAACGTAGTACTGCGACACTATGAATGTTTCTGTCTGCATCAGAGATTATCAGCTGTATTGAGGTTTCTATCACAGTGTTGGACTCAGCCAAACTTAAAGGGGAACTTCACTGATTTTACACATTAAAATCCGTTTGTCATGGAGAGAACTGCCCAACCTGTGAAATCAGTTGTATAATGTCTTTGGCTCTGGAGGGAGAATATCTCAAGTCGTCAGCTATTTAATGGAAAGCCTGAGCTACAAACTGGGGCCGTGAGGTTTGAAGAAACGTAATGCAGGCCCTCTCCACTTCTAACAAAGAGAAGTATTGCGTACTTTAGAGTAGCATTGTTTTCAGGAGCTTGATCCTTACTAGTTACAAAAACACATTATATATCTCTGCCTCTGCTGCAGTGATTTGACCTTCCTTTTTTCATTCTGTCTTTTCTGAGTCCTCCAACGTTTTGGATGTTGAATAATAACCTGCTGAAACACTCGAACGCTGAAGGTCTGAATGAAAAAGTGACAACTTGCTTTTAAAGTGTGCAGCTAATGAACTCCGCTGACCTCACATCTGTGTATGGCAGATAGATATTGCCTACACATTCACTGCATCAGCACACGGCTCTAAAACAGTCTATTGAAGATGCCCTTTTGAAGATGATTGCTTGTTGTTGCATCCTCTGCTTCTATTTAGGATGGTTGCACTCGCTGTGTGTGACCACAAGCAGCTTTATGACACATTTTGTTAGACCTGCAGTGCAAAAGCTGCTGGAGACATCTGTTGCCTGGTGGGTTTTGATACTGGCTCCTCTTTAGTGTGGGCTGTTCCACCGCAACTTCTGCCCCCCAGCTTTCACAGCATATCTTTGTTTTTACTCTTCTGCATGTACATACTGTACCATCGATTAGAGCTTACTGCTTCATCTTTTATATTGTTCTCAGAGCGTCCTGTAAGAGCTGTCTCTTAACTTGTCTTTTTTTTTCTTCTTACAACCACTCATGCTGCTTCTCTCGAGACCCCGGCATCTTAAGCCCATCAGTAAGGAGGTGGTAAAACCCGGAACACAGGGTGGAGCGCCAGTCGGCCAGCATGTTGTGTTGTTTCAGGACCTTTCAGGAGAGCCAGTCTGCAGCCTTCATAAACCACACATTCTTGCAGAATTACAGCACAGGGAAAGAATTGGAAAAGGCGAGCAAGGGAGCAGAGGTTTGGCAGACACATTAAAAGCCATTTTTAGCTGCAAGAGTTTTGTTAGTGATCTCTGTCCTGAATCCAAAGGAGGGAGCACAAAAAACACTCCCTTCTGTGAAAGACTGGGCTCTTGCTAATTGTGTGTTCTTTCAGTTGAAAGTATGTTTTCTGTCTTGATAAATTGGCACCATTTCAAAGTCCCAGCTTACTCTCCCACTAAGTCATTAAAGATTGAAAATGCAGCCTAGCTGTGGTGGAAGCACTGGACCTATTTTGGTTGCCAGAATTCAATTATTTACATAGGATGGAACATGAATAAGAATTTTACCTCATCATTTCCAAATATGAGCCAGAGGCTACAACACTTCAGTCATAAAAAATTATCCCCAAGAAGCCGAGACAAGATGGTTTTGTTGCAACATTAGGGATGCACACCTCATCCTACGAAGTGCGGTATTTTGAAGGAAGTATAATCTTTTTTAAACTAGAATATGAAAAGCAGACAATCCACAGAAGAGTTCTTTTTTTATTTCCATTTGGGGGCTAATCAAAGCTGAGTCGAAAAGATGTAATGCACCCTGGAGGATATCGTCCAGAATGATGTGAGTTGTTTACTCATATTTGTGAGCTTATGTACTTGTGGGCTCTCTGTTGTTTGGTTGATAAGAGACGAACGCATCTAGCATCAAGCAGCTGGCTTGCATATGTAAAACATGGAAGCATTTTTTTTTTTTTTCCCCTGTTGTTGTGGAGCAGGTCGTTTCAACAAGCACAGGAAATGAGCGGACAGAGCTGCGGTGTTCTGTCAAACATCACTCGTACACAGAGACACGCACAGATTGCACATTACAATGGCTTCCTCTTTGTGAGATTGGTCTGTGTTCTCCAAACAAAATCTAATCTGTTAACTTCACATCGCTAAAATGGCAGGTTTATGAACAAAAGGAAGCGCTTGAGTTTTGTAAAGTTGAACTCCTTGATATTTTTTCACAACCTTGTTCACCGTAATCTGTAACCAGACATCATCAGTTGACTGCTTGCAGGCCACCCATGTTAGTTTTATTTCATGTGACTGGACTCCTTTTAGCCTGTTTGAAGAAGTCACGCCTGCATCCACTGTAACTCAAAAGCAGTTTAAACTGGTATCGGCAACCATTAAATGAACAGACCTCGAGCTGCGCTGAGTATACTGGTATTTACATGCCAAGTTCAACTACACTATTGAGGGCATGAGGTCTGAAGCGCTTTCTAGCAAACAGCAGGCTAATCTTCAGCATGTGCCAGCTTGAACCTAAGGTGACTCTCCACACTGTTAATCCGCACAGGTAACTGCGTGACAGTGGAAATGTGGTCTGTGGCTGCGTGCTTGCCTCTCTGTGACTGCAGGACATTAGTCTGTACATTTACAGTTGGTACATCAGCGTGTTTTTCGGGTGGCATGGTGGTGCAGGGGCTTCTGGGTTCGAACCCACCAGCCAGGCGGGGCCTTTCTGTGTGGAGTTTGAATGTTCTCCCCGGGGTCTGCGTGGGTTCTCTCCGGGTACTTCGGCTTCCTCCCGCAGGTTAAGTTAATTGGTGACTCTAAATTGCCCGTAGGTGTGAATGTGAGTGTGGATGGTTGTCTGTCTCTATACTATATGTTAGCCCTGTGATTGACTGGCGACCTGTCTGCCTCTCGCCCATTGTCAGCTGAGATTGGCTCCGGCTCCCCCGCGACTCTCTAGAGGATAAGTGGTAAAGAAAATGGATGGGTGGGTGGACATCAGTGTGACAGCTTTTCAGTTTTGTTATGACAAGGAGTGATTTAAGGGAACAGTACGATCAGTTATGAAGCATCGATGACTATATTGTTTAAAATAATCCTGTTGGGTTTTGCCAAGGTTCAGCATGTTCATCAATGCAATAATCAGCACCAGTATGTGGCTCAAGTTCTATGTTGGTGGGCCTTACTTTAAAATGACTGCATTTCCGAACCACGCCTATATTCTGATAAAACTGCTGATTGATGCAGACTAGAGATTTAAAAAAAAAAAAAAAACTGTGTGGTTGTGGACCCTACACTGAGTCTGGCATGCAGTTAGCTCATGCACACATAATTATACAGTCTCATTAATGTGCAATTACATGAGTCATGCTTAGCCCACGTTGGATCTATTCACTGTTCCTACTGGAGCCCACTGAGACACCTATTTTATTTTATTTTTTCCGTGATTTCTTGCCCGACTTTGGTGAGAGATGTCCTGCTTACAAGATGGGAACTCTTCTCTTCTCTTCAGAATACCTCTCTTACAAAGATTTTAGTGCTCAATTATACAGTACGTTCTCCAACTCCGACTCCAAACCTCTTCTAAGAGACTTTCTCTGGTTTAAAAGAGGCTAAAATTGTCAAGCCGACCCTGCAATCAATCAATCATTGCTTGACTCTTTAGGTCTGCATGGTTGTTTCAGGATCGTCTAGGAAATCCAAACTATTTGAGGGCATAACATTATTTAGCACTTTCAGCACTGTTTCTATTCAGAGCGTTGTCCCACAGGAGTACTCAAGGCCTGTTTTTAACATCTCTGCACGGGAATACATGTAGAGATCATGATTCATTATCTCTTGCATAAAATTTAAAATTAATGAATAGCTCCTGACTTTTATTAAAAGACTTTTTAGTAATATTTCACTTATTCTGTCAGTAGTTGGTATGACATATTGTCTTTGGTTTGAATGTAGGAGGATTACAGTGTCTTTGGATAGATTTCTTTTTTCAGAGGCTAAACATCCGCAACAGTCATACGACATTATCATGTGACACGGTGGCCCAGACTGGATTAGAGCCAGAAGATAAAACCCTCCTCAAACATGACAATGCACTGATGGCAGTGCTGATACAGTAATAATACACACATTGTTTTTAAGTTTGTTGCGCTAAGGTGATGAAACTGGCTTAATAGGTCACGTTGTACAAAACTGCACGTGTTATCTTCTGACCCTAGTATAACAAAAAAGTTTTGATTTAATCTGGAATTGCTCATGAAATCATAAAAATGCAATTTAAGATTATCTACAATACATTCTGCAGCTCTAATTTGAACAGTGTGTGTTTGAATACAAACACATGGTGACCCAGACTCACTGGCTAGCTAGCCGACTATTCTTAAAACCCTGCGCATACTGTAAGGTGGCGGCACAACGAGCTCGGAGCTTTAGACTCACCCAGCAGACTTCCATCACGCCTGCTGTTCCTCAGACCCTGAAAACTTCCAACACCTGAGTTTTATTATTTTGAGGAACCCAAGCTGAGTCATCTGCTGTAGACGACGGCTGTTTTCATCTGACAGGCAGCGAGCTGTCAGGAGTCAGTTGCTTTGTGAGCGAGGTAGAGATGGAGAGCAGACACGCACAAGAGAAAGAAGTAGCAAGAGATGGCATAGAAATAGCTTGTTAAAAAAAAATTGATGTTCAGATATGACAGCTAAACTTTTGTCAAGATTCACAGTAATTTGTGTCCTTGAATATAGAAGATTTTTGAACAATTATGCAATAACAAGCTGTTTGAACTATTAAATTTCTGTTCAGCTGTCAAGCTTTATATCTTATTTTATTTTTAAAAAAAGCCTTGTAAAAAATTTAACAGATCTCACACCTCAATTTTTCCTCAAAGTGGGCAGCTCTGCCTCTTGCAGGCTGGCTGACCGACTTCAGTTAGTGTCATGCCAACAACAACAGCACACACACACTCACTCGTATGCCAGCACACTTACAAACACGCTCACTGCTGGTCAGGATTAGCCCTGGATAATGGGATCAGAGATCACCACCTGCCGCTCCTCTCCTGTCATCTCATCCTCCCTACGTCTCTTTTTTTTTTTTCCTTCTGTTTGTCCGTTTTTTAAATCGTTACTGTCCCCTTTCTCTTTTAGTTGACAGTTATAATGCGAGTTCTTTCATTAACCTTTCTCACCATCTCTACTTCCTTCCTGTCTTTAAATAGCTAAAACGTTATGCCTCTGTGGAGCGATAACATGTTTGCCTCGACTGGGAACGGAATTTATCCTTGACCTTTTAACAGTCCTGGTTCTTAATTTTTTTTTTTTTTTACTGCAATTTCCCAATCCTCCTCTTCCTTTCCTCTCGCACCCATTCCTTTTTTTTCATCCATCCCTCCCATCATCCCATCACGGGTTCCTCCCCTCACACTGCAGTCCTGTGGCCTGCTGACTCCCTTGAGTCCAAATCCTCTTAAGGAAAGGCTTGGATGGGAATTCAATTGCTGCACCACAAGGATTGAACCAGATCAGCCAACAAAGCGGCAAAATCTTCTCCTCCCTCTTCTCCCTCCTCTCATGCCTCTGCCCCATCTGCTTCCCTCTCCCTCTGTCTCTCTCTCTCTCTCTCTCTCTCTCTCTCTCTCTCTCTGCCCCTCTGGCTTTCATCTCAGGTGATAAAGGCCTATTTGTCAGAGCTGGCAGCAGTGAGAGATTGGCGTCCTGGATGGAGGAATGTGGCACATCATCATTTTTTTTCTGCACTTTGTCATAAATTGCCATATGTATTAACAGGCATGAAAATAGTGAGTATATAAACTTTGGCGTTAAACTGATAAGGCCAGATTGTAGCTGAAAACAATTTAATAATAAATAGGAGATACATTTCTCGCCTCATCCCACATCCTCCTCCTCCTCCTCCTCCTCCTCCTCCTCCATCCATCCTTTATATTTATAGTGTTTTATGTAGTGAGGAAGACAAACTTTGACCCCTACAATTCTCAAGAGAGCTTTCATGTTGTGGTGTTAATGATCTGGCAATGGAGGGCTCAGGGGTTTTTTTCTGTTCTTTTTTGGTAACAGTTTGTTTGGAGATACACATACATAGACACAGATACGCGCAAAAACCTCTAAGATGTGGGGGTAAAAAAAAAAAAGCTGGACCATATTAAACTTGTCAGCTAGTTCATCCATCAAGCAGACACATGCACGTACAGTTTGTGAGCACAAACGATGCAGACACATAATCTCACACACACACACATTGTGCCCTGGGGATTTTTATAACACCAGCAAAACACACACACACACACTTTTAAAAGGCAGAGTTGATGGAAACCATGCCCTTCCATTGACAAAGTGACAGGAAACCAGACTGTGTGAGGTGTGAGAAACATTGTGACACTAAGCACCAAAGAATTGTGTAGCCGGCAGCAGCCGCTCACAGCAGAAACCGCTTCACAATCCAGCTATTCCAAAACAATGAGTTTTCATTGCAGGTTATCTGTAGGAAAAAAAAAAAAAGTTCTTTTTGATATTCAGGCTCTCAACAACTGACTAATTGGCCTTTCTTGTACTGAAGCAATAGTTTTTAATTTACACTCTTATTTGAGTGAGCTGAAAGTGAATTGACCCTGCACCTTGATTGTTATAAGACAAGTTGATTAGCTTAGCTCTAAGTCTGGAGCACATGATTAGTGATTAATGACATTGACCCCCTCTTGAGCCAGAAACTATGTGCATGCCATTGTTTCAAAGATTAAAGGCACTTAAAACACTTAGCAGACCCCCTTTATGTTAGACGTTATGTGCATGCCAGAGGTATAAAAGCTAATAGGAGACTGAGGGCAAAATTTTCAGAACTCGAGTACAAAGTATGCAGTTTTCAGCGTATAATTTACATGACCAGCATTTGGCAATACTTGAACAACTGCTCAGCTCAGGAACAAAGAGTACAAGTACAAAGCATGCAAAGGCATCATGGAACAACGGCACACACATACACAAAGCCTAATTATAGTGATAGGGTTCAAACAGAACACATTCCAGTGTGTGCTTTGTTGACAAAGAGCAGTCAGCAGTGCAGAACATGGCGCTCTGACTGACCCCATGCACATCTCAGGTGATTACAATACTTGTATACGCTGTATGTTTGTATATACAATGTGTTGTATAGAGCAGTGATTACACACACATACTATATTTGCATGTGCAAGCAAATATCCATTTCAATTGACTCGTCAAGCAGCAGCACCTGTGTTAGTGCAGGAATGGTTGATATTGCAGGCCTGCTGCTGCTTGAAAGACTGCATTCATCCCTTTCCAGAGCACTGACTGACACACTGACTACCTGATGGAAGAACTGTGTGTGTGTGTGTGTGTGTGTGTGTGTGTGTGTGTGTGTTAGAGAGAGGGCCATGTATGTGCATACTGTATGAAGATGGGGGGGTCATTGCACAGGTCGAAGCCACACAGTCATGTGTTAGAGTCATGTGTACATATATATCTGCGGTATGTGTTTATGTACCTAAGGCACTGTACTGAAAACGCGTGTTTGCCTGTGGCACAGGTGTGTGTATGCGCAGCAGAGGTTTATATAACAAACAGCATGATAGATCTCAGCTGGGATCCATGTGGAGCTTTTGTAGTCTTTACTGTTGTTGAATAACGGTGGCTATATTTATTTCGGAGAGTGTTTTCTAATGCAAGTATAATATAATTCCATTTATCTGTCAATCCGCGTGATATAAAAGAATGGACACACTCACCTACATGCAGTTTTCCTTTCATCCATCACACTGAGCTTCCAGCCTTTTTTTAAACCACCACAATTTACTAGAAATGGTTAATAAAGCTACCATTTTAATATCTATATGGATATAAATCGCCCTGTAATTCAGTCGTTTGTTGGGAAAATAGTTAGACGTTAAATCCAAAGAAAAGAAACTGTGACATAAAGACATGAAATTATTTGGTGTGACCATTAAAGGGATAGGTTGGATTTTTTTGAAGCAGGGTTGTATGAGGTACTTATCCATAGTCAGTGTATTACCTACAGTAGATTTGGGCTGGCACCCCCCCCCCCAGTTTGGAGGAGCAGGCAGGAGTACTGGCACGGAAGCTAAGCACTGCACTGCTGTGGACGAGGACAGCAGCCAAACGTATTTTAGCCAAGTAAAAAAAGGCCCACCTAAAAAAAAAAAAAATCAATATCAGTTTAAGTGTTCGTGATATTTAGAATATTTGCCATCAGACAGCCCTTTACTTTGGCACTACATTTTCTCAACTGTAGAACTTCTGTATTCCCACTCATGCCGTGCACTGTATTACGCAGCAGATTGGCTAAAAAATCCAAACTACCGGTTTAAAGGCTTATTTTGGCAGCGCGTTACAGCGGCAGTAGTGAATGATGCCAGCTTGTAGAGATAAACATTTCCTGAAATAAAGAGGAAGTGGTCAGATATCGAAATCGGATGCAAAGAAGTGCAGCAGTGTGCACCAGCAATGCATCAGTGCTCCTCCAGTCAGAGGACACTGGAGCTCTGTCCCTTTCACAGGCGTCTGGCCTCTAAAATTGGAGACTTCATCATCATGATAGGAGACGCAGATCTGTACATTACTAAATCCACTTTCCATTTCCATTTTCTTTCTTTTACACACATTTAATTGGATACTTGTCATTTTATGCTTCTGCAAAACAAAATCACAGTCTAAGCCTGGATATTTGCAACGCTGTGAAATCTGTGTGTGAGGGCTTTAAGGAATATGGCTGTATTTATGTTTGTATATAAGGGTCAGATTTTCTGTAGAGGTGTGCACATTTACTTTCAACTTTCTTTTAATAAATCCCATCTTTTGTAAAGCAAGGGATTTTTTGTGTGTGCACATATTGGATATAAATGATGCTCCTGATATTTCCGCATCCTAACATTTACTGTAGGGTTTTGCATTTTAAAGTTTACCAAGGCCAAAAACAGGAATGGTGAGAAATGTCTTCTGCAACTTCCCAGAGCCCAAGGTGACGTCTTAAAATTGCTTATATTGTTAACCAACAGTCCAAAGATGAATTGATATTCGACTTATGATCTAAAACAGAGAAAATCAACTAATCCTCACACTTTCAGAAACTGAATCCAGCAAATGTTTGGCATTTTTGTTTGATGAATGTCTTAATCGATTACTTAGTGAATGAAACTGGGAATTGACATTGACTAATAAATGAATCGAGTAATTGTTTCAGCCCTGATATGAGCTGTACGTGAAAATCTATCATGACTCATTAGTCCAGCAGTATATACTACACATTATACCATAAGCCTGCAGGTAAAGATGCTTCCAGCTTCCACAGATAATTGCAGAAAGATTTTCCATTCATCCACCCCTGTCCTTTTGGCAGCCTGCTCCAAGGACATGAGATAAAGAGAGACCTGTTTTCTCTCCTGCACTCCCCTACAGATGGTCTTGGCACCCTCTGTAAGTATTCCTCCTTCCCAGCTTTTTAAACCAGGAGAGTCTGTCTGTCTGTCGGCTGCTGACAGCAGCTGAACACAGCAGAGCTTCAGTTCTGGGCCACATGCTACTCAACCAAACCCCATTTGCCTGCATCAAGGGAGCTCGAAGCCTGTTGGCGCAGAGAGGTAGATAACATAGTCACACATGCATTTAAATAGAGGTGGATGTATATGCACACATTCCTGCCCACTGAGCCAAGTATTACATAGCAGGCCTGAAAGATGAGAACCCTTGTAAAGGCAATGAGGGGAATGTTATACAGGCACTATAGTCTTCTTTCTCTAATATATGCTGCAGCTCCTTGGAGAATAACTGCAAAGTTAGCAGCATAACTATTAATTTCCTGCTCTCGCATAGACGAAAGGCTACGGTCTCGTATAGTGTGCACCTGTGGGCTAAAAGTGAGTATTAATGTGGTGCAGGTGAAGGACTGAAAATGTGCTGTTTAGAGGCCAAGAGACATGTTATATCACATTATATTAAGAATGAATGAATGGAGGAGGGTCACTGAGACCTTTTCAGAGAATACGCTTTTGTTACAATGCCAATGTTCTCCCCAGGTTAAGTGGGCACTGCAGGCTGAGTCATTTTCAGCCATGATTAGGTGGGATATGAGAGAGAGAGAGAGAAAGAGAGAGAGAGAGAGAAAGCCATGGTTTGAAACAGAGGACCTCTTTAGTCCATCCAAAGGTTGCCATGAGAGCCAGAGGTGGCTATTAATTAAAGGAGGGAACTCATGATGCCTATGAAAATTCAGTCTGTGACTGCATTTGTGCGTTTGTGTTTGTGTCAGCTGTAATTGCCTTCACCTGGGGCTTACCAACGTCCTCCCTTTTTGGTGTTGGCGCACTTTTCTTCACAACGCAGACGGTGAGCTGCTTTAAAGAAGGACAGTCGCGCACACGCAGGTTACCTTAGGCTTGCAGAGTCCTTGGAAATATGAATGGGTGGCCATTAAACTTCTTTTTTTTTTAAAAATGGAAATATTGTGAATATTAGAGCTACTAGAACCGCACAAATGAATTGGACAATATTATATATATATATTAATTGATTTCATTATTTTTCAAGCAAAAATAGTTTTATATTTGAGTGGTTTGAGTTTTGCACTGGTCAGACAAAACTGTGATGTGTGTGTTTTTTATCATTTTAAGACATTTTTATAGACTAAAATTGATTTATCAAGAAATTAATCAATAATAAATTAAAAAAAACATTAGTCCTAGTGAATATAAATCTTGATTTGAATTTGGTATAGTCTCCATGATGTCCTATTCTCACCAATTTAGGTCTTACACAAAAAAAGTCAAATTAAAGTCCTTGAATTTTACCAGACAAGAGTGACTGAAGATCAAACTTGTGAAAGAGCCTGAGGGTAACAGGTGTAATTAAAGAAAGAAAAAGATGTCAGCAAAGACAAACATCAGTTACACTTTGTGGATAACCCAGAACGTGACAGAGGAAGCTCCTTTGTTTAAATTAGTACATTAATGAGTTATTTTCAGAGTAAAAAGACATCAAGGTAGTGTCAACAGGCAGTCAGTGTGGCAGAGGGTTGAACTGACCCCCTTTTCCATTTATCAGCTGTTGTTTAAACAAGCAATGTCTCTTAATCATACAGCTGCTCACATTTGTGTGTATATGACTCGACTCCATTTTGAGTCCCTGCGAGTGGTTTGAGCCTCTGATATATGGTATTCATGATATGGGACGCGCTCTCACTTCCAGCTAAATGGAGAAACTCCAGATTGTTCCCATGCTGCGCGTTAGTGCTTTAGGGTTATTGGAGTTTGAAGTACAGAATATGAAACCTGTTTTATATAACGCACTTAAATCTCTCTCTCACTGCGTTCGCTCTTCTCTATACCGCTAAAGCTCAAGCCTTTTCTCTTAAGCTTCATATTTCTTCCCTGTCTGGAGGGAAGAAAGCTGCCGTGCTGCAGCAGGTGAAGCCCATTTCCCAGTGTCTAGGGTTTCACAGCTGACAAAGAATCTAGGCTTTCCCGTGCATATCAGAAGCCGTTTAACGGAGCTGAGGAATTTCCCCAATTCCCAACCGGTGGACAGGCAAGCAGGCAGGCGTACAGGAGGGAGGAGAAGAGGTCAGGATTCGGCAGAAGAAGCAGGAGTACTCGCTAGGCCTGGGAATTAGCAGAGCTCCGTCTTGTGCAGAATGCAGAAAGAAAGCCGGTCACGGTCTATGAGGCTGGATACCACAGCACTGAGGTATTTTCTAAATAGGTCCATGTTGAAACCACATGAGCTCCACATTGTTCCCCCTCTTTATGAGTTCTGGCGGCCCTGAGCGAGAAATTTCACAGGGAGAGGGTTTACATTAAGTTTACATAAAGTCTGATCGGGGCCCCCCGAGACTCACTTGGCAGAATCAGACAGCCTTTAATTAGTGTGGTGAAATATTTAGTGTTGCAGGATGTGAGAGAATCCATATTCTTACACTGACGCACTCACAGAGACACGAATACAAGACTGCAATGAGAACAGAAAGTAACACGGAAACAGAACAGAAATTTTTTTTTCATTTTTGAGGCAATTGTAGTGGTGATTACAGTTTGCATAGTTACTTAAATTAGACTCTAAACACAACTGGACAGGTAGGGGTGAGAGTGAGGCGGGCGCCATTGTTCCCCCTTTCCGGTCAGTGGTCTGTCAGCATGTGTCTGTTTTTCTTGGAAACCATGAAATTGACTTTCTTCCTGTTGGGAAGCAATACTGCAAGGGCGGAAATCATAGCCGCTGCATGTTGTGTCTGTGGGTCTGTGGGAAGGAAGAAACAGTGGAGCATGCGGTGCCTGCTCAGAAGCATCACGTTATGTAGGCGAGGTTACGGTTCTCCCCGTGTGTGCTGTTTACATGATATTCAAGTTGGAGTAACATACAACTAAAAATGACTCAGTCAGCTCTCTCAAACGCTGCCTTTTCTCGTGTTTTTTAGCTTGGAAGTAACAATTAAAACCCCAGTCCAGTCCTACAGCCCAAAAGTGTTCACCTCACATGGATTTAGTTTGAGTTGTCAAACTACAGGCGTGTGGCTCTGTGAGGCTGTATTTTAAGCTAACGTGCTCATAATGATAATGCTAACACGGTGATGTTTAGCAGGTGTAATCTTACCATGTTTATCATCTTAGCTTAGTATGTTAACTAGCTAACGTTTGCTAATTAGCACTCAACACAAAGTACAGCTGAGTGCTGTCGGCGGTGTCGTTAGTTTTGCAGACATTCGGTCATCAAGTGTTGGAATAATACATTTTTATTTGGATATGTCGCTATATGGAAAATTTAAGTCCCCCTCCACTCAAAAATGTGCTCTTCTTCTTGTTTGTTCAGTTGGATATTTGAGCTTCACTGTGCAGAATGATTTATGTACAGAGTTTGACACTTTAAGGCTGTTTTCACATTCATTTGGCGAAAGTGGAAAGTTTCTCTCTGTGCTTTCCTATAATCCGAGTTTAAGGCGTGTACTTACGAGCAGTTGTGGTACAGTATGCAACTTATGCAAGCGTCATATGGAAAATCGCATATTCGTACATTCAGGATTTTTAATGAGGGAGAGGGGGCAGATGTCACTTTAAGGTTTTTTAAGGAAGTAATCTTATATGAGGAAAAACGACACCAGACACAAATTATTCGTCAAAGCAGAGTATTTTTATGTCTTCAAACATGTCTGGAGGGGATCTTTAAGGGATCACAAAAGTTATTACATTTCATCCTGAGGAGGCCTTGACTGTCTGTACAAAATTTCTAGACCAAAGAGACACCATGCTGCTAGTGTGGCTTAAAATATTATGTGGAGAGTTCATTTCAGTCCCTATACCGTCTCTGCCCATGAACCGAAAATCCCTCCAATAGACACCAGCTTTTAGTCTATCTTTGGACAGAAAATGTTACAGTTCCGCAGTGACGAGGTAGCTGATCTGTCATATATTTCAGAAAGTCAGTATATTTGCTCAGCAGTATCGGACTGGGCCAGTCAGCCGGCACATCCGTTGAGCAGCAGCACTCACAGAAAGGTCTGCTGCATTTGACTGTCCTGCAGTCTTAGACCGTTTACTTAATCTTTATGGGGACATAACTGCACTAATGCACCTGTAAAAGGCTGGCCTCATCCTTTTAAATAATAGGGTGCAGGGCGGTGAAGAATGAAAGGCTAACTCATTTCTTTCACACCCTGTGAAAATCTTGTTGGTCTCTCATCCTGAACCTGAATCTTACATTTCATTTTCTCCTTTTCTCCAACTCCTTTTGAGTTAAACAAAGTTCATAATTTTGAACATATTTTGAGGGCTCTGATTAATGTAGATTATAACAAATAAGGTGATTAGGTAATTTGCAGTTGCAGCAGCTGTTACTGATATAAAACCACAGCTCCCATTGAAGCTCACACACACAGGCTGACTGTGCGCTACCTGCTCAGTGCGAAGCAGTGGGAAGCCAAAGTAACTGAGTAGCTGGTGAAGACATTTAAACATCCAGCAATTAAAGAGACCCAGATGTTTTCCACAGGGGTTGGAACCAAATCCAGGCTAGTTATTATTGGACTTGCATTTGACAGGAAGTGAAAGAGGATTCCTGCGTGAAGCCCATGTTGCAGCGTTTTCTGATGGATGTGTAAGTAACAATGAGTTCGGGAACATATTAACAACAAAAACTTAATAAGTTGATCTATTGCTGAAATTCAGACCAGAACCAACAATGTGTTAGTCCATCTCTCAATGCTTTGTGTGACTATTGTCTGTGGTTAAGCCCATTTCTTTCTACTCTGGATGTAAATCTGTAAAAACTGGTCCCCAATATACGCTTTCTTTTTAAGTTGGGTCACAGCAGCAAGATGGTGTATTTGGGATTGACTCAAAGTAAACTACAGCGCCCACATTTGTTGTAAACATGTCACCAGGCGCAACAGCGTGACTCACTGACTGTGTTGTTAATAGTTTTTGGTGTATGACAAAGAGGCTTTTGACTTGTGATCAATTCATTGTTGAAATAAATATAGATCACTAGACTTTGCAGCTCCCTAATTGTGGCCCACCTTCAGTTTTCAGGAGGGCCACAAGCTGCACGCATCACAGCGTAGCGCAGACACCCCTGGAAGTTTGAGCTGGAAACCCTTCCCACTCCTGCCAGCCCCCTTATGGAAGGGCTTGAGCACTGTGGAATGTGGCGTATGCCTTTCTATGTCAGACGGCCGTTTGTTTTGGAATAGGAGACGATATGAATCTGAGCTGAACGCACCCACAAGCTCGGCTTGTGCTCAGGTTGCTGAGGGGGGATTTTCTATAGGACATTGTATAGAGTATCTCCTAGACGTCAACTTGTCACAAATTTATGTAAAGCTTTATGTCATGTGTTTTCTAAGATTATGTTTTTTCGGTCTGTGAGTCATTTAAGTTTTATACACAACCGCATAACTGCAGTTATCTTTTAGCTTTTTAAAGGTTTACATATAAGAGTTTTATGATATCAACAGGTCTCCTTCTCTTATAGCTGAAATGCATTATTTGAACTTTTTAGAGTTATTAGATCAAAAGTGGAAACTCGCGTGTTTAAGTGAGGAGGTGACATCCAAAGAAGCAGACGTGTAAACCGTAAATGTCACCTCCAGACTATTGCTCTCTTTATCTCAGTTGCACTCTCTTTCGCATTTCCTCTTGCTGTATGTGTGTCTCTACCACCCACGCGCACGCACACACACACACACAGACACACACACATGTACACATACAGATGCACACAGTGTCTGTTACCCACCACAACTCAGCTGGAGTAGCTCCAGACCTTAAGGGCTCAGAGAGAGTTTGATTTGTGTTGACTTCCTGCAGGAACTCCCCCTCTCCTCAGCCTACGGCTCAAAGACTATCAATTAGTTCCTTATTATGATCCCTGGGAGGGCAATAAAAGTTAGAGTGGGTTCAAAGAGCACAAAGGCAGACACACACACACACACACACACACACACGCACACACTAACCTTTTTGGGCCTGTTAGAGTTACAGTTTGGACATGCTCTCCTACAGTCTTGTAGGTGGCTGTTACTGCCTCTCTTTCCTATTTACATTTGCCAAACAATGCTCACCACCCACATACATGACTCACAGAGACCTTTTTCTCTGTCTTGCCAGCAGTTTGTTCAGTCATCAGCAGGTGTTGGTGGGACTAATTGAATGTTTGGATGTCGCCAACTCCTCCTGTCCTGTTTTTTTTTTTTTTTATCTCTTTAATAACAACACCATCACCGATCCAGCTGTTATTCATGCTTCTTCCATGAAGGCAGCAGCTGTCTGCTCTGTTTATGCCTGGTGCTCCATGAATTCAGGGAAGCCAATTTGTCGCCCTTTATAGGCACACAAGCCTCTCGCCGGCTCTTCTTCATCTGTCATTCCTCTACACTCGCTGTCCACTTCTCCAGTGAGTAGAGGAGGCTCTTTTTTTATTTCCTGTCGTCCTCTCCGCCCACACATTAGAGGTACAAAGTGGGAGTGAAGTTAATTTTCACCACTGTAGATTCCCATTTAAGTTTCTCTTCGTGATACCTTCAGTGTTCCTGTATAGGTTAGTGATACTATTGGTTGTTTCTGAGAAATTGTGTTTTTTCCACATTAGTATTAGTATAAAGGCTTTGTGTAGCTATGGAGAAATCAGCTATAGGCATAAGATCAGAGTTGTAGCTATTTCACAACACTGTTATTGCAATTGGAAACAAAGTCCAGCTGAATTTATCTTACTGACCTAGAATCTGAGATTTAATTGATTTAAACTGCTGAATGTATTTAGGTCTCTACATAGCCTAGTGTGTTTGGCTTTAGACAGCCATTAGTATGCACCCAACAGACTTTTTAGGCCTGTTGATTGGATGGTTTTTTTCTTCTTTCTTCTGCCTTCACTATGTCTGTCGGTGCGCAGCTATGGGGGAACTTAAAAACACACTTCCAGCAGAGGTTGGCCTTTTTGAAGTTTTTACTGAAAGAAATTGTGAAACTGTGAAAAGAAGAACAGCGAAACTTGAAAACTAGATGTAACAAAAGTATAGACTAGCTGTCAAATGTATTGTCCCTCATGCCAGGAAGAACTGCTAGTGGAAGATCAGTAGGAACATTAGGTCATAGTAAGTACAACATAGTGATTAATCTACTAAACATAGACATAGATCAAATTAAATAGATTTAAATATACAACAGTAAGCCAAACACTGCCCAGCTCACCATTAGCCTCAGAAAGCTAATGGTGAGCTGGGTAGCAGTAAAATTATATAAAAAAAGAGTGTCTACAGATAATAATCCAACAAGGGCATTTTGGGAAATCAATGATTGATGTAACGACATCAGTAAAACTGTACAGTCGTGGTTGCTTTTAGAAACAGAACCCCCGCCTGAAACCGACTGCTGGTGGCAGAATTATGCAAAATGCAACTTGCTAAATGCTTTTCTGTGACTTTTCATCAAAGAACCAGATAATCTCAGCTCAGCTTTTGTACTGACGATTAAACACGAGAGACTTTCATGCTCATACAGGCCTCCAAAGTGCTCCGACTGCAGCCGCCTGATGTTGTCAATGCAGAAAATGAACTGCACCCCAGAGCTAGGTGTAAATTCAAAGCCAGCTTAGTTTGAACATAATGCGGGAGTAACACTACAACATGCTAACAATGGGGTGCACCACACAAGTTAGTTAAAACAAATAAAGTCACTTGCCCCGAGCAGGTGCAGAATGGTTATGAAGATGGGATTTTTATGGTAAATATTTACACTGGGAGCACATTTCCTGTGGCAGACGTCTGCAGTACTACATCCCTTTACATTTATAATGAATGACCTGCACACTCATTGTGTTGTACTGTATTGTGTTGTACATTTACTTGGATTAGACGGTGGCCCAAGTGTGATTTTGTGCTCCATTTGCTTCAGATGGGAATTATCATGCGGCACCAGTTGGTCGCTTGTAACAGACTGTTTAGGTGTCAAATTTGGAGGAAGCTTTTAACCAAGATGGAAGACTTCCAGAGGCTTTAATGATATTTTTATTATTTATGACCATATTACGTGATACAGCCATGCATAGCCACGATAGTATCATATGTTGGATAGCTCACAGCTGATATCATACATGACTTTCTCTATTTTTAATAAAACAGCGTACATGTTGTAGTTCTCTTACTTAGTAGTAGCAGCTTTCTCTCAGATTTTATCCAAATGATTATAGTGAAACTAACTAGTTATAACACAGCTGTTAGTGGTGACTCCACTCAAATTTATAAAATTTTCATTCAACTGCTGCAACAGACTGCAGGATTCTTACTTCCAGCACCCTGGACTCCCGCAGTAATGCCTGCACGACACTACACCTTACCTCTCCCTCTCTCTTTCCTTCTTTTTGTCCCTCAAGGTGGAGTAGGAGAACACCTTTCATGCCTCTCTCAGCCTTCCTCCCCTCCTCTTTTCCGTGGTCTTTTTGGTGTCCTGTCTGTTGCACAGTGATAAAGTCCAGGTCATGAATGTGGCAATGTGGGAGGAAGAAGGGAGCGGGATTTTTTGGAGAGTTTGGTTTCGCCGGCAGCTTCAGAGTGAAACAGGGCAGAGCACAGTTGCTGCCTGCCAGACGGTGTTGCTGTATTGACCTTCTGTATGGATCTGCGGCAGGCCAAGTAGAACAGATAAAGTGAAAGCCAGCAGGCCAATCTGCCACCTTTACTTTGTTAATTAGGGATTAACACTCATTCTCTGCCTCCCTCTCTCTCTCTCTCTTTCACACACACACCCTCCCCTTCACATTATTGAGTTCTTTAGATGCAGACATTTGTTTACCTGGTTGTGATAATGAAAACTTAATTAATTCAATGGACAGAACAAAGAAGACAACAGAGTAAAGCTAACCAGAGTAATTTTTTCCATATTGCCAATACTAGCTGACATGAAAGAACAATTACAACTTGCCCAATTGAAACTAACTCCTGAAGACCTCTCTCCATTTTTGTCTTGTAGATGGCTACCTCTACTTCTTCTACTTTATTACAGCCATGTGTAACGTAGCCTATATCAGCAACTTCTGATGAAACTACGCTTTGCGTAGATTAGTTTACTCGCTTCAAACCAGTTGATGGAAACTCGCCTAATTCGCGCTTTTTTTTTCTCTTTTGCGACATTTCAAAAGTTTTCTTAAAAGTCACTTGACATAAGATGGAAACACAGCTAATGTCTAACAAAAGAGTGAACATGTTTTTAATTATATATAAAAAGAAAAGGCAGATTTGGAAGTGAAATTGCTAATGTGAGTGTATTTACTGTATTCTCATTAAATATAGAGAAGGGACGGGGCTGTTGCGAGGCAAAACGTCTTATATACTGTAAGTGATTGTGTTTGGAAAGCACAGAGATATGTTCTGTCTAAGCTCCCAGCAGTTCGGAGGCAGATTTAAGGAAATAGTTGGAAATCAGAGAGCAGCAGACCGATGAAGGAGGATCTGAATTGCTGCATGTCTGCCAGCCCCCGTGCACTTGTTTTCCACTTTTTCTTCTCTCTGAAGTCAGTGTTATGATGTGTGTCTGTGTATTCATCTCACGCCTTTGAGATGTGAGAGCTGGATAAGGGTTTGTGTGTGTCTGGTGTGTGTGTGTGTGTGTGTGTGCATTGCCATGTGTGTCCCATGGGTGCTTTCATGGACACGCAGATGTTCGTGTGTGTGTGTGTGTGTGTGTGTGTGTGTGTGTGTGTGTGTGTGTGTGTGCGTGCGTGCATTCCTTTGAGGAACACTATTTCCCCTGGCCTGACTTGGAGTTGAGCTAATATTTGTTGTGTTAGGAGTGAGAGTGGTGCGTCAACAGTAGAAAGTCGAGAGCCTCGGCACATATGTATCCCCCCAATCTCTCTCATATAGGAAGTAGGGAGACGCAAATATTACATTGACACACACATACTGTAAGCACATATAGACCCAGTGCCTTTCAAGCACCGCTAGGCATGGACACAGTGATTTCTGACAGGCTTTTAGCAGAGCAACCTCCAGGCTACAGGATTGTCTGCAGCAGTGGGTTACTTCCCCCTCCCTCCTTCCCTCCTTCCCTTCTCCTCTCTTTTCTCATCCTCTCCGCCCATTTGTCCACCCCCACTCTCTCTTTTATCTCAAACTTTACTCTTTATTTATTCTTTATTTGGATCCCCATTCTACAAAGTGGTTGCTAGTCTTCCCGGGGTTCACACAAAAACAATAATTAAAATCATTCTGTATGTATAAAACAAAACAGGCAAAACAAGCCAAATATAAAGATCAGAAAAAATAAGTGAAATGACTCTACATGTGAAACAATAAACAGTAACCGACAATGAAAACAAAAATAAACTTGTCACATATACACAACAACAACAACAAGAAAATAAAAATAGGCTCCAAAACAGCAAAAACCACAATAACATCTATATAAGATTCATCAAGCTTTGTTTAGTAACTTTTTAAAAAGAAAATCTACTTTTGGTCTGTCTGATGTTTATTGGGAGCATATTTCCAGCAGAAGAAGCTCAGTTCTCATCATACAATTTGTTTGTGGACTTGGCACCAGCAGATGACCAGTCCTCACTTGACGTGTATTATACCCATAACAAAAACCAGTATATACTAGTTTTTCACAAAAGACGTGTGGTGTACTATTCCAAATAACATTTTGCATGCCCATCGATGCCCATCATGGAAACAATGTGATCAATCTGATGCCCAGTATAAAGAGACTAAGTGCAGTGGCGTAAGCAAGAACATTCCCAGTAACAGATACAATACATTTTGTGTTTGGCAGTGTTTAGTGCTACAGTAATGTGTTCATTCTCACCCATTTGGTAACGCTATGCAACTCAACTTCTTTCTCAGCTCCACTGAAGTTGGTGACACACAGAACAAAGTTGAGTCACCAGCAGCATACATAAGTACATCTGCGTTTTTAACAACATATGGTGAATCATTTATGAAAATTGAAAATAAAAGTGGACCCAAGCAACTCCCTTGCGGAACACTAAGATATCTTTCTGCTGTCAGAAAAACTGCCATTGAAAAATACTCGCTGTGCTCTGCCAGAGAGGTTCATCCAAGCAAGAGCTAAAGATGAAAAACCATAACGTTTGAGCTTTGCAATAAGAATACTGTGGTCAATGACATGAAAAGCTGCAGTAAAACCCAAGAGCACAGCTCCAACTAGTTTATCGCCATCCATATTTGTTAACCATTGATCAGTCATATGTACTAATGCGGTGCTAGTAGAGTGCCCCGGTCTATAAGCATGCTGAGCTTTTGTAAGTAATCCATTTCTACGAAAATAATTTCATCTTTTCAAGTATCTTACTCAGCACAGGGAGTATACTAATAGGTCTACAACTGGAGCCAGTAAAACCTGCTTTTCCATCTTTGGGTAAGGGTATGATTTTAGACTCTTTCCATAGCTCAGGTCCCACTGAGTAGGCATCTATTAAAAACATGTTAAATTGACATCATCTAATTGCATGCAAGATCTTAAGCTGTTTACTTTGTTGATAAAGAAATTGTAGTAATTGTTAAAGTAATTACATCATATGACCTGGTGATCAACCGACCTTCACATTCCACATACTTTTGAGACTTGCGTGAACTCTTACGCATAATTTCATTCAAGGTTTTCCATATTTTTTTTTACTAGAGCTGCACAATTTTTGTTTTTTTTTGTTTAACTTGGTACCCTAATTTCTCCGCTTACCATAAAATCTTCTGTCTAAAAATCACCCTGATTTATGAGCAGTAACCTTGGCTTTGTCATTTTGAAACATTAAAGATCTCAACTCATCATCAACCAGCGGTGCACTGCTTCTCTTTATAATCCTTTTTCTGTGTGGAGCATCCACCAACCTCACTAATTTATCCATGAAAATTTTTCAAAGCAATGCTTTCATAATTTTCCTGACATACATCAGACCACTCTAAATCTTAAACATCATTAACAAATGAGAAACATTAAATCTTTTATATGACCTGCAGTGAAACAATCCTAACCCCAGACTCTCCCCGCTCAGTCCCTCCTTCTCTGCCTCTTCTCTCTCATCTATGTTTTGTCCAATCTTGGTTCTGCGGCTCTTCGTGCCCTCTCTGGTTTTACAGGTCAAACAGACGGAGTGACAGGGAAAACGCAGACAGACAGACGGCGTGGAAGCTGCCCTCCCGCTGGCTTATTTGTTCATTAGCAAGCAGAGATGCCAGTAACAGCAGCTCTCACAATTAATAGAGGGCATACATCGCTATCTACTGGCTCAGGCAGCTCGCCCTCCTTCTTGCTTGCTTTCACTTGCTCTCACCATGTTGTCCAGACTATGTAGGATCTGCTTGTTAAGGTGTCTAAATGTGTGTCTGTGTGAGTGTGAAAATATGTGTCCTTGTAGTGCGACAGGGCTCTACCAATTATTCAACCTAATGATGAAAAGAGTTGGATAGTTTCAACGAGGCCATGCTAGAGGTGACTGCAACTAAAACACAAATTAAAAATAAAGTCAGGAACTCCAAGGTTTGGTCTAGGAACTACGTTTTGTTGGTCAATTAAGCAGTTAAATCAATTCACATTTACCTGCTTTAAAGCAAGTCTATGTGATAATTAATGGATGATATTGAATGTGAAAATGTTGTAACACAAGTAGTAGAGTCATAAAAACAGAGAGCTAACTCAGTAATATCAGTTAAACATGGAGTGTAATGGACTGAGAAAGGATTTAAAAAAAATCTTTTTATGAATTAAACTTTTCATTTGTATTAGGGGGATTGTGTTATTCAATATTTCATTCATTAAGTTACATCATCTCATTTTAAGGATCAAAAGATGAGTGCTGTGACTGTTTCAGGTGGCAGGTTGTTTCAGGTACTAGTGACATGATGAAATACAATTTGAGTTATAAATCCATGAGTTTGAATGTTTATCAGATGCCAAAACACTGCACAGCAGTTTTATAACACTAGGAGACAAGATTTTACAAATGTGGAGAGTTATCACGGTGACAATAGTTCTATCTTCTGCTGTAACAGGAGTAAATAAGTCTTAACCAGTTCTGTGTGTGTGTTTAGGTGTGATATAGAGAGAGCACGAGAGTCTATGTGTCGTCATATGGTTTATGTGCACCTTGACCTCCTTTCTTGTTTCCCCGCGCACAAAAGCGCTGTGTTGCTTTGAGAATGCGTGCCCTTGTGCCTGTACACTGCGCTGCACACTTAAACTTCTACTCAGGAGCATTACTGTATGTCTCTCCCTCCCTCTGCCACAGCGCTCCGAGGCCTCTTCTTTCTGAAACGTGGGCTTTTTTTAGCCCACCACACGACGTGTGGCTTGAGCTCGAAGAATGACACTTGTAAAAAGCAGGACGAGCGGAAAGTTGAGCCTCATTTATGAAGAGTGACTGAATTGCGACTGTCTCTGATGCGTGTAATTCCCAGAAAAACCAAACCTGCCATTGATGCCGGTTGTCATAGTGAAGTATTGTGAGCCTCAAACCCTCAGTGCAGCGTGGTTTTCAAATGATTTAGCACAGACGTAAACCAGTGAAAATCAATAGTCACAAAACATTTGTTATTAACAACCCACCCTTTTTCCAAAACCATAGCCTACAGTGTATCACATTATTAGAATATACTGTGCATACACCCTCACAAACTACATACACCAGTGTTTAACCTTAGCAGCAGAATAAGCCTTCAGAAAGAAAAACTGAAACTACAGTAATCACATTATGTTGAATATGGGCTGCTGTAAAAATGGTTTACTATTTAAGATTCAGCACTGAATCGCTGCCGGTCTTAAAGCTTTCATCTTCACGGGTTCACAAAACTTTAATATCACATTAGCTTTCAGATTTAGTGGATGAGGGCATAGATGATATGGGCTATCAAGAGAGGAGGACTGTTTTGGTTTATAGATCTTTGCTGTATAATAGATGGGATTCAGACATTGTCCTCCAACAATGGGACATTCACAGCCAAAAAAGGAACAATAAATTATATTACTGCTAAATTGTACACTATCCAGTTTTTAAGCTTTTTCTGCCTTGAACCTATTCTCAAAGTAACACTGCCGTAATTCCCAAATAATTGCTCTTTAGGCTAGAGCAGCCGTGCCATAGTGGCCCTGCCCAGACTTCTGTGGGGCTATATCTGTTGGCCAACTGGTTTTTGCCGTCCACTCTGATTTACTTGTTGGCAGACTGATGTCTGGTTCAGCTCACAGCGTGTGATAAGAGCTGAAAGAAGAGACTACCTGTAAATGTCACCGGATTGATAAAGAGAGCAAAGTTTATCGGGGCTGCCGTGTCTGTGCACACACGTGTGCGTTGGTGATAGAGAAAGTCGGCTTTATCAAGTTTTTATTGTGTGGGCTTGCAAGCACACGCGCTCGCCGGTTTGTGTGTGTGTGTGTCCCTGTGTGTCAGATAAAGTCAGCGAAGTTTATCAAGGTCAAACAGACCATTTCCTCCTCTCAGATCTGTGCTGATTTGGTGTTGCAGCAGCGCTTGTACAGTTGAACTTGTCTAATCCAAACCCTTTGTTCAAACTGTGGAAACATGAAGATTACATAGGAGTCTGAGGACTCGTGTACCTGCGAGCCTGAAATAAACAGAGCCTCCCTGCACTTGCAGTGCTCACCTGAAAGGTATTTTAACTCTTGCTAAATATATATTCATGTTTAATTTCAGTGACAGCCTTTTGCCTTGCTAAAGTATATGCAGGTTTTGAAAGGGAGTCTCTTGCATGACACTTTCCAAGGTGTTTTCCATCTTTTGTCTCCCATTAAGAGATTTTGCTACCCTGCTCGAGAACGCCTGTGCCTATCACTTGCCCTAATTACCCTTTTTGACTTCATTAACTCTGTTTAACTGCCATATAAAAATGACTACTATTACACTTAATAGTGGCGGTAGTGCTGCTAGTATGTAAAAGTAAGAATCTGACTCATCTTCTGACCCCTAAAGCTGTGCTTGAATGGGTTTTGCATAAAACTATAATCAGCCACCGACTTGTGCTTAACTTTGCATATTATTCACCCGTTGATTCGTTTAACAAGTCAGGTGAAAGTGTTTGCATTATAATTATAATGTCTTTTAAGATCCCTGTATGGAGGGAGGGGGGTGGGGGTTAAAGCTTCGTTGTTAATACTTCAGCTCTGTAAGCATTTGTTCATGCGTTGTCTCTGTGGTGTCAGGTTATATGCTCAATTGCTCGCTCTAATGTGTGTGCATTTATAATCAATGAATCAATGAAATGCTTGCATACATTTGTAGAACATGTCTACTCATGCATGCGTGCGTGTGTGGCCTCTATCTCATTAGTGCCCTTTGTCACCAATTGAACTGTGGCCTGCCTTCTTTTTGGTCCTTTGTGCTCATATCGCCAATGCATAAAGACCTGTGGACCGCATGGACCGGTGAATTGGTTTGCCAGGCTGTAGCAGTGGGGTTGGGGGGGGAGGTGGAGGTGGGGGGGTTGTGTTTGAAGGAGAAGAAGGCAAGAAAGGTTAAGATAAAGTTGCTTTGAACAAATTCTCTCTTTGATCAGCCGGCTCAGCGGTGAAAGGCCTTTCTTCCAGAAGTCAGAGCCAGTTGAGAGAGGAGAGATGGAGATACGCATTGTTCTGTTTCATCTCTCTTTTTTTTTCTCTCTCTCTCTCTTTCACACTGCTGTTAGCTGTGTGTACTCCTGGCTTCTTTGTTATGGAGAGTGCCAGGCCTCTCTTTCATGACTCTACACAAATACACATGCGCACACAATGACTTAAAAGCCACACTGAACATACTCACATTAGAATACTGGGAGTAATTGGAAAGGCTGAACTGCAGCAGGGGTGTCCCAGAAAAAAAAACCAAAAAAAAAAAACATTTCAGAGTCTACTTCTTGCTTTTAGTGCATTAATGTATTTGTTGTTCATCAGAAGATCAGTTGGCAACCGGTCCCCAAGTCACTTATCAAGCAGAAATGCCAAACATTTGCTGGTTCCAGCGTTTCAAATGTGAGGATATGCTTCTTTTGTATCACTATAAATTGAATCTATTTGATTTTTGGAGTGTTGGTGTGCAAAACAAGCAATTTGTAATTTCTGGGCTCTTGGAAAATGTAATGGCAATTTTCCGCAAATGTTTCTGACATTTTATTGACTAAACAATTAGTCAAAGAAAAAAAACTGACTGAATAATTATTAATGACAATAATCATGTATTGCAGCCCTCTTTGCTTTTTGTCTGTCCGAACACAGAAAATGTCGAAGACGGGCTTTAATGTGGGATAATTTCTCATTACCCATTTTCTTAGCTTTCTCACAGCATGCCCATTCTTTGCAGTTAACAAAAGACCACTTCTTATTGGTCTTTCCTGTCAGGCCAATTGATTGCTTCCTCTAATCCAACTTCATTCAGCCCAAGGTTTATCAGCACAACATCCTCAGAGCAGACCTGGAACTGTAGCAACAAGCTTAATGGTGGCAACAGAGACACACACACACACACAGGGATGATATATTGTGGGGTCTTTCTTTTGTACTCTTTTTTTTTTTTTTTTTCCTAAAGCAGGGCTATCAGTATAGAGAAGGGGCAGTTCAGCCGGCCACAGATTGGTGAATAGCAGTTGAATAGATGTTGCCATGGATGCATTTATAGCTATTCCAGTCACACACACACTCAACACAACACATAAATAGTTGCGTGTACCATATGCACACTTACAAGAGCAGTAATATTTAAGTATCCAACATACATTTGTATCTGCAAGCCACTTAGGCTTAAAGGTCTGCCTCCTTATCTTATTTCTCATTAAAATCTCCACTTACACACCATGTGAGAAGGTGCTTTCTAAACAAACAGGCACTGTTACACTGTGGTCTTTTTCAGCCAATCACTCCATTAAGCCGGAGCACAAACATTCCCCCCACTCAGCCAGTTGTTTAGACGACAGTGCTGTGGGAGGGGCTAGACGTCGCGATCGGACAGTTACCTGCGCTGTTGCACTTCGTTTGAGTCATAAAATGGCGACGTGTGTTTTTTTTTTTTAGCCACACTAGCGATGTAGCTCTAGTAGCTCGAGGGATGATAATGTTGTACCCAGAGGTTGAATCCTATTGAGTTCGGTGTTCCACTGACTTTTCACTTATCTCATCTACTGGGTGGGTGGATGAAATTTTGAATCTTACTGACTTTGATGAGTTTTCCTTCTAGCATCACCATGAGGTTCACATTTGTGGTTTTGAGTGAAATGTCTCAACTATTAGATAGATTGGCATAAAATTTGGTACAAACATTAATGTTCCCCACAGGGTGAGATGGTCAGATGGTGAACATGGTAAACATTATCCCTTCTAAACATCAGCATGTTAGGATGTGGATTGTGAGCATGTTAGCGTGCTGACATTAGCATTTAGCTCAAAACGCTGCTGTGCCTAAGTTTGATGCACGGTGCACATTTGTGTGTGTTCCTACTTTCTAGCTGATACAACAGATTGCTATTTAGACTGTTTTGACTGCACTTAGCAATCTCTGAGGTTTCAGAAGATTTGTGCTATTTAAAATGTACTAATGATATGAGTTTTGAATTGCTACCCAAGAGGATTTTATGTTTGCCAATTAAAGAAATAACCACAAACTGAAGCGTTGTTCTCAAAGTAGAGAGGTTGTGATTAATGATTTAAAAGCCAAAATACGAGCTAGACTTTCTGATTTAGCTGTTGTCGGCAGCTGTGGCGCAGAATGAATCTTCACATGGAGTTCTACAAACAGAGATATGCAATAAAGGCGAAAATGTGTCCTCAATGCTTTGTTATCTTGTTGTTTTGCAGATAGCAGAAGCAGCTAAGACTTCCTCTCAGGTTGATGACTTGTACCTGGATGACACAGGCTCAGGAGGTTACTACCCTGAAGATGATGATGACTTTAACTCAGGGTCTGGCTCAGGTAAGAAACATATACACACAGACTTGGGTAAAGACACACACACACACACACACACACATATATGCAAGCTCAGCAGGCAATTACCCAGCAGCGTCATGACACCCATTTTCAAGTCTGCTGCTGGTACGTTTTATGAAGCTTTTTCCTTTTTTCCCCCGGCAGACTAAAGTTGTGCCATCACTTCCTCTCTCTTTATCTCTCTCCTCTCTTTCTCTTCTTTCTTTCACCGCCTCTCTCTCTCTCTCTCTCTCTCTCTTTCTCTCACTTGATTTGAATTGAGATTGCCTTGTCAACCTGACTGCTGTGGGCAAGTGTGCAAATTTTACATGTCTTTTTTTATTACCTCCTCTGCTCTACTTGCTTTAAGCACCTTTACAATGTTCATTCATTGGTCAAAAGTAACTCCTCTTTCTGAGAGAGTCGTATAACTGCAGAGAGGGTCATGTAAGGTAAAAGGAGACAGGACTGTGATCAATAGCCCTTTCAATACTGAATACACTGTATAAGCTATTGCTCTGCTCTGCCTCTCTGTATTCTGTAGGGGGTTCAAACTGTTAATAATACATAAAATGAAATCCACAAAGTGTGAAGTTAAGTAAGACAAATGACATGACTGCGGGTATAAAACATTGATAACATGCATGCCCAATATTTTACCTATTTGCACATACATGCAACACAATTTTTCTACATTTTTATATTGCATTAAATGCAGTATTGTCCCCATGCGTGTAATACTAGAGATACTGAGCAAATGTTTCACACATTGTCTCCTCATTAAGACACTATTCTTCCTCCTCTTTCTCCTAGGTGGAGGTGAAGAAGTGGTTGAGGAAACGGTGACTGTCAGTATGGTTTATATCGAGCCCAAAGCAGCAGAACCCACCCAGGACTCCACCAAAGATTTCACCCCCCGGGTGGAGACAGCCACGGTCAGAGAAAAGGCCAGGGACAGCACACCCAGGAAACCATTCAGAACAGAGGTAAGAACGGCAAAATCAAAATAAAAGTGCTCTGATGTAAATGCATTTAGCTATAGGACACCAGAAGAGCACTGGTTTGTTGTTTTAACCAGCTTGGAAAATCAGATGGCTGAAGATATAAACAAAAGTAAGACAAGAAATAGCAGAAAAACTTGTCAGAGCTGAGCAATGTAAATTATATAAACATTAATCATGATAAAAAAAAATCCCCAATAAATGCTGATATACTGTTGTTAAGGTACATTGCTTGATCACATGTGAACAAGCAAAGTGAAGCTGTTTCTAACCAGTCGTGTTTAGGAGAGGACAGCCCGCTTCCCAAAAATAGGCGCCTGAGGTTGTTTGATTTAGCTGAACACAGCTATCAAAAGTTGGATAGAAAAACAGTAGTCTAATCTCTTGGACTATACTTTGGCAATTTAAACCCCCATTTGGGGTTATTTTTCAGCTTCTGAGTCTACTGTTTGGGAATTGTAAGCTGAAGGGAATCTTTAAACTCAACAGAAATAGTGACTTTATTTATATTGATACTGCAAACAAAATGATCTGATAAAAAGCTTTGCTCTATTACCCAGGCCTGCCACTGATTTCTCCTGATGTGTTTTGCACCACGCAGAGCATATTTGTGATCCAAGCAGGATAAAAGTCCACAGAAATTGTAAAATATATTAAACTACTTTGAAATTAAGTTAAAATAATCATTTTCTCCTGCTGTAAAATTCTTGTCCTTAGTCAGAGTGTATCGTACTCTGATATTCTGCAGCCTTATGTCATTTGTAACCATCCTCACTCAACAGAGAGCAACACTGTGCCTCAGTGTGACCCAATATGTCACCAAATCCCCAGGAGTCTCGAGGCTGCTTTCAGGATAAAGATCAAATGCTCACATCAATTCTCAATGTTTTTGCTCAATTGCAAATTATGGAGGATTACATCTCCCTCGGACGTAATCACATATTTGGGAACTATCCTATATCTGACTTGTGTGTTGCACTCTTACTGTACTGTACTGGATACTACATCTGTTTGGGATTAGTCGGCAAGGTCTCAACCCCCTAAGCCAAGCCTAACTGGCCCCGTTCCATTTTCTCCCCTCTTGCCTGTCACTGCTCCCTCGGCCAAACGCGCTGGCTTGGCGCCCATTTTGGTCCTCTGCACCCCTCTCTAGTGTTATTGGAAAAAGCATAGGATACATGGGCCTGGATCCATTCCAGATACATCCTTTCCTATACTCTCAGCAAAACCTTGGGTTCAATGGCTCTGTTTCCATTGCCTATTTCACGAGATACTTGCACTAATCTTTTAGGGCAATCTGGGTTCGTTCCATTTTCTTCCCGAGCCAACCCCTATAGGTTTCACTGGCCAGGTTCCATTTTGATCCCCTTTGACTAGACTCTCTAGCTAAGCCACCGGGAAGTGGATCAGTGAAATCTTCGCTTTTTTCCTTAATATTCACAGTCGTGATCACATCAGGGAGGAATTTGGGGATCATGCTGTAAGACCCGAATATACCCAAGTCCTTTAAACACACAGTCATGGAATAATGGAGGATAGGATGTGAAATGCAGCTGGGTTTCTGTCAATAAAGCAACCTCAAACTTTCTTCTTTCTTCTCCCTCTTTTTCTCCGTCGTCCTCCTACAATCCTTCCCAAACCCAGGCACCAGTGCCAGTTACAGAGGACATGCAGAGGAACCAGATGACTAGTACGACTAGTGCCCCCGGCTTGCCCCAGGAGATGGAGGTCCGCACTGAAAACCTCTTCCAGAGGACGGAGGTGTTGGCAGGTAGGTGTCATAGTAAGCCTTTGAAAAATGACTTTGATATTAGGATAGGTTCACAATTTTTCAAGTCTGTCTTAAAATAATAGTCAGGTGCCCATATGAGCATTGAAACTGTTTTTTTTGCTTGCTGTAATTTATCTTCCTGTTTCTACTCACCATTAAAAGATCCCCTCCAAATGCACTTACAATGTAAATGATGGGAGACAAAATCATACTCACAGTTCTCGTTTTAAGAGAAAATCTGCTCAGTGCTCAGATCTGCTTTCTGTGAAGCTGAGTGCATATCCCGGGGGCTATCTTAAAGGAATAGTTCCACATTTTGGGGAACTACACAACATTTGCTGTGTTGCAGAGAGTTAGATGAGAAAATTGATACCACTCGTGTGTGTACAGTACACATGGAGCTACCGCCAGCTAGTTAGCTTAGCTGGAAGCAGGGAAAACACAGCTAGCCTCGCTCTTTTTACACTTAGGTTTTTGGACGTATTAAACATTTTCTGCTGATTTTATTATCTTTGGACAGAGTCAGACTAGCCGTTTCCCCCTGCTTCCAGTCTTTGTGTTAAGCTAACCAGCTACCGGCTTGACAGACACAAGAGTGGTCTCAGTCTTCTCATCTAACTCTCGTCAAGAAAGTGAATAAGCTTCAATATTTCAACACCATAATTATAGTAGCCTCTCAGTTTGATGCTCCTCCAATAAATTATCTAATACATTTTGTTTATTTCTCAAATTCTCATACGTTACAACATGTCAGCATATTTTTGGTCAACTGTTAAGTTGTGGAAATCTAGGAAATATTTCCCCTAATGCCTCCCATCTGATCTACTTCTCAGAATAATGACTTTAAATAAACTCTGTCTGCGTCCCTCTGTGGGACCTTGTAGAGTTCACAGCATTGTGGGCGTTTCAAGTGTGAGTGTTGTTCGCTTTGATTACATGAAAGAGGGTGAAAAGGAAATTATCTGACTCAAAACTGCGCTCTCTGATGCGGTCTATCTTTCCCTGCGTGTCTGAGGCAAACATGGATCGGCACGTCGCTTTTACGTTGCTGTGATATCCATCTGGTGTTGGCAATATGCAAAAAAAACACCCAAAAAAACAACTTTAGCAAGGACAAATCAGGACAGCCTCCCTTAGACAACTCCCTTCACATCTCTTTCCTTTTGATAGGCTCATTTCATCTTTTACATGTTGGTTTTGAATTGTGACAGAAAAAAGCGCATTGCCATTGTAAAGTCTAGATAAGGTCTTTAAAGTTTGAAATGTAGTGTATATACGTCGTCTCCTCCCCTCGCTCCCTCCCCTTCCTCTCCACTTCACCCCCTTTACCCTCCTTTCAGATTATAACCATTATTTTTCATCTGCTGTACGACTTCTATAAAAATAATTGCCCGTAATCTAATTTTCATTTATTCGCTCTGCATTGCGTTACTGCTTTTTGGAGCTCAGCAGCTGGGCGTGTGCCAGGGCTCTTTACCCATGGGGCTGTGGGGGCCAGTCAATATGTGGAAACCTAAAGTGGAGCAGGGGGCACGTTGTAGCACCAGAGAGACCCTAAACAGATTAGGAAGCTATAAAGAACCTCATACAGACGTAATTGGGAGGGAGAGTGAAATAAGCCCCTGTGGTGAGTTAGGAGCATTAGTGAGGAGAGTCAGGGTCAAAGCTGGAGGGGGGGCATTTCTTAATACAGTCTGGATGGATTTTATTCAGATTTCCCTCGATGTTACACCACTGTTAATTTATAATGTGTCCTTTACAGAAAGTTTGACCTCTCTTCTGTTTCAGTCTCACATTCTTTTATATTCTTGTATATTATTATGTCCTCCATGACATGTTTGAGACCACATTAAAAATTGCTGCCATGCACATAGTTGCATAGAGTAGTGTTACCAAGGAACTACTTTGGTGAATAGGGGTTAGTTAGCTAGTTAGTTATGTTATTTATTGTTATACAAGTGCTGCATGGACTTACAAGACACCAAAAATACCCTCGCGGGTGTGAAACATTTGCCAGACAAAAATGTGACTTCTCACTGTAACATAGCAACACAAACAACAAACTGTGTCTTTTGCCACAAGCTCAACAAATATAATCTGCCACAAAAAAAAAAAAAAGGCTCCCCTCCGAAAACACAAAAACTCATCAGAAATGAAGGACCTTTTGGCTCAGTGTCCGTCTGCGTCGGCCGTCAGTGTTTTAGCTTGCTGAGATTTATCAGCGGGAACAGGATTCAGTTCAAGCCATGCTGCGCTGCTTAATATTAATGGCTTATCTTTACTTGTTTGTTTTCTCTCAACTGGATTTATCTGACCGACTGTTAAGCGTGGAGCCAATACCACCAGTTTTCTTCCTCTAAAGCCCCAGTTGGCAGTCATTATGTCTGACTAGAATACAGACCATGTCGAATCAGCCACACTCGGGGCAACAGGGCTCTGTATAGCCGATCAAGGATTGGAGTCTTAACATCCCCTTAATGGAACGTTAACGTCTAAAAACATCAACAGGACACGCGTTTGACAGGTGAAATCAAGCGTTGGGGAAAAAAAGCGTCTCTTGAGATAGATTGAGGATTTTCCCAGTGACATTAAGTAACTGCATCAATTTCAACATTCAGCTGTGATGGCTGCTGCTTGTTTCACCACATTTAAGCCCTCGAGTTTGGTCCTTTGCTGTGGCGTTACATAGGTATTGATATTTGTTAGTAGTAGAAACAGTTACAAATCGATTTCTTGAGAGGACCGGTCTCTTAAGGGTGATCATTCTCCATGAGGACAGGCAGAAGACATTGATGTGAACTCATTGATAGTTACCTTCTCTTTCTGTCTTTCTCAGCCGTTATTGCGGGTGGCGTGATCGGCTTCCTGTTTGCCATCTTCCTCATCCTCCTCCTGGTCTACCGCATGAGGAAGAAGGACGAGGGCAGCTACGACCTGGGAGAGAGGAAACCTTCCGGCGCAGCCTATCAGAAGGCCCCGACCAAGGAGTTTTACGCATAAAACCCTCCCCGTCAACAGATTGACAAATCGCGGGTGACTGTCAAAAACGCAGTCCACGGCAAAACAGCAAACCTGTTCAAATACAACAAGAAACAACAACAAAATGTTAAAAAGTTGATTAAGGAAAACTAGCATTAAGGAAAGCTTTTGCATAGAGTATTGTAATTAAGACCTTTTCTTTCTTCTTTTTAAAAAAAAAAAATTATGAAAACCAAGAATTTCTCGTTTTACGGCAAATCTCAGTGTATTTAAACATTTTGTGTATTATTTGAAAAGGCTCAAGAAAAAAACCCAACAAAAACAGGATCTGTAAAGGCGAGGAAGCTGATCGCATCTGTCTTCTGTCAAAGGAGCTTGTTTTTAGTCACTGACTACTTTTAACTGTAGCAGTATGTTATTTGTAAAGAAAAAAATTTAAAAGTGGAAATAATTGAATATAATTATTCTGTATCGATCCTACTTTCATTTTTTTTCTTTTTATTTTGTCTTAGCATGTCTGATGTTGATCTCTAAAGGTGTATTACATTAATTTATCTTTTCTCTGATGTTAAAAAAAAATGCCTTTGTAGTTTTGATGAAGCTCTTTGATCTTCATATTAATGCTGTTAACAGTCAATGTAAATGTTCTCCCTTCAGGTTACAATGTTTATTTTTTTGCTCTCACATCAGTTTTTAGTCAAAACGTGAGCGTTTCATTATGTCTTGTTTGATTTGTTTGTTTTATTCTCAGTGTAGCCTTTTTTTCTCTCTCTCTCTCTCTCTCTTCTCGTTTTATTTTCATACCCAGGAATTGGTCTTCAAAAGATGACAAAAAAAAGTGTGTCAGGGCTCGAGAAAAACTCAAAAATCTCGTTTCTGTTCTGTGTCTCTATTTGAATGCATTCTCTCTTTCACATTGCACATTCACTGCTTTTGCTTCCCACTGCTGTCGTGCAGCTTGTATGTAGTATTTTTGGGGTGAAGTTTCTTCTCTGTGGCTTGTGTTTTTTTTTTTTGTTTTTTTTTTCCCAGCCACCTCCCCGATGTGTCCCTCGAGTTTACTGACTGCACCCACACTCTGCTAGCACCCTTACATCTCCTTTCCCCTTCTCTCTTTCTCTCTGTTTACCCTAACCCTTCCTCACTCCCACCTTCTTTTTTAGTCAGACTGGAGCACAGCCAGTTGAGCTGTCAATCCTCCTCCCCCCTCCACACACCAGCTCTCTCTTTTTCTCACTCAGCTGTATGCAGCCACCGGGGTAGCCTGCTGTTATTGTCTGTGTCCCAGTGTTGATGCTTTAGGCCCAAAGATCTGCTCAGTGAAGGCCTGCTACTGCTTGGACACAAACACACCAGGCCGGGGCTGAATCCCCACATGCTGAGCAAATACCTCTGCAGCAAACAACACCAGAACCCCCTTTCTAGAAACCTAGCATGATTACCTATTGATGAATACGTCTGCACAGAAAATGTAAGACTCCAGTGTTACGAATAGTCTTTGACAAGACACTCACATTGAGGGCTATTCATGTTTTTTTAGTGGTCAGTGCGGGCATTTCAAAAGAGCTTTTGTTGTGCTGGTAGTTTGCTGTCTGTCGGAAAAAATGAGGTTGTTTACCAGGTTTAAAAACCTACACAATGTGTTTGTTTCAATGCCACTCTGCAATCCCCGAATCAATTCAAGTGAATAAAACGCCACAAAATGGCAGCTGCGAAGTAGCTACGTCAAACGAAAAGCAAAAGTCACACGACAACAGTAAAGTTATTGTATGTCGACTTCTTATTTCTATGTCTGCGTTAACTTGATCCGAAGAGACACGTGCGGCAGGTTGTGAAGTTGCCTTTTTCAGCTGTACAGTAATGTGAAGTAGATACGGTAGCTAGATGCTGTCACATCGTCTAAACTCCTAACACCACCCACATGTGGCTGTTCATCCCTCTACCTCTCTATCCCTCGTGTTCCTCTTCTCTTCTTTCAGTCTGATCCTTTGTTTACCTTCTTCTATCCTCTTTTTTTTTCCACATCTCTGTTGTCCTTTCTTGTCATAGGACCTAAGGTACTGAACTATACTGAAAAATCCAAAGACTCACAGTATTTCTACTCCCACCATCTTCTCATACCCACCACCACCCTCCACCATGGCCACATCATGTTGTTTCCTCTTTTTCTTCTTCACTCTTTTTTTTAGTTTTTTTTTCTCTCTCTCTCTCTCTATTAGAGACCTGACCTTTGAGTCCAATTGCTTATTAGTATATGAAAAGATATATAAATATATATAAATGTATATTCACAAATGTTTTAAACCTTCAAAGTGCCTACCATTTGGAGATGTACTTGCTCAAGGTGAGCATGTGGCGGGTGTGTACACAAAGGAGGGGTGTAAACGACTTGACTGGCATTCTGTGTGCATGGATGACTGTAATGGTAACTTTTTTTTAGTCTTACAAAAGCTGACAGTATTGTACCTATAAGTTGAAACAACACTACTGAATAAACATTGTGGCCTAATATCCAACTGCTTGTGGCATCTTGGTTTAAAATCACAACTGCTTTTTTCTTCCTCACCTGTAGATTTAGCCTTCAAACATTTCTGTGATTGGTCCTGCAATATTTGCAAAATACTAAGGAGTGGTTTGACGTTTTTGGGAAATTCACTTATTCACTTGGAGACTTAAACGAGAAGATCGATACCGCTCATATCTGAGCGTTGGCTACGAAGCAGGAGGTGATTAGCTTAGCTTCGCGTAAAGACTGGAAGCAGCGGAAAACGGCTAGCCTAGCTCTCAAAAGGTGACAAAAACTGCCTACCAGCATCTGTAAAGCTCTCTAATTAACTTGTTTCCACTGGTTATATGGCAACCAGGTAACCATGGCAACAAGATTTCAGAAAGTCACTGCACCCAGTCACTCTTCGCTAAGAAATAATTACAGCACGTAACTCCCTGTAAAATAACAATTTGTCCTTTTTATATTTCTGTTTGTGTACAGGTTAGACAAGATATAATGTGTTAATTAGTGAGCTTTAGCTTTTTCTTTCCAACTCTAGCAAGTATTTTTGTGTAAAAAAAAAAAGAAAAAAAGTTGAGAGCAGATGCCTTGCTTCAGCTCATTACATCTCAGTTAGTGTAAGTGTTTGACTAATGAGATATAATATGTTAATTGTGAGCTTTAGAGATGCTGGTAGGAAGATTTTTTTACCTTTAGACCATAGAGTGTATATAAAGATAAAGACATAGTGAGGTGTGACATCACCCATTGATTTGCATTGGAGCTGATTTAAAGCCCAGAGTTGCTGCTTGTGGTCGGCGCCAACTTTTCCATAAAGAGTGCGGGGTGTCGCCTTTCACGCTCTAGAAACTCGCCCCCAGTAGTCCGACTCAGTGCGAGTCCCGGAGCCAGGAAGAGCAGCAGGTGAGCCAACTGTCAATCACAGCTGTCAATTAACACCCACACAGCAGACATCAAAGCCTACTATAAATCTTCAAATCTTATCAATGGAGCAAAAATATCCAAAATGACCACCAGCACACTTATAAAAGAGCCCAAATTTAGCGATTGAGACCATAATGACTCAATGAGTCAGCATCTAGTGGCCGTCGGTGGCATTACGCTTTAAGGTACTTCTGAATTTGCTTCAGCCTCAAGCCGTGGTAGTTGCTGCTTGCTTTGGACAGAACTAGGCTCACAGCTTTTGCCTGCTTTTATGCTCGCAGCTTTTATGCTAAGCTAAGCTAATTGCCTCCTGTCTCCAGCTCTGCATTTAACAGACATGGGAGTGGTATCTTCTTATCCAACTCTCGCAAAAGCATCTCACACAAAATGTTGGAACGGTTTCTTTAAAATACAGGATTACATTAGTATTACTATCAATTAAATCAATTATCAATGCTGCTCTGTTATTAAGGAAGGTACTTTGCTTTCAGTTTATATGTTTTCTATTTTTTTGAGCAAATGCTTCCTGCTGGGATCTATTACCAAGTGTTATTGTGTAAAAAAGTTGAGACAAACGCCTCATTAACTACTTAAAAAAAATGTCTCCAACAAAGTGCTCATTTGGCTAATTATTCAAGTGTAAGCCTTTCTTACTATGTTACCCTAAAGCCAAAAATACCCCACAGCAAAGCTGCCCTCAAAAAAAGGGTGTCCTGTATCCAGAGGCGCCGGATTCATTTCAGAAGTGCGGGGGCCAAAAAGTAAGTGTAAGTGTGTGTGTGGGTGTGTGTGTGTGTGTGTGTGTGTGTAGCGATAGATAGACCGGAGACTCTCACTAAACTTTTGCGGAGTAACTATAGCTTGCTTGCACCACAGGGTGGCAGTATAATTCCAAACACAAAGCAGCTAACTCGTGCTTGTGGGATTAGATGAAAGCTTTTTTGTTCAATTACCCAAAACTATGAGTTTACAGGACAGTAACACTTCTGCAGCTGAGTAACAGCAAGCGGGCAATAGGAATGTTAACGTTGTCCTTGTGTTGTAAGCAGCCATGCCCCAAAATCCATATTTAATGATAAATCAGAAAAAAACATTACTTTCCTACTGCTTCATCTTCGCAAATTATCAACCTGCCATGCTGTTGTGAAAATGTTATTCATAGCCTACAATAGCCTAAATAAACTTTGGGAGCACCTTGATTGCCTTTACTCAAAAAGGAAAGGCTTTGGACCTTGACACGTT
This sequence comes from Scomberomorus guttatus, assembly GCA_038419695.1. NCBI lineage: Eukaryota > Metazoa > Chordata > Actinopteri > Scombriformes > Scombridae > Scomberomorus > Scomberomorus guttatus. The sequence goes on from CM076461.1 coordinate 8,596,742, forward strand.
TACAGAAGCATGCGGTCTATTTGCAATATTGATAGCTAAGGTAAGTTTGGCTAGCTAAGTTAACAGTTCAAACTTAAATAACGTAACACAGCATTGAAACTGTTTTATTGGTTGCAATGTACACTGTATGCATTTGTTTTTTGTGACAATGTCCTATTTGATTGGATTAAAATGTAAATATTCTTCCCATTTTATGTTTGCCGTCTTTATTTTACCGTCTAACGTCTCAGAATGGACGGTAATGATTGAAACATCTTTTTACTGTAAGTGTTGCAATATAGGGGCATTTGCGGGGATAAAGTGACCAGTGCGTAGGAGTTAGCGGCATGTAGTGGTGAGGTTGCAGATTGCAACCAACTAATTACCACCCCCCATCCCATTCCAGGGGTGTAGGAGAACCTAAGGTGGCCGTGAAACTCATGAACAACACGAAAGGCCCTCACTAGAGCCGGTGGAAGAGGACCCACTCCCCATGTAAATATAAAAGGTTCATTCTAAACGAAGAAAACACAACAATTCTTATTTTCATGTGATTATACACTTAATACATACTTATGATTATCATATACCATTTCTGCCCAGTCCATTTCGCTAGATGTCATCCATTTCTACACACTGCACCTTTAAAATGAATGTGGAGAGGAGGGTAAAGTGGGGACCCAATGGCCCCTTGGAGCCCCTACTTCTGGCGCCTGTGCCTGTATCTATATATAGAACACATAAGTAAAACATCTAAAATGTAGGGCTGCCACTAATACTCTCGCTCTCTTACCATTACTTAAAGTCAAAAGGGGATTATCAATGTGCAGATGAGTAATCTTTATGTGGTTATGTGCTCCACCATATCATTTTAGTGCCCTAATCTGACCCTGTTACAGAGGGAGATTAGAGTAACAGTGGGGATTAATCTCGCACAGGGTTGCACATCTTGAGTGGAATGAGAATCCAGTGAGGCCGACATGAGCTCTGACTAAACTCTCGAGGGGCAGCGCAGGTTTATTCTCATAAGTGGTGTATTTATTCAGAGTTATCACATTAAACACATCAGGGTTTGTGATTATCTCTCTTTAGAGGTTCAGTGCTGCTCATTAGGAAAAGGTAGCATTTCACATTTCAGCATTCAAAATCAGCCCCCCCCCCCTCCCTGGCCCAACAAGAGAGAGAGAGGGAGCAGAGGTGGTCAGCGAGCTAGAGAGCGAATGAAGAGAGGGAGCGGCGCTGGCGAGAACAAAGCCATGAATCAGATAAATAAAATGTTATTTTCTGATTGTTTCACTGCAGTTACGTTCTAAAGCACAAACAAACACACCCACTCTGCTCTGCATGTGTGTATGTGGGTCAAACAGAAACACCAACAGCAGTGGAGCAGCACACAGCAGAGGAGGGAGACGGACAAGCACTGAAACGAATAAAAACACAGCGATGTAACCTGGTCGCTACGCTACGAGGACCGACCTCACACCCTCCAGCTGTTATTGGTTAGGGGCTACACACACACTGCCCAAAGGTTGTTGCACAGAAGCATCCGGAACACAGCAAAATAATAAGAAAATACAGGCAGAGGGCGGGATCTCTGCAGACCCACACATTTCTAGTGGGTCATAAATAATAATTGAGAAGGATTACTTTTGTATGAGTCTATACATTATTTTTAGGAAACAATAAATGATTTGTTTAGGAAAATCCTGCATAGTATTTATTAAAGGAATAGTTTGACACTTTGGGAAATATGGTTATTTGTTTTCTTGCAGAGGTATACCACTCTCATTTCTGTACAGTCAATATGTAAAGGATAATCAATGAGTAGGTGTGCGTTAAACGGTTTTAAGGCACGACGTGGAAGCGTGCCTACAAGTTCAGGCACACCTACAAGTTGATTATCCCGCTTATACCACGGTCATTTGCCAACAATATAAAATAAAACATTCGCAGATTTTTGGTGAAAGTTTTGCACTCAAAATAGAAAGGTTATGAAGCAAGAGCTTACCGTTGTCAAACACAATGTAAGCCAGCCTGTACCGAGGCATAGACCAAGAAATAATCTGGCATATGACCGCCCTGTAAACCAAAACGTGACATTCTTACACGTACACAAAACAAATGAGATATAATGTGTTAATTAGAGAGCTTAAGAGGTGCTGGGAGGTGGATTTTGTTACCTTTAGTCAGAGCCACACTAGCTGCTTCCCCTTGTTTTCAGTCTTTGCGCTAAGCTAAGCTAACCCTCAGCTGGTGGTAGCTTCAGATTTACCGTTACAAAGACAAGAGAGGTATTGATCTCTTCTAGCTCTCGACAAAAATGCAAATAAGTGTCAAACTGTGTGTGTTGACTATTTGCTGTTTTTTGACATTCGATTCATATTGGTTTGTGATTTTATGTGCTGCTTCTTCATAATGGGGTTATTCATACCGAGGAGAGCCCTGAAAGACATGCATGTGTGCAAAAAAGCCACCTTGTGATGTCCTCTTTGAAGATGAGAAGAGAACAGAGGAACTGAACATGCATGCATCAGTGCATATTCCAAAAGTGTCTGTGTGGTTCATGGGGGACAGGATAAAGCAACCCTTGGGTTCTCGATATGTTGTTTTAAGTGAATACTCCTCTTTCTAGACTTTTCTAAGGAATCGGGTCAGTATGTTCTAATATGGTATGTGATATTTGCCCAGAGGCAGTTTGTACAAGACATCCCACCCGGATAGGACCAATATAGGGGGGTGGTGAAGCAGGGAACCAATAAGAAAAGACATTTCTATGGAAGTTGTTGCAGTAACAAACATTTCCCAATCCTTCTGTTCACTCTGTGCAGCTATGTTGCATATGTTTGCCCTTCTAGTCTCCAGTTTGTGTCAAAGTGCAAGCCAGGATTTATATGCTATTTGTGTTTTGTTTGGGTTAATGTGAATATGGGTTTACTTTAGGAGAGAGAGCGATATATATAGGTGTATAGCTTTTAGACTACTTTATAATATTCCCCTGTTTTTCACTCTCTTTTTCATTTTCTATCTTTTCCTTTGTCTCTTTCTTTTCTTTTCTCACTCTTTGTAGCTGCAGAGCTAATTCAATAAAGCTGTCGGCCATCAACTGGTCGTCAGCGCCAAACCATGCAGAAACGTCAAGGAAATGGCGTCCAAGGTAAACAGACTGTCAGGCCTCATAAGAGCTCATGGCTGGAGACTAAGCCCGGGCCCGACTAGGGTGGACACGTAGCACCTCACTGACCCAAACAGAGAGTACAGCAGCATAGCAAGCAGACACAACACTGCATTGCATCAGGCCAATGCACCAGTCCAAGCCCAAGCCTGGCAAAGAAAACAGTGATAATTACAGTATGATGAAGCTGACGTCTTGAAGTCCAAGATCCAACCTCAGTCCAACCTCAGCTTTATATTTCCTAGGCTGACTTTGGTCTTATGTCGTTGCCACAAGCCTCAGTCTCAACTCTACCAGCTGCAGCTACAGCCACTGACGCATGATGATGGTTCATAGCTTTAAAGAAAGCCACTGCTCTATCTGACAACTTATTTTATTGCAGTGCACTGAACTGGAAGTGACATATCAAAACACACACCAAGCTGCGAAGACAGATGCGAGATGACATAAAAGTTTGACTAGAAACAAACAAAAAAAAAATCGAAAGGGTTTAACTTCCTGTATGTACACTAACCTATATAGTATCTGTGCCTCGCTGTCCAGAGGGAAACCAGCACATAACCACAATTAACGTGGAATTTAAGAATGCATTTTTATTTAGACTTTTTTCACTTCAAAGCATGCCCTATAGTAATATAAAGAATTCCTGAGCAAAGACCAACTCCTGTTAGCTTGCTAAAACTACAAGAGAAAATAAAAGCAGAGGAAACATTCACATCAAGATGCAGGTCTAAATCTTCAGTAGTCAAGTGTTTGTGCAGAGCATGCTGACATTAGTTGCAGGAATGCCGTCACATTCATCAGAACCACAGGAGAAAACTCAACTTTAAAAGTCGAAGCAGTCAAAAGGGATTTGTGTTATCATCTAACAGTTGTATTATATGTTGTAGCGGCGTCATAATGTATGATTATTTGTGCATAGGCCTGTTTTCACCCATCTGAGCTAGATCAGTACAGGTTAGGGAGGTCCAATTAGCACCTCAACACTTTAAATAAATGAATTTATACACAGGTTTGTTGGATAAAAGCTCTACTTGTCCTCCTCAACATGGAATATAATTACTCAGGACAGATTGCAAGTAAGAGAGAAGAGATTAACATTGGACAGGACAATTGCGGTAGGAGTGGGATGGTTTAAGAAGAAATAAATCAGGTTCCAGCCAAGATGGGAGGACATTTTTACACCATATGTCATATTAGCTGATATATTTGATTGTCATGTTGTAAAGAAACCCACTCCTTATGGCTCTTTGTCTTTGAACTGCCTAAATAGATGATGTGAATTAAACCAACCATTCTTTTGTTAAATGTTTTTTTTCTCCACTGGATTTAAGGTTTTGAGTGGTCAAAGAGAACAGAGGAGATATAAGTATGAGCTGTATTTCCTCTTTTTTCCTACAAGCAAAAAGCCTCCGAGCTGGTGTAATCCACTCCTCTGAGGGAGGTGAGCTCAGCTGAGTACTTCTTAGGATCAGAGGTTTTAGTGCTGAGAGATGCTTAAGAGGTAAATCATGTCTAAATGTTGTGAAGGAACTGCTACTGAATTTGTGCCTGTTTTTGTGTGATCTTACCCTCCATCTCCTTTATTATCTTTCCACTTTTTAAAAGCTCTTCATAGTCTGAGTCATGTATAAAAAATGGTAATTTGGGTCTTGAGGTTTTAGAGCTTAATGATGCTTTTTACATTAGGCAGGGAAGCATGAACTAATTATGTAAAATTTCAGCTTAGTTTGGATGATCCACTGGGGAATTTGAACAATTTTAATTCCTTGGTTTTAAATATAAACAAAGCAGGTCCAGGTTAGTTGTTGAGTTTGTTTCAAACATTTAGAAATTAAGCCATTACTAGTTGCATGAAAAACAACACATTGGGATGGAAGAAGAACATGATAACTATATGTATAATTACTGATAGTCTGACACCTTCTGGAGAGGAGAAAAAAGTTAATAGCTAAGATGATACAGGAATTAATCAACCAGCACAGAATAACTGTATAAGTCTCTTCCATCTCTCAAAACATGGCTCTCACTTTTGTTTAAGAAAATATACTGTATATGTGGTGATTAATTCTAAAACAATCAAGGCTTTTTTCTGTCTGGACTGACAGCAAATTATAGATTATAGAACACAGACAGTTGTAGCCAACTTAATGTTGTTTAATAAGCGTAATTTTCAAAGAGCAGAATTGTGTCTTGATTCAGTTTCATCCAGTTTTTGGTCCATTTTCATGTAGGTCAGGGCAATTTGACAGGCTAGATAAGGAAATGAAAGAACAAGATTGTATTGTGAGCACACTACTGGCCTCACTGGCTGATATTAAAAATAGGGTTCATTCATGTCACACTCAATTGAATTTCACGATTGCACTGATTTATTTTAATAAGCTTATATTTTGTTGACTAAAGACACACAATCAGCCCTTTTATAAGGAATAATGAGATAATCAAGATTAATTTACAAGCAACAGCAAACTGTGCGTGCACAACGGTAGATTGTGATGACCACCCCCTAACAAAACATGTTGTACTTTCTTATTCAAATGAAGCAGAAGTGTAATTTTGAACAATGTTTTTGAAATTTATGGGCCAATCCAAGTTTTTGTTCCACAAAGTCCAGTTGTTCCAATTTTCTGATGTGATTTAGAGGTGTTGGCCTGAGGTGTAGCTATACAAAGGTTACTGTCTGCTGGAAAGCTCCCAACAAACACTCAACTTCCATCCCATTTACCTCATATTCGCAGAACATATAATGAAGGCATTCAATCGCTAATCACCATCACAAATATCTAATATTGGCTCTTACTGTTTCTTCAAACAGACCTTGCAAAGTGAATTAGAGTCTACAGTCACGCTGATGGCTCTGAGTCTGTACAAAATGCTAATGTAACCATGCTAACATGCTCACAATGAAAATGCTAACATGCTGAGGTTTAGCAGGTATATTGTTCACCATGTTCATTATCTTAATTTAGTGATCCTTTACTCTGGGGGACATTAAAGGCTGTGCTCAGTCTGATCCATCCAACACTTGTCGAGACATTAGAGGAAAAGTCGGGATTACTGAAGTCATCAGGATACATTGTGTAGGAACCATGAAGGTCTGTACCAGATTTTGTGCCAATTTATGTTAAGATATTCAGAATCAGAAATATTTTATTGAAGGGGAAATTGGGTCATGTTACAGTTGCTAGAATAGAAATAGATATAAGCATAGAGAAATTATAAGAAAAATAGAAAATAAGAAAAATAAGAGATGTAAAAATATGCGCATTATAAATTGTAAATAATAATAATAATAATGAGAAATGGTATCTTTAAGTTGTATTAAAATGCAATAATAGTGTAAATAAGAAGTACTAGTTGAAATATACAGTATAAATGTAGTATTAATGCAGTATAAATATACACAGGAGTATTGCACAGTTGAATTCTTGCACAAATTATTGTACTGTTACGTCAGTATTGCACAGTTGAAAATATAAATCATAAATAAATTATGGGGTTATGAAGCTACTGACAGGGGTGAAATAAGTCCGAGGGCCAGTCTATTGACTGTATCTGACACTCACACTGAGGGAGGAGTTGAAAAGTTTGATGGCCACAGGCAGGAATGACTTCCTGTGGCGCTCTGCAGTGCATCTCGGTGGAATGAGTCGTGCACTGAATGTACTCCTGTGCTTGACCGGCACGTCACCGAGTGGGTGGGAGACATTGTCCAAGATGACACGTAACTCGCACAGCATCCTCCTTTCTCAAACCGCCGCCAGGTGGTCCAGCTCCACCCCCACAACGTCACTGGCCTTGCGGATCAAATAGAGGGCTTCAGTGTTCTTAGCCCAGGCCAGTTTATTGCCAATGTACTTAATTCCACAAGTGAAAACATCCTGGTGGCACGAGAGGAAAAGTCAGGGGATCACCAAAGTCATGATAATTCACTCTCTAGGAACCATGGCTATTTCTACCGAATTTCATGCCAATCCATTCAAAAGTTGAATTATTTCAGCCTGGACCAAAGTGGTGGACCAACCAACCAACATTATCATCCCTCGAGCCACAGCGGAAGCGTAGCTAAAAGTAAGTGCTCTAAGAAACCACCAGAAACAAAAGACGATCGCTATAAAATTGTAGAATTGCTAGTGGGGTAATGCATGTTACAAAACTAGAAGAAATAGCTAATATAACCTTCCACACACACGACAAACTCAATTTAGAGAAACGACAAGCTGCTCAGTTTTCCACTTAATCACTGAGTTCCTTGATTAAACGTTGACTGATAATGAATGCCAATGTGCCACTTTGCCTCCCCTTGATAGGATTTGGAAATCATTTAATTCCCTCAGCACACTAACACGAACATACACTTCTCATTGCTAGACTTCTCATCTTCCGCGGCTATAGCCTGCAACGTGATATCACCATCGTTTCATTTAAATGCAGCCCGCTCATTGGAGGTCCATTGAGGGAAAGTGGAAGTTTTGTTTTTGATTAGTGTGCCCGTGATGGGAACGTTTATAACCATTATATACTAATTAGATCTGAAGCTACAGGGAGGAAAATTCATATGGATTTGTGCTCAGGGCCCATGGGAATGCTTTCTTTTCCGGGACTGGAATACTTATTTCGGCGATGGTTTGAATTATGGTTTTTAGTAGTGTTAAGGCCCTATAACCAGCTGCATCTGCTCTTACTCACTTTATACTACACAGAGTATTCTGTGTAGAAGAATATATGCAGTAAAGATCAAGGCTGGGGAGAAAAGTTAAGTTTTGATGTTGCAAGATGCAGGGTTAAATTATAATATAATAAAACACACATACATTATGTCGACTCCACTCAATAAAAAAAGGTTCAGTAATGTCACAACATGCTGATCCCATCTTTCCTTTGTCTTTTATATTGTATGATTATATATTCATCACAGAAAGAGGATACTTTTCAACCGCTAAACTCGGGCAGACCTGTCAGAAGACCTGTCATTGCCTTGCTGTCTTTGTTCTCATAATCATTGCGCCGCTGTGTGATGAAAGCCTCCATCTCCAAATAAATCATCTTTCAAGGATGTTAAAACCAGAGGGCAAGGAAGGAGATGTGTCTTTGAAGTCAAGTCTGTGTGGGGAAAAAAGCGGGGAGTGTTGTATTATAGCCAGACTAAATATTTGTTAATATTACTGTGTTAGTCACCTATTTGTAGTGATGTGGCAGGACCGGACCGTCATGACGCAAGCAGCTGGTGGCAGCTGGGCTCCGGAGGAGTCCGTCACATTAATGTGCTGGTGATGGATGCAGTGATGCATGTCTGATGCTGCAAGCCACTTCTTAGCAGCGAGGAAGGTTTTTGGTGTGGACAGACTGGACAGATCATTAACAGCTAAGGCTCCCCCCGTGACTGTTAATGATCTGTCCAGTCCCCCCCGCTGTTAAAGGCTGTAGAGAACCTGTGGCTGGGCCTTAGAGATGCTGTGCTCTCATCCCAGGCATTCAGATCACCACAACTGACATCATATCCAGATCAGGACAGCCACCTGATGAGCATTTGCAACCTGGCGTTACGAGGCAGATTTAGGTTTCAGTCTGTGGAAGTGGAATTTTATGCTTCGTGTCCTACTGTGCTCTATGGTTCTTGGTGCTGGGAGTGGCTTTATCAATGCCATGGCTAAGAAAGATGCCCAGTGCTTTCCACCTCAACATCTGATTCCTGCTCACCAGGAGAGAACCAATTAGGAAGTTCAATCAGTCATTCTGGTAACGAGCAACACGGTTTCTGCTGTTTGGGATATTTTAAGCCATGCTAACTGGATGGCATTGTCCGTCTGGCAACTGCTTTTGTTCAGACTGAAATATCTCAACACCTATTGGATGGATTGCCACAAAATTTGGCACAGACTTCCATGTTCCCTTTAGGATCAATTTTAATAACTTTCCATTAACCTTTCCATTAGTACTATCATTACATCAATATTTTAATTTGTCAGTTGATGACCAAATACCTGCACTTTGTGCTCAGTGCTAATTAGCTAATGTTACCATGCTAATGTGCTAAATTAAAATGGTGAATATGGTCAATATCATAATAACAAAACATCAGCATGTTAATATCATTGTCATGTCAATATGAGCAAGTTAGCATGCTGATGTTAGCATTTACTGTAGCTCAAAGCGCCTCTATAAGTGCAGCCTCACAGAGCTGCTAGCATGGAAAGACTCTTAGCTTTGCTCTCTTTTAGGTTAGCACACTCAAGATTTGAACCATTTACTTCAACAATAATAAGCACTCGAGTTTGGCTGTATGGCTCTGCTCATGTGACGCTCTGGCAGAAATCAGCTTGACACAGATTCTCACATTCTCCTTGGCAGAGCCGGAGATACACAACTGATATAAATGATGACATATTGAAAGAAACAAATATTTACATTTACCCTGACTGCTTAATGTTAGAGATAGGTTGAGACCAAATTTGATTTAATGGTAAACAAAACTATAAAACGACTTATCTGCAAGGCTCCATTTGTAGCCCCAGTACAGCTGATAATACAGGTCTACTGAACATCAAAATTCTTATCTGTAGCAACTGTAATGCATTAAATCAATAATAAATGCTGAGCCTTGATGCCAGCGTTTCAGAGCTGACAACAGGCTCTTGAATCGTAAACGCCAAATTCTACTGATGTGACAGGCGAGCCTGAGCAAACATTCAAGTAGTGATGCAAAAACTGGCTCCTGGCAGTTCAGCTTTATCGTTCTCTCATTAGATTTTGTCTACGACTTTACATCACTCTGTCACTGCTTCCATCATGCCTACTGATGCATTTTCATCATTTGTGACAGACAGGGTCTCTGTCTCCAAAGGAAACTTGTTTTTTTTTTTTGTTATTCCGCCTGACAGATGTCCACGCCTGCATGTCCAATCAGAACAAAATGACACTTTCTTTTTTCTTTGAATCACCGAAGAATCTGTTCTCAGGCGGATGCACAATATGTGTATTTCATCATAACATTGATTGGACCCGATATGTTCAGTGCATGTCAGAAAGAAGTGATCGGAAACATCTGCAGCACCAAATGCAGTTCATATCGTCACATATGCAAAAACCAATCACAAACAGGTAGAGCAGAGTCAGAATTTCAGAGAATTTTAATGATTGGTATTAACATTATGTGCACATTTTTCCATCAAAAATATTCAAATATGTTACAATGCTTAAGTCCTGAGATTGACTTTTTGGGAACGCAGCGTTTTCATGTGACAACAGATAAGTTATGTGACACATCACCCTGCCACGGCAGGCTTCAAACACTGTGAAGCATTCGCCTCTGTTTCTATTCTGATTCTTCACTCAAGCCTATGCACACCTTTTCATCCGTCTCTGACTAAACCATTCAAGCCGAGGAGAAGAAGAGCAAGACAACATTTCTGATTGAGCTTGAGCAACAACAAAAGAAGATAGATTCTAAAAAAAGACATTGCCCATTCAACTCAACAGACGTGGCTTTCTGTTGCCTGGCTGATCTTTCTCCCTTTGTGTCCCTTTGTCTCTTCCATGCTCTCCTTCTCTTTCACTCACTTCTCTACCTGCTGTTTTTAATGGCTGAGTGGATGCGAGAGAGAGAAAAGAGAGCGAGAGTGAGTGAGACAGCCAGACAGACAGTGAAGAAAAGAAGGATGAGGAGGATGAGGATGGAGGGGAGGGAGGGCTCCCGTCTCCAGGCAAGGCTTTAATGAAGAGCCTTTGAAGTTTGCTGTGATTGAGCGGTACCCGTGTCCTCTTCAAAAGGGACCAACATCTCTCCAAAGACACGCCGTCTTTCCTCTCCCTTCCAGTTTTCCATCTCTCCCTCTTGATTTCCTTCCTATTGTCTCAGTCAATTTCATGTGAGATCTTCACCTCCTCTTTCTCCTCTCTCCTACAACTCGCTCCTTTCACCACCAACCCCCTCCTCTCCTCTCTTCTCAGGCCCCCTTCACCTCCTGTCCTCCTCTGTGATCAGGACATGGATCATGTCTCTACTTAACTAACCGTGCTGGTCCCATCCTGTTAGCTTCAGGACTTTGAAGCCCATGACTATAGGACGGGATGGGAAGAAGAAATGTGTGTGTGTGGTGTCGGTGGTGCTTGCATATGTGTTTGGAGCGGATGGTTGTCAAGTTGCATGTGTACGTATCAAAGACACACGCATTCAGAAACTCACATACATGCCCCCAGCTTTCAGGAAGAGATAGTGATTCCCTCCCATCTTCCCCCAGCACTGATACTACTCTGTTATCTCAACAAAGTGGCTCCGTGGGCGATTTCGGCGCTGTCCACCCATCAATCCAGCCCTCCTACGCTATTCCTCTTCCTCCTCCTGCAGGTCATCCTCTTCTCTTGCTTTCTCCTTCGCAGTTGCTCTCCATTTACCCCTCTCCCAGCTAATTGATCTATACTCCACTCGGGTGGGCTGCTGCCATAAACAGTCTATAGCTCATGCCTGAAGCAATCTATTAAGGCCATGTGTTATCAAAAGGAATATATACTGTGCCGCACATGGTTTGCATTTGAACTGGGGGGAGGTGAACTTCAGATTGCAATACTTTCTGGGTGTGAGGTAAACTAGCAGCCATTTAAAAGACCATACTAGAAGTTTGGCATGTTTAAGCCCCTTTACTACAAGTAAATAACTATGTAAACTTTATGGCCAAAAGTATGTGATAAACCATGTCTGCATACATTTGGTCTGAGGCTGTTTTTCATTGTTTGGGCTAGGCCTCTTTGTTCAAATAAAAGGCAAAGCAAACAATAATATTTTAAACATTGCGGCAAAGATTCAACATGACAATATGCCTGTGCACAAAGCAGCATATTGATGCCCATGGTTTACAACATTTTCTTTCTGTCCACATACTTTTGGCCATGTAGTGTATGCAGCCATTGGTTTCCATTCATCTAGGAATGGTATGAAAATCAATTAGTACATTTGTGAAACTTGCTTGAGCAGTGTAATCCATCAGAATGAACCAAGTTTGCATTAATAGTTGTCTCATTATCATCGTGTAGTAATACTGCGCTTAAACTGCATTACCACTCAATGATAATGTAATACTGACAAAAAATGTACACTATGATGTATTAAACAACTCCAGCAAATGTGAAAAGTTTCATGACATACAAGTATAGAACATATGTACAAAAATCTAAAACTGTATAACATGCATTTAGAGAGGACATGACATGCACATTTCCAGCTCTATATTTATAATCTGGGGCTCTCCTGGAATATCTTTGCACGATTTACAGTTAAAAAAACTCACTTATGCAGCCCCTCAGTTCAGCCTCTGTCTGAAAAAGGCCGTCTTAGCTCCCGTCTCTTTAAGGTCCCCCTCCCGATGAGCCCACTCTGTTCTGATTTGTTAGCTACCTGAAGCTGCCCCCCGGCAGACTTCTGCCAGCTCTAGACGCTACATAAATAAACAATAGTAGTTGGATTTCACTTCTTTTTCCTGTTCTTTCTTCAAAATATAAACTTCTCAAATACATCTGTACGTGTCCGAGACCAAATGCAATCTCAAATATGAGAGTGGACAACGCCGACAGCCTGTGAAACAACCTTATCAATAATGGCTACAGAATGGACGGCTGTTTGTGGGCATGCGCGAACAATCTGATGCCATTTTGGGCATCTTGGGGAGGCACATCCACACACGAGTATGTAGCCACGCAATTTATATTCCTGCCTGCAAAGGAAAGGAAGAACTGCTCGCCAGGAAACATGAATGTAAACAATGAATTTGAAATATGTAAGAAACTGAAATGTTTTATGAGGTATCTTCAAATATATTTCCCATCAAAATATCACCACATCAGTTTTGAATGTGACTATAATTATATTGTGGTTTGATACATTTTTAGTCTTCATCTACCCATATTGTCTCTGTTTTCATTCTTTGTATCCACACAGTCATGTGCTGCTGTGTTTGTTGGGGCTGAGGCTGGCATGCGTGAATTTAACTCTGGGTTTCACGGAGTGGACAGGAGGCCAGGGACGGTCAGTCAGCTACTGGCAAGCTTAGTCTGTGTGATTACAGCCCCCTTCTCATCCAGGCCCTGTTTTTGCGGTGTGGCCAGCGAGAGATTAATGGGTTGAAAGAAAACATTAGCGCAGCGCTATGGTTCATGCTCACCTCTCTGCTTCTGCCTGCTTGAGCGTGCCGCCCCTCACCCTTTCCTCCCCTCTCTTACTCTGTCTTCATCTCCCTTTTACTGTGAGTTCTGCATGCACTTGTCTTTTAGTGTGAAGACATTGGAGGGCACGTTAATCACAAACACCCCAGGTCCTGCTTGTTAATTTGAAGCTCTTCATGATATTAAATATTTAATATGAATTTTTGCATGCACTGAATCTTACTAAAATACATTTTATTTGAAGTTACACATACAAAGAAAGCAACTAAATACATTGTCAAATCAAACTACACATCTGTGCGGATGCTTACTATAACCGCATTTGTTTTTCTTTATGTCTCATGCAGATTACCATCTAATTGACATTTGTATATGTATTACATGAATATAAATTAAACGGACAGCTTTGTTGACTGTTTCAATATACAGTACAGCTGTTTCAAACACTTGCTGCATCTCGTTGGCTCGTTTTTGGCAGTTTGTCATAAGCTTCTAGGAGACTACGTTTGTCGTTGAGAGAAAATGATTTAATAAGGCAATAATGGTGCCGCAGCTGCTAAGTACATATCATACGTGTATCATGAGCGTAAAGTAAATAAAAATAGAATTACCGTAGATTTAATTTTTTCCCCCATGTTGTCATGTATGAAAAGACCCAAAATGAACACTATAAGCGGACTATTTGATTACTATAAGCAAATTATTTAAACAGCGTTTGTATAGGAATGATTCTGTCCCAAGCTTTTTGATCCATATAAGCTGTTGATCACTGTAACCGTGATCACTATAAGCGGTTTCCACTGCATTAAAAAAATCCAGTTTTGGTGTCTTTTCTACCACAGAAAAACTACAATAAAAGCTCTTTCCACTTACGAATTTGTTTTATATAAGATGACACCATTGTAAGGTGTTATTTGGGAGCACTATAATTTGTGTAAATGATACTTTCAAATGTCTCAGACCAAGAGACATCTGGTCAACAATAACCTAAAATACTGCACAGGGACTAAAAGCCTGCTACAAACTGTTTTCAGGCCAGTTGAAGGAAAAAAAAAGATTTTGGTAAAACCTTTTTCTGCTGCCTCTTTATCAGTCGCTCACCAAAACAGTTGTCTGAGCTTTTGAGTCCCACCATGCTGCCTTATGCCTGGAGAACAACTTTGATTGTTAACCCATAAATGATTCACTGAGTCATATTTTTAGTCTGGAACCATTTTGAATGATGTGTTTAACAAGTGAGCTGTTCAGTGCGTGTCCATTCGAGTTGGCATAAATGTCTACCAGTGAGATTTTAAACTTTGGGTGCTTTAAAATATTTATTTTACTGCCTTGGTTTTGTGGATTTTGTGGAAGGAAGAAGGGTTTGGAATGTGGGATTTAAATGAGAAAAATAACATTCTCTATTAAATATTAGTCCACAGCTGCTTCTTGTTAAACTGTAGTCAAAATTTACAATAAAATAAGTTTTTGCTAAGAAATCAGGTTTTGTTTTGACTTACTGGCCTATAATTATTTGGAAAAATTGTAATCAAAAGTTTTTTTTCTGAAGTGACAGTGCTGACAATATTGGTACTAGTAATTTGATTAGTGCAATACCTGTATGGGCAGGCTCAGGCACTTCAGTTTTAAGAGCCACTAGAGCTGAAAAGAAAAAAAAACTCAAAATATTGCAAAAATGTTTTTATGCTTGGCTGACAGTAGTTGGCATATCAATAAAAGCAAAATGCAAAAGAGTGCAATGGAGACAGATTTAGTGATTAAATCATCATGTACATGAAGTATGTGACATGTTTCCGCTCCACCAAAGAGACGAAAATTGTGGCAGACAAAACTATCAGATCTGTGTGGAGCGATGAGACTGTAATACTCCTCAAATTAATAAGCAAAACAAACAGAAATGACATATTTTCTATCATGTTTTCTACGTTACTTTTCACTGAGCTTTGACTGGCGCCCTTTAATTATATCATCTCATTGTGCCCGCTTCTTCCGAAATGGTTTAACGACCACGACTGGAAAAATAGTGCCACCAGCTCTTTAACTTAATGAACCAAATCCAAATATTCGAGAACAGCAGTGGATATCGATACTCTGGAAATTCAGTTAAGCTTTGTGCTAAATTTGGATAGAAACCTAGCTGATGACTGCTGTTGAAGTAACATGAACGAAAAGTAACAACTAGTGGGAATCAATGCTAACGTTAACAAGCAGGCTACTAGCTTCCACTTCCCGAGTAGCTAGTCTAGCTTGTTGACTTACTTCCTGAGTGGAATACAAACTCAGCGGCACAATAGATCCTCCGAATACCGGATGTTGTGAAGCGACAGGCAGCGTAAATCTCCGAGGAACTTGAAGAATAAATCTTTATTCGCGACTCAGGAGCAGGATACAGAAGGGCAGGCAGGCAAAACCAGATGAGGTGCAGGTGGGGAGATGGGCGAAGAAGCTCAGGTGAGTGGAGTGAGGTGATAAAACAGACAGGGAGCCGATAGGCCGAGGGGAACACAGGGAGCAGGGCAGGGCTGATGAGACTGATGCAGGGCAGGTGTGTAGAAGGGTGAAAAGCAGGCTGGGGAGGAGCACAGAACAGAAAACCAAAAACCCAGGAACACAATCCTCTTCGTAATAAACCAACATACATAAAATCACCACAGAATACACATGAATACAACTCAAATACACAAGCAGCACTACAGCCTCTCTTATCCATAATAAACAGAAAACCCTCTTAATAACTGAGACTAGGTAGAAGCTGTGTGAGTACAGACCAGAATGAAAACAAAGACAGACTAACTGATACAGGCAACTTAAATAATTATCACGCCAGATTAAAGGTCCAACTCAAATAAGCCGTCTCCCTCACAGTCTAGTCGAAACGAACAGGGAGAAAAGTCTGAGGGCCTCTGGAGGGCTGGTGGAGAATGGCAGCTAGGGACATAGAACTAGACTGTGGGTACATCTCGGGTCTCTTAATTGCATCCACGTTTCCCCTCGCTTGCGTCTTAGACCCTCCCACTGTGGATGCATGAAGAGACGCAAGGAAACCATGAAGAAATGAGGAAATGTGTTTGTACAGAAATGAGACGTCCTTTCCTCTGAAGCGCCACGTGAAGCGAAATCCGTTTCTGATGACGGCGGCAGCTGATCACAGCTGGATCAGCTGTCAGCCGGTTTTAACAGCTGTAGTGACTTTTGATGGAGTTTGTGGCTCCATCAAACGTGCTAATGCTAATAACGGTGCACAGTTATCACTGCCAGAGCAGCACTGTTTTCTCTCTGTAGCCTGTTCCTGTTTAACAAACACCTGCATGAATAAAAACCTGCATTCTGTATTTATACTGTGTACTGTGTCCTGCTCAGTATTTATACTGTGTACTGTGTCCTGCTCAGTATTTATACTGTGTACTGTGTCCTGCTCAGAGGCAGAATGCGTTTATATTATTTATCAATTATTTGCATCTGTATTTATTGATATTCTGATTGTGAATTCATTGTTTAAATGAAAATAAAATGATTTATTCAGGGAAAATTGAAATGATGTAACTCATATCAAACCTGATGCTCAGGAATTTCAGCCTCATGTGTGACTGAATGGAAATGATGACAAATTATGTAAAATATAAATGTGTTTAAAACGTGTTTCTTGCTGACAGACAGACAGACAGACTGTCCCTGACTTTAATTTTATCCATAATAAAAGTTAATGGGGGAAATAATAGATTGTGAAAAGAGAAATCTGTCTAATAAATGAAGAAAGTTATTTATGGTTCTTTTCACTAGATTGTAAATCAGAAAACAAATAAAACATAAAACTTGTGAGTGATACGCTTGAGTTTAATTTGTAATCTGTCTCCACTCAGCGATGTTGTGATGTATCAGATCAGTCTGATCAGCTGCAGCGTCTAATCAATAACTGATATCCAGTAAGGGGGGCGTGTTGGCCGGTAAAAGACTTCTGTGAAGGCTGCTCTTGTGTATTCTTGCTCACGGCTCCTCAGAGACCCCTCCTCACTCCTCAGAGCAGAAATAAGAGCGAGGAAATATCAAATAAGAGACTTGAGATGTTTGCAGTCAGTAGTTTTCAGCCAATCTGGCAATTTTTAATTCTTCATTCAATATGCCTTTTTCTGCATATATTTGTCTATGCTATCATTTTGCCATATGTTTATATTTATTTTACTTTTTCAGTGCAAATTATGTTTCTTTGACCGTACCTGATTTTGACAGATAGGCTCTTCTTCAGAAAACAACCAGGGAATGGACGATTATTGGGACAAATGTACAAAGGTAAGACGACTTGGAAAAAACACCATTTCTCTAAAGCTCCACACAAAAGACCAGGTGATTGAACTGCTGCTTGTTTATTTTCCCACCCTGGAGCCAGTGTGTGGGCACTAATGTACCTGTCACCAGAACTATGGACCACACTGAAGTCGGCCGTCAAAGAGATGACTTTCAGCACAAACAAGACAATTACCTGCCTCGCACACATACACCCCTGACATGTATAGACCTGTAGGACAAAGTGAAACCATCGTGTTTTACTGTGAATGAATGTCTTGGTGAGGGAAAAAAAAGAATTCACAATATAGATAGAGAGGTGTTTTTTTTAACAATAGCGAGGTGTATATCTTATATATTGATCGTGTTTTGCACGTTGCATTGTTTCCCCCTAAAATGTAATGGAGTAGTATTAATCAGTGGCATACAATGGGATTAATTAAGTATAGCGCGTGAGTAAAAGCACTTAGCTACTTTTCACTACAGATGTTTTCTATTGTCATTCTGTCATCTTTTCAGTATTAGACCATAAGAATGTGTGCACGATAAATAAGAAGAAGAAAAGAGAAAAAACTGTGCAGAAACAGAAAACATTACCAGGAAAGATTTATCAAATGTCACTTGATCAGATTTCATGATAACACACTTCATTTAAAGAAGAAAGCTTAAAAGACAAACACAATACAAATGTCAGTGAAATGACTTCGGTTTCGGTTCCTCTTGTAGGTTCTGGAGCTTCAAATGACGCCGTGTCCTTCTAAGAGCCAGTTATCCTACAATCATTTCTTATGTTACATTGCTTTTGAAAAAGACTTCTTAAGGTTAAAAAGGTTTTGTAAAATGGATTATACAATCATCTTAGCCTTGGGATGCTTTTGGGAAACGGGTCCCTGTTCTAAAAATGAATAGAAAAAGAAATGAAAGAAGAAATGACACATTGAAGCAACATCATATGAGGAGGCACACACACACACACACCGTTACACACATATCCACACACCTCACACACACTCACAGTCACCACTGTTTTCCTGTTTTGACTTATTCCTTTGCGATGCACTTTTCACCTCCAAAACATCATGAAAAATACATACGTGCACCTCTCGCGCAAGACTGAAGCTGCTGATAATCTGAGGAGCTGAAGACGGTTTTCTGCACATTTCTCTTCTCATCTGAGTATATTACTCCTTTTTTTTTTTTTGCAACAATTACTTTGACAAGCAGCAGTTGTTGTACGCAATGACAGATTTCATAAAGAAGAGGAATGAGAGTTGAGGGTGCTCCGGGTTTCTCTATTGCTAGTTATTCAGATATGTCATAGAGTTCACCCGCTCTTTAATGGCACTTTTCAGTATTTTCAGGTACCGAGCGCTTCTCTATTTATGATAATGTATTTCTGAGCTCCCCACTTCTCTTATTACCCGAAGCTAGCAGTAACGACTGACTGTAAATCACATTTGTAGTGTGGGTAAGAGTGGGTGTTAGAATGTGAATAATCTTTTATTCCTCTACTTCCGTGAAAATATGAATATATTTTTTTTCTTTCATTTCAGGAACATCAGATAATCTTCTAATGCTCTGCTTCCCTCTTTGTCTCTTCCCCTGCCTCCCTCCATTTCTCCTCTCTCCGGGTTGTGAAATCAAGGCAGAATAACCGAGTCTAATACTCATTATATGGATCTATATCATGTTGCCAGGTTTGTTCAAACATGTTAAAAAAGACCATCGCTATAGAGACCTCTCAGCCTCTCATTGGCAGAAGATTGTGCGGCGCAGTTCAACACATAAAAGACAAACAAATCCAAGAATCCCAGATTTTTCTCAATGTTCTAATTCAAAACAATGCAATAATGTTCTTATATAATTGTGCCTGAATACAGAAAACATCTTTCGGGAAGGCTATGGTACTATGTTCACTATAAATATAGAAACTTGACTGACTGGTTTGCCGTAATCCTTCCAGCGGCAGCCTGAGTTGTCGGGGTGAGAGGAATCACTGATATGATACCATATCAGCAGCAGTGTGATTAATAATTTGGAATTTACACAACTATGTCCTCGCCAGCGAGGATAAAAATTCCAGATAAGTTCTCAAAGGGAGGTGAAAAACAATACACGCAATGTTGTTACCAGTTTTTACCTCATGCTCCTGCTCCATTGCTTAAAAGAAACTGAAAGAAACCAAATACATTTTGAGGGAAGCATAATGTTTTTTTTTTACATAATGGGGAAACATTTATACTGAACATCTAACAACTGTTACACAACATATACTGTACTCAGCGCCATCATATTTAATTTGTTTTTCCTCTAATATCCGCTCCTGCCAAGTAAAGCCTGATAAACCTTTTTTTATGGTTATGTTTGGGGCAACTCAAATCACAGTATTATATTGAAAAAAGTCGAGACCGCAATCTTTCCCTAAACCTTCTTACTGACAGTAACCTCACATGGGCTGCAGGACACAAACTGTGGTTTCCAAAGCTCACAGTCCTTTGCTTTGTACACCCAACCGTCGACCTCAACCATCTCCTCATGACCTGCTGTATGACTTCTGTGCAGTATGAGGATGTCAGACTACTTGGATGGGGAAAAAAAAATGTTGCCAGTGAATATAATCAGCAGCAAATTTGGTTTCCTCCAAAATGTATTTGGCCAAGCAAATGAGCAAATACCTGAAAAATGTAATCATTACTCGCTACATAAGTAATTACCATGATACAATAACTCATTACATTACTTTTGTTACTCAGCCCAGCTCCGTCAGAGGAGCTTTGCCACATCTTCTGTATTTAACACGTATAGAGATTGAAAAAAAAAAAGGACATTGTGGTTTAATAAGCAGTCCGCCCACAGTTTGGAGGTATTTAATTGCTATCAATGGCTCATCAATATGCTTAAATTATATGACTTCAATTAGCCTTACCATGCTGTGACAGTCTTCTGCAGTAACATAGATTGACACAGGAAAATATTCATCTGAGGCGTCTTCTAATTTTATATCTGACATGAAGAATTGTAGTGCTGACGTCTCTTCACACAATGACTATTCTGAGCTCCGCTTCTCAGTTTATGCATTCAAATGTTATGTTTGGGCCTACTAGTCACAGATTACAGTTTGTTTTTAGTGAAGAATTGCTTAAGTGGTTATGTTTGGACCTTGACTCCACCCTGAGGCACTGCACCAGATCACCCCCCCTCACCCCATCACCCTCACACCCATCTAACTATACCCTTCTTAGAGAAAATTGCATTTCTTGCAAAGGCACTTAGAGAAAAACACTCCCTTGTAAAGTTCTAGTGGTTGCATGCAACTGCTTATAAAAACAGACAGTGGCCTATTAGCACCAAATTAGGCTTTTACACAGTGTTATGAAATGGCCATACACCCCTTTTAGTTTCACCATGGCAGGCTTAAGTTTAGAGACAGGTAAATGCTGGTTTCAGAACTTTGTGATGTTTGTATGAAACCTGTTTCTTTTTATTGTCACTCCTCGTCACCTTCGTCTCTCCTCTCTCTGTCGTCATCTCTGTGGGTTTTGATAATTGATATTCATCTCCAGCCACGGCCTCGCTTTTGCTCTTGGCGCTCACCCTTGACTTGACTGGTCCAACTGAAACGTATCTCACACGAGGACAACCTTGTCACTGTGTCAAACTGTATCCACAGGCAATAAAATAAAATCTGGCTACAAAGGAAAAAATAGATTTTCCAGAAATTAATGCTTTTTTTTATGTGTATTCTTCTAATTATTTCAACTTTTTTAATAAATGTATTAAAATTCTTGGATCAAACTTCACTTGCCAAAGTCCCAGAATCTAAAACACTCCTTGAGCAGCTGCTGTTTACAGTGCAGCCAAACAAACTTTCGTTGTTTTAAAGAATTGAGTTAATAATTAGCCTTTTTCCATCATGCTATTGTCTGATTTCATGCTGCACTCAGCGCAAGCGGTTTTCCACACAGCAGCAGGGCACCATAAAGTTTGTCACACGGTTGATAAGGAGGTGTGCAAGCTGTCACCTGCAACTGTTCATGTAACAGGTGGCTGCTCCTTCCTGTCCCATTACTTCCCGCAACATTTAAACCTAATGCGTTGCCAAAAAATGCCAAAAAAAGTACCATGTTTTGGTTTGTAGACACATATTTTATGAACAACTGCTGTTAGTGCTAACCTTGGTGACAAATTCACTGTTTTTCCAGCGACTTCCACACAACAAAAGCAACCCATATTTTGCCAGTTGAACACTTTCAATGTGGAGCGACAGCAGAAGAAAATGTTTGGTTTGCGTTAGCAGTAACATTATGAGGATGTGTTGGACAGTAAGGCAGTAATGATTACATGCATGCATCGCTGTCTGTGAGTCCCTCATGCGTAGGCAGGCACTTTGAATTCAGCGTAGGAATGGCGGACCCCGCCATTAACAATAAAAACTACTACATAGAAAGGTAACTTCAGAATTTCATCCCCTGACTCCTGGTATTGGAAAAATCTGGCACAAGTACTTTGATCTCTCAAACAAACACAACCTTCAACCTGTTTGCTTTCAAAGAGACCCCTAGTGTTTGAAACCCAATAAGAATGCACTTTAACCTTCAATCTGGCATTAATGCACCAGCAAACCAGCAGGATCATTGCACTCACTGCAAGTTGGTTTTCTCAGCAAGCTAAAAAAAAAAATAGGGCTGCATTTTTATTTGAATGCATAATTTTAGTTCAGACACTGGTAGACATACCTGTTCTGTATTTTTCTATTGACTATCTTATGCATTTCAACTGCTTGAAGCCTACAGCTCACAGACAGGCCTCATATATACACACACACAGAAAAGGAGCGTGGTTCTTTTGTTACCAGAGTGGGTAAACTGCCCGGAGAGCAGAAAGGCCCCTTTGTTTCTCCTCTAGACAAGAGACGTGGGTGCGCCATCACTTGAAACACTCCTTGTCTAGGCTGCACACCCAACAGACCCAAATAAAGCTCTCAGGTTTTGTATTACACCTAATCAACATACCATGAGGGTGTGCTTCAGACGCACTTGTGTGGAGCGGAGGATAGAGGATGAGTCTGGGTTTCTGTTTCTAGTTCTAAAAGGGAGATTCCACTCAAATGAATCCTCTTTTATCTGTGTTTTGCATCGGCGTTTTTGTGAGTACAGAGTGGTTTTACTATTCAAGGCAAAGTGCTGTAAGTTATACATGCAACACGCCTCCTACAGTGAAGGCTATAGCTGCGTTTACTGGAAGGAAGTACGATAGTGGTTTGTGATAGAGGTGATGTCAGACTGCACACTGGTTTCAATCTGTGTATGTTCACATAAGGTAAACCTGTGCTTTCATACCTGGTGATAGGGACTTCAAGTGTGTAATTGGGAATTGCTGGTATTCATGACTGTTTGCAAGGATGGGATACACATTAATCAAGATCAGCGTACAGTACACACACACACACACACACACACACACACACACACGCTGATTTACAAAGACACACACAGATCTCTGCAGACTCTCAGCGTTTTTTAATCACTGCTGTGTGACAGGAAGGGCTAGGGCAGCAGATTTGTGACATGTGTTATGTCACATAGAGACGCTTTCTAATGAGGACGGATGTGATCGCGCTTCAGGATCAAAATGGAAATATACAAGACTAATGAAGTCTGACATCAGCAAAGTCAAATCTGTGTGGTTATTTTCATACATTACATGTTATAACACTGGATGTCCTTAAAATTCCCTCTTCCTTTTTTCAGTGTTATGCATAATACCTTTGTCTACTAATTTCATGTCCCAGTACTCCCAACCAAAGTAAGTAGACGTTTCCTCAAAAAAGTACTTTACTAGATTTTAGCACTACCAATTATGGGTCCTTTTTTAGTACTTTAGAGTATTTTTTCATTGCAGCTGTATTAAAACTTGCTATCACAAAACACTGCACTGTATTATACTATACTATATAGAATATGAATGTTAAATATCAAGCTTCAGCTTCAGTTCCTATGTCATAGCAGCAGCAGAGACCAAAACATCCACTGACAATAGACCATAAAGCAGTGCACCATATAATACACAGTACCAGTGAAAGTATGTCCAAACATTTGACTGATACTGTACATGTTACGTTTTGAGTAAGAAGTGTGGCAGAAAGCTCACACACCGTCTCAGGGGATTTCCACCAATCATTCTAAGAAATGTAGAAGTAGTTGTGGTGAAACTATAACACTGATAATCACTGACTTCATCATGACATCCAGAAATAACTCCTAGAATAAATATCTCAAATTGCAGATAACACTGATAGACTAAAAGTTTGTCCAAATACAGCAATATGCACTTTAATTGTAGCACTATGTTCTCTGTTAATGTGCACTTTTTACTTTTTAGCACTAACTATTTATTGTGTTACGTGTGTTTGTGCATGTATGTGTGTCCGGCTATATATATACTTTGCTCCGACAGTTCTTTGAATCGAGTACAGAGATACACTTGTGGCCAAAAGACTGCAGGTTTGGACGTCTTCACTGTCTGGGGAACGTGTTTAGGAAGTTATCTTCCTCCACAACTAAAATCTGTAGCTTTCAAGCATTCAAACTACAGCAAAGGTGACAGAGTGTGTTGGTCAAGTTGTCTCACCTCACACCCTACCAAGTGTTTTCAGCTGTCTTGCCTTTAATCACGGTTTTAAGATGAGTGAATAGAGAATGGTGTGCTGGAGAATACTTGTGCGATGTGTTTTGAGCTCACACTGGTCGGCACATTACTGTGAACACTGATGCTGTATATGAATGAGTGGAGTCATGATAGATAGCACTTGTGTGGAGAATGTCTCCCACCACAGTAAATGTGCTCACACGTTTCACTGTGCTCCACCGTACAGAGGGATTTATCTTGGATCCATCTCAGCTACTATTTAAAGCCAAACTGTGTAACTCTTGCTGAACAGTGGCCACTGAATGACTTTAGCTAACATTAGCCACCGGAGGCTACCGGTTATAACAGAGAAAAGAAGGCTGCAAAACTCACTCAAGTGTGAGGTTGTCTTTCCAATAATGTCAACTTTTCATTTGTAAGAAAAAGATTGTGTTATACTGTGACTTTAAAGCCACCAAACAAAACACTAACCTTGACTTACTGCAGTTGATGAGACAGTGGTTGTATGGTGAAGCTACCGCACTTTTTTAACTGGATAAATACAGGTTGGAGGTGTTTTTTTTTTATTCCTGTCAGCACGCTGCCTACCCACTCAGGCATTTACCACAAAAGTGGTGTGCTCGTTCAAGACTTGTTGTAAAGCTCGTGCTTAGCAGACACGTCATTGTTTTTACTACTGTATCTTAGATTCTCAGCAGATATGTTAGCGGTGCTTTAACCCTCATCCTACCAATTTATTTAACATACAAGGACTACCGACTGGAGTCCCTGGGGACCCCAAGAATAAACTACTGCTACTACTACTGTCAGAAACGAAGCCTTCAAAATGACAGAGTGCCCCTACCCCCCTGATAGTGTGTGATACTTTAAATTAGGACCCATGGCAAATCTATTAAAACTGCATAGGTGGAATTGGATGCTTTTGACTGGGGTCCCCCAGGAGCCCAATACATTTGCATTTTTAAAAAGCTTTAAAACAGAAAACAATGATATGAAGTCATTAGGGACAAATTGATTGACAAAGTCATGAAAAATTGAAATGATAGAACAAAGTACCTGTGAGGTATGACAAAAAGTATACCTCTGGGGTCTGCGGGTACCCCAGTTGGTAGGATTAGGGTTAAAATAGTTCTGCATAAGATGATCAAACTTATGTTTTTTGAATAACCTTAAGTTACCTTTCAGACACTGAGTGCTGTAGGTCCCTTCCAGTCCAAACAAAAAAGGAAGATAAGACTTTACTTTGCTGTCACTCTGCTGATTCTCACTCGCTGCTGTACCAAACACATTTTGTAAAAGATGAACGGAAGAGATAGCTTTTAATAATAATAATAATACCTTGTATTTCATGACAAGTTCACCAAGTCATTGCATGAAGGCGGCTGAAGTCAAGCCCATGTAAACCGTGTATCTGCGATGTAAAACTCATTAAAAAATAAAGTGAAAAAGGCAGCTGCAGCCAAGAATAAAGCGTATCCCAAGAGAGGAGCTTTTACCCGACTGTTACCAAAAAGACGTATTGGGTGGAAATCACTAAGCGCTGTAAGTACCAACCAGCTTTAATTAAGGTCTGACAAAACACTAAATCAAGAACAGTACTGTCTTGTGATGTCCATGCAGCACACAAACAGGGGAGACTGTGGGAAAATCTGCCTGCTGCTCTAAACAAACATTTAAGAATATTTCTTGTGACTAATTTTCTGTTTGGTGTGGAGTATGCCAATCTATTGTTCCAAGTTAATAAATGCATTCATGTGGAGGCAGCAACAGGGACGACATGACTGAGTCTTTACTAATTAAAACAACACGGCAGTGATGCATTGAAGGAGTCAAAGGAACATGTAGTATTTCAGTCTGTACACGAGGAGGGAACAATGTACTTGGAGTAGTAGAGGAAGCAGCACATGTAGCCTGCTCCACATACTTTCTGCATGCCCACACACACACACACACACACACACACACACACACACACGCACACACACACATACACACACAACCTATCCTAACCCCTATCCTGCCTCGATTCCGCCCACACATGCATGGTTATACAGCAGCAGGCGTGATTAGAGCAGGATGTATGTGGCTGAGCCCAGCTGTGGTGAGCCAGCGGTGGATGTGGTATATCAGTCTCTCAGCCAGCTAAATGAAAACTAAATGAAAGGCTCTCAGATGGTGTGAGCGTTGCGTAAGCGAGGCACCGAGCAAGGTCCCGGGATAAGCTGATTACGTGGCAGACTCATATTCATTTCCACATCCCTTAAAGAGTCAAGCGGCGTGGCTTAGCGAGCCGCGCTCCTCTCTGCTCTTGCGCCCAATCTGCTCCTCTCCATGCTTGTCTTTGTTTTATATCTTTCTCTATTTCTCCTCTTTCTAACTGTTAGTGTGGGTGGCCAGTGTGTATCTGTGTGTGTGTGTGTGTGTGTGTGAGCTGCAAATGATCCGCTCTCACATGTTTCCCCTGACCACAGGAGTCAAAGGCAACTTCTAAATCTGCTTTAGATAGCTATGGAGACAAGGCTAAAAACATGTGCCGCTAGCAAAACACAGCACACACACGCTTGTGCATATATATTCATGCACACACACACACACACACACACACACACGCCAACATAAGCACAATGCTTCACATGGCTTTGCCTAATGTAATGTACACACCAGGGCTTAGCAGCTGTGAAGGTGAAAGCGACAGGACAGCTGGGGATGTTATCCAATTGTCAGCGTATGTCCTGTATGCCACTGCATGCATGCTTGTGTGGTTAGGTTAACGGTAGCCGTGGCGTCTGGGGGTCAGAGTTGACATCACAGTCATAGCGGTGGTAGCAGTCGAGGAAAGTGTCAGAGCTCAAGGTGACTTGACTTTGTTTTTTCTCCACGTGAAGAAGAAGGAGGAAGAGGGGCGAGCGAGACTGTGACTGGAAATGATCTTTAACAGGTGGCAACACTTCGTCTGTCCTTTCCCCTCATTATAGGATATGTCCGTGTATATTCCTGTGTGTGCGCGTGTGTTTATGTGTGTGTGTGTGTAACACAGGGTCTGTTATTGTACAGCTAATCCTCTGCTGAGGCCACAGCGTGTAAATGGAACAACTGTGCTCACCATCTGACAGGCTCACGGGACCAAGGAAACACCAGAGCTTCCTGGTTTACGTCTACATTACTGTGGATAGTTTCGGCCTTCTTTTTAAGCACAAAGGGGCAAATTGTCTTCTTGAGCAATTTGTCTCGCTACATGAATACCAGTAAAAATGTTCATGTATGTACACGTTAGAAAAGAAAAATGGGAAATAACGCGCAGTTGGTGTGGGATTTTTAGAAGATTTTGCATAAAGCTAGTTGATATTTAAAAACAATACGCTCTCATTGTGCCACTGGGTTCGTTCAATTCTCTCAATCCCCCCAGCAGCACTTTAGTTCTATAATAGAGAGGAGGAAAGCTATCATCACTTTAACACTCTGACACCTAGATGATTCTGCAATGGTCAATTTATTTCAAGCATTTCCTCTAGTTCAATAGCTTTGTTACGGTATGCTGAGAAAAATACTCACAATATTGTGGTTCCTCTACAGCTGTAGCCACACTGTATCCTGTGCAGCCGGAATGAACAAAAAAAGCTTTGAGTAGAATGAAATAGAACTTTAGTGTTACACGAGGGAGGGAAATTTGTCTTTGTCTCGCTGATCAAGACGCGAAAATTAAAAACAATAGGCATAGCACAGTCACAATAAACACAAATCATCCGCAGCACAGCAGTATATGTGCAAAGGTTCATACAACTTAATGAAATCTCCTGACATGGGGAACCTTTAGTGCTGTTTGCTTATTATACTGGATGCACATCCAAACAGGGTTTGCTTATAAATCTTTTTATTTACCAGGGATGTTCTATAGCGTCTAGAAGGCATTACCTCAAATACTTGAAGTCACCCCTCCACTCAAAAATTTGCTTTTCTTCTTGTTCCTTGTGTTGGATGTTTGAGCTTCACTGTGCGGGATGATGTATGAGTTTGACACTAAAAGGCTGTTTTCACAATCACCTGCTGGAGAATGAGTGTGATTTGTGACATCACAACTACTTTGGAGCCAATCAGGGGGCCAGTATACAACTTACACAAGTGTGATGTGGAAACTTGAAGCCGCCAGTGCACAAACACTGAGAATGGACTCTTAGTGAAGTAGGAGACATCTCGTGTCTGGCAGCTAAACTTTTGAATTTAAACATATTTGTATGTTCTTTTCCTCTAACTTTTCAAGGAGGAGATGTCATTTGAAGGATTTTTAAAGTAACTGGACATTTTTTGGAGAGAAAAAAACATCTCAGGCACAACTTATTTGGCCAAGCAGATTTTTATGTCCTAAAACGTGTCTGGAGGGAATCTATAAATTTGTGTTTGTGCGACTTTGAAAGAAAATCCTGGTTTGTTACAACTTGGGTCCTATTATTTGTTGCTTTTGAATATAACTGCTGAGCACTGGGAACATGGTTTCATTATTACAAGGCAAGGAACAAAATGAACAATCCGTGGTAGCTGAATGGTTACTGTGCATGCCACATTAACTACAGCGTCCCTGGTTTGATTCCATCCAAGGACCTTTATCACGTGTTATACCCATCTCTCTCCCCCCTTGTTTCGTGTCTGCCTCTCCACTGCTCACTGTCCAATAAAGGCAAAAAAGCCACACACACACAAAAAAGATTATATAAAAAAGAGCCATCAGTTTAGCCAGATGATGTATATTACTTTATTTGGGTGGTAAAACTGAAAGTGAAGACACCTGGCATGTCAGTGATAATCTCTAATTGCACAAAAAAAACTGTGTGTGTGAGATTGTTTTGTCATCTATTGTTTTTTAATGAACTTTGAAGCTCAACTTTTATGCCAACGTGAACAAGACGACCTTTAATTGTACAGGAAAAGTGGAATATTTGAACATCTGCACTCTCATAACAACTGAACAAACTCTATATGTTTATGTAGATTGAAAGCTCCAGAGCTGCAGCTAAATGGATCTCGACTGTTTTGACAACTACTGTTTCCAAGGTAAAGAGTGAACTTTCAATCTCAGTCTGTAAACTAAAATTAATGCTTACAGCTTACCTCTGCTTTTTCTTCCAAATTTGGCTAACCTGAAGATTTGTTTGAACCTGTACGGCTGACTGCTGTCTCTGACTTGTTTTTAGCAGTATCACTGTGTTCCCAGACTTAAGCAATTAACTTGGTGAATACATCATTATTATACCAATATGAGCGGAGGCCAAAACTAAGAACATAAGAGCCAAGTTTTATGAAACCCCCAATTTTCCTTTTGCTTTTATTATGTTGCTATGTTTTAAAATGTCAGAGTCCCTCAAAGTCAAATTTCTGCACATTTACATGTTGAATAAGGATTTATACACTTTCTGACCTGCTGATGCAGAAAAAATATCCTTCTGCTAACCCTTTCCCTGCATTTCCCCTGCAACTGTCTGTGTGTTTGCTGTTTGTTACCTGCCAGCCAGCCTGACTATTAACAGAGCAATGACCGCAGTGTCACAGTAACTGCCCTTTATCCACAAATACAGATTCACATTCACCGCAACCTTCTCTGTCTATCAGCGTTGCCCCGGTCTAGTTCTGTGCCATCTGTGTCCATAGCAACTAGAAAAAATAAGTTACTTATTATAGGACAGGGGCTCAGCTGGCAGGTGGTTTACAATGAGATTTGTCATATCCTCTTCCAAACAGGTCAACAGTACAAAGCACAGGAAGTCAGAGGTTGAGGCTGTCAGTTTAGGGAAGTGAAAGTTTTCTTTTGGTCTGTTTCATAATTGTTTTGTTTCCTGAGGTTCACTCATAAGAGTACGCCTAATTTTGTCAATGATGGTTGTCTCATTTTGAACTGAAACTCTCTTTCCCAGCTGTTGAGCTATTCCCATAAATTAAAGAATGACAGCAACCAAACCAGTGTGTTAGTTGTGCCAACCGTATATTGGCATCAGTACTGCTGTGTGGTAAAGCAGTTCAAACCAAATGAAGTTCTTGAAATGTCTGCTGCTGACTTATGGTGTGTTCAAGTGCCAGTAACAGGCCACCGAAAACTGAAAAATACTTTTTGGACAATTAAACCGCAGTTGGAAATTTTTCATTGACTTGTACCTTATTGCACGCTGTGTTGTCGCTTTGATTTTGGGGGAATCTGCCTCTTTTCTTTCTTGCTGAGAGTTAGATGAGAAGATTGATACTTTACTCACAAGTCTGTAAGTTGTGCTACTGACCTGAAGTACATTATTGTCCTAGGAATGCTTTCTGTATAGACACGTATAACCCTAACACACATTAACCTTCAGAGTCCAGGTGAAGTCACGGAGGAACATACGGACTGTTAAAATCACAGATGGGACAAACAGCAAAAAGCAGCGGCTAACAACATCGGCCCACCAGCTGGTTAACAGTCTGTGAGGCCATTGGACCTGAAGTGTCACTGCACCACTGCAGAAACATAAATAAAACTTTCTTCTTTTCAGTAATTACAATTTTAGCTAAATGAGTACTCAACACGGACACCACGGATGTATATATACTTCTTAGGAAAAAAAAATTCAGTTCAGTTTATTTTTAATATCTCAAACATACATGTAGTGACCCTTCTGAGCACCCCTAGTGCTTACTTTGCACGTTTGTGTGTGTCTTGTTCTAACTACATCAATCAAGGGGAGCTTCAAATGGCTTCACAGACTCCCAAGACAGTGAAGGGAGAGAACTAAAAGGAGGAGGGGGGTGTCAGTTGGTAGCAGCTGCGGGTGAAGATTGAGAGATAGCGTTGCACTTCGTCAAATTCCTTCCCAGTCCCCGTCCGTCCTCTGAAGCACATCAGTATGGAGGCCAGCAGGCTGGGACCACCTCAACAATGGAGAACATTCAGGGGCTCAGATAAACTCTTCTCCCGCTCCCACATTACCACTACCACCACCGCTGTTATCTCAGCGCACTCCCTCACCTTCTCCACCTCCACGGTCCTACGGTGCATTTCCTTCTCCTTTTTCCTCTGTTCTCCAAATTGCACCCCTCCCCCCTCTGTCTCGCCAATGCTGTTTCCCCTCAACCCTGGATAAACTATTGCCTGCTCTCCGTTTCAGCACAGTTACCCCTGTTATCATCCTGCTGTTAACCTGCACCATGAGGGCATTACCAGATGTGATGTGCTGCAGCAGCACTTTCTCTTCACAACAGTCATTTATTTCCATTAGGATGTTTTGTGCAGCCTATATACGGTACATTTCTTTCATTCTTCCTTACATAATTAAACTAAACTACTACTGTACTATATGCAACACAATAATAGCGATATTATAGATTTAAAAAAAAGAAGTTTCCCCCAAGAGTGCAGGACACGTCTCTGCTTTTTGAACAGAAAAGGAAAATCTCAGGGGTGTCATTTCCTTCTTTCCTTTAATTATAAATTAAGTTTAAGTGTATCTGCTTTGCGGTGCTTGAGTAACAGATGGATTGGTACATTCGTAAAGGATATACTTGCTAGTTGACCCCCCCTTTTCACAATTTCTTTACTCAGATGAGGAATATAGTCCTGACTATGTGTATGTGTTGCTCATAGTGATGAACACACAGATGATTTAATAGTCTGCAGTTTCCCTCGGCTCTACAGAGCTACATCTTTCAGCTGTTTGATTAAGTTTTATACTCCTTTAGTTCACTCTCCCACGCTCCCTTTTACTGAAACGCGGTTCCATTTACAGTGCTTTGCTAGCTTGTTGTGCTACATATCACAACCTCTTGACTTTATAATAAAGTTATTTACAATGTACAATGCAGTTCAAAGATATATGATATGTCTGCTGCACACAGAACTACTCTCCAGAGACTGAAAATATGAGTGCTGATTAGTCTTTGGAGCCATTTCTAAACAAACTAACGTGCACATACTCTTTGCGGTGAGGGAACGTGTTACCCAGTACAACGGTGTGGCTCACTGATGTGGGTTTAATAGTTTTTGGACAAAAATAGAGGTCTGTGGCACAGAGGAATAAGATAAGGCTTTGGATACACAAACAATACTTGTAAGTAGGATCAATTCATTGTTGGTTTGGCTCTGCACATGAGATTTGTTGACAATAAGAAAGATATAGAAAATTGCCTCATCCTTTAACACAAATACAAACAACCATTCATAACTACTGGCAATTTAGAGTCTGGAAATAACCTAACCTGCACTTTTTGACTTACAATACACCACAACAGCACCCGAAGTATTGTGTAACTTTAACATTTAAATTAAGTGCAACAAAGTGATTAAGATGTCTATACTGGCACCAATAACAAACCTAGACACTGTTCTCTCTGTCTCTTTCTCTGAGTCTGACGATTAATCAACCTCATTCATTCCATTACCGCCCAAAATTTCCGACGACTAATCCCACAAATTGCTATCTTTTTATCTTCTGTACACACACTGAATTCACATCTAAATGTTTAGAGATGCTGGATATGGACTGTCACACACAGCGCCAAGCTTTAGGACATGACCACTGCATTTGCTCTGTTCTGTCAGAGCAATTAAAAACAGCCAATCAGGTCGGTTGTAGCTTCATTACCGGAATGCTGGATTACATGTATCAGCGTCAAAACTGTAATGAGGCGAATCCTCCCCATAATGAGCACATTAATCCACCCTCCCGCCCCACCTGATTTCTCCTCTCTCTGTTTGCAGTGATAAACCTGTAGAAACAGATATAGCTTTTAGACCCCCTCGTACTGGAATTAGAATTTAATCTTGGGAGGTTTCGTATAGATCACAAACTACCTTGAAACATTTTCCCCAGGTTTCACTTATTTACCATTTCAATTAACGCTGCAGGGAAACAGACATAATCCTACCTACAATCCTGCCTATAGGTTAATAACCACTTAATCCTAAAGGGTGACTCAATGTTTTGGCTGCAGGTTGCATCCACAACACTGGAGAGGGAACAGGTACAAGAGTCTTGAGTGTGCCATCAGAATAATTATGGACTTGTTCAGCGTTTTATTATAATTAATTAATAAGTAGATACATTGATAACAGCTTTTATACATTCATTAAATTTGTAAACTGTAAAAACTAAAAAGCAAAGTAGGAAAATACAATTCAGTCAGCTAAATAATAATCCTGTTTCCTCATTCTGTCTTTAAAAGATGAATTAATAAGCATGTTTTAAACTGTAAAACATTAAGCAAGAGACAAATAAATTGGGAGATGAAAAATGATGAATTAGTAAACAGCAAAACAAAAGTAAATTAATCATTTCATTTCATTATTGTCATCATTTCGAGACAAAATAAAGAAACATTATTAATTGGCAAATTCAATTTAATCTTATATATATATATATATTTTATTTTACTTTTTAAGGCATCATTTAAATGCTAATTTATTCATCAGTGTATATATTTAGTAATGTATCAATTAATTGATTATACTACTAAAAAGTTTATAATTATTCTGGTAGCACCTTCAAGTCTCCATACAGATATAAAGCTAATAATGTGCACATTACAAAACTGCACGTCGTTATTATGCAGATTTTGACAGCAGAGACAGTTAAAGTTCAACTTTACTAGATGACCGGATGACAACAGATAGACGAGTAAGACATTTAAACTTTTTTAAAAAAATCTAGAAATACTTGATTTGGGTGCAGACAACAGGGACAAAACCAGCATGCAGCTAATATAATTTCCCTCCTTCTTCCCGTCTTATCCCGCCTCTGTCTGTGTGTATTCACTGCACGGAGGTGGGTGTAATGTGACAAACAGTTGAAACATTGTGTTTACCTTCCAAGTCACCAGACATATCATTAACAGAAATATTCCATTTCCACCATCCTCCTATGTGCTTGCGAAAATTAGGCAGATTTAGACTAACAGTACAACAATGGAACATGTGCACATCCATTATTAGGTACAAGGCTGTGGGAAACACATAAACAAGCTGATTTCTGTTTATCGTTCAATGGCCATCTTAATAAAGTGTCACAAAAACAATGTAATTGGCAGCTATTAATAAAAGTGATTGTAACTCCTGACAACGCAGTTTGTTTTTCACAGGTAAAGAGAGCTGCTTTTCAAGCCAATTCTCTCCCAGTCTGCTGAGAGAATAGGAGCGATGTAAATTACTCTATTAGGACCAACTGGCTTACAAAGGCCACAGCCTTGAACACGGGGATGGAGAATGCTGTTTCCTATTAGTGGTGTTGTTGTCTCAGGGCCTATTATGCTGCTCCCATGACAACCCCAAATTTACACTGCAAATCAAAATATGCTTTATCCCACAAATCAAGAGAAATACATGTTCTTCTTCCTCTATTTTGACAGCAGTGAATATCACACCGTGTCATGGACATGGAATAATGATATGCGTTATGTACACTAAAGCCTTGGAGTTTGTCTGAAACAAACTAACAAGCCAGTGTTATTAGATTAGCACTAGCAGTATGCTAACTGGATAATGAGAAAACAGTGAATCGGCCACATTATGACCCTCAGTGGCATGACCAATGATCAAGGACAGTTACAGTACTTTTATGGCGAAGCATGTGATTGTGTGTGAGGACATGAGACAACAAAGTAGTGTTGTTGACACTCCACAAGTTTTTTTCCAAATTAGTTCTATCTACAGAAAAATTTGATCCATGCTGAAGTCATTATAAAAACGAATCGTTCCCTGGGCGCAGACACATACAACCCAAGTGGCTTTTAATGCTTTTGCAGGGTGCTTTTCAGGTTTATCTCAACTCTGAGTAAGTTCTGATGTTGCTTGAAACGAATTTCTCTACACTGGAGATGAAGAGAGGCAGTCTAAATCCTCTCCTGCTACAACATATCCACAGGGACATTCCTCTCCATAGATATCATCTAAAAAAAAAAACAACAACAAGGCATATGATACAAAATATTAAAGTAAACCTGTGATGCAGGTTATATTTTGTACAAGCAGGTCTTTTCGGCTGCCAAACATATTACGTAACAGTTTTAATTCAGGCTCACTCTGTGCAGCTTTATTGAAATTTTTTTCGTTTTCCGGCACAGCGGTGCTTTGGCTAAATGCTAACATGCTGATGTTTTATCAGTTATAAATGTTCACCATCTATGTATTTTTTAAAAAATATTAGCATGCTAACATTTGCTAATTAGCATTTAACAAAAGGTGCAGCAGAGACTGATTTGAATATCAATTTTGACCTGATGGTGGGACAAGATGAATGTCAATGGATCACCAAAGTTATTGCAAATCATCCAGAGGTGCACATGAATATCAACATTTTATGCTAATTCATCCGATAGTTATTTCAGTCTTAAACAGAAATGTCAACCTTATGGTGGCACTGGAGGAGAAGTCAGGGGATCACTAAAGTCATCTGGATTCATTATCTGGGGACCATGAATGTAAAAATTTGTGGCAATTGAATGGATGTTGAGTTAATTTAGTCTGAAGCAAAGTGGTGGACCGACAAGGCGAAATAGAGCCGTGCTGCTAACGTGGCTAAAAAACAACATCAGATCAGACACTCTAGAGTAGACACTCACTATTACAGGGTCAGTATATTAAAGAAAAAATGATTGGGACATGACTGAACCTTGTGAACTGCCAAAAATAAATGCTTATAACAGTTCCTCCAAACAGAGGCTCTTGCTTAGGGGCCCACTAACCCCCTTGTGCCTGGCAGGCCGGTTCAGTAATCCATCCATAGCTGAAACAGATACAAACGCTCTATCTCTCAGTCCATTTAAGCCATAAACAAACACCGCAGTGGCCAACAGTAAACAAGGGTTGATTGTTGTTGTTGATGATAATAATGTTTGTGTACTGTTCTGTATGGTGAATGTGGGAATATGCGATAAGTGATAACGTCAAGGGCTAGTGCAGTAGATGAGACTGTTCAATGTTTTACCTTTTATTTTGAGGGTCTCAGAATTTAAAGTATTTATTGATATTAATCAATTGAGTAATTTATCCTTTTTTATCATGGTATGTATGAAATGTATGATGTGTAGTAATGTTGAATTATCTGGTACTGTACAGCAGCAGCATTGTGTGTCCAAGGCAAATTTCCCTCTGGGACAATAAAGTCTTATCTTAAGTACGTGTCACCCAAAGCACATTTTTCTAAAGCCAAATATTTACATATGTGCAAAACACATCAGGGTTAACGTTGGTGTGTAAGTATGAGCATAAAAAAGTGGTCCCACATATAGAGTGCTTGTTAAAGAGCTTTATATCTCAAATCAAAGCCAGATCTGTATGGCCCTGCTGTTGCGGAGCTGCTTCACCCTGAATTTTCCTAGCGGGGGTCGTCGTGTAATGACAGCACCTTTCTTAACCAGCTCATAGATCTAACACTTCCCCTCCTCTTCCCCTCTTTAATCCTTTCATCCTCTCCTCTCCTGTGCTCATCTGACTCTGATCTGCCTTGCCTATCTTATTCAGGGGGGTCGCTGAGCGATGCGGCCCTTTTGTGGAAAGGACGGATCGGAAGATAAAAGGGGAGTTTAAAATGCTGGTGACTCAGCCAAGGCGCTGTCAAATAAATTGGGATGACACCTCTCTGGCCCCATCAGTCGCTACCTGCTTCATTCCAATTCCTGGATCAGATAAGTGAGCAACCCTAACGAAGGTGTGATGTTTCGTTCATCGCAATCCTCACAAAGACTCATGTAGCTTTACTCTCTCTCTCCCTCTCAGTCATCCATCTGTGTTTTTTTTTTCTCTTAACCTCTCTCCTTTAATCAGCTCTCCGTGTACTTATTTAGAGTAAGTGATTACCTGTGATGTGCTCTGGCACTGAGAGGCCGTAGCCCAGGCCCTCACTGAAAACCATAGATCTTCTCCCACCGCTATCGCTTGCTCTCTAGGTGTGAGTGATGATCTCCATATGCTCACGCTAACCCCTATTCTCACCAGTACGGCTCTGTGTATTACTCATGCCTGTATGCCATTATCACCGTGTGTCAAGTGCACACCTGGTATGTGTGTGAGTGTGTATGTCCAGACACAGGCGTGCATGCGTACGTGTGGTTTGCGAGAGATAGAGTGTGCAATTATATGTGTGCGTGTGTGCCCTGTTGCTGTGATGCTGCCTGAGCTGGCGCCTCACCACATCACTGCCTCACCTTCTTAGTCATGTTAGCGTTTTGCCACAGCTGCTCTCTGGTTGTTTACACTGACCTTGTCTGCACCTCTCAACTCACCTGGGCTGCATTTCCTGCCACATACAGAAACCGTATCTGTCTAAATGTCATAATACTCACAGATAGTGGGGCTGAGAGGGAGAGAAAACCACAGAACGCACAAACATACTACACATACTTTCTCTCTCTCTCTCTCTCTCTACTTGGATTCATGTCAGTTTTTACAAAATATGGCTTAAAGTGGAAATTCCATCTTAATCCTTATCCATGACCCTGACAAACTATTAAGTTGACATGTGCATTAGAGCACTTTAAAGGGGCCATGTCATGCACATTTTAAGGTCTATATTTATTTTCTGGGGCTCTACTGGTATATCTTTGCATGATTCACAGTTAAAAAAAACCCTCAGTGTTTATCATATATTGGTCTTTTATGTGGCCCTTCAGTTCAGCCTCTGTCTGAAACAGGCCGTTTTAGCTCCTGTCTCCTTAAGGCCCCCCGCACGAC
Organism: Scomberomorus guttatus; assembly: GCA_038419695.1. Taxonomy (NCBI): domain Eukaryota; kingdom Metazoa; phylum Chordata; class Actinopteri; order Scombriformes; family Scombridae; genus Scomberomorus; species Scomberomorus guttatus. The sequence continues at coordinate 8,634,655 of CM076461.1, forward strand.
GAGCCCACTCTGTTCTGATTCTCAGGAGGCTACATAAACAACAATAGTAGTAGGATTTCACTTCTTTTTCTCTTCACTCTTTACTTGAAATGTCAGCTTCTCAAATACATCCATACGTGTTCGGGCCAAAACCCAAAATATGCGAGTGGACAAAGGCAAAAAAGGCTATGAAAGAGAGGCCAACTGTGGGTATGCGCATCATCACGAGGAGGAAGTAACTTTGCAAACGAAGTGTTCAGAGCAGGCTGAAGCCTGGGTTTTGACTTTCAGGGAGCATTTTTACATGCGTTCACCTCATGTTTTGGAACTATATATAACGTGGACATCTGACATTATAACAGTATAAAAATGACAAAAAAAGGACACAAAGCACGTTATGTCCCTTTTAAAGTACCCATTTCATGCTCTTCCAAGGCTGGATTACCAACTGGGCAAAGGTTCACTGCTTGTTGATTTGTTGTATATAATTTGATTGACAGCAAATTTGTTCAGGAATGTGCCCTACAATGGAAGGTCAGTCGTCCATTATTACTTAATTACTTGTTTGCAATGTCAAGAAGAGGCACCCATGTTCAAAATCTAGGTTTAAGACTTCATTTTAGTTTATATTGTGGTTACATATTTCTAAATAAAGTTGTGTTTAATCAAGCTGCCTAAAACAAATTGACACACAGAAAACCTGAAGTACTGTTCCAAGATAGGAGTACTGGTCTGGTTGGTTCTTGGGTCTAATAGGGGCCCAACAACAAGATTTCAGCCCTCAGCAGATTAATCTGGCCATGTGCTCTTCCATTGGCTAAAACTTCTTAATTTCACTCAAACAGCTACTTCCTGAACAAACACAAGACTCAAGGCAGCCAGAGTAGATGACACATGTTCTATGTGGGGATGCAGAGTGAGATACAGTATGTGAATCAATTCATTTCCAGACGGACAAACACATACAGGCATACATGAAAAAACATCCACCCATATGTGATATACTGTATACTGAAATGTAATATACTAAAATAGACTTGAATATAGGGAAAGACAAAATTAACGTTCACAATATACCAATATCTGACAAGAATATATTTCTCATAAAAGGTCTACATGGTAAAATATGGAGAATAAATGAATGGTAATACTATTTTACAATAAATGTTAAGTAGCAATAATTAGTATATTCTGCAATATATCATATGTATATAATTTTGTGCACAATTTTCCACAATACATTGTGAATATGTGATTATGTATGTCAATATATTATATCCAGGATAAACTTTTTCTTATATACAAAGCCGTGTTTTATTACATATTAGTATTTCTGATATGAAAATAGTAGAAGCATTAAAGTGATCTGTTCAGATTTAATAAAATACATATTTGGCAAGAGATATGTTGTTCTTCTGTTAAAAAACACTTGTTGTTGAATTTAGTATTTCTACTTTTTAAAGGGGTTATGTGATCTTTAACATGTTCTGACTTGTGCTTCAGAACACTGATTTTAATTTGTGGATGTTAAACGTATTTTCTTGCAAAGATAACATCATGATGCTGGTGGTATGCGGCTTTATTGTAGGAGAGAAGAAAATCATTTATTCGCTTAAGGTTACAGCACAGGGCGCTGGCAGGGATTCAACATCTTGCTCACTGATAATTAAGCAGAGAGGTTCAGCACATCTAGATCACAACAAAAAAACCGCTGCCTGTTATATCACTTATTATAGACAGCTTCCTCTTGCTCTGTGACTGCACACCTAAATGACTGACCATGGCTACAAACCTTTTGAGAGAGCAGAGCCAACTGAAGTGAGTTTCTAACTTTCTCATAACATCGTCACAGAACTTCATCTGCACTACCGCATTGTCAACTTGTCCCATCTGAGCAGTGTGTGTCGCTGTCGCAGGCCAAACAATTTCTTGCTCTCTCTGCTTTATACTCTGCTGCTCCAGACATCACAGGCCTCTGACGCCCACGGCTGCGGCTCTATTTTGTCAGATGCTCCCAACAAGTAGCGCCAGAGTGGCAGTCTCCACACTGACACATGAAATGCGAACTTGTACTGAGGTGAACCAGTCGCAGAAGGAGAGATGAAGAGTGGAGCCAGGAAGGGAGGGAGCGGCACAAAGAAAAATGGAATGCAAAGCCATGGAGACAAGGGAACAGGTTTCTAACAGGCGCGAGTGGGAAAATGACACAAAAAGAGCGTATTAGGATAGAGGCTCACAAAGAGGAAGAGAATTGTATTAGATAATTTCCTCCCTGCCAACTTTTCACAAGGCATCCAGACTCAAATTGCCTTGGCTGCTTTTTCAATTTCTTTGTGGCAGCATTGCTTTGCGTTAATGTCCGGGCCTCTTTTCAGACTGCTGCGTGTTTTTATTTAAAGACCTGTGAGTGTGCCTCTTACACATATAAACACACACACAGCAGCAGCAGCACACACACATGTAGACACATGCAGGCAGTTTAAATAACTGGGTTGTGCGTGTTGGGTTATAAAAACCAGAGTACAGTATGTGTTTGGTGGAAGGCCAACAAGTGGATGGTTATGGGATCAATCAGAGCGCAGAATGGCATCCACAGCTAATAGGCAGTCAAATGTAGGCACCCACAGAGTCACACAAACACATACGTACATGTCATTCATGCACACACACTCATAGAAATGTGAAATTCAAGCCAGCTCTCACCACCACCACCACCACCACCACCACCACACCCTGAGAATGTGCAGCATTCTCCCTGCCAGAGACCACATTTAATAAGACTGCAAGAGACCACTAGCTGAAAAGAGTCCACCTAGAGATAGCACACACACGCACACGCACACACACACAAAACAAACATTCATTATTAATTATTATTCATTCATTAAGGGTATGCATAATCCCTCCAATGGATAATTACTCTTGGCTGCATGCATATAGAAACCCTTGTGCAATGAGCTACTACTAAGTATTCTACTATAGAACTTACTTATACAGCAGGTGGGTACACAATGTACCATCAGCTCAGAGCTACAGTATACCAAACAAACACCACACAGGCTTTTTAAAAGAAACTGTCTGGTACTGGTGGATGACAATGGCAGTTGATTTTTGTGGAACGTATGTGCAAATATGAGAGACTCTGTTTCCACTTGCATGTCTGTTTGCATGTGTTTATATCTTTGTATATATATTAGCTGTGCTCCATCTGAGGTCAGTTTAAGGGGTCTCATCACCCAAACTACTTAGAAGTACATTCTACTGAAGAAATAGTTGCTATAAAAATGAGTGTATTTTATGGATTATCCAGAGTAACAGGGTCACTGTAGCTGTGTCCCAGTTCCATACTACATATATTTCTAAGCAGGTTCGGAGCTTGCAGGGTGTTCACACCGGAAAAAAGGGACAAAATTAAGTATAATATTCAATATATGCACACTCAAAAACTACAGTTGCAAAAAATTAAAATGGATTGTGTAGGGAGGTGAAACAGCTCCAGGAACACCACATAAAACAAACAAACAAACAACAAAAAAAGCTATAAAAATTTGGGGAAAAAAAAACATGTTGCTTTTACCTTTTGAAGTTTAACTGGCAGTGGCATTCTAATGCTGGTTGACGTCCAACAGTGCAAGTATTTTATAGTTTCCTGTTATTATAAAACACTAAAGTAGGCTGGTTTCTTGCATAATAACTACAAAAACAGTATACTGTATAGATTAGTATACAGTATATTCTCTGTACAGTATGTAATATGGAATTGGGACACAGCAAACGCCTGATGTTGATTTTCTTTCACTGCAACAAAATTTCACTTTTCTTGTTTCAGGGTGTAGACAGAGCACCCAAACTATCTGCATGGCTAAATAGATACCACTAGAGGAAAGAAATTGAGAATTTTTTTTTTTTAAGTTGGATGATCTGGCCCTGTAAACATCATGCTTTGAACAAGTTTTTTTAGATCTTGTGTCAAGTGTGCGTGCAGTGAGGGGAGTGGAGAGAAGAGGGATAAAGGATGGTGCAGGGTGGAGAAATGGGTGTATTTACAGGGCCTGGTTAGAGAGGGGAAGAGAAAGAGGAGGATAATGGGATAAAAACAAAAGATAAGAAGAAAAATGAGGAGTTTAAGCTGTCATTCTCAACAAAAAAGTTCTTCTGAAACTTACCTAACTGTTACTACAGCTACTGCAGCTAGAACAGCTGCTATTGTCACACCCTTAAATGACTCTTACAGTACAGGTATCGTTACATCTCATGCCTGTTCTAACACATTTCTGTCTTTCCCTGACTTTCAATCTACATCTTATCTTTATCATTCCCTCGTAACTCACCTGACATTAATTCTCCCTTCCCTTTCTCTCTTTCTTTTTATCCTGGGATTTCAGATTCCAGCCCCTGAAGTCATCCGGGGCTTTGGCAGTCGGCCAGGACAGTGAGCAGTGTTTGAATGTGTCTATTCACTTCCTGAAGAAGCTGTCGTCTGGATCTGCCCTATAGGCATATGAGGAGACAAAAGGGAGGCAGAGAAAGAGAGAGCAATAAACAGCGTGGAGGGGTTTTGGGGGGTATGACAAATGACAATGAGTCAGAAAATGGCTTTGTGTACAGCCAGCGTTATTCATAAAATACTTAAATTGTTTGGATCTTGAATATTCATATACCTGCAACTAAATCTGCAGCTCAGGGGCTTTTAAGAGGTCAATGCATGTAGGAGAGGAAGCATTAGAGATGCCCTAGAATAAACAAAGCGTAACTGCAAAACTGCTATCAGTGTATGCATTTTCATGAGATCATTATAGATAAACAGCACGTTCCCATTCCCAGGGCGTCAAATACCGATGCTTTGTCAAGCCCTGCGGCATTACTTTTTAACGCAGTGTTTGCGTAATTTTTCAGGGTAGTCCGATAGATTTCTATAGAACTCCCACAACAACTGAAATAGACACCATGAGACCGATGACGTCTATATAAGGTGACAAATGTCCTTATTCGGAAGTGGCGGGTTGAGGTCATGGCTAGAGAAATAAAAAGCTGGACTGCTGCAGGAGACCACCGCTCACTTGGTGCTTCCAACCACGTTTCAAATGATCATTTTAATCCAAACCATGATCCTTTCATAAACCTAACCAAGTGGTGTTTGAACCTAAAGCTAACCAGACCTTAACCACAGCTTTGTCACACCATAAAACATAATTATTTTTTAACAGTGATTTGGAGTAAGTTGAAAGCCTGGTGCGTGACTAAGCGGTGCTATTTGACGCCCTGGGAGTGAGAACAGGTTGAGATGCCACTTTGCAAAGAGTGCATACATAAGTATTCTTCCTCTGACATACTGTATATAGTAGTTAGGACTTAAGAAAATAAGAACCGTCTTAATATGAATACTGTAAAGTGAAAAGGTAGGGTTACAACCCTGATGGCAAAAAAGGAATGGGCCAATAACTTTCCAGTCACAACTGCTGCTTTCCCAAAGGGTTTTATAATAGAGCGAGAGGTTCCAGGCAGTCACGGAAAACCTAAACCGATCTATAAATTAGCTTGCAGGTCTTGTGGTCAGCTAAGCAAGGGGGCTGACGGCACTTATTTGTGCCAATATGTCTCAGATCCGACAGGCTCTCTGCTGGGTCGGTTTTTTTTTTTCTCACCACATCGCTCTCTCATTTCCTTGTACTTTTTTGTCATACTCCTCTTATTTTTCCTCCCTGTGTGTTTAATATTGTGGCTTTTGGATCTCTCCGCTGCTATTGTGGTTTATAGATGGCTCCTACTGATATTTATCATCTCGTGGTCTCTCTGTTTCCATCACTGTCTCACTCTTTGCCTTGATGAATGGGCAGCCCACTGTAACCTGATCCCAATCGCCTCCCCGCATACCTTAATAATAACATGCATACGGAGGAAATGTAGACAGGTCACTCTGGCTGTGACCTGCTGTCTGATCCGGGGTCGTGACCTCTGTGTGACCTAAACGTAAGCTCTAAACATAACTCACGGTGGCGCCTTGGAAAAAAAAAAAAAAAAAAAGTTCAGGGGATGTGCTGTGGCACATCTTCAGACAGTGAAGTGTCTTAAGTATGTGTTATTTTTAGCCAGAACGCCCCAAAATAACTTACAAATCATTGCAACACGGAAGTTGGGTCTGACTACAAAAGCTGTTTGTGGCACCGTCTTGAAACTTTTATGAGGCAAAAAATGTTTCGCTCTTTGAAGAAACCAGCCTTAATAAAATATTGCATCATTTATTTTTCTCAGCATACAAGAAAGCAATGATATCACTGTGTGGCTGACTGATCTTTCATCATATTAAAGCACCAGACTGTTGTGTTGATAATGATGGCTTCAGCTAATTTACCCTCAAACAACCCCTTCTTTAAAGGCTGACTAATGACTCCCTAATGTCTATTAGTTCTTCCTTTTGCTGTGACTAATGATGACCCAGACTCCGAGTGTCTCTTTGGCTCCAGCAAAGTTAAACTCTGACCTTGGTGACATCATGGTTGACGCACTGTCAGTACCAGCTGTTGGTATATATATATATTCATACTAATCACAGTTCTATTCGATCACAAGAGAGACTGACTAAGACAGAGTGCGGGGCCATTTATTTGAATTGTGTCCTCGCAATATATTATTCAGCCTCTGTAGCATAATTATAAACAGTGTGAAACTTTAATAGGGATAACTTTGTCTATGAATCTCTGTATTGCAGCATGTAGTAAGCATTACTTTGCTCACCAGGAGAACAACAGCTTTGGTCAAGTTTGTTTAAAAGCTACTGTATGTACAGTATAGTTTTTCCTGCCGAGCTCGGTCATGCTAATAATGTTTGTCACCTCGGTGGAAGCTGCGAGACATAAGACAAAGAAAGTGTGAGGCTTTGCTGCTGGAGACCGCTGTTCCTGTTTCTTTTCCTGCCAACATTCAATGTTGGTTTCTTTTAACCGTGAAAGCAATTTTCCCCCTAACCTTAACCAAGCGGCTTTAGTTTTTAAAATGGAAGCAACCAATCACAATATAGGCTCAACAGAAAAAAACTCATATAAGGCATTTTTGAAAAACAGTTTTATGTTGATAAATAACCTATTTTGTTGTTTAGGTCAAATGGCAGCTACCACAAGTAGAAGCTGAAGCCAAAAGTGTAAGTATCTCAAAGTGCAATGCCACCAACGGCTGCTGGCAAATCAATTCTTTTTTTTTGCTAAATTCGGACCCTCTAATAACTGTGAAATTATTGCTCTGTTAATAAGATGTGAATACTTATAGTAGGCTTTGATGTCTGCAGCGTGGGTGTTGATTGACAGCTGTGAATGACAGTTAGCTCAACTGCTGCTCTCTACTGAGTTGGACTATTGTTGCAATATTTTGGTAAGTTTAATGTTACTTGATTATGATACCTGCCCTGTTAGCACAATTTAGCTAAAGTAGCTAATTTAAGCCCTCTGTGTTCCCAGTAAGCTAGCATTGGCTTCGGTCGTGTTTCCAGAGCGTGAAAGGCAACGCCACGCACTCGTGATTTGAAAGGTCCAAACGGAAAAGATGCCACCGACCATAAGCAGCAACTCTGCTCTATATAAATAGATCTATACTATGTGTTAAATTAACTAACATGTTTTATGAGATTTAGAGCCAGACTTGAGCCAGGAGGCAACTAGTATAACGACTGCCAGTACCTCTAAAGCTTTCTGGAAACATACTATATCTCATTTGTTTAATCTGTGCAAAAATAGATATGTAAAAATACTAAATTGTGGCTTTACGGGACGTCACATACAGCTTCATCAGCTGCAAGCTTCTCAATTGGTGTACAGATGTGAGAGGAGTGGTGTTGATCTTCTCATCAAACTCTTGGCAGGAAAGTCATAAAGCAGCAACTCTGGGCTTCAAATCAGGTCCAGTGCAAACCAACGGGTGATGTCACACCTTGCTACATCCATCTTTATATATACACACTCTACGGTTCAGGTATACAGACTTGCTGTAAATGCACATGAAATAAATGGTTCAGGTTATGGCAATGTCAAAAGTAGAACAAATCCATTAACTAAAAGATGTCTTCTTGAACTTTACTACCTAGCTCTTCGCCTTCTTTTCATCACATAAATTACATAGCTATACTCATCCCCCAGTATTGAGCAATTCAAAGTTCAATGCAAATTCAAAGTTCATAGTAACACAAGCTATTATCATCTCCTCCAAGAAATGGATATGACTGACTCCCCTCACAGCCTTTTCCTCTGAATCTTTCAATCAGCATTTTTACTGGAATACTCATTTAAGTAATTGTCCACAACTGTCAGGTTCAATTCATTCAATTTACAAGGACTTATAGGAGCACATAATAAAAACAGTGAAAACCGTCATCATTACTAGCTTTTACTGAACATTTATTCTCTCTTACCCCAGTTATTTAACAACCATGACGGTTTTATTACCATCCCTGCGCTGTAATAGGCCTCTCATTTTTTGAGATGCCATGTGGCCTCAGGCTAGCAGGGTTGGTGGGCTGGTTTAAAGATGGATCTGGTCGATGTGCGCTGTTAATATAATCTTCTAACACGCGTCTGTGAAAATGTCCCCACGGCTCGGAGCTGCGCTGTGTGCTCTGAGCCTCACTGTGTTCCTACAGGTGAAGCCAGTCATTTCGTTGCAGGATCTGACATCACTCGGAGTAATTCAAAACTGCTTTTTTGGGTTTTTTTTTTACATATATGCTGTATATTAATTTTGCAGTCTATATGTAAAATTTAAAAAAACTGGAATGTGATTTACTGGCAAATGTTTCAAAGATTTTCATTCATCTCTCTGTTCTCTGTTGTAACATGATCTAATGGCTTTCTCTCCATAAGTCACATCCTGATGGAAAATTGTGCTTCGAGCAGTTTGCTATCCTTCAAAACACTCTGTAGAGGAAAACTAGGGTACATCCTAGCTAAATGTGTTGTTGCCCTTGAAAAACAGCGAGGCATTTGGGGTAGCCTTAGAGAATACAATCATGACAACTCTTAATCGATCGGTGCCTTTTTCTGCTAACTTGTGCAGCCAAGCAAATGCTCCGAATAGATCAGGTGACTTGTCCTGAATGAAATATATTCGCCACCTTGTCCTCGCTGCAACTTTCACCTTTTTTTCCCCCCCGCTTTTATCATTTCAGCTAAGTCAGGGTAGGGGCACATTAGCTTCACTGTCAACACTCGGTTATTTCAACTTATGACTTCAGGCACAATATCTTTTTCTCTTTTATTGTGTTCCATTTCAATTATTGTATTACTTTGCCTGTGGTGTCTATATTTTCTTTTTAACTGAGAGCCATATTTCTGCAATGGATGTACAGTATGTCCCATGAAAATTCCAAGAGACGATAAAGAATGCTGAATGCTGGGGTCTCTGGGTATATCAGAAAAATGCCAGATGCAGCCAAGTGTGCAGTCAGTGCCTCACGCAATGTCAAATGTTGGGGCGTGCTGCTGCTGTCCCAGGAGCCAGTGGACGGTCACCACAGTACGGAACAACAGGTCACAGTACATTTTGCGTGTGCGGATGATTGAGTTGATGGTTTTTTTGTGTGAGGTTGTGTGAGTTCAGGTGTGTGTGTGTGTACTTTGCAAGGGAGGAAAAAAACCAAAACAATTCAGAAGCAATATGGTGAAGGTAGTGTTGAAATCTTACATCTAAAGTGTCCATTCACCATTTTTACAAGACGGTTTGCTGAGTTTAAGACTAGTAAATGAATAAACATAATGCTGAATATAGTAAATAAATTAATTCTTTAATAAATTGGCTGCTGACAATATGCAGGATTCACTACTTCTTCACATTCTACAGACAAGTTTTACAGGTGTAGATTATATACAAATCTGCAATTGAAATATAGTCATAAACCTGTTTTAATTTTCAGTTTTTGAAGCAAAAACTGAAATTTATGAGATTTAGATCTATACTATTCTCATGAAGCTTGAGCCAGGAGGCAACTAGTATAACGACTGACAGTACCTCTAAAGCTTTCTGGAAACATACTATATCTCATTTGTTTAATCTGTGCAAAAATAGATAAAAACACCAACTTGTGGCTTTACGGGACGTCACATACAGCTTCTTCAGCTGCTTCCTGTAAAACCACAACTTTTACATGTCTGCTTGTGGACAGTCTTGTGACAAGCTTCTCAATTGGTGTACAGATGTGAGAGTGGTGTCGATCTTCTCATCAAACTCTTAGCAGGGAAGTCATCAAGCGTATTTCCTGTATTTAGGTATTCCTTTAATTTATGCTGAATACACTAAAAAATAATTCAGGGATTTGCAACGCTTGATGCAAACGTTTCAAAGTGTTACTTTTTCATAAAATTTGTGCTGACATGTATGCAGGACTTTCTTCTCTAGATTTCTCCAGCTTTTTCATAAAATTAAAGAAGATTATAGAGTTTCTACTTCTCAGTAGTTCATGATGTCAAAACTAGTAGACTGTCCTCCCAAGAAAAACAAAAGCACTGGTTGTTTTAGCAAATGTCCAAAACAACATCAGTTTACATAGCAAAGGAGGAGACAGTGTGACATTATTCTAGAGTGATAAAGTCTGCAGAGGGAGGTGGTCAGGGTGGATGGACGGCTCAACAAAATGTTGGACTTTAACAGGAGAGACCACAGTTTGTTTTACTTCTCCTACTGACTGTCAACATTGGTATCTTTTAACCATGACTGCGGTCATTCCCTAAATGTACCCAAGTTGTTGTTACTGCAACCATGACAACGAAGATCCCCCAACCTCAACAAAGTAGTATTTTTAACCCAAACCACAATGTTTTCCTCTCCTCAACCAAGTCGTTATTTTAACCCCAACTATAATCTTCCTTATCCCTAAGAAAACTTTAACCATAGCGTTATCATATCATAAAATGGCTTTATTTCTTTAAATGGCGATGTTGTCCTGCTGACAGGGGTCAGATTGAATATAGTGTTGTTCTGGAGGGCATGGACCAATGACGCACTTTGTCGTTTCATTAGGAGGAATTAGATACTTATTAGGAACTTAAACTTTATATTAAAAGTTGGCCTGTTTACTTAAGATCATCACATGACACCTATGTAAACAATCACACAGTTTAGCAGCTGGCATAGAGATATTAATGATGTGTAATGTTAGTTAACCAGGCAGAGTGAAGTACAATTTGCGGGGAGTTATTCCCCGGCTGATCATTGTTATTTCAGGGCTGTACCGATGTCAGACCAAATCACTGAATGCTCTTTGATCTCGGTTCTCTGAAGCAGCCCATATGGCTTAACATTCAGAGGGTATATTTACCTTTCTAAGTGAGCTGAAAAATGTCCTCATTAATAAAAGTGGATTGTTTTGTCTCTGAGCTGTCTGGCTGGCTGCTGGTTGCTGAAAAACAACAGCGCATCCACGCACAACGGGCGTGATATGCCATTGCTACCACATTTAGCAGCACCGCTAATCTGAATATCAGACGCAAACATTCAGATGGCATAAGTAGCTGCATGAAAGCTGCTTATATTTTAAAAGAGAGAGTGTGATTGGAAATGGAAACGGTGTGTTTGTGGGTGAGCGCTCGTGCGCAGGCATGTGTACATTGGTGTGCGTTTGCATACGTGTCTGACGTGGATATTAGTGTGCCTGCACAGCTGAGGGAAGGGGAGATCTGCGGGGTTGAATTTCACCTGCTGAACTTTGCAGTCTGATACGTTTTCGGTGAGTGAGGTAAATCACATAGAGGGGAGACTACTGTCAGGAAGGTGACACTCGCACTGGCACCGAGGGTCACAATGGAGAGCGAGGAGGCCTGAACGCGGCGTCTGTCGCAGTTGTGTCATACATGATCATTTGTTTCTGTATCTAAAGAATCATCGCCTTCCAATGTATGCTCTGTAATCCCTTCTGAAGCAGCGAACCTCCTGTCTAATCTCCCAGACCCATGACTCACAGATTTACTGCTTTACTACAAGGCAGCTTTTTGTTATCAGATTTTTTTTCCTTCTCTGTGTGTCGCAAAGGGAAGCATAATGCGTCTTATTTTGATTAAAGTGTATTTATATTTGGAGAAAAAGGAGATACAGAATCCATTCATTTCAATACAAAGAACCTCCATCTGATCTGCTTGCTGCAGCCACATGCCACGGCAGGATGCAGGCTTATTGCAGCGGGAGGTGCTGGCTTATGAGTTCACACATGGAGTATGGTATTATCCTCAACCCACATAATTGGCTTTTGTGTTTTCATTACGCTAATATTAGGTGGTCTTCGGAGTCTGAGTGTGGCACTGCTGTCATTTCAAAAACCTGCAATTTCAGACGTGAAAAGTGACACGGCCCTTTAAATGTCGAGCATGTTTTATAACCCCAAGTATCATTAATCCCATTCTGAGACTATTGTGAAACTTGAAAGAGAAAAAGCTCCTCATTTAATCTGAATATATAATCGCACACTGTGTAATGCCCACTCTCTTAAAGGAATACTCAACCAAAATACCAAATAATCACCACATGTAGTTGACTAAGTTCAAATTTGACTGATTTCACACGTCCATTGGCAGAAAGTCACTTGTCAACGCCTTTCAAAACTGTTCCAAATCACCATTTAAAAAAAAAAAAAAAAGTCTTCTGATCTTGCTTAGGTTTCGAAACAAACTCGGCGGACTCTGTGGCCCTATTATACAACATCACACTACTCTCTGCTTTGTTCACAACTGACAAGATTCACAATTCCTACTGTAAGTCTTTGTCCTTTGAATGTACACATATGTGGTTTTTGGGCATTTGCTGATTCAGCTGATGCTGTAACGCTTTCATTTCATAGCCTTGTTTGAAAGATGGCCTGAAAAGTTTGCAGTTTGCCAAAACATATCAAAACCTCTGTGGAAACTTTTTACATCACTCCTCCAAGAAAAGCCATGTCTCTGTCATTGATTTGTCAGTCAGCATGATAATAGTTGCCACTTTGCCAACAAATTTCTAAGTACATCACATTTGGTGGAGCTGGGCTATGAGGACGCAGCAGCACTTAGTGGAAGTAGAGTCTAATTGCTATGTTATAGTGTTTGGAACATACTGGAATATGGATCAACACTGTAGACGTGGATTATGCTGCGGGAGTGATTTGACAGGTTTCTAAGGAAGGATGGAGTTTTGATATGTTTTGACACAGTTTTTTCACATTTCAGATGTCTATGAGTTGTTAACAGCTCCACCAAATAGTGATTTTTTCCCTCTAAACTTCTCACATGGTTTTATTTCAACAAATGTTCAAATGATCCAACATTTCACCAAACATCAAAGATTAGAGAAAAAGTCCAAAAACTGAAAACAGATTTGTGTATCAGTACTTTGTTTTTTCTTCTTTCCTCTCCCATTAATCATCTCACGACCCCTTAGATTTATCTGCTGACCCTTTGGAGGGGCCTGACCCCTAGGTTGGGAACCACTGGACTAAACTAGCTAACTGTATATAAAATAGTTCAAACTAGCTCCACCTCCAGCAGCTACAACAGTAACATGCTGCTTACACACTGATGCTTCAGTATTAATAATCTAATGATGTCATATATAATAATATATCAGTCACTTTAATACTTTAAGTACATTTTACTGCTATTACTCAATGTACTTTTACTTAAGTAGGCTTTTTCATGCAGGACTTTTGTTTCTAATGGTATATTTTTACACTGCTGTATTGGTACTTTTACTAAAGTAAAGGATCTGAATTCTTCTTCCACCACTGACTCTGGTCTCCATTGGATTCCATTGTAATGGCTGTGAATCCAAGCAGACTAGAGCTGCCGTCCTCCATGGAGGACTGAGCTAACAGCTTTTCAGAGCCAGATTTCAAGCTTTCAGTTTTTAGGCTTGAAAGGTTTATCTCTGACAGCTGTAGTGGCAATTTTGTCTTTTTGTCAGTCATTCTGGTCTAGTTAGCACCTAGCTTTTTTTTTTCTAGAATCTTGCAATATAAGCAGGATGATTGTGTCATGTATATATACCCCGACAATGCGCATTGGCAGCCAGCTCAGCCGGGTTTCAGGGATTGTGATGTCTGCACATAGACACAATACTGACTTGAACAATGTCTTAATCCTCTGTGTGTGTTCTAACGCAGTACGGTGGACATGAAACAGAGGATGTCTGCGGAAAGTGAAAAAAAGCAGAACTCCAGACACAACATGTCTGCTCTCAGCACCCTTGGACGGCCCGGTGCACAGTGAGGCGCAGGTGTGTGCGTCTGTATGTGTGGCAACTTGTCTGTACAAGCTGTACTTTCACTTTATGTGTGTATGTGCTTGAAATGGGACTTTATTACAGTCCCCTGGGCACCTATTGGTTTCCTTTGTCTGATCCCTCAGACCCCATGGGAGCTCAAAGGCTTTAGTTTAACTTGACTCTGTTTCCTACACACACAAACTCACACACACTTGTCCTGTATTGCTGTATGGATCTGCCATCTGCCTCTTTCTCCAATCAACGCCACAAAAAAAGGGACCCCAAGGGGCCTGAGACAGCCTCCCTATTCACTCACTCCATGTCTGACATCGATAAAATGACCTGCAACCACTCAAACACACTTTTCTGTCACTGCCAATTTCCTGCCTGCTTACAAACATAATGCAGATGAGGAGCTGTACTGTATGAAGAGCCATGTGCTCCACGGCTTATGAAATATTGGGGATGAAAATAACTGATTCCAGAATAACACACAGATTCAATATTACCAGGTGACTATGATCCCATACAAGCACTGAGTAGGTGCACTGAACAAATCTGCCAACATTTTCAAAGATAAAACAGAAATAATTGTTTTTGGAGCCAAAGAGGAACAATTAAAAGTCAGTGCTCAGGTTCAATTTCCAATGTTGAAGATCACAAACCAAGGCAGAAATCTTGGTGTCTCTCACCTCATGTTTCCTGTCATCTTTCTACTGTTGCTATCTAATAAAGGCATAAAATGCTGCCCCCAAAATAAATACAAAAATCCTATTTATATGTGCTTTTGTAAAGCACCTTAAATTGCCTTGTTGCTGAAAGGTGCTATACAAATACACTTGCTTTGTCTTGCCTTAGGATCACATTATGTGTTTATAGTTCATTTGTTTGAATTTTTGTTCAAATTTAGCTGAAAATGTTACAGACAAAATTGTGCTGATATGAGCTTTTTGATATTATGACTATTAGAGAACAAACTTATGGCTGCTACTGACAGCATCGCGGACAGAATGAAAATATCGAAAGTGGTCTTCAAATCCATCTGGAGCAGAGAGTGATGTGGCAACAGGTGATCACCAAAATCTCAGCCTGCAGGGAGCATCTTGAAAAGTCAGGGTCTGGAGCTTTTTTCTTTCTGCTGGATGCTTTTTGTCACTAAGTATAGAGGAGCTGACAACATACTCATGGAAATCACAGGGCCAAAAGGATTCATCTTTGGCTAGATTGTACAGAACTTTAAATTTAGGTAGCTGGGGGAAAGAATAAGGACTCAAAAACACATATTGCATCTTTTCTAATTTATAAAGGGTGACTAATTATGTTTTAGTTACCC
This sequence comes from Scomberomorus guttatus, assembly GCA_038419695.1. Lineage (NCBI taxonomy): Eukaryota > Metazoa > Chordata > Actinopteri > Scombriformes > Scombridae > Scomberomorus > Scomberomorus guttatus. The sequence goes on from CM076461.1 coordinate 8,650,172, forward strand.
TAAAATTGCACGTTTTCAATGAGCGTCTGCAGAGCTGGTTTTGTATGTGCCTCTTTAAACATTAGAAAGTAGAATTATTATGACAGTCACTTCCGATGCTCACATGATAGAGAATTGAGATGCTGGTGTCTGGCATTTTCCATGCTGGGCTGACAGAGCGATTATATTGGTTTTAGCAGCTTTTGCTTGCAATTGATCTAAAGCCACTAGTGAGAACAGATGGAAAGGGAGACAAAAATGAGAGGGACAGAGCGGCAGAGGCAGAGAGAGAGAAAGAGAGAGAAAGGGAAAAAGATTGCAGCAATATTTTGAGAGCTGTGGTGATCTAATAAGTGGTGAAAAGGTCTAATAAATCAGCATACATAGACTGCAATTTCATGCAGGTAAGCAGTGATTGGCTCAGCTGGTGCCTGTCCTGAGAGGGATAACTGATCTTAGTCTGGCAGGTGCACTGAAGACACAGACAGAGAGCTAAATAATAATAATAAAATAAAATAAATAAATAATATTGAAAAGCTATTTTCAATAGCTAAAATTCATAACAGGAATCCAGGTATGTTATCAGTGTTGTATAACGTCCACGACAGCATTCCTGTGACAGGTGGGTAATCTCACGAAAAGTGTTTTGACAGTCCATCAAACCACAAACGCCGGCTGGAGTCTGATCCTTTCAGCTTCATTTTGAATGTCATTCTGTTTTGATTTTAATCTGTTATATGAAAGCCCTCACCACCACCACAAAGACATGTAAACACACACACACACACACACACACACACACACACACACACAAGCAACCCACATTCAAACACTCATATCCCCACTGCTGCACACTCTGCCTCCGTCTTCTTCTTCTTCTTCCTCCAATAAAGAGTCCCCTCTCTATAGAGTTTATTGCTATCCTCACCTGCCAGGGCCACACAATCTGTCCTCAGTATTTGTCCATCTCCAGTAGAGGTAATCACCACAGCACTGCTAGAAAACTCTGCTGTCAGATGAATGATACAGAAGCAGTAACAAGAATAATCCACAGTGGCTTCATTATTCTACAGCTGAAGTAGGAGCCTTTCACCTCCGCTGCTGAAAGCTTTTTTGTTTCATTTACAAATCCAAACTGAAACATAGCAACATATAATTCTTTTGTGCCTGTTTTCAATTATAAATGATGCTTATACAATACTAAATTGCAACAGCAAATGTGTTTCAAGGGAACATAATGGCGTCCTAATTACATTTTCTGTCAACATAAGGAGAAAATTACTTCTTTTTCTTTCTCACAAACCAAAACAGACCTGCTAATTTAACGTTACGCAGCATCTCCGTAGGGTTTTTATTTTTACTACAGTTCGTCATTGATAAGATGTAACATCACTCCTCCATTTCTGAGCCGTTCTCCTTTGCTAAGCTTTGTTCAACAGGTAATTAAAGCAAACATTACTTCATCCATGCAATGTTTGAAACTACTTTTCCAACAAATAGTGCAGAAAGTGTACTCTTTGAACAGCTACACTGAGTCAATTTTTGGCAACGTTAGCTGCAAATTGCTTCTGGTTTAACTGTAAAGGCCCACCACTGCTTTCTCATTGAGACACATTTATTGTGAAGCGCATGCAGAAACTGATGAGTATCAACAGCTTAACATATCAAAAACATGACATAAGTATTTAATGTGGATCGACACTTCTGGCCAATATGTGATCCACTTAAAAAAAACGTCTGATTCCATCTCTCCCCACTTGGGATTCAAACTTGACTTCTCTCAGAACCCCATAGAACAACTGCAAGTAGGAAATAAATTGGTTTTTGCAGTTTTGTCTTAAGTTTTTAGGAGGTCTTTGTAAAAGCTTTTAGTTTTCTACCTCTCCTGCACAAGCATGTGTTCACTTTGAATCTGAGTATATGTAGGTAAAAGTGTGTTTTTACAATATGTGGATGTCCTTGTGTACAAATCAAATTCGATTTTTTTCATCTAAAATGAGACTTCAGTGAATGAGGCAAAAGGTAACAGTAAATTGATCTGGAAAAATATTGATAATCTCACAAGGAGGGACCCAAAAGATTTTTAGCTCAAAGTACAGGGAGAGTTAACTGAAGATCATCTTTCTATTGCTTCTGTCTTTAATTTTTTTTTCTTGAGTCTGTATATGAGTTAGGAAAAAAATCCACAAAAAGGGAACTAGATATTGTTTCTATTGATGTTACAGGCCAGGTTTTTGATCTAGTAGCAACCAACAAGAGACACGAGTGAACAAAATCATCAGCTCCAAATGTAGAGATGCTTTCCAACCTTGTTAAAACACACAAAGATATTTTAACTCCCCCAATTGCTCATTTAATTAACCTTTCTCTTAAACACAGCACTCTCACTGATGACTGGAAATGCACCATTGTCACTCCTAGGAAGCCAGTCACTATAGACCCATAAGTATACTGACAGTACTCTCAAAGGTTGCAGGGAAAGTTGTCGTTAAACAATTGACAGCATTTCTTAACACAAGCATTTGGCTTTAGAGCAAATCATTCCACTGAAACAGCTGCCTTACACCTAATAGAACAAATTAAATCTAGGCTTGATAAAGGAGAAGTAGCTGGTGCTGCATGTTTAAACTAAAGCATTTGATACAGTCAATCGTGACGTTTTAACCTCGAAACTCTCTAAATGTAACTTTTCGTCTAGAGCACTGGCATGGATGTCTTCTTATCTAGTAGGATGCAATGTGTTAAACTTTGTGACACACTGTCCGCTAACATGAAGTGTGTAGCATTTGAATCTGAAAAGTATAAATGTAACTGTGGTGACATAAACTGTAAATCCTTGAATATCTGAAAAGTAAATTGTCTCATTCAATACAGCCTCTCAATAAATGGAGGCCTTTGTTAATTAACAACTCAGTGCAATGTAATTGGAAAAAAACTGTATAACAAAAAGGGGAAGCTCTTCTTTTGTTATGTTTACTCCTATAAGCCTCATTCGTTCTCACTCCCTCACAGAAACACACACATACACATGACCTACTCTCATTTTAAGCATGGTCTCTGTACAGCCTTAAATAGCCCTCTTTTTCACTGGTCCATCACTTAAGGATACAATGTGCATGAGCTCCAGTGAACATGCTGAATGATGGCATATTTGCCTCTGCTTCTTCTTTCTCTGCCGGAGCTCTCCTCCCATGGGCCATGTTTGCATCTTCTCTGTTGTGGCCAAGGTAGATTAATCATTAATCAGCCCTCCCTCTGTCCCAGCCCATCTGTGTGGGCTCATCCTCAGCTAAAAAGACCCTAACCATCCCTTGATTCTTCCCCTCTTTTTTTGGGACTTCTGTGCCTGTAGTTTTTTTGTTTTACAATACAAACAATGTTTTAATCCTCTTTTGATTGTGGACATTTTGAATCAAAGGCAAAAAAAAAAGCCATTCGCTTTACACCAGAGACTAGATTCAAGATTCAAACCTATTTTACTGTAATCTAGTTTGAAAACATTTTGTGTTTGCATAAGTGTTTACCTCAGAATGTGATTAATGAAAACTCTTAAACTGGGATTTACTGCTACAAAGTCTAATAATCCAATTATCCAAACCAGCAATGCGTGCATATCTATTATTTCTGGACTTATATTTTATTTAAGCCTGTATTTTAAAATCTGTTCCATAGTAAGTTGACAAGGAATGAATTTAAATCACAATGAACACCTTGCAGTTGGATCTATTGTCCCCTTTACATTGGCACTGTTGATTTTCTATAGCTTACATTAACAATGTATAACACTTGTGGCACATGGAGTGATAGAATCACACTCTAATCAACTCTTGATTACAGTCTGTCATCACCTGTAGTGTAATTTTCTGGTTTGACTCACTAACTATGTGGTGTTAGTTGAGTTGGCCCTTAGAGGCCCTTGCAGAACGCTGGAGCAGAGGGCTGCGGCCCCACAGCTGCTTTTCTCATTGTCATCTCTAGACTGTTGACTTCATTTCCTGCAGGCCTTGCCTCAGGACGCTTTTGTCTGCTTTTTCACTCCTCTGGTTTTCTGTTCCTTCTCCTGTTTCTCCCCTATCCTCTGTGGATGTTTGTTTCTCTCTATGTGTCCCTTACTGTGTCTATTTTTCTAATTTCTACTCGCTGCTCACTTCTTTCTCATCTCTGCTTCGGCTTGACGGTGAACCCACCTGAACTTCCCAAATCTCCCCTCGTCTGCCAGAACAAAAAAACTCAGTCACAGGCAAATTTGTCTAAATGAAAACATTTTATGAGACACCATCTCCTAAACAGAGCACGACAAATGACTTTTTGACTGAAATATGAACCACATGCATGTGAGCCAACAGTAGCCAGCTGACAAACATGTGCACCAAGTCCAACTTAACCTACTTTATTTTCAGCAGGTCATTGCTTTTGCTGGGTTTCAACTTTAATCCGCTTCTATTGGTGCAACTGCATGGCAAGTAGCTGCTGCGAAAAGTACAGTAGTAACACATCAATAAATATTAAACTTCTGACCTCACAGAGGTGTGTGCATGTGCATGCTTGTGTGTGTGTGTGTGTGTGTGTGTGGCCCCTGCTTTTGCAATTTAAATGACTTTTTTAAAAGCGAGTGGTTCATCAGCAGGTCAACCTCAGAGAGATGCAGGGTGATTTATGGTGTCTGCAGGAGGGAGGAGGAAGGAGGAAGGGGTGAGTGAGGGAAGGGGAGGGGAGGGGGGGGATCTAACACCCCATTCAGAATGGGATGTTTTGGCAGCCTGCATGTTTGGTGCCCCTGCCGTGACAAACTGTGTTGATGCTCTGGATAAAAAATAGGCCAAGGTGCTTTCATGAACATGGAACTGTGAAAAAAACATTAAAAAAAAAGGAGATTTTACACAGGCTGCATTCCACTTCCTACACCGCCTCCAACCCCTTTTCCGCTCATACACTATGACAAAGCGTAACATTTACTTCTGAACAAGGCTCCACCACAGGAGCAGCAAATTCAAAACTTACGTACATTTAATTGCTCAAACACGTCTCCTTTACCTTACAGAGAATACTTGATGATAGTTTATTGGATGGGATTACACGATCTGATTGACAGCCATGACTGACCAGTCAGGTTCAGTGCTCCCCTACTGTGCTTCCCTCCTACACTCATGAATGTATTCCTTTCATCTTGGGCCTCGCTTTAATCACAATCACTTGTGATTTCCTTTCCAGCTTTCCCTTTCTCTTCTCTGAGTCTGACCAGCTCTCATACTCCAGTGTGCCTCTGATTAAAAGCATATATCTGTCATGTTGGTGTCTATTAGTTGTGACATTCAGCACAGAAATACTGTCAGTGAGGAGATCCTACCGCCACTCATGCGCTCACAGCTGAGCAGCAAGTGAGCACAGAGTAAGTTTGGGAAACATTCAAAATGTCAGAGAGGAATCTGTAAAGAGGAGTCATTTGTGGGGAGACATGGAATTGAAATGGAAACATCGGATGGGAAAATGAAAAAAAAAAAGATTAAATACAGCAGTTCTGTGTTTAAAAGACAGCGGGGTGTTTGTGTCGTGACTCTTATCTAGTTAAACTTGTCTACTTCAGTGAAGCTAAAATGATTCCAAACCACCAGTTCAATGCATGAGAGGGTAATCTCACAATATCACATGTTGTCTGGCTGCTAACGTTAAAAATCCTGGAGCTGCACCAACTCCTTCTAGGTTCAAGTTTAGCCTAATTATAACTTTTTGCCTGTTTACTACATGGAGATTTTCACATCACTAAATTAACAGGTTGCACCACACAAACTAGTTCTTACATAAAGATGAGTTGTTATTAAATATTTACACCCACTAACTGCCAGGTGTGATTGTTACGTAGCTAACTGTGGTGATGTTAGCTTGATAACACAGTACATAACCTGTTTAGATTGACACTTGACAAAATGCTTACTTATGTAAACTGAGAAGACTTAAAATTATAGTTCATAAAAATAGCACAAAATTATGCCAGTAATGTTTGACCTTTTAACTTCAGCTAGGTTAGCATAATCAGATATTTCCTACACACATTTCTCCATGTATTCATACATAAATAACACAAAATAATACTTCCATTAACAAAGGATTAGTAGTTAGGTTTATTATATAGGCAGTTATGCTTCATTTATCTCCCCATAAAAGATCTTTGTGGAAGTTCCCAGCAACTGATTTACACATTAAAGTCTTTCTAGCTATGAAGTTTCTTAAGTTTTAACAGTGAAACCTGACTAAAGGTGCAGTGTGTAGAATTTAGTGGCATCTAGCAGAATGGACTTGGCAGAAATGGAATATAATATTCATGTTTTCATGTTTTCCTTCACACTGGTCCTTTAAGTAAATCACTAGTTTGAAGCTAGCTAGTAATTACTAAGAATTTCAGAAGAACTGTATTGGATAAATAGCTCCTGCAATCCAATCCTGATAATGAAAATGCTGATGTCTCAACAGCTGAACGTCACCAAAACAAATTGTAATGATTTATTTCTTGATACGCAGTTAGAAAATGTATTTCTGTTTTACCAAAAAAAAAAAAAGAAGAGAACCCACCACATTATTTCCAAAAAATAAACACAGCTGCTCTGCAAAATTAGTAAGCGGTTTAAAAAGCTTTTGCATATTTTTCTAAATTCAAATCCTGTTGATTCACTGGATCCAAATAATTTCCCTAAAAACACAATGAATATATCAGAGTATATTTAGTGCATAAATATTTAGATTAATTTTGGTCTTCACCCGTGGTCCTGTTTACCCTGTATTTTTGTTTTCCTCTCTGGATGCATCAGCTCAGTGCTTCTCCTATGGGTCCAGTGTTTGATGTGGAGTAAAAGGCTCCAGGAGTTTATGAATGAATATTTTAAAGGGATTCAGCGAGGCAACCGGGCACAAAATGGTTCCTCTGTCCTCTCTACAAGTCGGGCAGTCATCCAGCCGCAAGCCCAACTCTGGTATCTCATAAAAGCAAAGCTGCATCACTCTGCTCGGAAGGGGAGTTGAGTACAGGAAAAGGCCTGTGTGTGTGTTCGAGAGAGAGAGAGAGAGGCTTGAGGTGGAGAGCTGACAGACAGAAAGAGTGTGAGACAGAAAAACAGGAGGTGCAGGGTGTGGGAAAAAGGGCGAAGGAAAATGTGTGGGCAAGAGTTTCTAAAATGGGAACTTGTGCCATATGTGCCTGTAGGTTGTCACATCTATGTGTCGATCAGCCCCGAGTCAGAATCAGATGGCTGTTCAATTTCCACTTGACCCTCAAGATAGGAAAATGTGTGTCTCCTGGAATAAGGTCCTCCACCAGCTCAAAAAACATACTTTACATTGTTTTTAATCACCTTGATACTTAATGGATTTTTCTAATTTCATGATTTACACTTCCCCATTTCTGTTATTGACATTTGACAGTTTGCTCCTAAGAGTTGTACCTCTCTGGAATCTAACTGATCTAAAACATTACTAATATCACTATTTGAGATACGGTAGTGGATCACTTTTTTGGCAAAAGTAGAATATTTGTTTATGCACAGCCCATATAACACATAAAACATGAAAAAAAAAGTATATTTAAAGGGGAAGTTTACTGAGAAAGTATCTGAACAAAACACGTGTTAAAATATAATGTAAACTTTTTTTCCCTGTGAGAAAGATTAAATAACATTTCTGAGGGGTACCATGACTTCATTGGGAAATCCAAGAGACTCCTGCTCAAAGTCTGCGTTTTCTGTACTCTGTGTTGCATAAGCACTTTGTCGTTAGGCAATTCTGTGAAATCTTGCAGCCACTGTGCAGCTAGTATCAGTGTAAGCTCAAAAACTTACATCTACACGCCATGTGATCTCTGCTCTAGTCTCTTATTTTTGGCTGTAATGCTGAAACGCCTCTTTGTCTGGTTCGTACCAGTCGTTCTCTGTCGGAACGGAAGAAGAGAGAGGGAGGTCATGGTGCTTTAATTCAAGTTACATAAGTGTTTGTCTGTGTCTTCATCTTTTTCCATGTTCTGTGCAGCTACAGCGATAACAGAATCAGATCAGATGGGGAGCTGTGGGATTTTCTGAGTGAACAGCCGTGATGACAATGATATCATTGCCTGGGTTAATATTTGAACTCCTTAGATGAACTTTACATCATATATTAAAATAAAAGCTGATCATTTAATATAGTTAAGGAAGTAATTTTCAGCACTTCATGTTTGAGCCAAGAAAGAGAAGATTTTTCACAAGATACAAGCGGTTATATACTGCCTTCCACTGCTGCCTCAGATCTTGGGGAAATCCCATCCCCCAGGTCATTTTGTGCTCAATGTCCTGAGATTGAGTTGAGTCTGGGAATGCTAACATCTCTGAACACATCGCTTCAGACATCTCAGGAGAGGCGGTGGCTGCCGAGCAGGCGAGCTCAGATGGGGAAGGTGTGATAAACACACATAATACAGGAATGCTATTTTGTCAGATGAACCTCGCTGGCTCTCTGTCACGATTCAGGAGCGACGCAATGTGTTATTCTACTTCCTCGCCGAGACATATACAATATATATGTTTCTTAATATGGTCTGTCTCACTTGGGGTCTGGTCAGTTTAGTACATACTGTTCAAAAATGTCTGTGGTAGGCAGATCCTTTAGTGGCCATCGTCTCAGTGCAGACACACAAATAAACATGCATGCAAACACTTAGCATCAGTTATAAAGCTTTCAATGGTGCATTTTCAATTAGTAGAGTATATTAATGTCTTTATCTGAGTCGCTGGACGATAGCCTGTGTCAACATTTTGAGGTAAAATCAATAGGCAGCATGACCTTCAGCATGGACAGGGGTGCACAAAAAGGACAAAATCAACATTACATAGCTGGCTCTAGCAAATGTGTAATGAAAAAGTGCTACTGGGCAAAACGTGTCATATAATGTGATGTAAATGATGTTACCTGTGTCTAAATTGACTAAGATAAACAGTTTTTAGGTGTTTATTAATCCTAACACATACTGTACCTGTACGGCAAATCCATTATACATGAGTCAACTACGTGACATTGTGATCAATGATAACTTTGATGGATTTTTAGTGGTTCAAGAGGCACTATACAAAGTGAAGCTCAGGGTTTATCATAGAAATAGAAAAGATGCCGGAGTGCAGAAGTCCCAGTGGAAATGCCGCTGAGCAGCCACTCGTTCCCCTACATACATCGACTACATACATCTCTTAAGTATATTGAACGTGATGTACAGTGCAGAGACATGCTGTGCGTGCTCAGCAAAGAAAAGACAAAACAAGACTGAGCTGGAACAGTGTGCGAGTTCTCTGAACATTTCTGGCAGCCATCTGCTGCTTGGCTCCCACTAAGCATGTGAGAGAGTAATATATCACTGCTTAAACAAAGTTTTCTAATCCACCTTTAACGTCAGCTCGAGCCGGACGATTCTTCTCAGATGTGCTTTAACACCGAACGCCTAATATTTTTGCTGCTTCACGTTCTAAACGCTCACATCATCACTTTACTGTGGGTCATGATGTATCAGCTCCGCGCCTTTCTGACTTACTGGATTCTTAGTGTAATGTCTGAGAGTTATACTGATGGGAAAATCTCAGATGCTTGTGAAATAAAATGTTAAATAATAGCTTTATCAACTTCCAGCAGGTCCAAAAGCCTGCTTCATACTTATTCACTGGAAGTCTTTTGAAATATATCTTTTATAGCTATGCTCATTTTGAAATCTATCTTGATTTAGCACAAGAGCCAAGTTTTGAAAGCATGAGATATGACTATTACTGCATTTTTCAGAGCATTTTACTCCTGGTTTTCATTTGAGAGCAATTGAGTCTCTTAGTTTCTCTGATAAAGCCTTTTTTAAAGACCTGCAGAATTTCCTGAAATGTTTGTTGATGAAGAAAACAGGAAGGCAGGCACGCCGTGGTTCATTAGTTATCCAGTGAGCAAGGCTTTAGTTACCCACTGCCCTCGGGCTACTCTCAAACATATAACAACCTACTGTAAACATACGCTCACACACACACGCTGCAGATGCATGCTTGCACACACGCATATGCCCATGCCGTTAAGAATGCGCACAAACTATAAATGAATTCACAAGCTTGGAGTAGTTCATGCAGAGTATTCGCAAACACACAGGCATACACACAGAGGTGTGATCTACCAGGCAAGGCTGTGAAACGCTGCTATGTGAGAAAACACCTCGCAAAGCAAACAGGAGTCTCACAAGGCAAGCACTTGTTCCAAGGCCAGAACTCAGGGCAGCGCTCCTCACATCTCTGTGAGAGGAGAAGAAGGAGGCGAGGGAGGAGAGAGGAGGCGGAGGGCGAGTGATCAGATGAGACCAGACGAGAACATGTTGAGGGAGCGAGGAATAAGGCGAGAGCGAGAAAAGAGGGAAATAACACCAGAGTGCAGGGACGATTGAGGATAGGGGTCCTTAGAGAGGTGGCGGGGATGGTGGGAGGAATGAGGAAGGTGAAAAAGTGAAAGGCAGCTTGAAAAATATTCAGCGGCAGGGACAGGTCAGGCGGAAGAAGAAACCGCTAAATAAATGACGGGATAGAATACCTCTGCGAGAAAAAAAGAGGAGAAAAGAAAAGAAGAAAAAAGCCTACGTAAAAACATCTACTCTGCTTTTGTTCTGGATAGTTTCCCACAGAGTATTTGGCATTTGACTCCGTTTTTGGAAGTGACTATGCAACAGGACCCACAAAATTTTGCTATGCTTTCTGTAGAGACAACAATGAGCCACGAGGTCTGGAATCTGACATACTGAGTGTTTTTTTTCTCTCAAAATGCTTCCATTTTCCCTCAAGCAGCAGCAGACTGTTTTGAGAAATGTGAGCTTGTTATGCTTTATGATCTGCAATCTGGTGTCTTATTGACACGTTGCTTTCCCTACCACAAGAGAACCCTGCAATAACATAACTCAATGTCTCATGCAGCCTCACACGTAAAAAGCAAAAGGTTGGTCAAGGCTGTAGATGAATTTTCGGGCCTTCGAAGGCTTTTTAGAGGCTGCCTTTTGGATGATTCCTGCCCGGCTCATTCTGGATGATTGATATTCCCCTCTATGCATGTGAATCTTGGTCTAAAATTTGACGATGAAGGATGCCAAACATTGTGATGACTGCTCTAGTGCCAGGGAAATTTGAACATGGATAGTATCTTAGACAAAGCCAATCTTTTGTTTTTGCAGCCAGCAAAATACCCAGACACACAGTAATGACATAAATTATCGACTCACTTTGGCTATGTTTGAGAAGAAGCTTTTTTTTCCCCTCTGAAGTTCTTGTTCAGTTTGGTGCTAAATTCCTTTTCCCTCTAAACTATGATAATTGTTTCTGACATTTTTTCCAGTCTGGAAAACTTGACTCTGATTGGGTGACGAGTTGCCCGCTCTCTGCTCTGCTTTGTTGCCATATACATTCTGGGTCGCTGTGATGCCTGGCACCCGGCTTACAGGATTGGTTGTTTATGTTGGCAATGGGAGACCTGCCCGCACAAGGTCCTAGAGAACTGTTGTAATGAAATGTTAGACAGAATATTTCCCCTCGGAAATCAAAACAAAACCAACATCAACAGCGTTTACGAAACACTCAAAACTCCTTCCTCTGTGTTGCTATTCACTGTAGATGTTTGCTTTATTGGCAACCAGAACTGACAAACACGTCGCTCACACACAGACATGTTTCTAATGTATGTTGTTGATGATGGTGTTCTCACATTTGGAAATGGCATCCAGTTTTCAGAGCTTCCACTGTTCCGTATTTGTTCCCCCAAAGCATCTGTTAACCATCAGTGAAACACCACTTCAAATGCAATAGTTAAAAACAAACTGTTGGCTAAATGGAGATGAATAAATAGTAACCAAAGTATAAAACAGTTAAAAAAAAACAACTACCAAATACTTACTTGTCATCTTGACAGTGTTTGTACAATGCATGACTTTTTCGCAATTAAAAAAAAAAAAAACATGAGGAAGTAATTTGTCTTGCTGTACAAATGCCATGTGGAATGTGTTATTAGTACGTGTGTGTATGAGTTTGTGTGACAAAAACAGGCAACCAAGCACGCTCAGGAGTTGCATTGGCATGAGTGGGGCGGCTAGTCTCCATAAGACTATTTGTGCGCTTCATGTAGAAAATTAGGTTTTGACTAATTAAACTGTCTGTGTATTAATTTAGTTTTGCTGCATATATCAATGTATAAACATCAATATACAGAATATCTAGAATCAACTGAACCGCTGAAAATGCTACTTAGGCTTACAGTACTCTAAATATTTATAAGAAGTCAACATTAGCTGATAGTTTTGACCTGGTAATCACAGCAGAGACTTTGAGCCACAAGGATTTTGTCAAAGTAAAACACTACAGATCTCAAGGGTTGGAGGGTGTGCTGTATGTGCTTGTGTAAGTGTGTGTGCCCACGTGTGCATTTCTTCTTCTTACTACACACACGTGTGGGATGTCTACAATCTGGGAGCCGGATCTGGACCTTCAGCTTCTGCAAGACACCCCTTTCTCATTTGAGATCCAAAAAGGATAGATTATCTCTGGCATTCCACATCTGGAAGCGGTTGAGAGCTGAGGAGCCGCTTCTTCTGAGAAATATACAAATATGTAGGACAAAGTGCACATGAATGGAGAGGAAACAGCTCTTTACTGTATGCCACTGTATCTAACTGCATCCTGATGGCTTTTGATGTTTGGGTTTGGGATACTGTTCAGGGCTTTTGCTGTACCACTTTAGGAAATATCTAATAACAACACATTATATTTGTTGTTATGCCGATGTTAATATTTACTGCAGTATTGTAACTATTGCATCACTTTATTGTAAGTAATTGTTTGTCATTTTGGGAAATATGTTTATTCGCTTTCCTGTTGAGAGTTAGATAAGAAAATAGATAACGCTCATGTCTGTCCATTATAAATATAAGGCTGCAACCAAGGTAGGCAAACATTTGAATAGAATCAGATAGGACCACCTTTTTCCAGGGGATCCAGGAAACAGCTAAGCTAAGCTAAGCATACCATCTCCTGTTTCTAGCTTTACATTTACCGTACATGGAAGTGGTTTTGATCCTCTCATCCATAGCTAGAAAACAAATAGGTGTAATTTCATATTTACAAAAAAGTGTTTTTTTTTCTATCATAATGTCTTCTTCCATAAGTGAGAGTATGTACTCTGCAGCAGGTAAGCAAGAAAGGACCTACCATAGCTGAATCCATATCTTCAACCATAAACTGTACATTTTTATGTATGTAATTACCAGTTTTAACTGTGCTTGGTCAGCTTCTGTAATCTCTCAGTCTCAGCTCACCTGTTCTTCAATCTTATGGGAACCCTGTCCTCTGAGACAAATCCTGTTTAAGAAATGCATAGAAAATTGCAGGTTTTTATAAAATAGTCAGTGTGTGAAGTCATGCGAAAAGACAAAATGTACTGACAGGAACCTCTGCGGTTATTATACAAAATGGACAAGCGTATTCACAAAGACACACCTGCGTAGATAAACACACACATAATATCATGGTGGTAATACTGTAACATCTGTGAATTCATTAACACCCTCCCATACATGTGAATCTCCATAACATGTGCTCCAGCTCTCTGGAGTGTGATGTGTGGCTGAAAGGTAGTTTTTTTTCCATGTGTGATGATTCATGTGAGCACACAGCATGGTAATCACCAGCTAGTTGCTGTGCATCAATCAATTAAGAGAAGCTGTCAAAGCCCCATAATGGTTTTAATACGCTGCTTCTTCCACTGGCCCGCTGAATCGGCTGGGTAATTGCTGCATAATTACTCTGAGTCATCTTAGGTAGAGCTCTACCTGGTTAAGTCGGCGCCTGAATATAAATGCGTGGAAAGTTAGTTTTGGCAGACATGTTTGAAAGCAAAGCACTTCTAGGAAGAGCTGCTGTTGCAATATATAATAAGACTGAATTGATAAAGTGATGATTAGCATTACACCTGCACAAGGATGAGAATGAAATCAGTGAAGCGCTCTCTAAATGGCTGACAGCTTTGATTTGCAACTGAGGGAAATATTACTGTAAGGTAAATGTACTAATACCACGCTGTAAAACTACTCCATTACAAGTTAACATTAATTAAGTGTAAGTATTATCAGGAAATGTACTTAAAGTATCAAAAGTCAATGTGCTCCACACAGAAAAAGGGCCCATCTGACTGTTACATTTTTATAGGTTTATTATTATTGATACATTAATGTGTGAGCAGCATATTACTGTTGTAGTAGGTCAAGGTGGAGCCATTTTTAACTATTTAATATAGGACCACGACTATTATTTTCTTTATGGATTATCCTGCTGATTATTTTCTCAATTAATCTGTTGGCATTATTGCTTAAAAATAACTCACAATTAATCAAAACAGCCTTTTTTAAATAGTTTTATATACTGTTGGGTTGTCTCATCTTTCACAGTGCATCATATTTCATGAGATCTTACTGTTTTGTATGTAAAATCTTAATTGGTAAAATAACTTATGCTCTTAAATAAATGTAGTAGAGTAAAAAGTACAATGTTTCCATCTGAAATGAAGTGGAGTAAAAGTATAATGTGGCATGAGATTGAAATATTTAAAGATCCCCTCCAGGCATGTAAGACATAAAATAATCTGCACCTGATATCCACAAAAGAAGTATAATTACTACCTTCACCTTCTACACCTCCCCCCCCCCAAAAAAAATCCAGACTCTATGAATATGCAACTATATTTCTGCTGGACACAAGATGTCTCCCACTTAACGGAAAAGTCCATCCTCAGTGTTGGTGCACTGGAGGCTTCAAGTTTCCACATCACACTAAGTAAGTTGAATATTGGACCAGAATTGGCCTCCAAACTAGCTGTGATGTCACAAATCGTGCTCATGGGTCCACCCCTGAAAATCTGAGAAAAATTTCCACTTTAAACAGATGAATGTGAAAACAACCTTCTTTCATTTCGCACTTTAAAGCTCAAACATCCAACTGTAGGAACAAGAAAAGCATATTTTTGAGTGGAGCGGGACTTTAAGTAAAGTACCTTGTACTTGAGTAAATGTACTTAGTTATACTCCACCACTGAACACAGGTTCACCCCTGAAACAGCTGCTGTGTCCTCGGTGTGTCCCTTTGAAAGACAAGGAATTTCCACACATGCTCATTCATTCAAAATAACTGTAGTCAAAAGCATCAGCTGTCATGACAGACGACTGAGCTTTCCCTCATCCCACCATATATTACCTATTCTACATCTCAAATGACTCCCAAGTACTTTAGTGAAACTGTTCAAACACAACACAAACTGTTTGATTCTAACTAAATGCAGTTTTAGTTGACAGAATCTAAACGCCGAGCCTAATTTACCCCACATTATCAACACGATAACACTGCCATTATCAACACGATAGCACTGCATGCTGAAATATTCAGAGTAAGTGAGTCACAGCCTTTGCAATCTAATAAGACGAGGCTTTCCGTGAAGCAGTATATTGATATTCAATTCAGCTGTATTTGCCTTTCAAATGAGGCTATTGATGGTTTGAAAGTCACAACCAGTCACAATCCAGCTGTGCAAGTTGGAATTGACAATAACGTGGTGACGGCAGCAGAGTAAAAAGCAACAAGGCGATCTTTGTTCCTTTCATACAATCCCCTCCTCTTCCATCTGCTTAACTTTTATCATTTTTCTTTCAACTTCTTGTCGAGAGATATGATTCAACAGGAGGACGGTGATAAACAAATATCACCCCTAGACCTCTTGTTTTCAGTGAGTTCTGCCCCAGTAAGACCCTGCTGGTCCTGCTGATTAACGCTGTCTGGTCTTGTTTGGTGCTGACAGTGGTAGCTACATTTAGGGCCCCTTAGCCTCTCAGCTAATTAAAGTCATTCTTCAGTAATATTCCTAAATCAACTGTTTCCTCTTGCCTATTTGGGACCTAATTGGAAGCATGTGCACTCAACCCAAAGGGCTCTTTTTAACCCCTGACACTTCAAGAATGTGTCTGTTGCGGTCATTAATTTTCCTTTGCTGTTTTTCTTTCTTTATTCTTGCAGCCAACGAGAATGTGTGACTGTAAACCTCTGCCGCTTTTAATTACATCTGTGTTCTGTGGATCGGGTTTAAGATGTGGTGAGTGGTTACGATGCTTTAGAAGAGGGCATCTTAGCGTTATCAACATGTGTTGATGTCAGTCTGAGGGTTACGTTCTGTGTGACAACACAGAACCGTCCAGCTCCACAGCAGATGCTACGAGGATGAGCTTGGGGCGTAGCATCTGGTGAGGGAATGATACTTCACCAGAAGAGGCGAGAGAAAGAAGATAAAATTTACCCCAAATGGCTCCCTACATGAATGACTGACAAAAACATTGACATAACAAATAAGTCTGTCTGGGCTGTCTGTAGAAGATTTGCCG
Organism: Scomberomorus guttatus; assembly: GCA_038419695.1. Taxonomy (NCBI): domain Eukaryota; kingdom Metazoa; phylum Chordata; class Actinopteri; order Scombriformes; family Scombridae; genus Scomberomorus; species Scomberomorus guttatus. The sequence continues at coordinate 8,666,580 of CM076461.1, forward strand.
ACTGCTTTTTTTTTTTTTTTGATTTCACACAGATTTCATCATTGTGATAGAGCATTGTACAAATTCTCTCTGATACAGCCATTTTACTTTGATATGATACTCCTTGTTTACAACTTTGTCTTCTGTATTACACATATTATTGAAACATATCTAGAAGATTGAAGTATCCATGGATGAAACATTACTGTGCGTCTTTTTGCATGTGGGTGGTTGGTTACTCCTGCTAACTGAACACACTTTATAATGCTGGCTGACTGTAAACACTATGCATAAATGTAATTAGCTTTTAAAGGAAAGTATTATTCTTCAAATTCTTAAAATATTTCTTGGCTATTCAACCTCTTTTGTTATTTACATGTTGTTCTCTATTTCACACTGCCTGACTTCACTGTGTGTAACAAAACAGGCTGCAGCTTCAAGCCCATTACCAACAAAGACAATACGGTTAGGAGCGGTCTTGCAAACTTCAGAGACTCGAGTATACGCTCTTTTCTCCCACAGTCCCGGACCCGACAAATGTTTCGCTTCTCTGCCTGCTGCTGTAAACGGCTTTGGTGTTTATCTACAAAGACTGGTTGCCTTAATCATTAATATCGCTCCATTTCAGCGAATCAGCAGGTTGTTACGAGATTTTGCATCCAGGTCTGTTGCATTTTCCCCAAACAAACAGGCGTGAAACTCAGTTTTGGATGCAATATAATTTCAAAGACAAATGGTTGTGATATTTGCCAGGCTGTTTATTGGTTGGATGGAGCGATGGATATGACTCGTTGAGGTGCACAAGCTTGTCATTTTCACACAGAAAAACAAAAACACCGATTCAAAAACAAGTGTAGGAGAGAGGCTAGGAGGGAGATTGATTTCCTGGCCACCATTTCTGATCCATTAAGCTTTACCTATCCCTTTCCCTCCTAGTCCACCTCCCCTCACACACCTGCTTCCTTACGGGACATTAGTTGTGTTCAGAGGGGAGATAAGACACACGGCCTCTCAGCTTCTGTCGGTCAATACATCCATCTTGTGCCTATAGCTGCCCTGCGAACGGTGCGCTACTGTACCTCTGTAAATTACTGTTTATTGTTTTTGTTCACTGGAGTGTTTTTTGCAGGTCTTCACACAGTAGAGTGAAATGTACTGCAATGACAGAGAGAGAAAGAGAGAGATTATTATAGCAAGTGCAAGCAAACAGCAGCAACAGAAGATGTTTCCCATGAGGCTCGGCTTTTATCAAAGAACACTGGTACTACTGTGCTGCAGTCATACCCACAATGCACTCAACTTTACAAAGCACAGAGCCAGTTACTCAGTATGTATAACAGTTCATATACAAATGCATTCCAAAGAAGCAATAAAATCAATAATTACATAAACACCTTATAATAGGGTATAATGGCTGTGCAGTCGAACCACTTTAGTGAAGCTCAAAGCTTCTTTGAGACAGTTGATTTAACTCTGGTTCGTTTTTGAAGCCATAGTTTGTAGTGTTGTAGTCACTGTAACCATTCAAGTTCAGCTGAAGCTTCCAAAGTCTTTTTAGTATGTGTTTATTTTCATTATCTATCAATCTAACATTTATTTTCTTAATTAACTGTTAGTTGTTTGGTTTATAAAATGTCCGAAAATGGTGAAAAATGTCGATCGCTGTTTTCCCAAAGCCCAAGATGCACCCTCAAATGTTTTCCTTTGTCCGAACCAGCAGTCCACAACCCAAAGATAATCAGGATACTGTCATAGAGGACTAAAGCAACCAGAAAATATTCACATTTAAGAAGCTGGAACCAGAGAATTTGGCCATTTCTTCTTTAAAAAATGACTCAAAATGATTAATAGATTTATTAAAATAGTTGGCGATTGATTTCCTGATGAAATTAATCGTTGCAGCTCTAGTTGTCATGATTTTTTTTTGACTTGTCTGGCTTTATAAATGACTTCTAAAAAATTAGTAGCTCTCTGTTAAGGAGAAATACTGCTAAATGGTATAAAACTTGTGTAGTTGTCTTTGTAATTGTGTTTTTTTCTGAATTGTTGGTGGTGCAGGTGAGTTATCTCACCTGGAAGCAGGAGAAATATTCCAAGGATATGTTATGGAATATTTCCATAGCAGTACTACAATCTACCACCTCAAACATGATCGTGGACTTGAACCAACATTCTACAAAAAAAAAAAAACCCAAACATTATGAGCTTTACCAAATTGTCATGTGCTGCAGGGCTGAGATATTGCATTACAAGGTGCTTCTGTTACTTTGAGCGTCTGGTGCGTTAGCCAATTGCAATCAAGCTGAGGTCACCGGTGAGCCTGACAGGAGATGTGGACTGATGTCAAAGGTCCTGTGAAGGCGCTTGGCCACAGTGGCCTCTGCTGGGAGGTAAGGGTACTGCATGCAGGGGTGGAGGATCAATGGGTAAGATGTGGAGGAGCACAGCTGTGATATTTATTCAAGAACGGGCCGATGATCACAAATTAGTTTAATCCTGTATATGTGCTCATGCTCGTGCTCACCTTAATATAATGAATCACACTCAGCCAACTGTTGTGGTAGATTATAATTGACATGGATGGAACCCAACTGCTTACTGGGAGAGAGTGTGGGAGGCATCTGTCCTGCCTTTGCGCAGCTGCTGGAGAATGATAATAGCAACGTTTGGCTTTTTTTAAAGATTGAACTGGAAAGAAGTCATGTTTGCAAGTCTTGATTAAATCAAGAGTCAGTCAGGAATGTAGCTCATCAAATTATACCTGCAATGTTTTAAATTTGGGAAGCAAGTTTACTCTCTTGGACTGTCTTATCACAGAGAGCGACATCGAATTAGTATCTGACATTAATTAGCGGCTCTGAAATAACAAAACAGGCTGAGAATAGAAGCTGAGAGCAACAGGAGAGATCTCAGTGTGTCCTAAGAAAAAAATTACAAGAAAAGCAAAACAAACAGTGACATCTATTTAAAACTCTGACTGTTTGAAGGCATTTAATGACAATATTGAAACACTTTTTATATGGATAAATGTCAACCACAGTCAGAGAAAACAAATGAAACTCCAGTTAAAAACAACATTCTCATGACAACAAATGGCCTTGTCTCCGAGCAGAACACACAGTTCTACATACAGTAAGTGATGTTTTCCCATAAACTGCTCTCAAAGACCTCACTAAAGCTATTTTCAGTCAGTTTAAAAGTAGCCAAAGCTCTGATATAAATCAAGTAATTGCTAACAGTCCCATGATGTAATTTTAGCTGTAAGCTCCAAGAAACAGAGATCGGCCATTTAAGTGGGATGAAATGATACCATTTAATTCATCTCTATTGAGTGGCCTAATGCCTTCCCAAGTCAAGAGTGTGTAGCTCCGTTTCATGTTGAAAGAAGTGCGTTTTACGGGGTAATTGAAAGGCTTTTATGTCACAAAGTGTTTGGGTCCAAAGCTAGCACTGAAGGATTAAGCCTGGCTCTGACAGAGTATTATTAAGACGGGTGATTCGCAGAGAAGACATGAAAGCGTTTCTTGGATTCTTGGATAACTTAAATCTTGGAGCCAAATTTCCCACAACAACTTATAGATAGATGGGGCTTATGTGTCGTCAGTACAGTTTTGGCAGATTTTGTTGCTGTATTCTGACACACACACACAAAAAAAATACTTCTGTGTAAGAGTGACAGTTAAATCAAGATACCAGCATGAAACAGCTTTTGGTATGTCATCTTGTTGAAGTTCCACATTAAATGGGATTAGAGAGGAAGTTATGGCTTGGGGGATATCTAAATCTGGAACGAAACGAGCAAAAAAGTTTTGAAATGTGCTTTTCTGTGTTTCAAATCAAAATCTGTTACTCCAAGACACGCTGATTGTGTCTTTGCTTCTGTCCCCAGAGGATTTTCCTATCAAGTATGGAAAAAACGGTATAACCTTTGAATAAATGGTGAAACAATTCCCAGAGCAGGCTTGTGAACCGCCAAACCAACATCACCCTTCATCACTGCCATGTCATGACATCATCCTGTTTCCTCTCTACTGGTGTCCCTGTGGTCTGGCCTCTTAATTCTCTGGCTTGAACACTGATGCTCTCAAAAAGGGCTGGGCGACTTAGTCCAACGTTGAGAGACAAGAAAATAATAGCGCTCAACTTAAGTGAAGTCCTGTTGCTCTCTGACTCCCCTGCAGTGTGTCAATGTGAATATTCTCCCTCTGAAGAGCGCTGCGATACAACCTGACATTACCAGCTCGGATTGCCCCCAAATTAGATAGAGTTAGTTTGCTTTGGCTGCGCTCACCGCTCCACAAAAACCTGGACACTGTCTGAACTCCAGAAATGTCTCTAATGACAGACACATGGTACTGAAATGTGACCCCAAGCCGGAGATAATCACTGTCATTTAGTGTTAGAGCAAATCAGTGTGGCTCATTAACACCAAAACCAGTGCAGACCTACATCAGAGGTAAGGGATCAGTCTGCTGAAGATGCATATGATGACAAGCATTTACCCAACATGTGTTCAAATACTTCTGGATACATAAGGTTTTATTGCCTCCACCTTGGGCAAACCACAGTTAAATGAGTGCAACACGGTACATACTTTTCGGTCATTTACATTTGCAATTGTTTCTATCGGTTGTGCAAACATTGTACTCACCAAGTTTTGGTTTTTTCCATCTTAATGCAGATGCAATGTGCTCACCATGTTAACTGCTGAAATCTGGGAATGCAGGGGTCTCGCTAAAAAGAAGTCTGAGGGGACAAGAAACAAAAGTAGTCAGATGATCATGCGGGTTATAAACAAATCAGGTTTGCCAAACAGACATTCTGGTTCAAGTTTGACCTACTCCACTAGCCGTAGTTTTTTTGTGCAATGAAGGATTAGTGCAGACTTTTTGAGTATGCCTGCTTTTAGTTTACCTCCAAAAAACAAAACAAAAAACAATCTGGTTTAACTGTTGGGTTGTTTACTTATTATTTCTTGCCCTATCAGACATTGTTGTAGCAATGTGACCAGATCTCAGCAGCATAACTTTTGCAAAATTTTAAGATAACTGACATAAACAATGGCTTATATTTTAAACAGTCATGGCAGGTCCAGGTGGAACTAATAACCTAATAAAATAACCTAATAAAAATAATAACGCCACAGTTCAGCCGTAATTAATATTATTAACACACCTGTGCTTTTTCTGACATGTCAAAATTGAAAAAAGGTTTAGTCCACACAACAATGACTAGGCCATGTAGCTAACACTTTGGTCTTATAAAAAAAGCTCTCCTTTAATATCAAAAAGCATTTCGAGCACAAGACATTTAAAGCCATTTTGAGAGAGGAAAAATACGACATTAATCATCTTATCAACATAGGGCTGAGTAATCCAGAACTATGGCATCAGAGAGAGAAAGAGAGAGAAGGAGGAAGGGCCAAAAAGAGAGTGGAGACAGATGAGACAGAGAATGTGACCCCAGTTTGACTGCTGAGAATAATAAAGCTAATTGTAACACTTAACCCCGCTGTGAAAATAAAAAAGGAGACTCGAGTGAGTGAAGCCTGCACACCACAAAAGCTACAAGGGCAATTCGGAGTATTTACACCACTGCAAACCCTGTATTATCATCGTCATTGTGTACTATTGTTTTATATTAAACAATATTCTTATTTCACCTTCCATAGTTGCATCCATCCGGCATTTGTTCAAACATTTCATCTCCCATCGACTTTTCCTTTGCTCTGCTGTAACTATCTTCCACAGTCGCACCTACCTTTATTGATCCATGAGAGCTCCCGTACTCGACGGAACGTGCGGTTTCAGGAAGTAGCGACAGTCTGACCACAACAAAAGACGAATATAGCGCCGTTTCTCTACAAAATTCATTTTTCCACAATCATTTTCTTTTTCAAACTTGCTCCGTGCAGCCTGCTTTAACTTTGGGTACTTTATCAGTGCGGACAAAGTTCGGTTAAAGTTTACTACCGGGGAAGTTTTGTACTTTTTCAAGCAGTTTGCTAACGTTTTTAGCAGGCTATCAAGTTAGCCTAAACAGCTAATGTTACAGTAACTTCAGATGGATCGAGGTTCGTGTCAGGACTGAGCCTCAGGCGACTTTGAATGTGCTGTCAGACCGCTGTGAAAGTGGAATAGTGTCCCTATAGAGAGGTGGGTGAATAAGCTTGTTGCTTATTTAATTATCTGTAACAGCACTTCCAACACTTCCATTTATGTTTCATTTTCATGCCAAGCAAGTGAAAGTATAGTGGTGTCAAGGTCAATGTATTTGTATAGCAACTTTCAACAAGTGTTTAAAGGTGCTATATGTAAGAATAGCCTCAGCCCGTCTTGTCTCGTAATACCACTTTGTACCTCAGGCCATAGTGAGTCACTGTTGTGTCCAGTCTGCCGTCAGTGTGACATGAGAAGATGAAGAAGTAGCGCTGCCCCGAGCAATTGGTAGAAATGGCGGAGATTTTGAGCCAGGCTAAAAGCTGTTGTAATGTAGGTCCATTATTATGTCACTTTATTAAAGAGAGTATTTTTCAACCTGGTCCCAATTTTCCCATCTTTTTGTGTCTAAGTGACTAATGGAGACAATTTTTGAAACTGGTCCAGCGAGAGCGCTGCAGCCGGCAGTCGTTGTTGTCGAAATCAGCTAAATATTCAGCCATGAGTTTGAAAATCTTTTAGATAACACTAAGCTACACTTTCTGTACTGCAACGCAACAAACTTCTCCCGGCACTCCCAATTCCATACTCCACACTTATTCTAAGCAGGTTTTGAGTATGTAGTGTGCTCATACTAAGGGACAAAATTATGTATGTTTATGATGTACAGTATTGTCCCACAATGCAATGCACAAAGGAAATGCAGGAGCTTTTCACAGCTGGGAAAAATGAATATAATCATGGATGGCGGTGAAATAGACTGACTCAGGAACTGCTAAAAAAAAAAATCTTTGGAAATATACTTTTTTGATGTCTAATTGGCAAAAAAACTGTTTATAATAATAATAACTTTATTTATAACTAACTTTATTTATATAGCACAAAAAAAACAAGTTACAAAGTGCTTTACAAAGACATAACAACAAAAGTACCAGATAAATAATAAATAAAATTAGAATTCATACAGTATTAATAACAAGTGAGGTATGAATTATTAAAACACAGCAATTCTGAAAAAGTGTGTTTTTTGATTTAGTTGATTTAAAAGAAGAAACACAGCTAGCCTGTCTGATCTCCTCCAGCATGTCATTCCAGAGTCTCACTGCCCTGAGTCCAAAGGCTCAGTCTCCTCTGGTTTTTAGCCTTGACCTAGAACTTACTAACAGACCTCTGCCGGAGGATCTCATGCTGCAGGGGTTAGTAAATCAATGATATACAGTAAAAGTAATCAAGTTTGTTATCAAAGATGACACCCAGATTTCTGCACTGGGTTTTGATGCAACAGGACAGAGAACCTGTGGAGGGAGAAGTGCTCACTGGAAGGGTCTGGTCCTATGATACTGGCTTCTGATTTATCTGAGTTTAACTGAAGAAAGTTTTGAGAGAGCCTGTTTTTGGCTGGACCAGCCCGCGGACCAGCCCTATAACCACGGTTGTCTGTGAGTGATTGACTGACTGAGTGAGTGATGAAATTACACCATTGGTCGGCTGGCCGTGTTGGACTTTCCCCATTGGTGCGATTCAAAATGAATCGGCGCGAGATGATGGAAATGGAGGACAGCAGCGTGATGCAGACTGACTGTGTTTCCTGCTCCGAGCTCTGACGCTCTCAGCTCCAGTGTTAAATGCAGTGAAGTCGGCTAAACTCCTGTTTAAACAGACACATACCAGCGTCTCTGCCATCTCCTCCTCTACTGTCCAGTGTGATCGACTCTCCGGCTGGCAGCGCTGTCAGCAGCTGGCAGGAGAGATACTCTGTGGTGCATTTGGATCTTATAACTGAACTAATACCAGGATGCAAACTTTTCATTTTTCTGACGTTTTCACATTACAAATGATGAACAACAGCATTAAAACACGAGTCTTGCAGGTGCGCTTGATTTGACTGTACCTGCGGTAACTGGGTGGAGATAAGCCTCCTGAATTTGCAACCAAAATGCTGTCAAAACTTTCATTTACAATTTCCACCACAGCCTCCATGATCAACAACTGGGAAAGAGGCAGAAAAAAGGTGTATGAAAACATGAGGGAGAGCGCAAAGTTAAAACACCCCAAATATCAATCACACTGACAAAACACTCAATACAGAGTGAACAACAAGAGACATCTGCAGAGCGAAACAGATTAAAGGGCAGCAGGGGGAGTTAACAGATAATTAGAATAGTTAGAATTAAAATAAGTTCTCTTTCAAATCAAACATTTGAAGATATGAGTGGAAAGTATTGTTCTTGCAACTGAATTTATAACCTTTTTTTTTTTTTTTTTTTTTTTTTAACTCAAATGAAGGTTAACCATGTCATGTGATATGCTACTTCAGTACACTTTACCAGCAAATATTACTGGGACCACTACAGAAAATTGCAGATGAACATTTATTATCCAGGAATTCACACTATAGACACTACCACTGACTATCGCTGTCACACATTGGCCACAATTTCACATACTGACCACACATGGTCCAGCCATATATTAGGTTTTGACTTGGTTCATGATAATTAGTATGCAGTACATATTGCATGCAATTTATATCATTACAAATAACTGTCAATCAATTTCTTAAGATAGGTATCTTAATAATTAATTGATTAATTAATTTTGCCATTGCCAAAACAGTTTAAACCTAGGGGTATCTATCCTTAAAGAACGAATTCAGCCAGCACATGTAGAAATATTACTCTACGTTACTACGTTTTTCAATTCTTAAGGCCATATTGGCATCAATGCGGTTAAAACACCCCAAATTCTAGTTATTCTGACATTTTCAGTCGCACAGAAGGTTTCACCTTATACAAACGTAATGTCTTCCTATTCTGTATGTCACCCATACAGGACGATGCCACGCTTGCAGTCCGGTGTGTGGAAGCATTTCACCCCGGCCATCAAAGATGGGCGGGAAACCTTCATGTGCAACTACTGTTCTAAGACATACACAAAGAATGCTACCAAGATGCAGATGCATTTGGACAAATGCAAGGAGTACTCTGTGGTTTCACAGCAGTCACCAGGCCCAGATGGAAGCTCCTCTGCCTCCATTCCTGTTCCCTCCTTCTCCTTTTTACCATCTGCCACTCCTGGGGGACAGTTCCTCATTGATTCAGTGGATCAGCGCAGTCAGGCATATGCTGACGAGTGCCTGGCAAGAGCTGTGTATGCCACCTCCTCACCCCTCACTCTCACAGACAATATTTATTGGAAACGATTTTTCAACGTGCTCCGGCCCGCTTACTGTCCGCCCACCAGAGAGGCTCTGTCTTCTCATCTCTTGGACTGTGAGTATGACAGAGTACAAAGCCAGGTTCATGAGGCCATAGGGAAAGCAGACTGTGTCACCATCATCTGTAGTGGATGGTCTAACTTAAAAGAGACTGGAACCATAATTTACATTGTTGCAACTCCTGCACCACTGTTTTACAAATGCACAAAGACAAAGGAGCAGGCACCTGCAGGCACGTTTATTGCTTCGGAACTAAAAGAAATCATAAATGAAGTGGGCCCACAAAAGGTCTTTGCTGTTGTCACTGATGATGACCCGGAAATGATGGCAGCTTGGGCTGAAGTAGAAGAGACCTTCCCACACATATCAGCTATCGGTTGCACAGCGTGCGGCACCCAGCAGCTCTTTGATGAAATTGTGGCACAACCATCAATGAAAGCGCTGTGCAGGAGAGCTGAGCAGGTGGTGAGGTATGTTACAGAGCGAAAACTATTAGCAGAGACCTTTAGGTGCTGGCAGACTACAAAGACAAGAAACCATGCTGCCAATAGAACAGCACTGGTACTGCCTACTGGCTCTGACTGGACAGGTGTGGTTAACATGTTCAACAGCCTCCTGGAGGGTCAGAACTCTCTCCAAGAGATGGCCACCTCACCCACACTGGATGTTGAAGCATCCATCAGGGCCGCATTACAGGACGCAGCATTTTGGAAAGGGTTAAGTAGCAGCCGGAACCTGCTGTACTTGATTGGGAATTATATTAATTACATGAAAAGAGAAGATGCTGTACTCTCGGGTGTTGTTGACATGTTCAGTCAGTTAAGATACCACATCGGAGCCTCCTTGTCTGGGTCTGTGTTGCACAGTAGTGAACAAAAAGCTGTCATGGCATCATTAGACAGGTGTCAGGAGTTTTGCATCAAGCCCATCCACACAGCGGCATACATGCTGGATCCAAAGCATATTGGACAGCAGACGCTCTCCGGGGAGCAGATAAACAGTGCTTTCTATGTCATCTCCAACCTGTCACACCATCTAAATCTTGATGAGGGTAAAGTGCTTGGCAGCTTTGCCAGGTACTCAGCTAAGCAGGGCCTATGGAAGGGAGCTGGGATATGGAGCTCATGCCAGCATGTGTCCGCATCGACCTGGTGGAAAGGGCTGTGTTCCTCTGAGCCGCTGTCCCCCGTGGCCTCCGCCATACTCCAGATCCCACCAACAACAGGGACGTGCGAGCGCCTACAGTCACACTTTTGCAATGCAAAGGTGCAAGGTTCTCTGTCAGCCGACAGGGTGCAAAAACTGGTAGCAGTGCAGACGAATCTCAAGCTTTTAGAGCCAAGCGATTGTGAGTATGCTCCTCCGGAGAGTGAGGAAGACAGAAAAGTTTCATTTCAATCTGAGACTCAGTAGGAAGACAACATGAGAAAGCCTGAAGCTATGTAGAGCAGACAACATGCATTGTGATTCTCATTGCTTGAGAAGGGAAATAAAAAAAAAAAGACTTGCAAGTAAACAAAATACTGGTTTATTAGATTAAATGTACATTTCCAGTGAAATGTATGGGCTTAGTTAGCTACTCGCATTCCTCTCTTTACTCTAAAGTCTGTTAAAAAAGGAAATGCATAAAAAATGGTTGAATAATATAGCTGCAAGGGGAAATTTGCGGGTTCAAACCTTTTCGCGCTTAACAGAAGGAACCAGCTCAGTCGGCCAAAATTAAAGCACATTGAGCTGGACTTGTGTGTGAAATTTCAAGTCACTGATTTACAGCGTGAGGGGCGTGGCCTTTCCAAAATTATGTTTTTGGGGCCTTAATTACAGCACCACCATCTGGCCGAATAAGTATTCCAGCTCCCGGCAATTTGAGCCACTGCGGCAGACAAATAATAATAAACCGGCACAAACTCAATAGGTGATGCCTTCATATGTTTTAATCATGTATAATGCATACTCTTGATGTAGATGTTGTATTACAAATAGTATATATAAGCTTTATAATCACATCATGAAATATTAATAGACTAACAAGAGGTCTAATCTTTGTTAGTTTTAAATGGTGTAAATAAAATTGTATTTATTGACTATAACACTTTGCTCTGTTCTGAATTTCTACCTGTGTTTCAAGAAAATATTTCATTTGATTTTCTACAGAAGACCACCGCTCCACCTGGCTAAATCTTTGGTGCTGGAAGCATCAATGTGTCCAAACTGATAGAGGAGATTTCCGCACTTAGATCTAAGCAGTGTTTCACTTTATAGAGAATTAAGATACAAATAATTCCCACACTTGAGATTTTTTGTTATTTTAGTTTCATCAGTCCAGCCCACATGTAAGCTGTTAATCCAAATAGGTTAAAATTCAAATAGAGGGGAAAACCCCCCAGATGTATCCCTTTACAACAAAAGTTTAATGAAACATAAAATACAGTCTTGGCTTGTAAGAAAGTTAAAAACCACAGCATCACAAATAACTGCAGTGGAAATGATCTAGAAAGACGTGTGCATTTTCTCACTCCCATTTCTCCCACACGCTCATTCACCGCACTCTCCCTCCTCTCTTGTCAGCCTGCTGTGTTCGTCTGGTGGTTTGGCACAGCGCGGCCTCAGGGTTCTGAGGGGAGATCTGGGCCTTGTAAATACTAGCATTATTAATCTTAATAGGAACAAGCCAGGACGGCTCTGGAGGTGTCTCCGCCTCGAAGGCAGCAGACCTGCCGTAAATCTGAGACACTGTTCTCCTCTGCATCCCTCAGTAAATCTATCACTACCTACATCTTCCCTCCCTCTCTCTCTCTCTCTCTCTCTCTCTCTCTCTCACAGTTGCTTTCTCTGCTGCCCGTTGTCAGCTCTACATGGGGATTTTGTAGTCACTGACAACAGATTTGAGGGCAATAATTACAGTGATGGTATATATCATTTTACAGATAAAGAGGGCTGTTTTCATGATGTATGCTGTTTATGACAGATTGCAGTGTGTTGGTTGGTTTTAAAGTTGCCCTTTGTGTGATTTAGTCATACCAGGCAGAATGCATGAAATGACTGTTTTTCATCTGTGTTTCATCATTTGAAGCAGGCCAAGATTAAGATTGTGAAGGTCCCAATGTGTTATCAGCTGGTGAGGTGTTTCTGCTACTCTGTAATGATGTCTTACAATATAATGCAGTACAAAACAACACAGTTTATTCAATATGGTACAACTTCGTAAATTACGTCCTTTAACACTTAATCTGGTGTTATTCTTTATCTGTCTTGTGTCAACAAATTTGACAAAAAACACCAAATATTGCCGGGTACTGCAGTTTTTAGTAAATTTTACTCTTAACAGGAGTAAATAGTCCATTTGTTGGGGATTATCTGCTGCAAATTTTTTTTTGTTCGCTAATGAGCATATATTACGGGTCAGTGTTTGCAGGATCGACTCAAACTGAACTACTGTGCCTGTGTTCATCGCAATGATGGAACATGTCATCAAGTGCAACGGTGCGGTTCACTGATGTGTGTTTAATAGTTTTGGGGCATGAAAGAAGCGTTTTCGATCCGATACACTCCATACCGAGGCTTTCTGGTGTGCAAGAACTTTGTAGTAATAGTTTTTGGACAACAATGGAGGTCTATGGAACAGAGGCTTCGGCTATATAGCTACGTTGGTTTTGGTCTTTTCATTCCATTTGCTAAGACTAAGAAAAATATAGAATACCACCAGTCTCACTCTTTAAGTGCAGTATTTTTTCATAACTGAGCGTTTGTCATATTGTTTTGGCCTGCAAGGCAGTCATAACTAACCTACTACTTATTCAGCATTTAGTGCTTTTGAGATAGAGCACGCCAGATGTCTTTCACTGAGCACAGATTTTCTTTCTGCTTACTATAAAATAATTACTGAGACCATATAACTGTAACAACTCAAGAGAATTTATTTAGGGTCTGGTAGCAGCTTATTACCTATATCCAGTTATTTGTATGAATTGCTGGACTGGAGCATAGCTATTCTTATTATACTTAAGATAATCACAGAGTATCCTTATCCTACTTACATACCTTTATAGACATTAAATTAAAGGAAACTTATTCTTCCATCAAAATGAAATGGATAGGTACAGATGCAAAACAAATTGAACCCTGGTTTGGTAACAAATCTTCAAATAATTGACTTAATACCATTAACAATTACAGGTTCATCCTGGAAATGTATTATATTGCCCATAAAACTTAAAGAGTCCTTTCTGAGTCCATGCACTAGTAAAACCGAAACGGTGGGCAATAAAAAAAAAATTAAAAAACAAAAAAAGTCTCTCTTCTAGTAGGAATCCAAATGAGTCCTTTAATTGTCTTTAATTGGGAAATGCAGTACCGAAACATGTCCAGGTGGTTCCTCTCCTCTAGCCACATGGAAAAAGCAGTCCCTCTTCATCTAAAGCCTGTGCGCGCGTTTTCACAGCATATGAGTTATTACATAAAAATGTTTGGTTCATGTTCAAAATCTTTGGCAAAATGCGAAACTGTACTCATCAGTATTGTACTTGAATGTGTTTGTCTGAGTCTTTTGTTTCTTCCATCTTTGACATTAATTTGATAAAACACTGAGCAACACAATGCAAACTATAGCTCGCTGTAACTTATATTAAATGCAAAGCACACATTACTCCCAGTAATAACAAGGAGGAAAACTATGCCTATCTAACATCCATCCAACATATTCCTTTGGCTTTTAACTTAAAACATCATAAACCATGTGGATTTACATTCTGGACACAGGTCAAGTCAAGTCAATGTTATTTATATAGTGCCAAATCACAACAGAAGTTATCTCAGGGCACTTTTCGTAGGTCTAGACAGTCCCCTTTTAATTTATAGGGACCCAACTTTACCCCATGAGTAAGCACTTGGCAGCAGCAGCAAGGAAAAACTCCCCTTTAACGGGAAGAAACCTCGAGCAGAACCGGGCTCTAGGTGGGCGGCCATCTGTCTTGAGGGAGGGGGAGAGAGAGGAAGAAGGAGAGAGGGGGAGAGAGACAGAGAAGCGCAATAATAACAATAACAACAATAATAATAATAGAAATATGACTAATAATAATAATAATAGCAGGCGTGGGCGTCGAGCAGGACCACGGCAGCACGGGGTCCGCAACCATGACCCACGGAAGCTCGCGATCCATAACCAGGCGGACCACAACCATGATCCATAGGAAACTGTGAGACGAGAAAGCACAAAAAACTCCAGGGGAGAAGCCAAGTTAGTAACATGCATTAATGGTACATGAATGTGTTCAGATGGAGAGTGGGAGGAGGAGAGAGGAGCTCAGGGCAATATGGGAAGTCCCCCGGCAGTCTAGGCCTATAGCAGCATAACTAGGGTCTGGTCCAAGGCAAGCCTGAGCCGGCCCTAACTATAAGGAAAAAGGAAAGTTTTAAGCCTACTCTTAAGAGTGTCTGCTCACCTTTGTCTATGACTGTTTACAATAGTAGTGACTTTACAAACCAAATTTGCCACCAGGCTTGCCTATTTCATTTTATGTTCAATGACTAATGTTAGCTGAGCTGAAACATCACATAACAAGACAAAGTTACAAAAGAAAATTCTACCTTACTAACTAGTTAAATAGCCATTTCATACCTCTGACCTGTTATTCCCTCATCTGTTATCACAGCCGGTGGCGAGTGACAGAAGCACTGTTGCTGGATGCACGTACGTAACTTTACCGTACTTCAACTGTTTACTCTTCTCTGCCCTGGTGGGTTGGTCAAATGGCTGTGATTGGCTGGATGGCCGTTCAATCAATCTAATGCAGGTGAAAATGCAGGTGTGGCAACACCTGTGACACCGGCGGTTACTGAAGAGTTGAATCAACACCTTTATAATACCATTATAAGCTTTACAAAATGTTATTGCATGGATTTACATTTTGCAAATGTAAATGTTTTGGTATTGCATATAACCATGCATTCTTACATCAATTTACATTTCCATGCAAGTAAGAGGAAATCGAAACTGTTTCATTTCAGCTCGGGCATTGTAAGTGCTCTTCTGAAGAAACACAAGCTCTTGACAATATTGGCTGCACACATATGCACAAGAATCTCAGAGGGAGGTCTGGCAACAAAACTCAACAATGGAAAACATTCTCCTTTCTTTGGAGAATTGTGATTGGGATACTGATTAGGCTGTCTGAGTTCCCTATTAAACTCTTTACAGTACATTACCCACCAAGTCTCTAGACACCATGGCAGCAGCAGATTTTGATGTCTCTCTTAAATCTCTACAGAGGGGCACCAGACGATTTGTTTGTAGTTCTGGATTATAAAGCACATTGCTGGGTTAGCTACGTATTATAGTCCAATAATTAATGTCAGATGAGATTCGGTGTAATTTTGTAATCTGATCAGGTCCACATAGCATGGCTGCTTGAACAGCTGGTGTCAATCCAACTGTAACTATCCCGTCAAAGGCTGATACTATTATCTTGGCCTGGAACAATGGCTGGCTTTAGCAGTGGCTGTGTGCATGAGACAGAGAGAGCAAGTGAGGAACTGGTGGGCTGCTTACATTGCAAACAAAAGCGAGTTTGTCTGGGGATCATTGAGAGGAGAAAGTTATATTTTTACACTAGTATCAATGGCTGAATATAAAACCCTGAGGGGAAAGGTGCAGTATGAGATTTCATCAACAGGTCTTTCACTACTCCCTCTCCTTCTCCATGTAGCATATGCTGTAGCCTGTTCACTGTCACTCAGCGTGTGAATGTGTAAAGCTGTATTTTATAAAAGAGCATGCTCATCTGTTGATAGTTATAGTGAAATTAGTGTGTTTTTGGTATGAAGCGGTTCGTCTGTTACATGACCAGCTGTCACAGCAATTACCAAAGAAATAATGGCTTTGTAAACTGCTGTGCTGTTGATTTTTGTAAATGAATATTTCCAACATTTTAGGAAATGCGTTTAATTGATCAGTACCACTCTCGTGTGTGCATTAGTTCGGAGATGGGACGCGGTTAGCTTAGCTTAGCATAAAGAGTGAAAGCAGGGAGAAACAGGCTTGGCTATAATTCCTTATTGAACTCTTGTGTTTTTTACATTTCTGTTTGCGTGGGGATTAAATACACATGGTAAATGTGTTCATTTGTGTACTAATTTTAGTACTGCCTGATATGTAATAGCAAACGTTACAACATTGTGAGGTGCAACAACACAGCGTTACGTGCCGTTAGCTGGTGAATCTGCCCAGTTCTCAACTGGTTCTCACACCATAACTGAATTTCTCACCGATGGCCATTATTTCTCTAATCCTTGTTTGTTTCTGATCCTTTGGACACCTAGCAGGATCAGAATTATGTGTTTGTAGTCTGCCATATTCATATACAGTACCAGACAAAAGTTTAGACACACCTTCCCATTCCCTTGAATGAGGAATATTTTCAACATCAGCATCAAAACTAGCGCTGAGATCCAGATTTCTTATTGTTAAACTGGACCTAGCTTGAAAATGGCCTTATAAAATAGAGTCCAGGTGTCACTGTAGTGTATATAGATATCTTTTTAAAAAAATCCAAATTCTACCTCATGCCACACATTAGTTCATTGGGGTCTCTTTATGCTACACTCGGCTAACCACGTCCCTTCACCTTCTCCAAACGCGAGAGTGGTAACAATCTTTATATCTCACTTTCGGACAGAAAGCTAAGAAGCATATTTCCCAAAATGTTGAACCAGCCCTTTAATTAAGCTCATTTAGGGTAGAGTGTGCAGCCATATTTCAGTGACTAAACCAATTCAAGTTCACAAGGGCAATGGCAGGAGTTTAACCTAACATGCATACCTTTTTGGTATGTAAGGAAACCAGAGGAAATCCACATGAATGCGGGGGAAACATGCAAACTACATACAGAAAAACCAGAAGGGTGGAGGGTTGAAGTCAGGACCTTTCCAGTTGTGGGAACCACTGCTGGCCACTGACCCACTCTGCCACCCTGTTAATGTACCTAATTGGATGTTTCTAATTCTAAATACAGTCATCTTTGAGTGTGATATAAATTTTAATTTGCTGTTGAGCCCTACTCTATCTGAACGTCTTACTCTGTGGTGGGTACAGCCAAGCTACAACTCGCCTCCCCCACTCGATCCATCTCACTGAGCCCAAAGTGGCCGACCAACTGCATCAGTAGGCTGAGGCTTTATTTAGAGATGACCATTGTGTCAGACTGTTAGGCCATGTAACCGTTGCTCACGTTGAACTTACTGTAATAACAGGCCGGCAACAATTTGAGGCTAGAGTCTCCCATAATTTTCTCATTCCTCACCCATCAAGGCCAACACCAACCCACCCATCAACCCACTCCCCTCCAACCCCCCCTCGTCTGAAAAACAAAAACAACAGATGGGCTGTGCCAAGGAGACTGTGACTGCTCCTGGCCATTACCACAGTGAGAAGCCGGAGGGGTGGTGGGAAGGTTGTGCTGCTTGGATTGCAGATATGTAAAGTAACCCAGTGGCAAGGAGAATATGGGTTGTTCTCCCTTGCATGTCCTGTTCTTGCTGCTCTCAGCACCTCATAATGCTTTTATAATTACATTCCAACCCAGCTGAATCATGATTAGTTGATCACAGCATTTTTTTTCTGCCACTATAATCTTGTAAAGCAAACCTCAGGTAGGCTGACCTTCTCTACTTACAGGGAATTCAATGATATTAGGCGACCCGCAGAAGACCTGATAACTTACAGAGCTGCCAAGTCTCACGCAATTGACACAGATCTTGCGATCTCACACCACACACGCCTTTTCTCGCGCTAACTTTTCATCTTCACTTCCTCTGATGTAAAATTTGTGATTTTTAGGCAAAGGAACAGTTTTTTTTTTTCAAGTTCAGAAGGGCTGAGGCGCAGAGCATAACAAGGTTGAGGAAGCACTTTTCACAGATTGTCTGTGAATGCACCAATCATCATCTGCTTGAACTGAAAGTGTGCAACAACAAGTCATTGTGAGGGTGTTCCAGTGGAGCTGATAATACATTCATATATTACTTCTATTTGGATAGATCTATTTGTATTTTAAGCTGATATAATGAACTTGTTAGCAAACAGTTCATTCTTTACACATCCAGCAGTTACAGAGCAACATTATCGTTCATTTGGAGTCGTGTTTCTGTCCACCTGATGAATCTAAGTCCAATATTCACTCTTTTTAGCTCTGTATTTGGTCTCTATCAGCTCCTGAGAGAAATATCTGGCTCTTTAGCTGCTAAAACCTCCACTATGTTCATCAGCTATTCACTAACTGTGTCTGTTTGCCGTTTGGTGCTGAGCAGGTAGTGTACAGTGGGTTTTAGAGCTTTTTCGGTGAAAACAGCTGCATGCTGTGGCCGAAAACAACACTATGAGAGTGCTGAGAGTGAACCTAAACAGTAAACGTTGCAGCCAGAAAGCTAAATGATTAGCTGAAACAAAGCTCCACCAAGGGGGAGCTGAGGTCGGGTGAAAATTCTCTGTAGGCTCATCGCTACGAGGGAAATATCGGACGTTACACGTTGTCATTTGATACATTGTTCATATAAAAAATATTGATTATAGCCGCTTTAAGCTTTATGTCGATAATAGACGTTCATTATTATGTCATGGTAAAATATGAAAACAGTTGGCTTGTGAAAACACTCCACCAGGAATGAATGTGCTGTTGGTATATTATGTAATTTTTTTTTGTTTCAACCGCTTTCATCTGGATTCTTGAAAGAAGTTGAAACTTGTTGTCTGGAATTGGTTTGTTGCTATGAGCTGATGTGTGATTTTGGTTTGCATGGTGTTGTGCCCACAAGGACGGAGCACTTGGT
This sequence comes from Scomberomorus guttatus, assembly GCA_038419695.1. Classification (NCBI taxonomy): domain Eukaryota; kingdom Metazoa; phylum Chordata; class Actinopteri; order Scombriformes; family Scombridae; genus Scomberomorus; species Scomberomorus guttatus. The sequence continues at coordinate 8,685,756 of CM076461.1, forward strand.
AGGAGCTGGCATCACACACAACTTTATTTTATTCCAGCAAACATTGGCTTTAGCTGAAAGCCGAGGGACTCATCTGGGATGAGAAATGGCATGAAATAACCCGAATAGTAATGACTCTGTTGGGGACGAGGCCGTTTGCACTACATAGGAGGTCTATCTATTACATCTTTCTAAAGTCATTTTGTTTGGGGTAATAGCAAAGCGTTCTTATCAGAAAAGGTTGTAAAAATGGCAAAAGGCTGGAGGAGAACATGAAACAAAGCCTATTAAAGACAGAGGGATCTTAGACTCAGCTGTTGAAATGCTCTCAGTGGCTTCCTGACATTGGCAAAACAAAAATAACATTAATTTTCTTTTTTTCCACCTGGAGAGAAAGTGATAGTCACATTTGAAATACCTATTTAACAGCAAGGAAAGGGCATGTGATACGTCATCATCATTACAGGTGTGGGAGAGATCTGTGTAGAAGACAGGTCTTGAATCTGATTTGTTGCTATCATCAGTCATCTCTGGGGGTGTTTTCATCCCTTGTCTCTCTATGTCATATATACACTTCACCTCCCTGCCTTTTCCCTGTCCCTCTCATCCTCATTCTCCATCTCGTGTGCTCACTGAACAACATCCGAGGATTCAGAAAAGAAATCAAAGCAATGATATAAAGGGAATCTGGAGACTTCTTCCCTCCCATGAAGACCAAAGGTTGCTGTCTTTTGAATCAAGCTGCTCTTTTGTTTCTATCCTGGAGATGAAGTGAGAGAACTGAGCCGGGGCCCGAGCCGCTCTTGGAACGTGTCGCTTTTCCTGCTCTCCTCGAGCGGCAGAAACCTTGGTGGTGCCAAGTACGCAGCTTTAACTGCTACCAGATGTACAATTATAACCACTTACAACCACCAAGGCCCTTTTGGTGGGCAAAGAATAGAGGGAGATAAACGACTTGGCAAAATAATGAACATTCTGCAGAAATATTTATCTGTTTCAGCTTTAAACTATTTTTTTAATATGGGTTTTTTTATTGTCTCTAAGATGCAGATTGTGTGCTCTGAGCCATATAAACCACTACAGAAGTTAGTATGTTTTATAAGCTAATTATAGCCAAACACAAGCACTGAATAAAAGAGGGTGTATTGATTTTCATCCAACTCATTATTGAGGCCAAGTGAATGAGCCAGATTCTTCTCTCTGCTCCAAAAGTGAAAAAAAAAAACAGTTTTATTTGTCTCTTTTTGAGGATATAATGTTCATTCAAGTTGACATATAGTTTCCTAAGCCTTGCGAGGAGGCATACAACCTCATCCATCTTGTCAAAATGATTTTACTTGCCTTCATTGTAAAGATTTCGGTGGAGTTCATGGGAAGTTTTAAAAAGTAGACGGGGGGGAAAGGAGATAGAGAGAATGAAAAGCATGTGTTTCACGTGTTCGGGAAGTCCCCTTTTTCCTTCATTTTCTCCATTTCTAGAATGTTTTCCATCAAACCCTGTGAGCCTCCGATCATGTCGAGATGGAATGTCAGAGGTGCTGATATATTTATAGTGATGATCATCAGCCTCACCCCGAAGGAGCAAACGCACGGTAATAGTGCCTGTTTGCTTCCCCGTCACCTCATATGTCATTACACGCAACCTGTGAGGTCCACACTGCATCATCCACTGATTTTATACCTGTAGCAACAATGGTTAGGGTGTGTCTGTGTTACTAGGCAAAGGAATAAGATACACATAAATCATCATAAATCTTTTTTGGATAATAATAATAATTTAATAATAAAGAATTCCTTACAGTACTCCATGCTGCAAGACATAATGTAGTTTTATGAGTGTTGCAGATACTTTTGTTCTATTCAGATTATTTGGCGTTCAGCTGGAGGTTAGAAAATCGAGAGCAGCATGTCTGTATTTCTTATGGTAATCACTGTATTTTCCAGCATTTACACTTGTCCAGAAGTCAGACTGTAGAACAATGTACTGTCTGTAAAAAGATGGAAAATAATCCCACTGAAAATCCAACTAAGCCATCACCACAGCAATACGTTTTCTATGGAATGAATGCGCTGTCTGTTGGCTACAGAGTGAAATCGGGCAGTCACCCGAGCTACAAAAAAAGCAAGGCTATACAAGCACATAAAAAGCTGACTTGGCCAGACTGCGGCACACAGGTGTGTGACAGTGTGTACAAAAGGTGGACAGCGTGTTATTACAGGTGTGTAACCACATGTTGACATACCCTCCCTCCTCTGCTGACAGGGTGCTGGTTTAGTCTCCTCTGACCCTGAAGGCTGAATGAGCACACTGCAACCAGTCACTGTAACCTAAAGCACCGCAGGATATGACATTATGATTTAACCTCAGTTTTGTGGTCAGGAATGTACTGATTGAAAGGGTCTCAGGGAGTTGGCGCAGGATCCTAAATCACCACTCTGAGGGGTGTGATAAATATGAATGAAGGCTCGAGTCACTCAAGGCCCGCAAACAGGAAGAAGACCATTCAAGTAGTTGTACATTTTATAGCTTCGAAGCCATCCTTTCATCTCAAAAAAGAAAGGAAATGCAAAGATCCCTCATTAGAAGTACTCTTTGTCGTCTCTTTGTTTCGCACTGTTAATTTGCAGCAATGAATAAGGTCAGGGGGTCATCAGATGTACCCTAAATTAACCCAATCACAGTGATGAGCTACTGATTTTGTTGAGATTGCTGATCATGGATCATGGAAAGAGTAGCAAATATATTGTCAAGAGAAGTACAGATGCTGTTGATTTGAAAGTGTAGATATATAAAATAAGAAAAAAATCAGGTGGTTAAAAGTTATTAAGGAGCTCTTTTATAATGTACTGAGTATAAAGGCTGATGAGTTAAACTCTTAATTTGAATACAAAGAGACCAGATGGGAACACTGTTTGCTGTTAGTAGGCTGTGTGACTGTGTTTTTCAGATGTATACTGTAATAACACTTAAATTACACTCTATAGTAAAATTACACAGGATATGAACATGGGCATAGGGCGTGCATTATTCCCCCCCACAGCTGTGTTATCAACTTGCAGACAATTGTGTGACAAACACAAATATTTTCTCATATTTAGCATATTTAGACACACTCAAAAACCTGCACTTTAACTTAAGTTGCATTACCAGTTACTTTATACTTTGTAGAAATATATTATAGCACTACATACAAAGCACTATGGAAAATTGACTACTGAAAACACTTTGCACTACCACCATATACTGCACACAATTCTTTATATACAAAAGCACATGTAGTTGTATTGTTCAGAAAGTCAAACTTAAATTACACAGGCAATGATAGCCAAACAAAAACTGTTTTGTCATATACACGTACATACAGTAAATAACAAAATTGCATGAGTAGAGATATACCTGTACAATATTTTAACACATAACATCACATTGATCTTTTGTCACTTGGGTACACACTCAAATCAGCCTCCAGCTATTCGCCACTCAGTTTACTATTCAGTTACTGTAGCAATGTAGGGTATAATTTGTCCCTTCCACCATCCCTGTTTTCACTGTGAGAAATGAACTGGCAAAACATTTTGGCAACTAATCAGTTTTTTTTTTTGTTTGCTTTTTTATCAAACCAGAGTCTGTATTGTTCTAGTTCTAGTTTCCACTGAGCTAATTAAAAAACTAGTAATTTGGGTATTAAGTTTAAATATCAAAAGGGAACCTGGCAGCTAGTCTCAATAATGTTAAGAATTAAAACATGAGGGGTAACGTGAATGAATAAAAACGACCCTTTTAAGAAGACAATGTGAGATATTTCCTCTGTCTGGAAATTTTTAAAGAGACCATTTTTTCCAATATGTGGCAAAGATAAAACTTTTACACTATTTCTGTTTGGTCTTTTTTTATGTTTCTGTAGATACATTCAAAAATGTTTTTGCAGATTCCAAAATAATTATTCCCAAAGCGAGGCAATACAGCCCTGAAAATCAGTGGTAAAATATTGTATAAGCTGGTTTTGTAAATCCAAACTTCACAGGGTGAACAAAAGGACCCGCATCCATCTGTCTCTGGGCAAATCTGCTCTGTGAAGGCATCTGTGGCATTTGCAGACTTTTATCTGCCCAAGTCTCCACTATCTAAATTTTCTTTTTTTTCTGAGTCCAATCTGGAGGGAAATAATCCTACCAACTGACACTCCATTTTACCAGGAGCAAGTACGTGCCAGTAAATATTCTAACTTAGAAATGTCTAATATTTCTGGTGCCATCTTCCAGTATTGTTATGACACAGTATGGGTAATGCATTATAAGTGTTTTGTTTCAAAATGTATCCACTCTAAGTTAAAGTGACATTAAGGATTGAACTTTTTTTGGACTTGACTTGACTTTTTCATAGCTTCATTCATTGTATGAGCCCTCCTTACTAAAATGGATTTATATGTAACCTCTTCAACAGGAGATATTAGTGTTTCTTGGAGCTGGTTGTAACTCAAACCCAGCACAGCTTTGGTATCTGCAACCAAACAGGTTCAGTATGAGGATTAAATGGTTTACTCGCAGTACATCCTCTATTGGATTTGGGGACATTTACAGTCCAGCAACGTCGTCAGACTCTGCCGAAAATACAGCCAAGTAAGCAAAGCAGCCAAACAGGGTTATGATAGAATGAGATCTGATTTTTTTCCTTCTAGGCTAAGTTCTAGAAAGTATTATTAACAAGTATTAAAACCTCAGCCGGAGATGCCATTTTCAACCAACTAATGGAGCTGACGTTTAGCTTAATGAGCTAGCTAGCGTCAGCTGTCATTTCGGCTGTCAAAATTGACGGTTGTTAGCTAGAAATGAGAGCTTTTGTCTACCTCTGTCTGAAATCAAGGATCCATTGTTTCAAAAAAGGTTTCAAGTGGTAAATCTGCCAATGTGCTGTGGAAAATGGACAGCTTGACAGGCGTAGCAACAGTAACTAATGGAGACGGGACTTAGCGAATAGTCAATTTATCTTCGACCAATATAAAGATCTACCAGGCGCAGAAAGCTCTCAGAGCATCCTAACAAGGAGCCATTCTTCATTTAGATAACTGGATGCTAAAATGAGTGTGACAAAGTCAAATTGAATAGAGCTGTTAAAGCTTAAATAATGAATGGTGGCAAATGTGAATGTTGTCACAATAACTTTATATTTTCTGCACCATGAATCCTTCAATCAACGCCCGCTATATCAAGTATTAGCCTGTAGCAGTTTTGCAGCTTAAAGGATAAATAAAAATAAATGAACATTTAGACAATTTTCCATCTTTTAATGCATCAATAAATTTGTCACATTTCTAAAAGTGTTGATGCTTCATTTTGGCACGGTGCCATATGCTTGTTGAAGTGAGAAACATTGTGTTAATGTTAAATTTGTATTAATTTGCAGTTGAATACGAAAGGAAACCTTAAGACTGAAAAGCTGTTTCCTCATTCAGTATTTCGGCACACCTTGTTGATGGGATACATCTGTGAAATACACATATTTTTACACGTGTTTCACGTATCTTCTGTTACAAGAGTGGCAGAACCTTTTCTGGTGACAACCCCTTCATCCACTTTTTATTCTCCCAGGAAATAAAGCTTATCTGATTTCTTTCTGCTTACAATACTGTCACTTTATAGCAGGAATTGAATTTCCATTGATTCTGCACCTCCTGTGACATGCTGGTGGTAATATGAATTTCAGGAAATCTATGTGCTGAGATATGAGGCAGGAATGATCCTATGAGCCACTTTCTCATTTGGAATTCATAGGAAACAGTAACTCACATAGTCAGCACCCTCCTAATCCCTCTTGGGTTTTGGCATGTCAATATAAAAATATTAGATTTAATGCTATACTTCCCACTTGCTGCGGGATTAAATTGTCAGTGTCTTTTTTGGAAGATTGCTGGGGCAAATGACACAACATTCAGCAATATTTAGTGTGACTGATGACTGCGCTGTTGTGACCAATAAACGCTGATGACTTTCAGGATTCAGGCATAGAAATAAAACAGATAAAGGAGATTTTATATAGATAGAACAGAAAAAAAGGGGGAGCATATGTGTAGCATTTTGAATTCTGCCCACATATTCAGTCTCCACCTGCTTTTCAGCCAAGAAAGGATGTTATTTCAGTGACACCTTTTCTCAAAATCCCGTAGCCTTGCAGTTTGTTCTGCGGTACGTCATGTTAGCGTCTGACAGCGTGTGTGGCTTTTCGTATTAAGAAAGAGCACATTCACATGCTGCCCTACAGGTACGCCATCAAGAGTGTCAGTTTACGAGAACATGTTTTATAGAACTGGAAGGGGGACAATAAAAACCATTGCAGGGCTGGACTGGAAATAAACAGTGCCACATACCACTATGATAAACACTTACTGTACCTAAATCATAGTATACTCAGTCTGGTCTGCTTTCTCTCTCGCCGTCAGTTTTTCTCTCTCTTTCTTGTCTCTCAGCTGTGTAGACAGTAAGTGGGATGTTTTTGTTCCAGCCCTGGAGTTACCTTGGCAACCCAGAAGAAAGAAACGTGCTTGGAGGCTGAGCAAACTGGGGCGTAGGCCGAGTCATGTCTTTTACAAGCTGCAGGGTCCATCTCTGAGCCAGCCTGCCAGTCAGCCAGCCACATGTCAGAAGACATGGGCACCAGCCAATACTTCTTTCCAGTAGAGGCTTTCAAACGGAGACCTGCCACTGCTCAGGTCCTCAGACAGACTGTCAGTGGGTGCAGCAACAGAAAAACCTAATGTGAAGCATTGTGAAGCATTGAGTCTCAGGAGGACCCGATTGGCTATAGAAAGTATGACAAATCATACGCCCCCATGGCTCTCTGGTTTAACAAGGCTGATCGTATTTGACTTTCATTTAAACCCAGAGAGAGTCATTTAAAAACAGATCAAGATGGCATCAGTCATAACTTTTCCATCGCAGACAGCATTTAAAGAAAGTTTGGCCTAACATACAGATCTGAGTACACAAGCCTTTCTAGCAAGAAAGCTATCTGTTCAACTTGTTTGATGACAAGCAGGCATTTACAGTCTTACAGGATAAGTGGCATTATTTTCTGTTTTTATTATTGTCAACAAATCCCATGTGAACAATGTGTTAGATTGTCTCTCGTTGGTTTTCCCTACCCTGTCTTTGGCACTCACCCCAAAGCCGATTCTTTCTGCAAAAATCCAATCAGAGCTTGATAGGGGGGATTATGGGGAGGTCATCTTCTAACATAGCTAACTTTCTAGCTGTGTTGGTGGCAGCTGCATTGATTGATGTAAGTGAATTTAGAGAAATAACAATTGCTGACTCCATATTTTTTGATCATTGATAAAAACTACTGCAGCCTCATCCCTTTCAACTGAAAATTACACTGGCAGGACACATACGTCAGTCGCAGCTGATTGGTTATGACAAAACAAAATAAAATAGAGCTATCATAAACACAACGTTAATGGAATGAATTGAGTCGAACAAAATAGCAATTCAGTCTGACTATCAGGCTGCGGCAGATTAACACATATTTTGTTTTTATCATAATGCTCAGGGGCACTAAACACCTAGGGCACCCTGTTAAGTTGTGTCTTGGTAGGAGGGTATTCTGCAGATTCACTGTGCTCCGCTGTTCATTTTTTTCTAGTCGGCAACTTTTTAATAACATGCCTTGGTGCTTCATATTTATAGGTGTGTGTGCCAGATTAGCAAGTTTACTTTTGTGGAAGTACAGCAAGGTAGGGAAAATGTGTTTGTCCTTAAGAAAGCGCTTCTCCTCAGGCCTGGTGCCATTTTATTGGGGTATTAATGTTTCCTGGAAGGATGCACTGCCTTAATATGTCAGATAACAAATGAGCAGTAAATGTCACAGATTACAAAATTGTCACATGATTCACTGCACTCTTGCTCAGCAAGATGGACAGTGATACTTATCTGTGGCTATTTTTAGGTAGATATACGATAAATACCTCTTTACAGAGGTGGCTATATGCTGTGTAGCTGCATATACGCACCACTAGACCGCTGACGACATCCATCCACTGCAATGATGTGGCTCATTTATGTGTGTTTAAAGTCCCCCTCCACTCAAAAATGTGTTCTTGTTCTTTGTTTGAGCTTCTCTGTGCAGAATGATGTATGTGCAGAGTTTGACACCAGAAGGCTGTTTTCACATTCATCTGCTCAAAGTGGAAAGTTTCTCTGTGCTCGCCTTAAATCTCAGTTTAACACGTGTACCTACGAGCATGATTTTGTGACATCACAACTAGTTTGGAAGCCAATCCTGGTCCAGTATGCAACCTAAACAAGTGGGATGTAGAAACTTGAAACCTTCAGTGCACATACACTGAGAAGGGACTTTACAGTGAAGATGGAGATATCTTGTATCCAGCAGTTAGACTTTTGAAATTAATATTTTTTGCGTATTCAAAATCTGGATTTTTCAATGAGTTTTAAGGATTTTATTGACGTAATTGTGCTTATTTTGTGGAAAACCATATCCGATACAAATTATTATTCCAAGCAGAATATTTTTATATATCTTAAAACGTGTCTGGAGGGGATCTTTAATAGTTTTGTGTATCAGTGGAGGTTAATGGCACAGAGAAATAAGCTATATTTTGCTATAAGGCAATACTTGTTAGGAGGATCAGTTTATTATTGGTTTATTGGTTTTGGTCTGTCCATGGGATTTGTTGACAATAAGAAAAATATAGAATATCATTACCCTTATCCTTTAAGTACGATTTTCTCTGCCACAGAGCATTTAGTATGAAAGAAATTTAATCAGCTTGCTGTTTGATGAGAAGACGTGCAGTTTTGGGGGATTTGGTGCTTTTGAAAAACAGCAGTTCAGAGGTCTTTCACTGAGTTTAGTTTTTTAATGGTAGTGTGTTAAATTCTTTAGCACACAGGGGTGAAATGACTCCACGTCTTGTTGTCGCACAACAACTGAGTCAACCAAGGGGCTGAAAAGTCAGTGAAATCTTTAATTACAACACTGAACATTAAACACAGATTTCCTTTCAGGCTCATTTCTGCACGAATAACAGCTGCTCAGCATGAAATCTCCACCAGCTTTAATGTCTAATTCCTTGATCCTTCTCTGTCCCAGAAATCAACTTTCCATCCTGATTGGCTGCCTTTCTTTAGCACTCCCTAACCACGCATATTCACCATGGCGATGGCTGATGAGGGCGTTCTCCACCTGTCGCTCTCGTTAATGATAATTGCATTGTTTTTTCTTTCCTCTCTTTTAAATAAGCCGCCAGGGCTTTCTTTTCTCTGCCATCCTAATTTCATTTCACCGACCTCAGAGCTACTTAAGATGACATTTGAAGCTGACATTTTTTCTGGTCTGTCACTTTACGTCAGTGGGACCCCCCCCCCCCCTATCTGAACCTCCACTGCCTTGCCACTCTCCGTCCAAATGGGATGCCAGTACTCATGCATTTTTAACAAGAGCAGAGGGATATGCTTGTTGGAAGTTCTGCTTCTGAGTGTGTGCGTGTGTGTGTACTGCATATTCATGTGCATGTGTGTGTCAGTGCATGCGAGCACAGCCCATACTTGTCAGTAAAGGAGAAACACTGATGAAAGAGGCCAAAGTGCAGCATCGACTCAGCTGAACGCAGGCTATTTTGGACTCACTCAAGGTTCTCTTTGGTAATGTTGCCTTGCCGCTGACTGTGGGTGTGAGAAAGTGTGTGTATGTTTGCACACAACTGTTGAATGTGGAATGGATCGCTCATGATGCTCAGCACGTTCACGCACCACAACATCCTGTGTGTCAGATCATCCTGACCTTACCACTGTGAATAAATATACCAAGAATGTGAGTTCTTGTAAGGTCATCCTGCCTTATGTCATCCTCCTGAATCATCATGGAAGAAATCACTATCTACTAGAAATGGAGAGAAAAGGATAAGCTTTTAGTGAGGAAAACCTGTCCCGTCTCACAGACTCACAGTAATGTCCTAAAAAACAAAAAAAGGATGCTTTCATACTGCTTTCAATGTCATCTTCACCCACAAAAGCTGATGGGAGATGAGCTGCATCTTGGGAAAAGCGGTTATGAGAAATTTCTGGATGACAGTTGTGAGAAATGTGAAGTTGGCACTGATGGCCAATTATGAAAAAAAAAATCAATACAGTCATTGCTGTTACTTTATACTTTCTCAGTTATTTGTTCAAATTTCTATAGAGCCCCCAGTGGGTTGTATGGTAAAAACAGAATATTGATGTGGAAATTGGTATGAATGGGAGTGAAGTGCTAAATTGTGTGCTTCTGTAACAAGCATTTGAAAAAGATAAAAGCAGATACTTATAAATCTTGAATTTTCACGTTATATAAAGCAGAATTTATCTAGCACTAGCTACAACAACTGGTGTCAAAAATACTATTATAATCTACATGCTGCATTTAGCTGACTGAAAACAAGGGGCCATTGAACAATTAGTTCAATGGCCCCGCGATAGTTGTACTTTTTTGTGGGAAAAACCATATCAGACACAAATTATTAATTTTGTTTTGTCTTCAAACATGTCTGGAGCTGATCTTTAGCAATCAAATAAGACTGATTGTAATTGTATATACAGTACAGTTTATGTATAGGGTTGTACAGGACACGTTTTATGTCATTAGTCATTCATGTGTGTTTTCATTTAATGGGTATGAAGACTTAATATGAAATTACATTACTGTAAAACTCTCTAACCCTCTAAACCCTTTTTTTCTAAAGGTCAGAGATCAATATCAGCTTTAAACAAAGTTCTTGTGTCTGTGTTTCAGTGTTCGCCTGATACCAGACAGAATTTTTGGAGTGGGCGGATTCAACAGTCTAGACCCAGGCAATTTCAGTGTCTGAAACCTCGTTTTCCGAAATTGCAACAGGGAATCTGTGTTTCCAAAACAGAAAATGTGACAATCATCCCCCCTTTATGCAGCGATTTGCCAAGTGTGTAGAAGTGTGAGAGTAGGCAGGATTTCTGCTTCAAGCCAATTTTTTCACACTACTACCTCCAACACGTTTTGTGTGAAAAACCAAGTGCAATTTCATGAATCCCTATGAGGAGATCTGAAAGTGTGTGTGCCATTATCCCCATTTATACGATTCATTTTGTTAACAACACAAACAAATATAAAAGAGACAGAATTCTTTGAGAGAGATCAAGGAAGTATCGAGATGCAGCCAGCACATTAGTACACTAACCACTGCATACTAAACGGTACTGTGTTGTAAGCATGCACACATACTGTATTTCTGTTAAATATCTACAAGTGATTTCACTAATGGAGTAGAGTAAACTTTAACTTTTTGCTGCGATTAAAGCTGGCGTTCCACTGGGTTCATCTGGACCACGTCCATTAGATCACAGCCACTTATCCTGGCAGACAATTCATTAGATAGCAGAAAGCAATCAGACTGTGTATCTGTAATTAACAGTCATCTCTTCGATTGCCTCCACACCATTAAATACGACACCAATATCTGAGCTTTGTATCCCCATTATGCGCCGCTTAATTAAAAATGCAAATTAAGCTCCATCTAATTACACATTAACTGACGTGGAGCCGGACAAAGCGCTGTGTGTGTGCGAACATGCATGGGTATGCGTGTCAGTCTGTATGTGTGGGTGCACATGTGGGCCGTATTAAATGAAGGTGAGTAATCGAGCTAATGGTTCGAGTGGTGAGTTGTGAGGTTTTGTGAAAATTAAATTGCAATGAAGGACAATTAATAAAACTGTTAATGTCAGTCAAACTTTAAAGGGTGAAATTAATCCCTACGCCGAGTCTGTCAGTGGTTGGCACTGACATATCGAGTGCTTACAATTCTGTGGAAGCAGTCCATCCACTGTAATGCGTCTGGAGGGAAATGGCCCTAAACATGTCTAATAAGTCAGTCAGAATGCCCTGAAGTGCACCCTTGCTACATACTGGAGGTGATTTTTACAAATGCCACAAGCCTTGTGTGATGCTGGATTGTCTTATAAATGTCTACTAAGGCTATTAGCAGTATTAGAATATAGATATCTATAAGGTTTCAGCAGGTGCATGCAATTTTAGTTACAGTAAAGGTCTTGTTAAACAGAAGAAAACGTCTCTTCTGAGTGTAGAAGACGTGATGCGAGATTGCATTTGACATATGGCAAGATAGAAGAGATACACAAATCTACAGATGTAGTGATACACTGAGCACTGGAATTTAAAACGCTGCTCATTTATATGGAAATGATTCAAGCCAAGGCTTTTGGAAGCTAATCAAACCTTCCACGGACAGTTTAACTGATGTCATAGCTGCCAAATTTACCTCATCATTGTTTACTCTTCCCAAATGTTACTTTTAGGGAGTAAATGTAAGAATAAAGGAGAGAACTGACTGAGGAGAGGAGAATTAGGACAAAGGTTTCTGCATAAAACATGCAGAAACATTAATGTTTACAATGTTTAAGGAGGCCATGGGAGTTCATTTCGAGGTTAAAGTTGATTTGGAGATAGACAAGTGGAACCCTCAACTCACCCCGCAGCCAAACTTCACCACCTTTTCCTGCAATCAGACATGACAGGTTAAACATCCGTTACTGGAAAAATAAGTGATGAAAGGAAAGAGACAGAGAAATGTAAATGATTTTTTTTTTTAAAAATGAGTGAGTGACTTTTTCCAGACTGACAATTTGCTCAGAGATAACTGATGAAACAAAAGAGGAGAGATAATCAGGGAAGCACCCACTTTGCTCCATGGGTAGCCATATGTGTGCTGATCGCTCGGCAGATCTCTCACTGTCAGAACTCGTCTCGGTTGGATGACCTCCAGCTCACACAGGCCCGTGGGCTGCAGCGCTCCGCTGTATCTGCGTAGGCCTGGTTTCCTCTTTCTCATGGAAACAACAGGGTTCTAGTCTACCATGGGAATTTTCTTGGACTGCAAACATCTCCTATTTAACCTGCACTGAGAGCAAGATTGATTTGGTTTTCTGAGAAAATCAAACCCTTTCATAGGTATTCATGGTTTCATTCTCTTGGCTATGCCCGCTTAGCCTCTCTGTCTTGTGATTGTTCTGGGGATTTTGCCGGCGTGTATACAGTCTATTATCATGTCAGGCTTTCAGATCCACTCTGTCACTCTGTCAAACGTGTTTGCCTGATTTTCACTTTTCATTCAGCTGCTGTCTAAAGCCAAGTGGGAGAAAATGTTGATTGTTGTATTTCAAATATTCATATATTAAACCCTGATTTGTCTCTCATCTTGAAGTGGAAATTATTCACCCAAGTGTTATAGCAGGATGAGGTCCTGTCGTCTCAGCATGCATCATAACATGTTATGATGAAGCTGAATTCTTTGATGTACTGTATAAGAGGCAACAAAAAGATCCACTTTGGGGACCATAACAAACTCAGAAATGTGCCCAAACAATCTTTTGACAAGGAAAATAACTGACAAAGCTGCAACAAGGAACTGATCTGCAGATTTGCCGGAGGCAAAGCTTATACTAGGTATAGCACTATGTATTGGAAGACTGTATATCCACCTACTGATGTTTTCAGTCAGAACTGGTTTGAACTTATCCAGTAATTATTGTTCAGGGAACCACACTGAATGGAATTTAAGATGCGTAGTATTGAACTGAACTCAAGTAAGGTCAAAACAAATGTACCTCTGCTGTCTTGTGAAATGACTTCAATTGTATTGAACCAACTCAACATAACATACTTGCACTACAGTACTGCACTGCAACCCTGCACTGAACCACATCAAAGGATTGGTTCACAATTTTTCAAGTCTGTCTTAAAACAATAGTCAGGTGCGCTTATGAACACTGAAAGAAGTTTTGCTTTTGCTATAATTATTGCTCCTGTTCATACTGACCATTAGATAGATAATATGAGGCTTCAGAGTTAGTCAAATAAAGTTGAAATATTCCACAGTTACAGTCGTTATTATTATTATTATTATTATTATTATATAGTAGCCTTTACCTTTCTACTTATTTACTTACTCTGTCTTAACTGCCTGTTGCGCAATTGAGCAATTGTAATAAAACAATTTCCCTGCGGCGATCAATAAAGCTGTACTGATTCTGATTCTGACGGAGAGTATTTCCCTGTTCAGCTGCAGTGGAAGGATCCTAACAAAAAGAGAGAATTTGGCACTAAAACGACTGTAACTTTGAAAGATATTGACTTGATTTGACTAATTTGGACGACTGAAGCCTCATATTAGCTTCACATAAACACATTTTTGCATGGAAGGAGGGCCATCACTTCCATTAAAAGCACATTATGAAGGGATCTGTTAATCTTCAGTATAAACTGGCAGCCCGTCCTCACAAGAAAAATAACTGTATAGATCTAAAATACAGGCTGGCAAAAACAACCTATAGTTATGTTTACGCCATGTAGCCACCGTAGTAGTTATGAACCAGGGAATTGATGCAGTTTAAATGATGCCAATATAATGTGACTTGATAAGATGTTTTTAGGAGGAGGCAGGTTGAGTAGATGGATAGATACCTAAGTGGCAAAAAGTGGACTCGTGGTGTTTACTGTTGCCATGACGACAAAGGTTGCATAAGTATAAACCACATTTCAAGTGATCATTATAACTCAAACCATGATCTCTCCCTAACCCTCACCGAGTGGTTTTTGTGCCTAAACCTAACCAGACCTTAACATCAGCGTTGTCACATCATAAAACTTTTTTTTTTATTATTTGGAAAGCAGAATATTACAGTCCTATGGGTCATTCTGGAGTGCATTACTATAGCTGCGAGATGGCACACATAGCTATAGGTTGTTTTTTGCCGGGTGAATTTTAGACCTATACTGTCGTTTAATTATAAGCATGTGTTAGAACAGGAGGAATGATTATAGCAAGAAAAACATGTCAATGTAATGCACAGAATTTATAATGTAACTAAGAGAAGAACTGTATAAAGAAACACCTTTGTTGTTCCGCTAGTCTAGTTCTTCATCAGCGCTGGTCACCTTATAGTAGGGAAAGCTGGAAAAATCTAGGCTGTATTGTGGTATAACTTAGCACCACAGCTTTTGAAAATGGAGGCTAAACTATTTCTCAGTTACCTTGAAAAAACCCACCACCTCTGCTATTCACCAAACCTCTGAACCAGAGGACTTTGATCTCTGCCAGTCAACAACTCAGGATAGCAGAAGTCCTGCGCCAGTGTCTGTCTCTGATGGTGGGGAAACCTCAGCCCTCTCTCATGTGGCTGTCTGCCCCCCAGCCCCGCCTGTCTGTTTTGAAAAACCCACCAGACACAAGATGTAGTGAGGCACAAGAGGCGCACAGTGCAGCCTGCCTGAAAGCCCGTGCTCGGTACAGGCACCCTATCAAAGTTATGGGAACGCCATGCTCTGAGCTAAGTCAACTTGGCTGCATCTGAGCTCAAATATTTGAGCAGTGCTCGGCGGCCCGGGTGCCACTGGCAGAGCATCACAGGATCCCACGTCCAAAACAAAAATTTGGGGGCAGAGTAGAGGGGTGGAGAAGTGGGAGGAGAGGGGGTATGAATGCTGGGAATGTGCATAACACATATTTATACACAAGTCTTTTCAGTCCCTCCCTATTCCAAACTTATCAGGCGGACTTGATAAAGTATAATGCTGAGGGAGTATTTCTACCGTGTGTATTTACTTACACTCTCTGCTGAAGTCATTGCTTAGCTTTTGTTGACAAGTCAGTTTTGATAATTGTGACAAAGGCCTCTTGAGTTACTTTTCATCAGTTTTCATTATATTAAAACCATCAGTCATTATATACCATACTGCCCTGCAAAAGCTAAACACAGTAACTACAACATTGAAATAGCATGTAATCTGACATCTGTTTTACTATATAAAAATAATGATGCCATAGAAACGTGTAACTTCTCTGAAAACAAAATTCACAGTTGACCTGACTACAAAACAGAGCTAACCAAGCCAAAAAGAAGAAACTGTGCAGCTGTGTAGATACTGTATTCTGTAGCTGTGGGTGTGGACTCAAACCTTCTGTTGCACTTACTGTGCTGTCTGGCACAGAGAAACAGCCAGCTGGACAGCTAAAGCAAGAGAGCTTTACCAAGTGCTATCTGGTAAGATAGCCACAGATAGTCTTAGCTAAAGCTAATTCTAAATTTACTTGTTAAAGGACCAGTGTGTAGGATTTAGTGGCATCTAGTGGTAAGATTGCAGATTGCAACTAACTGCCTTCATAGGGCAGCATACTATCAGGAATCATGTAGCAGAGTAATCAAAGTCATATTAGGTTATGGAACGGCTTGCATGACTGAATTTGAGACTTTATTTTTGCCACTTGTCACAAACTGGCCCAGAGTCAGTGACAAAAAGGGAATCACACATGAATTCAGTTTTTTTGAAATGACGTTTATTGTAAACTCAAGCTAAAATAAAGTAATAATGTTAGTCAGGAAGGTTAGTAATGAATGCAGTGTATTGATGTGTGATGCATGCTAACAAAACACAAATCCCTAACCAAACTAGCTGGTGGAGGCCTGGGAGGAAGAGAAGAGAGAGGTGCTAGAAATGAAGCCGCTACTGAGGCCCAATTTACATTTAAGTGTAGGCAGTTTCCTGATGCCCTCTCTAACTCTGCCTATTTGGCTCCTGAGCTAGGAGGCAGAGAGGGAGGGACATCACACATCCCCTAAAAAATATACATACAATATATATACATATATCTATATCTGTGTATATCTATATAATGGCACAGTTTTAATAGTTGCTCTGCCATTTCTCCAAGCTTCAGCAACAATGCAGAAAATATATATAAATTCCACTAATGTCACCTTACTGAGCCTGCTGTGAATGTCTCAAACTGAAATATTAGGCCCAAAGGGGTATGTGTATGGTTAAGCAGGTTCACACTGAATTTCACTCGCCTATTCAGATATCACATTTCAGGTTTGGCATTAATTAAACCGATAGGAGGCAGAAGCCTCCATACAGCAGATTTCCACGGGTGTAACATCAGACTATTGTGTTCCTTCTCCTCCGAAATAGTAAAATAGCCTGTTTTATTCACAGTCACATTGCTGGAGGATGGGCATAGATTTATTCTCTCACCCATTGTGTCACACTAACAGCTAAATAAAATGCAACTCTCCTCCAAGCGTCACCGCAGTTTTTCACCCACCTACTGCCCTTCAGAACATCAAACACAAAAAAAAAGCGTTTTATATGCAGATGGTTTTTGCTATTATTCTGCATTTGAATGTGATGTATATTTGTCCTCTAAAACTGAATGCAAATTCAGAACCATCTGACAGGCAGCATATATTGCAACACGAGGCTTAAACAGCAGACTTTCCATATGTTGTCTTGAGCTTACTGCTTTTTATGTCCTTGTCTGTGCATGTGCCGTTATGTACAGTCAGTGTTGGATATGGATGTAGATCATGTTTTTTATGTTGAATACTCTAGTGCCATCTAGTGGGTAAGAAGTATAACACACTGGGTTAACCCTCTTAATACACACATCTATACGTACCCAAACACATACTGACACAAAAAGCCCTCTGTACTCACATATCCCTGTTTGTTCCCACTCATACGGTCTGGTTTGTGTCCAACAATCCACCAAGGGATATTTTGGGACCTTTAGTGCCTCAGCTCCCCTCCTACGGAAGGTTAGACAGGACACAGGCTGCCTAAACACCACCACCACCATTCCTCTGCGGTGCAGTGCAGCCTCACTTGACTATGGGACATAAACAAACCCAGAGACCAACCTTTCCCTTGGGGTTGAAGTGAAAAGCAGTTTCCTTCAATTCTGCTGGGGCATGAAGGGGAAACAGGGAATGTATGTGTGCGGGTGGGAGTGCATTTGGACTTGTACTGCTAAAACCAAGAAGATAAATCATTACTGGACTTAACAGTGACAACCTAATCCTCTGTCTCCACTCTGACCCCAGCCCAGCGGACTCTCCTTAGATACACTTAAGTGAAATACAGAAAGCCTATTTTTTAAATACTGGATTCAACAGCCTATTACTATTGACCTTGGACTAATTTGTTCATTACACAGTGAACTGAAAACCTTGCAAAAATAATGATCTGTATCACAAAAACATACAAAACCTTTCGAAAATTTCAAAAACAGATTTATTGGATCTATGTTGCAGATCTGAATTATACGCAGTGATTTTTTCATCAGTTTTGCTCTGTGCCCCCAACACACTGGATTTCAAATAAGATTGTGAGGTTAAAGTGCCATCTTTTAACTTTTCAAGGCATTTGGAGATGCTCACAACCATAGTGGAGGAACTACGTCGCTGTCACAGCACATTTTGCCCCTGAGGAAGATATAAAAATAGCTACAATTTTGACAAAGCTAATCGGATGTGCATGTAAACACCCTAAAATGAAGGCTTAAAGTCAGCACCTTAAGCTCATAGTCATTCCTTCATTTCAAATCCAATGTGCTGGAGTACGGAGCCAAAACAAACCGTCCTAACACCTATGGGCTGCAGTGTAAGTAGGATATTCATGAAGCAGGGGTAAATCCCCAAATAATGCAGCAGCTTCCTCTAATAAACAACTTTTGGAGTTGAACTGCTATTTCCTGACCTGTGGAGATGCTGACTATATAGGCTCACACACACATTCACAAATACACACACGTTAGTATATTTTAAATATGATATATGCAGCTTAGGTGCAAGAATAGAAAGAACAGTGATGCGTAAATCCATCAATGACGCAACGACGTCCCATAACACCCAACATATTGAAGGAGCACAGGCATTCATATACGTACACATACACACACTTCCTACACTCATGCAAACACATACTTGCACCAAAAGTAAATGCCCCCGACAGCCCCACATTTACAACACACACCCAGCAGCGTAGCCCCCTAGGCTGCTGAGTGATGAGCCGTCTTCTAGACAGCGTGTCTGGGACTTAACTCCCTGAGCTACGACATAGTTCACAGCTGTGTGTGTGAGTGTGTGTGTGTGTGTGTGTGTGTGTATGTCCGTCCACTAAACCCAACAGTGCCCACTCAACCATTATACTTCCTTTCGAAATATTTTGTGATTTTAACAGATTTTTACTGAACTGAGCAAGATGGAAAAAAACGGATTATGTTGTCCATTTACTTATGTCAGTGTGGTAAGATTCATAGGAGGGAAGTGGGGTGTGTTTATTGAAACTACACTGTGGTGTGTAGAGAACTATTTTAGGTCTTTTTTTCTGTCCTACAGGTGGCAGTCATGCTTCACTGTGCCTTCTATCCTTTTCGATTGCTCTCCAAGAAAACACTTGACCTACATTTAAAGCATTTTGTCATGTACATAATGTTATTAAAATGTTATATTAGTGAAATGTTATTCTAGTTTTGTTCTTTTCTAACTGGTATTTCACCATATGGAAGGCAGGCTTTTTTATTTTTACAAGTTTGTTTTACATCTTGGGATCCAACCACATACTCTCTTATGATTTCACAACTCTCACAACACCTAGAGTCTATTCCTTTTTACAAACAAACTACACCTCTACAGAATATCTGCACTAAATGATTGCTCCAATGATAAATATTCCCCTGCACCAGCTTAGAACCTATTTGTAATATTTTCCCAGCTCATATAAATCTGTAAATCACTGCCTTGTCTCTGAATGTTGCATTTGTACTGACACTATTCCCAGTGCAACGATTTACGATCCAGTTCTCCCATCCCTTTTCTTATGATAGACATGGACTTCCCAAACATAAAATGGAAAAAAAAAGAAGACAGGGCATGCATATGGATGATTTATCGACTGGACTACTTTTACAGGCTCATATAGCAGTGGTGGGCCAGCTGAAGGATGATGATCGTAACCCAATTCCTGCAATAACTGAAAAGAAATCAAACGTTTCTTTGAGGTCCCTGCTTTTCTTTTGCTGACTTTCACTGAGACCCTTCCAAGATTTCCCCCTGCTATCAGCAGCACTCTCTTTGTCTCTTTGTGCAGATAATGCAGGCCTAATAAATACTTTCCGACCTCCTCTCTCTCTTGTCCCAGTCCCACCCCAGCAGCACTGGCTATCAGAGGCCTTCATGCTGCCCCAAGGGTTTGCTGGACCAGCTAACTGGAATACACATACTCCTTTGATCTCTGCCACAGAGCACTCAGACGCTGTTAACTTCATATTAGATTCCCTTCCATTTGCATAATGCTTCCTTTAGTAATTTGCAGAACAGGCAGTGACTCAGGGGAAATGTCACTGCAAGATCTTTTAAAATGCATAAATGACCATCCTGGCATCATTTAGCTCAAGCTGTGTGTAACTACTGTTTTCAATGTTTACTTCTTTTAAGTTTGAGTGTCGTAGCATAAAAGCTTTGATAGAGCTAAGTTCATGTTAACTGTGATGGACTAGCTACAGTAGTTTTTGAAAGAGGAAGCTGCATGTCATGCAAAACAAAACTAAAAAATGGTAACTTTTGATGGGTGGGAAATGAGACTTGATATCTCTAACTATATTAACACCGTGCAGTTCACAGCAAGGAAAATTTAAATGTAAGGCAAGCACCTGTACTTTCCTTTAAAGGAACTGTTCAACATTTTTGGATATACCCTTATTCACTTTCTTGCCGAGAGGTAGATGAGAAGATTGATACCACTCCAAAGTGTTATTGATCTTCTCCTCTAACTCTCGACCATAAAGTGAACAGGTGTTTGTAGAAATATTCCTTTAAACACACTGAAATCACATGAAAACTACTGTATGTATGAATCACCCCCCCCCCCCCCCCCCCCACTCACTTTAGGGAGTCTGCGTCCAGGTGGCTCAGTGCTCAAGTATTTCTCAAGTAAACCAACGGTTCAGTCTTGAGTGCAATGCACTGCAGCTGTCTGGTCTGTTTCCTAAACCATCCCATCTGAGACACAGAGACACACACACACGCACGCACACACACACACATGCACAGACGCCCATCTGACCTTTATTCAGTCGTGTGCCATTCACAGCAGGCTTCTTTTACCTTAGGCATTCACTCTGGCTCTGGTGCCTACATCTATTGCCACAAGAACATCAACCAGCTACCCACACACATAAACACACACACACACACACACAGTGGAGATAAAATGAGACCATTTGGCCCTGCATACTATTACATCAGTATTTTAAATAGAGATTCCTCTGTCTCTCTTTAATTCTCTAATTCTCTAATCAGTAATCTTTGGAAGGAGGGAACAGTTTTTTTTAAATCTCACTCAGGTCCATGGTGATACAACAAATAGATCTGACCTACTACAGCTCTTGACGTACTGTCCTCCTCAGGTCACACAGCTGCCTTCACAAAATCTGTTTTCCATTTAAAGACCACTGGGTGTTGTAAGGAGAACGATGATGTGAACAAATTGGGTCTACTAACTGCATGAAAACCCACTTGACCACAGAGATGGACTTGAAGCTGTTGAACTTTTATTATGAACGTCAATACTGTGTATTGAAAAAAAAAATCAGATTAAAAGCAATTACTGTGTTAACTATGACAAGGTGGTTTAAAAAGGAATATTTTATAATTTACAATTTCATTTAGCAGACGCTTTTCCAAAGCGGCGTACATCTGTGAGCTGATCCAACACAAGCAGGCATCTAGTCAGCAGAGAAGAACATGAGTAAGTGCCATAGGCAGTGCACAGAGGCAAAGCATAGAGCACACAGAATGCATAGAGGCAGATTTTTCTTTCTTTCTTTCTTCAGTCCATCAAGTGCAGAGGTGTTCATGAAAGAGCTGGGTCTTTAGTCTTTTCTTAAAGATTGAGAGGGAAGAGTCTGGTTAGCGACTTAGGGCCCTGTTGTGGTGGTGGTACCAGGCGCCTTTCATTGGCAGAGCGTAGTGAGCGGGAGGGAGCGCAGACATGAATGGGGGAGTTCAGGTAGGCGGGAGCTGTTTTAGTTGCTGTTTTGTAAGCGAGTGTCAGGGTTTTGGATGTGATGCAGGCAGCAAATGGGAGCCAGTGGAGGGATATGAACAGCGGGGGGTGACGTGTGCTGTTTTGGGCTGGTTGAAGACCAAATGTGCCATCGCATTCTGGATCATCTGCAGAGGTTTGAACGTACATGCAGGGAGGCCTGCCTGTAAGGAGTTGCAGTAATCAGTACATGATATTACGGAATATTTAATTATATATACATGATTATACAGTCTCAAACTAAATTACACTTAAAAAGAAAATAGTTTTACATTTTGGGGAATGGGCTTATTTACATTCTTGTCGGGAGTTAGAGGTAAAGAAAACTCTTTACCTTTGGACAGAGCCAACTTTTCCCCCTGTTTCCAGTCTTAATGCTAAGCTAGCCGGCTGCTAGCTGTAGCTTCATATTTAGTGCACAAAGCAGACAGTGTATTGATCCTCTCTTCTAACTCTCAACAAGCAAACCCTGTCTCCTATAAATTATGTTTTATAACAGCAAAAGGACACAGTTCTGCCCAAATTCTGTTTCCTGTCAACATGATGAGATAATGTTGTTAATTAACATATCTGGGAAGTCGCAAAAATGTTAAGGTTTGAGAAAAATGTTTAGTTATACATATTTCTTTTCCACCAAAATGTTAGATCTTGCATAAAATATCAGTTGATAGTAAGATAGTAAAGATCATGTTCTTAGTAAAAAAAAAAAAGTCTGCAGTGATTTGAAGCACATGTTTATTAACATTTAACCAAAGTGTTGCCTGGACCCACGCGTCAACGCCTGCCATCCATCGCGACACCTCCCTCCACTGTATATGTAGCGCTTTCCAAAAAACATTGCCTATGAACATAATCCAGCCAGTGATTATTTGCCAATACAACGTAATTGGGAAAACAATTTAGTAGTTTCTTGGATATCGGGTTGCAACAAGAAAACAAATGAGCATATTTCCAGGAAATGTTGAACTATTACAATGCCTGGTCTGACTTTTGTTTATGGTATCAACTTTTCTTTTTAGTTGTAGTTAATCACGTACTAGCTGTGCACCTACACTCTTAACAGCTAGTGTGGGTAGCTACAGATTGTGTGCGTGTGTGTGTGTGCATATTCTCATGAGAGCAGTCTCACCAGAGGGTGATGGGTTATAAACAGCAAGACTACTGTATCTGTCCCTGACTAATATTCTCCTGTTCAATCTGTTATCTTGTATGATGTAACAGCATGATATAACAGCAGAAGGATCTGGGGGTATACAGAGGGCATGTCCTCAACAATAGTTAAGCGCATTAAATATAATTGTTCCCAGGTTTGAAAAACAAAGTTCTGTTCTTCATAAACTGACTATAATGGATGCTGATCCAAAACTTTACTTTTTGTTCGAGTGTAAGTTAGAGCGCTACTTTATTTCATCAAAATAAGTCAGATAAAGGGGAAAAGCTTAAAATAAAACATTAAAAAACTGTGAAACTCTTTTCAGTCGCGCTCAGGGCATTAGCTCAACATCCGTCATCTTCTAAGTAGACAAGTTGCGATGAAAAGGCTCTAGGAAGAGTGTGTTCTGAGTGTAATATTTACCAGACAAAGACTGGGTCCTCATCTGTTATATCAACAGTTATGTCTCTCAAAAAAGTTTTTAAAATAATCCAAATAAATAATAACAGTTCTGTGTAAATCATTTTGCTAAGAATAAATCCCTTTGATGACCTGACATAATTTATCAGCGCACTCTCTTTGACGATTCAATGCTAAGCTAACCGGCTGCTAGCCGTAGCGTCATATTTAGTGCACAAAGCAGACAGTGTATTGATCCTCTCTTCTAACGCTCGACAAGCAAACCCTGTCTCCTATAAATTACGTTTTATAACAGCAAAAGGTAACAAATCTGCCCAAATTCTGTTTCCTGTCAACATGATGAGATAATGTTGCTAATTAACATATCTGGGAAGTCGCAAAAATGTTAAGGTTTGAGAAAAATGTTTAGTTATACATATTTCTTTTCCACCAAAATGTTAGATCTTGCATAAAATATCAGTTGATAGTAAGATAGTAAAGATCATGTTCTTAGTATAATAAAGAAAAAAAGTCTGCAGTGATTTGAAGCACATGTTTATTAACATTTAACCAAAGTGTTGCCTGGACCCACGCGTCAACGCCTGCCATCCATCGCGACACCTCCCTCCACTGTATATGTAGCGCTTTCCATTGCCTATGAACTTAATCCAGCCAGTGATTATTTGCCAACACAACGTAATTGGGAAAACAATTTAGTAATTTTCTTGGATATCGGGTTGCAACAAGAAAACAAATGAGCATATTTCCAGAAAATGTTGAACTATTCCTTTAAATAGTCAACAAAAGAATCTTTAATGACTGTCAAGGCCACATATTTTCATTGCCCTCCTATTTTATAGAATATAAGCAAACACAAGTTTAAAATGTGCATTTTCAGTAACTTTACGTCTAAAAATACTGTAAAAATATATATTTTCCACTCCTTTATAATGGATTTGTCAGAAATATAAATCCACCAAGTGGAGGTTGGTGTGGTTCAGCGGTATTTTTGGCTGCCGTGTTTTATAGCTGCTATGTTTCCATCGGTGATGACAGATATGCAGTCCATGATTGAATGAGTATGAATCCCAAAGTTTGAGTTCTCCCTTTCAAACACGCACAGACACAACAGAATTGCCGATGTTAATTTAACATGAGTGTTAAAAAGCAGCAAAATGCCAGCATGTCTATAAGTTCACACTCATCAGAGTTAATTTATTTAACAAAATCGCTGGTTTTGAACTGCCGCCTCAGACCCACATCAGTTCTGTTCGTGGACAAACAACACTCCAACCAATCAGCACCTGAAATAATTGTGACTGAAAAATCAACGCTTATTAACACCAGACATCACTTCATCTTGCACATCACAAATCATTATCAGCTCATTATAAGCTGTTGAAACTATTCAACTATATATTCCAAGACACTTGTACACGTCGTTAAAATAAGCTAAATACCAATTCTCTCAGCCCTATTAAGTTATACTGTTCAGGGAAAAGGTATTCCTTCCTAAGATTACAATATAGAAGACAGAAAGGTCAATCTGTCCCTTCTGTCTTTATCTGGGCTCTGAGCGGCATTATCTTAAGGTGCTGCTATGTAGATGGAGCTATTACAGTGTCAAGTGGTGGCAGAGCTCCTGTAAAACGCACCATTGATCTCTCTATCTGCCTCTGCATTCCTGTCACTGGGCTGAAAGTGAAGTTTAGGGTTGAATGTGACTGTCAGCTATGGGACTTCCTTCGGTATAATGAAGTGGGTTGTGTGTTCTTGTATTTCCTCCTATGTGTAATTAAATCTTTATTATATGGACCAAATGTCCCACATGTCCTAGAAATGGTTTAAGTCTAAGATAAAGTCTCATTGAAGACCAGAAATAAATACTTTTAACAGTTTTATTCTCTGTTATGACAGAACCGAGGCAAAATTTTAGACACAGTGGACATGTGTCCAAGTGAGTTCAACTTAATTGAGTGATATGTGCTTATCCTGGGGTTTTGTTTATCTCGCGAAGTGTCATAAACATACAGAGATGAGAAGAAAAAGGAGACTGGAGAAAAGGAACCGAAAGACCTGGAGTTCTGTTCAGTCAAATGACCACACAAACACAGGTATGTAGCCAGCTTACAGCTAACGTCTTTGGGGAAAATAAACGGATGGCACCAACACTATATTCTGAGAAAAAAAACAACAACTCTATTCTGTTACGTTACAAAAAAACATGCCATACTGGCACACATTAAAACTGTAAGAACTCTTTCAGAATACTGCGCGAAAACAAATGAAAAGACAACTACCATTATATTTAAAAAGGGACCATAAAATAGCTTAAAAACAACTTAAAAAGTGGCAGATTGTGGCGTCACCAGCATCATTCTGTTGCTAGTAGCAACCACTGCTGACATAGTTCCATAGCAGCCACAGTTTAACCGACTCTGTTAGCTACAGCTAGCCTTTTGTCAAGTCTGAGACCAAGCTAACATTCACAGGCATCTTTTATTTACTCACCAAATGATTTTGTCTTTTTAGTTGTAGTTAATCACGTACTAGCTGTGCACCTACACTCTTAACAGCTAGTGTGGGTAGCTACAGATTGTGTGCGTGTGTGTGTGTGTGTGCATATTCTCATGAGAGCAGTCTCACCAGAGGGTGATGGGTGACAAACAGCAAGACTACTGTATCTGTCCATGACTAATATTCTCCTGTTCAATCTGTTATCTTGTATGATGTAACAGCATGATATAACAGCAGAAGGATCTGGGGGTATACAGAGGGCATGTCCTCAACAATAGTTAAGCGCATTAAATATAATTGTTCCCAGGTTTGAAAAACAAAGTTCTGTTCTTCATAAACTGACTATAATGGATGCTGATCCAAAACTTTACTTTTTGTTCGAGTGTAAGTCAGAGCGCTACTTTATTTCATCAAAATAAGTCAGATAAAGGGGAAAAGCTTAAAATAAAACATTAAAAAAATTCTTCGGCCGCGCTCAGGGCATTAGCTCAACATCCGTCATCATCTAAGTAGACAAGTTGTGATGAAAAGGCTCTAGGAAGAGTGTGTTCTGAGTGTAATATTTACCAGACAAAGACTGGGTCCTCATCTGTTATATCAACAGTTATGTCTCTCAAAAAATTTTTAAAATAATCAAAATAAATAATAACAGTTCTGTGTAAATGCTAAGAATAAATCCCTTTGATGACCTGACATAATTTATCTGCGCTCTCTTTCACAGTTCTACAAGTAATTTTTTAGTAACATCTATGTGCTCATTTTTCAGAGGCGTGAATGTAATTTCAGAGGTGCAAATGGCTGGAATTGCTGTTGCTTGGGTTTGGCTGCCAGTGCTGAAAGAAAGGATTAGTAAGGTTGATGAAAGCAGATTTTTTTTTAGTCTAAAATAAAGCAGAATTCCCAATGTAAACTAAGACTTGTGACTTGTAATGACGAGTATTATTTATACTCAAGAGGCCCTTGAAATGACGCAGTCCACCAGCTTTGAATTAGTTATATTTAACTGGAAACATTACTTGCAGTTCTATCATTGCAAGCCATCTGCTTTTAAACCCTAAACCCTGATGAAAATGTAATTTGCAACTCTCTTTAGTGCTAACACTGTGAGTCACAATGACAATATTTTAAAACATGATGCCAGAATTTTAAAATGGCCTTCAAAGGGATGACAAATCACCTACAAGATCTAAGATAGCAGACTTTTTCCTCTTTTGCCCCTAAACGTCCCGAACGAGTCTGGAACTCATTTCTGTCCGTTTTCAGATAAGGACGTGAGTAGCACTTTTCGTGACACTCCGCAGAACGCAGGTTTTTGAGTCGGTCACACAAAGAGTCCATTCAAACTCACTGGGGCAGAAATATCCTTTCAACGCAGATGCCATCTTTCCAGCCACATATAGGACACTCGAGAGAGACGTGGAAATAATAAGCTTGGAAACTTTCCTGGGCAGCTCACAGCCAGACACAGCTCAGGTATGTGTGGTCAAGAGAAAAGGGAATAAAACACAACACTGAGATGAAATGAAGCAGCTCTCTGGGCTAAACCGCTAAATTGAGGTCAGATTTATTAAGGGCCACTCAAGGGAACGTGTCGGTTTTCAGATTAATCACATTTACTCATGGTTACATGCGCAGACACACACTCCGCTGGCAGAGTCACAAGTGTGTTCAGCAATTAGAGTGGAAATCTTTTACTAAACCTCTTTTCATCGATCACACCGGCTCCGACTGAGCTTATTGGCTTGCGTTCAGCAATTCCTGTCACATTAGGGATGTCAAGTAGACAGTTGTGTGCATCTCGATGCCAAATCAAATACATCATCGCATAGGTGGAGTGTGGCATAGTGCAGCGGGCTCATATCAAGGCTTGTGCAACAAATTGACCATAATACCGAGCAGCTGTGAAAGTGATGGTATAATTACGGATAAACAGAGACATCTCACATTCTCGATTTCCCAAAGCAACACACACAGAAGGGTGGTCTGTTAACACAACGTGACATCTCCGATAAATTAGGATAAATTGGTCATTGAAGTCTATTATTTGGGAAATAAAAAGGAAGCCTTTCTTAATGAAACATGATGGCTGATACTGTGTTTTTTGTTTACTTTGTTTTTATTGTAACCATTGAGAAAGGAGTTCCTAAGTCCCAGAGGTGCAATTCAGACTGATGAGGATGTTGCGGAGGAGGTCGACTGGCCCTTTAACATGAGGCATAAGACTACATCAATATTTGAGAATCAATTAATCTACAGTGGTGGGATCAGAGTGGATAGACGTCTGGCATCCGGTTGTTCCCGAACTGTCAGAATAGGTTCCATGTGCTGCCCGGCTCCGCCGCACTGTGCAGCTGTCAGTGGCTGGTAAAAATAGAGGGTGTAAGAGAATGAAAAGGCGGTCATGCTGCTCTGCCGCAAAGGCCGCTGTCCCGACACCTTTCAGCAGATATGGCGCAAAATTAATTGAGCGGTTCTTCCACACACTTACTGTAGAGGAAAGGTTGTGTTTGGACATAATCTCCCGACACCTCAGTGACACAGGCCTCAGGGAGGGGGCTCTACGAAATAGGCTCAGCCCTTTCCCCATCCGTCAACTCTCGATTGAATTTATCTTATCGAACGCCCAAGTAAGCATGCGGACATGCACGAATGCACGTATGGACACACATGGCCTTTCCTTAAGTTAAACACTCCTCACAAATTACACCAATGGAACAGAATGGTGGAAAGTAATGAAGTACATTTACTAGTACATGTACATAAGTACAATTTGAGGCACTCGTACTTTTCATTTTATACTTTTACTCCAGTCATGTCAGTGGGAAATGTTTTTACTCCACTACCTTCATGTATCAGCTATTATTACCTTTTTTTATTAAGATTCTACATACAAAATCTCAGTTTACAATATAGTATATAAAGTAGTTAAAATTAGTCAAAATGCTGCTTACATGTTCAGTAATAATAATAATAATAATAATAATAATAATAATAATACAATAATATATAACTCAAAGAGGCCATTTTGCAGGATAAGTACTTTTACATTTTGTATGTTTATGTTGTTGTTAATACTTCTATATGTTTAGTGCTGTAAAATTCTGAATGCAGGATTCTTAGCTGTGATTGTGTTTTTACAGTGGGGTGTTGCTACTTTTGCTGAATAGCTCTTTTACCCCTCACAGAAGAATAAAAATAGAAAATCAAGCTGAAAGGTTCTTTATCTTAGATGTTTATTTTGCTTTTGAGATAAAGTTTGTTCACTCTATAATCACAAAGTTTGCCCACAGCGCCACTGTGGCTGCACATTATCACCACAGCAAAGACCAAACAGCTTGGCGGCAGTGCCAGCGCTGGATGACAGTTCTCTGTTTCCAGGCAGAAGCTGGATTGCATTTGGCCATTTATTCAGCTCCAAGGTGACAGGGAGGCTGTGGTGATATCACAAGAGGGTGCTAGTCACCACACACCACATCAGTACAACACAACCTGCACTTTCAAGGAACTAAATGACAACTACACTCACACAGACACACTCAAACACAAGGGTGAGCATTACTATGGAAATAATGGGGAATAATTATAGAATTCAGCATTAAAGCTCATTTATAGCAGTCTACAACTAATTGACATTTTTTCCCACCATTTTACAATTGAGAGTGTATGATTGGACATTTTTGAACCTGGATACATTTGGGGGATAAAAATTTTTTTTATTACAGTTAATTTGATTTATAATGTATTACATTAGTTTTCCGCTCATGCTACACAACAGCTAATGAATGAGCTCCATTAAAATACTTTATTAAGCTTGTTTTTGTTGGTAAAATTGTGTTTTATGTTCGTTCCAATAAGCACAGCAAATCTGTGAAGATACTGGTTGTTGAGCACACCATGATATCTAGCTTGCCCGTAGTTAGCTAAATTATTGATTTCTTTATTTAGTGTATTCTGGAGGTTGTAATTGGTGGTGATAGACCTGATTATATTCTGTTGTTACCAGAATAAATGACTGGTTGGAGCCAAAAGTGTTCATTCATTAAAAAAATGCAAGAAAAAGAGACATTAGCATAAACTTTACAAACAAAAAATCATTTTGCCTTCATTTTGGAAACCTTCAGACGTTGTTGGACACTGGAGTGTTTTAAACTTTTTACAAGATTCAGTAGCAACACAAAAGCATTTAAACCCTTTTCACCACCTACCTTTGGGAATGACACTTTCAGTGTTGACCCCAGTTTAAACTGTCCTTGACATGATATGTGTACGTGCTGTTAATCAGTTGTCCCTTAACTATTCTCTGCTTGAACCCAAGCCACTAAGTTAGAGTGCAACAGACTCATTTAACAAAGATAAAGATCTAGCCCTGATTCTTAATGTGAGTCAACATCAGTTTGCTCAGCTTTGTCTTTGGCAGAAGCTTTCTCAGTTTAACATGTGAAATAGCTTGAAGCCAATTCCCTATAGCTTTTTTTGTCCAACTGGATTTACTGAGAATTCCTACTCAAGACAGCACTCAGGCCAAATCATATTAACATTAAGATCAAGCTATAATAGGAAATTAACTTTGTAATGGGTTGCTGAAGTCAATAGGTGATTTATTTGACACATGCATAATGGGACAACTTGCCAGTTGGATTTCACATCTTTCTTTTTAGACTTATTTCCCTTCTCTCACAAACACCATCGGCGCCAAATCCCGGAGTTTCGTGTGATGTTCCAGCAGGAAAGCTCATCCTCATGTCGCCAGCCTCCTGCTGCAGGGCCAAATGTGCTTGTGTATGAGGTGTGGGTCAGAGAGACAGATATCAAAAATAACACACGCATTAAAACTATCCTCCTCCCTACTCCATCCTGCAAACTTTTGCCTGGGAGCGGAGCTACTGAGCTCTACTGGTGCCCAACATTTTCCTAATCCTAGTCTTTATATGTCTGTAATCTTTGGGGGCTTAGGGAAACAATCACGACCTCATGGAAAGCCTTGTTTACGTTTTCTTGGGCAGTTATAAACTAACAGGCTCTGCAAGCTTAACAGAGTCCTTACTAATGGCTTTTGTTGGTGAGCTTGTTTTTCTTTCATAAAATTTGTAAAAATTTCACATTATAAATATCTTCTATATTACAAGTGGAAGTCTTACCTTCAAATTTTTACTTTCAAGGGCATACGCAGTGTGCATAATATACTCTTTCTTTTCTCTCTTGGCGTTATTTATAGGCCTGCGACCCTTGGCTACCCTTTCATACAGATTGGATGGCTGCCTTTTCAATGGCACCCTCTTCCCTGCATGCTCTTTATCTGTTTGCCCTTCACCTTCTTTACAAATGGTGCTAAAGAGAGCGAGGGACTATAATCAAGGAATGATTGATCAGGTCCCTTGATTTTGAGACATACTGTAGCAGAAAATTTGTTTTAAGTGAACCAAATAATCTACTTTGCTGTACACGTGTGGTTGTTTTCATGGTTTTTACATTTGACATTTGAAGTGTTGCAATTTTTAATCCAATACAGAATCTCTATTGAACATCTCGTACTCGTAGATCTAATTCAGGCCAGCACAGTGCCACAGGTTAAACCTGCAGTATATTGGTTGTTGATGTGAATGAGTCGACGCATGTCATACAATCCGGCTTCAAAACCCTCCTCTGGATGCTGCCCAGCTTTGGCGAAGAGGTATTTAGAGATAGGATTTGATTTAATGTTACTGACATTTGAAAACATTCAACCACCTCCCCGACTTAGCCCACAGCACACAGAGGGGGTGGCAGTAGAGAAATTTAACTAGAGATTCATGTAATGTAATTATGTGTGTTCCAGTTGCAAACTTATTGTGTCTGAGTGGTTTCACCTGTGATTGCAGTCTCATTTTGAAGGGTGTCGCGTGACAAGCTACAAACATGCATCTCCTATAAAAGGGGTACCAATTGGAGGGGTTGAAGGAAAACATTATGTATTTCTCTGCATTTTTCTGCATAGTATGTATTTGTGGCATGAACAGATGATTTTCCATTAAAGGAAAACTATTTTCTAAGACTTACAGTAAGACTCCCTGTATCTGGTGAGTACCTAGTGAGTAAAATGCTATAAAACCTGAAATAATAGCCCAAACCACAAAAATATGACTTATGACTGATTTATTTTCTCACATGCAATGGAACTGAACAGAAAAAGTAAAATATGTCTACATGATCAAACAAAGTTGGACCCAAACAACAGTCACAGGGAAAGGTGAGCATTCATTGACTGTTACAAAATATGACAGCCTAAAAATACCAATAAGCAGTGATGCATTTTTTAAAAAAAAGAAAAGAGAGAGAAGCAGAATTTTCATGGCATATCCTGGAAGTCAAAAATGCTAATTCCAAGCATGATCTAAGAAAGCTTTACACAATCCTTAGCTTTTCACCCCTTTCTGCGAAATGGATGTTTAGCCCTTAGTCATTTTAGATGTTTTTATAACTTGCACAATACTAACTGAGGCAAGCCAATTTCCCACAAACTAACTTACAAATTTGACTGAAAAGCTGTTTTCTGAACTTGAGGAGCCAAAATGGAGAGAGCAAGGATCTGTCAGGCTTTTGTCCTTTTTTTTTTTATTATTTCCCACTAAATTATGGTTTTGCACTTTTTAAATCACAGTGATGACCACATAATTCCTCAGAGATCAAGAGCTGTACTGAAGCTACATCTCTGCCCACTCTCTGGTTAAAATGCCACAAAGGTACATGCTGACCTGACAATGAGTCACTCATTAAAGCCTCTTTTTAGATACTGTAGACAGTTTGTTCTGCAATTAAATTCTTATTATTTCATGTTGTAATCCCTAGATGAATATTACATTACTGAAATCAAAAGCATATTCTGTATCAAAGGTGGATAGGACAGATGATTTATGATCTTAGGAGATGTTCCTGGTGTGTTGTTGCCAAGGAACTGGGTCATCACCTTTGCAAATTGGCCCACCCTACAACAGCATCTGCAGAGCATTGTACTCATCACTTCCTTAGGGATTTACACCTATCTTCATTCTCCTCTTCTGTTGGAAGAACAGAGAGTTGCTCAGTTGAACCTCAAAAGTGGCATTGAGAAGTCAACTGGGCCTTAATAAGCTCTGGAGATGCCATAATTTTGGGCCAATCTCCATGTGTGGAGAGTTTTTCTGGCAACCAGAACACAGCATATGAAGGTGTTTAGTACAAAACGTCTCACTCACCATGGCAGGGGAAGGAGTGCGGAGGATAAAAAAAAAAAAAAAAGAACTAGCATGTTAAAAGCAGCAGGGGTTTGATGGAGTGTTGAAAGGCTGGCCTGTTTCCAGCGTCCTGTGCGGTGTCATGTGATGGACGAGCTACGGATGATATAAAAGGTTCTGACCCACACATTCGTTGTTAATTATCAGTTTGGAGGGTCTGGGTGGGTGCATGTGTATTCTATGTTCTCAGATAGACCGCAGTAATGGTGGAATCTGACATCATTAAAAAGACTTATGACAAATGTTGTAGGGCCAAATAACTTCTTTTAAGTGTTTCTCTGTATTTCACAACGCTTTATCAAAAAATGGTGTCATCACAGTTTGTGATAGACTCTCAAATAGACTCGTTTTTTCTTAATTGACTAAAGATGGTGATTGTAAAGTATGGAAAGGTGCAATTTGATTATTAGGTTATCTCAGGTTATTGTTGAAACAAAACCATTTAAACCATTTTCAAAGAATGCTTCTGTTATTTTTTTTCAGTACATTTAGAAAAAGTATTACATTTCAAGCCCAAATTGGCTCCTCATCAGGTACAGAGGTATCAATATGTGTTGCATCAGGGGTGTGTTGCACCCCAAACATGACCCCAATAGTGGGTTTGTCAAAACCGTAGTGGCCGCACTCCACTTGATAAAAGAGACAATGCTGGAATTCATTTTCACAGCAGTAACACTAAAGAGACATGTTTCCCATCTACACCCAACAACCTGGGGGTGTGTGGTAAGTCAAAGGCTTCAAACCAAACATCTTCAAAACCACATTGTGACTGCTTCATATTAAATCTTTTGTGTTCTCAGTGTTTTTCTTTCTATAGAAACCAACTGACATGCTTTATTTCAATTTGGCCTCCAGCCATCAGCCATTGCTCAGCAGGGTTCTGAAAGTGCAGATTAAAACAACCTGAAGTCAGAACTGTGACACAATAAGATAGCGCCAAAGCACATAATTTATCACGATCACATCAAAGCCATTGAATTTTAGATGTACTTCTTTGGTATTTGAATTAGATAAAAAAAATGATGATTAAAAAATCAACCTAAGGAGAACCTGCGTGTGCACCAAATGTCATGGCAATTCATTCAATATTTGTTGATATTTCAGTGTGGAACAAAGTTGTGGACCAACGAACCAACTGACTAAAAATGTTCTATTTGAATCTGTTAACTGTAATGTTGTGCCTCTTATTTTAAGCTCCTGGACATGTTATCATTTTTATCACTCATTCTGAGTGGGTCACAAGCATTTGGGTCAGCTTCGTCAAGAA
This sequence comes from Scomberomorus guttatus, assembly GCA_038419695.1. Taxonomy (NCBI): domain Eukaryota; kingdom Metazoa; phylum Chordata; class Actinopteri; order Scombriformes; family Scombridae; genus Scomberomorus; species Scomberomorus guttatus. The sequence continues at coordinate 8,720,249 of CM076461.1, forward strand.
AAAAAAATGTATGAAATGTAGAGAATTTCAAGAACAACACTTTGGTTTTGAGATACCATTTCTCATGCAAGTATAACCTACTGATGCTGGCTCGTCATGGCTTTGCTCCTCAGCAGGTTGTATAAAACTGACAGAATATATATATATAAAGCTTGGTTTTACTTAAACTGAACACAAAGAAGAAAAACACATTTTATTTAGTGAAGTACTGGCCTGGCTTAAAACATTTTAACTTAGGTTGCACTCTCTTGCTGCAATGCTTCTTATTTAACTGAGCTTTAAGCCTCAGTTGCACATACGTTTTCATTTTGTGAAGGGGCAGCAGTGGTTAAAGTGGTCTCAAGCAAGGTAGTCTAGGGTTTGAATCTACTGACAGGCAAACATGATGGTTGGAAATACACTTTCTAGGTGTTAAGTTGGTCAATGTGTGGACTGTGACTTGATGTCTGAGGTAAAATCTGAACCCTGGGGCTAGACCAGTTGGGAACCACTGCTATATAGTTTACTTTACATACTATGGAAATAAAGGAATGATTAAATGAAGAGCTTTAAGAAATGCACAACTAGTGGTGGACCTCAGACGTGTCGACATTGTCATCTGTTTTGATAACTTGACATGTACTTCGCTCAGTGCAGACACAGTAGGGATAGAGGGGAAAGTGCGTTAGCAATGCCACAGCTGTCTGCCCATCTGTGTAAAAAGTGGGAAGCGCTGTTCACCTCCCGGCCCCACTTCTGTCAACTGTTAGAACACTAGGAGCAACAAACATAACCGGAGAGATCGGCAAGTTGGTCAAACCCCGGGGTCACAGAGGTCATGTACCATGTGGTGGTGCTTTTGCTCCCCATTTGCTAAATTAGTTTCAATTTATTTTTACTTGGTAATAGCGGCTTTAGTACGTGACATGTTCATAGACACATACTCAAATAAGCACTGAGGACCGTCACTGGTGTGTCCTGGAGGCGAGGCAAGAGGGCCAGCCTTTGATTGTGTTTAGTGTTGGCCCTCTGACCCATACAACAAAGTGACATGATGTAAACCATTGGAGCACTTCTGGCTTTATTTGATGTGACAGAACCCTGCTAAACATATACATAGCGTGGCCAAGTTTATACCACTTCTCCACCTTCGAACTAATTTCCTGACATGAAATCGATAAGGTCAAATTATCAGTCGGTTGAGCGCAATTTACTCTGATTTAAAAGGAATCAATTCATCAATCGTGACAGTGTAATGAGACGTTTGTTTCTGATCAGCAGCTGAGGAATTCACCCCCAAGAAGCAACTGGCATCAAGCGTTTCGCCGCGTGAAGTGTGGAGGGGGACGTGAAGATCTGGTTTGTAGCACATTCAATGTTTCTGACAGATCACTGAAACATACCCGCCCAAATCACCAGGTGAATAACTGCCAGTTTGCTACGAGACATGTTAGACACGTTCTTTTGCTATTTGAGTTTTAATAGGCAGCTAATAGCCCTGCTTTCTGTGAGGTGTTTAAGGTCCATGCAACACTCTGTCACTTGCTCCCCTGACCTCATTGTGTTTCTAATGGTTGAGGCAAGCGTCGCCAGACACTGACGCAATGATGCCTCACAGGCCGTTTCCATATTCAGAGAGAAACTGTAGAAAAGCTAAGTGGAAATTTTCATTTTGCATTTGGGTTGCATGTTTTCTTTTCTGTTTTTTTTTCTTCTTCTTTTTCTCCGCTTATAATTTAAGTCTATAAATGTCTCCAGTTATCAGAGGGTCTTGTCAGGCAAAGCAAGAGGTGCTATCAACAATGGTGATATGCATTATTTATTTATTCATATCACTTTGACATTGCACACGATCTCACGCACTCGCTAAATCTAAGAAGTACTGCATAAGATCAACTTTGTGGCAAGAGACAAAAACGAATTGCTTTGGCTCAGTGACATTTAACTTTATGAGTGCACATAAGGATGTGGTCATATCTGTTGGGTGCTGTTTCCCATATGGTTGTCATAAAAATATGATTTTATAAGCTCAAAACATATCCTTTCAGTGTGTTATAAATCAAATTTTGGCACAGTAGCTTGTTTGGCACCAGTCAGCAGAAAATCACTGTGGCGCTATCACAGGTTAAATGGGTGGTCACCAGCTGATAGTTGTGCAGAAAGAAGATAGCCACCCTAAATGGTAAAAGCATGTAATATCTTTTAGCTTAATGTTTTGCTGTTGAATCTCTATCAAGAGCTGCAGCAAATGTCCTTTTTGAGGCAGATCAGCTAGTGGACATCAACTTATGACTCGTGCTTGTTAAACTGGGATAAGTCTGACAACCTTTATGAAATTTTGATCTTTTTAATTTTTATGCTGAGAGTTCCAGGTTCAATTAAAATATGCCAGAAAATGTCGATCACTTATGGTGACGGTGACCTTGTGTTGTAGTCACAATATCGGCTGGAGAAAACAAACAAAAAAAGAAAAAAGCATTTAAAAAAAACATTTGTTTTACATGCAGAGATCACCAATGTAGTGAAGGGTAGTGAGAGGAGAAAAAAAAAGCAAAACAACCTAATCGCTTCAAATTACAACAGGAATGCTTGACTGGATGTGAAAATGGGGAAAAAGGTCAAAAACAGTGATTAGTCCACCCACAACAACAGACTGTTTTGAACCAAGCTCATTTTTGTTTGGGTTTCCTTTCTGCATGGTGACATTTTTTTCATGATGTGAACCAATACAAACACAGCAACACGATGAGGCTCCCACAGAAAATATGGAAATATATATTTCATATGAAAATATTTTCATATGCCGTTGCATTCATCAAACCTGCTGTTACCTCAGCGTAGGCAATGAGCCTGAGGTGATGACAGCACACTGTGCAGCAGTTCACCTGGTCAGGTGATGACAAATATGCTTCATTCGTTGATGAAAAATTATCTTTCAGTGACCTTCTTTTTGTCATCTTGAAGACACAACATTGACAGGGTTATATGAACTAATATTATGAAATGATAAGAAGAAAATAAACAAAAATGTAGTCCACAATGTTACAGCCCTCAACCAAATATGTTAGCGAAAGTCATTTTTTATATTTGTTGGCAAAAAATACCAAAATAAATTTTAAAGTAGAAACATGACTACTACAACTACTGTATATTCAATTAAGTAAATTGATGAACTAACTACATTAGATGACAGACTAGACTGTCAACCTAAGACTGAGTGATATCACTATCTACCATCAACAAGGAACAAATGACTGATTAATGTCAGGGCCGCAGAGATGGAAAATATGAAAATCACTTTGTGTTGTCATCAGGTGATTCCGATACAGCAGACATATAAAGGATAAAATTGAAAACAGACCATTATGTGGGCGTGTGAAAGTGAACGAGAAAGGGTGGGAGAGAGCGAGACAGGAAAAATATCAATTTAAAGCAATGCTTTTTTTTAAAGACCAATTATTCTGTTCTCTACAAGTCACAGGTCCACGTCTTCAAAATGCTAAACTCAATAATAGTACTCAATTGGTGGAGTAATATGATCTCCTTTCCTGGGTTTACTTATAAGTCTAGCAGCAGCCTTCTGTTCTACTTGGAGCCTATTATGTGACATCTGGTTTCTACCTGCTTTGAGCCTTGAGAAAACAACAGCAAGTATGACAATTTCTGTATATATGAAGCTAAATCCAATCTTTTTCCCACCCCCCAAACATGACTTGATTTACACTTGCCGATTCTCTGGACCAAAAATAAGAATTTCTGTTTTGCCAGAATTTATTGGTCAGGTGATTTGTAGACATTTAACCAAACAGGACAGATTATTGAGGTCGCTGGGCTTAACAGGAGTGCTGTCAGAGTGTAATATTGGCCTGCAATGCCATGCATCTCTATAATTAGCATATGTAAAGGAAATATGATTGGTCCCAGAATTGAACCCTGGGGTACATCGCATGTTATAGGGGCAGTACAGTTTTTTGGTGAAGTATCAGTATCTGTGGAATGCTTCACCAAAAACAGATGCGGGCAGATGTTAGACAGATGCAGGATTCACAAATATTTCAGCATGCCTCTGTTTAGTCTGAGAACATCAAAAACAGATTAGCTTGAACATGATTGGTCCCATGGGGCTTGGTGGCCATGTGCAGTTGATTTCTTTGCTCAAAGCAAATATTTATGTTTTCAGTGCATGAAATGTGACAGCTGTTGAGTTTTACAGTTTATATTACGTTTTCTCACATTAGTCAATTTAATTTTTATTTCCCTGTCATGCGCCATTAGGTGTTACAAAAACAAGTATACAGAAAGGATGCCATATGTGTCTTGTTTACAAATAAAACAAATAAATCTAAAAAATGTATGCAGGTGACTAAGGGCGTTGTCAAACCTGTGTTGTTTAGTCCGGTTGAAGTGGACTTGAAGTGGTTTGTTTTCCCCCTTGGTATGATTTGTGTGGGCAGATGTGAACATAGACATCATAATGAGGTGTGGACCAGTTCCTCAAAGGGTCCGTTCCCAAACAAATTTTGGAGCGGTTCGTTTGTGGTGGGAACCGACCTAACTACTCTCTCTACTCTGCAAGTTTGAGCTAAACAGCTCCCATAGCTTTGCATACTGGGATGCAGTTGCTAGCAGCCAACTTCAGTTTTTTTTCTGTCTGACAACAGAAACAGAAAAAAATATGCCTCTAACACTCTCTAACTTTCTCTGTGATCCTCATTTTAAATGTCAATATAGCAGATCACACAGATGATTAAACTGTATCTATGTTGATTTTTGTGTCTGCTACGACCATAAAACTATGATTTGGTCAGCTAGGCTGAGTTTGTCCACTCCTTACCTGATGTCTTTGACAACTAAACAGCTCAGGTGTTTCGCTATGTGCAGCATTTTAAAATTTAAACGGCTTAGTATAGATGTAGTCTCACATAAATTTCCCACCATGCATGTGTCTTCTTGACCATTCTTTAAACAATTGGTGATTGATTTCACAAGCCTCTAACATTTAAACACACAGTTTAAGGGAACCACAACCCACTTTTCTGGAATTTAATAAATCAAACCAGTACTCTCTACTCTGTTTGCAGCAAGTAAGCTGCATTAAGTTTTTATCGCTTCATCACTCCCAAAAAACATAGGTTTTGAAGATGGATGTTGCATCAAGAGCAGTATCGTAACAATCCATTTTCTCTCTAGAGTCTCTATTTTATACACTACCTGACACGGCAAAGACACTGAGAACATTCTTGAACTCTCAGCAAACTAACCTTTTGTCCATTAAAGGATTACCGCGGTGACAGAATCGACAAAACGCTGCTCTGTCTGGTGTTGGCTGTATATCATACCTCATAATATTCACAAACAGAGCCGTGAGTAGGTGTAGGTGGAATGAACAGGGAAACACACAGAACAACCCTTGTTCACAAGACCTCTTATCAGATTCCTTACCCTCCATCCTTCATACAGAATGCTACGAATCAGCTGAGGGGAGTGGGCTCTGAGGTGAAGCTGGCGCTTTAAACAGACCCTTCCCTATTCAACCCAGCCTGATGGACTGCCATACATCATCCTGAAAGAAAGGGGGAAAGAGAGACAAAGACACTAAGGACTATGAAACACAGGAAGTTGGAAAATTGTGTATGACATCCATTTTCGACACCGCTTTACTGGATCTTTGTGTGTGAGTCATTGAATGTGATAGGCAACATGCAATTGAATAGACCAAAGGCTGGGAGTCTTAGGTGGACGTATTTATTGCTCTCACATGTATGATCTCATACGAGCGCAACACACACCTACTCACTGACTTAGTATGTGTTGTTGATTCCACAGGCAGCTTAAGTCAAGAAAATAACCATGAGCTGATGTCATGCTCGTTTCCCATGTTATAGGAGGACCGACTGGCCCCATTACCACAGAAGAAAATACAACATGACAAATGGCAGCAAGCTGGCTCCGCATTTAGATGAAGAGAGCAACGAACGCTTGCCAGCAGTGAAATTAGCAAAGTAAGAAGATATACCTCGGCTTACTGTGTCTCCTCTGATGTATGACACTGGACAATGTAGCCTATCTGAAACCAACAAAAAGCGTCTCCATCAGCGGCTCCGGGACACATATATCATGATTGATGTCAAACAGTGGTCCAAGTAGCCAGGCTAAATTAGTTATAGCTAATTAAAGCTGCATTGCTGCCTCATACCCCGCAGTAGATCATGTTCCATTGTTTGATAACGTTATGGCGCACTGACAAACACCAAGATGAGAGGGCGATGAGATCGTCGCAGTAAACAGTCTAAGTGTGTTTTCTCTGACTGACAGAAAATCACGTCTCTGTTTATGACCAGTATCTGATTGTGTAACCCTGCACACATTGCGAAGGACACATGATGATATCAGCAGTCATCAGCTTGTATCAGGTGTCATCCCGTTGTTGTCTAGAATCTTGATTTCACTTTATCTTATGTGGCAGAAGAGGATGGAGAATGTACATCGAAAATATTAGCTAAAGGCCGAGGAATGTGACGAGTGAGGCTCCTATAGCTCCTGACTAAAGCTGGGAACAGACCTTGAGGGTACAAAGACCACGAATCCCCCAACAAAACAACGAATTTCCACAGACATACACAGATCTTTTACTCTTGACAAAATAGACAGAATTGTAAAAATGTAAAATTGGAATGAGATGGCAACAAGGACCATAAACTCTGCAGATGGGCTATAGGTGGGTTCATTTCTTATAGACTGTGCAACAACAATGATTGTAGTTTATTGTATGTTACATTGTGGGAAACATCTACATGAAATCTTGCCCACAGTCTGCGTCAGACTTAGTTGCCACATCAGCTTGAAGCATGTCAGATTGTGCGCTGAATGCATGGTGAATCACAGCGCTATGATCCAGACTGAATAGAAGAAGTAAATGAAAGCAGAGGCCTGTCATCAGCTTGCGTCATCCATTTGTGCCGCTCTAATGTTTTTAAAAAAGCAGCAAAATTCTACTTCGTTTCACCTCCGTCATTTGGTTTTTGTGTGAAATGCATGTATTAAGGAGAATTAGTGTTTTCCCCCTAAACTTTATTCCAAAAAACTTCACTTATGAAAGGTCACGCCGGCCAGTGCATTCTGTGTCATTTCATGTCGTATTCTGATTGGTTTGTTTGTAGACATGGGTCACAACAGTCACTGTCGTTTTGGGTCACCAGTGCTCCAAATCGGTAGTCAGTGGACGTGTATCACAGTGCATCTAGGACCAAAGTCTGATTCCAGTTGTAAAAACCAAACATGTTAAAATATCTTAATGAAAATGACAGGCAGCAACTGGATCAGATGGCTAACATATAGAATCATTAAACATCGACTGAATCTTCTGTTCCTTTATATACATTTCTATGTGTATGTAAATGTTGTGTTTGTGTGTCTGTGTATGTCTTTTCACTGTATGCTGTGTTGGTCTGCCTGCTGTGTTTTGTGTCCTGCAGACCTACATTATTCAGTGTTCACTCATCTCTCTAGAATAGAGAGATGAGTTCAGGCCAGTCAAGCCAAATCCCTGTCTGACCTTTGCAACAAGCAAGCATTGCAACAGCAAAGGTCATATTTTGTTTGTGCATTTGTTTACACACGGGTTGGTCAACCTTATGATTGCGAATTGAAAACAGGGCTCAAGTGACATCGTATAAACTTGATTGTGACAAATTTGATCTCGGTGATTTGTGGAAAATGATTCCAACGTTCACAATACAAACACAAACTAAACTACACAATGTGTGGCAGTGCATGATGAGCCTGTGGAATGATGAGGGTGAGAAGTTGGAAGAGGGCACATCAGATGGGATCGGTAACATGCAGCTCACAATAATATACAGAACGTCTTAAAAAATATGCACATCATCTTGAACTTTCAAATTGACTTTGCTGTAATGATAAATGGATAAAGCACAGAGGCAAAACAAACATGGGGTCTAAACCGCAAAAGCTTTTGGAGACCACAACTTTAAAATGGATCCAAAGCACTTACCTTTCTTTTTTTCCGTTTGTCCGTTTCTATTATTTGCTGATGTTTTTTCATTTATTTTGTAGTTCCACTATGGTGTCATACCCCCAACTGTTGGACCAACAGGAAGACCGTGGATGGATGTTACCTTGACCATGGATGCCCCCTTCTTGTAATTTTTTCCCTCTTTCTGTTGCTCACATTGTTGGATAAAAACTGAGAGTGAAAAAAAAATGATCCCCTTCAGTTAAGACCTGAAATAAAAGATTTAATGTCATACTGACTGACAGGAACCTCCTAACTTTTCCGTTCACCTTAGCCTGAACCTTGCGTCATGCGTCGAGGATGGGAGGGATAGACGTGCGACAGGGATTGGGCACGGCTGCTTTCACAGCAGATAGAGGCCATGCCTGTGGTGAGCCTGGGGGGGATAACAAAGAATTGCAGCCACCTTGTGCTAATGGCTCCGCTGTGTCACTCTTCCAGTGGTCTCACCCTGATGACATCATTTCTCCAGGCAGGCATGTGTCACAATGGGTTGTTTAGGAAATCCATCAAATCATCTGCTGCAGCAGCAGAAATTAGACCGAGCTGCTGTTGACGGCAACGAAACAATGAAACGTACTAAGGTAACGGTTTTATATTACAGCCTGCAAATTAATAACACACATACTGGGTACCTATGAATTATTCCAGACAAGGTAATAACTGTTTATTAACTTTTTAGTCACACTACCACCAGGACACATTATTTTATAATATGGATGGATGGAATATGGGCTTCTTATATTATTTACACAGTTTAGTCTATCACCACGATAAATGCTATTAATCAGCAAACAAAATATGTCCTTCATGTTTTTAAAATAGATGTAAACAGTCTCCTGTATACTGAATAAGATGTTATTAATAATAAGTACTCTAGTAGTAAAGAAATGTTCTTTTCTAATTTCAAGTAAATTAAGGGCTGCATTTAAAAATAAAATACATAACATAGGAGCTTTTGAAAAAATGTGCATCTTAAAATAAAGTGGATCAATCATATCGGCCTTTCAGATTGTTTATTTTCTGTGGCTTCAGTTCGGATTTGAGTGGGTATGTTTACTCAAAAGATTTGTGCTTTGTCTCATAATCTTTGTGCTTTGTCTTCACAATCGCCACGGTCTCAGAACATATGAGACTATGGGGCTTTATATCTTTATAAGGGCATTGTCTTTCAATTTGAGAGCATGATTTATTGATTTCCTGTTCAGATTTTGTAATGCGTTCCCTCAAACCCTGCCCTCGCACTCCAATAGCCCCTGCTTGCGTTTAGATTTGCTCTGCTTCTGCTCAAACTGTAATCTTGCGCTCAGATATATTGTTGCTTGCATAGATTTCCTGCTTCAGCCCTTCTCTTTACACTCAGGCTGCTTCTCTGCGCTTGTCACACATCTGCTCTCGGATTATTTGTGCAACAACCCTGTCAAAATTCCCCAACCAATACAATGCTAGGTGTAGTGTTGACCAATGAAATGATTCCTGCCTCCGTGTGAGCATGTTCACTTTACTTCTTAGAGTGTCCCGTATGGGCGGTTTCTCTTTAACTGGGCTCATCCACTCCCGCCCTCCAGGGCTTTATTAAATGTACTGCCCTTGCTTTCTTTATGACTTTTTGAGTACCCATACTTTTGGCTACATATAATAGTAGCCATATAGCACACCGGCCTCCTGTTGGTGTGCTAGAGGATGAAACTACGTCACCTTCATGACTGAGGAGCGGGAGTCTAGCGGATCACTAAAGTCAAGGACATGGATGTATTATAAGAGCTGAATAGGGCTCCGCTGCTTAGCCTTGCAGCCATTTTTTCCCAGTGGCCACACGCGGTATTGCAGCGAAAAATCCCCCTGCGGCCCAAAAAGCATTCTCCCCATAGACCACCACTGTAAAAGAGACGTCTGTAAAACTGTTGACAGGACACCTCCAACTGCAAACAAGGTCAATTATGACTTTTTCTATTATGATCCATGGAGGTTTTATATATGTAAAACTATGTAAAACTAAATATATGCGATTTAAAAATCTGTGACATCATTACAATGTAAAGTCTGGAACTCGCTGGCAGGGTCAGCGGGAGAGACACCACTGCGCACATTCAGTGGGCCGCACAACACGGAAGCAAAAGCGGAAGCTAGAAACCTTTTTGGCGTATGTGGCAGCCAAGCAATTCTCATTGGATTGAATGGGCGTCATTTTTAGCTATACATCCATGGTCAAGGACCTCTGGTAAGTTTTTTATTTTAATGGTGTTATTCCTTCCTTCAAATTGAATTAGCTAAATTCACAGATATTATTAACTGCCGACCTGATGACTAGCAGGGCAGTCAAAGAGAAAAAAAAAAAGAAACACAGTGGCTTCCATTTCCTTTTTATTTGCCTAGCAACAGTGTTTACGTTACGTACAACATTTGAAAGCCAAGTATATTGTCATGGATGTATTCTTGTGCCGCAAATATGACTCAACCAATTCAGTTTGAAGGAAGTAATAGCGTCATTAAAATAAAAAACTTACTTGACGTCCTTGACTTTTGGTGAACCGCTAGACTCCCACTCCTGAGTCATGAAGGTGACGTCATTTTCTCCTCCAGCACACCGACAGCAGGCCGGTGTGCTATACGGCTACTATTATATGTAGCTATTATGGTAAAAAGTATGGACACTGGTATATATATTAACTGTCATCACGAGCGCACAGAAGCAGCCTGAGTGCGAGGAGAAGGGCTGAAACAATATATCTGAGTGCAGGCATAGAGTCTGAGCAGAAGCAGAGCAAATCAAAGTGCAAGCAGGGGCTGTTGGAGTGCGAGGGAAGGGTTTGAGGGAAAGCATTACAAAATCTGAATGTGAAATCAATAAATCATGCTCTCAAATTGAAAGACCATGCTCTTGAATAAAGATAGGAAAAAAGCCCCATAGAGCCCTGGCACAGGTATTTGACCTGTAGCCATTTCTTTGAGATATTCTATTTTCTCCACTTGGGTTAGGTCTTTGAGGAATTAAGGATTTTAACTGTTAATTCCATTCTCCAGAGGCCCTAACAAAGCAAAACTGATGTTTTGCTCTGGCCTCTGTATAACTCTATACTCAGCTGAGTGTCTACTTTCCCTCTTAATCCTTTTATGTTTGTCTCTACAAGGAAAACCGGTGGAGGCTGAGCCTCAGTGTTATTTTCCAAAAAGGATTTCTGTAAGCAGACTTTAAAACTTGAGCTTGTTACTCTTACAGGCTTATTGCAAAGTTGTTGAAGTGGCCACTAGTAAGCCACTAGTGTAATTCTTAACTTCCTGCACATCCACTCACGGTGCTTCACAAAACCGAAATCCAGTCAAAGCACACGCAAATATATAATTCCTTAACTCTCACCTCTGAACTATCGAGCGTGAAATGTGAAGTCATCACTAGGCCAAATGCTAATGACGCTATTGTGCGTGAGATTAACGCTCCCTCAAGGCCCCGGCAGACCGGACTACGGATCTTTCAGAAGGAGCTCAGAATATGACAGGTCCGCCCTGCACTCAGTAGAATAATATAACGGAGTGAACCGCATTAGCACTTGCAAAAAGGTCTCTCCTCTGATGAAATTGTACGGATGCTGGCACCGGTTCAGCATTACCATGACATTGTGTCTGTGTACACTTTAATCACCATCACCATGACAAACAGTGCAGCTTTGAGCGAGAAAAAAAAAAAAACGGCGCCATCGGTGCTTTGGTATGCTTATGCAACCATTTAATCAAATTCAAATTTTCCTAGTTAAAAGAAACAGGCAAACACTGAGAGTGCTGAGGCTATTCAAGTACGTCTGAATGAGTTGCTGAGGTTTGTCTTTGGAGTCAAACGGAACGCTTTTGCCTTTTATATTCACTGACAACTATGTTTAGAACCCACAGTGTGTTTCTTCATTTTCTGGCCGGGGATCAAAGAATAGAGAGCCACATTTATTATTATTCAGCTTCAGCTTAAGTTTATTTAAAGTGCACATCATTCAGAGAGACTCTGTGCACTTTACAAGTCAATAAAAACAACAACGGAACAAAAGAAGCGCACGATATCACATGTAAAAGTGCACACACGTGCACACGCACTCACACACACATACACAGGTTAACTATTTTTATTACAGCAAGGGAGAGGTTAGTCATTTTAAAATAGAGATCATATAACCCTAACAGGGTTGGGGTAGCTAAATGTCAAGGAGGAAAACAGTTAGTGATTTGGGTTCCCAGGATGGGAAATTAGGAAAGGTCATAGTAAACAGAAAAAGGATGTGTTTTCAGATGCTTGGATTTGAGAGTATCGACAGAGCTTGCCTCCCGAATGTGCAGGTTATTCCAGAGAAGTGGAGCTCGGTGTGCAAAAGCTCGACTACCAAAAGTGTTATTATTGAATCAACAATTAAGTAACAGGCACCAAGGGAATGTAAAGGACGTGATGGAGTATATGGAGCAAAAAGGCCGGAGATATATGAAGGAGCCAGTAGGCCTTATAGGTAAGAAGGATTTTGAAATCAGCTAGTGTCTGCAGATCTTCTGCTGTCTAAGGTCCTAACTCACCAATCAGGGATATGGGCAGCATTTATGTAGCCTGAGAGGCAAAACCCAGGGCAAAAAAGTCCAAAAGTCACGCTGTATCTGTAAGGCTGTGCAAGACAGACAACAGCACTGCACATGAAACAATGCAGCCCCCTCAATCATTTGAATGGTAATGGGCTCCAGTGAAGAACGTATGGTCATCCTGTGCCAGGACCTAATGCGACGTCCTCTAATAAGGCACTGTGTTGGCCAATCAGACACGTACAACGCACATACCTGTGAGTTTCTATCATTTACACGGCAATCATCGCAATGGAGGATAAAATGATTGCCACCGTGACAACGTCAAGAGTCTTAAAATCCTACCTCCTAGTATTATAAACCTGCTGATGAGCCTTTAAATTCATGGATCTGTTACTCAAATCAGCCTGAAATACAAAGCAACTGGCCAGTAAGAGGATACGGTTCACCTTCCCCAGTGGAAATCATGCCCTTAACTTAACATGTAAGCAGCCACCACAACTAATTTGAATAAAAAAATACACCCGTCACACCAGGAAAGACTGAAAACTCTGATCTGCTATGTTCCCACGTCATCTGTTAAATTTTACATTACATGTGGAAGGCAATGTCAGTCAGATTGATGTTGAGTTATACAAAATGTCCTCCCAAACTTTTAACAAGTAAAACACAAGCCAGATTCCCATGAAGGCCCGCCGCCTCGAGGCCTCTCACAACCGACATGACCCTCGCTGTGCCTGACTGTCACCAGCAAAATGATTATTGCATTTTACCAAACTGGGTGCACATTGGATATTTGTGGGACAGCCTGCACAGCATAGGAGCCCGAGGGTAAGCAAATGATTATATTGTTGCTGCTTTCAAAACCGGGTTTGTTTTCTCAATAAGTTTACATTCCAGTAAGAATTCAGATCTGAGATTACACTGCTTAGTTAACGCCTCATAAATATAAACAGCTTGTGATCTCTTTCTTGTTCAAGTAAGACAAACCAATACTGGCTGCAATACAGCAAAATATGAGAGTGCTGATTTTGATGTTGCAAAATGACTGTTTGAACATAGTTTAATGAAAAACATGTGTACTCAATCTGGTATCAAATACTGTCTATATAATGCCCACATAGATGTCACGCCTCCCCTCTTTAGTTTTAGCCATTAGCGTTGTGGCTCTATGGACCCAATGTCAGTCTGTTGGTTGATCCACCACTTTTGGTCCAAACTGAAATATCTCAACAACTATTGGATGGATTTCTATGACATTTTGTACAGACGTTCATGGTTCCCAGAAGATGAATCCGCCTGACTTTGGTGCTCCGATGACTTTTCCCCTGATGCCACCATGAAGGAGTTTTGAGTGAAATGTCTCGACAACTATTTGACGGATTTCCATGAAAATTGGTACAGACATTCATGGTTCCCAGAGGATGTGTTGTGAAAACTTTGGTAATCTTCCAACTTCTCCTGTTATGTCACCAGCATGTCAAAGTTTCCAGAGAAATTTCAGTGAAATGTCTGGACATCTATATTATACAAATTGCTATGAAATTTTTTGGTTTTGAGACATTAGCATTTAGCACCAAGCAACCAAGCCACACATCTTTGGTTGTTTTGTTTAGCCATTTAGCCATTGTTTAGTTTTTAATTTTGCACACTCAAGGTTGCCCAGTGGTGGCGATTATCCCCCACTTAGTTTCCCTTGGACACAGTAACTGGCGCCCAGATTTTAGGACACCAACAACGTACGTCAACCAAAGACAAGCGCTCCAAGAGATATTTGCACATGCTTTGTGTCTTAGCCAGTCTGGGTTATTCAGGGGGTTTGTTATCTTGGGTCTCCTTCATGCATTCGTTCACACCACCCCTCTGCTCCCACACAGAGGACCCAACTTTTTGCAGCCCCCTGTTATCACTGAATACACACGGTCTATCAAACACACACATGCAGGATCGTGCAGACATATACAGTATAACATGTAAGCATGTGAATGCAGATGGAGGCGGTACGCATGTGCACAGTGACGCTCATGCACATACAGTACATTTCCCACAAATACAAGCATGGATACACACACACGCACTGTCACACAGATTTTGTTGGTTTGGACTAAAGAGGAATGTTGAAGTCCAGCCAGAATTCAGGCAGCTGTGTCTCCCCGAATCAGAGATTTTAATGGACTGTCCATAACAAGGACTCAACCTTTGACCCAGGCGCTTTCAGCGCTGTGTTTCCTCACTCTGCTCCTTCTTTTGGCCTAATGATGAAGAGACATTCCTTCTTCCCCTGCTCATTCTTGGATTTCACTTTTGTTTTCTTGAAAACATAACAGCAGAGGGTGTTTGTGATAGAGACATACTGTATATAAAATGAAGACAGAGATAGTGTACATAATGGAGATATACTAGGGTGTTTGGAAGACAGAAGATAAATCTTGCAGGCAAAGCTTTTTGCAGTCCTTGCAAAATCTCACAAAAATAGTTTCTGCTATTTCTGGGCTGGAGTGAGGGAAAATTACTATTGATGTCATTCAATCCCAGGATGAGAAATACTTCTCATTTCGCATAAACCATTATGTTAAGGTACTTGGAAGATGTAAGACCTCCATCGAGGAGAAGAAGAAAAAATATTGCTTATATAAAGATATCAATTTCCCTGATGATGGTTTTCTATTGTCAAGGGAGAGACAAAAGTTGAAAATTAGACTATAAAAACACCTAGAAATAGATCTCCCTTGTGCCTATTTATAATACAGCACCTGTCATATACTGTATATAGTATAGTAGGGAGTAGAGTAGTATCTCAGGAGCAGATAAATTAAACGCACACGTTTAGACGTGTTTTTCGTGTCAACACAGAGGCGAAAAGGCAGGTCAGCCACATGAGCTTGTAGTCAGAGAGCCTGTAAGCCGATCCTCATAGTCTAAGCACATCCTCTGTGCTGGGGTCCCTTTCTGCCAGGCTCACACACGCAGACACACACTCGTCCATGCACACACTCACATTCCTCTGCAGGCTCTACAAGGGGCAGGCGCAGAGTATGCTGGAACTGCTCTTCAGAGTGAGCGTCTCTCTCACTCTCCCCAGTCGTTGAGTCAGAGAGCAGGGGAGGAAGGGAAGGCAGAGAGACCAGGGGAGGTCTGAACGACACCATCCCAGCTCTCTCACTCTCCCCAGTCGTTAAGTCAGAGAGCAGGGGAGGAAGGGAAGGCAGAGAGACCAGGGGAGGTCTGACCGACACCATCCCAGCTGACAAGGCACCTATTTTAAATGCACAAGACTGATAAATGCAAGAACGCAGTCTAGCTTTGATTTACTGGAGGAACACCGAGATAACCGAGCTGTCACTCTGCAAGACATGTGCTCAACTTTTCCTGCCAGGACACAAACTTAGAGGAGCTCTTCTAGGAACCGTAGCATGTGTAAGTGCACATGAAAGTAGCTTTCAATGCAGGAAGTCCAGTGTAAAGATGGATGACACATGTTCCAGGCCAACGGTGTTCTTCACCGTTTTCTGATTCCAGCTCCAAAGGAAGCATCCTGCCAAAACGCCAACTAAGAAGGAGCAGATAAAGCTACAAGGACTTAAATCACCTGCAACCTTTCCCCCAGGCTGATATGATGCTGTGGTACACATTTGGGCACCACTTGCTCTCTCTGGCAGCACTTCTGGTGATTGTGAGCTGCGGAGGAGGGGATCAGAGGAGAGGGACGGAGAGCAGCACCAGCAGCACAGGTGGCAGCAGCAGCAGCAGCAGCAGCAGCAGCAGCAGCAGCAGCAGCAGCAGCAGTAGTGGAGGAAGCAGTAGTAATTACAGCAGCAGACGTTTTCATAAGGTCCAGCATGGACAGTGTACCTACACATTCATCCTACCTGAGGGAGATGGGGCCGGAGGAGGCTCCTGCAGGGAGGCGAGAGCCGGTAACCCGCAGTACAACGCCAACTCTCTCCAGAGAGATGCTCCACCACCTGAGCCAGACTTTCCAAGCCAGAAGATCCAGCAGCTCGAACACATTATGGAGAATTATACCCAGTGGCTGCAGAAGGTAAGGAGGGTCTCAGGTGATATGCAGTTTCAAAGCAGCGCTAACAGAGTTGACCATAAAAAAATCCAAGTTCAAAAGTTTGAAGAGTTTAAAAGGGAATCTATGTTGATTCGCTGTTCAATATCATCATCTGAAATAGAAATGAAGTTAAAGGTTCTGTAACATTATCCAGTTTTAATTCAGACCTTGAATCGCATCTGTAACAACCCTGCATGAGACTGGATCCATTCTTTCTTTTTGAAGTGGTCAAGCTGTTTGTTGGGATATTTGTGTTCCCGTGGGTGTGTGGTCTTCGCAGAGCGTCTGTTTGTGGCTTCACAAGATAACTTGTTGTGCTTTCCGGATGAGGCTCTCAGACTAAAAACGAACAGTGGTTGCTGTGTTCTTTTAGTCAACACATTATTAGTCAAAGTATTTGTCAGTGGTAGAGTTTATGTGCTTCAGGAGTTGAGATTTTTGTTTCCCTGTGAGATGCTTTGTGAACAGTTTTAAAGTGAAATGCCATGGGGAAGACATTGTGCAAATGACACACATAAAAAGGGTTAACAATGCAGCAGTCGTGTCAGTTTAACTGGAATGACTACAGTGTATGCTCCTTTATTAGTCAAGAAAACCTCAGCACCCTTGGTCTCATGAAAACCTCTAGAATTTTGGATACATTTCAAAAATACACGGTGGTCAACTGGACAAGACAGCTGATTTTTTGGTTCTGATAGGGTTGACAGTAGAGAAACAAAGCTTCTGTCATAGAGAGACAAAATATGCATTTAATTAGTCTAGAAGCCAGAACACAATTTATATGTTCTCTTCTGCACGGTTATGTAACTGTGTATATTAACCACATTGAACTTTTTGTCCTGGATGTTACTCAGCTGTCTAGCCTCCAGAAGCATCTCACACTCTCCGTGTCTCTTTCCACTTCTCTGTACCCGTCCAGCAAACACATCTATGTCTCTTGCTTTTATATTTTCCCTGAGTAAACTACCCTGTGAGTAAATTCCACAGATGTCCAGTTGAGTTCCACAGAGCGTCGGTCATAGAGCAGAGGTAGTTACATGTCAGTCACCCCCTGTTCTCCAGTGGGCTGTCTCTTTAATGGCAGGAAGTCAGAGAGCCCCCAGAGACGCACAGAGAAGGAAAAGACAGAGAAGGCTCCCTTTATTTATTCAAGTCAAGGATGTGTGAGTATAACTTGAAAATCCAGATTTACATTAAAAAAAAAACCAAACCAAACCAAAAAAATCCTCATTTTTATTGAGCAGACACGAGATTATGCAAGACTCAAATACCTCCTATTTAAATATTGTTAAACAACATGATTATGATATGTTTATAGAGTCACTGAGGTGTTTACTATGTTCATATGGTTCTACTGTAATGTTAATGAGTTGCGAATTGTGAGGACATCACTGATATGGCTTGGCAGCCCCTGTGCTTTTCTAAGCTTTGAGACTTTGTGTCTCCAAAGAGAGCGAGAGTATCTCACTGAAATGAACACATGAATCAAATAAACAAACTTCAAATTTCTGTGTAACCTCTATAAGCTCTCCTGCTCCTCCACTTTCCACAATATTGTGGTTCTCAAATAAGATTAGCAGGTCCAATATGTGATTAATTGCTTAAAGCTAATGGTTTATTTTTGTCTACAAAACAAGAGGAAGAAAAAAAACTTGGCGTAACACGAAGCAAATGCATGCACAGATAACACCTGATGGATTTGATGGATTACAGTGGAACCAGGGTATTAATCAACCTGAACTTCATCAATACCCTGAGTCTATTCATTAGCAATCAGCGTGTCCCCCTAAAACTGTCTGGGCTGTACGCTGCTGTGTGCCTGCTTTTCATTTGCTCTCAGAAAGTAAACTTTTCACTCTTCAGGTCCGAGGAAATAGTCATTCCTCATCAATTAACCAGGCGTTGGTCACAGTATGTTATAGCGAGATGTTGATTGAGTTTGTAATTAGGGAGGGTAGAATTAGAGGCAACTCCACCCTCCTGCAAATTCAGAGTCTCTAACTCAAGTGCGGAGCAGATACAAATATGTCCAAATCCAAAAGAAATATTGTATGAGATGGATTTTGAGCTTACAGCACACAATCTGTTTAATATCAGTGTGTCATTGGACTGTATATCACTGACTTTATCTCAGTTTAGAAAAGGAATTTGCTGTACTGGGTATGGTCCATGTCAAGGTTTAAGATGTGTTTTACAGCAAATATTTCATAACTGTGAGGATTCACCTTTATACAGCAGAGATAACGGGGGAAAAAAACATGCAAGATGCAAAAAATGGGCACATTTTTTACCCTACTACGTGATCACCTAATTAAAGAAATATAAATGTTGAACTTTTTTATTGATGAGTTTCTTCTCCAGTTCACTGTCTGACTCACTGGTTTCAAAACCCGTGTGTTTTTCTGTATGGCTCCCAAAAGCGATCCATGTGTCAGGAAAGGCCAGGGGTGAAATAACACCGGCTTTATCTTTGCTCAGTGGACCTCATCCGTCTGTGATAGTATAAGTGATACTATGAAAACAGAACGGCAGCGTTGGTAGACTGAAGGTTTGACTAATGAGACCTCTGGAATAACTTCTCCTCAGATGTAAAAATGGAAGCAAGTGAAAACGTCTGCCATCGCCACTAATGTTATCATGCTTTTTCCTGACACTCTGGAGTACTTTTGCGCGACGACAGACATTTTTCATTCCAAATAGATTTTTTTTAATTCGATATTGACATAATTAGATTATGTAAATAGTTTTTTTGGATTCTATTTTAAAGTGTTTGATGAACAGAACTCCCTTGATGTATGTCGTTGAAAAATACTAGAATATAGAAAAACACAAGGCGCAGCAACAAGTAGACAGATCAGCATTAGAAAGGAATTGGCGTAGGCATTTCAGTGGGGACGCTTAAACACACAGTGGTAATTCAGCCTAATTGCGCTGCATGGGGGGGAACATCAGGATGCAGTTAACATTTTTCATTGGACAGAAGATTAAGTGTCCTGACCAGTCTATCTATCTTAATCACGCCAGCATTTTTACTGCTTGTCTTAGAGAAAGCTCGCCCTGATGTCGCTCCAACCAGCCCTGATGAAAGGGACGGACAAAGGAGACCGTTCCAGATAGCTACCCCCGTGCCTGGGTGTTCAAGTCCAGTGTGGGGGGTAGACAGAGAGAGTGATGCAGCAAACAGCTGTTGGGGAAGCACTTTAAGTCTGAAATCTTTCCTTCCTCGACCCAGGGTAGAGTATATGGACCCTGATAACATTCCTGACCAGTCAAAGGTGGTGTGTGTTTGTCTAAGGATTACTTCCCTGACCTGCCTGCAAGGCAAGGAACCTCAGACAAGCTTGGCTGTGATCTCAGAGAGAATTGGCAGCGAGAAACAAGCTACTTCGCACATAAAACTATAATAATAAACAAATAAGCACGTTTCTAAAACAACACTTATGTGGTGTTTTGCAAAATTAAAGCTGAGAACAAGACAATGAGTAGCAGCAAACTTTAAGACCAACAAAGCAAGAAAAAAATAAGACAATATAAGACAATATAAGATAGCATAAAAAAGAATTAAGGCAGTAAAACAGTGTTAAAGAGCACCTTAACACCCCCTGATAATCTTGTTTTTGCTGACCTCTAGTGGTTTACCTTCTCACCTTGCTGCAGTGATTTAGAGGTGTACTCCAGGGTGTGTCAGTACATCATGACATCACTGCTGGGTGTGGTCAAAGGTGCTAGAAACTCAAAAAATTCAGCCCCTTGTTTGGTTACTCTATTAGAAAATGTGGTTTATGAGAAAATTAAATGACTGACCAACTGAGGTTATTGAAAAATCTGGGGGCCCTCATGGCAAATGATCTCACACCTTTGGTCTTTTAGACTTCAGAACAACCAGAACAGGATAGATGGGAGCAGTTTAGCACTGAATAAAATGGAGTCTTTAAAACTCTAACTGCTGTGCTTTGAATGGCAATTAGTTATACTAAAGGCAATGAGGAGTCTTGTTGGAGATATACAAGCATGGATGGTTTACTTTAACCTGCATTAATTGTTTTTCTGGCCACTTGAGGGTAATGCAACACTACATTAACATATTATCACATTATGAAGTTGACACGGAGCAACATTAGCGTTACTTTGGAGTCGTGTTTCTGGCCAGCTGATGAATGTAAGTCCAGTATTTGCTCTTCTTTTAGCTCTCTCTCCACCAACTCCTGTGGGAAATATCTGGTTCTTTAGCTGGTAAATGCTCCACTATTCTCACCAGCTAGTTGCTAACTTTGTCAATCCCATGTTTGGTGCTGGGCAGGTTGTGTTTTTTTTTTTTTAGAGCCTTTGCGCTGAAAACAGCTGCTTGTTCTGTCTGAAAACGATGCTGATGGGAGCAGTGATTTAAAACGGTAAAAACTGTAGATCATAAAACCAAAAGAAAGAGTAAAGACACCATTAAGTAAATAGTCGATGGGCTATCTTTGGTTTGCTCGGAAGTATGCATCTCACAGCACATTCTGAGAATATCCTTGTACTTTTCTAATATTTTAAGGACAATGAAAATTTGGCAAAGATAGTCAGTTAGCAAGCCAAATTTTGTTTCTGCTCTTGGGAGTGAAAGTAATAGATCTTCCCATTTCCCTCCTGGTGGAGACAGTAGAAAGTAGTTGAGAGCAGGGTTTCTTGAGAAGGACAGTCTGTGCCAAACTAAGCTGTTGAACAAAAGGAGGGGGGAAAACTATCAGCGGTGTCTTATCCCTGTGAAATTCCCATCATTCTGCCTCTCGACGAACATAACTGTGCTGCATAAACAGTGGTTTAAAAGGATCTACCGACATGCGGGCAGCAGCTTATTTCCCTTCCATACTGGGAGTTCATACGCAAAAAGGGTGAATATGTTTCTCTACTTAATGCTATAAGAGGGCCACACAGCATGCCTAGGGATCCAAGGAGAAACCTATCTATTTTAGGGGTCACTTCCTCTATGAGAGTTTATTTTCACTGATAATGTGGGCCAAAACTAACAATCGGATGATGCAGAAAGACTAGGAAATGCCCGGAGGAATAAAAAGCTCTTCCTTCCCGACCCCAAGACTGGTAAAAAGGAAACCATGGAAATTGCTGAAGGACACTATAATAAAAGCTTCCAGAAAAGTTGTCTTGGTCACACTTACAGTTATAGTTACAGTTGCTACAGTAAGATTGAAAGTGAAAACGATACGGAGCATTCTGCTTAGTACGTCCTGGGAATAGTGAAAAACATTATGACCACACAGCAGTATTTCCACCTGGACATGAAAATGGAGCCCAACATTGTTAATGCTCCTGATTTTCAGGAAAAGGGGGCATTTAGTAGTTTTGTCATGCTCAATATGGCAAGCCACTTTGTCTTCCAGCAAATCATATTTCAGTGCAGTCGGTGGCCCCAAACGAGCTGAAAGTTTTGATATTGGGCAGAAAGATATTGTACACCTACATATGTCTCCATAAAGCTCAGTGAATGAAGATGTACGTAAATTTCTTGGTAATTTTGCAGGTCATCTTGAGTCTGTCTAGTTTACCCTATCGCAGCTATAAAGCAAGCATGTGGTTCCTTTTCCATCACTCATTCTATGAATCACTCTCCGGTGGGTACTTTATGTGGGATTT
This sequence comes from Scomberomorus guttatus, assembly GCA_038419695.1. NCBI lineage: Eukaryota > Metazoa > Chordata > Actinopteri > Scombriformes > Scombridae > Scomberomorus > Scomberomorus guttatus. The sequence continues at coordinate 8,742,502 of CM076461.1, forward strand.
ATTTTGTTTTAATTATAAGGTTATACATTTGGCTAAATGCAAGCAGGATTTATGACGTCCCTTCAGAAAACATTGTTGCTAGCTTGTAGCTTGGCACCCACTGATGCATCTGTGGAATGAATTTTGTATTTCCATACACCCTCGGGTATACTCACTCTCCTGTAATGGCGCTAATTTTTCTTCATTTGGTTGCCAGAAGTATTATGAATGTGAGTGTTCTGCAGCATTACTCTACCATACAGTTGAAGGGATATTTAGATATTTTATCCTACTGTGGCATTTAAATATTTTCTTGTTAAACATCTGAAACAAGAGCAAAAGCTCTTTTTTTTTGTTGTTTTTTTTAAAAAAAAGAATGAACATAATATTATTTTGGGCAGGCAAGTGGAAGTCATTAGTACTGAGTATGTAAGTTATGGTCAGTAGAGTTGCCAAAAGCACAAGGTTCACGGCTATATCTCTGCCACTGCTAAGGTTGAGTGATTATGAGCCAAATATAAGATAGTAATAGCACAGATAGAGTGAAACATTAGACATTACAGTCAATCTGAGTGCACAGTTAGTGGGCAAGTAATGTGGTGTTATCGCATCCCGCAGGAAATCACAACTGTGTCTGAACTTATTTCAGTCACCAAACCAGCTTTTATCTTTGTTGTATTTTCGCTTTATAATGACTCTTGATAAACAGAGCAGATGATAATATTACTCACCCGTATCTGCTGCCATTTATTCTCCTCCAGACGTAAGGTTCATACGGGTTGTGCGCCGTAAATCAAGGTTTTAATGAAGGTCAAGGGAAGTGAAACGGCATCAAAAACACAAAACGGCTTTTTGAGAATATGAGGTCCTTGAAATGTATTCCGCAGGACGTCTACACAGTGTGAATTTACAATAACGTGTCAGTCACTTTTTTTTTTTTTTTTACAGCTGCTTTACTTCCAGGAAAAGAAAACATTGAGGAAACATGCATGCCTTATATTGCTGATTCTGGCAAGCAATAGGAGAACGAAAAATCAGAATGACACTGTGAATTTTTATCCTCTCTACATGCTTGATTTTATGTTCATCCAAGTTTGAAGTTTACAGTAAGTTGCCTTGTTTGATCCCCTTGTATCTGACAATTATTAATCCAAAAGTTAATTCTGTAAAATCTGTGAAGTAGAGGAAGAAAATTCCTGAAGCTTCACCACATGCTGCCTCTGAGGCCTACTCTTCCCACAGCGTCTCTTTGACTCTCCCCGACAGATGTTGCACTCTGAGTGGATGTCTTTGTCTGTCAGCGCTGGGGAGCCTTCCAGAGACAGAACCATTTCACCTTTTTTTTTTTTTTTTTCGGGAGTTCAGCCTTGCGGAATGATGGTTAATATGATTTAAAATCGAAGAAACAAAAGAATCACAATCAGATGGTTGAAAGAGATGCTTGAATTAAAAAAAGAAGAACCGGGCTGCCAGTTGGAGTTGTGGAAAAGTGATGACAGGAAGCAAGTGAAGGTGAAAAGAGAGAAAGGAGGAGATAGAGACAGCGCAAGATACTGGGTGAAAAATAAACAGTTTTACTCCCTCGCAGTGTGGTCTAGATAGATCTTAAAAATGACTAATGGTTGGCTCTGCTGTTTTTGTTTGGTTCTTCTGGCGGTGGGATATGAGCCACTTGTTCTTAAAGTCTTCGTGTCACTTCCAGGAATTACCTCACTTATTTATTTAATCTTTTCTTTTTTCACCCTTTGGTGTGGGTAACGGAGGAGATTTGGTGGGTGAATATCATATGATGTATTAACTTACAATTTCAGACACACACATCTTGATGGTAGACAGTCTGGAGCTACGCAGAATGGCACGCTGATTATAGCCCTGCTCTATTTTCTGTGGGTGGTTTGGACACTTGAGTGTGTTAGGTCTCGGTTTATTGGTTAAGTGCCGCGATTGGTGTGACACCTCCTTCAGCCTGCTCATGGACACACATGCGGATACACACACACACACACACACACACAAATGCACACATAGAAAAACATAGATATAGAGGCCGATTTATACGCACATATACGCTTACAAATGTGCATTTTGAAAACAGAAGCGCACTCTTAACCCTGTCCAAAGATGTGTTTTCCTTGTCTACAACCCAAGCCAGGCCTCACCCATTCGACATAATACCAGAGCTGAAGTTGGCAGAGTGACTGCAGACGTGAGGGGGGGGGGGGGCACAGTAAAGTGGGTTACCCCCAGACATTTCTCATCCCTGCTGTTAAAAAATATCACCCATGTAACATACAGCTAAAAGTCAAAAGCCCCCATAAAATAATTCACATTGCTGATTATTCACCTCATCTCTTTGTTGTTGTAGTTTTTTTAAGTATGTTGCGCTTTTAATGACAACCTAGCCGGTGATGTCAGAGCGTGTGCTTAGCTGATGGAAAACACCTGCTGCACATCATTTGTGTAGCGTGCTGTGGTGAAAGACTAGAGATGCATCCACCTTTTCTCCCTGGATACTGATTTCAACACCATAACTAACTGAAATGCTGTTTCTTTACCAGCAATCTGTCTTTCTTTTCTATTTAAAATCCACTACCGACTGTAGAAAACTAATTGGAATCATTCTTCATTGTGTGAGACTGTAACAAAAATCACTTCTTAACTGCTTAGCTATGCAAGCCCCTCTTTGCAGGATTTGAAAATGTCAAGACACTGTGCTAAAGAGATCATATTTTACTACATGGAAAAACCTTACACTGAAATAATTTAAATAATGCTACAGAAAAAAAACAGCAGAAGAAGAAACATGCTGTTAGCAAAGTGTTAGCAAACAGTCTTTTACACATCCAGCAGACACGGAGAAACAATAGCATTCATTTGGGAGTCCTGTCTCTGGCCACCTGACAAAAGAAAGTCCAATATTTACTCTCCTTTTTGGTCCATGATTGGTTTCCACCAACTCTTGAGGGAGAAAAATCTGGTCCGTGGTATCTGGTTATAGCCATTAAATGTTCCACTATATTCACTTGGTAGTTGTTCACTGCCAGTTGGTTGCTGGAGAGGAAGCGTTCAGTGGGTTTATCAGAGCTTTTTTGCTGAACAGAGCTGCCTGCTGCTACTGAAAATAGAGATGATGAGAGTGGTGAGTGAACCAAAACAGTAAAGTTGTGGGCCGTAAAACCAAAAAAATGAGCTCAAAGACGCGAAAACACTCTGTCGGGCCAAACTGTGAATCTCAGTAATAATTCTCTGCGGGTTTGTCATTACAGGCGACCGCTTTCGCACACACGGTCATTTTGATCCATTTTGAATATAAAAATGTTGATTATAGCATCATGACTGTAGTCATTTTAACATTATGAGACCTTGATGAGCACATAAGTCAGACTAACAGAAAAAAATAAGTGTGCATCCTCAAAAAAGTCATTTAAGTGGCAGCCCAGCCGTAAGTTAAGCATACCACTCTTACAGTTATCCCAAAAAGTGAGAGTGTATAACAGTAGACAGCACATTAACTCTAAAATGTGCTGCTGTATCACCATAACACCGGCTACCTACATTAACAGGAACTCGCTCATAAATCTGTCATAGACTGAACAGATGAATGTGCTTTTGGTCTGGGTTTACAACCAATATACAAATGGTTACAAATGGTTCTTGATGTTTATTTAAATTGACATGTTTGCAGTGGTGCTGAGATGGAGAGAGAGGGTAATCCTCCGGGGGGCCTCTGCATGCGCGTGCATGTGTGTGGGTGAGTGTGTACGTGTATTTCTGCACGTGCGCGCGTGCAGACGAGTCTGTGTCACACTCATGTCCGTCGTTGCATATGTGTTTTTGCAGGACAGTGTTTGACACACACACACACACAAGCTTGTGTTTGGATGAAATAACCTTCAGCTTAACTGATGGCCTGTTAAGGATCTCCGGTAATGGGATGTTAAAAGTTGGAGCTCGTTCATACAAGAGGCTGTCACATTTTCTCAGCGTGTGTCAAACAGCACTCCCATTATGAACGTAGATGTACATTTTAGTGACGCATGATGTCTATGATGTCTGAAAGAAGAATGAGAATAGAAGGAGGACAGGATAAGATAAACCTTTCCCACAAAAATGAGTCTGTATGAGTAACTATTGTTACAACAACTGTTACAATGATGCATCGGTTTCTTGGCATTTCTCCAAAACCACAACCACCATGTTCAGAGAAAACATTCTCTCTCTGTTTCAGTTATGTCCTTATTCAACAGTGACTGTATGGTCCTAATTAAATAAAGTAATAATAAAAGTAATTTTCCGTATGTCGAGGTCCATTCTGAAGCTGTTCTGGCACTTTCTGATCACATCACATGCTCCTGATCAAAAGATGGACCTTGCTGAGGCGTCACTGAATTGTGAGCTGTCATCGAATAGAGGATCTACGAGGACTTCTCGTTCATGTCGAGTCACAAAGATCATTCTCGACCTTGGAAACAGCGGTTGACAAATCGAAAATCTCACCTCAGGTTCTGTTTCTCAACGTTTCTGAAACTTTTAAGCCAACCGAAAAGTGCGAAGAGAAAATGGAAATTTGAACATCTGCAGTACAGTTGACAACCATGACAGACGAAGAACAGACACTAAAAAGACTTTAGATTGGAAATTAACATTTATTCAGCCAAGACTGATGTGTACCAAAGCGCACAGTACAATAAGCACAGAAACTAATAAACAATAACATATAATAGCAAAAAAATCAGTATTTTCACCATATTTTGCCTCCTGAAGTGCATGAGAGTGCTGGATGAGATTTAAATGATGTTCATGTTTGGTTCCAATATGGCAAGGCTTCATAAGAATGGATGATGTTGTGTAATTGTAGGTCTGTGGAAATTTTGTGATGCACGAGGATGTTTTGCTTTGTTGTCTGAACATAATGATCCTAAGCCTAGCTGCTCTGGTTTTGATCCTTTGATCCCTCCTCTGCCTTTCACTGAGTTTATACAAACATCTTGTGCACTTCAGTCGAGGAAATGCAAAAATAAACAGAAACCTGGGCACATGTAAGGCCAGAGATTAAACAAATTGTGCACCATGTGCTTCTTCCAGACCTCTACCTCCTTCTGTCTAACTGTGAATCTTTTCCCAGTAGAGATGTGCTGTAAATTATCCAAAAATGAAAGCCTAATCAACTTAACTTGCCAAATTTGTTTCAGTTAATTTTAGATGCATAACAATGCAAATACATTGTCCAAAAACAGCTGTAACGCCGCGAGCAGCAGACTAAAGACACACGTTATCAGCATTTTCATCCACCATCAGCTGAAGGTCAGACAGCAGCAAATGTTTCTAATGTTGAAGCATGGCAGTGACACAATAGTGGCTATGCATGAGCTGCACATTATCATTAACAGCAGCAACAATTTTCCTCCTTTCCAATCAGCCGTGGTGAACCGAAGGTCAGACTGAAGCAGCTCCGTGTGCTGCTGCACCTCATCTTCCTGCTCATCTCTTTTGTTTAGACAGAGCGTTGGGTCAGCATCCCTTACGGGAAATTCAGGCCCATATGCGCTCCGCACTGCCTCAAAGTGCCACCGTGAGTGCTTAAATGTGCCTCATGCAGTCACAGATATGATGTATAGTCCAGGGTGTGCTCACCACTAGCAAGAGCAACAGCGGGAGAGTCGAAAATGACTCATAAGTAACATAATCCGGACCTGATGCGATAACGTCGGTCCGTCTGGTGACAGAAGCAAAGCAAAGACTGTAAGAAAGAAGGGAGGGGGAGCAACACGCAGGGAGATAGAGGGATACTGAGAGAGAGAGAGAAAGTGAGAAAAACTTTAAGGCGTTTGCTGTGGAGATTTCTCTGTGGTGATTTTAACTCTGAACGACTGCAGGGATGGTATAAACTCTGGAGTCCTCGCTTAATGCTATGTTAGGATGAAAGATAAACAGGAACGCGACGTTGAAGGAAACAGCCCCTGTCATTAAATGAACATTCATTTTGATTTTAAGAGACACCCAGCTTGATAGGTAGCACTGCTGGCACACACACACTGGAACACTGGAAGCATTTTTTCCCTGAAGCTTTGCCCACCCAGGAGGTTTAACATCCAACAGCATATGTAGCAATGTTTCTGTCATGGCTTAGCTTAAAACAAAAACATGTCCTTTTGCATCTATTTCTACAACTTTTTGGCGGAGGAATCCCCTGCTGTGATGTTTTTTTATAGGGTACACTGGAATGCTGTCTCAAATATTTGGATGTCAACGCCTCCTCCGTGGGATGGTGGGTTTGTGGTATCCCTGCATGCTTCAGGATTAGGGCAGACTGACATGGCCTTTACCAAGTGACATACAATAAAAAAAAGCCATCATCAGGCACATTCCTGCCCAGATGTGTCCCCGAGGAAAGATTCCCACAACTGCGTCACGCATCAAATTCTTCGTTGAGCTGCCCCACTAGTGGTACTCACAGTTAAGACTTCTGGATGAATAAGCAGGTCCGAGTTTGTTTGGTTGTTTGGTTTTCGTTACGCATTCCCATGCCTTGGGTGAATGCAAGTACTTCCTCTCCCATACGGCCAGATACGCATAATTAATTGGTGTAATTTTTGGGTCCATTTTGACATTAGAGAGCAGGATTGCAACTGGAGGATTTGTGAAAATATACATTCATGCGTAATCTCTACTTCACTGTATTTATTTTCATTTAGCGTGGAAGGAAATCACGTGACGTCTCTGATAGCCATCGTTACAGCTGCTGGAGGTATGAGTCAAACATGAAAGGAATATATATATACATTATATATTTTCATTCTTTTGTGCATGCTTTATTTAAGCCTTTCTTGCTTTTCTCTACAGAGGAGCCGATTTTTTTTTAATAATTCCAGATACTCATGCAATCAGTGACATGACTTGAGTGCTGCTACTGGAATCTGGTCATAGAGGATTGCCAAATTATCCCCGTCTAGACTCTGAAAATTCATTTCCGGAATGAATTTTGATCGTAAAAACAAGCAAGTGTCCACACCGCCGTACCAATATCAATAAAAGAAAAGCAAACATTTCTGTTGGATGTGCTCACACCCGCTCCAGAGTGTGAAAGACCTCAAGTTCAAGGCAAAACATTTTGTCCATCTCTTTTTTTTTTTTTGATGTTGAGAGAAAGTTCATTCTTTTCATAGCAAAAGTCAAAACATAATTTGCTGTTTCTTTTGCATAACACGTTTGACTTTTGAGATAAACTGGCTCTTATATTTTGCAGACATGCAGAAGACTACAGTCTGATTCATCTTGCTCTGAGACTTGCAGTTAATCATGGACGATATGTCTTGTAGACATAACACTGTCAAAGTTCCTGATTTCGTTATATTGCATCATTGTACGTGTGAGAGAAAGATAAATGTGGATCACAAATGATAACTTTCATGCTAATAATAAAAGTGAAAGTACCTGTGTGATATAAACTAAAAACAGCAACAGTACATCCAGTCTCTCTTCATTTCTTGGAGTTTATATTTTTGGATGTTCGACTTCATCCTAATAAACTTTTAAATCTCAAATTTGACTGAACTAGGGCCACATTTCTGCCAAATTGAGTTTCAAAAACAGCACCACATTCTTAACATTTTACTCATACTTTGTTGGAATCGAAAGCCGTGTTATTTCATTGTGGTTTTCTGTTGTTATAACTTGAAGTAAATTAGCCGTATACAGAGTTGCTTAAAAAATTCTAACTGTGATTTTAACATCACATTTTCCACTGTGTTTTTGAAAATGTGTGGTTTATTCAAATTCTTGAATAATGATTAACAAGGCCATGTAGTTGAAGCATATTTTGACAAAATGAATATGGAAAATGTATTTGGCCTAAAACGTTTGCCCTCGGGTTAGAAGTTCTGATTTGTTTTTCCACAGAAAACAATCAACCAGCCTTGAAAGCTTGACTGTTGGCTAAATATTCTCACTTTCTTTTATTTATCTGCCCTGTTGACAAGCCATTGTGACAGTAAACCTTTGACGGGTGAAAAATGGTGTGTTTCTGGACCTTCCAAACAATTTTGGGCACCTCAAACTAAGCTCCATGATTTACTTGGTGATTTATCCAGAAGAACGGTTGGTTTGGTTTCAGGTTGTGTACACAAGGCTCATTATGTCCTTGGAAGTGCGTGACCAAAACGTAATTGACATCAGCACAATAGCATCTTGACAGAAAGACAAAGAGGGAAGAGAAGAAGAAAGACGCAGATGGAGAAGAAAAAAGAACCTTAGAGCAGTGGCTGCTGGCAGTAGCAGGGTTGTTTTTTCGGATGGCAGTCGGTCTTTCTGGCTGAGGGGAGATGATGAGGAAGGGTCTGGACCACCCACCTCTCTGCAGATGCCTGTTTCTACCATCTATAATGCCAATTCATCAAACTCACAGTTCAGAATCAAGTCTAAGCTGACATTTTGGCCGCTAAGACATGTCTCTTGTTTCTTATTTCTGTATTTTTGTTGTTTTCTGTTGAAAAATGTGGCAGCAATTGAGTGAATGCCTGGATGCTGGCCACCGGGGCAAAGGTCACAAAGGTCAACTATGAGTTCAGACTGAGTTGTTACTCACCTAATCTTGACAGAGTTTAAGACAGAGAGCATTAAAACTGTTTCAAGGTGACTTTTAAAACAAACAAGCCGGTGACTAAATAAGACAGCTCTCTAAGATATGTGCAAAGGTTGCCCATATCTATATAATACAACTCTGGGGAGTGACAACGCAGTGAGTAAGGGGACCACACCTCTTAAAGCCCTCCCAGAGTGACTTATAGGCCCAGTTTTCACTGAGGGGTGTCAAATTCACCCTTCACTGTCGGTGGGCGATAAGAAGCCATAAGTGTATTTGCTGGTGTTGGTCCCAAGTTGGCTCGTGATACACCAGGAGGTGCTGATTTGGGGGGTGGGTATTAGCCTTCATGCTCTTGTCCATTAAAGGGGTCTGAAATGGATCCAGGGCTAAGCGTAAGGGATGCATCCCAGAAGCCAGACCGCTCCAGTAACACCATCACCTCCCTGCACACACACACACAGAGCCAGAGATAAGCAGAGATGTGACAGAGCTCGAGCCGTAAGTGTTTTATACAGTCCAGGCCCACCGTTTTCTAACTCTCACAGTGTCTCTCAGCACCACCGCTGCTGCTGTTTAGAAAAAGATCAGGACCTCCTTTTAAAATGAAAGTTACACTAAATGGGAAATGTCAAGAAAAGTGGTAAACATTTACAGCAATCTATAACAGTGATAGCAGGGAGTATCATCTTAAGGGATTATCTTGTTCTTGGCTCTCAAGCGACGGCAATTTAGCAGCTGTGCCTTGATAATATACAGAATATGCATGTTGGGGATCTCAGCTGATGAATTTCGAGCCATTTTGCCTGTGATGCTTTCCACATAAATGTGCAGTGTGTCCAGTGTGGTTCATTCGGTAACCTAAACACTTGTCCCATTGTATGATGAACAGTCCCTTTGCTCTTAAAATCTGCATGTCTGTTTGTAATTTATGTTGTAGACAGCCCAAAGCAACTTGTTTAGTGATTAACAGCCAATTGTACCCCATAAACTGTCTAAACGGACAAGTCTGTACATGCAGTAAGTTGCATTGAGAGGCAGCAGTTAAACCACTAATGGATCTGCACACTCCAGAGCTGGGACGTCAGGCAGCATCATTAGTAAAGTCCACATGAAGCTTGTCTGTGCCAAGCACATCACCTTAAAACCTTTATGCCTTGATGTAAAATAGCACTTAGGGAAGCATAAACTTGTGTTTATGTGACTCTCACTTAGCAAACAGTGATTTTGTAAAAAGCAGAGGCAAGATTCGAAAAGCAGAGCCTAGGGTTATCTTACCTTCTGGAATGTCTCTTATAAATCTACTTTGTCATCAAAACACCAGATTTATTTTTATTTTCATGAACGTGGTGTTTCATTTGAATTCCTCTCCGCTTTCAAAGTGTAAAACATTCACACATACAGGGGAATACGCAAAAGTTACAAGACACATTCCTCCTTTTATAAATGAAAAGTTGGATTCACCCCGGGGTTTCGCAGCTACAGCCTTACTTACTTGACCAGTCTTACTTACCAGTAGCTTATGGTGGCCATGTTAGCTAAAACTTTAGGTAAATATTGCTGTATAGTGGACATTACTGAGTCTGCGTTTGCTGAACTCTTCTGCCCTTGTGCTACCGTTAAGATAGGCTTTAGTATTTAGGATTAGCCCACAATTTTCACTTGTGCCCTCTGTTCAGCAAAGGTTACACAGTCTCCCTTTAAAAATGCAGTTTAAAGATAATGTGAGTCCTGTTTTGAGTTCATGACACATTGTTTGAATCTTACTGCTGATATCCCACATACTTAGATGGTCACACCTGACTGCACGGTTAAGGGTGACTGCCATTTTTTTTAGTTTGACCCCGAGTCGGTGGGCTCCACGTAGGAGCTTACCAAACCATAAAGCTTTTAATCCCAACTTTCTGGTCTGAAACCTGTTTCTCTTCAAATCCTTGTCTGTGAGAGGAATTTGATGAGTATCATAAAGTAAAGTTTGGTCATAAAGTTACCATTTGGTTCTGTCATTTCATTGACTCTGCCTCTTTATTTAAAATGTATAGAAAACAGCACCATGAATTGAAATTAATTTGTTCCACTTTCAGGTTAAGTAAGAATGGTTAGGTTACAATATGTTCTGCAGTCACTCACATCTGAGTAGAAAATAGAGTGCCACAACCTTTGCATTCTTATTATGCAATCATACTTATTTTTATCCTCCCAATCCCATTCCCAACTAATTTGCATTTCAGTTCTGGCAATGAAAAAGAGTATTTGCTTTCTTTGCCGACAGTAGTTTCTATTGGTAGCCAATGACTGGAAAAGCACAGCATTTAACTGGAGTCGAGGTTAGAAACCATCTAAATAACCCAACACCCACATAGACCTATTTTTTACGGCTTCCAAAGTGGTGATTTTACATGATTGGGCGTGTTTGTGTAATCTTGTTTCTCCTTGGTACTTTCCGTTTATGACCCTCACGGGATCCAGCCCTGAGTCAGCCACATTCCCTAAGAGACAAACCATGAAGTGATTGCTGGGCTTAAGTTTCCATCAGCCATCTGTCCCCTCACTATCTTTTCTCTCAAGGTGACTTACACTTTGCAAAGCCTATTGTGGTCCTCAAACAGTGCACACAATGATCTCAGCAAACGAGTAAACTGCGGGGCAAAGCTGCTTGTGTAGATTTGGACTCAGAGTTCAAAGATTTACATTTCTGAATGGACTGAAAACCATTTCCAAACACAATCATATTCTATGGTTCATTATCAGGCAGAGTAATCCATCATTACTTGAGCTTTGTGGATTCCAGACTCATTGTTTTCTTTCCTATTCCTCAGGCCAGACCATTGGAGGTTATGTGGAAAGTGACACTTATATCAGCCTTATGTAGTTCACAGTTAGGGGAAACTGTATTATGTCTGAAATCCAGCCTGAAAAAATGTTACATTTTACATTCATATCATTGCCAAGTAAGGATATTACATTGAAAAGCTAATTCGACTTGGCAGACCTGTGCAAATGGCTCACAACTGGATGTTTCAGTTGAGGAGCAAAGCTTCCATCCCTATTCTGACTGTTTTATTATCTATCAGACTTTGATCCATTAAAACAATAGAAGTCATCTATTTTTTTTGGAAGAACAAAAGGCAGTTTTTTTTCTCCAAGTGATAGTTTTACCAGAAATATCTACAATGTATATATTATCAACATTTAATTGTGCCAAAAGATACAGATAGAAAGTTTTTTTTCTGTTAGTTTTAGAAACTTCACGGTCAACAATACTGATCCAAAACTTTGTCGAACCTTATAGCCAATTTTGCCTGTTTCAACACACACATGTTGCTGTCTTCACTTGGGCCTGTGGTCCTCCATATGCAAGTCAAACAATCACAGTTCAAGTCTGTTCCAATACGTATACATATGTTAAGGTCCCTTTGACTGTTAAGGGGGGTACATCGCCGGATATCAGGACTAATGCGATAATGGGAACAATCTGTGTGTACAGAGGGATGAAAAGATGAACTGAGACTTGTGCTGTCACCAGCTGCTTTCTGTGGAAGTGCCCTCTGACTTGCAACAAACCATTGCCTTCACAGACCAGACTAGAGTGCAGCAGATTTCAGCTTTCTTAGTGTGTGAGCAGTTTAATTCAGCCCCTCAGCTCCACAATGGGAACTGTTGCTAAGGACACCAACACATGTGTGATGTTGTGCTGTTTGATGCTGATTTGTCTTGAGTGATGCGTTCCTGAGAAATGGCTGTCACGACCCATTGATGAGCCAAAGCAAAATTCAAAAAACATCTTTTAAAGATAAAGTAGTTTGTCTCAACTGGCCGATCAGTGGGTGTTCAAACTGTGAGCAACCAGAGCATCACTTAAAATCTGATCAAGTCCGATTTATTTATAAAACAAAAGCTTGTTTCTACCCATACACAGAAAAGCCCTCTAAGGCCTCTAATTAGTCAACAATCAAGGGAACAAAATGATGCAAAACACAGTACAAATACACAGACACGAGGAAGCAAAGCACAAGATGGCGAGTTAGAAAGACCTAGTAGGGTTACCGGACCTACCTAACTGAACCTGAACTGAGAAAAATGATCAAAAAAGTCCAAGCACAATACACAGGTGGTCCATATAGTTCATTCATATGAAGAATCTTATCAAACCTTAACCTCAATCTCCATCTTGTCATTCGTTTGGCTTTGTAGATAAGGATGAAAGAGTTCTTTCCAGAGAAACCTTAGTGAATATCTGTTCATCTCTCCCTCTTCCATCCCAAGTTAACCACCTTCATCTGGCTGAGCCTATACTGACTAAACTCATTCTTCACTTCAGGCACAGTGCCAGGATTTCAATTTTGGATGAGCCAAAGCAATTTTGGCTGGGTCTTTTAATTAAAGAAGTTAATACCGTTTGCTTTCCTTTCACAGTTTCCAACTGTCTTGCTAAACCAGAAATGACTGATATGCTGTAGAAGGCGACTAGTGTGCCTGGTTGATTGTGACACTTTTTAAATCTTTTTCTAAAACATATTCAGTGCCAAGACAGCTTATTATTTACCCGCGGGTATATTGCTCAAATCTTGCGAAAATGAAACAAAGTATCCTATCTATCATGTTTATTTTTTGCTGTGGATTGTGTAAACCAATACATCCATTCATTTAGAACACTGACATTTTATTCTATTTAAGGAAATACCATCTTGTTTGGATGATCTGGCTGGATTATTATTTGTTTAAGTTGATTGCAGGGAGAGAGAGAGAGTGCTGGGTGAGCTAGATTGACTTTTAACAGGAGAGAGAGAGTGGCGCACTGAGCTGTCAATTCATAAGCTTGTCTCAACAGAAACGGTCTACGCTTTCAAGGCAATATTGAGACAATCAAGTCAGGCAGGAATTTTTAGCTCTACCTCTCGTCTTGCCTACATGGTTCTCTAGGTTCTTCTAGTCTCAACAGGAAATGCATTTGCAGCTATGAAATTGGACAATGACTGTATCTTCATTGTAAACCATTGAGTCTTTATTGTGTATTTAAATGTCAATTTTATATAGTTATATAGTATTATATAAATAATAGTTAAGAAACTATATGTTCTCCCAGTCATTTAGGATGGGCGGGTGGGGTCCAGGCCCGTTAGGCCCACCCACAACGCAGCGCCTGCTTCTCTCTGTTCTGTCTCGAACATGTACAGATGTATTTGAGAAGTTTTCATTTTGAGTAAAGAAAAGGGAAAAGAAGTGAAATCTTACTAATACTGTTTTTTTATGTAGCCTCCAGAAACGCCGAAAGTCTGCTGAGGGGCAGCGTCTGGAAGCTGGCCTATCAGAACAGAGTGGGCTCACCGTGACAGGGGCCTTAAAGAGACAGGAGTTAAAACGGCCTGTTTCAGACAGAGGCTGAACTGAGGGGCTGCATAAAGAGCCAGTATAAGATAAATAAAGAGTTTTTTGAACTGTAATTCATGCAAAGATATTCCATTACAGCCCCAGAATATAAATATAGACCTGGAAATGTGCATGATGTCCCCTTAGAAGAATCTTGATCGAGGAACAGCAAATCGTATGCTTTAGGCCTGAGGTCACCATGAATGGAAATGTGTAAGAAACAAAATATCTGAGTGCAGACAAAAGCAATGTGTGCAAGAAGATATTAACACCAGTCTACTAGGTCAATGTAGTTTTTAGAGTTGAACACTACCTTACCTGACTTTATCCTACTGTGTTGATAAGTAAAAAGTTTTAAAAAATTGATTGAATTAGTGCTGGGTTTAGCCGGCTTAGTGGGTCAGGCTAAAACATTTGAAGTACAATGTTTTGTGATCTAAAAGCAAAATGAGCAGTTGAGTTTCAAATGATCCACTGATAGTGTGTCTTTTAGAATATTTATACTGTAAATTCATACATGAAAGGGGCAAATCAGTGTACTGCAGAGGACTTGCTGAGGATTTAGTGTATCTGTCACAAAAAACATGAGTTAATTCTTTACCTTTGTCACCTTGATCTTTGTCTATATCATTTGGTAGCGCTCCCGTTTTCCTCTGTGTCTCATTTGTCTTCTGCCATTTTCTTTTGAGCAGATTGAGAACTACATCAAAGAAAGCATGAAGACAGAGATGGCTCAACTGCAGCAGAGCGCTGTCCACAACCACACAGCGGCCATGTTGGAAATGGGCACCAACCTTCTCTCTCAGACGGCTGAACAGACACGAAAGCTAACTGATGTAGAGACACAGGTAACACCTCAAAAAAAACCACGCTCTTTAACACTCGTCTGCATGAAAATGTGCGAGCGGATCCCATTCCTTGTCCCATTCACTGTCCACGTCTCTCTGTCTCTGGGAGGATCCATCCTACGCTCCATTAACCCAACTATTCCACATTCCCCCCCCTTAAAAGGTTGCAGTCAACTGGCCAAAGACAATACTGATGCTATATAAATGCTTATCCCTTCTTTGAGTCATTTGGCGCCGGTTCCTTTTATTTTGTTTATGTGGAGGAGTCTGAGGAGGAGGTGATGTAAAGTTGTGAAGTTAGTGGTGGGTAATTTTTGCTAAAGCACTAAAAAGATAACTGTTTGCAAAGTTAAAAAAAGATAATCATAACAGAGATGAATATCACCTAAGTATTTCCATGTGTCGGGTGAAAACTTGACAAAATGACAACAAAGTTGATGGTTTATATGTGCCTCAAATGTGCAGTGTTTTTTTTTCCTGCAGTGTGCAGGAAGGACTTAAAGAAAGCCCTGTGTTTTTGGTTTCTACTCAGGGTTCGGTGCTGTTGTAACCATAGTTAATAGAGTGTGTATAAAAGCAGATTAGGGGCCCGTTTCACCAAATTTGCAACATGCAAGCTGCGATTTGCGACATGAGATTATTTCCTCTCACATTAATTTTGACTTGTTTATCTAATCAAAAGAAAAAACTGGCATACAGGAGGACTGTAGGACTCACAAATTTATCTGCAATTTGCGAGTGCCAATCATTTGTGAAATGGGCCCCAGGCCTTTAAAGCACATACCACAATCTACCTTTCATTGATTTTCATTACCTCTTATCTTTTGCATTCTGCATATCTTTGTATTTGCTATCGTGGCAGGTTCTGAATCAGACATCCAGGCTTGAGATCCAGCTGCTGGAAAATTCTCTTTCCACTAACAAGTTGGAGAAAGACTTAATGGTCCAGACCAATGAGATCAGCAAGCTCCATGACAAGAACAGGTAAACAGGCAACACTTTGAGCCAACAGCAAATCACAGGCTGGCTTCCATTCATACTGCAGCAAATTGGACAAAGACATACTGGAGGGAATAAAGATGATACATCGACAGGCAAAGAGCCAGTCTGTGTAAAAAAAAAAAAAAACTACCACTGTTGTTCGTAGGATTGGGTAAACAAAATCAAAAGCTTGCTACCAGCTTTCATTTACTACCACACACTTTGTCCATTTTCCAAAACAATATGCAGTCGTATAAAAACAAAAGCATAATAGTAAGCTCATATTCTCTGTGATGTTCAGTAAATCAGTCTCAAATGCATGAGGCTATGATTTCCATGCTGCACCACTGGGCATTTGTTACAAAATCAAAGAATTGAAATGTGGCTTTTGGATACGTTTTCGTGTCTCCAAATCTCTACAATGATTGGTCCTGTGGGAATGTCTCAGATGATGTAGTGTTTAAAGGGTTTGGTCCGCATCTCTCATTGCAGACTGAAGTATCCATAGAGACTGCTTGCAATCACTTTGAAAAAATGTGAGCACCATTTGAAAGCATAGTCTCTGGTGATTCCGACTTTCAAGTTATTCTTGAGGTTTTACGGAGATAGATTGCGGAGGACAATTTCCCTAAGCTTGAGCAATTATGACATTATTCCATCTTGTACATGTTGTCTTTTCTTTTTCCTTTACCAGATCTATAATGTACAGAAATACATGATTAGTTAATGAATTTGATGTCAGCTTATATCATCTTTCAGGCAAAACTGTATAATGGTGAAGCTCAGATGCTGAAGCAGATTGAATTCATTTCATTTGTATTAACATAACACAAAATTGCAAAACAATATTCAATTCGTTTAAATCTCATGAAAACAAATCTCACTCCAGAGTATTTGAATGCCCTGAAAGATAACAACATAAAACAAATTTTCCATCTTCCATAACAAACTCTTCTTCACCCTTTTTCCTTTCCCCCAGCCTCCTGGAACAGAAGATGTTAGAGATGGAGATGCGACACCATGAAGAGCTAGAGACGCTGAAGCAGGAGAAAGGAAGTCTCCAGATCCTGGTGGGGAGGCAGAGCGGGGTTATCAGGGAGCTAGAAACCCAGCTGAGACGGGCCACAGGAAACAGCACAGCCCTGCAGAGACAGCAGCAGGAGATGATGGATACCGTCCACAACCTGCTCAACCTCTGCTCCAAAGATGGAGGTAGGTTAACTGGAGCCAAGGTCTTACAGGCCGAGAGGTTTGGAACTTTTTCAGAAGTCACAGTGAGAATACAGTCTTATGCAATAACCGTCATGTACAGTAAGAGTAATGGTCTGCCATGGTACAGTGCTGAAAATGGAAATGAAGAAAGTCATAACCTCTACGAAGTGTAAGCATGTCTAACCAAATCAAGAAGCCAGATCCCAGCAAAGTCAGCCCACATCAAATTCAGTTGTTGCTACAAGATATTAGTCTGACATCTACTGAGAAGAGATTGAGCCCAGCAGCTCAAAGTTGGACCAATCAGTGAAATACTGGGAATGATTTAGATGATGACAACAACAAGCAAGGTTATGTTTTGAAGTTTAATCTAGAGCCAAGAAATAACAAACATGGACATGAAGCATTATTTACTAACTTCAAGGCCCTTTTCTGTTTGATAGTTTAGGTGTAATTTGACATTGCTATAATAGCTGCTAGTTTTTCGCATGCTAGCAGTCTGTCTGTCAGTCCAACAACTATTGGATGGATTGCCATGAACGTTTGTACAGACACTTGTGGTCCCAAGATGATAAAGCCAAATGATTTGGGTTTTTGGCATGAAATTTGGTACAGATATCCTTGGTGCCCAGACGATGTATCATAATAGCTTTGGTGATCCCCTGACTTTTCACTTAGCGCCATCATCAGGTCAAAATTTCCATTTTTTTTCCAATACTTTGGTTTATAACCAAATACCTGCAAAACTGGAATTCCCATCAGCCTCAGTTACCCTTTTTTATTTAGAGCTAATTAGCAAATGCTAGCAATGTAACACTAAACTAAGATGGTAAACATTATACGTGCTAAACATCAACATGTTAGGATTGTCATTGTTAGCATCCTGATGTTAGCATTTAGCTCAAAGCAAGTAGCCTTGTTTTACTTTGAAACCCTGCAGAAAAACCAAGCACATCCAATTTGCATTGGCTTGGTCCAAACAGGCGAAGAAAGGTTCATGTTCCGGCAGAGGAGAACACTTGTCGGTCATCTGTTGGTTGGTTATAGGCTGATCCAAAAGTTGTCTATCCCCGCTAGCTATGACCCTAACCCAAGAAAATGCCTATTTATCCTTGCCAGACCACAATGTGTGAAGGAAAGTTTGTGGATTGGCTGTGCAGGGCTTGAACTGTGAGGCAGCACTCAACTTGTTTTGTAATATTTACTTCCTCTAGTCAGATGTTACAGCTTTGATTTTACAATCCATCTGAAGTTATGATGACACCATCTTATAAACCTTACCCCATACTGAGAAACACACAGGGATGCACTGGCTATTAAATCCTGCATCACTGAGAGCAGCATGAAGAAAGAAACATGGTTCTTATTTTGACCCGGCATGCTCCTGTTTAAGAGTTTTGGTGCCTCTCATAAACCAGTATGGTGCTCATTTTTTGCAGCAATCACTTTTTTTTATGCTTTAACGTTATAAACGCCTGTGCACATGGCTTCACTGAAACGTCAAACAGGATGTAGTATAGGCTTATTTTATTCCTCTGAGTCTCTCCCTTCTGTTAACAGGAGACCAGGGATTTCCCTTGCAGCCCTACGTTTGACCCGGCAGTAACACCGCCTTCCTTGCCCGGTCAAATGCAGCAAACTCATTTACCCCTTTTTCAGCCTTTCAAACACCAAACCCACTTGATCCTAACATGGCCTTAAATCCCATTGGTCACAGGAGATTTGACATGAATGTCTGTGCCGAGGGAATTCTTGAACTCGTAGCGTCATCGAACTTTAGCAATCTCATTTCCATTTGAGGATTTCCTGCAGCGACGCCTCGAGACGCCGCAGTGCTTCTTGAGGTTTCTCATCAGACAGGAAACAACAAGGGCATGAAGGGATGTCAGAGTCATGAGTGAATAACTGCTGCGCATGATTAACACATGTTTTGTATTTACCGTGCTGCTCCCTTTTGTAATTTTTAGTGTTCCGTGCAATAAAGGTTACGGGAGGTCTCTGCTCATGCTCCATCTGTTTAGTCTGGATTTGTGTATGTTACATTTAATTACCAGTGGTCTTTGGAGACCATTTTGGCCTGACTGGTCCGTATGTATCATCTCTGCATTCTTCATGTTGAGATTCAAGTGTGGCCTAAGGCAGCCCTTTTGGCTCTCTAGTTTACTGGCTTTAAGTTTGATTTACCATGAATGATACTTTTCTAACTTTTATATTCCACTGCTTCAGCCAGTAGGGTCAGTAGAGCAGAGTACCCCAGACCCCTGTCTGTGATTGGTGGCCGCCTTAACAAGAGGCGATAGAAATGTAACGTGCCCGCTGCTTCTTTGTGGTTGGTCCCTTCCTTTTCCATGCAGTGTTGAAGGTTGAGGCGGGCGTGCGGGTCAGAGGTCTCCCCTTTCCTCACCCCAGCCTGAATAAGTCAAACTGTAATAGCACCTCTGGGATGCCCCATCCAAAGGAGGTGAAGGAGTAGGTAGATCTCACTGATCTTCTGTCGCCCTGCCCCTGTTTTTCGACAGCATTTAAAAACACAGAAGCAGAAAAGCTCCCTTTTTTTCCGTGTTCAGGGGAGGGCTTTTTTGTTTGTTTGAGAAATGGATTAGTGTTTTCATTTGAGGAAAGGGTTAGCATTTCATGCCATCGAGTGGCGTCTGCTTGTGTTAGGCACTGTTTTGAAAACTGAGCCTGAGCATTTCCTTTTAAGCATGGACTCATATCATCTTTGACTTAGAGAAGGGAGTTTTAACACTAAATCTCCATAAACTTACTTTTTGTTTTCCATTTGTCCATGTACAGCTTTTTCTAAAATTAAGGTTTCCAGCATGTTTTCAACTGTTGCAATGCAAACTCAGGGCTGGGAAGATATTTTTTGATGTGGCCAGATGCAGCAGTGGAGCTCTTGTTTAGGTTGTAATCATTACCTAAACCCAATTAGGGTGCAATGAGCCACATACTGTTATTAACAGTAATTGGCCACAGCTTTGGAACACTCTTTAAAAGTTTCTGGCTGCTAAATATGATTTTGTTTTACAGTGTTCTATTATCCCACCAAATGAATGACATTCATCATTTTTACAGCTGCTTACTCAGAGTCAAAGAGAGTGGAATTATTTAAGGGTCCGTGCAAAGCCTCAAATGGCATTCGCATTGTGTTATGCCCCAACACGACAGTATGGTAAACCACTTCGTTAAACATCACTTCACAATCCAGATCAAATTTTAAGTGCTGCACATAATGATTATTTTTATGCTTCACTGCCCGGCAGAATGAGTTAACACCTATTGTTCCCTGTAAAGCGTGTTTTTGTGCACAATTAATGTCAGCCACCTCAGTGACCTTCCTAAAGGCGGAGGAACCTCTCACCTCACTTTTCACAAAGGGAACTAAACTATTTCATGTTTGTTAAAACTGTAAAATGGGGCAACATGTTTAAGAGTCATTTAATAAGGCAGCGGATTCCTTCCCTTGCGAGGCAGCTGGATTCACAACATCACAAGATATACTGGCAGCCACGGGCGTGGTTTAAGTGTGACGACAGCGAGAAGTTAGACAGATGGTTCATCCAATCACCTGCCAAGTATTTCTTAAAAGTGCCTGTCCTTTTCCAAACAATTTCCAAGGACGACTTCTCCGATAGTTCTGTGTAACAAACCATCTGGCGTATCAGGTTAGCAGAGGTGTGATGTTCTTTTACTGCACAGAAGTCATGGGGAGAAAGTTGGGATGTAGATTTGTGACTTTGACACCAGAGGCCAGGTTTGACCACATTTAGACCGCTTCAACTACATGTTGACTTTTTCATTATTTAACTAAGACCACGACCTTTCCCTAACCTTAACCGAGTGCTTTAAACACTATAAAAACATAAATTATACTTTAGCTTCCAGAAGCAGATATTGTAGGGCAGACACATGAAATAGGAAGAGGGACCTAAAACTTCCTGGAATTGTCATTATAAATCTTTCAGTAGTACCTTCTAGTACTCTCGTTGGGTTGCGATACACTTGTCTCAGCGCTTCTTCCATTCCTGGAAACATTTCTTGTAGTCATCTGTTGTCACTGTGTCCAGAGCCTCCTGCGATTCTTGCTGGATTTCTTCCACGGTGGCAAATCTTCTCCCTTTCAGTCCCAATTTTACTTTCACCAAGCTGGAGGCATATATATATATATGCTACTTGGCGGCAAATCCGAAAACTACACCCTACTCCTGTGCTACCGATGGCTTATTGAAATTTTTGTCCCCTCCTTGCATATTGATGGTGAACAGTTTTCAAATACTTTCAATATAAACATTTTCTTCATTATGTTGATTAAAAACATAATACTGGTGGTATTACAGCTCTGAGAACAGATTTTTTAATGTAAATTAATTGTTGATGTACACAATTTTTAAGAGACAGTGTCTGTTCTTTACTAAACACTATGCTAATGGAGGTAGGATTTCTTTTATTGAGCAAATATAACTTAAATATGGTATTTTTTTATAGTACCAGAGAAATTCATTGGGTCTTGTAGGAAATCACTTTAACCCTCAGCTGTATTTAGAGAGTGATTATGGTCACATGGGAGCAGTGATGTCTATGGCAGTCCATTTAGCTCCATTTTTCATTCTCTTTAGTTCTAGTATTTGGGCTCATTTGGCAAGGGTACTGATTTATGCAAACACCCAAGCCCTGCTGGTCTTTTCACATGAACCCCCTGCTGAACACGAGTCCCCACTGAACCACAAAATGTTTTTCTGTAAATAAATATTGGGACATAAATAATATTTGTAGAGCTGGGCAGCAAGCTGTTCAAGGGAGCCGCTCCTTTAGTGGAGCATCCAGTCCCTCAGCAGACAATCCTTTTCCACTAAGTGAGATCACAACGGTGATTGTGAAATAATTGTCCACGCTGTTACGGTTCAAATACCAAAAAAGTTCTCCTCTGATAATAATCTCCCAGGCTCCTAAAATGCGCCCCACTTTCTACCTGCTTGGGGTAAATTACCTCCTGACAGGACGTCCTTTGTTGAATTAGAGTCTGGTGCGCGAGGGCCGACAATGTCAACCTGTCACAGCAGGAGATTCTTGTCGTTGACACTCAATACTTTGTCAAAATGATCAGATAGTACACCCAAATAAGCGACCATGCTTCCATGGAGGGGTTCTGTGTGCAGGAGGAGGGATCAAAGAAAGGGCTAAAGATCACTGACACATTTCACTTTTCACTGACACCCTCTTTGACTCAACAATAAAAAAAAACGGTGTGAAAAGTGAGACGGACCCCTTACATGGTAGGAGAAGGGGAGGAAGAAAGAGGAGATTTAAAAAAGAAAAATCGGAAGGAATTTCCATCAATATAACAAGGGCTTGGAAGGTAAATATAAACCACTTGTTATAACAGGAACTTGAAATTTATAGCTTGTAGTGTTTTGTCCTTAGCCCCTTGCTTGGTTTCAAAATAGTGCCGCCATAATTATCTACAGATGGAAAATAGATGCAGCTGGTCTGTCAAAGTCTGAGGCCTTCTCTCCGAGTGAGAGATCATTCAGTCAACGAACTCCTTCTCTCTTGCTAATAAGTTAGTCGCCCCAGATTTTATCTGGCGGTTACAAGATACTCACAGTGAGACCTCACTGATCAGCTTCTGCCTCAGACTCCTTTTATATTTTCTCCTCTGAGATGTATAGATCTGAAACATTATAAATTGACCTGTTAGGGGTTTGTTCGCAATTTGTGATTTCAACATAACAGAATATGAGTCTGAGGTTGCATCAAGAGGAACAGTTTTCAATAGCATGGACTTCATTTACAATGATATTTTTGTGTCTGTATCTGTGTATCAAGTGTTTATTTGACCTTTTATCACAAAACGTTGTAGCACCAACACCTGAGTTTTGACACCCTGTCAGTCAAAGTCCAAGTCCAAATTTGCTCGGCTCATGTTTCTCACAGACAGCTGGCATATGTAGCAACAAAGTGTCCCGTGGGTTGTGTAAAAATGACAACATTAAAGCTCCTCTGTATATAATCTGAAATGTTTGACTTCTGTGCTCTCATTGGTAGTATCAAAAAGACATTGTGGCAGATAGCAAAGTAACAAATTTTCAGCACTATTGTCTCAGTTTTCTGTGCACAAAACTTTGTGCAATAAAAATCATTTCAAAAGATGCTATAATCACTTCACAAAAATTCTACATACAGTGGTTTTAAGGAATAGTTTGACATTCTGTGAAAAATGCAGATTAACTGTATGTCAAAGTTAGATTAGAAGATCAGTACCACTCAGATTTTTGTGCCCTAAGCATGGAGCAGAAGCCAGGAGGCGATTAGCTTAGCTTAGCATAAAGAATGGAAGCAAGGGGAAACAACTCGCCTAAGTTTCTACAAAGTTTACCAATGAATTCCCGGAGACTTGTTGTCTCTTGAGTAGGCTTGTAGGCTCATGTTTGTTTGTAATACAATATACTACAGAGAAAAGTAAAGCAGAGCTGCAACAATTAGTCGATTAATAGTTGCCAACTATGGTATTACTCACTAACTATTTTGGTAACCAATTAATTGTTTGGATCATTCTTTAAGAAAAAAAATGTCCAGCTTCTCAAATGTGAATATTTTCTTGTTTCTTTCATCTTCTATGAATAATAATATCTCTGAGTTGGGGACTGTTGGCCAGGACTTTTTGGTAAAAAGTGATTGACATTTTTTTATCATTTTCTGACCTTTTATAGACCAAACAACTAATCGATTAATTGAGAAAATAATTGACAGATTAATCAATAATGAAAATAATCACTAGTAGCATCCCTAAAATAATGTAACATTGTTCTCATCCTTTCTCGTGTACCCACAGTTGTACCGAACAGCACAAAGGCTGAGGATGAAGAGAAGAAGTTCCGCGACTGTGCCGACCTCCACCAGGCCGGCTTCCATAAGAGCGGAGTCTACACCATCCAGATCAATCCTCAGGAGACTAAAAAGGTGGGAAGCCACAAAATCTTACAGCCAGCAGTCCAGTGTAATGTGAAAATATCTGCCTTTTCATCACTTCTAGGAAGCTCTGTTCATAGCGGGTTTAAAGGGTTTCACTTGTTTTATTTGAGCTGGAGCGAGACTCGACTCTCTCCAAGACATTGAGCCACCACTGGACATCTGCCACTGATGAGTGTGAATGATGGGTACGAGCTGGTGCAGCAATACTGAAAGCTGAAAATACACTTGGCAGCTTTGAGACTACAGGGGTTTAAGCGTGGGTGGTGCGTGAGGTGTGAAACAGGACACGGAGTTGATCAGGATGGTGACAATCGTGCAAGTGTGTGTGAGGATGTGTGTGTTCTTAACCTCTACACTACGCTTACACACTCCTGATTGATGGGAGTGATGATTTAATCAGTTAAGAGGTTTGCAGAAGGTTTGTGTGGATTTCTGTCTCAAACTGGAAAAATTGCTTTTCTTCAGTTCTGTTGTGTTTATATTTATGTGTGTGTTTGTGTTTTTTTGCGCATGTTTAAGATGAATGATGAGCTAGTCTCAGGGTACTTCCTTAATTACACCCAGGCTGTGTTCATGTATGTTCAGCTGTGTGGGCTAGCTGAGGTGAGAGACCCTTCTCCGCTCCATCCCGGGGTCTCCTCCTCAAAACAAAGAGCAACACTGCAGCTAGAACCGCGGCCCTGCCTTATCAGCTTACACACGCTGAGGTCCAAGGTTAAGGGCCACATTACACCCAGGTGTCTGCTGGTATGTGTCCAGCCCAGACCTTCACTTTGATCCTATAGAAACAAGGCCCTCTGATGAGGAACATCTCTGGGGAGTTGGTGAGGGATAAGGAGACACTGATTAAGTTTGAGGGGGACACAGATACATCGCATTCCCGAAGATGATTCATCACGAAAGCTGGGAAAAGGAGTGTCCGAAACCAAATAATTGTCCAACTGACCCTTCATTGTTTCTTAATGCCGCTGAGAATCACGTTGAATGTTGAATTCATTAGCTTGTTCTAGTTAAATCACGTCTTCTGAATTCTAAAGAAAATGACAGACCTATGGGTGCTCTCGCCTTTTCCCCACCCGCCTTTTCTCTCTCTTTTTTTTAATTGTGTAGGTGTACTGCAACATGGAAACAGCCGGCGGTGGATGGACGGTCATCCAGCGCAGAGAGGACGGCAGTGTGGACTTCCAGAGAACGTGGAAGGAGTACAAGATGGTGAGAAGACAAATGCACACAGACACTCGCCCAGAATGTTATTCATATCAATTGCACAAAAGATGATGGTGGTTAAACACAAGACAGTGAGTCAAAGCACACAGAAATGGAGAGACTCATCCATATCCATTAAGCAAAAATTATTAAACTGCGCAATGAGAAAAACATTCTGTTTCAAAAAGACACTTCTGCAGTGGGATTGTGACAAATAGCATGCACTTTTTGGCCTTGATTGAACATGCTGAAAACAGAAAAGCAGGATCCATGGATCCAACAACATTTGGAACGCTTCATCCAGATGTCATTCCTCCTCAACAATAGGTCCCCCGTCGTTTTTGTGTTAGCAATATTGTCTAGGGTCTCTGAGATTGGCTTCAGTGACATGCTGTTATTCTTCCTCTTCCCCAATAGGAAATTATTACCTAAATCTGAAAACAACGCATTTGTTTAGTCTCTGTAGTGCTGTGCCAGGTGGGGTGGAGAACATCATCTGTTTGTCATCAAGGAGAAATCTATGCATGTTTGCATTGGGGGCGTTAACATTTACAGCCTAAGTTGTGTTTAGACGGTAAATGAGGATTTATTATTGCTGGCAGTCGCTTTGCTAGTGTTTGCTGTATAAGTCACCTGTGTATATCTTAAAATAGCTGTCGGTTTGTTGTCAAATGGACTATGTTCATTCTCTCCCCTGTAATCTGCTTTCTGTTTCCAGTTTAATTTCCCCCCTTCTCTCCTCTCCACTGATCTTGAAGTACAATTTACAAGTCTATGGGAAATTATTTCAAATATTTTTTGGGACGTCATAAGCCAGAGCACTCCCAAGCTGCAGCAAATGAAGCACATGACTGGGACTGAAAACTGTAATGACCATTTACTGTTATACATCTACATATTAATTGTAGTGCTGTGCTGTTTTGGCCAGCTCCTGGAAGCTGCCCTATGCAGGTTTCTGGCAGTTCTGGAGGCTGTGTAAACAAACCATAGCAGTAGGATTTCACTTCTTTTTTTGGTTCCTTACTCAAAATAGAAACTTCTCAAATACATCCATACATGTTCAATCCCGAAGCCAATCAGAAATATGCGAATGGACAATGCGAACAACCCGTGGAACAACCTTAGCAATAAAGGCTACGGAACGGACGGCTGTTGCTGCTGCTTTTGATTGCAGGGAGCATTTTTACATACATTCACAAAAAGCAGGTCATGTCCCCTTTAAGTTAAGATTTGAACATTGCTTTTGGACAAAATTCAACTCAAATATATTGTCAGATATTGACATATAAGCATTTGGAATTGGGAAGGAAGGCTCTGGTTGGTTGATTTGTGGGTTAAAAGGAGGGATGTGAAAGATTAAGAGGGTAAAAACAAGCATTTCGAGTGAAAATAATAGAGAAAGAGAGTGAAAAATACAAAGGAGAGGAAGAAAATACAGGTAATGTAAGGCCTAAAAGAGACGGACATGGAAACCTTACAGCTTTGAACAGGTGTACAGACAGAGAACATTGAGTGCATTACAGTACATGAGGGTACACTTGGCCGACATTTACCATACATTGCTGATCTACCAGCGTAGTATTACTCTTCTTCTCCTTGAACAGGCTGGAGGTGATTGATGGTGTTTTATTGTGTTATTCATTTTCACATTCTCAATCTCTATAGGCTTTTCCTCACAGATTTAATACACTTGAAGGATTTGTAAACCTTTCAGTCAAAACTGTGCAGCCTATGAAGTTTCTTAGCGGGACTATGGAGAGTGTTTTAGCAACAGGAATGTAGTCCTCATATTAAAATGTAATCTTAATCCCATTCCCAGGAGACCACACATGACAGGTGACCTTGCAAATTATATTTATAACCCACTCCTTTATCTTATCAGCATGTGAAATTAGTGCTTGTAGAGTGCTGGGCTCACACTGTAAATTCGAGTTTATCTTCATATGAGCAACAGTTCCTTTATATGTCCAACAATATGACTAACCATTTCCTCGTCTTGTCTAAACTGAGTGATGTAGATCAGGTTTGCGTGTGAAGGATCACAAATGCCGGAACTGCGCAAAGGAAAACTGTCAACTCCGAGCCTCGATCTCCAGCCAGAGTTCTTGAGATAAACTCTGATCACAGTAGGAGGCACTGGACTGAGGAGAAAGCCAGTCAGAAGGGAACATCTCATCAGCAGTGAGATCAATTGTAGAGAAAGAAAGAGAGAGAAAAAAGGAGCTGTAATGGGCCCCAGTCACTTTCTCTTCCACCCACTCGGCAGGACATGCCTAAGGCCCGAGGAATGCCCCATATTTACTTTCCCTCCTTCCCATTCCTCATCACCACACACACTCAACGCAAACACAGACTTCTCCCTGACTTTGCCCCCACCCCTCCACCCCTGCCCCCCCCCCCTCTCTTCTCAATCTTTAATGGAGCAGTCCAGACTATCCTGTCAGGGCTGTAATGTCATCCTGCTTTGTAATATTCCCCTCTGCAATCCGCTGCTCTCGCTGCTGTCAGAAGCACTTTGCCTGTGACCGGGAGCCACTCTGATCAAATACAAACTTTGCAGTTGTTTGAAGGAGTGTCCCGGCATGTATTATATATTTTGGGAAAGAAGTTCTTTAAGTAATAATACGTTTAACATGTGTGACTTGAGTGGAAGACAGAGATGGAAAGAGGTGTGCGTCTATTTCAGCTGGTACCAATTTATGCACTTTTATAGATAGGTAGCCAACAGCATGTGTTAAAAAAACATTGATATACAATGTGAGTGGCTTTTTCTCTGAGGGCTGTAGAAATAAAATAAAAAAGTATGCTTGCATGCTATGACCTAATTATGCAGTACAGAAACATTTCTACTGGTGGATAAACAGCCAAAAATAAATAAATAAATGAATAAATAAATTAGAAAATTCCTTCCCATTGATTCCACAATCCTCCTGTGTTGAGTTTGTATCATTCTAGGAAAAGAGAGGCAATCATAGCAATGAATAATTTCTAATTAAGTTAGTATTTCGACACTGATTTCTTGTGTTTACTTCATTCATTGCAGGGTTTTGGGAGCGTGTCTGCAGAGCACTGGTTGGGGAACGAGTATGTTTACCAGCTGACCAGCCAGAGGCAGTACGCCCTCCGCGTAGAACTGACAGACTGGGACGGACACCAGGCCTTCTCGTTGTATGACCGTTTCCAAATCGGCAGCGAGAAACAGAACTACAGGTAATACGGCTCATATTGCTACTGGCAGACAAAGAGGGGGATAAACGTTTTTTCAGGCTTGGGAACACTGAGGCAGAGAAATTTGTCTGTCTTCATTACAGCTTTTTACAGTGGCTGGTAAATTTATCTGCAACATCCTCGGGACTGGATCTGTTTTTGCAGAATTCAGTGGGGGTTTGAAATGTAGTCACATATTTGTAACACATGGGAAAGTGATAGAGATCTTAAGATTTAAAAATGAATGAATGAATTAATCTGTATATAACTGAACAAATGATTGGAGCGGCTGCTGAGCAAGTATCGAAGCAACCGGACTTGTGTGCTCAAAACTGCTAATCATCCCACCCACTACCAGTCTATATACACAGCATAGGAGCAGCTTCTCTTTCTTTGCCTTGTATGCATACATGTGTGCCCAGGCAGGCATGCACAAGAAGACAGATAAAGACACACTGAGACAAACTGCACTTGCAACCTCCAACCTACCAGAAATACCATAGCAACAACCTGACGTAGTTAGCAGTTAACTACGACCCCCAAGGTGCAGTTTGGCAAGAAACACCCAATCGCCAAGCTTATGTACGTAAATCAACATACTTTATTTTGGTTCAGCTGAGGATTAGTTCAGCAACTATCGCTCTGTGTTTTGTTCTAAACAGCAACAACGAAGCGTTTTGAATTCACTACCATTATGATTGATGCCATTGACTTGCCTCTTCTCCATAGCGACGCCTTCCAAGGCTCATGGGATTTGTAATATTTTGAGCCGTCTGCCATTTTGGCATGGCGAAACATGATTTATCAGAAACAAAGTGACTGACAAACTAATGGCTGTAACTTAAACCTATATGATTCACTCCCAACTCGTCACATACGTACACTTGGTCAGGACCCCTTGGCGTCACTTTTTAAAGCACTGGGTACCCTTTAGCGTCATTTTTCAACACGCAGATTAGTCTGATAGGCTTCTATAGAACTCCCACAACGTCTGAAATAGATGCTATGAAACCAAAGACGTCTATTATTACAAGGTGGTGGTTGGATGGGTGGCTTGTTTGATAGATGGCAAAAAGTGGACTAAGCTGCAGGCGACCGCTGTTCACTTCCCATTTCCAACCGCAAGTGTCATGTTGCCAACCGCAAGTTGGAGCATAAAAAAAAAATATAATGATTGTCATGGTGTTTCAAGCCACGTTTCAAGTGATCATTTTAACCCAAATATGATCTTTCCCTAACTCTAACCAAGTGTTTTTTGTGCCTAAACCTAACCAGACCTTAACCACAACGTTGTCACACCATATAACTGCCGTTGCTCTGAACATCTAACATTGCCGCAGGTGGGTTTACATGTTAGTTGAAAGCCCAGTGCATCTCATACAGACACCAAAGGGTGCTTTGTGCATCTGCATGAGACGCAGAGGGATGTGACAAAGTGGCTGTGTTTGACAACCTGGGAGTGCGAACAGATTGGATCATTACATTATCCAGGAGAGTCCCATGTTTCTATGTTCAGTAACATTTAGGATATCATTTAAGGAAAATCTGAAATGGGAATACAGAATGGTGAAAAACACTTCTGGGACCAGCGGCCCCTCCCACTTCACAATTCTATAGCAACCACCTAGCAACTACTAACTAACACCCAAGCAACCAACTAAAACACCCCAGCAACCACTTGTCTTTAGAAAATACATTTCCAATTTTTTCTTCTCTCTTCTTGATGACTGCATTTGGGAGGCTTGTGAAACTTTGTCTTTAACATGTCACCGATGGTAAAAAGGAAGGAGGATCGACAGAGTGTTCAGATTATAAACATCGCCAGTGACGATGAGCTTTCCAGACACTTAAATCATGTCGATCCTGTTATGTAAGTTCGTGGCGAGATTTTTCTCATTGCAAATTCCTTCCAACCCAAATGTATCCCTTGTCATCGTCTTGTCTTTGCAAACTTTCCATTGACTGACGCTTCTTGGATATTGTCGGGGGTGAAAGTTTCTGTTTTCTTTCGAGAGGGTTGATGATAACGGTGACAAACTGTGGCAGATACTTGGCCTTCTCAGATGTGGAAAACTACCACTAATTCCACAGAGTTCCAAGCAATTGCTGGCTTGAGAGGAGAAGCTCTGACATCTCCAATCCTGCAGTTTTCACTGGATGGCTGATAAGAGGTCCCTTTAGTTGCAAAATGTCCTGTGTTCAGCTTCAAATGACGAAATAAGGGAAAGGGATTCTGTGTCTTAAAAGCCTTCACCTCAATCCTTCCATTCTTTTGCACCCGAGGTCCAGAAAAGAATACTGGTTTCAGTGGGGGGCGTTTAGGCTTGTTGCCATATCTAATTTTCAAAATTGTCTTGTGATGACAGGGGTTTCACTTTACAAAGTTTCTGTTTTGAGGAGTTTGTACCTGGAGAGTGGTCTCTGGGGTTTTCTCTGAGGACTGGAGAAATGGATTTCTATCAGGTGGAAGAGATCAAGTTGTTTTTTTGTTTTGAATTTCATGCTTTTTTGTGACCACAACGTGAGGATCCAGAGTAAGTCCATCTTTTGTTACCTTTAGTCTTCAATCCTGGTTCTGGTCTGAATGCAAAGGCACTGAGTTCATGCTTCTCATCGTGGCAAATAGATATAGATATATTTTGTATACCAACTGAAATGTGTAGCCCAGAGTATTGAAATCTGTCAATCACTGAAAGTTGGCGCTGAATGCCTATAGTCCGATTTAATGTGTTGTTTAGGTTAGCTGATTCCAATCATAATTTTGCCAATTTTAGGCTATATTTTATTTAGGCAACCTACTTGTGTTAAAGGGGACATAACATGCTTTTTGCGATTTTCTGTCATTTATACCTTATACTGTTATAATGTCAGATGTCTATGTTAAAAATAGTCAAAGTTCCAAAATATGAGGTGAACGGATACCCCCATCGGTAGGGGCGTCTTAAAGAGACAGGAGCTAAAAGGGTTTGTTTCAGACAGAGGCTGAACTGAGGGGCTGCATAAAGGACCAGATAAGATAAATAAGGAGTTTTGAACTGTAAATCATGCAAAGATATTCCAGTAGAGCCCAGTAGAGTGTTAAATGAAAAAAAAGATTCCGTACAAAACCCTTAATTTGATCAGCAACAAATAGTATTATTGGCACTATAATTTAAAAAATTCAAACAATACAGAGCCCTATTAAGTTTCCTTCGATAGGAGATTAGTCATGTTTAACCTACAACATTTACTGTATCTAAGAGAAAGGGGTTTGTCAAAATGTAAAGCAAAATTTAGCTTTTCACAACCATCCAACTCCTGTCACTCTCTTTCACCCATAAACAGACATTTATATTTGCTTTTATATCAGCCTTTCCTGCGTTTCTAACATCCCACACTTGACCTTTTGTTCTTTTGAAATAGGGAAACAGTAATTGTTTTCATTCTGCTGAGGCAGGAAAAGGGCATCCCTGACTTTAGCCTGTTTTGGATGCAGGCTCATACTGTTTAGGAGCCCAATCGACATACTGATCTCTATAAATAGATTTGTTCTTGAAAAATAGTTCTGGTATGATAATCACACATTGCTTCTCTGAAACATGGGCCAAAACAAACCAGATGGTCTGGCCCCAAACAAACTGACGCTGCCACGTTCTCTGTTCTTTCTGCTTTGGCACCTCGCTGCTTTTAAATGTCAAACAATCTGCGACAAGTTCTCCAGATTGCATTTATTGCTCTGAAACATGCAAGATAGTTGTAAGTGATAGGGTCTGTCTTTTAGTTAGTTTTGGATCATTTTCTATCATCTGTGGTGGTTTACTGGAATACAGTGTGCGTCAGCGAAAGTCAGATAAACATTTATAAAGACCTCATAAGGTATAGTCAATCTCCCTCTTGCTCTCTCTCTGTCTCTCTCTCTCACACACACACTGTAAGCACAAAAGCAAACAAACTATACAGACAAGAACCAACTGGAAACCACACAGAAAATGTAATAGTCTAAGTCCAACAATGCAGTCAACTCACCATATATCATAAAAATATTGAGCATTACCTGCCAGAAAATGTTTGTCTAGCTGCCAGCTTCTTGGTTTCATCCATATATATTGTGAAACGGAAATAACTGAGCTTTAAGAGAGGCACAAAGGTGTGCAATTATTCCTCTATGAAATATATCATGTACACTGAATGAATGTCACATTTATCACCAGTGCTCTAAATGTTTGGCCCTACCATTCATCTTTATTTAGGCATTTCATTCTTGTTGGATTTGTCCAACATAATAAAACCAAAATCAATATAAAGTGGCATTTCAGTATGCCTTTCGGTTCCATTTGGTTGATGTTTATATTGAAATTTTAAGAATGGAAACTCTTGAGACTTTGAGACTATTAATATTTTTATAGCTGTGCCATATCAGCATCTGGCAGTGGTACAGTGGTAGTTAAGGAGGGATAATCTCTAAAATACAGGTATTTTAATTGTAATGTTGGGTGTGTGCATGCTTAATGCCCCAGGAAACCCATTTAAGCATCAATAAACACATTTTTCCCAATTGAATGGTATTAGGAAAATCACTATTTCTGTCAGTGAGTACTATTAGAC
The DNA here is from genome assembly GCA_038419695.1 of Scomberomorus guttatus. Taxonomy (NCBI): domain Eukaryota; kingdom Metazoa; phylum Chordata; class Actinopteri; order Scombriformes; family Scombridae; genus Scomberomorus; species Scomberomorus guttatus. Next base: position 8,775,445 of record CM076461.1, read on the forward strand.
TATTAGAATTTTTTTTTTTCAAGCATGGTTTGAACGCCATTTTTTAGTAAATCTTGACTGATAAGGTGACAATTCATTACAGCTTGTTAACACAGGTGAGTCCATGCAGTCCAACACTATTGTGTTCAAGGGCTTAGAACTCAAATGTTTTGCCCAAAATTACACTTTCTTTCCCACTTGCATGCTCCCAAGATGCTACAGTGCCTTAACACGTTTTTCGTATTTATTTCGCTTGTTCGCTACTTGTCCACAACTAGTAACTCTACATTAAGGCTACTTTCAAAGGGATGTGGTTGGCATTCTGGGGGCATTTCGGTATGTAAATGAGACAGTACTGGCAAAGCAGATGGATGTAGAACAAGTGAGATCATTCATTGTGTAAAGTTGTCTGTGCATACACTTGATAAATACCAATTTTCTTGTTCATACAGACAGTTCCTACTCACGCATGTTCTATGCATGCTTGAATAATGAGGTCCTTGGACTTCTATTCCTGGAGAACAGAAAAAAATATACCTTAAGTATATCTCATGCACAATATTTACCATGCATTGGTCTTGCAGAACTCACAGGAAAAATATTCTTAGAAGTGGTGCTTATTGCAGGAACAGATCCAGAGAGCTGCATCAATGCAAGGGCAGCCAAATAAAAGAATAAATCAACACTGGCAATGTCTGCACAGTGTAAGCTGACATCAGCAATGTTGTTTTAATCTGAACGTACAAATCCTGTTGACAACAACAGGGGTAAATCTGGGTTGACCACATCTATAAAGTTCCCACTGAACCACAACCTCATAATGTTGTGAAATGAGCTCTTTCTGCTCTTTTGCCCATTGTGACTGGGGTCACCATAATTGTAGAGGTTACTGTCTTATAAACAACATAAAAAGTCCCCTATCATCATAGCTAATTTGGTTGCTGTGACACAACATGGGGTGCAGAAATAAAATCAAATATAATTTGATGACCTGCAAATATTGTTGTAATGATAGCCATCAGACCAACACATTCACTTAATTACCCTCATTTGTCAAAGTTTCTTTGCTGCAAAAAATGTGCTTTGTGCTATACATCAATATGAATAGTAATGACAAATAAATGTTGACCTGTATGACACAGAAAGCATATATAAATATAAAAGAGCTAGAAACAATAAAGATGGAGGGAACAAAAGTAAAATTGTGCTGAGTCAGAGGGAATGTTATGGTAGAGTACAGTAAGAAAATTGCACATTACAAAAGAAAATTATGTAACCAGAAAAGACAGAGCCACAAACTGAACAAAATGATACACAGTGCAAGTTTAGATAAACAGTTCTCTGCAAGTAAAGGGTGATTACTGAAAATTATCTTTAAGTTACAGAAGAGTATAAGTCTTTCAATTTTTAGGTGGTTTTGTAAGTTTTTCCGTGAGGCAATTTTTTGACGAAGACTTTGTAGATAAATAAAATACCAGTGATTATTATGCCTCTTAGCCAAGAAAGACCAACTGCAGTTGTTATATACAATGCAGTTGTGAGTATTGTATCTCCAGTAACAAACCTAAATGCAGGATAGAAAACAGAATCTAAGGGCCAAAGCGAGAAGGCAGCAGAACTTCTTGCAATGCATTGCAGATGAGCAACACATAAATGTATACATATAAATCAGCATCGTCTGCATAAAGATGCATTTTACAATAACGGATGAAAGAGACAAAAAAAAAAAAAAAACCTTAGAAAGCAGACCAAATAAAGCTTACTCACAGTAAGTGCATGTAAACATACAGTAATGAATGTTGGCTGACCTCCAGCAGAATGATACTGAAACTGGACTAGAGGCCCACTTAAACTGGCAGCTTCGGAATAAATGTGCATAATCATGTTTTAATAGTAGAGTAGGTCAGAGAGGGGTAAAAAAAATATGGTGACATGTTGTCCTAAATAACAATAATAGGTGTTTCAAGAGTTGAGTTTGCCCTGAAATAAAACTTTAGTGTTGTTGCAGGATGGGAATAATAAAACCCAGAGAAAGAGACCAAAAAAAACCCAAAACAAAACAAAAAAATCTAAGATGTGTGTCGTCATGCAAGATTATTACAAGATTAAAAAGGCAAATAGTATCAAATTCTCCAAATGACACTTAAAGCATACTGATATAAGTTTTATCAAGATCTATCAAGATCCTATCTAAGTGACACACATATACTTTATTTGTTTAAACCTTAATGTGAGATGCTGTCTTCCAACCAATCAAACCTATTAAATATAAACATGTAAGATTTTTGTTGAAATACTCCTTCAGAAAAATCATTTGCTAGACACCCAAAACCTGGCCTTTCCTGTACTTACCTTTTTTTTCTGAATAAGAACTTAAAGTTTCATGTAACTACTTCAGAGGAGTGGTATGTGGGTCAGTGAATGTCTGAGTGTGTTTAATGCATCTTAAAGCACTAATGTGCGTGTGAAGATTCAGTGGAGTACCTTGGGCACCAAAGAGAACCATCATTTTCCAAAACTGCCTGAGATAGAAACATGCAGAGCAGTTGAATATATGCACAGACACAAGTTGAGGTTGATGGGGGAAAATATTTCGTATGTATGTTCAAAGCCTCCCAGCTCAAAGAAAAGACTTTCATGTTTATTTTTTGAACGAGCCATTACATCTTTATTCAATATCCTTCCTTGTTCGGAAAGCCAAGTTCTTAAATCCAGTGATTTCTCCATATGGTAATGGCCCGATTTCCCTGTAGAATCAGATAGATCTCGTTTAGATGTTTTTCATGGGGGGGATTTAGGAAAGAAATTGGCAGATATTTTGGTTCCAAAACACGGTATCCCCTCTATTTTCCAAGACTCACACTGAGATAATCATAGATACCTCAAGTTATGTCTGCTTGAACCCCATCCCTGCAATCTTCAGACTGCTTAGTTTCCGATTATAAAGAGATGAAGCATCAAAGCTACAGGCTGCAACATTGTTGTTGGTCAGAAAAAAGAATTAGCAGCAAGACATGTTAGCAATTAAGTGTATTGTGTATTTAAAGTTGATCTTTTTTGAAATGTGATTTTGCCATCCAACAAAAAACTGAACCGTACTCAAAATGCAAGAAAAGCAAATTAGAAAAACAAAACAAAATATAAAAAATGCTGAACACATTTGACAACTAATCTCAACTCAAGGCCCACTTACTCACTTTTTCCAGAACTTTAAACAATATTACACAGTCTTTATCAGCAGAAAGAGTTTGCTCAGTTGTCTTGGAGATTGATCTGGTGCCTAAGGGAGCTATAGATAAAATCATAACAGCTACTGAGAAAAAAACTCCAGAAAGGCTAATACGTGGACATTAAGTTTGTCAAACTACTCTTTGTAAGGTCAAAATGTTTTATGCTTAACTAGACACATTTTGTAATCTCCAGTAGAACAAAAATACATTTCCATTTTAACTATTTAATGAGAAGTTCAGCTGTAGATGAGATTTTAAAAGTCAACTGTCATTCTACATGCACTATAGCTAGTCTACACGCATCTATACATACCGTTTGCATGAGTGTATAGCTATATGAAGCTATATGACACCCAGTGGCAAGAGAGCAGCCAAACGGGTCTGAGCCAGTCAGACACCTCTGTGGCCTCGCAGTAGGAAGCGAACCATTGGTCAGGGTGATTAACCTTTGCAATGGACCAATCAGACTGCAGTTCAGGAGGCTAATGACTGCCAGGTGTGTAACAGCACGCGCTGGACTCTCAGCTGACTGGGATGTCGCCTTCATGCATGTAGATGAAAGAAAACAAGCAGGCTGAGCTCAGCTGTCAAAAGATGAAAAGTGACATATTTTAAAGAAAGTGCCGCAACTAATCTGAATACAGTTAAAGCTTCAAGAAAAATGTTGTGCACATTAGCAACACTATTTCAGCATTTTATTTGCGGCGTATTCTTCAGAGAATCACTTGAACTTTGCACAGGGTAACGTACGTTCCCTCAGACACTGGAGGGAAGAGGACTTGACCCAAACTGCTATCATAAAGTTGTTGTATGACAGCAATACTCTCTGTCCAGTGTGTTGTGAAATAGAATGTGTCAGATAAAAGAAGGACTGCAAAAAGGCGACATGTTAGCAGATCTGGGGCTCCACGCCAATCCCAGCCTGCTCAGCTGTAATCCAACACATCTCTCCTCTGTGTGGGGAGAAACGGACACATTTTGCAGAGCAACAGCTCCGAGGGCTGCTCCATGCATGCTCTAGTTTAAATTACATTACACATTACAACCTGTGTGGAAGTGCATTTCTACGAAGATGAAGGCTAATTTAAGTTTGCTAGAATTTTAAGGTGCTTTCCAAGGAGCACATTTCCAAGATACAATATATATTTATAAATATTTCAACTTAAAATGTTATTTTAGAACCATATATTTTAGATAAGTAATGCTTATTTTCTATGCAGAAGCCCTTACATTAAAGAAAAACTATCCAGAGACTATTTCTAACTAAAACGTGTGAAGCCTTCAGTCCTCTAGCAAGTGTTTTAATGATGTTTGATAATGTTTTTAAGATACAGTTTGATAAAATGTCAATCACTGTAACCTAGTTTTACTTGGAAAATGTTCTCAGATAAACATATCACAGTCATCTGATTCCACACCTGACCCTGCTACAACTCATTTCCTACGTGCACAGCTTGCAACTGTAATACTCCAGAGCATAGATACATTATGACTGAAACTGAATCTGTAGCAAAGCTTGAAGGTGTCAGCTCACCCAAATCGCAAATAAATAAATAAAAAAAACGTACCTCTGGTGGTGTTTAGTCATGCAAATAGTTTCGGTTTTATTTGCCCATGTTTTGATATATCTTCCTTGGAGAAATTCGAAGCCACTCCAAATTAAAAGGTCATGGTATACAGTATCTGGAAGTGCTTATTCAAAGGCAACTGGACTGGCTTTAGTTTCTTGAAAACATTTCACCCCTCATGTAGAACTGAAGAAGCTTTTGGATGAGAGGCAAACCGACTTACAGTAGCACTTCTAGATATACTTACTGTGAACAGTTTTCATTGAGGTTATGTACACTGACCAGGTCAATGTTTTTTGAAAAACACGTGTGTTAGTGTGTGTTATTCAAATGTTATTTTCCATCGCTTTAAGCACCATACATTAAATTCCTTTCGGCTCGATTGAGATGGTATTTATATCCAACAGAAGTCTCAGCTTAGATGTCTCAAAAAAATGTGGAGAAAAAAAAAAACTATTTGCCTGACATGATACGACTAGAGTTAAATGAGAAAATATGTTGGGTGAACTGACACCTAATGATGACGCTCTGTGCTGCTGCTTTGACTTTCTAAATGTGTTAAAAGATCACAAACAAGCTGCAGAGGAATGAGATGGCAGGACACCAAACTCCCTCCCCAGAGGTGTCATTAAGTAAAACCAAAACCAAAACCAAATGATTCCCTTCACAGCTCAATATTTTTGTTATTAATGAGCCTTGACCGATCGCATTTCTAAGTTGCTTTAACAGGAACAATCAGATTAGCATGCATTGCCTGTAAAATTCCCCATGTGGCTGAGCAGATGTCTCTCCCCTCATACATTTCATTAATAGAAATTATCAGACACCATCTCTCTGTCTCTCTGGCTTTCTCTCTCTCTCCTTCTGAGAAAAAAACGTCAGGAAAAGCATCTCTTCCTCTTGAGTTCATTACTTGGCCCATCTTTGGATTACCCCACTCATCATTTGAGTGCAAAATGGACCCTGACAGGAAAAACTGCAGATGTCAGTTGAGTCGGGGATTGTTGGTCTGGTAAATATGCAGCGCGCCCAGTAAACACAGCCGCAGACTATTTAAAGCAACCTGTCAAAGTGTCATGCTGAAAATCCCTCTTGATGATGTGCCTTGGCGATTCATCAGCGCAATAGAGATCTCAAGGGCTTTGTGAAACGGAGAGTAAATGTGCAGCAAAGTCTGTTCTTTATCAGAGCAGTAGCAGACATCATCTTTGACATGGCCTGTTTTTATTCTTCAGAATCAGGAATTAGCTGATTGAAGTCATGCTACCCGTAAGTGAGAGAGTGTTTTGGGAAGAGTTTACTCTTAACCGGAAAATATCTCCAAAGACATCTTGTAGACACCAGATAATATTTTAGTATGTGTCACAGGTAACGTACTATTCACACACACACAGGAAACCGCACATTTATACATACTTATAATACACTCGAAGGCCCTTATCCAAACTTGCCGTGTCTAGTGGTTATTTGGTGCCACTGATTAGACACATGACTCAGACAGATTACACATCTTGGTTTAGTGGGTTGGTGAATTCCCCAAAGTGACCTGCTGTCACACTTTTTTTCCTCTGCTGTACAAATCAGCCATTTACACAGCTGTCTAAATACAGGAGTCTTTCACGTTAAATGGCTTTCTGTCCTGGGGAGTCTACCAGTCTCTATTCTTTGAGGCATTCAACCTGATGCCTCAGAGCAGCGAGCTTCACAAAAGCTGGAGGTGCACGCAGAGTGCTCAACGTCTCCTGAAAATTGTTTTTGTATTTGTTACTTTCTCATCGGAAAACCCGAAAAGGGTGCAAGGTTCACTACACGCCCATGGTCCCCCGTTGACGAGATGTGAACTCAGGAAATTGCTTTCTTTGAGAGTGAACCTTACTTAATAATAGAGACCTCATTGGCAAGGTGCTGTAGCATTGTTCTTTCGATATGCAATCTCTTCTGTGGGGGAGAAAGTGAAACTGAGAGAATGGCAGAGAAACAAAGACATTGATAGAAGAAGGCAAACGTGTGATACATCAGGTTAGAGCAAGCTGCAGAGTGTGCCCTTGCTGTTAATGCTGGAGCTTTCCAGTGGATGCGGGAACTGATAGATCCGCATGCAACCATCACACTTCGAGTTAGTTTACAGCGGGACACACCCTGAAATACACTTCCAAGATCTATATTAGTTTTATGTGTTTATTGAGCACTGAGCATGTGAAGGAATTCAGTTTGGGAATGACGACCTATTATTGGTCCCATAGCAGTACACAGAGTGGAACAATAGAAACTTTAATATTAACAATCTGGTTACCTCTTACATTGGATGGATAATCACCAGGTGATTGTTCTCAGCAGCTGTATACTTCATTGCATCGCTCCATTTACTCAGCATACAAATACATGTATAGCTGCATCCACTATGTATTAACAATACCTTAGGCTCTCTGTATCACATGTTTAATCTATGACATGAATCCTCAGAGTAATAGTTTGTGACTTACTTTAACACCTTTGTGTTCACAGGAAGTAATTTTACAGTACTGTATGGACACAGAAGTGGCATTTTTAGAGTGCGACCTACAGGAACTCATTAACAAAATGTCAAAAAGTTAACAAAAACAAAAAAAGCAGAAGAATTATGACCAAAAAAAAGGCATAAAAAATCCAGGTCCAGGCACTCAAGGTAGGTTTGAAAAATAAAAGGCCTTTATTTCAGTGGGCTAGAGTCATTAAAAAACACACCAACGCGTGTCGGCGTGTTGCGCCTTCTTCAGGGTGTGGAGACACAAAGAAACAGTAATTATAGTTGCAGTCACCACAGGTGTGCAACACGGAGTACCTGCATCATTTTCTTTCTGGCCTCTAGGGGCAATGGTGAGTAGATGCAACATTTGTTGCACAACTGTGGTGACTGCAACTATAATGCAAGCCGACACGCGTTGGTGTGTTTTTTAATGACTCTAGCCCACTGAAATAAAGGCCTTTTATTTTTCAAACCTACCTTGAGTGCCTGTGTAGTATCAGCCGATCAGTAACATCAGTATCTAATAGTCCTTAATTCTGAGTTATTCAGCAGCAACTTGGTACCTATTAACTACCAGTTCCTGATCATTCTTTTGTAAATGCTGCTTTTATGTACTTAAACAGAACAAAAACAGCGTAGCAATGATTTACAGTTATTACTGATAAGATACTTAATTCTTGTCAAAAATCCACAAACCTCATCCTTTTGCATCCAGTGCTGCAGCCACAATGTTTAAGTGAAGAGCTCTCACCTTCAGTCTCTACTGTATCCGGCTACCTGGATATATATTGCACATTCTGCATAGTGTGCACACTACTTTTACTTTCACTATACTTTTTAAATATAAGATCTTTTAGACTGGGCCTGACGTAAAATATTTCTGGCTGTAACGTCTGTGTTTTCACAGAATTATTTTAATAAAGGAAGCATCTTTAAAGTCTGGCAGCAAGGGGTGTAAAGAGGAAGGACAGAACAGCACAACATAAAAAAACATGGCCTACTTGGACAAGAAAGTCCCTCTGAGAGTATACCCAGCCTATCCAGTTATGGATGGATGATAAGTTAAACAGGTTGCTTATTGCTCTTTTACTGTGTTTAGCTGTCAGGTCAGTCGTTAATGATTTAGTCTCTTGCCGTGGTGTAAATTTACACATTGTAGCCCTGCTGCAGATGTGTTTCCCACACATTCCTTAGACAACACTCTCTCTCCTTTCTCTGTCTTTCTCTTATTTTCCATCTGTATTTCTTTCACGTGTTCTCTTTCTCTTTCTTTCATTCTTTATTTTATATTCTCTCTACCCCGTTAATGTTGTTCCAGGTGTTCTACATGTACTCAATCACAACAAATAATAAATATCTCTCAGGAGACGTTTTCGTGCAGCATGTTATGTCTTCTTGCTGTCTTTATTGCTTACACTGCTCACACCACCGTACTCCTCTTCCTCCCCCTCCCGATGTGTTTTCATGCCCTGACTCCCTCCTCCTTCTCCTCCTGATGTCTTTCAGACTGTTCCTGAAAAGCCACAGTGGGACCGCAGGCAGACAGAGCAGTCTGGTAATCCATGGAGCAGACTTCAGCACCAAGGACATGGACAATGACAACTGCATGTGCAAGTGTGCCCTCATGCTAACTGGCGGTAGGTGCAACTAAACAGAAACATTGCGATCATTCATGGCAAAACAGAAGACCTAAATGATCTCCTGGTTTAAGAATATTTCTGGTTTATTACAAAGTTTTCAGGCCATTATTTCTATTGGCAATAACAACACTGCTCACAAAAGTAATTTCTGTAATCTGGGAACATTGAACAATGAAGTGCTGTTTGAGGGCAAGAAACACGAGTAGTCACACTATCTAAACCACTTTATTGGAGATAAAATAAATAAATAAATATATCTGATAATCCCTCATTTCACGGAAAAACTGAGGCAAGTACGTAAATCAAAGTTGAACCAGGCTGTGAACAGTGATAGATCTTTACAACAGACAGTTTAAGTTTGATTTCTTTGGCCAATGGGGGGGCAGCTTAACGAGCTGTAAACACAAATACTGACATGTTACCAGCTGATAAAGTTGATATGGCAAACGTGATCAAACAGTTGCTAATTTTCTCATCCAGCAGACATGGAGCAACAGTCAGCATTCAACTTTAAACATTAGTTTGTAGTTGTTGGAAAACAAAAGTTCACTGTTTTTTAGTTCTGTTCTTTTTTTTCTCCACCAACTACTGAGGGAGCCTGACTGTTTAGTGCTGGGCAGGTAGAGTACATTCAGAAAGTTTTCACTGGAGCCAACAGGAAATGACACTGAAGAAAGTGGCGAGAGTCAAACAAAACAGTAAAGTTGTGGCCCGCAAAACCAAAACAATGTGTTGAAACATGCTGAAAAGCTCTGTCGAGCTGTGGGGAAGTGCAGAGTCGGGTGATTCATCAACACAACCAACAGCTTTAGCATTACACATAGTCATCTGATCCATTGTTAATATAGACATAATGATTAGTGAACCTTTTAATAATAATTTAACCTTTCGCTTTTGTTTTCTCTTTTAAATAACATTGGACAACCTGAGGGTTTGTTTAAAACTAAGTTCTCATGTCTCTTGCCCTATATAACGTTCTTTTTAGCAATGTCTTCTTGTTCCCAGATCTCAGCAATTAATTTGGTGAGTACAATATTATTACTACCAATAGAAATCACGGGTAAAATTACAGACTTAGCATTTGTATCTAAATAGTACCAGGGAGACAATAAAGATTTGCTTTTATGAGAAAATAACACCATTATATGAGCTCTCCATCTGCCTTTCCAAAAGCAATTCTCTCTGATTGGCTTTACGAGCAACCCTACAATGTCCATAACCCAGTCATTAGTTCAGGTCATTATGATCACAACCTGCTCTTGCAAGACATGCAGTGGGCTAACGTAGCCACTTGCAAGCATGTATCTCCACCTATTGAGCTATATTCTGCCTCCCCTCCCCACTGCGCTGTGGTTGGAAACGAGCACATTATAAAAATCCCTGGGCGCGGTACCAAGTGTCAAAGAGATTTAAAATGACGCTGCTTCTCCTGCTGTGTAAGTGGAGCCCAGTGACCCTCGCTGTCACCTCATGGCAGCTCTACTGCTATGGAGTCCTGACCTGGTTCTAATCAAGCATTTCTAAGTGCAGATTTAAGATTAGTATTACCTCTTAGGTCATTGTGAATGCAGTGGGTTAAAGGGAACTGGCATCTGATCACTGATCAACACCCCTGCTCTGCTTGATTCATAGCCTCGCTTAAGGCCAGCAACAAAGGATCGGCATGACAACATGTAGCCTGAGTCAAGGCTGGTCCGAACCCAGCAGTGTGCTAGCTATAGTATATACAGTATATCATCTGATTAATGCCCTGCATTTATAAGAGCAGGGCTGACATCAAATGATGTAAGTGTCTGGAATAGGAAAATATTTCTCTGTTACATTTATGGGGACAACCACAGCATGCCATGTTAAGGCTGCGGATGAGGATATAAGGTGGACACATATATAATGTATATATTTACCCAGCACCAGAACATACAATAGGGATAAAGCTCTGACGGTAGGAGATAGGAGGGATCCCTCTATCATGAGAACAAACTGCAGTGGCTCAGACTTTTTTCTTTTTTTTTTTCCAAAAGAAGACATCCCCATTGTTTTTACAAGTCAGTAAAAATCTCTGGCCTGGAAAGAGAAAGGATACTGATCATAAATCCTAAAGCATTGCTGCTGTGCACACTGAATGTTTATGTGCGTGACGGTGTTTGTGTGGTCTGCGGTTTATCAACAAGTAAGGGATGGCAAGTAAGACACATTTTTTGTATTCTGCTTTACGCTTGAAGAGGCAAAACAAACACTCATCTCAATAAAATAAAACAGCAGGTTGCACAACAGACGCTTTGAGACACGCTATCACCGAACAGAACAGAACTCTTGCTTACCATACACAAAGCCTGTGTGCCTCCATCACAGTATTAACTACAGTACCAGTCAAAAGTTTGGACACACATTTGGACATTCATTGTCCAAACTTTTGACCGGTACTGTACATTACTATCCTCTTGCAACGGCACTGTCAACTGTCTTTTCATTCTGATTGTGCCTGGTGTCGTAAACTATCTCCTGACTATGTAGTGCGAAGCAAACGAGCTAAAAATATTAGCAGTCGCTTGTTTACACTTCCAGCATACTTGGAGCAGCATTAGCATTCATTCGGAGTCATGTTTCTGGCCACCTTGTGAAACTCTCCACCAACCCCTCAGGGACATGTTTGGATCTTTAGCTGCAAAACGTTCCACGGTGTTCACCAGTTAGTCGTTAATTTTGTCTACTTGTCGTTTTGGTGCTGGGCAGGTTGCATTCAGGATGTTTACAAGATGTTTTTTTTTTTTTTTTTGCTGAAAACAGCTGCGTGCTGCTTGGAAATGAATGGTGAGAGTAAACAACAAGAAGAAAAAGTTGCTGGCAGTAAAACCAAAACAATGAGTTAAAAAACACTGGAAAACGTAGGGGAACTGCAGTCAGATGATAATTCTCAGAGGGTTTGTCACTACAAGCGACCCCTTTCCCATTAAACATAGTAATTTAATCCATTGTAAATATAAATATATTGACTATAGCAGCTTTAACCTTTCACAACTTTGGTCCACCCACAAAGATGTCCGGATGTAGTGCCTCTTCTATGAGAGCTGACCAGCTTGTGGCCGTTTTGTCATTGAATTTCATGTAAAAAATTACAGCGAGTGAAATTTTTCAAACTCAATTCCCACCGGCGCCCTGAAATTATACGGAGATGTGGAAATGTAAGGATGTGTCCACAGGTTTAAATGCCACATTGTGTATGGTGTGGTGTCTTATGCAATCAATGTGAAATTTATATCTCTGCGACCTGTGCCAGAATCAAGGGCAGAGCATTGCTCCTGATTACAGATCTTGTGAAATGTCATAGGCCGCAAGTGGTATTCAGGTCTGACAGAGAAGTGCTGCCATCTGTCATTGTATGACTGACACATGCCATGCTTTGCATATGTTCTATATCTAATCGTGTATCAGTAAGGATGTGTTTACAAGTGGAGATGTAAGACATGACTGTTGGATCACTAGGATGGAATATGGTATGTCCAGTAAGTGAATTTTGTCATGTGAAATATTAATTAGCTAAATAAAATGTCCTTTATGTTCAGCCTCTAAGATACAAAATTCCCATTAAAGTCCATGTACATCTACCCTTTCTCTAAATACCAGATATAAATGTCACACCTTGGGATCGGAATAAAAGTTTCCCATGCCATTCACAACTCTGGTGTTCCTACGAAGCTCATGCACACGAACTCTTGCTTTAAATAGAATGAGGTACCGACAGTGTTCAGCAACAGGTACTGGCATGTCAATGAACCCAGTGACAGTAACACATTGAGCAGATAGCAGTGAAATGGTGTCTGAACCATTGCCATGGCCCTGTGGGAGAGGCCATGGGAAACTTGCAGCCTTTACCAGTAAAGACTTGGATGACACTTTCTGTCACTCTCAGGCTTGATCATGCTTTGCATGTCAATACTTGTACAGAGCTTTTTGTTCCTACTTTAAAAGCCATTGAGACTTTGGAATTTATTTTCTTTGATGCCACACAATAATATTGTTTGGCTGTTGAAGCAGGTTACACAATCGTCCTTTGTCTACTATGGCAAAATTAATATTTTCATTTTTCTTGTCTTCAATTTCTCTATTTAGGTTGGTGGTTTGATGCCTGCGGCCCATCCAACCTTAACGGCATGTACTTCACTCAAGGACAACATGTAGGGAAGTTGAACGGTATCAAGTGGCACTACTTCAAGGGCCCCAGCTACTCACTACGAGCCACAGCCATGTTGATCCGCCCACTGGACTTCTCCTAGTCTTTTTAACTCCTGAACCTTTAACTTCCAAACAGACTGTGCAGCACATTAGAGGGACGCTTCCTATTTTATCCTCTTGTCTCATCTCATTTCGCTGGCCGTGGGAATCATCCAACGAACCTTTTATTCAACCTGGTTCTCCCCCAGAGCTGTTGCCGTGCACGGATGGAAAAGCTGTGGCATCAACACGCTACTGTTGCCTCATAACCTTTCCCCTTCCCTCACTGCACTGAAAAGCAGCCACGGGGGAAGAAGACAGAGCTTGACATGTTTCGCCTAAACTGATTTCTGTTCCAAACCAGATTCATGAATTCAAAGACAAATGAGCTCAGGTGTGTTATCCCACTCCTGGAATTTGTGCACATTTTGTCAGCTTGTATGAAGATTCAAGTATTTTGTCAAACACATTTTTTTTCCATTTTTCTGGGGACCTGTGTTCTAATAATATGGAGGATTTGAACTCTTCTGAATGGAAAGCAGCTATCACAGAGCAGCACTGACTCTTAAACTGCAGGACAGAACTTATCTGGAACGCTCTAAGGGGACGAATGAGAGATATGCCTTTTTGTATTAAAATGTTGCTCACAGAAACAGCCCATAAATGTTTCGTTTGTATTATATATTGTGTATTTAGTATTATTTTTGTTATCCCAACTGTATACAATATCCAAAGTGAGATGAAATTGTCTTTTGTACTGTACAGTGTATACTGAATTTCTATCTGCATTATGTATAAGACACACGCTCAGTTTTAAGGTGACCTCTACATGTAAATTTAAGTGTTGATGTGGAGTGGCAGTTGGTAATAGTTATGAGGGTCACTTGCAGCATTAGCTGGCAATTACACACTTGCTGTCTTGACACAGTGTGATTATTTTTAGAGTTCAAGATGTGAGGTTATTATTGGATTAGATTCTGGACTTAGATCCATTTGCTTTTATTATTGGCTGATAAATGACTAATACCTGCCAAGGTTTGGATTGTGAGTGATCATCTTACCTCTGCTGAATATGAAAAACAAGAACATTAATTCAGATGCGTATATTTAGTGATATGTAACCCTTGCAGCTGTGTGCGTATGGAAAGAAGTAAATGAACGTTTGCATATACATGTAATGGGTATTCAGAAATGCTGTGACTCCTGCGTAATCACAAAGATGTAAATGCTTATATTAAGCTGGTGTCCCACATGTGCAAAACTCACGAATGAAAAATCAAGAATGAGGTTGAAGTTCATATGACTGTACCTCTTTTTTAACCTTAAAAGATCATAAAATCATTCAAGACTGGTCCTGTCAAGGTAGTTTTAGTTTCATCATACTGTAACCTCTGACCTTAAGATAAAGAGCCATCATTAAGTTTTGTCCAAAATACTTTCCACAGACATCAATATGACATGGCGTCAGAATCCAGCCAGTTTCTGTTTCTCATCAATGCAGCTTATAAAAAAAGGAGCTAAAGTTGGATATGAAGCATGAAATTAATGATCCCACCAAGTGATCCGTGTGAACATGTATTTCATAACTTACATCTTGCAATAACAGAATCTACTGTGGAGTATTTACCAAAGGTACATGTGGCGAGAAGATAAAGTGTATCTGGAACTTGTAAAACTACAATTGACATGTTTATTAGCATACTAAAATGGCATAACTTAACGTGTGTGTGCATAAAGCAGCTTTCCTGAGGAAAGCAATTCTTTTTCTGTTTTTTCTCTGCCAGAAGTACAATGGTGTTTTGAAGTTGAGCATAAAACACAGACGTTAAGATAATAACCCTGGAGAAATGTGCCTTTGATAACTCTGCTTTTACCTCATTAAATTCTAGATTTGCAGATTTATTTAAACATCTTTTGTAACATGTGGTCAGTGTTGTGTTGCTAGATTAAATAAAAGAGCATGTGATGCACTAATGTTTCCAATCTGTGTTCAGGCTGGACTTTTTGTGCCAAATTGATGTGATGATAGAGGTGGGTTTTCAAGTCAGGGTTCCAAAATTTGGGCCTCATTACATCTTTCTTTATGCAGACATACTTTAGCCTCAAAACGCTTCCTTCTTACGACAATATCTTCAACATCAGTTTAAATCTTCCTATACAAATGCTATACTGTATGTCATGCAAAGGAAATTTATTGGCACAGAAAGACATGAGATAAATCACAAAGATAGACAGTCATGCTCTCTTCCGCCTTTTTAAGGACCGAACCAGATGGTGCAAAGATTAGAACTGCCTTTCTGCTCAGGTAGTCGAGAAGCTATCGTCTTGAGTGGCGACTCGCTTGCTTGCTAGATAGTGGCAATGACAGATTGCCAAAGTGCCAAACAATGCTGTCAGGACCTGTAGTGTCTCTTCATAGTTGACATTCCTGGACCTAATCAGAGGCTAAACAAATTACTGCAGCCTGCAAACCACTGCGCGTCCTTCAGCGCCTGCACTGACCCGACACCCTCACTGGAATGTGTTCAATAGAGGGTCTGAAGCAGTGGAGTGTGAAGAGGGTCCGCACAAGCTGGCAAACACCTATGTGGGTCTTAAGCTTTTGTCCTTTGTTGGTGTGAGGACAGGAGGTACCAAGAACCACTTCTAAACCGGATGAAAGTTTTGTCTCTAGTGGACATTCGGGATGTCAAGCAAAGAGGCTTTTCACTCTCACTGTCACCTCCGTGCATGCACGTCCCCACAACACCAACTCCTTACATCTACTGCCCGGTTGCTTTTCTGAAAATGGATCCTTTCCTGTTAGCTGAGGAAAAAGCTGAGGGTTGGTCAGGCGATGGGACTCCCAGAAGGAGGTGGGGGTCTGAGTTGCGTGCAGACAACACAGCGTTGGACCCTGACCAGATCAGATACGACAGAATACAGTACCTGCAGTATGAACACTCAGGCTCCGAAATTCCCCGAAGAGACCACCTGCTCACATAGAAATGAATAAAAACATTGAGAAAGGAAGTAAAAGTAAAAACAGAACATCTCTCTTTAGCCTTTGCTCATTTACTTTGAATCTATTTAAATACTAAAATGTCTTAAGAACGCATTCTTAATTGAAATATTATATGTAAAAAGAGATCTGCATGAGCACAAACCATCATTTTCTTATGTCTGAGATAAATCTTAGGTAAGTGGACAAGTCAGAACAAAAACAGTAAAAGGTGACCAGGATGCAGCGTTGGAGTCAGCAGAGGGCAGAGAAAACCAGGATGAAGAGTCAGACAAGTGCAACTAGACTGATGAAGAGACATGTAACAGCTAATGATATAATCCTCTCTCACTGTAAGCTTAAATCCAGGAAAAATGGGGATATGATATTAGCCTGTTGATGTCTAAGTAAAAATAGATTCTAATCAACACCACAGACTTAAAAGGTCCTTTTGAGCCTTAAGGAACCCCCGAATTTGAACTATAATATGTGTCATTGCATGACCGTATGTAGGATTTGGGCCCTCTGGCTTTGAAAAGCAAGAAAAAAAGGCTATCTGAATCTAAATGAAGGCACAAGTCTCGATCCTGTATTGTGCATATGGAACACTGCGAATGCTCTCTATGCTGTCTTAACCCTTCATGAAAAACTGCCATGACACCTGATCAGCACTCCTAATTAAAGCCAAGTACAGTAGACTGCTTTCAAAACACAATGTGAAAGCACATGATATTTTATGTACTGTATTAATAATATTGGCTTTCACTCACTGCCTAACATAGTGTCAAGAGTCCTGTCAGTCAATTTGAATGTGAAAAATTAAATTTAGAGTATTCTGCCACCAAAAGCTGGTTTTTAGTTGGACTTTCTGTTGCTAGTGACAACTCCAACAGTTCTATAGCATCTTCAGTTAAACTGACATTGTTTCATCCATCTTTGATCCAGCTACAGATGATCTTGTTGGAGTTTTATCTGTCTCTTTTTATTATAGCTAGCTGTTTTGTTGATTACATAATTTAGTTTTTCTGTAAGCCGTTAATCACTAACTAAGCTAACCATTATACCAGTTAGCTGTATTTGGTTTCACTTGCTAACAACCCGCTCCAAATACACAACAAAAGTAGTTTAGCTAATTTAATTTGTGTGAGTACACTGCTAGCAGCTAGGCTAGCCATCTGGGGAAAATGTATGAACAGTCCCAAGTCAAATAATAAGAGATTTTCCTTTTCTTCCCATTCAGCTGTCATAACCTGAAAGCACCATTATAGACTAAATTTGTGAATCCAGTTTCCGTATTCCCCGTAACTCGTGGGCGGGGGCAGCAGAGGAAACACCGCTGTGGGCCGCACAACGCGGAAGCAAACCTGGAAGCTAGGAACTTTTTTTGGCGTGCGCGCCAGCTGAGCAATTCTTATTGGACTGAATGGCACACCATTTCGGTCCGGTATCCAGTTCTTATAATACATCCATGATCCCGCCCTGATTATTTTCACCTGTTCCTCATCATTTCTCCCTCCCAAGTGTATTTAGTCTGTTTGTTCACCTCTCTCTGTGCCAGTTCGTCTTAGTACCTCTGTGTCTAGCGTTCCAGCCTATTTTCTAGTGTGTTACTTTCCTGGTATTTTCGATCCCTGCTCTGTTCTTTCCTGGACCCTGCCTTTGCCTTCTCCCTGTGAGATTTGTTTGCCTTTATCCTGACTGACCTCCTGTGTATCGTATTTTGCAAGTCGACTGTTTTTTTGATCAAGATTCCTGTCTTCGAGTCGTGTGATCGAGTCCTATTGCCTGTTTCTGCTCCAGTCGTTACAAAATGTTTCGATGTTGTGGGACAATCACTGAGACGACTGATTAAAGATTAATCTGTTCAACCACATAACTGGCACAGAATCAACCACTGATAAAGCAAAATATTTAAAAAAGCGGCCACAACACAGTGTGTGGTGCTAAAAGGAAACTTGGGGAATGAACTCATAAATTCATCAGAAGCAAGTTGACCTAAAATCATTATATTAAATACTGACATCAAGTCATTATCTTTTTCACTGCAGAAGACTCTGTAATCCCAAACCAATCATGTGGTCTCTGCATAATTGTTAAGAATCACACTGTGTTTGTGAAAAATGAAAGAATAATGGTTTTCTTTAAGCATGTATTTTATTAAACTCAGATAATACTCATTCCAAGTCAATCTATTTTGGGCTTTTCCAAATCTGGAGTAGACTGTAAATCTAGTAAAATCCAAAATCCACCAAATACAGCAGTTATCTAATCTCTGGTCTCTCAATACTACTAAAGTTTATTTACTTTTATACTAAAAATGAACATTGGTTATCAGATTAACAGATTTTTGTCAAACTTTGGGGGGAGTAACTTTTAGATTACTACGCTGGCAATTATAAAGCAACTTTGTACTGCAGTGTGCTGGTTCTGAGCACAAACGTGAGCCATAAGAATGTAAATGTGAGCAGAGGTGAGGGACTCCCTAAAATAGAAAAACTCAAAAGGAGCTTGATATGATTGATGGTCTGGCGGAGAGAGAATGACACTTGGTGTACACAGAGGGTGTGAAGCAAAGAAAGGCTGCAGGCCCCAGCAGGAGCCATTCAAACTGATAATAACATAAAACTGCTTCTTAGTTGGATGAATTATATAAGAGGTTAAAAATATCAGCTGTAAACACATTATGGATCCCACAGTGAATTTAAATCATGTAAAACATCTTGGGAAGTTCAGGCAAAAGAGCATTTACTTATCTGTTTCATTCATACAACCAAGTGTTATTTTATGTCTACTCGTACAGCATTTGTTATGTTGGAAAATTAGAAAAAAAACATGGGAAACCATTTATGAACATCAGTAAGTATGACATGTTGGACAAAGACACAGTGGAAGAACGAATGTGCAGGTCCTATTCTGGGCTTTTGATTTCCGAGCTCAGAGTCCGTGATATTGTAGAAGTTGATGTAACAAGTGAGAAGTGTGTGGCCAATTATTGCTCCAGAGGCTTGGTCAGAAGTAATGAAGTGTGATTGCCGACTGACGCAATACAAGCCAAAAGCAACATGTTTTTATAAGATCTCTGGTAACAAGAACATGTCTCAAGACAAACAGTCCATATGTTTTAGTAACACATTCAATATCTGCAAAATACGGAGGATCCAGGATGCAAATCACCAACAATCCTTTGAAAAACAATCTTATTTGTCCTAATTTTCTGAACTATTTTATCACATTCGCTACACCTATTTCACGATTTCACATGATTTTTCTAATTTAGTGATTAAACGTCATCTTAAAAGTCTTCCTATCAAAATTGATAATATCTTTCTTGTTTGAAAGCACATATCAAAATAAAAAAACAGCTTATAAGCTGTCTTAAGAAACAATGTATTAAACAGAAAAGTAGCTTGCTTCTTGCGGGCTATCTACTCTGAAAATAGCCTTGTATTTCCTGAAGAAATCATGTTCATATGAATATTCAAGCATTTGCATTTGATCCTTTAGCTTTACAGAAAACCCATTTCAGAAAAGAAAAGAAAAAAACACTCTTTAAGTTTTAGAGTTAGATTGCATACAAAGTCAATGGAAAGACGTGAGTTGGCGTAAATACACCCCGGGCAGTGAAATATGATGCCAAGACACATCTGTGCGAGTTGAAAATGTTTCAACTTGAGTGAAAAATGTGTGTGTATCTTTCTGTTATAGGAAAATAACAGAAAGAACTGGAGTCTCTGGTGAGTTCTGAGTTCAGTTAAGTGCTGAACTGAATACAAACACACAGAAACGCTCCCACAGACACAGTCAGTGCACCCGTTGCTAGCTAGCTTACAGCTAACGTACAGTTGGTACATTGGATGTTCCAGCGGTCTAACTCGCGCGAATGATGCAAAATTAACATTTGTGGTTTCTAGTAAAAAGTCTCAACAACTATTTGATTGATTGTTGAGAAATTTAGAACAGACATGTGCCCCTCAGGATGAATTTTAATAACTTTAGTCAGCTGTACTTTGTATTTATTGATCATTAGCAAGTTAGTTAGCCTGCTAAGACACTAAACTAACATGTTAAACACGATACCTGCTAAATATCAGCATGTTAATATTGTCATTGTGCACATATTAGCTGTCTGATGTTAGCATTAGCTCAAAGCACTGTTGTATCTACGTACAGCCACTATAGCTGTAGACTCTTAGTCTTGTTTAAAGCCATTAACAGTTATCAGTGACACAAAAGAACATCTCTAACATGAAACAGTGCAGTTAAAATCCTCTACAACTGTAAACACTTGCCACTCCAAAATGCTCCTGGCTTATCTTTTGTCATATTCCTTCCTCTTCTGCTTCCATCCTCTTCATCATGTAAAACATTGTCCTGAAACCTGCCACATAAATCCAAACCAGGGGCCTTTAACTCTTCCCCAGCCTCTAATGAGTTCGTCTGGCTCCAGCAGTGCTCTTTGTCATCCTGTCGGTCCCCTCAGCAGGGGACGACGTATCCTCTCATCTTCCTGGCTGGCCCTCACTGACCCCTGTATTGAGGTAGCTTTAATTTATTGTCTTTCCCATCTTTATTTATCAGGGCCAAGTGGCACAGCCAAACAATAACATACAGCCTCTTCGGAAGGAAGTATTAATGGATTACATAGTGGTTTACTTTTCCCGGGCCAGAACAGATTTGTGTGGCTGGCTTCCTTGTTGAGGTCAGCATTGTGGAAAGGAAAGAACAACACGCAAAACTGTGGTTGAGTGTAGTGATTATTTTTTGTCAGATTATTTGTCAACAGCAATATGTTTGCCGGTTATTGTTTATGAAGCTGTAAGTAAAGAAGACACATTAAATCCATCAAACTTTACAAACAAGAAGTCAAAAACATCCCCTAAAACCTGGTTACTGCTGTTTCATTTATTAATTTTACTGTGAATTTACTGCAAATAAACTCTGTCTGAACTTTAAGCCACTGTTGCATGATCAAGATGATACTTCTGAACATCTCTACATGCTGGGGTCTGATCATTGCAACAACAGAAATCCAATTATGTGCAGCAAGATCACCCCGAGCACAACACAAACCAGCGTCACATACAGGGGTCATGGAGAAACAGCAGAAGAGATCCTCACAAATGCATTCCTGCGCAATTAATGCACAATAATATGGCCTGCCAAGTAAAACAATCTCGAAATAAGCTGTGGAAGGTAAACAAAGCTTCAGTAATAGTACAGATGTTGAAGCAGCAGGAAAAACAGGTGCATTCTGTCCAGATCTGGATCTTCACAGCCTTCAGTGGGGTTGACCACCCAGTCCATTTGGCTCAAATCATCAGAGTAGCCTTCAATTTAGGAAATGTACTGCCTTCACACCTGCAACATATATATATATATATATATATATATATATAGAGAGAGAGAGAGAGAGAGAGAGAGAGAGAGAGAGAGATGGTATTTTCTGCTAATTCACTGTCGTTTCATTAGGTGTATGAAAAATGCTATATATCTATAGCTATATCATTCTACAAAGTCTTATTTTAAAGGCAAAATAAATCAAAAATGAAAAAGATGATAAACAGAGTGAGATAGTGGCATAAAATTAATTCTATTATATTGTTATAAACTGTGTACATAGTGCAAACACTTTACTCTAATTCAAACAGTATGACTGGTTTCTAATTCATTGGTAGAAAGGTTTACATGTTTATAAGGGTGTCATGGATACAACCCTTCATATACAACATAAGGGGCTGTGGAGAAGTATTTGTACTTGGTGAGTAACTGCTCTGCTCCAACACTGAAATCATAGCAACCTCTACTGGTAGGTCGCTGCCTTCACATTTACCCTAAATAGTTCAAACTCACTCTAAAATTACTGTTTGCCTTTTATTAAACTATTTAAATTAATGTTTCAGGTCCCAGCAAATATGCTTCTGAGGTAATATCCAGGTATGCATGCTAAAGGCAAATTTAGGGAACTCCAGGTGGTGATCAAGGAAAGAAACAGGGTATGAGGGTTGTCTTAGATGTGACAGATGGACTATGAGTCCCTATTATTACATAATATGCAACACTCTAAGAGAGGAGGTATTGAAAAGAAAAATCACATTGTTGGATAAAAAAGAACAAGCAGAGCTTCTCCAAAAGTGCTCTTTTTGTCTTGGTTTTCATCTTCCCTCACTGATACTGCTGCATTTAACAGGGTTAATGAGTTAAATGGTTACGTTGTGCAACCAAAGTTTGTTCAAACCCACAGAACTTTAGTTCTAACTTACTTCTTCTTACTACTTCTATTTATAGGAGCTCCGAAAAAATCCAGAGATACCAGATATGTTAGGACAAATTTTGTGGAAATTAGCTTAAAATGATATCTAGAACATTTCTCTCTCATGGAGTCATGCAGCCATAAAACTACAGTCTATGTAACTCAGTGTAAACATTATAAAGCTTCAATGACAAGCTGGAACAAGCTGTGAGAGAATCTAAATAATATAATATAAAAACATGATTTTTATGTGCAACTTTTACAGAAGTAACACAATCTTCAATCTTCAACACAGTTACAAACAAGTTGAATTCATAACCAATAAAACTCATCCTCTCTCAGCTCAATACAATCAAGGGTGTTGCAGCTACAGCCTTATTTGGTCTGGTATGACTGGTTGCTTGTTATGGCTAATGTTAGCGAATGTTAGCAAAATTTATTAAGATATTGTCGTGTAGTTGACATCGCTAAGCCAGTTCACTGATTTATTGACTCTGCTCTACTTGTGTTGTTATACTACAGTTTACTGTATGATTTACTACTATCCCATAATCTCCACTTGTTCAGCAAAAGTTTCATAGTTTAGCTTTAAAGCTAAGTAAAGCTCCTGTATGTTAAGGAGTTAAGCCCTGCTGCACAAGCAAAAAGTAAAAGAAGTTGGTGGTTTCTTGTGTGCTGTTTAAAAACAAGGACGTTCTGCGTGGCTGGAGGGATTTTTTTTAACACAAGATGTTTTTGTCATAATATGTTAGCTGGGGTCTCTTATGTATACATGTTTTTTTATTGTAACTGACAGTAGCAAAAGGAAGCTGATAGGATTTTGTTTAACGTCAGTGGCTGTTTACTATATGTGTGTTTTAAAAATAAGGAAATTCTATCACACCTTTGACAACATCTACTGTATATTGGGAAGAGTGTCTTTTCAATCAAATACTTTGTAAAAAAAAAAAAAAAAAAAAAAAAAACACTGGACTTTTCTTGTATTTTAATTGATTTTTGCAGCCTGGTCTATTGCAGAAGCAGCCTCACCCATTTATCTTAAATTTCATCCTCACACTGAAAGCGTAATGAGCCTGTTTGTCCTTGTGGAGGAGCACTACTCTTCTACTCAGACCTAAATATGGACCTGTATATCATGCTGAAATGGTTTGCAAAGACATCCTGTGCTTGATGCTCATGAGTCACTTCCACTCTCCGTGACAGACTGCCAACAGCTGCAACTTCATGTCTGTGTGCATGTGCGTGTGCCAAGTTCTATTCATAAACAAGCCCCCTCTGCAAACATGGATATAAAAAGTCAACATACATGAAATTGCACTCTCTATCTTCACATAAAACACAGCTCTTAAACCAGCACTAAACACCTCTGTCAAAGCTCAGTTTTGCAAAGCATAAAGTGTTGAGGTTTGCAGTGTTAAAGCCAGAATGCAATGATCTCACTACCAGCTGCATTGCAAGACTAAACCCCGGCATGCGTCGTCTTCTCCAGGTATCACATTCTTTGCTCGTCAGAAGTTCCCTGTTTCTTTTCTCACCTCGGATTAGGTGTCTCCTCGTATCTGTGACATGCTCTGTTTCTGTCTTGGTTGTGTCTCCTTTAAGCTTTATAAAGTTTTGCTACAGCCTGGTCATTTATTTTCTGTCCTTGGTTCCTTGGCACCACTTGATCTTAATTTATATTCCCTACAGTACAGTATGAGAAGGGTTTTCCTTTTTTTTTTTATTGAAAATGATATTTGTGAAATGATTTTAGCATTTAAAGCCTGTGGAAAACATTTGTAAAGTAAGAATTAGATCTACATTTGGATGCTACTCCAGGCGTCAGATGAATGATACTTGGAGTCTTTTTTTTGTTTTCTCAGCGTCCCTTTGTGTCTTTCCTGAAAGGTTGTATATGCATAGAAATCATTTCAGTGACTACCTTCATTTCCAGTGTTAAGCGTTGCACTGTATGTGGACGCAGGATCTGATTATTTCCCAGTGTACCTGGTCATCTAAGTTTATAGGAACACAGATGAAGTGAGTAGCCTTCTATAAACTGCCCTTGATTAAGAGTGTGATGGGTTCTGTGCTTCAAGAAATGTTTGTTGAGACTAGTATGTTAGTAACAGATATTGCATGGACATATTAATCTGTAGATGCATGTTTGGTAGTCTTTGCTTGTGTATTTGCCCTGATGGCTGATTAAGATTAGCACTCCCTGGTCTGCTGCCGTGTTTACCTCTAGTTACAAGCTCCACAATCTGTGATGAAACATGAGTCCGTCGGGGTGACCAGTGTCAGGGAAACACGATAAGGACGGTAGCCTTGGATGACTTGAATACTTTCCGTCGGCGTGTTAGGGTTTGCTCTCTCCATTTCAGAGCTGTACGGTAGCTGCGAGTGTGAGGGTAGAAAGCAACGGAGGGAGAAAAGTTACAGAAAATAGATTCGAGCAGAGAGCAGATGAATTTGTTCTTGCTAATCTGACAGCTCACTTAGGGGGATTATTTGTGTTTAAATTGACACATTAACACACGTAATTATGTCAGACAAACAGACAGGCCAAGCCTCCCAAAGGAAACCATCCACCAACAAGAACATCAAGAAGCTCCGCGCCATTAGCATGGTGTGCAGCCTGACGAGCAGCTGGCAGCAGTGGGTGACGGAGAATGAGAACAAGCAGTCGAAGGAACCCAGCGGCTGGTCTCCTTCTTGGATGAGAGAACCAACAGAGGAACCTAAAAAGAAGTGGGTCCCCAAGAAGCCTCTTCCCCCTCAAAACCAGCCGACAGAAGCGCCTCAGCATCATGTAGTTGACGAGGCTCAAAAGACATCAACTCCTCATGAGGAGACCCAAGATGTAGCCAAGACTGAGGAGGTTAAAGCCTCAGCTGAAACGCCGGTGGCGTCTCCTATCAAGACAAAACAAGTGGTGAAGACTGTGACCAGCGGGGCCCAGGAGAAAAGCGCTGGTATCGGGCTACTCACTGAGAGGATCAAGAAAGAAGCTTTGCCATCAGGTGAGGAGATTGACAGGCTGCTGAAGAAGAGAAGCTCACCGACACGCCGCAGAAAGTGCTCCAACATGGTGTCATCACTGACCAAAAGCTGGAAGCAGATGGAGAATGAACAGAAGCTTGAAAAAGAGGGAGGAGGACCAGTAGAGGGACACGCATGTGGTGTTGATGGAGAGGACAGTGGACACCCTGAAGTAGAGGAGAGACTAAACATGGAGGATGCTCAAGTATGCAGGACAATCTCTATGAGAGAGGAAGAAGAAAAAGACTCTGAAGAAGACGCTGAGTCAGCAGTTAAGATCAAAAGACCAACAGTCCCGGCGTGAGTAGGATGAGTGTGCTTGATTTTGTGTTTGTAGTAAAGAAAGAAAGTTGTTTCTGAACAAACTTGTAAAAAGCTAACAAGTATCCTCTCCAGACACGTTTTAGGACACATAAAAATACTCTGCTTGGACATAGTTTGTGTCTGATATGGTTTTTCCACAAAAAAGTTCACTTACTTCCTTAAAAATCCTTAAAATTACATCTCATCTGTCTCCCTCATTGAAAAATACAGACGATTAAAAAGAATTTAACTGTTTAAGTTAACTGCTGGACACAAGTAGTCTTGACCACAAAGGAACTTTCCCTCTTCAGCAGATGAATGTGCAAAAAGTCTTCTAGTGTCAAACTGCACATACATCATTCTGCACAGTGAAGCTCAAACATCCAACTGCATGAACAAGAAGAAAAACACATTTTTGAGTGATCTAAGTAGAGAGTTAGTCATGAAGATAATGGCAGCTTAATTTGACAGAACAGGCAAATTGTTGGCATGATTGCTGAAATATTCATCACCAATGACAACGTAAAGTCTTCCAGGATGTAGCAGCTTCCAGAAAGTTTAGTGATTATTTCCTGACAACTTTCAAAACACAATCTGGCAAATATTTCATAACTTATCTTAAAGTATTTCAGTTTCAAAACACTTTCACCAGAGCATATTTGAATAAACATGAAGAATCTGAGAATTGCGGCATTAACCCCGTTTTAGCAAGAATTTCCAGCTGGGCCCCTGTTTTCCATCAAGTTCCCTGTCAAGTACAGTATAGATTGCAGCTCAATTTTATTTTGCACAGAGACCAAGAAACTCCTGTACTGGAATACTAACTGGCCCCAGGATGTCTGTGTGTCAGTCAGTTTGTGGTAATTTGATGAAACACAATTTTATTTAGGAAGATGCATGTGAACAAGACATAAACTAAAAAATTTTTAAAAATGTTGGAACTAGATCTTGACACAGAGACAAAAGCAACAACTACTTACTGTTCTCTTTCCCCTGCTGGTTCAGAACAGATACTGAGGGTAATATATGTATTTTTATCTCTTTGTAATGTTATCTGACATCCCTCCCAGGTACAAAAAGGAAGCTGAGGATGCCAACAAGATCAACATCCTCTCCAAGAAATACAGCGCTGTGGGAAATCTCAAGAGCCGCTGGCAGAACTGGGCCTCAGAGCACACCGTGAACCAGAAACTAAACCCCTTCAGTGAATACTTTGACTATGATTACTCCATGTCCCTCCGCCTCCAAAAAGGCCAAGACGGTTACGGACGCCCCAAGGAGGGCACTCAAACAGCGGAGAGAGCCAAACGTGCCGAGCAACACATCCACCGGGAGATAGACGACATGTGTTACGTGCTCAGGACTATGGCCGATCCGGACCCAGACGGAAAGACCAGAGTCACGTTCGGAGAGCTGTTTGACAGATACGTCCGGATCTCCGATAAGGTGGTGGGGATTCTGCTGAGAGCCAGGAAACACGGGAAGGTAGCGTTTGAGGGAGAGATGCTGTGGCAAGGCCAGGATGATGGAGTGATCATCACTCTGCTGGTGTGATAGTGACACCAGGGTCAAAGCTGTACCGGAAATCCTCTTACAGTTACTTGGCTGGCACAGTGGAACTTGTGAAATAATCCCAGTAATTATCAAGCAGGGCTAAGAGGAGGATTTAAAATACTATTTGACCAGGGTTTGTTCAGTGGACACACACAGAACAATATCAAAGGAATATGGAGACTATGAAGCTTGGTGGATGAATCAATGTGGATTATCCAAAGAAATTCCTGCTGCTATTTTTGTACATACTTGAAGACTCTTTCTGTCTGTGCTGTGGGTGCGTGAGTTGTAGCTGTCAGGCATATGTTTTGCGAAATCTGCAGACTTTGAAGTTTTAATTCATAAACTCTGTTCTAGCTTTTGGCTACTTACGTTTACATCCAAAGTAGCTTGCATAATTTTTTATGTGGGTCTCTTTTTAGTACTTTCTTTATGGCTTGTTAATGAAATACTTGAGTATGTGTTAATGTACCAAATAACCACTAGCTTTGCAGTATAGCGTGGCGCAGTCATTTTAACACAGATTGAGTTTCATTGCCCAAATACATGCAGCTCAGCATTCATTTCACTGTACGAGGCATAATGCATAGGAACAGAGCAGACCACAGCACTTTTAGATCTCCTGGCCTGAAAGACTGAGGCTGTTTTAACGGATGTAATGGGTGACTATGACTGTCTGGGGGGGGGGAAGAAAACTTTCCTTCCTCTCCTGAACTAATTGAGCTTCATAGAATCATATAGAACAGCTAATGTTAGCAGTTATTTTTAGTGTCAAACAAACTGCAGACAAATGCTGTTTGTTTTCTTTTTTAAACCATTCAGGGATGTCATATTGATGCATACTGTACATTTTAAGTATTTGCTAACACACTCATTCACTTCAGACAAGACACTTGAGTTATCTACTATCTTTTAAAGTTCTATGTGATGACCTTTTCCTAATAAAATATCACTCTGACAGGATGTCACAAACCATTTAGTTTATTAACTCACTTCAGACTGGCCGATTCTTATCTGGATAGTACAACAGCGTGAAATGATTGTGTCGCTCAGGAAATGCAGAGAAACTACTAAAAGCAATGATGTCTGTGTCTCTCACTCCAACCACTGTGATCTGCAAGCACCAGCTTGTTTATTATCAAAAGTGCAATTCTAACCATCTGTTTTGGGTGTTTCTACTGTGCCGAGTTACCACATAGAGCTTTAAAGAAACAATATCATTTGCATTTATTTTGCGGATGCGGTCACAGAATCAATTTGCCTTGAGGTATCATATTATAATCATATAATTCGTGGCTTTCTATTTTCTCAAAAAAAGAAGATGGATGATTCTTTATTTCCCTTTCAAGCTATATCCACTGATCCTGAAAAAGTAAAATGCTGTAAAGAATTTAAATAACTGTAATTACTTTTGAGGAAATACAAACTAAAGTTTAGTGTTTATCAAAAATAACAACAGAGATTCAAATACTGCATAATATTCATGAAATATTGTGTTTTTAAGTTAAAGCACCAACAGTGGAGCAGCCATAAATAAAGTCAATATCTCGTATTAGTTTTATTAAACACTAAAGCTGTTAACTAGTCGTGTTCATTGCAGGGCTACGGTTTCAGATGACATCATATTGAACAGGAGTTTATAGGTGCACCACCTGTCTTTGTGATTCCATTTTCATGACAATCACACGTCACCGTGACGGACTGTTCACATCACATCAAGTCTGAATGTCTTCATCAATGTGAGATAGATTCAACCAGAATTACCTGCACAAGCAAAAAGAAAGACCATTAAACAGCTGCACATGTACAGATACACAGAGAGGAAAAAGTCAAACTGCGCACTGATGCTTCAAAAGACCTGATCTGATCTGTGAGTATTCCATTATTTTGAATCTGTTGTTTCTCTACTTTTGAAATGACCATCATTATATTCATTTATATTTGGTTTTTCATTTGCTGCAGGTGTCTGTTGATCACAAGAACAAGGAATAACTCAGACATCTATTTATCTAACAGAAGGCTTCACATTGTCCTCTTTGCTCTGCTCACAACCTCTACTTTGGCTGACTGTAACATGCAACATTTACCCATTCATCTCATTTTATCAGTCAAATGGGAGTCAAAATTTTAATATCCATTAGAGATATACAATGCAATTTGTAAAAGTACAGTTTTGAAGCATATAGTTATCTATTAATGGTGTACATAACCCTCACAGAGAGGTTATCTATGAAATTACATAATCATATTAGGAAAGTGTTCATCTCTCTTCACACAGTTTTGTCAAACAATATACTGCACGGCTGACAGGCTTCATTTTTCACTCTTTTCTCTAGACCGGCCTGAGTCCCCGCCTTCCCTCCTGTGGGGACAGGAAGTGACAGATGCTATTTTCTGAGCGTTGAAGGTAGAATCCCAGCTTTACGAGTGTGGGAGTTGTACGACAACAAAATCTGAGGGGCGAATGTCAAACCTATTTCATCTGGTGTGACATTAATACAGCTGTCATCAAAAGCATTCACTGCTAATTATTTACTGTCCATGCCACCTTCATCAGCTTCCAGATCCGACAGGCCAGCACCTGGTCCCCCGTCGCTGGCTATCAAGGAGATTGAGTTATATGAAAGTGAGGTCTGGGAAGCATTCCTATGTTCTGAAGTCAGTTGTGTTCACCACCGATATGGGCTGTTCCCTGTATGCAGGCCAACCTTATGGCCACTCCTTCATCGTGTATCCCAGCAAGAAGCAGGCCGAGCTGCGCTTCATCAGCTGCCGGATCAATGGAGCCATCACCTCTATCGCAGCTTACTGGGCCGTGATGCAACCAGCCTCAAACAGCACTGCTGTACACTGACGAGAAGAAGAGAGACACACACATATATATATATATATAGCTGGCACTATTTTTCAGTAATACACTACAGAGATAAATAGCAGGTTAAGATACAGATTGATCTGCTATTTTGAAATTACTGGAACTTGTAATGTCTTTGGGTGCTTTTCTTTTTCTTGCTGTTACTTTGTAACTTGTCAATGTGTCACTTGTGCTTTTGGGGTGGTTGTGATTTATTAATATTTGTAAGATCATCTATATATATTCTATTTTTACAGTGGGGGGGAGCTCCTTCAAAGCTGTGGAGCTGAAAAGTACAACACATTTATATTTGACACTGACTTATAACTCTGTACGCTATTTCTCTCCATTTCTTAATAATAATAATAATAATTGTTGCACTGCAAGGAGCTTTTTTATCCATTGATTTTACACATTAAAGTCAGTTTTCTCATCGTGAGAAGCACTACTCAGCCTCTGAAAGCTGCTGTATAATGTCTTCTGTAGCTTTGGAGCTTTCCAAAACCTGAAAAAACAACTCATCTGGGTTATCTCACATTAGGCTTACAGACTACAAATTTACAACAGAAAGTTTACCTCATATTCTTCTCCCAAGTCACAGTTGCCACAGAAAAGCACATGTAGCCTTAAAAGTGATCATAATTCAACATCTTTGTTTAGTGCAATAAAACAACTGGATCCCAGAGGAAAAATTAATGCCTGGACATGTTATGACCTCAGATCAGCCCAGCAGCAACTCCACATGCATCTTTATTATTATGACCTATGACATATTAATCAGAATAAAATTATTGTAAGGATTGAATTATTTTCTGGAAAGATTGGTGACTGTGTTGGCTGTCTTCATGGCAAAAACACAATAAGAAAAGCTCAAAAGCTCAACATTGGAGTCTACTTAAAGCAGTGCAGACAATTCCAGTAATGCCTTTGAGAGAAACAGCAGTAAACACAATGATTAGTTTGACAGTTTTAATGTGCAAAACATGCATGTCTTTCAAACAAGGGCAGGAGCATGATGTGTGCAAATGCATAAATACAGAAAAAAACAGTTTCTGTTGACTTTAAAGTTATACAAGAAAGAGACATTGAGCTGAGATTTATGCTTCACTCATAAACCAGTCATATGGTACATGATTACATGACAATATTTTCTTCTATGTCACTCTTTTGATTGGCACTTACAAATTAATAAGACAAGATGTGCATGACAGCCAAAGTTTTAATATGCTATAAATCACTGAATAATGCTCTTTTGTTCAGTGTGGTTGCTCAGGTATGTGGTTTAAAATCTTGACACAGACATTTCATAATCAAAGATTTTATAAACTACAATCCTGAAAAAAACTGTGATTGTTAAAAAAAATGGTTTGGCTGAATTTCTGAGTCTCTCCTCTGCTCCCCTCCTCAGTGCTCGGTGGTGCTGTTATCAGCCGGATCAACAACAGCCCAGTGTGCTCCAATGGAGGTGATGGCTCCATGGACTCTGCCGCTGATGAAGCGCAGCTCGGCCTCGTTGTGCTCAGGATACATGTTGAAGGAATGGCCAGTGGGTTGGCCTACAAGCAGCGTGCGGCCTCTGTTAGTGGTGAACACTAGTGACTGTACATAGTGAGCGTATTTTCCAGAAATCTGGATGATGGCTTCACCCTCAAACAACTCTATCTCTTGGGCCTCGCCGGCTTGGTAGCCAACAACAGGGGACCAGATGAAGCCGTAGCGGAACTGGAAGCTGATGGAAGGGAAATTGACAAATGTATGACAAGGTAGAAGTAATATATCACACTAGTTCAACTCATATCACAACAAAATATTGTACCATTTAATAAATGTTTTGCCCCAGAGCAAATAAAACAAAGTCATTATGTGATTAGCATGATCCTGATCTGTCCAATTTGTGTATAATGACATTTTAAAACAAGATTAAAACATTTGATATTTACCCAGTGATGTAGCTGTTGTAGTTGTCCCACACTCGGACAGCTGTGATCCGTCCCTCTCCAGTGAGACTGTACGGGCTGCCACTTCCTGACCCCACCGCTGCGGAGAAGGAGTAGAACTGAGGCTGGACTGCAAAGACAAGAGACACAAACATGAAAAACAAATCTAATGACTATCAGTTTTCTTAGCCGAGCGCTGCGTGCTTATTCACGGGTGACAATAAATTGCAGACATACTGTATCTGAGCATCTTCAAAAGAGAATATGCTTATTTTTTAATTAATTTATTTTAAATTTACACTTACTATCAGCCAAGACAGAGGCTGTGAGCAGAACGAAGAGGGCGATGTAATGCATTCTGTGAAACAAATTGATAAAGAGGCAGAATTATTTACCCAGGATGTTTTTTTCTAAGACACAGTGGATCTTAATAAAATAAACCAGATTAATTCTTACCTGTCTAATTTATGTCTTGCACGATGATCAAGAGATACCTACAGAAGAAGAAACAGAAAAGTTAAAAAATTAATGGGTCTGACTGATAAAGAATTCAGTATTTGTCAGGTGTACTTTGGGTGACTAATTTGTTTTCATATATCTTTGAAATGAAAATTTGACAATCAACAAATAATCGATTAAACAATAGCAATCAAATAAGCATCAAAAGTCAGAATCTGCAATAATGTTAAGGCCTCAACATCAGTGTGTGCAACTTCACCTCTTTTCAAGCTTCTAATCCCACCTGTGCAGTTGCTGTTTTTATCTCACCTCGATGCACCACCTCCTGAAGACAGGTTCAAGGAAACAAATGGGGGAAAAAATCATTATCAGGTAAATCATAGTGTGTTCATTTTATCTGAAAAAGTGTAATCTAATCAGTCGATCATGGTGTGGTGATGAGAGAAGGAATGCAAACCTGCTCTGCCTACAGAGCCATATACACTTACTGTAACCACTGAACGAGCCATTCCTGCAATTCACTGAAACATGTTGACATGTTTTTTTAAATCATTGTTATGGAACTTTCTATCTTTGTGGGCTAAGAATTTAGGTTATACTGGTTCAAGCCTGGAGGTCACAGAGTGAGCAACACTAAAATCTTAAGCTGAAGGAGACATTGTCTCCTCTCCTCGAGACTCAGAGCAACTGTCTGTGATGTTTGGGGAAGCGGAAGCCATTCTGATAAAGGTTAAATCGGCGTTGCCGTGGTTACCAAGGTCAGAGGGGGACCTCCCTAGACCCCACAGATAGGTGACTGCATAGATTCCGCATCCTTGGACACTTTCTTCACTGATGAGTTGACCATTGATCAGCGTTTTTCCACAACAATCATCAGATATCTGTTACATAAATATGATTATGAAAAAACAGAAATGGTATTCCATTACAAATATTCTAAGAAATGTGCAAAATAATTATTGTATGATTTATTTTAAAATGACAGTTACCAAAATGGGTGGTAATGGCAAAAAAAAATTTCAGATATAATAATGCATAATATGCAAATAAAAGGAAGAAAATTATCCTAATTTGTGATCCAGACATAAAAAGTAGCCACTTTCCACATCACATTAGCTACGTGTTTATGTGTATGGAAAGAGCATTTAGTAACCATACCTTACTTCAAATATGAAGCTATCAACAAAAACTTGAGCTGAACTGACGAACCGCAAGAATAACAAAACTGTCCCACAACTGGAACCAGAACTGAAAAGAAATCAGCCTTACAAATGGCAAACAAACACATAACTTGGTTAGAAAATGGAAGGCTTAACTTCAGCTCAAAGCCGCAGATTCAAGCAAAAATAGGAGGAAAAATTCAGCTTTAGCTATTTATGCATCATCTAAAATAACTACTGTGAATTATTCCTCTACACGTTCTTCTATTACTGACACATAATTAATCAAGCAGCTGAGATAGGCATTTAACTTTGCTTTATTTAGTCGTATTTTTCATGTTGCCAGTCATACTGGAAATGTTAATTATATTAGACAGTTAATCACAATTTACTGGCCTGATAATGTCATATAATATATATATATATATATATATATATATATATATATATATATATATAGCTATATATAGCTACTTTCATGTTTGTCAAATTTTGTGACTCTTACATTAAATAACTTTAATAACTGATGAATAAGTTGTTTCATGAATTGCATATTAAATAGGTTTCGCTTTAGCCAACACCAAGCTTACTTTATTCTCCGAAACGCAGCCCTGATGGGAAATCAACGCTGCTGACGTGCTAACTTCCTTCTTCAAGATATTGCAAATATGCAGACTGTGCCTTTTCAATAAGGTCAGGGTTTTCAGTTAAAGGGAGCGTCATTCTGTATCCCCACAGATGTCCAGTTCCTCAGCGAATGAGACAAGAAACCTGCCCACAACATGACGCAAATGCATCATCAATTATTGTGTGACCAAGTCAACTCCTCAGTCTTCTTGCAGGTCTTTTTTATTTTTAGCACAACATGACGTGTGTGACTTGTAACATCACTTCATATGAATTTCTAGATGATCTGCACAGACCACATCTCCATGAACTTCACTTATGAATGTTTTTTTTTTACTCTTCTTTCCTCTTCCCAGAAACCAGTTCTTAATGGGGCAATTCCTCCACTTTATTTTTAACCAGCTTTGTGCAACATTCAAATCATAATAACCATATTTCCTTAAAGGCAGGATAGGATAA
The DNA here is from genome assembly GCA_038419695.1 of Scomberomorus guttatus. Taxonomy (NCBI): domain Eukaryota; kingdom Metazoa; phylum Chordata; class Actinopteri; order Scombriformes; family Scombridae; genus Scomberomorus; species Scomberomorus guttatus. The sequence continues at coordinate 8,810,184 of CM076461.1, forward strand.
TGAAAGGAAAAAAATGTTTTAGGTCTTGTTCATTTAAAGTTACAGCTCTTGCAAAAAGAGCACGATCACAATGCAAATCATAGTACTTTCTACAGCATATTGGATATCATTTATATCTTTTTGACAACATGATAACACGTACATGTGTAGATGCTGGATCATCTCTTACTTAAAAGTTTAGATTGACTTGGTGTTTTCTAGTGTTGACGACGACAAGAAAACGGGAAGCCCAAAGAATACAAGGTGCTACAAATTTTTATTTATTCCTTTGAAAAAGGAAGTTAGCGCGTTGATTTTCCCATCAGGGCTGCATTTTGGAGAATAAAGTAAGCTTGGTGTTGGCTAAAGCAAAACTTATTTAATATGCAATTAATGAAACAACTTATTTATCAGTTTCCTGCATTACTTATCTAAAGTAATTTAATGTAACAAAAAGTCACAAAATTTGATCAATAAAATAGCAAATTTGACAAACATGAAAGTAACATGAGGTAAACTATAATTTTCTCAGGTTAACCCTCTGAAGATGTGAGCAAAAGATAATGAGATGAGCTGCTGATCATCAATAATTGTGCACTTTTCTGAAATCGCTGTCCGTTGTGAAAATGTTTGTTTTGTTTTCTGAAGCACTGATACATTCATGAGTGTGAGAGAGCTGAATTTGCATTTAAAATGTTGTATTACCTCTGGCTTCTGTTTTGAAATTGTGTTATTTTGCTATTTATCATTCTGTTATTTGTATTGAGTCATTATATGACATTATCAGGCCAGTAAATTGTGATTAACTGTCTAATAAAATTAACATTTCCAGTATGACTGGCAACATGAAAAATACAACTAAATAAAGCAAAGTTAAATGCCTATTTCAGCTGCTTGATTAATTATGTGTCAGTAATAGAAGAACGTGTAGAGGAATAATTCACAGTAGTTATTTTAGATGATGCATAAATAGCTAAAGCTGAATTTTTCCTCCTATTTTTGCTTGAATCTGCAGCTTTGAGCTGAAGTTAAGCCTTCCATTTTCTAACCAAGTTATGTGTTTGTTTGCCATTTGTAAGGCTGATTTCTTCTTTGTTTATGGCTGACCCAGTGTGGTGGGATTCTGGTTCCAGTTGTGGGACAGTTTTGTTATTCTTGCGGTTTGTCAATTCAGCTCGAGTTTTTGTTGATAGCTTCATATTTGAAGTAAGTATGGTTACTAAATGCTCTTTCCATACACATAAACACGTAGCTAATGTGATGTGGAAAGTGGAAAGACACATTTATTAGACTTTTTATGTCCTTCAGTTCTTTAAAACTATGTGTTTTTTAACGTCTGGATGAAAAATTAGGATCATTTTGTTCCTTTTTTTCACATATTATGCATTAATGCATTTAAACATTTCTTACACTGTAATTTTCCTGAAGCTTTCTTTTTTTTTTTTTTCCATTACCACAGTTTTGGTAACTGTCATCTTAAAATAAACCATACAATACTTATTTTGCACATTTCTTAGAATAACTGTAATGGAATACCATTTCTGTTTTTCATCATCTTCACTATGTAACAGATATCTGATGAGTAAAAAAAAACATGTCAACATGTTTCAGTGAATTGCAGGAATGGCTCGTTCAGTGGTTACAGTAAGTGTATATGGCTTTGTAGGCAGAGCAGGTTTGCATTCCTTCTCTCATCGCCACACCATGATCGACTGATCAGATTACACTTTTTCAGATAAAATGAACACACTATGATTTACCTGATAATGATTTTTTCCCCCATTTGTTTCCTTGAACCTGTCTTCAGGAGGTGGTGCATCGAGGTGAGATAAAAACAGCAACTGCACAGGTGGGATTAGAAGCTTGAAAAGAGGTGAAGCTGCACACACTGATGTTGAGGCCTTAACATTATTACAGATTTTGACTCCAGATCAGTGAGTATGTGCTTATTTTGATGCTTATTTGATTGCTATTGTTTAATAGATTATTTGTTGATTGTCAAATTTTATCTCAAAGATATATGAAAACAAATTAGTCACCCAAAGTACACCTGACAAATACTGAATTCTTTATCAGTCAGACCCATTAATTTTTTAACTTTTCTGTTTCTTCTTCTGTAGGTATCTCTTGATCATCGTGCAAGACATAAATTAGACAGGTAAGAATTCATCTGGTTTATTTTATTAAGATCCACTGTGTGCTAGAAAAAAACATCCTGGGTAAATAATGCTGCCTCTTTATCAATTTGTTTCACAGAATGCATTACATCGCCCTCTTCGTTCTGCTCACAGCCTCTGTCTTGGCTGATAGTAAGTGTAAATTTAAAATTAATTAATTAAAAAATAAGCATATTCTCTTTTGAAGATGCTCAGATACAGTATGTCTGCAATTTATTGTCACCCGTGAATAAGCACGCAGCGCTCGGCTAAGAAAACTGATAGTCATTAGATTTGTTTTTCATGTTTGTGTCTCTTGTCTTTGCAGTCCAGCCTCAGTTCTACTCCTTCTCCGCAGCGGTGGGGTCAGGAAGTGGCAGCCCGTACAGTCTCACTGGAGAGGGACGGATCACAGCTGTCCGAGTGTGGGACAACTACAACAGCTACATCACTGGGTAAATATCAAATGTTTTAATCTTGTTTTAAAATGTCATCATACACAAATTGGACAGATCAGGATCATGCTAATCACATAATGACTTTGTTTTATTTGCTCTGGGGCAAAACATTTATTAAATGGTACAATATTTTGTTGTGATATGAGTTGAACTAGTGTGATATATTACTTCTACCTTGTCATACATTTGTCAATTTCCCCTCCATCAGCTTCCAGTTCCGCTACGGCTTCATCTGGTCCCCTGTTGTTGGCTACCAAGCCGGCGAGGCCCAAGAGATAGAGTTGTTTGAGGGTGAAGCCATCATCCAGATTTCTGGAAAATACGCTCACTATGTACAGTCACTAGTGTTCACCACTAACAGAGGCCGCACGCTGCTTGTAGGCCAACCCACTGGCCATTCCTTCAACATGTATCCTGAGCACAACGAGGCCGAGCTGCGCTTCATCAGCGGCAGAGTCCATGGAGCCATCACCTCCATTGGAGCACACTGGGCTGTTGTTGATCCGGCTGATAACAGCACCACCGAGCACTGAGGAGGGGAGCAGAGGAGAGACTCAGAAATTCAGCCAAACCATTTTTTTTAACAATCACAGTTTATTTCACGATTGTAGTTTTTTCTTCTGTGGTGGATTTTTGTAATTTTTCATCATTTTAACGTCACGACTGAACCTTCTACTGCTGAGCTGCTAATCATGATTTTTAAGCCATTTTGCTGAAAACATCTTTCTTTATAAAATCTTTGATTATTCTCACTAGAATCTTTTTTAAATGTCTGTGTCAAGATTTTAAACCACATACCTGAGCAACCACACTGAACAACAGAGCATTATTCAGTGATTTATACCATATTAAAACTTTGGCTGTCATGCACATCTTGTCTTATTAATTTGTAAGTGCCAATCAAAAGAGTGACATAGAAGAAAATATTGTCATGTAATCATGTACCATATGACTGGTTTATGAGTGAAGCATAAATCTCAGCTCAATGTCTCTTGTATAACTTTAAAATCAACAGAAACTGTTTTTTTCTGTATTTATGCATTTGCACACATCATGCTCCTGCCCTTGTTTGAAAGACATGCATGTTCATTAATTTGACTTTATATTTTGATTTTAAAAAAAGCTTTCCTTGTAGTGCAACATTATTATTATTATTATTATTATTATTATTATATATCATGTATTATTTCAGCAAAGATAGTTGTCGTTCATGTCTCATGCTTTTTTAAAGTTTTTCTTGGATGAGCCTGTAAATCCTGCACACTCATGTCTTGCTTTTGACAAACTGCAAAATATGGCTTTAAAAGGGCCAAAGACTATCATGTGTTGCAGAGATGTGGGTTGTTTTAATCACTTCCTCATCTTTAATACAAACTGCACAGTATAATTACTTGTTCTTTTGTTTTATAGTAGCCACTTATTCACTACATGTGTCTACTATGTGTTTTTGTTGCAGCTGATTTTTCTTTTTTTAGCATGTTGGAAAATCGTGACTGATGACGTGCATCTCCTCAAAAAATGATAACCAAACACAGGATTACGCACATACAACACACATATTTACTGCACATACTTTTATTCACAGGAAGAATTGTTAGAGAAACCCCTCAGACAGGTTGAACGAGGAAGAAACAAGGAAGAAGACTGCAAGACAGCGTGCATACCGACAGCCACACCTGTGTGAGCGGATACATGTTATGTACGACATACAAGCAATACGCTGAAAAAAAAAAGGGAGACAGACTTCCTCATGTCACATCACTCCTGGATATCAGCTAGGAAAATCTGAGACTTAAATACCATGACACACAAGTGAGGCAGACTGGGACAGGCAGACAGGCAGTACCTGTACCGCTGTCTGGAGACTCTGTGGCCTGAAGTGACTTGCAGACACTACACTTTTATTTTCACTTTAATGTAATAACCACAAGACCTGGATCGGTGGATTTTGTTTTTGGTACAGCTGATAGTTCAACTAGCTTCCCATACATAGACACACATCAATAATATCACAGAATAAACAGTGTTTACAGACAGTTCAGTTAACACACTGTATAAATCATCCCTCCTTTCTTTAGACTGTAGGTGTGTCGTGTTGAAATTGCTGTTTTATTAGAATACCAAAGAGGATTTGCAAGTCTTTACTGAATCCCACAGTTCAAAGAACTCATAATTATGGTACGCACCTTTAGACACAGTCATTCTACAAATAAGCTACTGTTTTATTGCTTGTGCACCAGTGGAGTGGAAAGAGAATGAACATCCACAAAGCTGAATGTGGGGAAGCACAAGTCAGTGCACAAAGAGATTATAAATTTAACAGAACACTACAGTGTGGTAGCTATATTGCACAAAGTCCCTGCAGAACATTACTTACCAGAGAATAATAAACATAGATGATATAGTGGCTGATTTCCTATAGCCTACCATGCAGGTGAATGTCTCTGACTAACAGCCAACTACACTTCTCAAGTTTTACATTTTGGGATATACTATTATTTGCTTTCTTGCCGAGAGTTACATCAATATGAAGCTAGAGCCAGTAGATTGTTAGCTTAGCTTAGCATAAACTAGAAACAAGGGGAAACAGCTGGTCTGCTAATGCACATGTTATGCCTTGTTTTTTTTAATCTGTACAAAACACTATATTTTGGCCGCAACTTGTCATTTTTACACTTTTTTTCATTTTGTGTGAATTAAACAAACATGACATGACGTGTGAGCTTTAAAGGTGCAGTGTGTAGAATTTAGTGGCATCTAGTGGAACAGATTTGGCAGAAATAGAATATAATATTCATAAGTATGTTGTAATTAATGTATAATCACCTGAAAATAAGAATCAGTGTGTTTTCGTTCATTTCGAATGAGCAAGTTTCAGCCAATCTGCAACCTAACTGCCACTACCACTCCCCCCCCCCAATGTTGTCACCGCAAAGGCATGCTACATGACACACACCCCTGACCCCTAACCATCTCATTGCTCATGAGTAAACCTAACGTCATGTATACCAAAGTGGGTGTGTCCACAGATAGATGTACCTGCAAGATGCCACTAAATCCTACACACTGCTCCTTTAAAGGCCCTGAAATTATAATATTTTCACAACCAGCCTTTTAATATTAGCAACACTGCCAAAGTTAGAATAGTTTTGGTCATTTCACATGAGAGATTTCACATGATCAGTCTAATCTGATCAAACCACCACACCCACACAGTCCTAATGAAGCAGGTTAACTGCATTTTTGAAACTAATAATAACTAAGGATGTTTTTTTCCCCAGTTTTAACTTTGATTGTTTCTAATTTGGCTGTGAAGATTTAATGTTATAGAAAAATACTTCAGATTTGAAATAAAGTTTTCAGGAGCAGTACAGTTTTTTTTACCTTTGGACAGAGCCAGGCTAGCTGTTTCCCCCTGATGTTAATGTAAAGCACTTTGAGTTTATCCATAATTAAATTGGATGCTATATCAAATTGTGTTACCCTGCCTTTAATAGATATAGGAATAGGCTTGTGGACCTGTGATTTCCCATTAGGGCAAAAGCACCTCACACACAACAAGGAGGAGAGTGAGAAAGAGAGAGAGGCGCTTTCAAACTAACTTCTCTGCAAAACTGATTATGCTCTCCCCGTGCGCCTACACTTCCCAGGATCCTTTGAGGCGCGGCAGCAGCTGTGCGCTCCGGCTTCCCCGCAGCAAAGTGATGATAACACGCCAAACAAGGTACAATGAGAGAGCGTTGAGTTTTACATTTCGCCAGCTCCCTTGCGAGTGATGCCCAAATCTGTGGAGTAGTACAATGGCTGTCGAAGGTAAGGCGGATCACCCTGTGCTGCCCCACAGTACAATTTACGATTGATGATGTTTCGTTTTCTAGTATCAAGATGATTAGTTATAGTTACCATGATGAAAGGAGCACTGAGCTGCATGGTATGCATGGCTCAACCCGGACACAGTCGGGTCAACTGTGAAAGACTGTGATTGGGTGATGTTGCAGCCTCTGCTCTCTCCGCATTACGTACACTGTCCTGGTCATCGTCTCCTATTATTGCACTGTACAATTGAAATGATACACCGCTGGTGTTCACTGCTGTGGTACATGATCCCGCTCCATCAAGACCCGCGTTAATGCGCAGGCTCTTTCTGTATTTATATTGTTACTGTCTGCCTGTGTGTGTGTGCGCCTGATCGTAAGCTCAGCGATTGGAGACAACAGGTCTGCGACCGAGGAGCAGTTCCTTTGCATAATCATCTCCAGCGTGTCGCTGTGCTGTCTGTCCTCTGGAGGATGTTGGAGCCGCGCAGTGTTGAGATCTGTATCAGAGCTTGACTCTTTTTCTGAGAAATTATTGTGTCCTGTAGACAATATTCGCCGGGCTGCTGTGTGTTTTGTTGCAACAGAGCGCCGTGCGTGCGCTCATCCTGTTCCACAAGACCAGTCTGCTTGAGACGGCTCATCTGGCAGCAGGTGGTGTGACATGTGTTCCGGGGAAGTCACCCGCTTCTCCCCCGTGATTGTCAATAAATAGTTTAGTTAAGGTGCTCGCTCCGGATATTAGAGGTGAGAAAAGTGCGCGTCAGCCGCGGATCTCCTTGACAGCCAGTGACTCGGGATGCTCGGCCAGTCTCCTCACCTTATCGGAGGCATCTTGTGGATCCAGAATCCAATGAGAGGTATGTTGGAAAGGGGGGGGCTCGGTGGGGGGGATAGAGGTGTCACATGAGTGCGGTGAAACTAGTTCTTTCCCTCAAAGGCTTTTCCAGGCCAGTACTGTGTTTTGTGCGTTTGGCCACACTGGTATGATTGGTATGAGACTCTGGCACTCCTGCATACTTTCCCTAGATCAGGTTATTCATCTCCGACAGCCACCACAGCTCACACAGTGTCGTGCACAGTGTCCACATGTTGTGTTTGTTTGACCTGAGCACGTCCCCCCTGTTCCTCTTCTGAGATTTATTGAAGTTGGCTTGTATTGTGGACTGTCATGCTCTGTTTGCCATTCAAATATTTACGTGAACTGTCACTGATAGCGCAGATTAAACAGCAAGAAGATTTGCATGCAAGGCATGATTGGAAGATGTTGTTGCTGCAGCACGACTTCTCATATTTTCCCATGTCAAGCACCCAAAAATAGACATGAAGCCACAAACTCCTGTTTCACAAAATTCTGTGCCAGGGATTTTCTCTCTGGGTATTTTGTACAAATTTGAGTTCGAGTAAACTAGGGGCATATCAGTTGAGGATTAAACCTTGGATCACAGCAGTCATTCTTGCAGACTATTCTCTCACCAGGCTAGTGCACAGCAAAGTAAAAACAATAAATTAATTCCTTATTGTACTTGACAGGTCTCTGTCCTCACTTTGACAACAGCTGCTCTATTTTGTGCTTTCAGAGGAATTTCTGATAAAAGTTGTGCCATTCACGCTCTAATGTTGCAGCTGTTTTATGGTGCTGACATCTGACCTACAGGTGTAAAGCTATCGCCGCCTGTTTAAAGCTGGAAACACGTCTTTAATAGTATACAGTGAGCACAGCAGCGGCTATAACACCGAGCACTGCCATCCTCCCAGCATATCACCCAGTACAGTTTCATGCATCTCTTGAGATTTGTCTTTCAAAGCAGTAAAGAAGGAGGCATGGCGCTGCAGCTGCCTGCAGATGCACACTTTGTTCCAGTGCTGAATGGTTTATCCGTTATACAGTTTTATCCCTTTCTGGTTCGTTCGTCGCCGGGATAACACAGATGAATAAAAATGATGGGTTAGTATTTTAACAGTATCTCTTTGTCAGCTATCATACTGTGGTTATGGAAAGACATGCTTTATCCTCTCCACAACCATGAAATTCCACAATTATGATACCACTTCATCATGCTCATTGAACAGTCTCACATTTATTCATATTCATATCTTACAGAATTATCACCTCTCACAACAGTTACTTCAAAATACCACAAATTGTGAAAACTTTTGTTATAGGTGCAGAAATGCAAACATAAGTAATTACAGAGTGTGAAATACAATTTCAATACAGCTTGTGCAGCTGTAGGATAACTCAGTGCATTCAATCATAACTCACTGACTTGTGTCATTGAGAGGGATGAATTATGAGTCATGTCTCCATCCCATCGAAGCTGCAATAACTAATACGTCTGCTAGAATTAGGGAGAAAATAGAAAAAAAAAACTGCACTTCAAAACACACAAGGTCAGATCAGATTTTGCTCGAGCGGCCAAAACATCCTTTACAGCCCGATACTGTGACCGCAATATGATACTTTGAAGTACTTTGTCCTGAAAGAACTGATGATCGTGCTCCACATGCCTCCGAGAGAAAACTGGACGTCATACAGGCTTCAGTGGTGGGAAGTAACTTACTCAAGTACTGCACTTCAATATAATTTTGAGGTACTTGTACTTTACTTGAGTATTTCCATTTTATGCTACTTTATATGAAAGAGGTAAGACATTTAAAATACAAAGTACAAAATATGAATACAAATTTGTGTTTTGTTTTGTTTTTGATTCTTAATCATTTCACAACCTCTCAGATTTATCTTGTGACAACATATTAATGAATAAAGATATAGTATTTTTACAGCAGGGCGAGTACTTTTTACTTTTGAGACTTCAGATACATTTTGCTGCCACTACTTCTATAATTTTACTGTACTATAGGAATGCAGGACTTTCATGTGAAACCGTGTTTTTACTTCTTTTTGTTTGTACTTTTTCTTAAGTAAAGGATCTGAATACTTCATCCACCGCCTGATAAGATTTAAACCTGCAGTGCAGAACTTTTACATATGAATGAACGTCCATTACATTCAAGCCCTCGCCATACAAGTTCACACAATGCTGATTAAGCCTATTACCGCCAGATAAATCACTCTGTATTTCACAGTATACAGAGTTTTTAAATCTGGTGTCGGGTTTGACATTCCCGAGCTGGCCGGATGGATGCTCTATGCAGAGCACGCATACTGGAGACTTCTGCCGGCCAAGTCAGCTAACTTCCAGTTAGCTCTCTGCTAACTTGAATGGGGATAACATAATTTAATGGTGCGGCTCTTCTAGACTTTTCAATTGTTATCAGACCGAATGGATCAAATTCTGATAGTGAAACGAGTCGTTTCACGGGGGTTGTGTGACACTCAAAACAATTTATCCACCGTTCTACAGCCGCAACAGTAGCGACGGAGTAGGCTACGTTGGAGCTTATGATGTAAGCACGTGTCAACAGTGTTTTTGTAATTACTTTCACTGCCAGAAGGGGGAGACAAAAGTCCCGCACTCCAGCTTTAACCATAATCTAAATTGATGTTTTTTTTTTATATATTTAGTAGTTCATTGGCAGTAAATGAAAATCAAATAATCTTTTCATTGTGTAGAATAACATTTTTTGCTTACTGCTCCTTAAATGTGAAGATTTTCAGTGTCTACTTTTAGACATTGTACAGATTATTAATTGATTGATTATTAATAATATAAGAAATGAAAAACAGATTAATCAAAAATAAAAAATAACTGTTCCCTGCAGCTCTGTTGAGTGAACATGTACAAGTATCATCCTGTTGTTGTATTTTTCTAACATCGCGCTAAGTTTGTTTCAGAAGATTGGAGCACACTTACCTCAGTTTCTAAATTAGCCACGGTTAGCTAAAGGTGTTATTTCTTTTTTTAGATCCTATCTAATTAAAACTAGTTTTGTTTATTTCTCAGCGGTACAAGCAAAGCTGTGCCTGTGGTTTGGACAAAGCTCACTGCAGCACCATCACTTTTATTGTAAGATCACACAACTCTGCAGCGTCACTGTTTTCTGTCCCAATGCTCCACCAACCCCTCTAAGACAGAGAATATAGGTCAACTATTAAATCATTGATAACACATGAGAAGACAATAAGCTCTTTGAGAAACGTGCACTTTTGAGAGCGCTTACCCTCCATTTGAGCATTAATTTGGAATGCACTTTCACTTAGCCATGTTTGGCAAATTCAGTCTGTGCAAGATGACAAAAAAAATCCACAAATCGCTGCAAAAGTCTGTACTGATAATACTTGAAGCAGGCAAGTGGTTTGGTTTAATCAGGTTCTATAAATGTTTGTTTTAGGAGCATTGATCCCTTCTGTATCCATCCTTTCTGTGTAAAAATTAATACACCTTTTAAATTCCTGGTGAGTCTAGCATAGAAATAAAATGCTTGACTGAGGATGAGATGTTGTATTAGTGTCAGAAGAGTTACATCATGAGCATGCTGCACAGTAAATGTGATGCACTGTTTGGGAGAGATTATATAATCAGTATAATCAGAGTGAAGGTGTGTGGCTTTGGTAGACCCTACCAGACCCCTTAAAGTCCCCTTCCACTCAAAAATGTGTTTTGCTTATTGTTACTGAACTTGGATGTTTGACCTTCACTGTGCAGAATGACACTAGACACTAGAAGGCTGTTTGAATATTTAACAAAGTAATTCACATATAACTTATTATTCCATGCAGTGTTTTTAAATGTCTTAAAACATGTCTGGAAGGCATATTTTAACACTCTTGTCCATGTAAAAACAGTTGTTCATATGCAGTTGCACTTATGCTTGCAAGATAACAACTAATCACAGATACAAATACTGATTCATATCACTTGTGACTGCACTAATTAGGCACAGCAGTTCGAGGCTCCTGGTGACGAAGCTTTAGATCGTTCTGCCTCGAGTCCTCAGCGCGGTCGGAGACATCATTGTCACAAGTACTTTTGCCTATAACAACTGATATGGATAAAAGTCTAGACTTAATCTTATGCTGTGCCATATGACAGTGATGACATACTTACCCCTTGTCATTCTGACTAAGCTGCGTTCAGACTGATAATAGCAGTGTGCCACAAAACGGAGCCTCTTAATTCATTTCATTGTTATCGCAGCGTTTGAACAGAGAGCTCCAGCAAAGCATCGGTAGGGCCAATCAAACAGGCGCACATTCTAGGTAGATTACATTGTAGCATAAACAATATAGGGTTGTGCTAATTCTATGGTTTACTTCTACTGCTTGATCCAGTGTCAGGACAGGAGATCAAATTTTTGCTGCTGATATGTTTCCAGAGTTGTAAAATCTTTCCTCAAAGCAGCATCCTTGCATCCAAGAAGCTGGCAGACTGGTCTTCTTGTTCATACTTCATCTTTTCACAGCGTCTGTGGCATCATGCTACAGCAAAACAGCCCTTTGCTTTTTTTTAAAGGGGGCGTATCATGCACATTTCCATATACATTTATTCTATATTTATATTCTGGGGCGCTACTGGGCTATTTTAGCATGATTTACAGTTCAAAAAACGTTTTTATCTTATAGTGGTCCTTTCTGCAGCCTGTAAGTTCAGCCTCTGTCTGAAATAGGCCATTTTAGCTCCTGTCTCTTTAAGGCCCCCCTCCCGATGAGCCCACTCTGTTCTGATTGGTTAGCTTAGACTTCCGGCGGCTCATGTAGGTTACGTAAACAAACAGTAGTGGTAGGATTTCACGTCTTTTTCTCTTTCTTTGCTCGAAATGGAAACTTGTCAAATACATCCATACATGTTTGAGCCCAAATACAATCTGAATATGCGGGTGGACAACGCAAACAACCCGCGAAACAACCTTAGCAACCATTTTGCAAACTTACAAAATGGACACGTGTTTGTGGGCATGTGTGACCAATCTGACGTCATCACGAGGAGGAAGTAGAGGTAACTTTGCAAACGAAGCGTTCAGAGCAAGCTGAAGCCCTGGCTTTTGATTGCAGAGAGCATTTTTACATACGTTCACCTCAAGTTTTGGACCTTTGACCATGTTTAACATAGACATCCGACATCATAACAGTATGAAAATAACAGAAAATCACAAAAAGCATATGTCCACTTTAAGCCGTGTTGTTTTTGGCCTGAACACAGCCTAATGTTTTTATGACTGCTTGGGTCACTTTGGGAAATCTATTAAAAGCTATATGAGGCAACAATGAACAGCTATGTTTCATGTAGGCACACATAAACATGTGACAGAAGCATATATGCATGTATTATAGACACACACACACACATTAGAACTGGACCCCATGTCCAGCCACAGCAGTGTTTACCCCTGTGGCAGAGGTTGTTCATTTCACTCTTTCTCTCTTGCCTCTGTGCATCAAGCCTCCTTGATATGTCCTGCCCTACTCTGCCTGTCTGTGCACCCATTCAGAAAACCCATTTCAAATCTATCCCCGGGATCTAGCGCAGGAATAGAATTAGTAGAATAAACATGTTTATTTTAGTCATTGGAATAGGATTACATTTTAGGCAAGTTAATCAGGTGTTGCCCAGTGAAGGAGCAACCTTGCTCGGCAGAAATGGGATCAAGATGACAGAAGATGTAGCAAATGTCATAGGAGAGCAGTGTTGTGTAATCATCCCTTGGGTGGACCTCCAGCCATCTTTGATGTGTCCTTCTAAAGTGCTTCTGCATGCTTCTCAGAATGAGAACTAAGCAGAAAATAAAAATAGAAAGTATAAATAGAAAAAAAAAAAGTAGTAGTGGGTACAAACTTGTCCTCTAGCCTTATCAACATTCACAAATTAAACTTCATTAAGAGACTTGCAGAGACTTGCATCTCTTGCAGGATTGATATAAACTGCAAGTAAATGGATGGATCTGTCTAGCAAATGTCAGGGGTTAGCTCATTACAATTCTATTGGGTCTGTCTCCAGCCTGAGTGCTTTAGCTGGCTCAGCTTGCATCACTGTGTCTGACTGTCAGCCTGGGAGAAACAAATCCAGGAGAAGGTGAAGCCAGTAGGGTCTAGTGCAAGTGAGAACACTTTATTTTCATGCAGCACTACTTTATGTTCGCTTAGTTTAACCAGAATTTGCAGGAATGGGCTCATACAGCCCACGTGTACAAGTATAATTTCAATTTACAAAAGCTGATGTCACTCCTGTTGTATGTGTCTCTTGTTTGCCATGGTACTGTATCAAATGATAGGTCTTTTTCACAGCAGACGTTTTGACTTGTCATCGCAGAAAAAGCTCAGGTGTTAATAATAACATTAATGATGGGTCCTTTCTATTCCAGCCTCCCAGTTGAAGCGGATAATGGAATTCAGTCACCATCAATTAAATCCTTTGCACCTGTGCTTTTCCCATGACAAGTGAAAAGGTCTTCTGTGGAAAAAGTCGATTAAATGATCACTTAACAGAAAAGAGTAAATTTTGATGGCCAATAAATTGTTTTTGTTGTGTTTTTTTAAAGCAGATATTCCCAAAAATGTCTGACTTCAGCCTCTCAGATCTGACATTTTATAGAGCAAATGAGTAATTGAGAAAACAATTGGCAAATTAATCAAAAATGATAATTGTGAGTCACAGCTCTACAAAGAAGTATTTTTAGGTATAAAATTTGTCTGTTAAATATGAAGCTACAATTCTGAAGATATAAGACCTACATCCCTTATTGTTTCACATCAAAAAATATTAAGACATTCACAGCTAATCCCACTCTTAGTCATTTAGTGAAGATTTGGGAGGATGTTCATAAATATATTAGACAACCAATTTCCCTCTCCCCCAAGACACCCATCACGTTCAATAGCACTCTGCCGCTAGCCTTAAGAGACCGTTCCTTTGGGGTTTGGTCGCAGAAGGGCATAAAAAAGATAGAGGATCTATACCAAGGGGACACATTGATGTCTTTTGTGGACTTGAGAGACGGTTCCAGCCACACACTTCTTCAGATATTTAGAGGTACGACATCTCATCCAATCCAAGCAGGGAGGCTCCCTGGATAGGCCACAGTACTCCCAACTGGAGTCTTTATTGCTCAAAGACAATATCACAAATACACAATTTACTATCTGAATATTCTAAGGCTAATACAATAGCACTAAAAGAGAAGTGGGAAAGGGATCTCGAGATCCAGATCACAGATGATAACTGGAGCAAGATTAACAAGCAATCACAGAGAATTTGCATTAATACCAGGTTTAAGGGCTGCAATTACAAATTTATATATAGAGTCTCCGCCTGAGAGACTGAACCATTTTAAAACCGATTCATCCCCTATATGTCCACACTGCAAACTGGAGACTGGTACGTCCGTACATATGGTGTGGGGTCTTGTTCTAAGCTTAGACAGTGGTGGCTGGAGATTGAGAATGTTCTTGAAGTTTTATTAAGGGAAATATCTTTATCGCCTGTGATTACAATGTCAGGGGACATGACTGATCTGAATCTTCCCTCCCAAAAGATAAAGGGTTTTGTCAGCGTTACCTTTCTCTGTATCTCTACTTTGCGTGGTGAGAGTGATGTTGGAGGATCTGTCTCTGTGTGGGAGAGAGAAGTGGTGTGTATGTATGTGTTAAATGTAAGATGCAATATCTCTTGTGGCACTGGTTTGATGTTATGTTTTGTTATACTGTGAATATGGAAAACTAATAAACAGAATTTATCTCTTCATTTCAAGATATAACATGTTTATTAGTGAGCCTTAAAGATGCTGACAGATGCTGTGTCCCCCAAGTTTCCAGTCAGATGTTAAGCTAACGTGCTGCTGCAGAAACTTCATATTTACTGTAAAGACATGAGAGTGGTATCGAACTTCACAGCTAACTCTCAGCTGGCAAGAAAGCAAAAAGACATATTTCCAAAAAAAGGCAAAACTATTTGAACGTTTTGATGTAGAAGCCATCAGCATACCTTTTTTTAAGTATGTACAATGTAATTGGTAGTGCTCTGGGAGACCCCTGGTAATGTTGAGCATAGCTATATTCTCAATATTTTTCAAAATGTTATGTGTTACTTTACAGCCCAAAATACTGCAGCCCTGTGGATAAATTGAATTGAATTTAAATCGGGCCATGTGTTTCGAATTGTAGCTATTTCCATATTCATGCCACACCTGCATTAAGCCTTCTCACTCGCTGTGTTGAAGTGTCACCTGTAGCCTCGGGATGCTTTGAGCCGCTGTTCAATCAATTTGAATTGGAAGCCATATGCCATTTTTGCACTTGACACACTACAGTATTTGCACATACTGTGGCAGATTCGCAGCGATGAAAGAGGGAAAAGGTGTTGATTTTTCTACATTTAGATCTAATGAATATGCAGAAGAGAGAAGGCAAAATGATGAGAGAAGTGTGGCTCTGTGCTGTCTTTGTTTTATGTAAATGCAGTTCAGCATCTGACCTCTATTTAGGGCTCTTTTTTTTTTTAACGTACTGCAACATTAACCTGGCTGACAGCGTAACCAGACAGGGCAGTGCAAAACCTGCTGTACACAGCTATGTCGACCTTCATGAAGTATGAGCATCAAGCAAATTAAACCCAAGGGAAGATATAAATATTGCTGAATGTTCCAGTCATTCATTGCTCATTTCACCATTACAAAGCACTTCCAGCCCTTTGTGCGTCTTTCTTCTCTGTCACAAGTGACTTTGTGCTTTTTTTGTGGATATTCTGCACCATTTGGCACCCTGTTGTGTCGAGTGCAGAAACTTGGCGGCGTGTCAGCTCCGTTCTCTGATGACCACGAAGTTCTCTGAGCTCGCTTCTGCTGACTGATTGAAGCTGCTGAACTAAGACAGTTTGTGTGTCACAGATATTACTGTGGGCACAGACGGAGGGAGTCAATGTCAGGTGAAGACGGTCGTTATGCGTCGTGGTTAAGCTGTGCTGCAGAGTGGATTCTTTTAGGATGGAACAGATACCTTAGTTTTAGACAGGGTTAATGTTTATTTAGATTAGTTCTATTAGAGGTTATTTGACTCTTATATAAACTACAGTGTATATATATAGAAACTCATATGCTGTATAAGAGTTTGGATAGCAACACCATTCAAGTCAGGATACAACAAATTGATTTCAAGTGTCAAAACCAGATGCTAACATATGTTGTCAACCACTGGCTGACAACAGATTGTTTGAAAGCAGCTGGATGGCAGTCTGGAATTACTTTAAAGTGACAATGAAAAACACACAAACTGTTTATTTTAATTCTTACAAGTGTTTTTGAGGAGTAGTTGCAGCAGTGCCAATTACAACACTATTAATTTAATCAGGCACTTGAAGGAAAAACGAGCTGAAAGCAGCTCAGACAAAATTTTAAGTAGCAAACACGAGGGGATGTTTAGTTTTTCTAGTAATTACAAAAGACTGGTGCTATAACAACAAAAACAAGACTGTGTGTAATGTCATGTTGTATTCACAAATTTGTAGGGGTGATACTGAGATACGGAGGACCTCATAATGGCTTATAGTAAAGCAGGTTGAAGATCCAAATGCATGACTTAGAGGCAGAAAGTTCAGGTAAAAGCAAAGGTTTAGTGTGTCAATGATAAAAACCAAAAGATGGTTGAGCAACAGGCAGGCACAGCTCAGGCCACCAGAACAAAAAGGGCAAGGCAGGCAGGCAGGCAGGCAAAGTTGAAAAGGGCAGGCAAATGGGCATAAAAAGTCAGGCAGGGAGGAACTAGACAGGCAGACTGCTGAGGCCGGGTTGCGCAATAGAGGACCTGGCAGGGAACTTAGGGAGAGGAGAAGGTAAAAAAAAAAAAAGACTGAATCCAAATGTGCAGACTTGCAGACCTAACGGGCACTTCTGAGACATCCCTGATACCCAGGACTGTTTAGAGTTCACTTGGGGTTTAGACTTCTTCAGAGTTAAATGGGAAGATTGTCCATAGTTTATAACAATATGGGTGCGGTGATGTAAAAAGAAAAGAATAACAAGCACGATAAAAATGTTTGTTTCTTTTAGAGAACATTTTAATTTTTGACACATACGTATTTGGTAGTGAGGGTTGATATTGCATACAGCAGACAGAAAATGAAATAATTAATATAATTGATTTGACTGTTATAATGCTGTAAGTCAGGTGAGCAAAGGTTGGTTTTCCTTCACCTATGATGTGATCCTCTGTTGACAGTTTGATGTGTATACAGGGCTAATATTAGCAGTGTTTATCCCAGCAAACAGGGGACATCACCCGGACATTCAGGGAACTATGTCCGCAGGTTCCTTTGGGGGACGTCCAGGGAACTTATTTTGTAAAAGGAAACTTCTATCTCTGTTAGACTGTGTAGAACCGTTCGGACTAAAACTTTGAGCTTTGGGTTACAGGGTCAGGAATTTCAATTCATATCCACGGAAACCACTGAGATCTGATGTCTTAGCGGTTAGAATATCATCCTCTCGTGAGCCAGCTCTTTCGCAAAACTTGATGCGATGGCGGCGGACATGTCACGGTAGGTATTACAGAAGTCTGCGAGGGTTTGAGTCTGCAAGTCACCGTTAAGTGTGACCTCTAAACAAGCTGAAAACGGACATGAACAATACTTATGTAATGCAGTTAAAGTTTGTATTACAAACTTCACAGCAGGAAAAAGGTGAAAGGTTCAAATGACAGATAGTGTAGCAGACTTTCTTATACTGGTGAGACCCAAAACTCTCCACTTAATCTGCAATATTTCCTGTTGTGGTTGCCAATAGAGGAAGTTTGTGTTTCTTATCAAATATTTATAGATGTTACTTAGCTCCAAATTAAGACAGACTATTTTTGCAGTCCTTTTACTCTCTGCCTTTGAAGCAGAGTATGTTAACAGCTTTATGCCTGGGATACATGCTTCATGGCAAGCCAGAGTGAACAGTAGTTATATTTAGCCCATATGTGTTTGTGCTGTAAAGTGGGTCATTTCGCTCTGTCTTTTTCTTTCTGGTTCTGTCTCACTGACTTATTTTGCCTGTCTTTCTCATCCTCACTTTCTATCTCCCTGCAACTTTTTCTTTTCATCCTCTCTCACTTCATCTCCATCCTTTTTTTTTTTTCTTTTTTTATGCTCCCTCGCTCTCTACAGCTGAAAAATGTTCAAAGCTGAGCACATCTGTGCCTGCTTGACACAGGACCAACCAATCATAGCTGATCAAGCCCCGGGGTTATAGAGGGCGGTCTGTGAAGTTTGAGCACAGTTAACTTTTGATAGGGTGTCAGGGTGAATTAAGATCCGCACAGAGAGTCTAGCTGGCTGGCTAACTCGTTACATGACTTCACTTTGATAGTCCGCCATGTAGTCAGTCCTCATTGTCTCAACAGCGGACATAGTATGAACAGATAAGTTAACCTAATCAGCATATAAGAAGCAAAATGAAATGTGCAACTGTGCTATAAAACATATTTTAAGGCTTTTGAGTGAACACTGTTGCTTGTGTGTTTCATATGTTAATTATATCCTGTCACAATGTTTTAATTTTAATTTTAGTTGCTCAATAATTGCACTAGTTTTTTTTTTTTTATCTCTTATTACAAATCAGTTTTGATTAGTGAGATTCATGTGTGGGCTTTGTATGCATTAATGAATTTACTAAAGCCAGCAGGCCTAAAAGGAGCCCGACAAAAATTCCTTCAGATGTCACGTCTTGTTAGTAATGGGTCATTACATGTATATTACCAGGCTAAGTTTATGCAACAGTCTCAAATTTAACCCTTGTTGCACCAACCTGCTAAGCATGCAAAGAGGAAATAGTGGAGTAATCAAGCTGTTAAATAAAATCACATTAAAGTGACAGAAAGTGAGGTAATAATTGGTTTTTCACTTGCAGCTGTTTGAGCTTTTAGCCCGCTAATAAAGCATAATATCCTATATTCATACAGCTTTATGCTTTTATGTGCAGCAACGACAGAGGTGACCCACTGGATGTTCTGCGCTGTGAATGTTACCTGAGATCACCTGAGCTTCTGGAATCTAATTGCAGAGCAGACTCATGAATTTTTATGTCGCAGGAAAAGCCATAAAAGGCAGGTCTGTTAATGACTTATGGATCAGTTAGGGCAACAGAGTGATGGCCTACTTACTTTGGTGTTTAGAAACAGAAACACCTTTTTCCCTGTGCTGCATGAAGTGGAATACCTTGTCGGCTTACATAACTGAGTGCTCTCGTTCCTCTGAAAACAGATCCACCCGCTCTGCGAGGCACCGTGAAAAACATCTCTAAGTACTGTAGACTTTAGATAACTGCAACATGTACTTGAAAAAAATGACACTTCAGGTTTTGTTATAGAGCAGGAAGCACATCATATTTTACCCAGCATTTCTCTCCGAGCAGAACATAACATTACCTTGTTTAAATCTGACCTTTGTGTCTGCAGCTCCACTTAAACTCAAGGATGTTTCTCCCTCACAGACTCTTCCTTGAGCAACACAGTTAACTCCAAATTGCACCAACGGCTGCTCATTGGCTGCTCATAAGTAGAAGGTTGTAAAAGGCAGCTTTAGGTGTGAATGAAGGCAAATAATATTCATGTAAAGACAGAATAGGGTGCATTTCCGAATTAAAACCAACAACTATCTAATCAAAGGAAACAAGAAAATGTGTCTAGACTATTTATACTTGACAGTTTTTGATCCTTGGTGCTCCTAAATTTAACATCAGAGAGCAGCAAGCTCATCCTACAGGCTCTTGTCCAAAACACCCTATCCTGCAGACGATGTGCTTTTCTCCTTGTCTCTTTATACCCTTCAAAGATATTCTAATTAGTACTTGAGTAAGCGTGTAACGAGGATCTGACTGTGTCTTCTGTCCTCCTACTGATGGAAACACACTTTCCAAGGTCCTCGGGGGCAGACAGCTGAGCAGACACACTCCTCTCTCACATTCACACACTCTTCACACATTTTTTCTAATGTGGAGAGCAGTGGATGGACTCACTTCACACCTCATGTAGATTTGCTAGGTTTGCTCTCTTTCTCAGAGCAGACGCGGCAAGAATCCACAATTGCACATTGAGTGTTCGGAAGGCATTTTTAACAGTTTGTGTGCGCGTCTCTGTGCGAGCATGCACACACACACACACAGGTTTGTGTATGAGTGCGCATATGCGTACCATTGTGGATGCATGCAAATCTGTGCATGCGTGTATGCCTGTGCATGCATCCGTGAGCTGATTGGAGAGAGATGACAGATGGAGGAAACTGACCAGCTCTGTGAAAAATATGTGCCAATCCACACAGTTAATTATTCCTAAAGTGCTTGGTTATTTTCAGTGTTCAGAGGGGGGTTTTTTTTCACCAATGTGAGAGGGACTGATTTCTGATTCAGCTCCAAACCGCTGTTAACATATAAAGAGAGTAACAGCTGCGCGGATGACTGAAATGTCATTTTGCTGAGATCCTGCCAGTTTTGGTGTTAGACCACCTCTTCAAATTCCCAAGAGCGTCTGTTGGCACAATTGGTTTGATTTGGGAATGAATGCATCCACATTCTTCCTGCCCTTGTCTTTGCCTATTAGCCGATTGTGATTAGCTTCACCTTTTTGCTAAACGACCTGGAAGAAGGCAAAAGAAGAAAGGACTCATAGCTGCAGTGCAGAGTTGTTACAATCTCCACAGTCATCTGGCCTGGCTTACCCTGGCCTCTTTCTGCAAGCTTTGTTTCTGGGTCATACAGTTGATTCTATTCACAAACAATTCATTCTGCTCCACTTTGAGAGTCAGCCAAAGAGAAACAGATCACTATGAGCCTGAGCGCCCACACAGAGCAAACTTCACTTTTGATTATGGACCCACTACTGGTTTCACTTTGAGCCAGCACTCGCTGTGAAACAGTCTCTGGAGCTTCTCTGGTTCTCGCAGTTTGAAATATGCATTTTATTTTGCAGCTGGGTTTCAGCCATGGGTATGGTTTTGGGGAAAGACAGAGAGACACGTCAGCCCCAATAACTTTATATCAATCATTTGTCTCCTTCAATTAACTTCATGCCCAATACAGAAATGTAACTCGATTATTATATTCAGTAATCTAAATACTTAAAACATATCACAGCATTTTGTAAATTAATTGAAGCTACGTAATTACCTTTATTTTCTGTTATTTATTTTTTTCTATATGATTTAGTAATAATAATAATAATGATGATAATAAACTTTATTTATATAGCACCTTTCAAAACACAGTTATAAAGTGTTTTACAATAAAAACAGAACACATTTAAAACACAGAGAGATTAAAATGAACTAAAAGCCATAAAAGCTCAGGTAAAATCAGAAAATGCTTTCCAATAAAAGTATGTTACATATGTAAGAACAGACCTGAAAGAAGACATTGACTCAGACTCAGCTTTATTTCCTCAGGCAGATCGTTCCAGAGCCTCGGGGCCCTGATAGCAAAGGCTCTGCCCCCTTTAGTTTTCAGCCTGGACTCTGGAAGAGACCGAAGACCTCTGCCCAAGGATCTCAAACTGCGCAAAGGAATTAAAAGGTCTAAAATATAATCTGGAGCCAGGTCATCAAGACCTTTAAAAGTAATCAATAAGATCTTAAAATAGCCTTAAAATCGGTCCTAAAACAAACAGGGAGCCAATGTAAAGAGGCTGAAACAGGTGTGATGTGATCGTGCCTCTTAGCTCTGGTTAAAAGCCTGGCAGCTGAGTTCTGTACAGTCTGTAGTCGTTTCAAATTGTTTTGATTAAGACAAGAGAAGAGGTTGTTGCAATAATCAAGGTGCAAGGAGATAAAAGCATGTACAACAGTTTCTGCATCTCTAAAACTTAAAATAGATCTTATTTTTGCAATATTTCTGAGGTGATAAAAACATGATTGGCAATATGTCACTCAAAACATAAATCAAATAGGACACCAAGATTTCTTGCAACAGACTTGATATGTTGTGATAGATAACCAGTAGATGGCAGCAGGGTTGGGTCGGTTTTCAGTTTTGCTGGTCTGGTCTGGTGTATGACCTTAAACCAGTTTGATTTTATGTGAACCGACTGAACCGGCATTTGTCATTATGAAAAATCTAAGTGTCTCACATGGAGGCTGACAGGGCCGGCTGCTGCTGTCCACCCAGCTGGACGCCAAAGACAAGCTGGAGGATGTAGGCTGACCCAGACTAATGGCGCAGATGTCAACGATAACCCTGATAAACCCGGCCGGGCTGTTTACAGCTTCCAGCAGCCTGAGAGCAGCTTGTGTTTTGAACATAACCTGTGGGTACAAAGGGACGCGACGGATCATTTTACCAGCCTGCACGGTGGCTAACACCTAGTTAGCATGGTTAGCATTGTTAGCATAGCATAGCCGTGCCATGCTGTGTGTAGCCACGAAACACCGCAGCTATACACAGCACCCGAGCACAAGAAGAAAAGTTAAGTTGAGTGGTTGTTGTGAGAAATAAAAATACTGTTCTTCCTCACTTGTCGTGGGAAGGATGCCTGCATATCTTTAAACATCTTAAAGCCTATTAGTTTTGAAAATCAATCATGTCTTAAATGTTTATGTGTGGTATCTTAATATCTACATACACAGTTCATCTAATTTATGCTTAAAAGGGAAAAGAGTCTGCAAACTTGTTCATGCACACCACATCACACAATCAATTATCAGTAATTGTCTTCTGCTGTTTACTTCACCTGTCGAGTATCTTCAGCACTGATGAACAACCAGAGAAAGAATGACGAATATATTAATGTATCCAGTTTTTTTTGTTTTGTTTTGTTTTGTTTTTAACTGGTGAAGTCCGGACTTTAAGCCTATACAGAAATGTGAACCATGTTTTGGGTCTGAAGTATGTTTCCACTGGCAAACTGACAAAATGATATCTAAAAATGGCAGCATGCAGACTAAAATAATGTAGACAGTGTGGAGTATTGTAATAAGGCAGATTGCTCTTGTTTGCTATGATGATTCTGATGAACATTATGATTTAGATGATGTTCTAGTGTAAACTCCTTATTCTTTATTCTCTGGGTGAGAGATGATGTAGCTCAGAAAGTCCTAACAAAGAAACGTCTGAGGTTGAAATCCTGTCTGGATATCTAAATATGTGTTTTTTTGTTCTTTAGCAGCACCCATCTGGCCCAGAATCCTCATGTTGACATAAAAGATACAAATGATTAAGCCGACTACATGCTCCTCACACATGTAGACATACACGGCGTTCTTGGTGGCTGGTAATTCGATTGGTTGGTAATGGCTTCTTGTTGAAAACCATGTACAGTAATTAAGAGAGACAGAGTTATGTAAGACTAATCCAATTCTTTATAAATCTTCCTCTCAATAATAGGAGTGCATTTGGCTGTGCTGGCGTGGCGCCGTTCTTTAACATTTCCGTGTGCGCTCCATTAATTTTCTCCCCTCATTTACCCCCTGTTTTACAGAATCTCATTGAGAGAAAAAAAAGGGAGTGGGAGAAAGGCAGACATCCTCCCTCATCTATCTCTCTTCCCTCTGGATGCTTGCACGGCGCATGTCAGGGAGGAGAGAGGGAAGAATGTAATGGTGCTATTTATAGTAACTGTTGCCGATAAAAAAAATAAAAAAAGCATTTCCCTATCTCCTAGCCCCCTATCCAC
Source organism: Scomberomorus guttatus (assembly GCA_038419695.1). Taxonomy (NCBI): domain Eukaryota; kingdom Metazoa; phylum Chordata; class Actinopteri; order Scombriformes; family Scombridae; genus Scomberomorus; species Scomberomorus guttatus. The sequence goes on from CM076461.1 coordinate 8,834,122, forward strand.
CCACCCCTCTTCCCTTTAAAGGATAGAGAGCAATTCAACTGTCCTTCCTCTCTATGCTGCCTTTCTCCACTTCCCTAACCCCTCTCATCATCTTGTCATCCATCTCTCTATCCATTTAGTCTGCTTGTACCATTGTTAAGATGCTTTTAGCAGAGGATGTATAATTCATTTCTTCTCCAGAGTGGTTGCACACCACACCGCGCGGAGAAGCGGGGGAAAGAGTGAGCTGGGAGGAGAGAAGAGGGGAATAAAGAGCGAGGGGAGGCAGTGAGAGGGAGCCACGCTTCGTGCCGCGCATCTCAAGTTGGCTTTGTTTAAAACATGGCCCACTCATGTATATTCTCTCTGTGTTTCAAACGGGGCATCTCAAGGCCCCTGCTGGTTCTTAAAGGGGATCAAAAGAAAGCAGGTCTGCAGCTGAACCACGTTTGTGATATTATTTTATGAAGAGCTGTTGTCCAGGGTGTGTCACTTCCATTGATTCTTTATACCCTTTAAAACATGCAGAGAGAAGTACATGAGTAATAGCATCGCTGTATGACATTGCTTTTTTTATTTGGACATTTTGCTGACTTACAGTGAGGTCAGTAATAGGAGACACATACATTCCTTCATCTCCAGTTTGTGTCAGCCGAACGGAAACCTGTGCAGGCTTTCTGACAGAATGTAAAGCAAATAGTCCTGTGTCCCTGGAATAATCGATGAAAGCTAAGACAAGTGTTTCTTTAAAGCCGAGGGCTGAAACATTTTCATTGCAATTTTGAGAGGAGGGCGTGATTGAAGTTGATAATTCACTGAAATGTATTGAGTTCCAGCTTTGCCTTCCCAGGTGTACGGCATGTCAGCGGAGGAGGACAAGACCACCCTACAGTACAGTAGCTTTCACATCTCCTGCTGCTGTCATATGGAATGACTCTGAACTGTGTCAGAGTTGTTGTAATTGCTCAGTGACAGTGGCCTGAAATAAGTCCTTAATTGGCTGTTTTCCTGGTTTTGCTGGCCTGCCAACTAGCAGATTGAAATGTTTGTTTGGCTGATATATGGCTGTCATCTTTTTAATCCCAGCCAAGCACCAATTTGTTCATGAGGGATATCAGGGGCATTGAAACATTTATTTGTCTTAGGCATTTGTAAGATTCTCTGCCTGTAATAGCATGTGTTGTAACATCACTTTAAATGTTTTGTTATAGACCAGTAATGCCTGTCTTAAATCGCACTGATGTGCTTTTCTTGCAGATTTCATCTACATTCTTTTTTCAACTTCATTCTCAGGTCTCTTCTTTTAGCCCATTAAGCAAAGCAGAATGTGCAACTTTTGAAAAAAAAAAATATCGCTTTGACCTTTAATCCACCGCTGCAGCAGAAGCTGAAGCAGCCTTCAGGTGTGATGAAAGGATGTTTGGTTCCCATTCCACATAAATGAGCTGGCTGTGTTTTTAGAACAAGTGGGCAGATTGCATGATGACAAATGGCCTATTTCGGTGACACCTCACAACTCACTGCTAGCTGTCGTCTCTGTGTTTCGCATCACTGCCTGATGAGACTAAAATAGTGCCGGGGCCTGACACTTCCTATGAAAAACAAAACTAAAAATAATCATTTCATGGAGGAAATGGAAAAGTAGTACGATACAAGTTTATAAGAAGTAATACAAGCTTTCTCCTGATATGTGACTTTTGTCCTTCATCTCGTGAAGCTCCAGTCTACAATATACGGCCTCTGCTGAAACATAATCATCCTTACCTGGATATGAATTGATTCGGTGGATTTAAAACCCCTCTTCGCTTTGAAGTCGACTGGCTTGACTTCGGTTGCCAATTTGTGTCAGTCATAACACCTAAAACATGGATTTTACCTGGATTTATAGCTGGAAAAATGTTAATCTCTTTAAGCCCTGCAGCATTTTTAATTCTAACAAAACACAGGTCTAACAAATCACGGGCTGAAGATCAAACCTGCTGCTGTAGACTTGTTTGTGCTTTTTCGTGTACAGGACGGTTTGAAAAGAATAAGATCCAGTCTCAAGATGTGTCCCACTTCCATTCTGCATGATAATTCTGGGTTTAGTGTGTTGACAATGAAAAAATTAAGACTTGATCAAAGACATTAAGCAGAAAGATTGTGGAGCGGTGAGACAGCACACAGGATATCTCAAAATGCAAAACATCAAATAAATGTTCAGAATACTATTTACCTTTCTCTTAAGTCCCAGTTTAAACCAGTTTATCTCTCAGCACACATGTTGTATCATTCACTGTTAATATATACAGTAAAGTACATTTTTTCTTGTATGTATATATAATTCTTGTATACTAACTGCAAAAACAGTGTATTATGCCACACATTGTTTGGTGTAAGTATGGCTCCAGTTGCTACTCCGCCACCATGTAATATTATCTGGCGCCATCTAGTGGAATCTATGCAGAGTAACATTTATTATGGTTCAACATGCTCACAGAAGGAAATTTCATCAGTAGACCAAATAATAACAACATGAAATTATAGAACAGTTGGAAAGCACCTTAAAAAAGACATGCCTATGCAGTTTTAGTAGACTTCCTCTGGATGCATAAAATTTACTCTTACTACAAAGTGCTAACTTAGTAATACTTTCAGAAAATATACTTGTGTACTTCTTCCAGTCATTTATTTTTGCCCTCTCACCCGCACAGCTGTTCACTGCAACCTGAGCCAGAATGGCATCGACCACCAGATGTGCCCAGAGGACATGACATCACAGCTGGAGGAAGAGGAGGAGTCTGTGGACGCTGGGGCTGTGCTGCTGGACGACGACAGCCCGAGCTACCAAGACATCAGCCCCCCCATGTACCAACGGCGTTCGCCGCCGCACCGCTCTGTCTCTGAGTCTGAGCTGACACGGGTAAGAGTTGGTCCGACAGCACCTTACACAGCTTCAGTGTTAGTTTAACCCTCATAAAATGGAAATCAACTCATCACAAATACTCAAACAGCTTTTGATTTTCAGCGTAGACTAATCAACTCCAAATAACTGTCAATAAAGACTCACCTCAAGTTAGACAAGTGGGTTTGCAACTGGAATAGTCACTTGCTGATGATGCATTTTTACTCTGCTGGTCATTTCCTTCAGTGTGTTACAGGATGGCAAAAACTGTACAGAATGTCTTCAGTTAAAATGAGGAATTTCTTTACCACCTTCTTTAGTACTTCGCACCTGCAATGACAAACCCAAAGAGATGGGATGTATTTATTGTTACTTTAAGTTTCAATCAATTACAGATAACATAAAATTTAAATAAACAGATTATTCAAAATCTATTCTGAAATAATTCACACACATTTATATCAGTAGCCTTTATTTCATACATTAATTGTTTTCTGACCACTTGGGGGCAGCAGAACAAGCTGTAAACACAGCATTGACATACTAGTATTATCACCTTATGAAGTTACTATGGTGAATGTGTCAGCAAACAGTTGCCTATTTACACATCCAGTGGACACGGAGCAACATCATTCACTCTGCTTTTTGTTTACTTTTGGTCTTTATCAATTCCTGAAGGAAATATAGGTTTTGCGCAGCACCACAATGCCTAAGTGGAGCTTCATTGCTGCTAGCATGGCTGTAGGCTATAGTCTTGTCTCCACATTAGTCTCACTCAGACAAGAAATTCATATTGAGGGCCACTTTTGCACAGCGTTTAAACAGCCTATCATTTATATCTATAGCCTTGATTTTAGAGCTACATTAACTGTTTTTTTTACCTCTCGGGGCAGCAGAACAAGCTGTAAACACAGCATTGAAATACAGTATTATCACCTTATTAAGTTACTATGGTGAATGTGTGAGCAAACAATTGCCTACTTACACATCCAGTGACTCTGCTTTTTGCTTACTTTTTGTCTCCACCAACTCCTGAAGGAAATGTAGCTTTTTAGCAGCTAAATGATCCACTATGATCATCAGCTAGTTGCTAACTTTACCATTTAGCTCACAGTGGGTTTATCAGTTGATTTGAGTGATAAGACTGAACCAAAACAGTAAAGTTGCGGGCTATAAAACCAAAACAGTGAGCTGAGCTACATACAGTATGTCTGGTCAAATAATTTATGTGTCAAATACTTTTTGACCAAATACCTGCAAAACGAATGACACGTCCATGAGAACAAGGAAAGACAAGCTGTTGTTTCAGGCTGCGTTTCAACTCTTCCTCAGTGTTTCTGATACTGGATCAAAGGACCCATCATCAGCAAAGCAGAATAAATTCCTCACTTCATCTCCAGAAATAGACCTGTGGTTGGGACAGAGGGAGGAGACAAGAGTGATCACTCCTGACGCAAACACGTTCTCATATTCTCTTTTCTCTGTGTGAAATCGGTGGTAATCAGTTGTCAATCAAAGCATGCGGAAGGACTTTGAGTCAGACACGGTCCTCTGTGTAAAGCCTGGATGAGCCTTTGAAATACCAGACAGACATCCAGGCCTTGGTTCATTTAGTGCAAATACACACACACAGAGCATAGAGAGTGGAGATGCTCTTTTTTTCTGGCTTGTTCTGCAGCTGTGTATATCTAAGTTAATATGTGGTGATTCTGTGGGGGGATAAAACACAGTATCTGTAACTTGCCGTGTGGTTTGTGCGGGTATCTTCGTGTAACTTCATATCACAGCATTATTCCATTTGAAGCCCGAATTGCATTAGAGACCTGGAGGAAGTACTCTATTAGCTGCAATAATTTAACTGTGTGAGCTTTTAGTCTCACTGTTGTGTCTTTGGATCGCAGTTAAGAATGACTTTTTATCTTTTGGGGGGAATTCAATAGATTAAGTGCATAAAGACTGTAATTACATAGAATGGCAATCAATTCTATCATGCAATGCAGCCACGGGGCCAAGTAATATTTAATAATACTTATAAGGTTTGAGCTTAGCCTAATTAGGAGCTAAATGGAAGGTTTGCCTCATAGGACGTATTAACTTCACTGTTAATCATTAAACCTTGTTTTTACTTCTCTGATCTGAATTGTGTTGCAGTATCTGGAGCTGTGTACATGTTAAAGGGTTCAAAGACTTAAAAAAAAAGAGACAAGAATAGATTTATGTACCTTGGACATCGAAATACACATCAAATAATACTTCACTGGTACATTTGTGACCAACTTCTGTGTTTCTTTTTATACTACTGTCAGTATAATACCTGAGTTGGACATGTTTTCCTGCAAAACAGCAGAAATAAAATTGGCAAAATTCAAACAATTAGGAGTTTGAACAGTTTGAGGTTGACGTGTGATACCAGCTTTTGGTACTTGACAGTTTTCAATACTCAGTGCTACGGAAGAATTTTGGCCGAGACAAAAAAGTATCAAGGTTTGATACTCAGCACTATATACAATTCAAAATGTTTCCTCAGCATGTTTTTGGGAAGCTCAACATTTTGTCAGGATTGCTGACTTGAATGAAGATACTTTTGTTACTATGTCAGAATGTGCAAAGGACTTTTGTCATAGGCAAATCATACATTACAGCTCATTCACCTGGCTCTCATGAAGACTATAAGCACCTAGTTTAATGATCCCTGAATTAGCACTGAATAAATGTGAGGACTTAATAAATCCAGACCTTAGTGTCTACCTGTGGGAAGATATACTCTAGGTCAGTTCATCTCATCAGCAGTGTTAGTTTTTAAATATTAGATTAAAGCTCAATCCTGCGCCAAGGCTTAGCCATAGATTAAACATAAGGCATAAAACAGCCATTTAGACTCAGTGGATGGCTTTAACATCCATAGTAAATCAGTTTATCTCAGTCATAATCAATATCAAGCCCAAGGTGAATCTTCTTGCTTGGTGTTAACACACCCTGGTATGCTTTATGGACCCTGGCGAATCCCAAGGTCAGGGACTGTGAAGGGGTCTTACTCTTGTGTACTTTCTTTGATGTGCTTGAGTAAAGTTGGCACTGCCTGTAAATCCAATTTCAAACAGAGGCTCCTTATGAAGGCTTATTAATTCATCCAGCATAGCGTGTTATTCTCTGTCAGCCGTCCACAGCTCTCTGGACTCCACTCTGCCCTGTCCACGCATGCACGCACGCGCACACACACATATACATATCTGGGTTTCATCCCCATTCCTGTATGTAACAGATTAATTAATACAGGGAATTTCATCTCTTGCCAGCTCTGGCTGAGAGAAATAGAGCGAGGCAGAAAGAAAGAAGGAAGGAAACGTGAGGGAGAGCATGCCAGAGCTGGTAATTAGCTGTGCAGCGGCGATAGGGCAGACGACAGGGCTCTGTGTCTCAAACAGCCATTCACTCAGTCAACATGGCACTAATGGCAGTGGCCCTCCTCCTCGCAGGTCTTTTCTGTCCAGTCACACTCAAAAGCAGGTGCAGTGTTCAGCTGTGGCACTAGAGGGTAGTATGTAACAGTGAATATTACAGGTGTACTACAAAGGAAAGCAAAGCAACACAGTCTAATGCAACCTTGCAGTTTCTCTGGTAAATAAACAAAATAAATGGAAAAAAAGTAAGTTTCTGTGCAATATGTGTATTTACATACTGACAGCTCAGAACTTCACTAAGGCTGCAGACTAATCGGTTAGTCGGTTGACAGAAAACTAATCAGCAACTATTTTGATAATTGAGTCATTGTTTTAGTCTTATTTAAAAGCAGAATTACCACATATTTGCAGGTTCCAGCTTCTCAAATGTGAGAATATGATACTTTTCTTTGTCACACATGATAGTAAACGGAATATCTTTGGGATTTGGACAAAAAAAAGACGTCACCTTGGACTGTTGGAAATTATAACGGCCATATTAACATATTTTGTCTATATTTGACATTTTATAGACAAAACAATTAATTGATGAGTCTAGAAAATAGTTGCAACCCTAAAATTTACAAAGCATGCAGAGCGCAATATATATGTTACATAGTTTATTATATATGACTCTATGACCTCCAGTTATCTGGATCTGGATCACAGTGACATGTATAATGGTTAAAGGTTGAGAGGTAAATGCAGTGAGTGCCTGACATTGTGTGTGTATGTTCATATTTCCTCCCTTTATTTCTATTTCTATTCCAACATTCCCACTTTCACTCTGCTTTGATACGGTCTTTTGCAGCAGTTTGCTATTTTGGAAACCGTTTACCCTAAGTTGAACTATTGCTGCTTTAATCAAATTATTCTTGACTCCAACAGGGAAATTGTGCACAATATTGTTCAAAAGAGCAGCTAATTAAAGTTCCCTTTATTACTTTTAATAAAAAAAACTATATTAGTTTTTTTCCTAATATTTCCTCACAAAATTAATTGAAAATATAAAATAAATGTTTATGTCTATGTACATGACACCACTGCCAAATTTGCTCTCTCAGCCACGTGGTCTTTGTCTCTGAAATGCTTTCCAGCACTTTCAATTCCCAGCTCGTCTTTTATTCTAATACTGTCTCCACAAAGGAGGGCATGCGATTGCCTCTTGATTAATTTAGCTGAGTACATTCATATTGGATCTTTAAATGCTTATCAGTGTTAGCGTGATTACATGGTCCATTATGTATGTAATAGTTTTCAACTGTGGTCGTTATGTGTGGATGTTTATTCCAGACTCCAGTTCATGTTAGGGTTGTGCGTTTTCCCAAGGCTTTATTCCTTGTCTTTAATTTTTGAGGTTGTCCATGCTCTGTTGCTAAGGTAACGTGAAGAATACCCGGAGCTGCACTGGGCTTTCAGTCATCAATTAAAGCCAAGGACAACGCATGTTGGCACACATGGCAATGCGATGTTTTGTGCGTATGACACTGCATTCATGTATTTTTCACTGTGGGGGCGTGTTTGTGTGCCTGTACTATACTGCACATGTGGGTATATGTATAGCTTTGCGTGCATGTGCCTCCAATCCTGCGTGTGCGTTTATGTGTGTACGTGCCTGTTCCCAGATGTATTCCACTTAGAAATAAAGCAGGCTTCTTCTCTCACCCCTGTGCTGTCACTCAAATCTCTAATTGGCCCAGAGTCTCTTGAACACAGCTCTTTGAGCATGATTGTACTGCTGTTTTCTTCTCTCTGCTGTTTCCTCCCCGCCCTTTGGCTCTGCTGGCTGGCTGGCAGGCAGAAAGGCACCAGCTCACCTATTGTACCGGCCCCAGGAACACAGCTTTGGGCTAAATCAGTACAGAATGTAAAACACAGATGGCCATTGACTCACAAATGGGTTCATGGAAAATGAGAGAGTCTCCTGTGTCAAACTCTGCCGAGTCCACTGTGGAGCTCAAGCTTTTTCTACTCTCCCTCTTTATTCCTCCACCTCATCTGTCAGTCCAGCCATCCTCCATACTCCCAGCCTCCTCTCCTTTTTGTCCTGCTAGTTTTACTTTCCCAAACTCTTCTTTTTCACATGCTTTCAACACACACACACACTCACACACTCCCTCTTGCTTTCACTCTGTCCCTCACTCTTTCTCCATCTTGGCCTCCCTCTCTCTTTTGTCGCCTCAGGCTCCTAGTCGGGGTTAATTAGCATTGAGTTGAGCTGTGTTTAATGGTTAATGTGGTTTCTTTCTCCCGATACCGCTCCCTCCCTCCCCTCCCTCCCTGCAGATTCAGCATCCATGCCGGCTGCCAAGCAGTCGCATTAAGAGCGGTGGTCTCGCCTACCTGCCTACCTGCTTGGTTTTGGCTGTCTGTCACTTCGCCTACCTGCAGGGGATACAGACCATATGCCAAAACCAGCATGTACATCTCCCACAATTTCTCTTTCTCTCTAGGATGCTAGATATAGAGTGAGTGGGAAGGAGCAGTGGAGAGACATAGAGGAGAGAGCAAGGTAGTACCATATAATAAGAAACAGGTGATAGAGAGAGAGAAATGGGAAATATGAGAGCTGCAATATGTGGGGAGAGGAAGTGAGAAAGACAATGTGACAGATCTGACAAGGACCGAGCGGGATTGAATACGGGGGAGAGATGAGAGCCGGGGGGGAGGAAGGAGAAGGCAAGGGAAAGCAGAGGAAATGCTGCCAGTACCTGTTATTCTGCTTTCTCTGGGTGGGGAAGAGAAGGGTTTCCATTGCTATGCCACACCACACGGCAGCCAGAGAGCAGGCTGAAGTGGAAGGGAGTGGATGTGAAATTTTAATCACCTCTCTCTGTTTGTAATTTTAGTAGCCCCTCAATCAAAATCAAAAGCGTTGCCAGCACTTTCAAGAGCGATTCTCTGGCAGGCTGCTGCGCTGCTTGTTATTGAAGTATTTAAACTAGAATAGTATCTCTTAACCAGAGTACAGTGCAATACAGAGTATGTGTGTTTGTGTGTTTGTGTGTGTTGCGTGTATGAACTATTATATGCATTCAAATGTAACCTAACCCTGCAGTTGGATTAAAGCTTCACTGTCTGTCCTTTGGTTACAACAAAGTGGCAACAGTCACGGCTTCAGGTTGAAGCCAATGTGGAAGGTTCTTAAAGTGCAATGCCACTGACGGACGCTAGATGCTGGTTCCAGCTGACTCCCATTCAAAAAGCGTCAACTTCTCTCTAGAAATACTTAGTGAATTATGTTTTTCAATGAGTCATTATTGTCTCAATCACTAAATTAGGACCCTCTGATAAGTGTGCTGGTGGTCATTGTGGAAATTATTGTTAATAAGATTTGAAGACTTATAGTAGGCTTTGATGTCCGCTGTGTGGGTGTTGATTGACAGCTGTGATTGACAGTTTGCTCACCTCCTGCTCTTCCCGGCTTAATGTTACTTGATGGCGATACCTGCCCTGTTAGCATACCGACAGACATCTGATGATGTTTTTAGCCACACTGGTGGCGTGGCTCTATGGTCTGTCGTTGGTTGGTCCACTACTTTGAACTAAATATCCAGAACTAAACATCTCAACATCAAATGGATTGATTGCCATGACATTTTGTACAAACATTCATGGTTCCCAGGCGATAAAACCCAGTGATTTTGGTGATCATATGATTTCTCCTCTAGCGCCACCATGAGGTGACATTTGTGATTTTGAGTGAAATGTCTCTTAAGTGAAACTATTGGAGAGATTACCATGAAATTTGGTACAGATATTTATGGCCCCCTTGGAGATTCATTGTAATATTGTTGGTGATCCATTAACTTTCCATCTATCACCATCAGTTCAAAATCTTGATCCAAAACTTCACATCTGGAAATTGTCTTTTGTGATTTATTTACAACGAAAATCTAAAGGCCCAAGGGGCCCTTAGATTTTATGAATGTCTTAATATTGACTTTCCCAGCATTGTGTGTCGTCTTTTTACTTTAAAAGATTAATATGTTATTGATCCTTGAGGGAAAATGTTACACAGCAACCAGTAAATATTCTATGGCAAAATCAGTCAGGTGGAAGGCCAAGTCATATAAAGGACTCACATGATAGCACCTTGGCCAATCAGTGGAAAGCAATAACAGTATTTTATTAGATAGTTATTGCAGTCCTTAAATCATATCTAGTGGTAGTCCACTCACAATGCACCAGTGTTTTATTTATAAATGTACTGTGCATCAAGGTACAACAGCTTCAGTAGATGTCAAAGTTCATTGATTCTCAAATGAAAATACAACCTGTATAACAAAAATAAAAAAAATGTTATTTTGTTTGTCTCTGAAACAGCCAGGATATGTGAAGCTGTCCAAGCCGGTGGCCCTGTGGACCCAACAGGATGTGTGCAAATGGCTGAAGAAACACTGTCCCAATCAGCACCAGATCTACAGCGATTCCTTCAAACAGCACGACATCACAGGTACAATTTGACACCCGCACTGGCCTGTACAGTGGCTGTCATGGATGATGGTCATCATGTATTCTTCAATCACAATGTCTGTTTTTTTCCCCCAAGCAACCACAGCTGCAGCATTGCAAACTAGCTTTTACTTTTGTCTGTTTTATTTAACGCGGCGGTGAATATCACACTATCAGCAAGTTAGTTTGTGCGCAAACATAATCACCATATCACCATGGCGACACATTTGAAGCTGACACATTGCGTAAGATCAGCAGCGCACCAAATAAAGTGCACTGTTGTTCTTTTGTCGCTTCTGGTCTTGACGAAGCCAGATCTCATTCATAACATCCCAGGTGCGCTCTGCACCCACTGCCACCTACAGCTTTGCCACCCGGCCTACCCGTCTGTCCCTTCCCACTGTCAGCGTTGCCACTGACAACAGGTTCCACGTCAATCATTTCCCTAACGAGGCTCCTCAAGGTCACCCCAGCGCTAACGACACTCCGGTCCGCATAGCAACAGACGACCGCTAATTGCCATGCACTCTACCTCTCAGAGCACGACTGATCACATTAATATGTTTATTTGTTGCCATTGAGGACCTCCTCGACTCAGTGACTGGCTGGCAGGATAAATCGCTTTGTTGTCATGATGAATGGCATAATGACTCACGCTCCTGTTTTACCCTTTGATGCATTTTGACTGTTATATGTTTGCATGGAGAGTTTGGAGATTTAGCATCCTCTGTTAAATGGTCTGGAAATCTGAATCTTGCTGTTTTGCACTTCAAGTTGCACATATATCTCATCAGCACCGTAGAGATCTGGAGGAAAACCCACAGTTCATTGCATGCTTGCTGAACCGCTGCTACATTTTGGATCCATCTCCAAGTAGAGAATTTTTATTTTGTTTTTCCTTTCATTCAAGGGACAAGCACTGATGTGGTGCCAAATCACTTGTGAGGAAACAAGTTGTTTGTTTTTAGAGTTTATTAATTTGGCTCTCATGTTCGTATTAATATTATTGGCAGTACTAATTCAGATTAAATACAGGACACATACACAATAAGGACTTGTGCAGAAGCTACCACTGAAAACACTCCTCTTATCACATCCATGCAGTGTTTATTATTACATAAAAGAGAAATCATGTCAACTGCACTCATCTAGTAATTCATTTGGTACAAATTTCTCATGAGGTCCATATATAATTAAGGAAAATTAATCTAACTTTAAGATTAAACACCTCAGTGTTACCTGACTAGCCCAGTGCATTCAGTTATAGCCTGTAAATAAATTGTTTTTTCTCTTATTAGTCTTTCAGTGATTAAAACATTGGAAATTAGCTTCCTAATGATGTATTAACTTAATGACCTGTGTTTGTTATTAAGGTGTAATGATTTTTACAGGATCATGCAAGTTAGGGAAGGGTTAACTGAATATGCATGCGCACTCATGAGCATACAGTAAATAGACACGCTTTCCTACTGGCACAATTAGGAGATAATGACATGCGCAAAACCTGCAAGTAATTCAGTTTGTCTTCACATCGAGCATTAATTAACAGAACCCAATTAAAACAGGCCAAGCCACACCAATTGGGCTCACAAGGCAATTTGCATCCCAATCAATCTTTGAAATATTATGAAGATATTTTTCTGTTCCTGCGCTCTGTTCAAATAAACAAAAGGGGAAACAAATGATGAATGGAATATTATTGTGGAAAACAATCATGTGTAGACAAACAAACGGTGAGTGTGAATACATTTATAAGTGCATGCAGGCGTGCATCTGAGAATACCTGTTTGCTCAGTGTGCTTGTCATACACTAGCTGTGACCATTGAAAATTGGAAATGTGTGTGTGCGTGTTTGTGTGTGTGTGCGTCTACATGAATAAGTCTGATTTTTGGTTCGCAGTGCATTGGATTCTCCACACCGCAGCGTTTCTTTACTGTGTTTTCTGTCCAATCCATCCATAACAGAATACTCAAACCTCTTTTCAGCTGCCAGCGGTACTCAATCTCACTTGTCTTGGCAATGTAGTCATCCCTTCATAAAGTAGCAAATCAATAAACCGTCTCTATTCCAGATCATAATTCAAACAGGCATTTGTGTCCTCCCTCCTTTGACATAAAACAGCAGCGAGGGAAATGCATTTTACTGCGTATCAGAGCTGGTGCAACATTTTAACGTTGAATGACTTCAGTATGCAGCAACTGCCTCCCTGCTAGGCTCCTGTAACCTCCGCCAAAGAAATCAATGTTTCCCATCCTCCCTCCAGCCTATACTGCCAAGAAACTCTTTGCCTCCCTCAATCTTCACCTCCCACCCTCAACAGAGGCAGCCCTCGAATTTGACTTTAACACCCAGCTGTCATTAAAAATGCATTAAAGCATATTAAGGCATAATTAGATATTAGTCCCTAATCCGTTGTAATTACAAGGACAAAATTCTTTATGTGAGAGAATAGCTTGGCACGATAAATGAGTTAAACACACACAATTTCCGATACCTCAGATGTAATCAGCGCAAAAGGTGTGGTGACATGGGTAATCAGGGGAAAGAGGGTGGAAGAGGAAATAAAGGGTGAGTCACTATTAAGTTATATTTTCTGTCAGAGAAGACCATTACATCACAATGTGGAAATTCAGAGTCTCTCTAGAGGCATACAAAGATGAGAATTAGATGCAGCTGTAGGGGCTGGCAGGCTAGGTAGCCAGTCATCCCGGCAGCCAGTCGGCTAATTTGGAAACACTGTAGGTTTGATAAAAAACAGAGACAGCAGTGAAGTGTGAATTGGGACCTGAGCATGCAGAGATTACTGCTCCTACCATCCTTCGGTTCGACTGTTTTTCCTCACACAGGAATATGAGGATAAATGAATAACTAGCCTCCTAACATCCACTGATGTATGGTGTCATAAGGCGCTATTCTGAATAATTAATAGCCTGTAATATTAGTGGTTTAATGAACGGCGGCCTGTATCCAGCAGCTCACACTATACGACTTCAATTCTTCTAAAGGTCTGTGTTCAACCCCCTCTGGTTGCTGGATCCATCATCTTTCCACTTTGAAAATAACAGCAGCCTGTGTCGTTCTGTCCGTGATCTCCTCGTCCACTGGAAGGTCTCACACTGGGTATAAAATGTATATTTGATGAGCAGCAGAAAAGGATGAAAGGTGACAAAGGCTATTTTAAACCAGACGCCCAGGAACAGGTCTAAACAGCACTTGAGTGATGAGACAATGAATTCTACAGGCACCACAGACGGCTGTCATAAAAATGGCGCTGTGTAATAGAGGAACAAGCATATAGTAAACGAGTCAAAGGGTCTAACATGGCTGAATTTCAACTCACGAGCAACAAAACGGCTCCACTGGTGGCTATTGTTTTGTGTTATTTCCAAAAGGGAAATTTGAACAGCTCGCTGTTGATGAGCTGTCTGGGGGGCTATTTGATCCACAGACAGAAGGAATCATGGTTAATGATGCCATTGGCAAGGTGATTATATAGCAATGTGTAATATAAAATTAATTACTATGCTGCCAAATACATGTTTTGAAAATGTCGCCCTTGCTTTTCCGTATGGAGAATTTGAAAATTAATCTTCAGAGATCGTGAGTGAAATGCAGTAGAGCAGTTACATAAAGAATTACTTCAGGGGTTATTGCTGCAACTGGTCATTTTAAAAGAGTGCGTAAACTACTGGGTCCTTTTAGAGAGCAGCTCGTGTGCTTTGTTGCAGATTTTTACACAAAAATGATTTAAAAGAAATACAACGAAAATAAAATACAGCAGTGGGTTATGACTATCGACAGAAAATATCAAATAAAACCAAGTAAATACATTCAACAACCATAAATCCACAAAAATAACCTGGGGAATGCACAATGTATAATTGTAAAGGACACTTACATTACAAAAAGATACATTACAAAGATTCCCCCTGCACGCATACACGAACATACAAAAAGAGACCCAACTCTTTCTTTTTATTTTGATGTCATGTCATGTAGTGATGCAATGCTTGTCTGAATGAGCTAGAATCCACAACAGAATCTAATTAAACTGTTAAACCCAAAAACCCTATAAAACACAGGGTATAATTCAGCGGGTAGCTCCGGGTCTGAAAAGTGAAGCCAATGCTGAAGTGCCTTAAACCTGCATTCTCTCTAATAGCCAGCAGGGGGCGACTCCACTGGCTCCAAAAAACAAGTTCCATTGTATGGAAGTCTATGAGAAAATGACCCTACTTCTCACTTGATTTATTATCTCATTAAACACTTTCCTAAAGAGTTTATGGTCTCAATCTCTAGTTCAAGTCTCAATACAGCATATTTTGTAAATTATGGCCCCATTTAGAGTAAAATAGACGATAAAGCAGCGTATGCTTTAGGGCGTGGCTACATTGTGATTGACAAGTCGCTACCACGGCGACAACGTTGATTACGTAACGTAATCATGGCGTAACCCCAGATTCACAGAGTATAGGCGTAGCTGCCGCTATTTCACAGTGTGTTTTCACTTCATGAAAGTTTAATTGTAATATTTTGGTCGCCTATAAAAGTCTTGTTCCGCGTTTGGTTGTGATAAAAGACTCTCTAAGGAGTAGGATGTTCAGTATTTCCGGTGAGTACATTTAGTTTTAATGGTTTTAGGCCAGTTTTTCGCTAGTGGAAATTAGCATTAGCATTATCACTGTTAACCATAGATTGCAAACGCACCGTGCTAACCAAGCTAGCGGCTAGCGCTATGGTCAGCTCCACCCTCTCGTTCAAATATGGTCACTTCTGGCTCCAAAAATCAAACGGTCAAATCCAAGATGGCGATGGTCAAATCGCTAAACTCGACGCT
Organism: Scomberomorus guttatus; assembly: GCA_038419695.1. NCBI lineage: Eukaryota > Metazoa > Chordata > Actinopteri > Scombriformes > Scombridae > Scomberomorus > Scomberomorus guttatus. Next base: position 8,849,718 of record CM076461.1, read on the forward strand.
TCAGAACGGCAGTTCACAAAGCAATGGGTACGTCACGGCCTAACAAAAGGTAACAAAATCCTATATGCTAACAGCACAACCAAATAAGGGAAAATTATATTTATTTCTGTATTTCTCATATAGCAACGTATCAGTGTTAATACAGCTCCAAAGGTGCATGTGCGAGTTTAGCATTTCAGTCAGTATCACAACAAACTTTGATACATCAGGGGAAAATGTGTGTTGACCTTAACTAAGCCATAATGATACTGATAATGATTTTGAACATGTCTAAATTCTGGACATACCTGAGTGACGGCAGTGCTGACATGAACATTAATTTTTAACATGTCCGTCTCATATATGGGCTGATCTGAGTGACTGTTCAGGCCTATAGCCTATTCTTTGTTTTTATTTAGAAAAATGAGCATCTCTACATGGTCAGGATGAAGACAGGAGCACAATCTGTTTACAATAAGTCTTGCCATAGAAAACACCCTCTTTAATTGCACAGACATTGCGGGCACACACAAGTATGACCTTGCTAATTTTACCAGTCGGGGATATTTGTTTTCGTTGGTTTTCCACCATTTCATTGGAACAATATGGAGGGGTGGGAACATGTCCTGGCAGTACTGGTTTAGTTCAGTAGTTGTGTCCGTTGTTTCCATGTTGTAATCCAAACAGGACTGTGATGGCAGACACAGCATCACTTTGTGGTTTTTCAGCCAACAGCTCAGTTTTGTCAACTGCGACCGTCCTCCTCCACGCCCTCGAAGCTGCTCGAGAGGAGATCGCACACCTTTACCTGCACAGCAAGTTTAACTTCACCATTTGTGCACCTCATGTGTTTGTACCTTGGAACCAGGAAGGATGCGATGTATGCAACCTTGCGAGCGCTGCTTTGATAGTTTGGTGAACGCTCTGTTTGACAGCTATAGTAGTCTTTGCATGTTTCTCCTGTTTGTACAGTAGCTTCTAGCCCATCCCACAGCACCGTAGCAAATGCTATACTGCCCCCATGCGGAAAAGAGCCGAACTGGCATGCACATGTTTTACCGGCACCGGTAAAAACAAGGGAAAATATATTTTTTAAGAGTATTTGAAAATTTGAAAATCATGACTCATCCTTACTACTTACACAGCGGAGTCACAGCACCGTTTGGTATAGTTCTCTCATTACATTGATAATGAACAAATAAAATTACTGTATTCTTCAGATTAAAAGCCTGGACCTGCCAAAAAGAGAAAAACAGACTCTTGATATTCAAGTCATAACAGTTCATGCCCTCAGTGTAGTGATCGTGGCAAGGAAATTAGAGATTCAGTCAAAGACAGCCTATATCGTGGCCATGCATGATGTGATCATATGATCAGTCTCAGTCATGGTAATCTTCTCACACTGTGCTGAATATGTTCCACCAGTCTTCACCCAGTATGATTCAGCAGTGGCACTCAGGCCAAGAAAGGCTACGACCATGCAGTTCTCTACTTTCACTTTTGCAGTTCTCACAATCTGGTGTTGCTGCTGCTCGTTACCACATACTGTAGAGACATTAAGTTTGGTGAGTCTTTTCAAAACATTGCAGGTTTTGACTACCATCTAAATTGCATTCAGGGCTCCAGCTACATGTGTTTATGTAGGTTATATAAAGGTTGGTATTTACTGGCTTATTATTAGGTGAGTGTAAAATCTGTTGCAAGCTGGAGGCATGGAGTTTTAATGATGTGGGCGTTTAGTAGGCACCAAGGGTCAAACAAAATATGGTGTTGCGTTGCATTGTGGGAAGTGTAGGATCCAGTGTTTTGGAGCTTGACCTATATGGACTAAAAGTTAAACTTATTTTAACCACTTTATGGCAGTGCAATGTTAAATTGCATGCAATGTTAAAGTACCCCTTTAATAATAATATGTTTCGTTATTATATTGTGATATGGCAAATGTATGTAAAACCACATATAAAATAAAGAACCTGATGTTCCACGTTTAACCCCCCCCCCCAACCCCAATGTTATGGAAATACAATACTTTATTTCTGGTGTACACCATTAATTACAACTTGCTCTGAAATGTGTTGAATGACCACATGATTTACATTTGAATTATCTCATAACCCTACTTCTTATTTTACCAGTGAGGGCCATGTTTTGCAGCAGTGTAAACTGAGAGAAAATAAAAGTCAGGGGCGGTCAAGGCAGATTGCTCCAATCGCAACTCGAGTCGTCAGAAGGCCTGTGGCAGAGAATCTGCAATAAATAATTGCGATCTCCCACCTATATGGCAGGATGTCCTGTTGTGAAATTACAGCTACTAGTCCTTCCAAAATGACCATGGAAATCCATAGTGGTGTGTTTAACTCAGGACAGCTACTTAGTTCCATAGTAAACCTTACAATGATTCCAGTAATCTATACTGATTCCACAGCGTTGAGAGTCCCAGTGAGCTGTCTACAGGTTGTTAGCAGTGGCTAACCAACAGTGGTGCGGTATAATGATCATCAAACTGAAATAGATCAGTAGTGGTGAAATCAGCATGAGGCTACTGCTGCTGTGACAAGTGGAGGATTGAGGCAGCTTATTATCTGTGTGTGGGTGTGTATTTGTGTGTGTTCTCTCTCTACTCGTGCTCTCTCTCTCTCTCTGGCTGGACTAGCTTCATTACGTAGAATGAACCTTGTTCTCTTTAGGATCATAACTGGCCTCTTCTGCTACAGTCAGGAATAGCATCGGCACTGGATCACAGGTGCTCGGTGGCTGCAGTAGCCTTTTAGCTGCAGGGCTACAAGCACCTCGGTGACTGAGACAATCAGTCACCATTTACTTTAAGGACTTCAAGCTGTGCCAGTGAAGAACATGCCCAGTGCTGCCACTTTCCTTATTTTGTCGTCATCAGCTAGTTGAATCCAGTGCTATTATTTTATTCTCGAGGGGGATCCTATCGCATATTACAGCCAGAAGTATACTTACTACCCAGCATTCAACACTCGCATCACTTGTTATTCTGTACTTGACAGAGTGTAGCGGAGGTTTGGAGTGCAGTTTGCCAGATGCAGCTCAGTGACATTCATCCCCAGAGGACACACATACGGGCGCACAACTGCGCAGGAGATTTGAGAAATGTCTGTGACCAGTGTGGAAGATTTACCTGAGGAGAAGTAGTCATAGAATACATTCTTTCTCCGTGTCACCAGCTTCCAGTACAGCTGCCAAAACATGTCAGGGCTGAAAAGTACAATGTTTGAACTTAAAGGGAGAGGAGGGTTAATGTGCTGCCTTTGTAGTCCTGAACTTACCCATGGCTACACCACACACAGCCATAATTAGCGTGCCATTTTAGCCCCACATGGAAAAATTAGATGGACTTGCAAGATCAGTGTCTGTGTGTGCATACACGTGACCAAATATTTCCTATATTAGTGTGTGTTTGCGCGCGCGTGTGTGTGTGTACTGATGCACTTTAAGCTCCCATTCATCAAAGCCGTGGTTGACTGTGCCAGGCTGTAGCTGTAGATTAATGTGCTTTCAGCCCAACACTGCTGCTTACACACCACTCATTAATCTAATTCCCAGGGACAATGTGTTTGTGTGTACACGCATCAGTGTGTTTCTGTAAAATGTGCGTGTATACATGTGTGCCCATTTCTGAGTTTGTGCATGCATCAGAATACTTTACTGTACAATGTCACTAATAAAATACAGTCAGTGCATATGAATCAGAGCTACAGGTAATTGCCAGAATCAAAGAAATAGGTGAAGTAGAGAAATATTCAAAGTACAGTGAAAGCAGGAGCAGCAGTTGGATCCACTAAAGAAAAAGGGGAAGACATTATTTACCTCATTCCAGGGGGACAGATAAGTATGGTTGTCAAGAAGCTATCTGAATAGGTAAGGGTAAGAGGGAGGCAAGGAGGCTAGATAGAAGGAACAAGGCTGAGTAAGGATGCAGTATTTCAGTATGCACAGAAAGCATGTACGTTGGTTTGAAGGTATGACACCTGTCTTTATGCGCCTTTAAAATTTTTACATTAAAATGAACGGAAACGCCAGAAATGTTTACACTTGTCCGAGGCAAAAAAGTTAGCATATGAAAAAAGTGAGTTTGTGATTCATAATGAAAATGGTGATATTTCCATTACACCTTGACGCTGTGGTAGAGACTTGTGCTTTCTTCTGTATTAGCCAAAGCATTTGTATGTCATGCTGCCACTCATCGTGAAATGCCACCTCTCCGCCAGAAAGCCTAAAAAATAAAGAGTAAGTAGAGTGGTGGTGTCAGGGATGCACGTAAACACAAATTCCTGCTTCGAGCTCAGATGGGGGCCCTGCTTGCATGTCACTCCTCTCTTTATCACCGTGGCAGCTGATAAAAGCACCACAGGGTACATCACAGGAAATAAATTAGTTTATTTAAAAAACACAAATGCCATCTTGATACGGTTACATTGCGCTTCTGTTCAATGAAATTGCCACGCACTTAGACCCAAAAAAAAGGACATAATTTCACCGTTACGATGTGGGTAATAAATAAATATTGATCAGAGTTAGATAGATCACAAACTAAACAGCGTATGAGAGAGACACTGCAGTTTGCAGTAGTGTAATTCTGTTATATGTAGAAAAATAACTCCTCCATTTGCAAACATGGTGAAACAGTGTTTCTATTGGCTGAACGTGCACCTTTTATGGTTAAAGGCCAGAGCCGTTTAGAGATTGTGCCAAAAAATTAAACAAATGTTAGAAGTCATCTGTAGTGCAGCCTGTAATATTATAGTTATTGGTGCTCAATTGCAGTAATTATATTATTAGTTATCTTGTCACATCCTGGTTAACTATTAGCATTTTGGTTGTTGTTGGAAACACACGCTGAGTCACATTTTATGTCACCCAAATTTTGCGAAATTTGCTTGAAACTTGCATAATATTTAATTTGCAATGGTGAGTGAGAGAGAGCGGAAATAAGAGAAGAGACCCTGTCAGGTGTCAGAGGATAGAGTGTGTAAAGTACAGAATATATTGTTTGGGTCAGTGAGTTAATGATTTTCTGCCATGTCTTAACATGCATAATATTTGACACTATCCTCCGAAGAAAAACAACACAATAGGTCATCATGTCAGCCACCAAAAAATGACCTATAGTTACGTTTGAGCCGTAGTAATTATGATCTGGTGCAGTGGCACAAGTCAGATGACATATATATATGTTGGCAAACTTCCTCATTCAAAGGAGGAGGACTGGATAGAGGCATTAACCCAACAGTGGACTTTTCCGCTGTTCGTTTCCTGTTTCAAACCCGAGCGTCACATCTCCAACCACAAGTATTATTGTAGCCATGACAACGAAGGTTGCCTGACTTTACTCAAATCATGATCTTTCCCTAAACCTAACCAAGTGGTTTTTGGGCCTAAACCTAACCAGACCTTAACTATAGCATTGTCACATCATAAAACCTAATTATTTTTTAACAGTGATTTGTAACTATTTTGGAAAGCACAGACAAATGATGTCCTGGCACCGGATTAGAAAATGCTTCTATGTGTCGTTCTGGAGTGCACATGGTCAAACAATGTATTTGGTTGTTTAATTTGGAGGACTTTTTGTAGTATTTTGTTTGTACCACTCACTACACAGCACAGTCTTTCTCATTTTTAGCCTCTATATTTGCTATGCTTTTTGCAGTAGATCCACCATTTTTCTACCACTTTGTTTTCCAGACACTCAACTTTTCTTCCAGCATCTCTTCCTCTCTTACCTCATTTATTTTCTCTTGACCAATTTCCTGCTCTGTCCTCTCCTCCTCCGCCTCCTCCTCCTCCTCCTCCTCCTCCTCTCCTCATGGCCATGCTACACTGCTCGGTGTATTAATTGTGGTTTGAAAAATTCCCAGCTGAGGCTTGGTAGGATTGTCGAAACCAATGACTCAGAACTGCAGGGCAAGAGAGTGAAAGCTTGGACTCTTTACAGAAGCTGTTCCACCCTGCTGATACTGCCTTGCTGACCGGAAGGAGCGCCGCATTGGCACCCACCACCGAGAACTGGCAGTTTGTCCGCAGTCATCTGCAAGTTCCTCATGTTCCAGGCATGCGCAACGCTCCACTTGCCCACATTAGTACCCTTACACACTTATTCGAAGACATCAGGCCTGATTTATTAAAACCACCACGGGAAAACATATTTAGTGAATTTAATATTCATGCTAATTGCTTTTAATGAATAATTCTAAAGCGTAACTGGAAGGTTTCATTAACCCTAATGTTCTTTTTGGGTTCCTGGAGGCCTGGCTCCTCTTTAACAGCTCAGTAAACATATTTAATATTGATTTATCACCTTTATACGTTTTCCGAATTTTATGAGAATTGCCTATAAATGTAGATTTGTAATTGATGACGCTTCAGAAGTCCACTACATAAAATTTGGGGTCTCAGCTCTAACAATAAGAATAATATAGAAAATCACCAGCTGTATCCTTTGATTTAAACAGTTTGTTCATAAGAGGTCTAACAGGAACTTAGCATAACATAATTACATAACATAATTTACATTTCTTTTCTGTAAATGACTTTTTAGCAAACTGAGGTAATATATATTTGTTCATGCACAGCCCATATAAGATATCAAACATGAAATATATCCCTGTTTGGTGTAATAACAATGCTTTATGGCCATTTTTGTATTTTGTCACCATCAAATGTGCAAGCCCAATAAATGGCAAAGTAAAGTATTTTAGCAAAATAAATAAATGTATGTCTTATGTAGTTCTTATTTTATTTCATTTTAAATCTATTTTATTGGTTTTATTACATTTTCATCTTTTTTTAAATTTTCTCATGTGCTACTCTCAAATTGTTTGTACTTTTTACCTTTTGTTCTGTCTTATTATTGTCTTGTCAATCATCTGTAAAGCACTTTGAATTGCACTAACCTGTACAAAAGGTGCTCTACCAATACAGTTTGATTGATTGAAATGCAAAAAAAGGGAAAAAAACTGGTTGATTTTGCAATTATCATTAAAGCCAATGTCAACAAAACACAAGGATTAAAGGGAAGATACGCTCCATGTCAACATGCGAGTTCCTCAATAAATAATCCCAAATGTTTGTTTTTGTTGTTGTTGTTGTGTTATAAAGATTAGCAAAGATGCTGTTAACCATCTGTTATCTCCTGGTTGGAGTGCTCTGTTGTGTCTCTTGTATCTGTTATTCAAGATAGACATTACTGAAGCAGAGAAAAAGTGAACCACTGTTGCCATGCCAATCTATCTTTGGTTACATGATGAGGTGCCAAATGATGGTTGCTCAATATTTATAGACTCATAACAGCATATGATTTATGTTCACGTCGTTTTTTTCTGTCAATTCGTACATCTCCCTCTTCTCCCCAACTTTCTGCCCTCCGCCCCGCCTTTGATTCATTAGTCCACTTTCCCTTTCCACCTCACTAATCTCCGTCTTTGCATCTTCCTATTTAATATGCTGCTCTCACTTCTGAGCCTTTATGACTGTACTTACCTCCACAGTGTTTATGTAATGGGTACTTTCAGCGCCATTTCGCGTTGAAGCGTCTTAACTATGTTTGGCATTTTACCCCCATCTGGCCATAGCGCCGAGCGAAGAGCTTCTTTTGTTAAGGTGGGACAAAAATGGCCCAACACAGTCAGCCTTATACCACTAATACTTTAGGGTACTTTGCTTTCCCTTTTGTGCTGTGGTAGCAAAGTGGTAGCGTGGCGCTCGGCATGCCCTAACAATCCACAGTAGATCTTCCAAACAAGTCAAGAGGCATGAAATTATAAAGTTTGCCTTTTTCTCTCTTGTTTTTAGCAAGGACATTGAGTGAGAGCAAGTAAACCAATTTAATTTTCTTGCGCCAGTGAATGAAGCTTCCTATTTGTTAGTTTGTCAGAGTGCTTTTAATGATCTAAACAGACATAGAGGAGATGAAAAGAGGAGAAAGAATGCGAAGGCTAACTTCCACCGGCCTATAAGGACTGATCTTTGCCCCAGCTGTCAACCAATCACAGCAAATTTCTGCCACAGCAGTCATCAGGACAAAAGAGCAAAGGGAACTGTCAGGGTCCAACACAATTCCTAGTAATTACCCTGCATTATTATCCTATCTGCTTACCATCCCACATGTAACAAAGGCGCTCCTAACAAGCGTTAATAATTACACCATATTCTACTTGCATTTTATCAGCAGCCCAAATCCCCTTCATAGAAACTGATTGGATGATTAAATTATGGATTTTATACAAGGATTTGCAATTAAGGAAGGAGCTGTGAGGGATTCTTGCTCAGGGGATATACAGCACAGATATTTATGTAATACGTGTGCCGGGCTTAATAGCAGTTTTCAGACTAATTGACAGTCACATAATGGGGGAAAGACTCTTAAAACAGTTTTTATGTCAGGAACAATGTTACAACCTCAGAAAGCTGCAAGATTTTATGCTGTGTTATCAACATGCAACACATGAATTGTGCGGCTGTGATCATCTGACCGTATTTGTTTGCTTGTGCGTTTCCTCGCTCAACTCACACAAATGCTTTATTTGTACTCTTTTAAAGTGTCTCCAGCTGTGCATATTGGATTCCCACTGGTTTCCTGCTCCTTCTGTCCCTTAACTTCAGGCTTGTTTTTCTTTTTCTGTTTAGGGCGGGCTCTGATGAGATTGACAGACAGAAAGCTGGAGAGAATGGGTATCATGCAGGAAGCCCAAAGGCAGCACATCCTGCAGCAGGTCCTGCAGCTCCGTGTCCGGGAGGAAGTCAGGACCCTTCAACTTCTCACACAAGGTAAACCTTTCAGCAGAACACATTGACGCTTGTGTAAAACACTGTACATATTTCACCATAATAATGTGAATCACATACAGGATGTACTCACACAGGCTTCAAGCTCCTGGGTAAAGATTATTCACAAGGAGACTGACATCTCACATTCTGATAAATATTCAAATCATTTACTGTGCTGCATTTATGTGCATGCCATCTGTAGTCATGGCAATCACTGCATTTTTTAAGGCCTGCAGGAAATGATGAATCAAAAATGATTATGCAACGAAAAGAGTCAAACACAAATGTTCTCCTTTGATATCGTTTGGTGTAAAATGATCACAGACCGGTTTAATTGGTAAATATGAGTGTGCGGATAGCTGATATCATGTTAAAGAACTCCTCAGTTTTGAAGGCCGCAGTTACTTCTTGATGTCATTTAGTCTGTCTGCAGAGTTACTTGATGCAGCTTTAAGATTCATAACTTCACTTACCTGCAAAGGATGGGCACAGATGACTTAATCTGCGGTTAAGCTGTAAAGTTGCCTCACATCACATTTTAGGATAACTTTAAGTCTATAGAGCATACAAACTCAATAAGCGGACGCTGGTCCGGATCCGGACCGAATAACAATTTAATCCGGACCAGGAACAACATTTAACCGCAACCTGGACTGCTTTTGTGTGACACCACAGTTACCAGTGTGGTTGTAGGCGAAACGCCACTACGACACCAAAATTGAACAAAATTATCCCCAAAAACACAGAGAACCACAAAACTAACCAGTTGAAGTTGTAATATCAAGAGTCCAGCAGAATATTTGTAAAATCAAACATTTTCAACAATGAATATAATGAAGAACTCACACTGCAGCAGACTCATTAATGAACACTTGAACCAGTGTCTAGCCATCACACCCCTTCATGCTCAAGTTTAAAGACTTGATTACACAATGATGGTGTCATGTCTCCCATTGAAATGCTGCTGATGTAAATAGTTCTGTAGTTTTTGTACTGAAATATCATCATGTAATGCACCCTTACTGAATCTTTGATGCTGTGGAAATTTATTAAGTACACAGCCTTGTATTTGAGTACTCTCTATCAATGCAAGGCACTCATCTCAACAAGAAGTGTAGGTGCTACTGCAGTTCACTCCAACGCAAGCAAAAGGATGATCAGTGTGGGTCCGCTGACAGAAGAAAGAATACAATTTTGCAAGCAATGTTTGAGTCAAAATAATTTGACTTTTATTTAGCAATTTATAATTTTCTAATAGAACAATTGTAAATATTCACTCATGTCATACATCAGCCTCATTTGCATGAGGCTGTGTTAAAAACTGTTGCTGATTACAGTGTACACAAAGTATAAAACCACAAATCACAGTAAGACAAAAGTAAACATATTCACAAAAACTACAATATACTCATAAAACTGATTTACATAAATTTTACCATAACACTAGAGAAGGCTCCAGTAACATTTATTTTTTTATTATGCTGTATATAATTTACCGAATTTGCATTTCATACAATATATTTATAAGACGTATTATCTGTTTCAAAACAGAAAATCACCATCAGCATCATCCTTCCTTAGTCATCTCTTCCATCACACACCGTCGCACCCTGCAGTTTCTCACTTTAACCTAATTTCTTTGCTTTCTGCACAATGCATTTCTCACTTTGCACAAAGCATCCTCTGTAGCAAGTTTCATAACAACAGCCAGGCGCTGTTGTTTTCCATCCTCTCCTCGCTTTCTCCTTCTCATCCTGTGATTCTCAGCTTCCCATGTCTCTTCCTCAGCAATTCGAGCAGCTGCCCTCCTCCATTACTGCTACCGGCAGCACCCCGCATCACCACTACTTCCATCAGCACCCGTCTGCACACAGATTCTCAAATACTGCTTTGCCGCAGGGCCTGAGAAACATATTTTTGGGATCTTTGTCACTCCGTGAAATTCCTGGAAAACATTTGGAGTGTAATAAAGAAGCTTCTATCCCCCGCTGCTGTTTTGGTCCCCTAGCAGTGAAAAAGAGAAAGAGAGAGTGTAAGGGAGAGAGATTAGCAGAGTGCTGACACTTTGCTAAGGGATACTCTCTAGTCTCCTATCCTTTTTCTTCAGTGCATTTTTGTTTCATCTTCCCCACTCTTCTACTCTTCTCTCATCCTTCTCCTCTCCTCTCCTTTTCTCGCCTCTGTATTGATGATATGGGAAGCGACAGCCCACCAGCCTCAGCAGCGTCGGGCCGCTGGCCTCAGCAGGAGGCAGCCTGTTAGTGAAGCCTATCTGGGCCTGCAGGGAGAAACAACAGAGGGAAAGAAAATGCTGAAATTTGGTGGATATACAGAATTTGGAAACGGAACAGAGAACAAGAAGGAGAGAGAATGCCATAAATGCATATTTTAAATCCTCTTGAAAAAACATTATTTGAGAAAATTAGTAACACTTTACAATCAGGGTACATTAATTAACTTTAGTTAATGCAGTAAGAAGCATTAACTGACAGTTAACTAACAGTTAACTAATGTGTCTAGGTCATGGTGTTCATGTTAACTAATGTATTAATTCATGCATTAATAGTTTATAAAGATGCTATTAACATTAGTTAATACAGTAATAAGCATTAACAAACAGTTAATTAATAGAATAATAAGCATTAGGAAACTGTTAACAAATGTCTCTTGTTAACATATATTAAGGGTTTAAATGTTAATTAAGGTACTAACTAATATTAGTCAATGGTTGATAAAGATTGTAATTAACATGTATGTCATGAAGTTCAGCCATGTTAGCCATGTTAAGAGAAAACTGTTTTTATAAATGTTTATTTAAGGGTAATGATTGGCCACTTATTTGTCCATCTTCAAACTTATGACTTATTTTTGGATAAAGGTTGAGATCAGTGGACACACTCCATGGTCTTAATGTAGAAGTTTGTTTGTTCCTTTATCTTCATGTAGACGTTCCTTAACTTATAGTCTAACCTATGAATTATTGTGCATGTTATACTGTATAAGCATTTTTTAACCATAATTGGCCATTAATGAATGCTCTTCGTGACCCTTATTGTAAAGTTGAAACGTGTATCCCAGAAGTAACACTTCATACATGCATGAGTGCTGAAAAAGCATTACTTAACCATAATAATGAACCATTTATTAATGCTCTTTGTGATCACACAGCTATTAAACATTAGTGAAACATTTCCAACTGGAAATCAATTCATTATGACAACCATCTGTTATCAACATGATTCATTCCAAATTTAAAAAGATGAAGACTTAAAATAAATTTTACAGTTTTACTGATATCAAAATATCGACAAAAAAGTTTTTCTCACAGACATGTCACTTGCATGTTATTTTCGAAAGCCAAATTGTCAACTAAAATTGAAGACCCTCCAAGAGGAGTTAAACATAAAAAAAACATGCTTTTGAGTGGAGGGGATCTCTGAAAATGGGGACCATACATTTTACCATATATGTTCTGCAACGTTACTAAGTCATTACAGTAAACAGTTACAAGTAAACTGAAACTGTACTGTAAAAGAAAGCAAAGTCCTGACCACATCCTTTCATCAAAATGGACGGTTTCCTTTCCCGTGCAATATAGACAAACTTGTACCATATGTTTCATAGTGTTGCTAACTAAAACATGACATTTTATTGAAACAGGAAGAATCAGGAGAACTGTCAAAGCAACATGGTAGTTACATTATACTAAAAAAGTGTGCTTGTGATGTAAATCTAATGTAGTGTCTCTTTTTTTTCCTTAAATGTCTCTCTATCCAGTAGGATAAATTGGTGTGTGATGATCATTCTTTATCTGGCAATTTTCTGCAAATCTGTTGTCAATCCTGTAGAATGGGATCCAAAGCAGCTGGCCACACCGCTTCCAGGCTTACTTCAGAGTATTTCACCACTGGGACTGGCTCGCCGTCACGTTCCAGCAAAGTGTTAACGCCAAGCTACAAATCCAAGGTCATCAAAAACCAATCTGCACGTACAGTACGGAATAAATCAGATAAATCATCATACAGTCTGCTTTCAAATGAGATCTCATCCACTTCCTCTAAACTCAATTTCACAACCCTATTGTCTAGAGATTTTTCTGGTATCAGTAAAGCAAGGCATTGCTCATATAAATGAAATACATTTACCACATCTCTCATATAACATAAAATCATAATCCCTTTTAAACAGGATCTGACAAAGCAGAATAACTTTTGCAAAAGTTAGATTAACGTTAGCATAACTACATTCAATATATTATCATGAATGCAACCAATAAAAATACATTTGGACACACCATATACATCCAAAATACTTTGTAGTACTGTTCAAAATACTGTTCTCTTAAGCTAGCAAGACGCTATACTATTAATTATGCTACTAGTGCAGGTTAATTCAATTCACCGGAGCTTCCAGAGTAAGTCTCGCTTGGCAAACCTTCAAGAAACAAGACTGATATTCTAGCTGAGCTTTATAACTCATTTCTGCACTTGTGCTTTCTTATTTACCAACCAGAGTTTTTAGCTCTTTTTAGCTCCGTTTCTCTCTCGATCGGTGGAATCTGGCACTAACAGGGGCACGCTCTCTCACTGGGTGAGCTGACGGGATGTGCCAAGGGTCAAAACAGCCTGACTCATGAGGAGTTAACCTTTTAGTGCCCATATACTTTTATGTGGGGAAAAGTATTTCATTTATATGAGTATTGTCTTCCTTTGCTGATACCAGATGAAGTTCATTTTTGGTGGAATGCTATAAAATTATAAGAAAAATCCCTGGACAACAGGGTTGTGAAATTGAGTTTAGAGGAAGTGGATGAGATCTCGTGAAAGCAGACTGTATGATGATTTATCTGAGTTATTCTGTAAAGCACGTGCAGATTGGTTTTTGATGACCTTGGATTTGTAGCTTGGCGTTAACACTTTGCTGGAACGTGATGGCGAGCCAGTCCCAGTAGTGAAACACTTTGAGGGAAACCTGGAAGCGGTGTGGCCAGCTGCTTTGGATCTCATTCTACAGGACTGACACAACGGATTTGCAGAGAATTGCCAGATAAGGAATGATCATCACACACCAATTTATCCTTCTGGATAGAGACACATTTAAGGAAAAAAAGAGATACTAAGGATATTTTATTTTATTTTATTTTTGGTTATAAGAGCTATTTTTATTGTTTGTTTTTTTTTTTTTCGTAAGAGAAATGTCGAATGCACTATAATAAACTGTTTCATTAACCACTCGATCTTTTCATGTTTACTCCTCAGAGCCTTGGTAAACAGAGTAGCATCATAGCCTAAGTTGAATACAAGTGCTACAGAACCTAGTTTCTATTAAGTGTATAATAGTTATATAGTTACATGGTAAAAACAATTTAAGCTTTGTGTTGGTGCATATTGTTACGTTGTATTATCACATATATGCTTCTTACATCACAAGCACCCTTTTTTTAGTACAGTTCTCTTATTTTAGCGTACTTCTCCAATAAAATGTCATGTTTTAGTTAGTAACACTATGGAACATATGGTACAAGTTTTGTCTATATTGCACGGGAAAGGAAACCATCCATTTTGATGAAAGGATGTGGTCAGGACTTTGTAATACCATGGGATTAAACATTGCTTTCTTTTACAGTACAGTTTCACTTTACTTACTCTGTAAATCATAATGTCTTACTTAGTAACAAAGCAGAACACATATGGTAAAATATATGGTCCCCATTTTCAGAGATCGAATAGTTTTCTAAAAAGTACAGACATGTTTTATTTGATATTGGCGGTTGTTTTATGCTTTAACATGACTATTGTTTGGAGTTTCTTGTATTTACCAGCCACATCGCTGAATGTAACGCATGTGACAGACTGGTAAAAAAAAGTGGAACCGTAAGAAAAGCAGGAGAAGGAAACAGAAGTATTTTAAGTCTCCTAAGCTGTCGCTTCTAGTGATGGTTTTGCCAGGGAGTGAGAAATTGGGAGGAGAAGAAATGGTGGAGCATTTCATGGCCCAGGGCGCACTTCCTCGAGCTGTTGCTAGAGGGAAATACAGCTGTAACCAGTTGGAAGCTGAGCTATGGAGGGAGAGAGAAATAAAGTGAGGAGGTGGCAGGGAGTGGTGATGAGATGATGAAGAGAGAGAAAGAGGGACAGAGAGGAGGAGGAATGGTGAGAAGAGTGGGGGAGAGAGTAAAAAATGGAGACAGTAGGTGACAAGAAGGTAGGATGAGAGAGAAGAAGAGAGAGAGGGAGTGAGAAGATAGAGAAAAAGCAGAGCGAGGAGTGTGAGAAAAAGAGGAGGTGAGAAAAGGAAACCATCCCCCTTCCAAGATCTCAGGGAAGAAAAATACATCTCTATATCTATGGAATATCTATATATAAATGTTACTTATATTTATATGTAAAAGAAGCAATATCTATATCTAAATTCTCAAATAACACCTGAACAGTTAATATCTAATCACTAATAAAGGCCGAATACAAAGCATTGGGGTTGAAATTACTTGTAGTAATGGCTCACATTGTACATTCAGCAAAATGTACATCACCACAGCATCAAGTCCATCAGTAACACAGCATATTCATGTCATACTCACCAATCTGCTGCTATGAGTTATGTTTTCATTCACTAATTAATTCCAGTCGTCTCTACTTTGCTGTTTTTTCAATCGCCAGCAAACTTCCATCTCTGTTAAGTTACTGTCAAAGACACAAAACTTCCTGCAGATAGAGAACAGTAGAGTAAAGCTTTAATGTCCCCAAAGGGGCAATTTGGCTTGCAGCCATCAGTCAGTAGCAGTGAT
This sequence comes from Scomberomorus guttatus, assembly GCA_038419695.1. Taxonomy (NCBI): domain Eukaryota; kingdom Metazoa; phylum Chordata; class Actinopteri; order Scombriformes; family Scombridae; genus Scomberomorus; species Scomberomorus guttatus. The sequence continues at coordinate 8,865,277 of CM076461.1, forward strand.
ACAAAAGAATTAATTAAAAACAACCATCAATACTAAAAAGTACACGATAACACCAACGTCGCTGTTGTCATTTGTCACCAAAACAATCATAAAAAAGCAGCGAAGAAAGAAGCCAGAGACGCCGAGTCACATCCACAGGCCAACTTACATTTTGTTTACGAAGCCGATCGCTGATGGAATAAAAGACCTCGTAGATGTTTCACACTAAAACTCCACCAGCAAAAGACTGGCCTTCCAGTCACCGGAAGACTTTGAATGTGAAACATCTTTACAGGAAGTGTTCAGTTTTAATGGCAGTAGCTAAACAATGATCGAAAAACGGCAACAGAGAGGTGACATGACTATGTTGTTGTACAGATGGAATTCATGTTGTGGAAATTATATCGAGACAGCAGATAAACATTATCTTGGTTCCACCTCTGCAATTTGTTCAGCGATTGATGTAGGTTTAGTGTTGTGTTCACTGACGTTTATTTCCACCGGTTGGAGTAACAATCGACTAATCACAGCTTTTTTCGATTAATATACGATACTAGAATGATGATGTCTTCCTCCTTTTCTGGGTAGCTACTTAGCTGCATCTGTGAAAAATGGCAATAATGGATAATGAATAACATCAACACCACTGTACAGGTTGTCGACTTACAGAGATAACAACTCTTGAATCACCATATGTCTTTGACAGTCATGAAAATGTAATGCTCCTAGCATCAGCTACCACAGCTGTGGGTGACTAAAAATGACATTGGTAGGGCAGATACTGTATGTCACTTGCTACTAATTGGTTAGGGGGAAAAAACAAACATGAAGTCAGCTAACATGAACACAATGTCAGGCTGAATGAATGAAGTGACACCAAAGGGCAGTTCCAGTCTAATTATCAGGTTAGGTAAACATGGAGGAAGTGTTGAGTTCAGATTAACAGCAAACTCTATCAATGGCAAATTAAAATGGTAACAGATCATGAAACAGGGAGATGTTTAAGTAAACATATACTTATAAAAACTGTAGGATTAAAAGCCTGTCTGTAATATGAGCCTCTTTCAAATAAAGGCCTGCTTCTCTCTACAACTAAGGTAAAGCTGCCAGGCATTATTTTAAATTTACGCTATATACTGTAGGTGCATGTTAGAGAAAGAAAGAGTCAGAGAGGTCCACCATCTATATGGAAAGACGAACATGATAGAAAGAGAGAGACATCTATAAAGAGAGAGGGTGCAGAGGAGAGCACTGGAGCGAGCAAGGTACACAATAGGGAAAAAGGCGAGAGAGCAGGCGAGAGAGAGCGAGGTGTTGTAATTACTGCAGTGTACCCAGACAGAATTAGCTAGACGGACAGTGATTAACCTTTAAGGCTTGCTGGGCCATGGGAGGGAAATAATTAGATTTCCCCTCTCTCTCTCTTTGCTATGGGGACGGCGGAGAGTGGAGGCTCATCGCTTATTGCTTACAGTCAACAGAGACGGACTGAGGCACTCCAAATAGAAAGTGATACCCAAACAACAGCCTCAGTGTCAAAAGGACGGCCTGATAGAGGCCCTTTTGACTGGATTGCAGGGAGCCAAGATACTTTAATGTAGTGGCTTCCAAACTGGGGGTGCAGCTCCTCAGGGAGCATGAAGGCATTGCAGGGTTGGAGCGAATGGCCAGGAGGAATAATGTGGCATGGTACTAAAATTTAATGAATCTGATTAATGTTGTAATAATAAACAAACAAGTGTTTTCACACTGGCAAGGTTATCACAATTCAGATTAGCAAGGTTTGACAGTGAGGAGAAGGTTCAAACACAGGGTCAAACTGGGCAATCATATTCTTGCACATGACAATAGCACAGTTAATATGAGTCGAGAGGACATAACAAAGCCTGTCTTGTTTGCACTTTTTCCCCACATGACTAAACAACGTTGTCAATTAAGTTTAAGTTGCATTTGTTATTTGTACAACAGCAAACCAAGATGAAATGAAACATGCTGTTCATGGTCTTGATAATGGTATTCGTATAAAACATTCAACTCAGCTACTCTTGTTACAAACTTTTACAAACTGTTTTTATTTTAAATAAACATTGACATTGATCTAGTGTAATTAAATACATTGAAAGTACCTCTTTACCCATGTTACTTTTAATTATCTGAAATACACCTGACACAGTATATTCATGTCGCATCTACAGACACACATCTGCGACGGGCTTATTTATTGACTGCTGTGTTCACATAGATAAAAATATCATTGCTGTCAGGTGAAAGCTGTTTTTCTCCAAAATGAAATGGCATGAAATGAAAAATAAAATAAAATATAAATTTGTCCTCTGCTGGTGGTGAGATGTGTCTCCCTATCTTCAACCTTCCAATTTCAGAGTAAATACAAAAATATAGCCTTGTATTCTGCTTCATTACCATGCGTTCATCCAACTTATACCTAAAAATTCAAATTTTCCTCAACTCACCAAGGAAGGAACATATCCTCCTTCAGCTGAACTTTGACAATATTGGATTTATACGGTTGTCAGTCAAAAACTGTATTGTAAACTCTCATTCCTCACCATCTCAAATAAAACCTATTTCTGTGACAGTTAATGGCAAGAATGTGCATTATAGGGCCCTTTTCAAACACAGCTGTCCTACTATGTTGTTCAGAAGGCAGGAGATCAAAATAAAAGATAGCATCCACAGAAAAAAAATGTCAGCACTCAAGTAAAATATGAAAAAGTAAATACATAAAAGAAAGCCAATAAAACAGAGTTTTATGAGGTGATTTAAAATATGATACAGGTTTAGTTGGCACAACAGTCTAGTCAATTAATGTTTTTTCTTGTCTTCGTCTGAGATAGACATGCTTGTTGTACAGTGTATATTTAGCCTTAACATCTGTATCCATAGAAACAAACGAAGATCTTTCTGTACCTGACACAAAATGTAGAGGGCAAGTTGAAAAATAAAAGTATCTGTCTTTCTTCTGGCAAATTGAAGTGAGCTGTGACTTCATCTTTACCCCTCTGACAGCTTAAAAAGTCAGACTATGTAACAATGGAAAAGAGGGAATGAGAATCTTATGATTAATTAGGTTGTTTTCTTGATAATGGCATTTAACCGTTCAACTACTTGTGTGTAAAAAGCCTCTAGTGACTGCACTGAATCTCTCTGAATTAACTCTAATACAAAGATTGGAAGCCATTAAGCCATCGCATTTCTCCCCTACTCAAAACAAACAAAAAAAAAACCCATTTTACTCTTTCTCTGTATTCAATTTCATGCTTATAACCATTTCAGAGTTTTCAATAACAGCCCAATGCCAGTAAATATGCTATTACTGGCTTGTGAAATCATCACTCTTAAAAGAAACTTGAATTACACAGCTGACAGAGCTCTATGAAAGTGGTTTTCTGAGTACATAGTGCTAATCTGTGAATGTAGACACAGGCTTGCTGTTTATGCTTCATTTACTGTAACAGAGTCTCATTTAAAAAGAGAAGACGAAGACAACTTTGGAAGAAATTAGACATAGATGCCTTCCAGTCTAACTTTCCTTCACTTTGTGCCTTTTTTATTGTCAACCTGAAGAAGTTTGTTTTGTTCAATCCACTCTTTACATTTCTTAGTACATGCTTAGTTAAAGGAATATTTTGAATGTCCGCTTTTGCCACTGAATCATATAAAATAAAAAAATCCAAAATTAGTAATTAAACATTTCAATCTTCTCGGAGGACCTAGTCTTTTGACATAGTTTAGGCGCTGTTCTTCATTAAAATAGGCTATAGTTAACAATAGCTGCAGTCACTTTTCTGAGCCTGAATCTCAGACAATAGTTTAAATTTCTTATTCTGGTCCCAGGGTGAAAAAGTTCAATAACAGCTTTTGTAGAGAACTGTGGCTCCAGGGCAGTAAATGAAGGAAGCTTTCCTGTTGTGCTTTAGTAGACCTCGGTTCCATTGCTCCAGGCACCTTAATGAATTATCTCTCTCCGCTTCATGGCTTCATAGAGGAAATCTCTTCAGTCAGAGATCTTGACTGAACAGGATGCCCTCCTCTGTCTTTATTCCATGCTTTTTAACTAGTTCAACATGTAAAGTTTGCTGACTTGAATATCTTGAGTGACAAGAGGAACTTTACTGAGCTAAGCACAAATAAAGGCTAGAATTGCACACTAGTGGGTTCCACGCGTTCCCCAGCTAGTAGATTAACACTTCATTTTACAGTCTGATGATTGTGGAATAACAAGCAGCCAAATCAATAACTTTTTTTAATGCTGACAGGCCTGAGGAGAGAGCAAGTGACGCCCTGTGGGCATGTGCAGGATTGGTTTGAATATTTCATCATAAAGTACACTTTTATCTAGCAGTCTATCTTCACTGAGTCCATATAGAAAACATTGCAGTAACATTACAGATATTCATCCACACTTGATGGATGGATACATTTACATTTTATATCTTGCTATCAGCTCTTAATTTTTGGCTGACTGACTTAAAGCTGCATAGGTCCTTTCAAGTGACAGAGCCCTCTAGTGGCCATAGTAATTTTGACGGCAGCAAAGGAGGAAATTACATTATTCTAGAGCAACAAAGTCAGCGTAGGCAGGAAGTGGAGGTGGATGGATGGGCCAAGAAAACATTGGGTTTTAACACGGGAGACCACTGTTCATTTCCTGTTTCCAACCATGAGGTCAACATTCTTAACCAAACCTTAACCGCTGTGTTGTCACATCATAAAACATATTTATTTATCCTTAAGCAGTGATTTGTAACGGTTTTAGGAAGGCACACACAAATGATGTCATGTCGCTGACAGGAGCGTCGGATCAGAAAATGCTTCTGTCGTTCTGAAGTGCAAGGACCCTCAGCGTATTTTGTCGTCTAATTTGGAGGACTTGTTGCATTAAACAGATGTGAAAGCATCAGATCCTATGTACCGTCAAACTGTGGAAACTTTAATAATCCACACTGCATCTGATCTGTTCCACAACTGAGCACAAAGTCAGTATTCTGTCGCTTTGCCCAGACGATGTCAAGGTAGAAGGGATCTTTACTGAAGGCCAACAGCACACATTTTCTGAGCAAAGTAGCCAAAGTGTGTCCTGTTGGCCATCCCACATGAATAGAATATCTTTCAAGAGTATCTTTCTATCCAAATTCTTCATTGAATCTGTTCACTCTGAAGACTTAAGGAGCTCCGGGTGACTACTGTCCTTCCTTTGGGCTCCAGTGTGTGGGGAGATGAGAGCTCTCATTATCCGAGTTCTCTCCTCAGGATCCTGCCCTCTGCGGAGGCCCTTCCTCCTTAAACCTCCCTTGACTCCATCTATCCACCCTCCCCTCTACACTATCTCCTCTCCTCTATTTCTTCCCCCCACCTCTCTCTTTTTCTTGCTGCAAGGGAAGGTCAAATTAATTCTTTTTCATAATTTCCTGTCAGTAAGATTCCTCCCTCAGAGACTCCATCTATGGCTCAGCTCCTGAAAGATGTGATTAAGGTGAAGACAAAGTGAATACCTGTGTCTGACCAAGTGAATAATGTTTTTTTTTTTCCTTATCCATATACATTTATAAGGTGTATGGTAATATCACACTCACTAAAGTCTCCCACAGTTTCATTTTTACTCTTCTTTGAATATGAATACAATGTAGATGCCTTGGGTAACACTCCACATTAGGAACTAATATGGGCTCATACTCACAAAGGAAATGTCATTTAGGAGCAAATGGCTTCACTGTTCAGATGACACAGTGCGCCCTAACCTCGCTCATTAACGCCGTGAGTCTCTGAGGGTCTCAAAGCCTGAACGCAGACATCCACAATATAGCTACGCACCTCAGATGGTAATAATGTTATGAAATACAGGGAGTAATTGCATCCCCTGTTGTGAAAGCACAGGCTCCTTTCATTAAGGCAAGAATTGAAACTGGCCTTGATAATGAAGGTAGAGCAGACACCCCATAGCAGGTATGGCATTCATTCAATCACTAAATGGAGTCCAGTTGTTTTTTTTTTTAAAATAAGAGTGGAGGGAGAAAGAAAATAAGGATGGCTAATGTGGCGTATTGAAAAGAATCCCCCTCCCTTCAAAAATATTTTTTATTACCTCAAGCTATAATTCTCCTTGACATGCAGTAAAGACACCCCTCACTCAGGGCCCCCAATTACAGCCTCACTCCAAACGCTCCACACTGGACTGCCAGTCGGCCATTTTCTTTTTTTCTGCTGGAAAAAGAGCAGAGAGGGAGTTGAGCATCGTCAAGGTTAGGCGAAGCACATTTCATCTAGTTGTACCCAGGGAGAAGCACGGGATGCACGAATACAACAAACCCACTCTTATACCTCCAACTCTGGCTCTCAAGGACACTAGAGCAGGATGTAACCGAGTATGAACAACATGTGCAGATCTCTTAATGAAGCTGAAGGAAAGAAAGAGGGCACCGCTAGAATTCAAACAATGTAAGAGAAAACGGAAAAGAATTAAGAGAGATAATCAACAAAGAGGCAGAGGAAGAACTAGCCGAGGTGCACAGGTGGAATAGCCTGAGGCACAGCACCGGCACTCTAGTCATATGTGATATGGTGTGTGTGTGTGTGTGTATGTATACACTCCATGTTCTGGCCTCTGACCCATGGCAGAGGAAAACAGATTGCTTTGATAGGTACACTGACATCACATGAGATGTTCTGCTCTTTTGCCAGAGTCTCCGGAGAGACCTCGCCGCCAGATGTCCAGCAGGGTTTGAAGCATTTGTGTAGCTTGCGCCCTATAACGTGACGACTGTAAGGGAAAATTTGCAGAGAGCTTAGCCGTCAATATACTATTTGTGTAGAAGTGATCTCTCATCACAAGGGCCAAGTCTCGGCAGAGTCTGGAAGCTGTCAGTCATGTAAACTTAATGGAGTTCATGCATTTTGCAGAACTGACCTAAATGGTATGTTGGTGTGAAATCACAACCTGAACTTTATATAACAAAGACGACCCCACTGGTCGATGAAACCCAAACGCTCAATAGTTTGCTGTTTTATGCCTTTTTAAACCAGAGGCAGTGGGTTAGGTTTCACTGCGCAGAGCCACATTCATTAGTTTATAGTGAAATGAGAAGCCATTAAAAAGTCATTCTATCGGACGCCTGGCAGCATGGCTGGTTCCACTCAGTCTGATGCTGTCTCCAGCCTCCCTGACCACCTCCGGACATCCAGGAGCCCAGACAGCATGGACAGACCATACTCCTGAGCACACGCCTCCAGCTTCCCAGCATTTGCTCCTGATCTTACCAACCTGGATCAATAGCCATAGGTCACTTACTGTACTTTGAGACTAGCCATTACACCATAAATGTTCCCGAACACTGGCTCCAGACTTACTGTATGTACGTATAATGGAGAAGAGGAAAAATGGCACTCAAGATGTTATTTTGCTCACTGTTCATTGTCAGGGCAACCACTATGCAATTTTGAGGTAATGTGGTGGTAAGCCTATCAGTTAATGGATTAACATAATGTGTTAATGTTCCCTGATACTTTATTTTATTAATATTAATAAGATAGATCCTCAGTATTGGAAGTTCCCAGCTTAGTATGTGCTTAGAACACAATTGCTTGCATTACAATTATAGTAGTTTTAGTTGCTCAATTGGGGGTCAAATACATGGTAAGAAATTTAAAACAAATTTTAATGTAAACGTGAGAACATCAGTTGCATTTTGAGTGTTGCTCACCTTTCAATATTTCAATACACATATAGACTTTGCAGTAGTCTATATAAAGACAAAAAATGCTTAACTATTGAGAGTCCTAGGTGTTACTAAAGGCTTCTGAGACCCCATGTATTTTGCACACTTTAGTACATCTTTACAGTAGGTCATGTCAACTTAAAGGGGACATATTTTTATGCTGTTATGATGTCGGATGTGTAAGTCAGGAGACCGGGATGTCTTATGCAGGAAAACATTTATTGAAGCTCGATCGAGGAGAACAGAGTTACAGTGGAAGTGAAAACACTGTGCAATGCCACTCGATTCTGCAGTCTACTTCTTAACCAAATCCTTACTACCTCCAAAGGTTATTCTTCACTCATATGTGCCTCTATTGGTTATTGAGCTATAAACAAGACACTGTGCTGATTAAAGTTAACTGAAGTCACGTAGTCTGTACACAGGTCACTTTCTATCCATTCTAAGAGGAGACCAGTGTGACCGTCTGCACAAAGCACAGCTCTCCACCCTCCATCTCCACCAGACCTTGGTTGCCATAGGATACATCCAGCCTTATCAAGACAGCTGCTTACCCCAGCCAACCTCAGTAGACAGAGAGATGAACTGCTCTGAAAGAGACAGGTCATGACCTACTGCTCCCAGGATAGAAAATGACCAGATAATGACCCGGGGAACACAAATCTTTCCCCCACACCGAGTATAACTCCACCAATCGAAAGTTCAGTATCCTAGTGATTAACTATTAGGGAACTTGCAAGTTATTGCTGTCTGTTTATGTGTGCATCAAGCAGACATAGGCGGCTAAGCCAGGAGGAAGAGTGACAGACATAAAAAGAATATTTACTCATTGAATCACCTCAGAACGCACAGTACCATAGATGCATAAAAAACGAGCATAAAGGAGAGTGAGAGAATGGTGTTGAGTAAAAAGAGAGAGGGATACCAAGGACATTTTGAGGGAAATGAGGTGCAACGAGTAGGTACATAAAAGGAAATGATGTATATTACGCCAGTCCAGGATCATGGTTTGTGTATCGAGGATTTATGGCGACGTGCTTAGCAATGGCACAGCACTACACCTGATCATCCATTATTATTGTAACTCTCACTTTGAGGGCAGACATGATTGATGGGGAGCTGTTAATGACTTTGGGTTTAAATTGTTATTACCACAAAAGTGACACACAGTATTTAAAAAGGAGGTCTTAGCAACTGCCCATTGCTGTGAAAGAACACAGTAATTTGTCAACTAATTGATCTAAAACATGGATCAATGGAAGACAAAACAGTAAGAAAAGCCTTTCACACTTGTTTGTAGAAACATGTAAGCAAATAAGATACTGTAGGTGACTTCTTAAATATAGCATTTTCTGTTACAAAAGTACATTTAGTACAGTGCATTTTCAGAACAAAAGCTCACACTGTAAGTAGTCTGTGGCTTGATCTGTTCCTCTACGGGCAAATTATAAGCAGAAATGAACTGCCCACTCCTGTTGGACCCAGCAAATGGAGTACTTCTACTCTAATCAATGTGATTGTACTCTTGTACACTCTAATAGCCCTCCCCTCCCACAATCTCTGAAAAGGCATACATGATAGTGACTCGCTGTAAAACACAATTTGTAAAAAAAAAAAAAAAAAAGATCAAGAGCAAGCCTTGCATAAGAAACACTGATCAACCCACCCCACGTCAGTTGTAATTGGTGCCATTAGTCTTTTTATGCTTGATTGGCTGCCAAAATGTCAGCCGATCTATTTCCCTCTTGTCGCTTTTTTTTTTTTTTTTTTTTGAACTGTCAGTAATTAAAAGTGATTCTCTACTTGTCTTAGTGCCAAGTGGGAGACTTAGAAACAAAAACTGGAGACTGAATGGTTTGTTTTTAACTAGTGGTGAAAGTTCTGGGAAGCAATGCTTGTTATCATAAAGCACACTCTCAGCACAGATACTGCACATTGGACGGTATTGTGCCCGCTGTGTGTGTTGGGTTTTGATGAAAGCAATTAAACATGACATTGAAATAACACTGTACCCTGAATGACTCATGTTCAACGTTTTATTGACCCTGGTGGAAAATTAGCCTTTCAGGAGAGCGTGCAGAGTGGTCTGAAACAAAATTTACAGCAATATATATGAGACAAATTAGAATAACAAATGGAAAGAGCTGAAAATTGAATAAGCAAAGAGGATGTTATCTGATGTAGTCCAGCAGGTTTCACTTTATAAAGGTCGTGGTTCTCTACTGTTTTTAGAAGTTTGATGGTTTGACATGAAAAAAATACGTCATTTCAACAGAACAATATGTATTATTTTGACTGCCATCATTCCCTCATAGCCCTTTGGCTGCTGCTGGCCCTGATGCTATCATAACAGTTTACAACACCTACCTAGCTTGTATACAGATTTTTTTTTGCTTATATCACTTTTAGCTATGCTGGCAGCGTGGCTCAAGGGATGGCAGTGTCAGTCAGTCCACCACTTTGCTCCAAAGTGGATAGATTGCCATGAAATTTGGTACCAATATCCACGGTGCCCAGAGGATGAATCCTAATGTAGTGACAGCCTGACTTTTTGTCGAGTGCCATCAGCAACTAAAAAGTTTAACTTATTCATCAAAATTTCTCAACATCTACTTGATAGAGTGGAACTATTTTTTTTTACAGGCATTTATGGTTCCCAGACGATGTATACTAATGATGTGGGTGAAATATCCCGACAACTATTGAATGCATTACCATGAAAGTTCATTCATGTTCTCCACAGGATGAATTGTACTAACTGTGGTGATCACTTAAAGTTTTAATTTGTCCAATATGGTTTATAACCAAATACCTGCAAAACTAATTCTGATTCTGATCAGGCTCAGCTGCACTTTGTGTTCAGTGCTAATTATCAAATGTTAGCATGTTTACCAACTGAGATGGTAAACATGGTAACCATTATACCTGCTAAACATCAGCATGCTAACAGTGCCACTGTTAGCATTTAGCTCAAATCACCACTGTCCCTAAGTACAGGCACACAGAGCAACTAGCATGGCTGTAAACTGTTAATCTTGTTTGAAGCCAAACTGCCGTATAAATCCACACATTTCAAAGGTTCTCTGACTGGAAGGTGCTTGGCATATATGAATAAAGACATTGGGATAATATTTGTTTTTGACTTTACAGGTTATGATTTTATAGGTTATTTATGAGTGAAAGGTGCCCTCTGGTATCAGCATTAGCATCTTGTAAAGCATTCATTGACCCCATGATACTTAGCCCAGTTTTAGGGGAACTTTACTCCCCACATGTATCTGAAACAGCAGTGGTTTAAGCTTTGGGTTTTAAACAGAATTAATTGTAAGTGAGCTGTGCTTTTTATCCACAACACCACCACAGGACCTCAAGCTTCAGAGGCTTTTTAACTTTTATTTAATTACTTAATAAATATTTAGAGGCAAGGGTTGCCAGAGGGATGAAATATAAATGGGTCTTTTTTGCAAATAGCTCATGATATAAGTCTCTGCACATATCTATTTTTTTCTCTGTGTTGATGATACTTGTGAGTGTCTGCGCTCAGGGGTTTTGTGCTGCATGTGCATAGGTGTGAATGTGCTCGTATGTAGAAAATATTTTCTGAACAACAACACGCTTCCACACAGTCAACATCTTCCCTTTAAGCTCTCTTCAGAACAGCTTTCTGTTCATTTTCCCGGGCCTATTGCCCGAGCGTGTTATGTGTGTGCTACAGGAGAGGAGTTTGGGCTGAACTTTCCATCCATTAAAGATTTAGCTTGTTCACAGAGGGGAGTTATTAGAGGCAGGGGCCCCTGCTCCTCAGGGAGAAGTTTTACATCAGGACCAGTTTGTTGCATTGTCAGAAGATTAAAGCCAGTTTGTTGAAAGGTTTTTTGTTTTTTTTTGGCTATTGCACATGGTTGATCTTCCTCCACCCCACCACCCCCACCCCTCATTCATACACCAGCCACAAATGCCAAACTGGTCTCCTTATCTCTCCTTCTTTTGATTTCCTATTCAGTCTGTTTTATCTATTTATTTACATGTCAGTGTCTCCTGTCTTTCATTGTCTCTCCACTTCTGTCATTCTATTCCTCCCACATTGCTGCTTCATTGTTACAGGAGCAGTGCTTTTATCCAGCAGCAGCTCTAGGATCTTTGCTTTCTTGAAATGGTTTCCTTTCATGTTTACTTTATTCCCTTCCTTGTTTTTTGCTTATTTCTTTCTCTCTTCTTGTCTCTACTGCATCTGTATGCCTTCCACGTTCTGTCTCTGATATTGGTCAGCGATCCTTTGCTCTCGCCAGTCACTGTGCTTGAGGGACATTCGTGATATAATTATAGCTTTTGATTATCCTGCAGACTGACCCCAGGATGGCCTGGCCCTGATGCAGCACCAGTCTGCCAGCCGCTACTACTGCTGCAGCTAATGAGGGACGCCTATTGTTTCTCACTGCTGGCTGACTCCTTGATTTATTGTTTCACTCAGTTTATAACAGTGGCTGCATTCCTGTATATTAGGAAACAGTAAATAATGAAGTTTACTCTACGACTGATGTACTTATCTCGTGGTCTTTTGCAGACATGCTTGCCGATGCTAAATAGCAGCATGTATCTAGCAGTGATGTAGCGGTAGATGTATAATCCCTCATGTGGAAATTGGTTTTTACCACAGCTTCACATGCGGCATCATACTACATAACTCTGACTTGACATTAAAGCCTGACATATAGCTCGTTCTCAAAATAAAAATGCAAACAGCACATCAAAGTTAAGCAGAATGATGAGGTGCATAGATGGTAAGATAGACTTAGCAGACTGTGGTAGGATGGGAAGTATCCTACATTTACTCCCCTTCTCATTGTAGCTTTAAGGATTGTCACTAATATGGGTTTTGGTAGAAAAAAGATCTAATAAAGCATCATATTCAATCTATCAAAATAAAAAGGATGACACAATATTGATCCAATCTGTACCTTCTTCAGGATTTCCTCCCATAACCCTGGAGAGTTGTTTTTTTGCAACTAACTTTTATAGTCCTAACCATTTGAACTACTTTTCAATTATTAGCTTAGTCTAAGTGTGAGAATATAGGGTATAACGCTAGTTGCAATTCTTTAAAGCCCAGGGTGACATCTTCAAATTGTTTATTTGGTATGACCAACTATCAAAAGGCCCAAAATATTAATTTTACAAAATTTTACAAAGATGATATTTGCAAAACTGGAACAGGCAAATGACAATTTTACTTGGGAAAAAAATGGTTTCCAAATTATTTTGATTTGTTGACTGACTGTTAAACAACTATTCAATTAATCGACTAATTATTTCAGCACTTTGGTCATCCCTTGTCTACTAGAGACAAAAGTCACTAGATGCTCTGTTGCTATCAATCAAAAGATTTTCCATCGGAATGATTGACTTTAGATGTCAAACCAGTGGAGCATAAAGTTGTCAGTGCAGCGGATGCAAGGAAAAATTTATGCTCCCACTGATATACAGTATACTCCTCTTTTCCCCCGTCTGGAGTTCGTTCCACTCCTATGGGCTCACAATGCATACGCTGCAGCTTTGACTGAACCGTGTGCATGTGTGTGTTTGTTGGAGGACGTCTTGAATATAGAGGTGTATGTGTGGGGGGCAGGCATGGGTAACTCTATATGTGTGCATATTTTTTAACCTTTATTTAATCAGAAAAGGTTGAGTGAGCGTGCAGCACACTGTCTCACAGAGGCACACATGTATGCATTATTCTTCACATTCCCTACAGAAAACAGATGCATAAATATCCAAGGCTATAGCTGCTCCTCTTCACACCATATGTATTATTTTTCATTGTATTCAGATTCACAATATCACACGTTTTAGCTGATGAGCTTCTGCCGAAGGCAGTATTGTGAACATCAAACTTATACTGTCTCAATGTACTGTATTTTCTACTTTAGAAACATAGGTGAGAGGTGATGGAAGAATCAGAGGTCAATTTGACTGCTAAAACAAGAAAGAGGGTCATTTAACTTTCGATTTAAATCTCCACAGTGTTGCACAAACACACTCCAGACCTGCACACACACACACACACACAAACTTGCACACACAGCGATATAGAAACCCATCCGCATTTACATACCCAGTGACTCTTTAATGAGCCGCCATCTAATGATACAGCCACCTGTGACAGCTTTAGTACAGTTGTAATTTTCAACTTAAATACGGTCATTGCTTACAGTTCTGTCACCCTGTGCACGTGTGAGCGGATGAACGAGACACTAACCAGAATGAACTGGCTTGTGTAGGCATACCAGCTCTGCTCATTTGCTCATTTTGCCATGTACACGAGTGCTCTTTTGTAATTAAAACAGCTGGTAGTGTGAATGCTGATATTGGGGGGGAAACATTGTTGGTGTTTATAACCTTGACAAATCAAAGGGAACCTCTGTGACCTCTGAAACTCGTTTGGATGTACACACACACACGCACAAATGCTCGGTGTCCTAACCGTAATTATGCAGATGGAGAGGAAGTAAGTGGCTAGCGAGCAACGCTTTAATTTGAATTCCTCCTTTCACCCTCCGTGTTTCACTAATAGTTCCATTTACTGTAATTTGTTCCGCCTGAGGCAATGACTCATAACAAAAGCATTTGGATGTTAAACAAATGTACAACACACGTGTATGTACGCACACTCCCTTCGTCCCCTCCTTGATTCTTTACACATTTTACCTCCCCTTTTTACACTTTTCTCAAGTCCCACTCCTATCATGCCTCTCCGTCTCCACCTTTTCTAGACTATCAATGTTACAGCTTTTGGCTGCAGAAAGTGAAGAATTATGGCATGTCAGTGTTTTAAGTGTTGCCACTATAAAATGGGCGCAGAGAAACCATAAGAAGTAGAATGAGGCAGCCATGCTCTGCTATGCCAGCCATTTACTACCCTGGCACGGTAATATCATGATACAGTGCACACTTGGGGCACATGACACCAAATCTACCCAGCAGATATTTATGAGGGATATATTATTTTTCATTATGCACACATTAAATCATCAGTTGAAATATTACACAGGCTCTTGCTCTTTTCTTTTTTTCCCCCCATGATTCTGATTCCACTCTGGAGCCTGACAACATTTGCAAAAACTCCTGTTTTTGCTTTAGAGTTTTATTTGCCCATTACCACACTGACTTGGAAGTAGTTCACTTTTGAGTGCCTTTAACTCTAACATTGTCTGTTTGACTCTGACAAACACAGTACAGATTGCTACTTAGTCAGTTCCCAGTGGAGAAAATGTCGCTCTTTTGAGGATGTACCCGCTCTGTGATCTTTTATGGGACATTCTGGTTCTTGTGTTTGACTGCAGCAGTAATACTTGAGAGGGCAATTGGAAAAGGAACAAATGTCTGCATTATCAAAGTACCCGTAATCACACTAAAGATCCTCCTCCAGGATATCATGGCTTCACTATTTACCACATCACTTGCTAGCTTCCTGTTCCCACAAGAGTGTTGTGTTTATGGGAATTAACAGCACAGGTGTTTCTCTGCCGCTCTGCTCGGAAGAAAGTGCCCATTGTATAAATATCTCCTGACAACAGTTTGACCTGTGCTACTTTCATATTGATTGGGTTATGAGATGCACTGTTTGCTAAATGGTCTACACAAACTTCACCGCTGCATCTCATCTGTTTTACACCTGCATCATCACACTCGCTAACCTTTCTGGAGTTAAAGGTTGTCCTGTAGCAACACTACCTTGCCTTCCCTGTCACACATGAACTGCACAAACGTGTCGGAACGGAGGTAACTGACATGTAGGTGTGAGTGAGTCACTGTTTGCTCTGTTAAGCACATTGTTGATCTGTGCATACTCATTTGGACTGTGGGCCCATAGGACTCTGCGTTCAGTTTCCCAGAATAAGAATGTTAGTCTTGGATCACTGGCCTGGTTTCCTTCAGCATCTTATTCATGCAGTCATACCAAGCCTCTCAGAGGAGGAACAGTAATTTACATTTTGTCTAAATTTAGATTTACTTTAAAGGCCCCTTTAGTATTTCTGACTAAATAAATTCAGCTATATTTGCATGTTGTTCATAATTAAATACCTTTACTCATAGATTAATTTTTTGCGTGTTTCTCAGCCAGTCATAATTAGGCATATAGGCCAGTTTTACTCCAGTGTGTACAACCTATACTTTCACAGAAAACATCAATAACTCTGGTGTGTAGTCTTTAATTTAAAAGACCTGTCAATAAATGTAGGAGTGACGGCAAGTTCCAGTCAGAATTTTAGAGGTCTGTTTGGCTCTGGGGGTTTTGGCCACTTGAGGGCAGCAGAAACAAGCTGTAAACATAACATTGACATGTTACCACCTTAAAAGTTGATATTCAGTCACTTTTTAGCATTTTAGTCTCCTTCCAAAAATAGGCTAAATCTGAGGCTAAATGTTCACCAGCTAGTCGCTAACTTTGTCTGTGTGTCCGTGCTGGGCAGGTAGCATACAGCGGGTTCATCAGAGGTTTTTCACTAAAAAAAAAAAAAAGCTGCCTGCATGTTGTGGGTCGTAAAACCAAAACAATGAGCTGAGAGATGCAAAAAATTCTCTGTGGGTTCATGACTACAAGTGAGCCCTTTCACATTACACATAGTCCGTTGGTCCGCTGGTAAAATGAAAATATTTACTAGAGCAGCTTTAAGTTTGAATAACAGATTGTGTCTTTAAAAGAATATCCCACTGAAAACCCATGTTTTGACTCAAAATACAGTATGGATAAATACACAGCTTTTAGTTTTCAAAGCACCCTTTTCCACATTCTTTGAAAACACACTGTCCATGTTGTATGGTCAAGGAAGTTTCAAAAGATAGGGGAAAAAAATGACAGAAGGATTAGTCTTAATGATATAACTCATTTTGATGTAAAGTTCAGAGAAATATTGCCTGGGTTCCCATTCTCATGCAGTACTAAATTGAGACGTTTCAAGATCTAAATCAGCACGTTGCCTCTGGTTTGCCTCTGTGGCGGTGCTTCTTCTTCTGAGAATTCCTCGTGAATTTTATGTCTCCTGACAGTAGGCAGTAAATTTATGTATGTGAATACTTAAATTTAATGACATTCACATCTGATAAACAGGGGCCCTACCGACCACCGTATTTTACATCACTGCTGCTATTCTTAGGCTCTTCAAACACACCGAGTCCCGTCTAGTCATAGACTTCATTTTGCCTCTCGTGTGTGTCCTCTGGGACTGTGTTTCTAACAGACGATGGAGAAGTAAGGCTGGTGTAATTAAGGTGTTGGACTGAGGAGCTGGTTATGATTTTCTCAGTCATAATTTGCCAAGTTATTAAAAGGTAAGACTTACAAGGAGGTTTATTGTTATTCAAAATTAGAATGTGCAGTGTCAGTACAATTGCTTATCTAATGATGGTAGCTGCATAGGATATTATCATTGCCCTGCTGTACACACCCTAGCTGGTCTGCTACCGTGCAGTGGCTAACGAATGTGCATAAGAAACATGTTGATATGTTGATGTTAACTCTTGCATCTGTACCAATCTGTGTTTGACAAGGAAGGGAGGGAGAAAAGGAGGATGGCAAAGAAAAAGTTTACTTAGTTACATCCCACCAACATATTGATTTTTTTTTTTTTAAGCAATGGAGGAGAATCAGGAAGCAGGAGCCCTCACGAATATCAGTGGCAAAAATCAATTTCAAGTGTTGAAGTGATCACTGACAGACAGACGTTGTTACTGATATCTGAAAAACACAGATTGTTTCTTTAGTTTTCGTCTGTGCAGAGGGAATGACACAATTATCGTTTTGAGTGCGTTTACTTTGATTATTTCTATACTTGAATGGATATTTCTAATGAAGCTCTCCTCATTTAATGATATTCTCTAACTTTCAATTTTGATAGTGTCATCTAAAGACAATTTACAGACAAAGACGTTCATTTTTCTTATTTTTGAGGGTTTCTCTCTCATATTGATGGGCTAGACTGATGTTTTCAGCGCCCTTCCCTTCCACAGGAAGGGAACACAATAGTGTGACAAATAACACAACAGGAAGACGCATCTTTCACACAACACCAAGAAAGATGATAGTCATCAGCTGTTATTATGTTCAGGTCTGGATGCTATCCATCCTTGTTTACCATCACATGGGAACGCCGGGCAAATGTCAGACAGATGCTTCAAAGTTCATCACAATGGACCATTTTATGACAGGAGGCAGTCATTTATACGTGCACTCATGCATGTGCACACACTGCCCTGTGTGCAAAGACTTACTCTTGAAACTGCAACCATCATACACAACCTTTTATAGATGCCATAAAGATGCATTAGCTAGATCTTCCTTACTGGCAGCCCTTTGTCAATTAAAACCAGAGGTCCATCAACATGCGACCTTTTCAAATATCCGGCCTCTGTCAAAATGGAAGTATGCAGCTGCATAGTTTAATCCTGACTAGCAGCCAACAACGTTGACTTATTCATCACCTCCATATTTACAGCCCAGACCGTATACAGAGAAGGCACTTAAAGCCAATCTGTCTGCCTCTCCCATCTCCGCACAACATTTTTCATGTTCTGCAAAATAACATGAGATGACGTGTCAGACTCCTTCCCACACATTCCATCTCTTTTTCATAATCCCCTTTTCTGTGCTTTCTCTCTCTTGCTGTCACTTGCTGTCTTATTCCTCTCCTGTACTTTTGAACTTTTTCCCCCTTAATCCTATTTCCTAAAATGGCCCTGTGTTTCTAGCCAGCCCGTCCAGCGCAGCAGCGGGAAAATTAAGGCCCGGTCGTTCAGTTTCCAGCCAAGTTTAAATGAGCAGACAGGCAGAAAAAGAGAGAAGTAGGAAGGGAGAGCCACCAGCAAACAGATAAAGAAAGTGAGATAGTAAGGTGTGAGAGGGGATTGATGAAAGTGGTTACAGTGCTCACATTTTCGTCCCTGAACCAGATTACCACTGCCTGTTTCATAACCTTCATACACTGAACATATCCTCCTTTTCTTCTTTTTGACCATGTTTTTGTTTGTCTCTGCCAGTACTGTCTCTCCTCTGTTGCAGTTGGGGTCTTACTGCTTCAATTGGAAATGTCACTGTAAGCCTGTAATAGTGGGGGTATTTATGTGATGTGTGTAATGCAATACTGTCCTCATCAGAAAAATGACAGCATTGGTTATTTGCAAGAAGCAACCTCCGGGGCTGAAAAATGAAGCCAACGCGAAGTGCCAAAAACTGCAGTTCCTCGAATGGCTGGCTCCAAAAGTCAATCCCCATAGACCCCCATCTTAAAATGCCCAACTTTACAGCAGATATAAACATGTACAGCTTAGTACAAAAAACAGTTTTGGTCTATATAGTTAATTTCCTGTATGGGGGGTGAATTTTTATATAACTCACCCGTTTAAATTGAATTAAGCATAATTATTATGCATAATTAAGGGTGTGGCCGCTTTGAATGACAGGTAGGTGCCATCACAGGCAAGTCGCTACCATGGCAACAACGTTGATTAGTTAATGTAACCATGGCGTAACGTAGCCATAGTGAGCCGTAGCGGTCACTATTAGCCATGTGTTTTCACTTCATGAAAGTTAATTGTAACATTTTGGTTGCCTAAAAAGTCTTGATCAGCGTTTGGTTGTACTAAAAGACCCTCTAAGGAGTCGGATGTTTAGTTTTTCTGGTAGAGACATTTTGTTTTAATGGTTTTAAGCCTGTTTTTAACTAGCGAAAATTAGCACTAGCATTAGCATTATGACAGTTAACCATAGACTGTAAATGCACCATGCTAACCAAGCTAGCAGCTAGCATTAGGGTCAGCGCCACCCTCTCGTCCAAATATGGTCACTTCTGGTTCCAAAAATCCAAGATGGCCACAATCAAAATGCGAACTCAAGGCTTCAAAACAGGAGTCCACAAACCAATGGATGACTTTATGGCGGCTACGTCCATTCTTTTTTTTTTTTTTACATTTTACAGTTATTGGTAAAACCTTTCTTTATGTTTTTCTGAAGACTGCCCTTTGTGGCAGTGCAAATATGACTGTCATTTCTGAGAAGCAAATGTGGGAGTAGCATGACATTGTAATAGCTGTGCAAAACCTCGTGGGAGGAAATCAGGGTTGATGGTTGGCTGTACAAAGTATCTGACTTTGATGCTGGACACCATGGTTCGCATATCATCTCCAAACAGTCAGTGTTGCAGTCATGGTAATGGAAAAAAATTGAAATTTATTGCCCACCAGAGTGGAAAATTGCCTTTATCTTACAGAAACACAAAAGCAGCACACAAATATGCAACATATAAAACAAATATTCCAAAAAAAAAGACAGTATACTTGTAAAAATACAAATAAAATATACTTAAAAGAAAGCATAAACATTAAATTGTGAGTTGGTGCAAGTCTTTTTTTTTTTTAAATGCTGATGTTGCACTTAGAACAAAAGACTTCCCTAAACACTTGCCAAAGGCACCCTGAAGCATCTCTTAAAGTTCAGAGTCTCAAACTGAGGAAATAAAGGATGAGAACTGTCAACCGTGACCACGAATAAATGTATTTATTGTGTAATTCCTGCATGTGTGTGTGAAGGGGAACAAATGAGTGTGTGTTTGCTGTGTGTGCCTTTCCAAAAAGTGTGTAATTAAATGCATTTGTTTGCTCGTGTTTAAAAATTTCCATCTGATATGAAGTGACACTTGCGAGCTGGTTCAGGCAGCCCAACTCGAGCTGCTGCTCCACTTGCATGCCATACTCCCCTCACTCTAATATTATTCCGGCACACCTTTATAATCATGGCGGCATATTTAAGCCATCAGTGCTCTGCTCACACTTTGCTGCATACCTGCTGCCACACTGCTCACATGCTTGCTTGCTGCCATTTGCCGCCGCTGTTGCTGCCGTTCACATAGCATTTCAAAAGCCCCACCCCCACCCCAGCATCCACCTGTAGGCTCTGAGACTATTTTCCCCTAGGGGGGGAAGTTAAGTATCGTCGCTCCCCACTACCTGCTGTGTAAGATTAATATTTCTTCGTGGGGAGCGACAAGGTCAGAGCCTAGACGCTAAACACTAATGCTGTACATATTCTACATTTAAATAATAATCCACTCCACATGAGTTGGCTGACTGAACTGTGATAGTGGGAGGCACGACTTGTTTTCTTGCCACAGTGCAGCACGAAAGAGTCAGAGAGACAGGTAAAGAGTGAGGAGGGGACAGACAGATGTGAGCGAGACAGACCTGGAGAGACTACTTACACTGCATCAGGCTCAAGGGAAATCTAACCAGGCAATATCCAAACCAAGTTGCTCTGCTCCTGCCACCTTAGCCCCACACAATTACAATACTATCTGACAAAGATATTGAGCGCAGATCCCTTGCTATTTCTGTGGAATGCGTGTACCCAGCTTGAGTCTGATTTTATATAAAAGTACCAAAAATGGCATTAACGCTGACTTATTGAAAAGCGACACTATGCAGCCAGGCAGAGCGGGCAAACACAGTAAGAATATGTTGACTCTCCCCAGTCAAGGAGAGACAACATACAGAAGGTGACTGAAGTACTCATCTTCTTGTCTGAGGTGGAGGTTGTATTTTTTCAAAAGGTGACCTTTGTCTCCATGCCACCTCTGAAAGAGTTCATGGGTTATGCATTGTCAGGGACTGAGTAGAGAAAAGAACAGCCTTTATGAATGAGGGCTGCATGAGGAAAGAGTAAAGGGTAAAAAAAAAAAAAAAGTAAACACACACACTCATACATGGACAAATTGTTGTCTTGTCCTTGAAATGTGTTTTTATAATAAGGCACTTTTTCTTGTCTTTTTCATCATGTGATTTCTCTGTTTCAGCCGCATATAAGTTTGTCATTTATAAAGACCTTATTGAGAAATATTTAGAAAACAGTATGTACATGACAAATAGTTTGGTCGCTACACCTTTTAAGTAAAAACTATGAAGATAACATGACAAATTATAGCAAAAAAATTAAATAGCTGGTAGCAAGCAGCATGAAAAATGTTGTGGCTACAGCTACAAAAAAGAGCATATTGCTTTGGAAAAAATAGCTACACACAATTTTTTCAACAACACCTGTAGTTGTGTTTGAATTTTTTGTACCTTTAATTAAATTAATGGACTCACAGATGTAATGTAAATGTACTATACTAAATTGAAACTAATATACAGCCAAATTCATCTCCGCCTGGGATGCTTCACCCTAAACTGGCCATCGTTTTAGCATTGTTGAATAAAATTAATCATGTCATGATGAAGGTAGTTCAATGTCCCCATTTTTCCTACTTCCTACTAGCAATTTCAAAAAAATCTGGTAAATATAATATGTTATCTTACCTGCCAGTAAATCAGGATGTTTTTCTCGTGTAGATGAGGTATCTTTAGGTGGTTTCACAAACTCTTTTGGAAAATCGTGAGATGTATTAGTGCTTTTCTGCACCTTAAGGGTTTTACCAGAAGAAGGTAATGAAGAAGCAGTATCAGGCTGATGAAGCACTTGGGTGAATACCTGCAGAATTGAGGTGGCGTCAGCATTCTTGGTGGCAGAACGTAAGAATAAAACGCTCCATATGCGGAGTCAGTTCAGTCTTTTTGAAATGTCATGCCATTCATGTTAGATGCTTCTTCTTTGTCTCGTATTGTACACCCTGTGGAGATAAGGGGGAGGAGGGAAATACAGTAGATTTTAAGACTTAAGGTTATATCAATAAAACACTGATGGGTAGAACATATAGTATTGTTGATGTACATTTACATGCAGGGAGTAGCAGGGATTTAAACCTTTTCGGTCAACCTTTTTCTAAATATACATCTCTTTGAAGCGCACCTGATGCTTTCTGCCTGGGAGTCATATCAGTTACCTTGTTCTTTTGACATTGCTCTCATTTTAATGAATGTCTACAGCCCATGTGAAATTAAAGTCTCCTGATTTTCTCCTGAGGGCTCCTTGAGGATGTGTAGCCCACTATTGTCCTCACTTTATCTTTACACGGTCATAGCAATCAAGTACCACACACACGGTTTACTGTTTTCTCTTCCTATCGCCAAATGAGAATCACTGAAATTACCAGGAAATGTTCTACAGTAAGATTGTTTAAGGGGTGCTGGTGCAAAGACATTTTTACAACCTCACCAACACACTGCAAATATAGACTGAGATCCCTCATAGTGCAAAATGTAAGATACTGGTAATTCTTGCTGTGCAAGCTTTCCATTCTTGTATGGCACATATGCAGTTCACAGTGATAGCGCAGCAGATTTAGCACTCAAAATAATTTTTTAAACAATGGGTCCTTCATTTCATACAAAGTTAGACAAAAGTAGTCGTCTCATTTCTACTGGCAACTGTTGAATGACAACTGCTGTTAGCAGATTTTAATCAGTTGTAGCTAGCTAGATAATTAAACTTTAGTTCCAGTAGTTGGTTGAAAACACTGTCTCCGCCTGACTTTTTAATGTTTCTAGCTCATTCGTTTTTAAGTAAGAAACTTTTAAAAGGGGTTTTAAATATGTATTTGATGCTTACATCAAGCTATCATGCTGAAAGCCTGATAGCAAAAAGTCAGCCCCCACCAGTTGATGATCATGAAAATAAAGACGCAGCACAGCTCTTGTTTTGCAGTGTAACGCTAGTTAATCCCAGCATTATAAGAAAAAAAATGTAACATGAGACAGTCATTTTGTTCTAACATAGCCCTGATAGCTGCTTATTGGCTTACATACTCAGGTTACATTGCTGGTGTCGCTGAGGTAGAGCTGCTACCCTACACTTTGATAGCCTCCCTGATCTGCTTTGTGGTTTGCTTTTATTTGACATGAGATTTATTTGGGCAGCGTGAGAGCATGAAACAGTGCCTGAAAGCGGGTGTCTCACACCAAAACGGTGAGAGTTGGCAGCTTGGGCATGTTAAGCAATTCGAAGCTTGACAGGCCTGCCCTGCCTATGCAGTTGCTCAGCAAACTGTCATTTGCAAAATTCTTTCTTGTCTCTTTATTTAGATCCCCATAAGCTTCTACAAAGTGGTTCCTAGTCTTCCTGGAGTCACCATTGAATAATAATAAAAAAGAAAATGAATAGCAATTTATGAATCACAACACTGCAACAAGAAAGAGGTGAAGAGTATAGAAGTGAAGAGAATATCAAGAAAGGGTGAACTGTTTTGTGAAATTGAGTTTTAAATCGTATATTATTGTGACTAAAGCACAGAAATGTGCCCACATTAAAAACAAATGCAGTGTGGTGGATGTCCAGGCGCCCCGAGAAGTTCTCACCACATGCTGTAATAATGTTTTGCTATTTTATTGGTTCCTGCAAGGAAATTTTCTTTTTACACCACAGCAGAGAATAGTAACTGTAAGGATTCACTGTTTTGCTCAAGGACACTTCAGTAGAATGACTGCTTGCAAACATTGGGGCCTGCAAGTGAAGAGTGGTATTCATGCTCGCCGTGCCACCTTCCTTCCCACATGCACTGGACACTGTGGATTTGAAAGTGATCACCTTCTTCTTCTCCTTCTTTCTTGATTTTATCCACTGCTTAAAGAAAGAGACCTTTAAAGATATTGTCAAAAATCGAAAGAAACTAGAGAGAAACTGGAGTTTAATATCCAAATCTCTAAAATGCTGTGAATCGATTTACAATCTAGTCTATAAATATTTTAACTAATGTTAGTGCTTTTTAATGGTTATTGGGGAAAATTCTGGGGGAAAAATATTTTCAAATACAGCCAGAATACATCCAAAATTATTTAATGTGTGATATTAAAATTGACAGAAATGACTGACTTTGGGTTTTGAATTACATTTTTTCCTGCAATACTTTTAACAGCACAATAAAACTTAAGCTGAAGCACGTATTAACACTGATACGATAATGATCTTTTACAGTCTTCCTATCATAACCACCTTAAAGAAATGCATAAGAAGCTCCACTGTATTGAGAGCGTGAACACACTGTGTGTAAAAGTAGTAAAGGATTTCAGGGCGATGGCATTAGCAACAGCACCAGAACTTCGTGTTCTCTTAGAGATAATATTCTCTTTATGGGCCTTATGGCTACACTGCAAAGCCTCGGGTCAAATCTTTTCCCACTCACTGAATTCATAATGTAAAGCTCCTGCATGATCGGTAACTGGAATGTACAAATGTAAGACTAATATATGATTTAGGTCAAGGATGTTCTATACATTCAGAATCAATAATTTACAATTGTAGATATAGCATATAGTATAGATATAGAAGTATTTCACTTGAATATATCTTGGTTTTAGTCTACCGTTCCTAAAATTTGCAACCTATCCAGTGTGCAACCCCCCCCCCTTGCCCATTATATGCTCCCAATATGGACCAGATAGGCTATACAGAAAATGGATGGCTGGGTGGATAAGTAATTAATGGATACCTTACTGTGTAAATATATAGAGTACTTAGATAAGAGGGGAAATCACCAAGGAACACATGGGAGCAATGGTGGAAGAGGTATTCAGATCCTAGTAAGTAAGTAAGGCTGCAATACCACAATGTAGAAATACTGTTACAAATAGCATACTGTATTTAAACTTAAATTATATAAAAAGTACAGCAGTTTTCAGCATTATGTATTTAAGTATCAAATGTATAAGTGTCTATTATGCAGAATTTACCCTTTCAGTGTGTAGGGATGTATATATACAGTATGTACAGTATATATTAATCATTTGATGTGATTGCTTGTGGGTATGGAGCCAAATTTAACTACTTAATTAACTGTTTGGAAGTTTAATTGATCTATATGATGATCATACAGTATGTTTTGTATAGGAATCATATCTGCAAAGTAACTAATAGTCTGTCAGATAAAACTGTAAAAAGTAGAATATTTTCCTCCAAAATGTAATGGAGTAGAAGTATAAAGTGTCACAAAACAGAAATACTCAAGCAAAGCTCAAGTAAAGTACTCGTGTACATTTTTGTGGTATTTGCACTTTGAGGTAATGTACTTAGCGAGTGAATAAGAGTGTGTCTGTGTGCTCAAGTGTTGTGTACATCCTCTAGTGTCTCTTACAAAAGTGCACACAGTCATTACACAATTAGATGGCTTGCCATGACCACATGCGCCCTTTTACCATCACTGCAACTTCACTCACCATCGTCTTCACTCCTCCCGTCCACCCCCTCCCGTACCCACCCCTCCGCCTTCATAACCCCATCAGAGAGCCAAGGCAGTCTCGGGTGACCAGGTCGATGGAGGGGTTTGTATCTGGAGGCGCACCTTCCTCTGGCCTCTAAGAAACTCACTGAGAGCAGGGAGCTCAGCGTGTGTTTAAGTGAAAGTCCTGTTAACCCCCATTACCCTCAGCAGCACTGTACCGGGGGATTAGCAGAATACAAATCTCCCCTCTTGCTGCCCCTGTCCTCTACACCGCAACTCCTACACCATCCTCGGTAAGAGTTGCTGACGACAAGCAAGAGTGAAATATGATTTGAGGCCAAGCAGGTGTTTACTGCATGCTAAACAGTGTCCTGCTGCTCATTATGCAGGTCTTAATGGTGTGAATACATTAGCGAACGATGTGAAATTTTAAATTGGGGGAAGGGTGATGAAGCACACCATTGAAATGTTACTACTGCTTGGTACCATGTGAGCTTGGCATGCAGAAGCTCAGATCTTGGTGTGGAACAAGGGGAATGCCAGAGGGTTTGGAGGCTAATTAATAATTGATAGTTCAATGCTTCTTTGTATTGCATTTGTCAGTGTGAAATCAAAAGGCATTACAAATCAACTGGAGCTGGGCAGCTATCAGCAAAAAAAAGCTGCCTGCACTGGAAATCCTTGGTGTTGATATCAGTGGAAAACAATGTGGTGTGCTCTGCTTTGTCAAAAAAAACATTTGCTTTATATCTAAATTAATCCTTCGTCTGCATTTTTCATCAAATCAAGTATTCTATGGGCTACAACTAACTATTATTTTATTATCGGTTAAGTGATTATCCTTTTGATTAAATGATTTAGCGTTTAGTCTGTAAGATGTCAGAAAATAGTAAAAATTTCTCATCACAAATTTCCAGAGCCCCAAAGTGATGTTTTGTTCACCTGATACTCCAAAACCTAAAGATATGAATATACATTTATATCAAAGAGAGAAACACAGCTGCTTTTCTAAGCTTTATATCATTGTAAGCTGAATTGTTTTACAGACAAAACAAATAATAATCTGAACTTTATTTAACGTCAGCCAGATTGTTTCTTCCCGGTAATTTAACATAGTATTTCTTTCACACCGAACACTCAACATGAACAAATATAGCTATTTTTTTTCATGTTGGTTTAAAAATGCTGGTAGTGAATCACAAACTAAAACGTATATTAGCTTCTTGTGTGTTGACAGATGTATGTTCTACCTGACAGATTTCAGCACATTTTGGAGAGGATCAGATTCACATCCTTGGGCTGCAAGACAAGAGAGGAAACATCTGTGTCACAACATAATTTGTCGACAAACTGGTGACATTAGGGTTATATATTTTAATGTTAGGGTTAACCAATTTAACGTTAACAAAAGACTAGGGTGACTCCATGCTTAATAGGTCCATGGGGCAAACATTACCAAGCGCTCCGCATGTGAGGCTTGTTTACAAAGGAAACCTGTTAACGTAAAGTTAGCTTGTTAACAGTTAGCTAACGTTAGCTAGCCAGTAAAAATCCAATATTTTCCTTGCACGTGATATGGGGCACATGTTATGACATTCTAATGTTAGCATGAATGGATAGTGCAAATTAAAAGTAGTAACCTACATTATTTGTACAAAACTAACTCACCGTCATGGAAAAAGTCATTAACATGCACTCAAAGCATGGGCTGAGATGGTTACGGAGCTCGCCGAAGCGTGCACTGCTTTATCCTCCAAAACCACGCCCATCCAGGTGAAATACCAAGTTTTTAGGAAGTGTAAGGGGCGGGGTTTATGACCTATACCTATACAACCAGCCACCAGGGCGATTGAGATATTTTGGCTTTACGTCTGGAGAGCTGTCATGTCGTCCATCTTTATAAACAGTCTGTGCTCTCTTCCCATTGGATCCCTCATTACTGCATCCCCAGCAGTTGGTTTCAGTTGGGTGTTCAGTTGCTAGTAGCAACCCCTACTGGCACAGTTCCATAGCAGTTGCAGTTTAACCGACATTGTTAAATCCAGCCGTTTGACCAAGCAAATATTGACAGGCATTTTTTATCTACTCCTCAAATGCCCTTGTTGAAGCATCAGTAGGTGAGAGGAAGAGGAAGTCACAGATGTGGTTTAAGCTGCCTCCTGACAGTTGGCTTGTTTATTTATTCAATTATTTATACTGTGTAAGAAATCATCATGCCATGCTTCCATGGTTAACAGGCTTAAACAGTGATTAGCTCTTAACCTTCAGCCTCAACCCAGTTTGAACGAAAAAGACTGAAAACCACAAAGAGGGTAACTGTTCATTCTGCCCACACAGCCGCCCTTTGCTCTTTTTTCTTCATCTCTTACCTTCCTCAACATGCCTCTCCTCGTCTTCTCCCAAACGTTTTTTTCCCTCCTCAATTTTCCTTCCCTCTCCTCCATTCCTGCTCTTCACTCTCATTCTCATCACTCACTCTCTTCCCATTGATCCTCCCATTTTACGTCGTCTCCTTCTCTCACTCCCTGTCCGTCTTTTTCTCCTTTGCAGTAGCTCAGGCCAATATACAGCAGACCAATATGAGATTTCTGGCTTGATGGAGAGCCACAGTCACTCTATCACACTGTTTTTGTGTCAGCTTCTTCGTGTGCTAGCTCGCTTGTCTCTGCTACTGTGTATGTGCTCTTTGTTTTGTGTGTGTATTTATTTGTTTGGATGCGAGCAAGAAAGTGTTTGTTTTTGTTTTTTTTATACGTTTCTGTGTGTGTGCGTCTGCACGCATCTATTTCTTCGTGTGTGTTTGTCACACTGCAACTCCGCAGGCCGGTGGCTGTCCGTCTAATTCCATTTCTATGGGAGACAGAGATGCTGGAGATAACAGTGTTGTGTGAGCTACTGTACTGCCCGGGCTTGTGTTTCAGTGGAGCTTCAATTAAAGTGAACTGGCTCCTGGGAGAAGAGTGGTGGCCATCCGCCATGCTGCAGACACACACTCTATTCCCTGAGACTGATCGAATGGTTCCACGCTATACAGCACCGCTTGACAGCACACAGCCTAATGGAAAATAGTGGAGAAAGAGGCAGGCAGGCACCACACACACTCATAGGCGTGCGCCTGCGAATAGATGCGCGCGCACAAACACTGAGTCACTTGCACACCTTTCTGAATCCCCTCTGATTGCAGTTGTATTTTGGAAGAAGGTCTGCATGATTACTGGGACTCCTGGAATACCTACATATGGTCCCACTGAAAATTACATTTTATAGAAAATGGCTACCCCGCGATGCGCATGGCTGCACCTTCGGAAGAGAAATTGCTAAACTTTGTCATTGTTCGCTTCACGGCGTCCATATTGTTGCCACCTCAAGTCGAATGTGTGCATATATTTTTATGGTTATTAATCATAGTGGCATCTCATTTTTACTGGCTTATTCCTCAGAGAGTGTACAGAATGTCACTGTCGTGCGACATCAGCTCACAACCTCCTGGGGAATAAATCTACTTAGGCTGCGAGCTTGTATGACTCTTGCATGGCAGCAGCACTTGGTCTATTTCTCTCCTGAGGTCATAAACTAAATCTAAATGTTTACAGTCATGCACAAAGACATAATTGGAATAAGTCTCCACGGGCTGCAGTTTTGACCCAGGTTTAGAGGGTTTTCTTTAAAGGGAAAGTAATCATCAGTTCTGATATAGCTTACATTCATTTAAGTATACTGAGTGTGTGTATTTTCAGCAACAGATGGGAGGCATGCTTACTGACTGATTTCCAGTTACAATAAATGTTGGCATGATAAAACAACAGTTGGCAAGGACACATATCTGCACATAACAATAAGATGAAACTTTATTTATAGCACAACAGAGTTAGAGTGCTTTACAGAGTGTGAATAAAGAGGAATGGACAGAAAATAATACAGTAACGAAGAAAGAAGTTGACAAAAGATTCTCACCTCAAGGTCCTTTAAGTAGCTGTTCTAGGGCTTTTGGTGTCACATGGTCTTTGTCAGTTTGCTCAGTACGTATGGAATTATAGATGTTAAAATTCAGATTTTTTTTTTCTCAGCACTTCAAGGACTTTGCACCCATTCTGGCTTAAAAGTGCATGGGGGGAAAAATCAGCTACTTAATAGACTTTAAGGAGAGATTATTTTGTCAACTGCTGTTTCCAGGGTCAAGAATGAATCTTAAAACACAATTAGGAAAATAGTTTGCACAAGGCACATACTGTATATCACTTGATTTGCACATATCACTTCATATTCTCTCAGGAAACAGGCACAATTTACAATCAGTTATACAGTAGATAAAGTTTTACTGCAGCCATAAATAAAAGAGGGTTGGTGACAATCCAGCAGTTTTCCACACTGCTGCACAGAGATGAACTTGCATTTTTCTCTATTCACTATTTGCTGAGTTGTCATGTAAAATCAACCAAAACCCTTTTTTTTTCCCCCCTTAGCGTACAGCTGCTGAAGTGCTCCCCCACTTCACTTGTTTACACATGATAACATGCCATAAGTAAACCCGAAGAAGGCTCCATCAGTATCACATGAAGATACAGAGTTTACTCAAGTCAGCGCTCCTTAATCTTGACATGTGACGAACGACACTAATTTCCTCTCTTCTTTTCTCCCCCGAGCGCAGCGCCGTTTTGATGATGTAAACACCTTAGTTTATCGTGGCTGCTTCCAAATTGCCTAAAGTGGCTGCTTCTGTAATCATGGGTTGGAGCAGAGTGCACGTGATTGCATGTGTGTGTGTGTGTGTGTGTGTGTGTGTGTGTTAAAGACAGTGCTTGCAAGCACAAAAAGCACAAACAAATATATGCACTTTTGGGACAGAGTACATAGTTGATTCTGCTGCAGTGTAGCGAGATGTGTGTCGTAAATTATCCTTAAACAGTCACTGAGGCTTGTGACTCTATCACATCTACACCTTGATTAAGATCTTTAGGCTGTGACAGTAATTACCTGCCAGCTCCTCGTCTTAAACACACCGCAGACCCCAGGGAAGGAAGGGGAAGGCTTCAGGAGGAAACAAGAGGCAACAGAGAGAGGGGGGAAGGAAATAATAATGATGACATAGCAGTTGGAGAGTGGTTAAAAACAAGATTGAAAGGAAATAGGAAGGGAAAAAAGTGTTTATTAAAGGGGAGAAGCAGGAACTGCAAACAGAATTTGAGGGACGTTAAGAGAGGAGGGGAGAGGAGGTCTGAGGGGTAAGATGGCAAATGATGATATTGAATGGATACTTACAAGCCAAACCAGACATCTCCTTTCACAAGTTCATTTCTCTATTTGTAGGAGTTATAAGACTTTTATCTCTTCACGCAGTGACACTGTGAAAAGCCCTAAAAAATGCCTCAAAAGAAAATATTAAGCATACAAAACTTCACCAGGACAGGCTCCTGCACATACAAACTATTCTGTTCCTCTTCTGTTCTACAGCTCCATCTGTGTTCTTAAGGAGTGAATCTCTGTCTGTGTGTCTGTGTGTCTGTATGTCTGTATGTCTGTATGTCTGTATGTCTGTATGTCTGTGTGTCTGTGTGTCTGTGTGTCTGTGTGTCTGTGTGTCTGTGTGTCTGTATGTCTGTGTGTATGTCCTTCGTGTATCTCTTGAACTGTTCATCCGATTGATTCCACACTTGGCAGGTGCATTGCTGGGAAACAAAGGGAGTGCAGTATCGAATTTGGTGCAATTTGGACGATACGTTTAATATTAATAAACTTTGAATAAACCAGCGCTCAGTGAGACGCCCTGCTCTGTGCAGGGGCAGGGTTGGAGCTTCAGGGCTCTGCTCACTGACTCCGACATGTCAGAGAGAGCAGAGAGGAGGTCAGAGGAAGCCAGAGAAAAGTGCTCTAAAAAGAGAAAAGTAGACTGCGAAATCTTTGGAGCAAACATACCCACACAAATCCAACCTGAAGGCACAGAAAATAGGAACCCAATATGATTGATCCACTTTATTTGGCATTGATTACCATGGCAACAAATAAAGCCTCTGCGCAATGGTGTCAGCCCTTAAAAAAAGCATATTCAGTTTAAATTTGAGCTTCTCTTGACAGACTGTAAAATGGTAAAAATCAGTAATTTTGCTTCAGAATAATGCCAATAAGTAAGTGGCGCAAACACCATATATGCAGTATTCAACCAGACATCACTGTACTGCTGCACCGACAAATAGCAGCCGATCTGTGCCTTGGATTAACAATGGATCTTCACACCTCCTTTTTCCCCCCTGTCTTCTATCTATATCTCCTCTTCCTTTGTTTCTGTTTTGTCACACATTGTAACGCCCGTCTTTTCACCTCCTACAAATTAAGGCCTGCGTTCAGCCATCAATCACATGAGTGCAGTCTTACACAGAACAAGGAGATAAAGAGGCGAGGGTTGTAACGCTTATTTGTCCATCAACTCCCTCTTACTGACGAACAGGCTGAATCACAGTTAGTTTGCCAGCGATGGCGTTGTGCTGCAGCGTCAGTGTGTTATTGGGTTAGATTTCTGCAGCCGTTCTGCTTATTTGGT
Organism: Scomberomorus guttatus; assembly: GCA_038419695.1. Taxonomy (NCBI): domain Eukaryota; kingdom Metazoa; phylum Chordata; class Actinopteri; order Scombriformes; family Scombridae; genus Scomberomorus; species Scomberomorus guttatus. Next base: position 8,897,661 of record CM076461.1, read on the forward strand.
TTTCAGAGTGAGGTGTGTGCGGTGGTTTGTGCCCCACCAGCTTGCCTTGCGACCTGTGATCCATGAAGACAAACTCGTTTTCTCCTCTGCCGGTAATGAAGAATGAAATCCTTTTGTTTAATGGCGGCGGGTTTTAGCACACAATTGTCTTTAGTTCTGTCTCAGCTTAGAGCAGGTCAAGTACATTTTGCTTGTGTCTTGTGCTCTCTGACTGAGACATGATTCATTTAAAAAAGCATTCAAGCATATGTTGTTTGCTTGCTTCCTTTGATACATTACATCATGGCTCCCAGTCACACACACATGCACACTTAAGTTTGCATTTGCATATTAACACAAAAACACAAACTCACATACATGCAAATGTGTGCAGAGGGGCTCTACTTATCCCCAAATGATTCAATTTCTCTCATTCTGGTAAATGCAAATTACAAGGTGTAATTATATGCCACCACAGCATTAAAGCACCTTATAATATTCAAATTAGGTTTGTTTGTTTATGCTGTTTGAATTAAATCATAATTCTGCAACTCACAATTAAAATTCTTAGGCTAATTCATTTTGTTTACTCACTTCCACCTTCGCCCTCGTGGATTTTTTGAAGGGGCAGAACCATACTGATTTCATTTTGTGTTTCAGATATGTTTATTAAGATGTTTTGAATTCCTTAACAGCTTTGCAGCTAGGTATTACACATTTACATTTTTACATCTTAACTTAATACCTGAAGCAAGCAGAAGGAAATGCACATTAAAGCTGCACTAAAAAATATTTTTATATTAACAATCGGTCAAATGACTATGTGTCGTAAAAGAATTTGCTTTTAGTGACAAACCCATAGAGAGTTATTACCAGACTCAGCTTCACAGAGTGTTGTAGGGTCTTTTAGCTCATTGTTTTGGTCTTACAGCCTGCACTTTTTCTGTTTTGGTTCAGTCTCACCTCTCAACGTCAACCTGGTTTCCAGCAGCAGCAGGCTGCTGTTTTCAGCGACTGTACCCTACTTGCCCAGCAGCAAACAGCAGACAGACAAAGTTGTCAGCTAGCTGGTGAACACAGTGGAGCATTTAGCTGCTAAAGAGCCAGGTATTTCCCTCAGGAGTTGGTGGAGACCAGGCAAGAGCTAAAAGGAGAGTGAATATTGGAGTTAAATTTGTTAGGTGGTCAGAAAAATGGCTTCAAATTAACGCTAATGCTGCGACTGTTTGCTAACACGTGGGCCACGTTGTGTTAAAGCTTGTTCTGCTGCCCCAAAAAATCAATAAATACTTCTTTAAAGTTCATACAGATGAAATTTTTTTTAAAAATCTCTTTTGACCTGTTTCACTTCTATCTCCTCGCACAGTTATGCGCCCCTGTAATTTAGTCATCTTTCTCCTCAGGTTAGCAATTAAGCGTCCTCGGGTTTGCTCAAATCATCTCATTTCTTGTAGAGGGACTGATTATCATACAGTAGGTGCTTGAGAAAAAAATGATTTGCATTTCTGTCAGTGCTTCAGTCAGCTTTCCACAGATTCGGCCTCACAATTGGAGAAGCAGGAAAGCCAGGGTTGTTAACAGGAGGATATATAATAGCCCTTCATTAGAGTACTGGCTCGCATCCAGCGCACCTGAATTTCATGTGACCCAATTGATATAGCTTACTCTCCTGCAAACCGGGGTCAAATAGCATTTCTAAATTATTCAGTGTTTATTTTAACGTACATAGACTACCAGATGGGTGGGGTTTGCTGTAACAAGACACAGAAGCATGCAATAAATAGGCTCTGAAATACTTTCCTTTGATTCTCTTTACATCTTTGGTGTTCTGTTTGTTATTTAACTTTACCCTAACCATCTGGCACACACATAATCTAAACTGATTTTCAAATGCTATACCGAGTCCGTTCTCTTGCTCTAATGCTTTGTATGCCTCCCATGTTGCCTCAGTCTCTCAATACTTTGTTCTATCCCTACTTTCTTTCACAACACCACCCTTCCTGTTTCTCTTGGTCCTTCATCCCTCCCTTCCTTCCATCTGTATCACTGTTTCGCACTGTTTATTTGCCCTGATGTTGTTTTCTCTCCAGAGCCTCCTCACTCTCCTCCTCCTTCTACTTGGCAAACATTACGACAATAACATTTACAGCCAAGACAAGGAAAACTATTTTGGGTAATGTTGCTTTTCGTGTCTCTTAACTAGGTGAACTATAGGAGGATGGATCATTGATATCTCATCAGCAGCTAAGATATGGTACATTATTTGTTCAATTGTTTGCACAAAAAGCTTTCTGCAACACCTGATGCTTCCCGTGGTGTTAAAGGGGTCAGTCCTTATCCTTCTGTACTTCCTGTGGCACTCAGTTCCTCCCTACCAATTGGCTGGAATGAATGTAGGAGGCAACATTGCCATCCAGTAACATGGCAGATGTCTGTTACTGTGTGATTACTCAGTGTCAAGTAGGCGGTGAAAACAGGTGACACGTTTATTTGCGGGGCGTGCGCGAGGAACGGCTTTGACGATTAGTCATCATTTGTGCAAATGTTCCCTCTCTTCACTTTCACTTCCTAAAGAGACGGGTCTCGGTTTAAAATAAAAAACAGTTGCCACACATTACATTCAAGTACTTTGGCATAAGCAGTCGATTTTACTCCTACACCACTAGACTGCGCCACAGAACTTGACTGCAGTTATATATCTACATAAAAATCCTACCTGTGGCATGGAGGACAGATGAATATGGTATCTATCTCACTCCATACCTGTCTTCTCAATGCAAAAGTAGCAGGAATAATGCAGGACCACTTCAGCTCAGTCTGTGTGTAGTGTACTCATGTAACACTTACTACACACCACAGTAATCAGTTCTACTACAGTCCTGATTTGTCTGTAGAGGACAACTTCTGCAGCCTTCCACTAACCCCATTTAAAAGGAAATGCCTCTGCTTTTAATGGGTCAAATGTGTTTTCTAGGGCATCAGTCCTTTCAGGATATGTGGACAAGTGCAGCTCTTTGCTGAAGCTACAAAACACAAATCTAATTTAATTAAACTGCTCCTGTAGCAATACATAGTAGCTTGTACGGACTGTTACAATAGTGCTCATGAAGTTAGGTGTATAAATAGGGTTTCCAGTCATTAGCGCCAATGAAAAACATCTGTAAATCAATGATATACTCAAGGGTATTGTAGTGTAATGGAACTACTAAAATGGAGGAGAAGGGATATGTTGTATGAGATAAAGAAACAGGAAGAAAACCAAATCAAAGCATTTCTCAGGTTGAAGTGGCCTGATAATGGGACTGAATTACCATTTCACCTTATTATTAAGTTTGGTGTGGTGTTTATGTTAGCCTTTCTCTTTCGGGGAGGGTTGTTATTTTCCCCTAACCGAGTCTCTCCCCAGATCTGCAGCACATATGATGATTAATATTCATCATATGGCTCCTCCATTGCCTGCAGATGCCCCCTCTGTATCCGCTGGGACCTACACACCCTGACACCAACATTATATCCATTTACACACAGCCGGCTTGATGCAATGCGTACTCGACTGTGTGCTGTGCTAAGGTTAAGGTGTCTAGCTCAAGGGCGATATGGTGTAACTGTGGCAGGTATGGTCCCGCTGGGAATCCAGGAGCCTCGTCATGTATTCAGACCCCCAGCTGGTAAATACATGTTTAATGCTAGGGAGTCAGCAGGGGCAAGCGGCTCGTACAGAATACACCATCACTCCAGGTGATTTGCTTTGAAGCGGCGAGGGTGTGAGGGACTGGTGGGAAGATTTCAGCGTCAGCACATGAAGACTGTGCACCGTCTTACACTATATGAAAGCTAACTGCTTCAGTGAGGAATTAAGAGTTTGCTACAGACTTTGCAGTAGTTTTTGACAGATATGACAGAAATAAAGCATTGAATAAATAAAACATTTGAATGAAGGCTGTGCTTTTCCATTGTTTGCCTTTTTTTTGCTATCTAATTAGTTGTCTAATTTCATGGTCTCACACAGTCGAGTCAGTACTGTTTGTCAAAAGGAAGAAAAAAAAGAACAATTATAACTTCAAATCATATTTAGCAAAAATATGAATAAAATGTATCATTTAGGGTTGGGCAATGTGGTTGAAATCTATTTTATTGTATTAAAATAACTTTTTTTAGGGCAAAAATCTGAAAAATCTGATGTAAATGAATCAACTTGATGTTCAATGCAATAAGCTTTGTTCCACTGTGATAAAAAACATACATTAGTTTTCACATATGTAAAACAAGAACTTAAATAATAAATGTTTACTTTCTAATTACACTATATAAAATATGATAATTACTAATACTGAATTATCACTCAGCCCTAATGTTACTGACCTCTAATGGTGAACATGTGGTTTTGATTTCCGTTGCTCAGAACTTAAACTTTCCATGAATTTATGTTTTAGCCACTTGGGACAAGCACAACGAGCTGAAAACACATTATTATTGTTAATATGAGGACAAAATATCACTCAAAAAAAGTTATTAATGCAAACCTGCTAGCAAACAGTTGCATTTTTACATAATGTATGCAGCAGACATGGAGCAACATTAGCAACCGTTTGGAGTCATGTTTCTGGACAAACGGTCCAAGAGTCACTCTCCTTTTAGTCACTAACTTTGTCTCTCTGATGCTGGACATGTAGATGGATATAAAAATAGCAATAAGTGCAACTTTAGGGGCAAGAGGGTTTTCGTAGACTAAACATTTTGTGCTGATGTTCAACAGTCTTACAGGGAGAACCCTACAAGAACGCAGAGGGACTAATTTACCCATCGACAATAGACAACATGTCTTGTGGCACTGCAGCCACAAAACATGGTGTCTATTGAGTAAAGGAAATAATGCCCCCCTTTTTTGCCTGGAGATACTCGCTCCGCAGTTACTATTCTGTCACTATCATTATATTGCATTCTCCTCCCACACAAATTGAATACAACAAGTTCACTCCTGTTCTCCAGGGGTTGTTCAAACGCGTTCTGGGAAATCTATGCAATAGCCAAAGCAGAATTAGATAAGGCAGTTTGAGGGAGAGTCGGTGCGCCCAAAATATACTATGAACAAAATAACCCACAGAAAGCGCTGAACAGCGTCAACAGTAAGTTTAGCCGAGGTAAGAACTTTTTTTTAAACCCAAAATATTCGAGATTTTACATTTTTAATGAATTCAAATGTACGAATGTTCGTATTGCAACCAACATCTTGCAGTGAACTCAATAATGTCTTCTTGATAACACTGCACTTTAAGGTCTTCTGCTTTCTTGCTTTGTGATATTTGAGTTGCTTGTAAATAATGTTTAAGCAGCAGCAGACAGTGTGACCTATGTGAAATTCTAAATTGAGTGGTTATCATCAGCTTTAGGAGGCTCACAATCTCAATTTAGCTCATTTATGTAATTATCAACACTGATGCCATTCTGTTAGTTTCTGCATTATTGCTGCTTTATGTAAGAAATGACTGGTATTCATGCATTGCAAGAGCACTAAACACTTCTTTCTGCTTTTCTAAATTTCCCAAAAAAAAAACAAAACTTTCCAATCAGCCTCAAAGAAGACAGTTTTTCTCACAACACCCACAGAACAAACACTCAGAAATGTGCCTGTACACATGAAAATACTGTATACACAGAAGCACAGAAGCACACAAACAAACACTCAAAGTCACACTCACAAACACTTTAACAAGTACTACTAGCTTGCATGCACGGGCGGAACTAATTGTTTGTAGAATTGATTTCTTATTTAATTACCAGACAAGCAAATTAGTTTAAACTTGAAATCCCAGAGCCACTCAAGAGGAATTAAAGTTTTTCAAAAAGTTTTCAGCAGAGAGGAAAATTAAATTTTCTTTTTATGGCGATTGGTTATGTGGCTGAGAGGAAGGCTTTATTGCACTTGTGCCCATGTTTATGTAGTAAGTACACACAGCATCTCTCCAGAGAATTGTGAGGGCTTCATCTCGTCTTTAATCCATCTCTTGCACAGGTAAGATTGAGGAAAGAATATATATGTTCAATAGTGCACCTTTGGTAACAGAATCCAGATGCTGAAAGCTGCTTCTTTAAGTTGTCACCGTGTGAAAGAGGATAATGATGCCATTAGTGGCAATGGTGCCTTCAGGGATAGAGCGGATGCATGAGTCAGATTAAATGGAAATTGAGAAAAACACAAAAAAAAAAGTCTTGCATTCTCTTTTTCCCGCAGTTTTCTTATGATAATTCCACACAAGTAATTTTTATTGTTTTATAAAAGTGGAATAATGCTTGCAAAAAGGTTTGCAATCACATTAAATAAAGGTGGTTTAAATGTGCAGTAAGTGATTTTCTTAGATGATTCTCCTTGCCATCGGCTTATAAACAACCCAAATAGATATTCCCTCAGACTGCAGCCTACTAACACTTCAGCATAGTGATTAAAGAAATTCAGTTTTAAAAGAATCATTTAGTTCGTTACCTGTCCAAGAGAAATAAGCAACCACCCGAGAGCAAGGTTAGTAAAGTTATTGCAGCATTACAGCACTAAACAAGGCCAGAGAGATGTCGAGTGGTGTCAGTTTACCACCAAGAATGCTCATTTTATTATGAGCAAAAACCATCACCAGCACCATCCCAAACCTATTTTTACAAGATTCTTATTTTAAAATTTGTCAGCTAGAAACATAAAAAAGCCAATTCAACCAACTCTCAACTCAATGAAACTAAAGTTAGCTTAATTAGCTTGCTAACTAAAGCTGATAAAATCTGGCAAAATCAATGGCTAGAAATGAGAAGCACTGCTTTTTTCGACTTCTTCCTGAAACTAAGAACCAATAGATTAAATAAATTACTGAGAATTTTGAGTGGTGAATATGCTTGTAAGTTATATTTGTACACTGCTTATGTGCCACGCAAAGATGGAGAGCTTAACTTAGGGGAGCAGATTTACTCTTAGTGTATGTTATTTAAAACATTTTAATTTTATTTTTTGGGGCGCTTACAAACCACATACCAGCTCTCCTCAGGCATCTCCTCTGCCTCTCCGTCTTTAACTTTGTGATGAATCATTTCTGAATTTGAACAGAAGGCAACATGCACTGCCACCTTCTCACCGCAGCTGGCAGAAGAACGGAAACCTGATAGAGAGAGACAAGATCCCATTACTACACTCACAAAGGGAAATAAGAGTTGTCAGTGTTTCTGAGCCATGGCGCCATGTGAGGTCATCATTATTCACCAACAGCTCTGGTGAGAGACACACAAAGTGAGACGGAGAGACAGACAGAAAAGTGAAAACCCTGAGTGGAATACATTGCGATTCCTTCCTTATTGCGAGCCCCGCTTCCTCGCTCTCCCACCGTCTACATCACTGCTGTCCTCCCCCTATTGTCGAGTCATCACATTTCCGTAGAAAATGAGATTCGCCGTGCCACCAAGACTGATGATCCCCTTTAACCTCGGCTACTGAAGCACTTTCCCCGTTCCAAAATAGCAACCAAGCCTTTTTGTCTCTGCTCTTTGAAGGCCTCTCATATCTTATATTTAAGTGCTGTTGACTTTGAACATGCCCTGTTCCAGTCTTGATAGGCCGCCGTATCAGCTGAGCGACTTGAGTGGGATCGTTTCCTTCAAGTATGCTCAAAGTACACTCAACAGGCGTATCCCAAGGGCAAATTGGATAGCACTGTGGTAATAGACTCGCTTTCTTCACTTGAGCGGTATATCATTGGCTTAAGAGCTTGTCCTAGAATCAGAAGTGTCATGGTAACACTAATTTCTCCCATGTCTGGTGGTTTCGGTTATACGACGTGGAGAATTTCCAAGCAACTACACATCTAAATGGGATAACATGGTTAGAATAAGCTTGTTTACACATATACTGTGGTTTTAAGAAAACCTGGAGCCAATGATCTTCTCATTCCTTAAAGGACAGGTGCACAATTCTTCAAGTCTGTCTTAAAACAATACTCAGGTGCCCAAATATATATTGACACATGTTTTGCTGTAATCACTCATCCTGTTTATCCTGGCTGTCAAAATGATTGATCTTAACATGCTATAAATGTGTGATGGGGGACAAAATCCACAGTCCTCGTTCTTAAGTTATCTTAAGTTAATATGAGGCTTCTCATATACACCCTGTGTGTGTGTGTGTGTGTATGTGTGTGTGCATGCATGCATGTGTACATGTGCACGTGCGTCATAAACAAGTACATTTTTCTATACTGAAAGTATATTGCTGTTATAATAAGTGTGTTAAAGGTATATGTCTTTTCTGAGGGTATACTTGCAAGGTATCTTTGGTGCTTCTTCACATGTATTGTGTGGTGGTCATTGATTTGCTGTGAGTGAAATTTAAGTATACACAAGATGTTTACGAGATTTAAGTTGTACTTTAGTGAATTTATTAAAAGTGTACTATTTTGGTAGGCAAAAGTAACCAAGAACACATCAATAGTATAATTTCATTATATTTAAAGGTGCAGTGTGGCGAATTTAGTGGCATCTAGTGGAACAGACTTGGCAGAAATGGAATCTAATATTCATGAGTATGTTTTAATTAGTGTATAATCACTTGAAAATAAGAATCGCTGTGTTTTCATTACCTTAGAGTGAGCCCTTTATATCTACATAGGGAGCAGGTCCCACATCACTTACAGTGAGAGCACATTTGGAAGGAATCTTTTAATGGCCAATATTACAGAGAGGAATGATTACAGCAAGCAAAACATCTTTCAATGTTAATAAGGGGACCTGACTATTGTTTGTATTGTATTGACACTTCATAAAGTCTGTTCTGTATAAGCAATTCGGACGTTTCATTATGTTTCATGTATCACTGACGATAATGGCTTAATGTCAATTTTATTTATATAGCGCCAAATCGTAACAGTTATTTCAGGGCACTTTTCACATAGAGCAGGTCTAGACCGCGCTTTAATTTACCGAGACCCAACAAACAAAACTCCCCCATTAACGGGAAGACACCTCAAGCAGAACCGGGCTCTAGGTGGGCGGCCATCTGCCCTGACTGTGATCAATTTATGATAATACAGGAACTAAAATAGTCACAGCTGTGCATGACGATGGCTGCTCCGCTCACCGTTTCAGGACTATCTGTGAATTTGTGCTTCTTCTTTACCCTGCTTTTCATTGAGTCTTAAGACTGGTGAAGCAGAAAGAGGTATTCATATGCAAACAGTTGATTATGGTCATATCTGTGCGAGTGAGTCATATAAGTATTCAGACAGGTACGTAGGAGAATAGTCAATGAGTCCAAATAACAAAAATCAGCTCCCACACACTGTCAGCATTTGGTAAACACAGCATGTTGTCAGAAAGTCTATGTGTTGTTTGCTTTTTTGAGAACTGATTAATTCCCAGCACATAGTCAAAAGGTTTCAGACATTCATGTTACCAAATTAGTAGCGCAAATAATATTATGACAGGAATATAACCAGTGGCTACGTTTGCTCAGGTAAACATAGCCACAGTGTTTGTTTGTGATTTTTTTTTTTTCAGAGAAGGTGAGTTTCTTAAGGAATGGGAGATTAAGAGAAAGATATATGAAGAAGAAGAGAATATCACAGCTAAAGGAGAGCAAGAATTTCATAGAGACTCAGACGGCAAAAAAAAAATCTCTGGGAACACAATGCCGGATGGCGTGCTCCAGCTAAATAAATTATCACGGGGGCTATTTTTAAGCTGAAGTGTAAATGCAGTAATCCTTGGAGCAGGAGCTGCGAAGAGCCAACACACAGAAGCCACATCAGGGAATACAGCTCTGCCTTTATCTTCCCTCCCGCCCGCCCCAGTCTCTCTCTTCCCTCACTCTCTTTCTCTCTCTTTCTCTCTCTCTCTAACACACACATCCTCCTCTCAACACACCTCTAACCCATCCCAGCACCTCTATCTTTTCTCGCTTTATCCGTTTCCCGTTCCTCTCTTCGTTCTTCCCTTTCTTTTCTTCCCTGCCTTTCATATGGTAAAATGCTTCTCTCTGTGTCGGAGTATTTTGCTTATCACGGAGCCCTCTATGGGGACTCCACTGATTTCTATTGTAATAAACAATAACAGACCTTTGAACAAGACAGGGAGGGGAAACATGTAAGTGGCACGCAAAGAAGCAGCAGTCAGAGGACATTAGGCCACAGTGGGTCATTCTGCAACTTGCAAACAAATCATTCTTAGTCGATATATAATGTAAAGGACTGATTTTCTTATGTTCTGGTCCCTGTGGGAGATTGTTTTCAGGCGCAGGCAAGTTTCTTTAAGAAGCCACATTTCCCTGGCAGCGTTGTGCTGTTTTGGTATGGGAGAGAAGACCCTCCTCTGCTGCTGTTTAATAGCACGTAATGGGGTGTCGTTAATCACCTGCGCAGGCTGAGGTTTTACAAGGTTAATGACGGCGTAGCCGAGCTCTCGACTGTGTCCTATTCCTCAAGTATTTATCAGTGTCAGCAGGAACCTGAGAGCCGAGGGTAGTTCATAGTTCTCCCACTTACCGTGTCCACGTGTCTTCACCTCTTCTTTTCTTTCTGGTCATCAACAATCTGCCTTTGTCGTCCCCTCTCCCTTACTCACTATTTTCTGCACTGTGTGTAATTTTGTCACAAGAAAACAAAAAATAAACCAGATCTTAAAAGTATAACCGTGATATATAGTATATGTAATGTTATATTGTCTGTCATCTGGAAGCTCAATTGAGAAACATTTGTCTTGTTTGCCACTTACATTTAAATTTTAAAGAGCTTTCAGTTGCATTTCGTGGCCTTCATCAGCAATTGAATTTTGCTCATTTGCATTGTAGATAGTTCATTTGTCATCACAAGCCTAAGTATTGAATTTCAGAAAACTGAACAAACTTCATCTGCTGATGAAGACCATAAAATGTGACTGAAAGCTCTGCAAAAAATGTATAGTAATTGTGCTAGCCTCTTAAAGTAATAGTTCAACATTTTGGTTAATAGGCTTTTTCACTTTCTTGCCAAAGAGTTAGATGAGAAGAGTGATACCACTCTCATGTCTGTACGGTAAATGAGAAGCTACAGACAGTGGCCCGTTAGCTTAGCACAAAGACTGGAAACAGGGGAAACAGCTAGCTCTGTCCAAAGGTAACAAATTCAACCAGCACCTTTTAAAGGTGACCTATTATGGTTTTCCTTATTTTCAGTCATATATATAATGTTACAATATTGGATATTCATATTAAACGTGGCCAAAGTGTCAAATAATGAGAAAAACCTATGTAGAAATAATCCCTGTGAGCAAAAAGCACAAGCTTCAGACTGCTCTGAATGCTCACCAATGGTTTTTTGTACTTTCAGCCCGAGCTGACGTCATCTTGTGACAGATTTCTTTATATGGTCATCTGTTCACTGCTCCACTCTGCTAACATTATGGCATGTTTCCATTGTTTTGGTAGTAGTCACACCAAGCCATGATTCAAGTTGAGCTGGCACGCTGTGAGTGTTTTTCCATTACACAGCAGGGCAAAGTAAAAGTTGTTTACCTGTTGGAGGTGTGCTAGTCGTCTGCAGCTCTTCATAAAAACATTCACTGTGACTGTTTCTGCTTGTACTATTCCTCCCTGCATTCATTCTAGCTGATCTGCTGAACAAAGAGCTCCGATGCTAACAAAGTTCTGCTAATTCAGTGAGGAACATATTTTATTTCCTGTAAATTCTTCCGAATTCGTTTTTAATGTAATTTTATTTCTTTAGTAATATTTGGCCCATTAGTGGGAATGGTGGGAGGGTTATTGAGGGTGGATAGGATGGGAAGGGGTTAAAAGAAGCGGTCTGCAGTGTGGTTATGTACCACACTGTGATGTACTACAGTCCTATACGATATATGATACTTAAGTGACTTATTATGCATCCACCTGTGGAAATAATCATGTAAAAACACAATAAAGAAAGAAAAAACACTTTGAGGTTTTACGGGGATAATTTGCTGGACTATTTGGCCGAGTGTATTGACTTCCTGAAGTGAGGTTGCCAGGCAACCAGCAGAGACCGCAGGACGTAGTCAGACTGGCCATTGGGAGCACCGGGAGAAATCCCGTTAGGCCGGTCGCACTGTTCTACTTTACAACAGATACAATTTTGTTGTATTCAACAGAAATAACAGTAGGAGCTGGAATATAGCATGCAATGTCATGGGTATTCCTTGTGAATTACCATGATGAAATACTCCTCAGTCATGTTTTTAAACCAGTAACCACCAAAGATGCTGCTAAAGCCTCGGGCTAATCACAGCAGTAATGACATCATAGCAAAACTGTGCGATTGTGCTTTCCTGTTTAACACCATGAATTATCTAAAGCCGTTTCCACACATACAAGCATTCGTTCACCCACGTAGACGTGCACACAAATAGACACTAGCATACATGCGCTGAAATAAATTAGGGGCATGTTTTTACTGTTCCACTTTTTGCTCCTTTGCATCGCCATCTTTAAGCTCTGAAGGCCATGACAGCTCTGTGTCAGGAGAGATATCCTGCATGATAGAGCAGCGCAGTAAAGAAATGGTACTGAGCTCAGTTTGACAGTCCCCTGCTGAGCAACTAAAGGAAGCTGAAGCATGGAGGCAAGGTCTGTGTGTGTGAATGTGTGTGCTTGTGTGTACGTGTTGGCAGGTGGCGCTGGAAAGTCACACCACCAAACAAATCCAACTCGACACAAGTTAGAATACCGAAATACAAGCGCTTTGAGAACTACCATTCCTCTGTCTCTTGCTCTGCATAAAATAGACTTATTTACTTAACCTCACAGGGTTACGCTGATGAGCAGTTCTGCTTTAAAGAGATAGATAGAGAGAGGGAGAGGGGAAAACTTCCCGTCAGTTGTTTATGTTGTTGAAATCAGGGCAGGAAAAGAAGCAGGCGTGCTTGCTCAGAGTCGCAGAGTAAGATGACCTATTTTGAACAAACGCTGGGAGACAAGGCTCTCTAAACCTTATCTGAAAACCGCAGAGGCTCAAAACCTCTACATATATAAATATTTATTCACATGTATGCACACATGGACGATTTGTGTGCACACATGTATCGGTGACCTTCATAGCTTGTTTCAACTTTCACTTAAATGAATTATCTAAGCCTGTGGTCGATGTGAGATGGACTCAATCGCCCCTCGGGTTCAACAACTATACCTTCTACTGGAAGCCTTTGAGTCAGACAGACAGTGGAGTTAAAATAAATCAATGCATAAATCTATAACACGCATTCTCCTGTAAGTGCAAAGAGTTTACCGCGTGGCCTTCCTCGCTGTGGTCTGTTGTTAAGGTTATCATGGTCCAGACCACAGCCATGCCTACCATACTTTTATGAGTGAGTCATAAAGAAATAACTAATTATCAAACCATACAAGAACAGGTGATGTTGGACCAAACATTTATACCGGTTAACCTTCAGCTACCAAGGTGATTATTAACCAATGACTGCTGTAGAGTGTGTCTTGTTGGTCATTGGTGTCACAAGTTTTGGTTTGTGTTCATACTGTGATTGTTTAATTAATTTAATTACTTTTATTGCCATTTCTAATGTTAAAGCTAATGCAAAATTATTTTGACCTTGATGTAATTAGCTCTGCAAACACCTTCCCACATCCTCAACACGTACACACTTAAACATCTCTAAGCTAACAGGTAAACATAATCATTTTTAATCTTTAATCCAAATTTAACGTTCTGTTTTGACAGTTGCGCTGAGTTGACTGACAGCCTTATTGCTTAAGTGTGAAAATGACAGTTGTACAGTAGCACTAAGGTTAAATGGTTAAAATATGATATTACAGATAGCTAAGTTGGTCAGTTCTGTGGAGGAAGATGGTAAAATACATGTAGCGTAACATATAAGGAGACTAACAGTTTACATCCATGCTAGCAGCTCAGTAAGGCTGTAATTAGGCACAAAGGTGCTTTGAGCTAAATGCTAACATCAGCATGATAACATGCTCACAGGGACAATACTAACCTGCTAACAGGTACTAGTGTTTAACAGGTAGGTATTACCATAGTTATCATCTTAGCTCAGCATGCTAACATTTGCTAATTAGCACTAAACACAAAGTAGTGGTGCCGGTATTTGGTCATGAACCAAATAAAAATGTTGATCTGGTGGCGTTAGAAGAAAAGTTAAGTGATCACCAAAGTGGGAACATGAACATCAGTACCAAGTTTCATGGCAATCCATCCAATACAACTACTTAACCACAAATTTCAACCCTTGGTGGCACTTTGAGGCATTAGTACCTTGTCTGGAAACCACAAATGTTTCTTCATAGTAATCCATCCAATCCATCCAATAGTTGCTGAAAAATTTCAGTCAGGACCAAAGTGGTGGACCAACCAACAGGCTGAGTTTGTGATCCCTGGAGCCATGTCACTAGTATGGCTAAAATCTCAAATGCAACTTAAAAATAAACTTTAAAAAATGCATTCCCACCTTTTCACAGTAAGTAATGGGTGATGGGCAGTTAGAAAATGTGTAAAACCTAAAATAGCAGCGTAACTAATGAATAGGTGGCTGCTCCTGTGAAATAGTCCTGACAACAAACCAGGCTACCTTACTGAAGGAATCACATTTCATTTTTAAGATTTATGAATCTAAAAGCCCATCAATAAACAACAAAAAAACAAAAAAATGGCAGTTAACCATCACTATCACTGTGTATGCTCAAGCTTTATCAGACAGTTGCTGCCACAAAGTACAGTGTATGGTTACCACAGAAAATCTGACTTTGATATCTATGTTCTCATCATTTATAGATTAAGTTGACAAACATACAGATCCATTGTCTCCATTATTTGTCTATATGTTTCTGCTCACCTACTCGCTGCCCAGCACCCCCATACCTGATCCCAGCGCTCTGCCCCTGAGAAGGAAAAATCAATGTTTTGTTTGAACTGCTCACAACTCAGGTCAACACTGAGGCCATAAACTTTGATAAGGGATCACATGGTCAGCCAAAAAGGATAGGAGCCTTTGCTCTAAAGACAATGTTGGCTGAGTTTCATTTTGTTTTGATCATATATTTTCATCTTTCAAATTTTGCAGTGTGTAATTACAGCCTACCAGAGCCGCTAGCACGGCTGTAGACTCATCTGTTTTATCTTTCACTGTACCCAAAGGCCAGCATTTTGATTGTGACATGGTGACATTCAATGGCGTCCCACTAGTGTTCCTTTTAATGCAATATGTAAAGGTATTTAAGCCATGATCTGATAGTTTGTTTCACAATATCCTCTATACTTAATCACCTGGTGTGTGGTACTCTGCCCCAAGCCAATTGTTTCTACTGAGGACATAAATCTTTAAAAATAGTTTAACCATAATTTCCTAAAACAGCAGTAGATTTTAGCAAATGTTGCTTACAGTAACAGGAGTTTTTTGAATTTGTTGAAATATTGGCTTATTTGTTGGACTCTTTTCAGCCACAAATTAACACACATTTGGTAAAAAAAAAAAAAAAAAGAAAAACAAGAAATATATAGAATATCACCAGCCTCATCCTACCCACCTGTCAGGGAAACATTGCCTGGATCCAGCCTATAGAACCGATTCTTCAAAGCTGGATGGACAGAATGAGTGCAACTACCGTACATCTTTGTCCACATTTGCACTATGAGACACACCAGAGATGCCGCTTGCACACTGAGGTGTGTGCTCTGATTAATGAAGCAAGACAGGTCTGATTAGAAATGCACGGGTAAGATTCAAGGAAAGGAGGAGAGAGAGGAAAAACATGGCAGGAAGAGAGAGAAATTTTGATGATCCAGACATTTGACTACCTGTCTCTGAAAAGCTGCTCATCTGTGACTACTGGCAAATCACATTCATCATTGGTAGTGGTGGCACAGGAGAGTGCACCATCACAGGCTAAGGGAGCACGATTTGTGTGTGTGTGTGTGTGATGTGTATTCATGTGTGAACGTATGAGTGTGAGACCGAAACTGAGGTTGAATTGCGCAGCGGAACAGTACATTAATAATAGATCAACTCTCCCTTTGTTTGGGACGTAAACGTGATGAGTGGGTCCTGTAATTGGTTAGTTTAATAACTAGAGACAAACCAAGTGTTCTGTGCTACTCATTCACACACACACACACACACACACGCATGCAATTACACACCACAGAAACATACCGAAATTGTAATTCTCTCTCAAATGCTGCAGCACACACACACGCACACACTCCACACTCATGTCAGGGAGGCATTCACACGCTGGTCTGTTTAATTTAGGTTTGGCAGATTACAGTAATTATGTTAAAGAAAAGATTTTCCAGAGTAATTTGCCCTTTTCTGTCCTTGAAGACTGAAACAGCGCTGAAGTAGGATCATACTCCTTTTATTTACACTCCTATTTAACTGTTCAATCAAAGTAATACCCCACATATGAAAGCATCCAGGACTTTATTGTTTTGCACGGTTTTATAGCAACAATAATCTCTCTTATCATCTAAAAGTGTTTTCACATCGATGTAACCACAGCCATAGCAGCAAACTATCCTTTATGTTATAATGCAGAGCATGTATTGTGTGTGTGTTTGTGTGTATGAGAAAGATACGAAGAGAGTTAAAGGGTGTGTGTGTGTGTGTGCGCACGGTGGCAACCAAGAGAAACGTAGTGATGCCGACATAAATTGGAAGTACAGAGTATGTCATTGAACTGCACCTCTGGGCCTGCTCTCCATTCACCACTGCCCAGAATAGTGTGTGTGTGTGTGATCGTGTCTGTTCAATAGAGAGAGTCAATGTAAACTATCCATGAAATTAAGATTCAGAACTGAGTATCCCGTGTTTGTATGACGGTATAAATGTAGCCGCTTGTGTCTGCGTGTGACAGTGCAAACTATCCTTGAAATTAAGATGCAGACAATGAGACATTCCTCTGTGTGTGTGCATGTGTGCATGTGTGTGTGTGTAAGACAACAGATAGCTCCGAAGACCGAGAGGGGAGGGGGATTGGAAGAATCTTTTTTGAACATGCTGACAGCTTGTCAAGGCCCTCCTACGACTGTAATGAATTTCAGCCTTTTGTGGTGTGTGGTCCCACTACACTGATAAGCCCTGGCACTAATACAGTTAACAAGGAGTGAGAGAGAGTGTGTGTGTGTGTGTGTGTGTGTGTGTGTGTGCGTGCGCGTGTGTGTGTGTGTGGGCTGACGTGGTGTTTACATGCTTTTGAGCAGATGCATATCCGTGTTTGTCAATAATGATGATGAATATAACGTGGTTGAAGTAGCACGGCTGTAAGTGTAGTAGAGTACTTTTTATTACATTTATTTGCCAGCTGTACTGGCAGTAAGTTTATAAAGTACAACGCATTGTTAAAGATTAATGTAGTGGTTCCCAATCTTTGTGGCTTGTGACTCCTTACAATAAAAGCAAGTGTATAATTGGGGCTACTTGTCACATCTATGTTAGCAGTTCCTCCAAAGACCTAAACCTGGTTTAATTTGAGGCCCCAAAGAGGAATAAATCTCCAGTGTTCCACAAAAAAGAACAGATTAGAGAATAGTCCAAAACACCAAAAGATGTTTCTTCTAAATATTTCTTATTTCCTACCCCATTAATCATCTCAGGACCCCTCAAATATATCTTGTGATCTCGTGGGAACCAGGACTAAAGTTCAAACTAGCTACACCTCGACCAGCTACAACAGTAAAATGTCCCTAAATCCATAAGACTGCTGAACAAAGAATCTGTGCGACTATTGTTGGTTATTTTTATGGACTACTATGGCAATATGATGCAATACTGACCGCAGGTCATTGTGTACTATTATTTTAGGAATAGTGTATACTTTATGTACCAGGGGTAAAATAGTGTATTTTGTATGTGTCTGTACATATAGAGATTATATACCTCTATTTAATGTATTTTCTATATGCAGCTGTTTGCAACACTTGATCCTAAGACAAATTTCCCCTCTGTGAAAATAATCTTATCTTTTCTTACCTGCACATTCATGCAACAGTATTAATGATCTAATAATAATAAAAAGTATACAATAATTTATGGGTCATAGGGGCCAATTTTCTGCAGAACTAGTAGTTTCACTTTTGATATTTCAAGTACTTAAGTATGATTTTGAATGTAGTACTTTTACATTGGTTATTGTATTGGTGCTTTTAAGTAAAGGAGGTAAGTGTGTTTACAGACTTTTTCTTACTACATTACTCTTACTTTAGTCCCAAGTTTGCCTCTCTGCCCTCTCTGAGTTTCAGGTCCTGCGGTTCAACAGGATAATATATAAAATCACAAATCTGTTTCCTTGCACTGAGCCCTGCATCCCCCCCCCCCCCCCACACACACACACACACACACACAAGCTGTCGGGGCTGGCATGTATCTTTGTGCTTTGTCATCACATGCTCTGACTGAGCTCTAAATGTCACTTGTCTCTCTCCGATTCATCTGCCTGACTCATCCTCCTTGTCTTCACTCTGCATTTGAAATGCTTCTATGTGTTTGCGCGCGTGTGTGTGCGTGTGTGTGTGCGTGTGTGTGTGTGTGCGCGACACTGACATGCGCTGGTGTGTTTGCGTTTGATGGACACACTGCTGCTCTCCACCTCCCTTTGTACGGCGCCTGCAAGCACAATGATGCCCACTGCATTGATTTTCTCATGCCATTTTATAATTGTCTCCTCTCTTTTTATTCTCCCCCCCTCTCTCCTTCTCTCTCTCTTTTATCCTGCCCCTCTTATCTCCCCCCTCTCTCTTCTATTTTTCTAATTCCATCCCCTGATCCATTTTTATGCCTCACTGTGCCCATGCTTGTTATCTCGGCCCTTTCTCTTTTTTTTCCTGTTTGATCTCAACTTCTTAATTTCCTCTCTCATCTACGTCACTCTGCTCGGTTTCGTTTTGCACCCCCCCCCCCCTCCCCGCTCCTCCTGTGATGGTCGTCATCGTTTCTCTTTTTGCTCTTCTGTTTTCATCTTGTTTTTCTCTTTCTTGCCATTTCTGATTTTTCGTTGGAAAGAGAAAGAGGTTGCTTTTCCCTCTGTGATTCACACCCTCCCCCCAACCCTCTTTCTGTTATTTTCTCTCATGAATGTTTTCCAATCTTTTCTGTCTTCTGTTTTTTTTTATTTCTTTTTCTGCAGCCTCTCTGGAGTGCACTCCGTCTTCACCATAGCCTGATGGAGCAGGACACCCCAGTCACAAACAGACGCCCGCCGCCTTGCCAACGTACATCCAGACCTCCTGTATGTGATCCCCGGACTTCCTCCTGGACCAATCACAGTTCTCCGTGTCACACCTTTGGTCTCCGTCCTCGACTCCTCCTAAGACAGATCTAGAAAAAACCCACGCCTTCTTCCCAGCCACTCCTGAAAAGCTCCCGCGAGTTCTGACTTGCCCTTTCCTCGCAGTCCAAACAATTCCTCACACCTTCCTGGAAACTGACCAATAGTTTCCATTTCATGCGTCCCATCTCCAGTCATTTTTGACCTTTGCAGCAAATCTGCATCAGACCTCTCACGCTATAACTCCTACGCTCTTCAGACATCCCTTCAAGTTCGGCGCCAACAGCCAAGCCCTCCCAACACCCGTCTATCCAGAATTCAACGCTGGCTGCAAGCAACAAGAGCTTGGCAGGGTTTCCTCAAAGCATTTAAACACAAAGATAACTTCTGTACCATTGCCTTGTGATTGGACAATAGTTTTATATGTGTGCTGGTTGGCTTGTAGGGAATCCCAAAACGACACCCCTGCTCTTAGAGTAACAACCGACATCTATAATCCACTTCTTCAGACTGTCACTCAAACTTAAAGAAAGTCATTTGGTCTGTTTGTGGCATGTTAGCTCCCTCATCGTAGCACTTTAAGGTGTATTTTCTCCCGTGATGCACTGCTGAGGCGGGTTCTGCCCTGCAAAGGACTTTCTGTGGTGGCAACATAATGACAGTTCACAAGACCTCTACTATACACGTTTCCTTCCCTCATTCTTCCTGCTTACCTCCTCACAAATCGTATTCCGACAACTGCAAGAGGGTGACACATTCTACACAACCATGCCTGTGTTTTTGTGCTCTTTCTCTCTCTCATTCTGTGCATAGATCCTGTAAACAGTGTTCAGCGACGCCTGGTGAAGTATCTATACCTGTCTGTCTTCCTCTCCTCACTTGTTTTCGCCCTCTCGATATCGTGGATCGCTCTGCTAGGATAACCTGAGAGAACTTCATTGTGAAAACAACCAACAGTTAGTAGGGGAATAAACACTGAACCTGGCAACACATTAGGTACGGTTAAGTTGGCTCCCCGAGATGAACAACGTCATTGTGAAAAGCAATCTGAAGGAGATGAAGCAGAACCTGGAAAAAAAAAGGGATGAACAGTGGGAGGGAAATTCCCTCAGTGTCCCTAAAAAGCACTGTGCTAGTAGGTAAACTGATTTGGTAACCCAGAAGGGGGTGGCTGAAAGAAAAGAGGAGCAGGCAAAGCAAAAGGGCTTGTGAACCAATAGATGCTCTGGCTTGAAATTCTTTACCGCTAATAAGGAGCGAAAAAGAAGAAAAAGACATAACCGATAACGAAAGAAGAGCCTTTTTCATTTCCTCCCCTCTGTATTGCTGACTCTTTATTGCTTTGTCTGCTGTCCTTCTCACTGCTTGAAACTATTTTTAGATGAGATATATTGAAAATAGTGTAGAAAGGAGATGTGCTGTGCGCAAAAGCTCATGGAAATGTTGTCTGTCTGTCTATTAGGAAGATACAGTGTATCCTATTTATCTCTGATGAGAAACTCAAATCTCTGCTGTCAATGTGAATAATGGCCACTCACTGTTGATATTATAGGTATTTTAACTGCACTTATAAAGCACATGTGTCTGTCACGAAACAAAACAGCTGTTATATGGACCATTTTCATCTACTCCTCTATGTGTGTGTGTGAGTGTAAATACATTATAAAATCTTGTAGCCAGTATAATGACCTCTAAATATCAGCCACTGATTTCAGTGTAGCAGGAGTGATATTTATCAAAAGCTCGTATCCACGCCAGTGTAGCATGAGCAGTTGTCACGGTAACAACATCTTTCCTCTCTTGGATGGGAGCTGTCAATCAGAGGAGTATAAAATAGCTGCTGCGGGTTGGAGAGGGAGGGGGGGAAAAAAAAAAGGGGGTCAACGTCGGCCCCTGAGAGCCATTGCGTTTTAATGGGATTCCATTTGTACACGGGTCCCTCTGTGTCCAACCATTCATTGTTTGGATAGCAGCCGTAGCCTAATGCGGCAAAGACCTGCAAGCAGATTGAATAGTATTGATCAGTTCTTCAGGACATACAGTCGGTCCTCCAGGATTACAAAAGCCTCAAGTGTGTGCGTGCCTGTGTGTGTGTGTGTGTGTGTGTGCGTGTGTGGAGGGTGGAGGGAGGGTTCGCTGCCACGCTGACAGTCACATAGGAATGGAGTTGTTCGGGCTAAAACACAAGTGGCTATTTCACGGTTGGCTGGCGATGCCGTGTCCATGTCAGCCAAGGCGGGAGGAAGGGGAGGGCTGAAGCTGCCATTAAGTTTGGAATTCCTCACTCTTCGATTTCAGATTGGAAAAAGTTGACGTGTGAACTGGAAGAAATGGTTTCGCAGTGGTAAAAGGTTGTGAAGTGTAAAGCCTGGTTTCATTAATGCAAATGATCCTCGGCTCTACATTATAACCATCAGTATAATAAATTAGTATTGATGATATTGTTCAAAACATTCAATATAACCGCTTATTGGCATTAAAGGAGTAGTTGCACATTTTGGGAAATGCGCTTGTCCTCTTTCTTTGCAAGAGGTAGATGAGAAGATTGATACCACTCTCAGACAGTGTTTTCCATCTTCTCATCTAACTCTCTGCAAGCAAATATGCGTATTTCCCCAAATGTCAAACTGTGTCTTTAAGTTAAATTCTAACTTTTGCTCGGATATGGTCAAAAGCATAAAAATTTGCACATTAGAGCCTGACAAAACCAATGTCTATGAATTCCCAAAATCTGGTGAGAAAAGAGAGAAAAGAGGCTGAGTTCTTGTGATCTTACAGTATATGATCCACTTGCATTGAATTTCATCATATTTTAGATTGTGGCCCTGTAAAGAGAGTACGCTGTCTGTATTTTAACTCAATTGCAATTCTGCACTTCAATGTGACTGTAATGGATTACTGAAAGCCTTTGTAATGAAATATATTCCTTTTGCTCTCAAAGCGTCTTTGAAAATTAATTTTCACAAATTTCATGTAGGCAGTCTTAACTTTAGGTCAAGACCTGAATTTGCTTGCAGGCTCCACACTACATAACAAATGTAGCAGTGTGTTTTAGTGATCCATATCCTGAGCTGCAGCACTGTGATAACTCTGGGTGTAGGCAATAAAATATTCTTTATTGTTACTCTCCAGAGTGTGTGTTCCCTACTAGCAGGGGTGGAAGCGAGAGAATAGATTTTCCTCCAGTGGCATGAGGGAAATTTTCCACAGCGTATTTGGCTCTGATATCCAGGTATAACCAGCTCTCGATCTGGCGACTGTGCCAAGATGTCCGAGGACATGCCCGAACTGGCTCAGCCAGTAGTCTCCCAGTACCTGTGAGAGGTTTGTCACGCACTCATAGATGCTGATACACAGTGCACTGTTACACAAGAGAACGCCAGACTAAACCTCACGCAACGTTATTGCACAAGAACTTTCACACGTGATGGCACACACATGCAGACACAGACATGCAGCGGGTAAAACACACAAGCGCGCACACACAGTGACACTATGTGCGCACACATTCCTTGACAAATTAGCAGTTAACGCAGTCACAGCCGCTCACACATTTTACATTAGTTATGCATAAACACATGTAGAAGCAAACATTTAAGACACCTCAGACACAATCTAAAAAGAAGACAAATCTGAGTTGTTTTTTTTTTCTTTCTGCCACGTTGACAGCATGTTTCAATTCTGTTCAGAGTGTTTTTGTAACCAACAGGCATGCAGACCAAGTCTCTACTCCCAGTCTATCTACATATAAGGTGCCTAATGATGGATATTAATGATGATATTGATATCATGATCGTATATATAATAAACAGATTAATCTTCATGTACAACGTGTGCTCTGTTTATTCTCTATTATTCGGTGTGTGATTGGCCAACTATGTTACATCTCTTTCTGCCTGAGGGCTGTCTGCTTGTGTGTCTGTACATCAATTTGTGTTCTTATGAATGTTTCCAGCAAATGCCAGGTGACAGATGTGACAGATGTTCTGGCTGGAGTGTTGCATAGCGAGTCCAGTCATTTACAAAGTTTCATGCTCCACTTTCTCACAGACAGTCGAGGTAGCAAAAGGCAGCTGAATGTGCACACACATTAATACTTCAGTCTTCTGCCCTGGCCGTAGATCATTTCTCTGGCCAGGTTCCCATTACCTGCCACAGTAAGCCTCTAATAATTCCACATTATGCAATACTACATTGAAAGTAGTCGGTACAACCATTTGATCAGGTTTTATAATGTAAGTTTTAAATTATAACTTTATTAATGGTTAATAAAAACTTAAAAATGATCTTTTAAATGAAGACTGCAGGGGTGGAAGAAGTACTGAGATCCTGAGTAAAAGTAGAAAAATCTATTTAAAAAACATGTTACAAGTAAAAATCTGAGGTAATAGTTTGGGCTCTGTTGTGTTACATTATTATATGTTATACTATTGGATTATTATTATTGATGCAGCAACATGAGAGCTGCATTTTAATATTGTTGGCTGCCTGTATTGATAATTTTACAAATTTTATACACCGTTGGGTGGTTTAATTTACTGTATAAAAATGCATTGTATTTTATATGCTCATACGTTTTTTAAGATCCTCATCTGCAAAGTAAGCTGTCAAATAAATGTAGTGTAATACAATTAGAAAGTATCATAAAATATCATTAAAATACTCCAGTAAAGTATACGTAACTTTATGTAAGTGCAGTACTTAATTAAATGAGCTTAGTTACTTTCCACCAGTGTCTTCTGCCTCTAGGTCTTTGGTTTGGTCATTTTTTGCTTTTTTGAGGGAAGGCTATAATGTTAATATATTTGATGTATTTGTGTCCTTTGTTGTATGTTTAATGGCAGCTGCAAGGCAAATATATATATTAAAAGCCCATTAATAGATCAGTAATACGCCACTAATAAGAGCTGCAGAGCATGTATTTGCAACAGGAGGAGAGGACAGGTTTCAACATCCTCTCTTTATCACAGGAAGGAATAGGCTGCATGAGAAACATAATTTTGAAAAACTAATTATAACAAGGTATCACGATGAATCCCATAATGAAATGTATCTTTGAATTAATGTTGTGAAAGTGGAGCAGGTGGACCCAAATGTAGGAGATTGCAGGCAACAGGAACTTGAAAAATAAATCTCTGAGGTCTGAGTGCAGGCAGAGCAAAACTGAACAGAACAAAGGACTGGACTGAAAAATAGGACTTAAATACAAACTAAACAGGTTACTAGGCAGAGAACAGGCAAGGAGCTGATTGGTTGGGGAAAACGCCGGGAGCAGGGAAGGAATAACAAGGCTGATACAGGGCAGGTGTGGTGGGAAAAGCAGTACAGGAACACAGGAGGAAAAACAGAAAACCAAGTGGCCAGGGGACAGGACAGGGGCGGAGCAGGAGACCTCAGGCAGGCGGCCTGGGTACTGGACTGATGGGCGTATAAGATGTGTGGATCCACTCTGGAGGACTGGCAGAAGGACGACCAGATGTACAGAGCCACTGTGGAGGACAGGCAGGAAGAGAACCAGACATGCGGAGCCACTCTAGAGGATGACCTGGAGCCTGGGGATGTAAGCGGGACTGCTCTGGAGGTCGACCAGAAGGCAGGATAAATGGGCAGATCCACACTGGAGGTTGACCAGAAGACAGGACAGATGGGTCGAACCACTCTGGAGGTTGACGTCATAGGTGGGGCCACTCTGGAAAGTCGGCGACAAAGGCTGGGCCACTCTGTAGGTAGGCAACAAAGCTGGGGGCCATGAAAGGCAGGAGGCAGACAGCTGAAGGTCTGGTTGGGCATCAGCGAAGACAGCCGACTGATGATCTGAGTAGTCTGGGTTTGATTTGGCAGAGACAGCCAACTGGAGGCCTGGTTGTAGATCAGCAGGGACTGCCGACTGGAGGTCTGGCTGGGCGTCAGCAGGGGCAGCTGACTGCTGGAGGTCTGGCAGAAAGTCGGCGGAGATGGCTGAGTGTTCAGGGTCTGACAGGGCAACGGCAGGTGCAGCCGACGACTGGGATTCTGCAGCCGGTGGAGCCAGGGAAACAGGAGGCTACTGAAGCACAGGAACTGAGAACTCTGAGACTCCACAGTACCCTGTAAAAAAGGCAAGGCGAGACCCTTCAAGGGGTGACCGCTGGATGTCACGATGGCTCCTCAGCCACTCCACCTTAGTTTTATGGGGTTCAGGAAATGCAGGATCAGGACAGGGAGGTAGCGGGCTAGCCGGCTCAGGACAGGCAGGCTGTATATACAGGCTCACAAACCCGAGCCTAATTGACTGGAGTGCAGGCTGGTTGCTAGTAGTCTGGGGTGCAGGCTGGAGGCTATCATACTGGTGGCTAGCAGGCAGGTGGCTACTGGGGAACACATAGAATGGAGACCCACGCTCCACCGACTCCCAGCAAACTGCCATCAACCTCATAGCCAGAGCAAGGTCCTCCTCATGGATGGACTGAAAAAACTTGACCATGTGTTCACCATCAGAATATTTTTGGGTGAATGAAAGGCCGGAAAACCAGAAACTGGTCAGTCTCTGCTGGGTCCATGGCTGGTTGGATCCTTCTGCTGTGAAAGTGGAGCCGGTGGACCCAAACACAGGAGCCTGCAGGCAACAGGAACTTTAATAATAAATCTTTTTGAGGTCTGAGTGCAGGCAGAGCAAAACTGAACTGAACAAAGGATCCAACACAAACTGAACTGAAAACCAGGACTTAAATAAAAACTAAACTGATGAGGGGATGGGGAAAAGGTGACTGGGCAGAGAACAAGCAAGGAGCTGATTAGTTGGGGAAAACACCGGGAGCGCAGAAGGACTAACAAAGCTGATACAGGCTAAGTGTGGAAGGAAAAGCAGTACAGGAACACAGGAGGAAAAACAGAAAGCCAAAAACCCAAAACACAATAAGTAGGCTCAAGAAAGCCTTAAATGCCAGCAGGCCAAATGCAACCACAAAATCACTCTGTGCTGCAGAGCTAAGGTAATCTGAGTGACATACTAGCTCTTAAAGTCCAAAAAATAGATCTGTTCCATTACCCAAAAATGAGAGGGGGCAAAAACCACTTAGAGTCAATTGCTTGAAAAGCACTTAACCTGGCAGCTCAGGGAAACCAGCCTGAAACACATTCTCAAAACAATCTGGTCATAAAACAAACATTCTCATTCTTAACCAGGTGAAGGCAAAAGTGTTCCAGATTTCCCTTCAATTCTGTATGCTACTTCCAATTGAGCACATGTATTACGAACTAGGCAGTAAAATGTCTGGACAAAGGTTAAATGCAACGAGCAACAGCGTCTCATCTGTCCTTCTCCTGCTCAATCCAGTCTAAACAGACAGGGAGAAAAGTCTGAGGGCAACTAGTGGACCGGTGGAGAATGGCAACTAAGGTACATAGAGCCAGACTGTGACAGTTTATGATATCTATACTAAGAATGCTCCACATGCAGGTGTACTTTTCTAAGATGGCCCGTACTGCAGTGGAGAGGTGGGGTGAGGGAGGAGGAGGAGGAGGAGGAGGAGGAGGAGGAGGTGGATAACAGGTGTGAGGGATGAAGAGAAAGAGAGATATGACAGAAAATCGCTAGCACTCAGTCCCCTGCCTGCCTCTCATGAGACCTGCAACACACACCCTCAGCACTCTGAGCTCTCACTGCCTGACTGGATGAGATCTGCACAGTTTTTTTGTCCTCGTGTGTGTGTGTGTGTGTGTGTGTGTGTGTGAAATTTCACTCCACTGTTTTCTCACTTTGCCCTGTCCCTTTTTTCTCATTCAGTTTTACTCCTCTAATTCTATTCATCATTCACTCTGTGTGTGCCAGCATCCGAGAATCTGTCTTAAACATGAGCTCTCTCATCTATTCATTTTTCTCACTCTGGTATCGTTTTATTGCCTCACAGTTTTCTGTTATATCTAATCTGTGTCCTTGTTTTCTTTGTCGCTGTGGAAACTTCTACATCACAGTTTAACTTTGTTTTATTTCTCTCTCCTTCGTCTTCTTCTATTTCTTCTTATTGGCATTCTCTGTCTTCCTCTCTATTTATTTAGCCTCCCTCTTTTGTGTCTCTGCATCATCCTCAGCCTGGCTGTTGCGCATAATGCTCCGCATTCCCATCTTCCTCCGTCACACATTCATGTCAAGCACAAGCAGGCGGCTGTATGAATTAAACATCTTAGACAGTGCACACACTGAGCCCCTTTGGAGTGTCAGGATGAGCACTAGTACTCAGATAGGGGGCTCTGGCCACACACCGTGAGTGTTTGTCTGTGTGTGTGTGTGTGTGTGTGTGTGTGTGTGTGTGTTGCTCGGTACTTGACACTGTATCACATTGAGCAGCAAGGGTTGTCACATCTGTTTTCCTTCATGTTTTATTGTCAGAAGGGAGAGGGAGCACGACGCCGTCTTTCTTGCTAAGCTTTACCCCTTTAACAAGGAAAAGTTTCTTCTCTTTTTTTTTTTCTCACACTTCTTATGCTTTCCTGGTCTCTCCTCGTGTCTTATCTCCCCTCTTCTCTTATCATCTTTGATTTCTCAGTACGTGTTGTTTTCAACTAGTGGTTTGTGTCAAAATTGTTTGTTTTTTTTTTTGCTCCCCCCCTCCCCCGCCTCCCCGTCCCCACGTTTTATTCTCTCACTTTCTTTACTTTATTCAACTTTTGTTTTTGATCTCTTTGCTTTTTATCCTTCTTTTGTCTTTCATCTATGTCCCTCACTCTCCTGCGCTACATCTCCTCTCTCTTTGCCTCTCTCCCCCTTTATCCCAATTCTCACTGATTCTGTCAACATGACTGATATGAAAACCTTTTCAAAGCAATTGGTGCTTATTTTGGCCAGGATTGACACAGATCTCAGTGGGCTCTGTGTCTCTGTGTGTGTCATTATCTCCCCTCATGTGTCTGTATCTGCAAGTGTAAGCGTCAGTGTGCCCGTGTGCTTCTTTATGTACATCCCGTATCTTCACAAAACTGTGCACACGTGTAAGTGGGCATCAGGAGAGTCTCTCCACCAGCAGAGGAGGTTAAGCCTTCTTATCAACCTTCGCTGTGTGTTGATTCAGTATAGATCAAGCCGACATCCACCCAGTCGTGAACTCCCAGTCCCCGCTGGCTGCCGCCTGGCTATGCACTCATCTCCAACAAACACTTTTCATGGGGTTTTATCTTGCCAGCTTTGCCACTGCAGAGGATAATGCACACTTCCGTTACACTGATTTACTGTGGCAACCTTTCAAACTTTAAGGGGTCTTTTTCAGGTCAAACAAGAAGGCTGCAATATCTAGCCAATTGGACAACGGCAGTATAAAGAGGGAAATAATAGGTCAAAAAAAAATGGGAAGGTTCCATCTAAGAAACTTTTCATTTAGTTCAGCTTTCTCCTAAAGTAATGCTTGCAACCTTAAAGCTGCACAAGTCAATATTTTCATATAGACAAAGGTCAAATGACTATGTGAAATGTAAAAGATTAGTCACTCGTAGCGTCGAACCTACAGATAATTAACACCTGACTCAACCATTTCCCTGAGCTCTGTGGAGCATTTTAGCATCTTTCCATTCATTGTTTTGGTTTTATGTCCCGCAACTTTACTGTTTTGCGTCAGTCTTACTGCTCTTATTAACCTCGATAGTGAAATAGTTCTGATAAATCCACTGTACACCACCTGCCCTACACCAAATAGCAGACAAAGTTAGCAGACAGCTGGTGAATATGATGGAGCATGTAGCTGCTAAGGAGCCTACTATATCTCACAAGTTGGTGGAGACCAAATCAGAGCTAAAAGGAGAGTAAATATAGGACTTATATATGTCAGGTGACCAGAACCATAACTCCAAATGAATGCTAATGTTGCACCATGTTTACTGAATTAGTAGCCATATAAACTTTCTTTATTAGGCGACATAATATCAATATTGTGTTTACAGCTTCTTGTGCTGCCACAATATGGCCAAAAAACTCATAAATTCATAATAAATCTTTTATCAAACCCCCTTTTTGATACTACTTATGGATGGTGTTTTTCAGCAATAGCCATTTTTATCTGTGTTTGGCTAGTGTTTTTGGCTTTCTTTGTGTTCTTCTTTGTGTAATAATATTTTATAATAGCACAGAGCAGCTGGATTTCATCACAAAGGAAATAGGAAACAGCTTAAAAGAATCTAATATAGAGTGTTATTTTCATCAGAGCAATCAATTAAAATGTCACATCATTTCTGTGGTGCATGGCCAAGTGAAGCATTAACATGTTTTTTATTCACTCTACTAGATATTATTCATACCATTATAATTCCTTTCTGTCTATCTTCTTCTGTCACTACTGACAGTAATCGTAACCTCACCGCCTTGTGATTCTAATCCTTTTGCATTCTTCAACTGATGGATTCAAATAAGAAATGGCACTTCATCGACGTCTGCTGGGAAATGTTCTCTGGTCAGCCTCCCATGGCGCCGGCGCAGTCACACAGTTGAACAGGCAGGCTGCAGGGATGCTACAAGCCAGCAGATGCTCGCTGCCCGATGACTTTTCCCAGCACCTCACACAGCTGTGTGCTCCGCCGCTCGACATCAAGAGGATTATTACCACTATGTTTACATGTCAGGCAGAGTCAATTATACCTCTGACAGGAGGATGGAAAAAAGAGAGAGTATGCACGGGGTAAACCTTTCCTCCCTCAGGCCATGTGTGTAAATGTGAGTGAGATCCTGTGTGAATGTTTCTTGGGGTTTTTTTTTTTTTTTAAAGCCTGTGCATGTGTCTGTGCAAATGTGCTGGTTGCTCCACAGGTAGTCAGAAAAACTAAATCTCCACCATCAGCTCCCCTCTACGTTCAGCGGTGATGGAATAGGCCAGAACCCCTACTGGAGGGCCAGGTTCTGGCTCCACAGTAGGGAGCCAGCAGCCTCCAGCCAGCAGGCGCCACTGACGATGGAGAGCTGCTGTGAGCTTGCTCGTTAAACAGACCTTCGCCAGACCTTAATGATATCCGCCGGCACATTTCCTCTCTCCCCTGCCCTCTCTCCCTCCAGCGCTCTCGCGCTGTATCTTTCACTCGCTCCCATCTCTCCCCTCTTTCCACTTTCACTCTCCTTCCAGCCTTCCGCCCTCCTCTGCTTTCTCTCCTCTTTCTTTCACCGCCGCCATCTGCCTCTCTCTCGTCTCTCCTCCCCCCTCCGCTCTCCCCTGTGTTTGGGTGAGGAAGTCGAACCCGTCTGGTGGAGGGGAGAAAGGCTCTGTCACACTTGCCTTCTAATGAGCAGTTGCTCTGCGTGCCACCAGCTCTGACGGAGCCAAAATGGCCGACACATTACACACTGCTGGGCCTTGATCTGTCGGGTCTGTGAGTGACTAGATTGATGGCCTCACCCTGGAATGATACCATGTAGGAAAAAAAAGAACAAAAGAACAAAAACACACAATAGAAGAAATGATGTAACACGCTGCCTTTGGTGAGAAATCGGCTATTCTTGTTTTCACTGTTGCTCAGAACTGGGACGGTAAAATGTGTGGTGGTGCTGGTTTCCTAAGGTGTTTAAAGCACAGGCCTGTTTGATGGCCTCCTCACTTTCATCCACTGTGTTTATGAGTCAATATCCATTTAGAGGCTTTTCATCCTCTGGTTTCCCACCTGGATGGGAGATATTTGATGTCAGGGTATTTCCACTGCCCTGGTGAATGATTAATATCAGTGTCCTTAGTCACTCCCTTACTGGAATTATTATTGAGACAGAAGCAATTTGTTCGTCACAGGTCATGTTTGTCTTACAGGTTGATGATCAATAGAAAGAGGACATCTGTGGTCAGCGACCTCAACCCAGACAAACCAGTATATGAGGAAACTTTGAATCTACTGCCTTGGGCCTTTGTTGTATTTTCCATTTTTTTGTTGTACAATTGCCTTCTATTCTGAGAAAATTGAACCCTTTCACAATATTTTATGCCAAATTCATGACAGCTGCAGGTAATAGATAGGTGGTTGGAACAAACAGAAACACTCCTCCTACCTTGTTTTGCAACCTTGCATGCGGGTTCTGGTTAACCATAGATCTGCTGATCAAAATCTCTGAATTCTTAGGCAATCATGTCCAAACAGTGTTATGGAAATCTGATTATCTATCAGGCCAACCCTGTTACCTAAAAATTACATTCATACACAACTTAATTGCAACAGCAAAAATGTTTTGCTAGAAATATAATGTTGGTTGAATTACATTTTCTCTCAACATAATGAGAAACTGTTGTTAATTAACGTATTTGGCAAGTTGCAAAAATGTTGATACTGAATATATGAGTGAAATGTTCACAGGCAATGTACCTAGTTCTTTTATTTCCCACCAAAATATTTGATTTTGCAGTACAATAGAAGAAACTACAGCAATACGAAACTTTCTACCGTATGTTTAGTCACTGGTAGCACTAAACTCACTCCAGGCCTGCTGTTTTCTGTTCAGATCGTGGTAGCTACGGTTGGTGAAGTCATATTGCTCTGCGTATCCAGCAACAGCCACCACTACTTTGTCCCAGACCAGTCTGGTTATCTCCACTTGTTGTGGTCACCACCACAGAAGACCCGTCTCTCAATTCATCCGATTGGACAATGGAGAAAAAACGCAAATGACGTCGGGTGCTTTTCGGAAAAACAAGTCGGAAAAACACGAGGGCAAAACACAAAAGAAGTGAGTAAAAAGTTTCACTCTCATTGAAACCAACTAACATGTTTATTAGCATTTAAACCACACCACGATCTTCCACTAACCTTAACCAGAGTGCTTTTGTTGCCTAAGCCTAACCACACATGGGCCACTGTCAGACTGATATTACTGGTATTTGCACTCAGGCTGTGGGGTAACTCAACTGGAGCAGAGCTGCAGGGACTGACAAGGTGTGTTTTGCAAGTGCAGTCGGTGTTTGTTTTTGTATGTGTGTGCGCATGTATTGCGCACATGTGTGGGTGAGGAACGAGTATCTGTCTCTCCATCGTGTGTGCATTCTTGAGATTATGTGTGTGTGTGTGTGTGTGTGTGTGTGTGAAGGTACTAGATGTGCATGATTGTATCAGTATGTATCAGTATAAACCTGTGACCCCTTCCAGTCATACGCTGGCACAAAATGGCATCAGTTCCTCCCAGTCAAAGCAACAAAGGAGATGACATCCTATCCACACCTCCGAGGATGAACTCGCACCAAACAAACACATCTAGACACATCTAGTTTTCTCACTACCATCTAGCACAATAACCCGTGATGACAAGTATTCTTCCATTTCTAAGAAACAGCACTGCGGAGCATTTGCAGCTGATTGGCTTGGATGAGATTTGCATAATGCGTGGGATGAAATAACCCTGAACAATAACCGTTTCAATATGAATGGGCAGTTTAAGATCTATGGCAACAAAACAGTGAATAAACAACAATTCAAGGAACAAAAGTCACTTTCAGCTCGTATCCCTCAGCCACAGCTCAATGTCTTGATTGTCTCATTGGCCCACATTCTCTCTCAAACATTAAATTCTCTCATTTATCTCTAAATCTGACTTTTAATTTCAGTCATTATGATCTTGCATTACCATAATAAATAGCCCACCAAAATTAAAGATGGCATCACTTTCTGTCCCAGCAGCAATTACTTGAACCCTCCATCCCGCCTCCTTTTCTGTAAGACGTGTCGAGCGAGGGCACTGATTTATTGATTGAGGCTGTGTGTCTGTGCTGGCGCGCTCTGGGGGACGAGGATTATGTAGCATCAGTGTGATGTTGTTGACACTCCTGTCGCCTTTACAGCTCCGACACGCCAAGACTTGGGCGTGTGCCCACTCTGAGTGTGTCTAAATGTGTGTATTGAGGAGGGGGAGGCGGGCAAGTTTGAGAGGTCAATGGAGGAGTTTTTGGGTGTGAGATAGAAGGGGGATTGTGTGTGTGTCTCTGCGAGTGTGTGTGTGTGTCATCAAGGGGTTGGGGGGGGGAGTGGTGGGCCAGCTGGCAGCCTCTGGCTCCAGTGCTCCCTGTGGGTATCCGGCTTGGCGCAAATTCTCTCTAGTGTGACAGCTGGGACCTGGGTGCCAACCAAGACAGGACTCACAAACACACAGCAACGCACACACATACAAACACGTGAACACAGCAGGAGGACGCACAGAAGTGGATGGGAGGCAAAAGATGGGATGTAGTTTCCAAAAAGACCCATCACAGGTTGGAAGCTGAGTAGTTTTGTGCATGGTAGCTGAGCAGCACCTCTTAACAGGCCACCTACCTCTACTGGTATCTTGACATGCACATATCAAAATGTTGTTCACCGTTATTGTATTGGGGGAGGGGGCAGACATCTACACCCCATTTTTCCTGTGTATTACATCCATATTGGGCTCTTCCGCAGCTCAACATTTGCTAGTATCAATGCTCAACGTTCAATACAGGAAGCAGTGTGGCCTTTACATAGCGAGGAAGGGGGTGTTACTTACTTTCATTTAGGAGACCGGAGATTGAGTCCTGTTTTAACAGGTGTTCAGACCAAAAATAGTCCTGATTTAAGACAACTCAAGGGATGTGTGAGTGAAGGGCGTGTTGTTTAAGGTACACGTGGCATACTAAAATAATGTCTATCACTGCAGCAATCATGTTTACCTTTCATTGCAGCAATCGTAAATTTAAGAGGTAATCTACAAGGAATGTGCACCTGCACATATTTGATTGGCCAACACAACCCCTTGTCAGATGATGTTGCAACGGCTCAGTGCTGTTGTCTATTGTTGGCCTAAAACCTATAATCAACTTTTGCTTTTTTACCAATCATAACCAGGATTTTTCTCTAACCTTAACCAAGTGTTTTAGTTTCCTAACCATAAATATAAGTTTACCATACTTCACAGTTTAACCACAACCTTTAACTAATCTGAATCATACTGTCGTTGCCATGCACAAATACTGTAGAAAGAGAGAAATTTTAAAACGTTGGCACAGAACATTTAAAAAACATCGTCATTGTACGAAATCCAGGGTTTTGCAGAATCGTCCAGATTTCTCAAAACCCTGATAAATTCAAGCAAAATTACCTGCATGACCAGATAATGGATGTCTTTACGTATTTTTATAGTCACACAAACTTCTCTTTCATCACTATCATGCGTGATATTTATATTTTAAAGTTTTAATGAGCTAGCTTCTATTTCTGTGTCAGCGGGTGCTGGAATAAGTACAAAGATAAGAGAAGAAATTAACCGTGCAATTTGCTTTGGTAAAAGGACAATTTTTCTATTATATGGATAGAAAAAGTATTTAGAATGAATGCTTAAAGAGGAAAGGCATAGATTAATGTTTAATGTAATGTCCTTGTATTTAATGGCTACAAAGCTTTGCATCTGCAGTTCATTAACCACTATAGATTAAGGCATATATCAACTGCTTCCTGAAAGATTGCTTTCTCAAAATCAAAAATGCATGATGATCGGCGTGATTCTCTAAATGGAAAAGGTGTGGTCATTTAGGAGATGTAAGTCACAAACTCACAAAGGGAAGGTAGCGCCTGTTAGGTACTAGTTTCACAGGTTGTGGTTCCAGGCATCAGGGAGCCAAAAAAACGAGGACATGGTTTTTGGAAAAGCTAGAGGCTGAAGTCATGGAGGTCGAAGACAGCCGCGAGCCGCTGAGGGAGGGAGGGAGAGAGGTTAATGGGAGTAAATCAGGGAACCGCTGAGGTGAGGTGAAACCTTTGAGTTTTTTTATGCTGACTGTCCGACTCGCCTCATTTGTCAGTGTACTCTGTAACGGCTGGCTACCGAGAAACGGTTCAAAATAGAAAGAACCGACTCGGGATCTAATATAGTTTTCCGCTCTGCTATTCAGTTGTCAACACTTTTCATTAGTCATGCAGGGTTGACTTCACTGTTTGGGCTGACACCCTTTTTTTTCTGAAATTGGAGTCCCTTATTTAACATGTCTTTGTTTAAGTTTAGACATGGAGCAAAATGCATCACAGTTTCTGTACTGAGTGAAGATGCACAAGCTGTAAATGAACTAAAAAACAACTGAAAAAAAGGGAAAGAAAAAAATGACCATCTGCACAGTTAGACAGGAACAGACCTCTGATCCATCCACCCGTCCATCCAGCGTGAGAGATATTACCACCAACATATCTGACGACATGGAAAAATGTGCCTCACCAGGCAACCGAGCCCAATGTACCACAATATGCGTTATCACTCTGATATGTTTTGACAGCTCAGAGTCCCTCAATATTAAACTCTGCTGAATATGGAATGAAAACAGCTGGGGCACAAGGTTAGATCAACATTTCAGGCCTTCCCCTCTTGATGATACATACTCATATACACAATGGCATTCATACATTCAAAATGGCATTCATTTTTCACACGCCCGCCCACGCATTCACTTTGAGTAACCCTCATGCGTTGTGACAACACTTGTGCAAATGCACCATTGCATATCAAGCTTAAAAAAACAACACCGAGAAACAGTAACACTACATCCTGTAACAGAGCGAATGTGCGGTGACATAAGTCGACTATGGGTGAAATGAATTCATTGCAGGTGCTGAAAAGAGTCCTTCCTGTTTAAGCTGAGCCAGGAAAGCAGACGGTTAGGCTGGTTGACAGTGTGGTAGATTTGATAGACTGGCTTTTAGATACAGTATCAAGACCAACAGGCAGGTACACATACAGGCAGACAGAGATGAAGCATTGTTCACGAAGCTGCCTCTTTATCTTCCCATTGAGCAGTAATGCACAGGGAAAGGTGAGGACCCACCCACCTCACATGCACTCACAAATACAATCCTCAGTGGGAATATAAAGCTGGCATGATGCATACAGCGCCTATCATAATTGCTTGTGCCTTCGCGTATCTAACTACCCAGGACAGCAGCACTTTGTTACGACTCACTTTGATTAATTGCTGATACAAAGAACCACTCTATTTACTGCATGTAGGTCAGGTTGTACCTGCTTAACCATTAGATGGCAAAACCTTGATGTCCCCGAAATACAGTATGTAGAACTTTACTTTTAGTTTACTTACTGTGAGATGCATCAGGGTGATGTTGCACCTGGCGTCTGACCAGATCCAAAAATATTTACTTGCTCCAGAAATGTAGAAATGTGCTTTTTTTGCTTCTTCTTCTTCTTCTTTTAACTGCAAAGATACAGATCACTGTGGCTACTGCTGCCCAGTCAGTGTTAAGTCTTGGCTCTGACAGTGTCGGTCTGTCAGTCCACTGCTTTGCTCCAGACTTAAAAAATCTCAACAGCTATGGACATAAAATGTTGTATAGACATTTACGGTCCCATTAGGATGAATCCTAATCACTATGGTGATGCTGACATTTTAGTTTTTTAGTGAAATGTCTCGACAACTAGTGGATAGATTGCCTTGAAATTTGGCACAGCTATGCATGATGTCCAGAGGATGAATCCTAATGACATTTCATGTAGTGTTATCCGGAAGATCAAGATTTTCCCTTAGCCAGTGAAATATCTTTAACATCTTCAACATGGGTACAATATGTATAGTTTTTGGTACATTAAGGATTTTTGTGATCCCCAAACTTTTCCTATAACATTGGCAGTTTTGGATTTTAGTGAAATTTGGTTGAGACACTAATTTTCCCCATTGAATGAATTTTTTACATCTAGTTGCATCATCGTGTCAGAATGTCAGTTTGGACTTTAAGACCAAATACCTGCAAAATAAATGACATTCTCATCATCCTCAGCCGTACTGTAATTTACCTGATAGGTAATTTTAGCATGCTCACATTTGCTCAAGGAGCCTCACAGAGCCACTGGGCTGTAGACTCTTGTTACTTTCTCACCATTAATAACACTTAAAGTGACAGCTAGTCTAACCATTCATAGCTATGAATTTTATAAGCATTTAAAAGTCTCTTACATGCATATCTTTGTAAACTGCTCATATGCCTTTAAATTACAGACAGACGCTTTATGAGGGTTACTTAAGTTCAGAAAAAGCAATGTCAGATATAAAGAACCTCTATAAAATGTAGTTGTTAAAAAGTCCATTATCTGCTATTTAAAAGTTACTGGCTTTGTGGAAATTCCTTATTGACTCTCTTTTGGACTTTAAATGCCCCAGCTGGTGAAGTGGAATTTGGCTTTGGCAGAAATAACGCCTGATGATGACTGCACAGGCCTGCTGTCTAGAAAAGTTTGTTAATAATACATTGACCCCATCACTGGATAATTCAGGCACAGTTTACATTTCATTTTCCCAATTTTACTATAATAAGCTCTTTGTTTGTTTTCCGGGGGGGATGATGGCACACCGAGTGTAATTTAGACAACAGTGTCATTAAACTGCTACAAATACTCAGTAAGTTGTTTAACTCTCATCTCTTTCAGTGCAGCTCTGCCGTTTATCAGTTCATCGTCAGGCAGTGGTAATATGTTTTTGTTTGTTTTTTTCCTCATTTAGTGTGAGCACAATCTGAAATTCATTTCCCCTACTGGACTCCCCACTCCCGCCTTAGGCGTACATGCTCACACACTATGAACTTGAACAATGATCCAGTTCTTCTTCTTACTGTCTGTTACCCTGTTTCTTCCTTGTTCTTTCTGTACCTGCCCTGGTCATGCATACAGTCATGAGGAGCAGGATTTTATTGCCAGTTCCTTTGGTCTCGAGTGTCCTGTGAGCCACTAACTATAACCATATAATACGTTTAACAACCCCAATTTTGAATCTATGGCATGAATTGACAAGATTTGGGTGAAAGCCATGACTGCCTCATATCACATTCAATTTTGACAATGTGTCGGGGATTGATCAGTTTGGAAATCCTCGAAAATGTGACTTTGCAGGGCTGTTGGTAGATGGAATGTATTGCAGCGATACTTGCCAAGCTACTCAGGCAAGCTCAAACTCAGAGCAGAGCGGTGCGAGGAGGGGGGTCTGTGAGAAAAGACAAGAAAACAGAAAAATTTCTGCAGACTTGTATTGGCAAATTTACTGTAGATACAATTACACATCTGACCTTTAAAGTAGATAGAGAGAGAGAGAGAGAGAGAGACACATGCAATGTCCCGACACTCTTCTCAGAATTTGCCTGTTTGTACAGCACAAACCGGCCGTCCCCAAAACGCTCTCTAGATCACTTTCACTCTTGTATTTCTCTAACACTTCCTTGGCAAACATTGACACACTCTCTCCTCTATCTCTGCACAATTTACTCTCTGCACTTTCTGTGCACCTTTTGAAAAGACTCCTGCATTTAAACCCCAAGCAGTGCAGCACCCCAAACCCTAAAAGTGTTTTTTTTTTTTTCTTACAAACACGTTTTTATCGAATTTCACTCCATGTCCTCGTCTGGGACATTGAGGTTATAGTTTGAGTAAGGTATTTACATGGTTCATAGTTACAGGACTTTCCCAATAAGCACAGTTTGCACAACTTGTTTGATAGTCAGGTTAATGTTTACAAGGATGTGTAGCTGTAGGATGTTGGTGTTTATAGGTCCTGCTGGCACTTTTAAATGCACCTACAACCTATTTTGTCAGTCAGCTTCTTAATCTCAACATTGGGGTTCTACAAGAACACAAAGTTCGAAGAGTTTTGTTTATTCCACGAGAGATTTTCTTTATTTTTGTTTTGTCTGTATGTCTGTGAAGAAACTCCATCATCCAGGTAAAATATACAGACTTGTTGCCCTTGACTTATCCCCTCTGGATATAATTTGTTTTGTCTGGCCTCCTCCAAGCAGCAACTACCACGGCTTGAGGCTGAAGCCAATGAGGAAGTACCTTAAAGTGCAACGCCACAGAAGACCGCTAGACGCTGGCTCCAAAACATCCCTGGCTCTATTTGACTCCCATTCAAAAAGCGTCAACAGCGAGTCATTATGGCTTCAATAGCTAAATTCGGGCCCTCTAACAAGTGTGCTGGTGCCGACCACAAGCTGCACCACTGGGCTGCAAACCCACTCCAGTGTAAACCAATGGGTGACGTCACACCCGTCTACGTCCGTCTTTATATGCAGCCTATGGTCTCCTCACTGGTTTCAAACAGGATTTAGCAATATTCGAATGCAAGTCTGATGACAGTTTTTGGGTTGCTTGCTTATGTTCCTTGGCCACTTTCAGTCAAATCTAATCAAACCACACCCACACAGTCTTGATAAGGCAGATTAGTTGAGTGTTTGATGATCAAACTGTTAATTAAGTTTGTTTTTTTACAAACTTTTAAAAAAAAAGACCTTAGTAGATGCAGAATAAACACAGCCCAGACTACACAGTATACAGTATATATGAGCGATATGATTTGATAAGTGAGAGATGCTGTACTGAAGAGACACTGACAAGAAACTCTATTAATCCAATTTTTAGGTACTCTGTTTATGACCTTTATCACAATAAGATAACTTGATGAAGGTGTTTACCTGAAAATTGCAATAATCTGCGTCATCTGTTCCTCTGATCTCACTGAGTGGCGGCAGATACGTTTTTGCTCTCTTTTATACTCTGTCTACTCTCTCCTCTTTCATCTTTCTTTATCATCTGTTGTTTTTTCTCACCCTCTTCGCTATTGTAATTTGGCATTTTGATAAAAGGCAAAGGCAAAAGTTCAGGTTTGGATGAGTCCCAATTTCACAGTGGTTTATGGCAGACCTAGGGCCGGGTGATTTACAGCAGGAAGAACCCCTTTACTCCGCCATAGAACGGAAGAAACAGCTGGAGGTTGGAAATCGGGGATCTTCTGTCCTGGCAGAGCTCATACTGGACAACATTTACAGGAAATTGGCAAGAGAAGACTTGATCTGTGTGTCTGTGTTGCTAAAGGTCAGACGTTGGGAGCCAATGGGCCACCCTTGAGCTCTTCTTCAGGGTCATTTTTGTGGTGTGTCCACCACAAAAATGACCTGGTCATCCTTTATCAGTGGCTGTTGAATCGGTGGAGGTGGCAGTTGGAGAGAGAGAGCTTTCTGACTGGTTCTTCGGCCTCATATTCAGTGCAGTTTCTCTTTATTTTTCTGCTTTTCACTTTCTTTCTACAAAACTTTATGGTGCTCGAACTTTATTTCTAGACATAATATATGACATAACATATTCTCAGTTCATATTCTGAGCAGGTATCGAGCCATTTACACAAAAATTTATGGTTTTACTACCTTTCCAACATACTGTGTTACCTGTCACGGCCTAATCTTCATTGAAGATTTGTTTTCTCTCACTGCCAACATGATTTTAAAATGATCATAAATTAGACAATCTAAAGATATACAAGTACAAATCCATAATCTGTCAACCCAAGTGCACTGCCATGTGTAACTTGGCCTACTTGGCTAACACACACACACAGTTATGTAAGCGCTAATAGCTTCAACATGTGCTATACACATTTTGTCTGTGATGTAGGCTAATGTTCAGCACATCGCATAGAATTCACTTAATTGGATGACTTGTGCTTGAGCTTTATGTGCGAGCATAAAAACAATGCTGATGGCCCTTTTAGAAAAAAAAATCTACCTTCTCTGGAGCCTCTCATACTTGTATAATCAAAAAAATATTGGCAATTCTTTTGAAGCAGACTTCTCAATTTGTCATGCAATGGAAAGCAAGGACAATGTCCTCCACATCACACGGCAGACAGACTGTATCATCTTCACATGCGTCAGTGGTTATGTCTGAAAATAACCTGAGCGCTCTTATTTAGCTTCCAGACAGGTATTGTGAAACATATGGTTTTGTCATGTGGAAACGACTGATGGCTATATTATACAATATGTGAATATAAAGTATCTAATCATCCACTCTTTTCCTTTAGAACAGTTGCAGTCCATTATGAATTGCTGTTATCAAAGTCCTGAGGGTGTCTCGTGGGATATTGGACTGCCCTTAAAGAAGGAAAACTTCCAGCTCTTCACAGAAAAGAAACTTTATATTTCAAATTTCACTCCAGAACTTTCCACACAGATTTTTTTTTTTTTAATTGATTTGGACTCTTGTGACCCTTCACAAAAAAAGGCAGCTATAGAAAATGGATGGATGGAGATTTGGTGATTGACAGTGTTCAGGAAAACCATTGCTAAGAAGTTTTATAAGGACATTATCATGTTAACATAGGTAGGAGGTATTATGAGGGAACATTATTTGAGTAACAACATAAAAAACTGTTGGTAGCGCATTAAAATTTCAAAAGGTTCAGCTTCTGATATTCAAAGGGTTCAGCTTCTGGTTCTGAAATAACCTCATGCATATATTTTTGGCAGTTGCACAAACACAACAAAGTAATTATCAGATCAATGACTCCCTAGATGGACGCTCACATTGTTGCTCACGTATACCATGTTAACATCTGGCAAACATCTGGAAGAAGACTGGGGTTTGAAAGCACCTTTTGGCTTTTTCCAACCATAAACCTGATGCAGGAAGTAGCGTCAAAAAAAAAAAACCACGTTATCAGACCTTCTTACTGTATCAGCTGTTTACTTGTCCAGCTTTGCTGCCCCACACTTCAGGTTAAATGTCTTTATTAATTAGTCTTCAGAAGGGTCATAAATACCAGATTTATAAATCTGTCTGTGCTGAGACTATAATAAAGATGTTGATTATATTCTGATTACACTGTGAGGCTGTAATTTTACTGTGTTTAACACGTGTATAGTAGTTATTAGTATGAGTCTGTGAGCTTTCGCTTGCGACTGCTGTTCCAATTAACATTGCCAAATATTGCCACACTGAAAACTTTGTATGTTTTGTGAGGACTGCATTGCAATTCTGGCACAAACTGCTTTATCTCTTTGGGTCTGTGTTAGCTGCTTTGTGCTGTTTTGAAACTCACATAAAAAAAAGCAGTGAAGGGCCAGCTTTTTTTTTTTTTTTTTACTTAAAGCACACTGAAGGTGTGTTTAGACAGAACACAAAGCAAATTTTCACCTCACGTCACTTGAGCGAGTTTGACTGCTTGTACCATTTGTGTTTATTGGCCCCAAACAGCCAAAATACCAACTGTACATTAGCTGTAAGCTAGCAACAGATGTGTCTGTGGGAGTGTGCGTGTTTGTTTGTGTTCAGTTCAGCCTCTGACTCAGAACTCATGAGAAACTCCTGTTCTTTCTGTTATTCCCCTCCAGTCTGTCTCCTTTCCCCTCTCGCCTCTGTGTGTTTATGAAGCAGATTAATGAAGCCTGCAAATATTTCGTGAACACATTCCTGGTCAATTTGACATGACTTTGCAATTAAAGACTTTTTTTTTAACTCAAGGTCCACTTACTATCTTTTTTTTCTGATTCTTTCCACCATATCTCACGGTCTTATTTAGCAGATGTAGTTTGCTCAGTTGTCATGGTTACAGTATGTCCATGACTAAGCAAAAACTCCTGAGGAAGACTGAGATGTGGCTTAAAGCTCCAGAAAATGCTAGTAAGTAGTCATTTTTCTTTTGTCAAACTACTGTTTCCTCACTCAGGAATAAACTTTCATACATGACACGTCACATTTGCCTAGTTTTAGTTGACCAAATAGCCTATAGTGCTGCATATCATTACAAGTTCAGTTGAAATTTTAAAATCCTCCAAAAACCTGTGGCATTATCCCATGCAGGGCATGTTTAGATCTGTTCTTTCACTTTGCGATTCCTTTCTTTAACATGATCCACAGTTTTATCTTTTAATATTGTTAATATCATATGTAGTAAATCTCTCTCTGTCAGCATTATGAGTGGCAGGGCCCTTAGGGTTGCCAGTTCAGCCATAAAATGTAATAAAGAGCAACAAACATGTTGACACAACAACAGTCATTGGAACTTTGTCAGAAAGCAGCAATTTCCTAACCCTGTACATGTTTGACGGGTGGCATGGGGGCAGGGGGGCTGGGGTGGGCGGGGGTTTGTCATCACAGTGAATGGAAAATGTTGTTCTTATCACTGTGTTGTTTAGCCACAGGCAATGTAGCGTGGATGTGTCACTGCATTCAGAGCTCAGTGAGTAATAAGAAACTCCCTAACTGTTAAACGACATGCAAACTGATTTCATCAAACTTGAATTACAACTCTGCAGTTCTTCTGTCTGCTCCGTCCTCCTTTCCCACACTCGCTCCTTCCCTTCTTTGCTCCCTCCACACCTTAGTCACTTTCATTCTCATCCCTCTCTTTCTTCTGCCATCTAAACAAATTAGAGAGCAAATGAGGAGGGAGGAGTGATATGGGTGATGAGGCATGCCAGAATGTCAACAGATGACAAGCAGTGCAGATGGGGGGGTGGGGGGGGGGGGGGGGGGGGGAGAGAAGGAGCGAGAGGGAATGTGATGAAAAGAAAAAGAAGTATTCCCCAATAACTCACACTTGAAAAGAAATGATTAATGAGGCCAGATGTTAGGCTTCTTTTAGCATGAATCACTGCATTCCCCATGACAAAGCAAAAACTACCCCCCATTTCCCCAAACACAGACACAGCAGGCAAATTACTTCCCACACTGTAGACAATAGAGACAAATCCAGTACTTTCCTGGCTTGAGCAACTTTCTCCTTGCCAGGTCAGGACAGTAAATCGACTAAATTTTTCAAGCTTTTGTTTCATGCTGACATCACTTTATTCCAATCCATACCTCTCCTCCCAAAAGACAAGATGTCTTAAATGGATACACTCATGCAGAACCACTTCAGAGTGCTT
This sequence comes from Scomberomorus guttatus, assembly GCA_038419695.1. Taxonomy (NCBI): domain Eukaryota; kingdom Metazoa; phylum Chordata; class Actinopteri; order Scombriformes; family Scombridae; genus Scomberomorus; species Scomberomorus guttatus. Next base: position 8,941,522 of record CM076461.1, read on the forward strand.
GTTTGCCTGACCAAGCTAATTATGGCATCTGGGCAATCAAATGTGTATGAATCTGTCTTCAGCGACGATGTGCGAATACAACAGATCCTTCAGAGGCACATTTACAGACCACAGAAGCCTGACATCCTTTAAGAAATCAATGCAACTCAGCTTGTGTGCAAGCTTTGTCAGCTTGGCATCCTTGATTGATTGAACATGTAGCGGCAAAATGAATTGAAAAGTGGAATGGGATAGAGCACAGGAAGGATATAGTTTTTTCTTTGAGCAAGTTTATAAAATGTTATTTATATATGGCTTGACCAGGTCCCATGCGTATGTGTATACAGTCGGAGGGGTAGGGGGAAAACTGGGAAAATAATAAGCAATAAAATCATCCAACTCTTCATCCTCATAAGGATGTTGTCCGCTATCAATTCCCTTTCCCATTCCCTATATTCAGATATCTATGGATTAAAAAGCAAAAAAAAAAAAGACGATCAGTATCGATCCCATTTGGGTTAACAATAGAGCTCCATTCAAGAAGTGTTTAGCCTAGCTTAGCTTAGCATAACGACTGAAAAATGGGGGAAACAGCTACCCTGGCTCTTCACAAAGTTCAAAGATAAGCCTGCATACAGCCTTCAGGATAGTTTCACAATTTTCTGTTCTCAACTCTGTCCTAAAACAATAGTCAGGTGCCAAAATGAACACTGACACATGTTTTTCTTGCTTTAATCATTCCTCCTGTTCAAACAGGCCATTAGAAGATCCCTTCATAATGCAAAGTAAGTGATGGGGAACAAAATCCACAGTCCTCCTTCTGTGCAAAAAAGTAGTTCAAAGTTAACTTGAAGCTAATATTGGGCCTCAGCCATCCAAATTAGTCAAACAAAATCAATATCTTAGTTACTGTCTTTTTTTAGTGCCAAATTCCCTTCTTTCCACTGCAGCTGAACAGGAAAACATTGTCCGTGGAGACTCAAAAACACTGTAACTGTGGAAGATATCCACTTTATTTGACTACCCCAGACTGCTGAAGCCTCATATTATCTTCGGATAAACTTTTAAGTACATTTTGGCTCAAAACAAGGATGACAAGACTATAGGAAGCTGCACACAGTCACTGCACCTGTTTTCCAAGAAATAATTCCAGCACATAACTGCAGCTAAAACCACATTTCGACATTTTTACGTTTCTGTTTATGTAGGTGTTAAACAGGCGAGATTCAGTGTGTTAATAAGTCAGCCTTAGAGTTATTGATGGCGTTTGTACAGAGCCGTTTCCCTGTGCACCCAGTCTTTATGCTAAGCTAGGCTAAACATACTGTTACTCTAGCTTCATAATAAACACATAGACACACTTTTTTTTCTTGGACATGAGAATATTTTCATCTTTTTACCAATAAAGTGGGGAAATTGCTGTGTTTCTCTATCAGTGTTCAGTGTTGTTGGTTAAGTCGTTACATCAGCTCCACAGTCCTTGGAGGATGTGCTTCGCTAATAACCCGTGAGTAAAATGGGTCAGCCATAAAACATCAGCTGAAACTGTTGTTAACTCCTCATGTCAGAGAGCTCGTTTCAAATCGTAAGTGGAACTCCACCACCCCAGTGCAACTTCCTGCAGTAATAAAACATAAGAGAACCTAATGCACATACCCAGAAGGCAGCTGGGCCTCAGTCGTCTCTGCGACTTAGTGTTGAGCCTTCGCCAACACTAAGGAGGCCATCCATAATTAACCCTGCACTGTCAAGTCAAGGCAGCAGTCATAACATGTCCTCACATGTCATTCTAACCTTTTTCCCTGCATCGTTTTCTCCACTGTCAACTCATCACCCACATCTATCGTTCCCTGCATAAGGACTGCTGTGAGAGAGGGCGAGGGAAAAGGCTTTGATCTGCTGTGTTTCCTTCACAGTGTCTCTCTCAAAGGCTTTGGGCAGCAAATGAACACAGAGAGAAAATGTGTTTCTCATTTGCTTTTGTTGAGGGTAATTTTGTGATTTATTCTGTGTTAGTAAGGAGCGATTGACCTATTTGGCTATAGGATGATCATAGCTAGCAACATCTGTTGTTCTCAGCAATATATAGTTTTGCTCTCTCCTTCTAGCTTTGTATTTGCACTCCCCTCTCACCTTTCTAAATCTTAATAAATCTTTGTATGAGTAAAGATTTCATTAATTCTGGAGATGGAGAAATGGGCAATTAAAATGTGTGAATCAAAGCGGAGAAAGGGGAGAGGTATAGGGAGCGCAATTGACTGAGTCAAAGGGTCAGAGAGGCTAAGTCAGACAGAAAGAAGGAACAAGAAAAAGAGCAAGAGACAGTGATTAAAAAGTGAAAGACGGAGATTGATTTGCATGTCTTTGACTAGAAACTGAAATAAGGGCCAATCAAATGTGTGAGCGAAAGTAAAGTGAGAGAAATGTAAGAGCAAGATACTGAGAGTCAAATAAGAGACGGGAGCCATATGGAAATCGAGAGAGAGAGAGAGAGCGAGAGAATGAGACTTACAGACTGATTTGCCTTAAACAGAAAACTGCAATATGGAGAAACAAAGTAGAAGTGAGACACGGGGAAAAGAATCACAAGGACGAAATTAAAAAGAGAATTTACGGTTTAAGCCATGCTAGCGGCAATGCCAGGCAGTCGGTTCACCACTTAGACTGAAATATTTCAACAAATATGGGATGGATTTCTATGAAATTTTGTTCATTTATTTATTAATGGTTTCCAGAGGTAGAATCCTACTGACTTTAGTGATCCCTGACTTTCCATGTAGCGCCACCATGGGGTTCATTTTGTTTTAAGCGAAATGTCTCCACAGCTATTGATGGATTACAATGAAAGACATTAATGTTCCCCTCAGGATGAATTGTAATAACTTTGGTGAGTTTTTACAGTGATTTTTACTGTTATAACGGCATGAATTATTATTACTGTATTACATATATTTACATATATGCAATATCAAGCTCAGTTATGTATGTGGTTTTGGCATAATTTACACATTTAACCAGTTTTCAGATATTAATCATAATTTAATGTCGCAATGTAATTTATGTATTTAGAGCTGAGGAGCAACAGAAAATTAATCTGCAACTATTTTGTTAATCGAATAATTGGTTGAGTCATTTTTCAAGCAACAATGTCAAACATTTGTTGGTTCCAACTTGTCCAGGTTGAGATTTGCTGCTTTTCTCTATCTAACAAACTCTGGGAAACTGTGACAGGCATTTTTAGCTATTTTCACTTCATAGACCAAACAACTAATTTATTTATTGAGAAAATAATCGGCAGATTAATCAATAATGAAAATAATCGTTGTTTTGCAGCCCTGCATACAGTATATTAGGCTATATTTGGGCTAAATGTGGACCCAAACAGACATCCATCTTGGGCAAAGATCCCTTTTTCAAGACAAAACCTGATAACAAGAAACATTCATAATCAGTCATACACAGCACACAATCAGCAAACAGAAACCTCCAGCCAAACACTCACAATCAACAAAGAATTAATAAAAACAGCTACAAGAGTGATAAAAAAAACATCAGATAATAAAGCTTTAAAATCTCCAAAGGGTATGAAATGCTCTAGTTTGAGGGCAGTTTGCATTTCATTTAATTTGCCAAGATTAGTAGTTACAAGATTTAAATGAGAGAAGAGATGTGAGGTAGTTTGGAAGCTTCAACAGTAGAGCTTTATAGATGAATGTCATAAGATGATTATTTCCTCTTGTCTGTAAGGACATTCATCCAACCTTGTGATACAGAGAACAATGACTACAAAATGTGTCATTAATGAGGAAGCGTAATGCACTATGATAAGAATAGCTTTAAGGTTTGAAAAAATCGATCTTCTTCTACAAGTAGAAGAGTTTTCGACTTCTCTTTTCGGGCTAAATAATTTCACAACTGACCTGATTTGGCCCAAATAACAACATTCATGGACATGTTGTGGTTGGGTGAGTTGACCATTAATCTAACGCCATCATCAGGTCAAAATTTTGACAAAAACTAACGACATTCCCATCAGCCTCAGCAACTGTTAGCATGCTAACACAGTAAACTAAGATGCTGAATGTGGTAAACGTACCTGCTAAACCTCAGCGTGTTAGCATACTGATGTAGCTCAAAGCACAGCCTCTCTAGCGTGGCTGTAGATCCTTAGTCGTAGGTACAAGAACAGAACCGGTAGTGTCCAACTATCTCATAACCCTCGTGCCAATAAACCCTTCTGCAATGCCAAATACCCAGCAGCCCACAGCACAGACGTGGCGAGGACAGAGGTTGGTACAGTGAAAACTGGGTTAGAGTTCAAAGGGCCGAAGAGAGCACGCACTGCTCTGATCTTTGGCAGGGGAGTTAAAACATTAACATTCACCCTGCACAGACAGGCTTTACCCCTGCATCTTCTCAAAGACAGGGAGGAGGTTCATACAGTATGCAGAGAGGAGATACATAGAGTATGTGCCGTGTGAATATACTGTATATAAACATGTATGTATATGTGCGTGTGTGCGTCTAAACTGAGAGCTGTTTTTATGTGACATGTTGCACATATGGAGACAGATGATGGAAGGATAGAAAACAGACCATATATAGTGTATATGGTCTGATTTACACGCTCACTAGCTCTATCAGTGGGATTACTTGAGTCCATTTATCATTCCATATGAGTATGGCTTGCATGGGTAATTGTAAATTAAGTGGATTACTGTGCAGTATAGTCCCTGAGGGAACTAGAGAATCTCTGAATGGATGCAAAATCCTATCGTACTGTAGCCAGCAGGTCCCACAGCAGCATCAGCACTTTCTGAAGCAATGATATCAGCATGAGCTCCTTTGAATGATACTGATTTAATATCAGCACGGTAGATTTAATGATACTGACGCTCATTATATTTCAGCTCCCAAGTGGGGCCGATGTTTCGAGTGATTGGCACATTCTGCAGCGAGTGTGCTTATGAATAGGTGTTTCACGGGATGTACAGACCCTTTCGTAAAGAGGAGTACTGTCACTCTGCTCAGCCATAGACAAAGGTTTTGTGTTTAATCACAAAGTTGGAAAGTAAGTGAGTATAAAGTATATGTAAAGTTGTTCTTTCAGGGCTTTACGTAAGACGAAACTACAACATGCATTCTTTGCCTCCTGGCTTCAGTGGCCTTATACCATCCAAATCCCCCAAATCAAAATCCACCTCGAATGAATTGCAGTGGAATACAAATGAGGAAGCAGTGGCAGGGATTTCAGTTTTAATGAGGACAAAAACCTATCACCACATCTAACCTGCAACGCTTCATTTGCTGCTGCCTGCCAGCCGGCACTTCCCAGAAGAATTCTGGGGTTAAAATTGTAGAGTTTCAGCGCAGTTCGCTCAGGGCCCTGGCAACAAACGATGGCCTCCCTCCCACACCCCCGAACATTTAAACCCAGCTCAGTTTGCCCAAAGCAATCTCAGCTCGGGAGTCGAAAGGTCACTTTAAATAAATAAAGAATGGGGAGATCACTAAGCATCCCACACACGGAGTGAGCAGCACTTTGAAATGATAGCCAAGGCTACACCATTTAGCATTCAGTAGCCTGAAGCTATCCATTAGGCTGGCAGTCTGAGAACAGAAAGTCCAAGTCCAGATTGACTCCCACTCACTTGCCACGGCTACATCAGTCACGTTGCTCTTTTAGCAGAACTTCTGGCCTGTTTGTCACTGCACTGTTTGCTATTGTCAACCATGAGAAGAGATGACATTGTGGAATTAATTCGTTGCCTCAGGTTGAGAGCGTGTTTTGACCAGCATTTCATTACAATATGTTTATATTTCTATCTCTCTCAACTTTTACCCTCTGAAAGTTTTCAGGGATAAAAACTGGGGAATAACAACACAGGTGACAAGACAAAAGATTGGACTTGAATACTTGAAAACCTTTGTGGTATTTTCTGAATCTTCCAAATAAAAGCGGCGTTGTTGCAATGGAAGAGCGCACTCCCTGTGAGACCATGTAGGCAAGATTACACAGTGCATCAGTGGAACTATATTCTCAGGTTTTAGGAGGGACTTCACAAGCCTTTAAAGAGTAAATTCAATTGGATTTGCGACTTGTTATTCACACCCCATCTGCACATACACACATGCACAGCAGCATTCAGTATAGTCTCAAGCGCATACACAAGCCAGGTGCACGGACCCAAACACACACTGCATCCGTGCGATACAATATTTTTGGCCGTGAGTGCCTGTGCACACCTCCATGCACACATACACACATGCCCTTTGTCAGCTTTGTTGTTCCAGGAGCCCAGCTTGTTACATCATCCAGGGGGGAGTTTATCAGCAACTGATCAGCAGCAGCCAGAAGACTCTCAAAGGCTGTTTTGTCTTCCTCTTGCTTGAAACTCCATGAACCCACAGATTACCTTCCAGCCGTGCGGATTTGTTTACCGCGGCCTGAATTTGCAAGTCTTTATCATGGCTGCCTGCCGTCACTGAGAGGAAGTGCTTTACACACAGTTTATCAGTGCCAGGAGAACCACAGGTAATCCAGGTCTTTGCTCGACCAACTTTTTATTTGTTGTTTATGCACTCAGGGCATGTAAATTCTAAAATGATTCTGTTATCAGATACTACTGATTGTAAAATAAAGAAAATAAGTCAGGGTTAACATATACAGTGTAGAAGCTGCACAAAGCTCCCTCATACATTTGCTAAATATACAATTCGATTATCTCACAGTGTTTCAATTGAGGCAAAAGAAGCTTTGCAGCAGTATCTTGTGGACCTTTTTCGTACTTTCTGGGACCGATGTCTGAATGACTCAATCTGCAGAAACCATTTTCATCAATAATAACTCAGGCAAAACAAGGCCTCTACATTAATAAACCAGGGCCCAAAATGTGAAAGAAAGGGGAATATTTTTGCCCCTTTTGGGTTCATATGTAGGCCAGAATCAAGATTTTCTGCTTCACAGAAACAAATCTAAACAAAAACAAGTCACACAAAATAAACTTTAGGAATGGTATACTACACTGTATATACTACAATACTAATTTAGCTGATACTGGTACAGTAGTTCTACACATTTACACATTGTAGTAGTTTTATACATTGACGCTGGGAGATATTTGTTCAAAAACTTTGTAAATTCAACACTGTAGTTACTACAAATCATGTAGCATGACATCATTTTCATTGCATACTGATGTGTACCATCCCCACCAGTCTGTAATAGCTTTATATCAAAAGAAACCAATGATTTAACACCTGTGAGCGTTTTCTATTTCCCTTTATGTTAAATTTGTCACTACCTCTATTTTCTTTCATCCACTAGTGGGCCAAGATTTCCTGCTTGTTGCAATACTGACACCAGGGTTTCATTTGGGCGAAAAGGGAGAATCTACCGCATAATGATGCTGCTGTCTATTTCAAAGCCGCTGTTTGATTTTAGCCGATTGAATGTATTTTATGAGGTTTCACCGCCGGCCGTGCTTACTCATCCTCTCATATCTCAGACCTGCTGCAGTCCCGCAAAAGGAGAGAGACCAAAGTGTGATTGAAGAGGGTAATTTTTCTGGGCTGGAAATATTAGAAGTGTACACAAGGAAGGAAGAAGGAGCGGATTGAGGCGAAGCTCACTGGAATGACTCCCAGTCCTCACCACTGTCATCCAGAAACCCCCACAACTCAAAAATATTCCAAAACAGTTGGGATTCGAGGATAAACTGGGGGTATATGGTGCCTTTTATGGTGCAGTGGTTAACACTGCAGCCTCTGTTCAAGCTACTGTGCCCCTCTTTTGTCATGTGTGACTAAAAGAAATGTTGACAACCCACGATACATTAAAAAGACACAACATCTCTATTCAGATTACACCATCTTCTCTGGTTAACACAATCCTGGTGTCATTTAGCAACCAGACATTATTCCCATTAGAGTTGCAAGCAATTAAGAAAAAAGTCCCTCGGGCGTAAACAAAAGCTAAATTATCAAAAGAATGTAAAGAGGCAGTTGTGGTAAGTTTACCAATTGTGTTTCTATCAGAGTGCAGAGTAAAGATTCATGTAAGAAGAAACTCTCTGAGCAAATATAAAGTTACTGAGTGGCTGCAACGGAGATGGGCTCCTCAAAACATCTCAAACTTTGCAAAATAACCTTCAAGAATATCATGAATATCATCTTTGGGTGTATTTCTTAAATCAAAACAACTATTTAGCTTTTAACTGCTAACTGCTAGCTGCCACTGTCACCAACATTCCTAAGGAGAAACTGCACCGAGGAAGCTAACAGAAGACTTGTGAAGACAAGAAGAGAAATTAAGGGGTCGTTGTTGGTGGGGTTTTTTTCTCTCTCTCTCCATGAACTGGTGTTATGGCGGCGCGACCCACATTTGCGGCGGCCTCTCCTAGTTCCAACTGAGCAGTGTTTTTGTCCATGTCTACGTCTGTGTCATCGTGCGGAGTGCAAGTGAAATATGTCTATGGTCAAGACTTTTGCTACGAGAAATACTTTGCTGGGAGAGCTAAATCTGCTGAGTGCGCTTGGTCTGCTACGCTCAACGGACCCAAAGGAAACCACGGCCTTGCCTGGAGCTGCGCCACAGAGGAAACATCGAAAGCGGTGCGACAGGACGTGGAAGTGGGGCAAGCGCGGAGGAGTGCGAGCTAGGCTAACTGTTAACCCGTACAAACCAGCAGTTCCAACAATCATGTTGCCTAATGTTCTCTTAACAGCAAAATGGATTATATAACTCCCCCATCAGTCTACATAGAACTGAGACATGTACTTTTCTTTTTTCTTTTCTTGTTTTTTTTCTCTTGGGATTTATGTTTTTATCTTTTTTTTTAAAGGTAGTTTTTAGATACACAGTATATCTTTATCTTTGCTGTTACTGTTGCACTGCTGTGAGCCGGGAGGAACAACATATAGTTTTTTTGTGAATGCAAATACACAAGAAAATGACAATAAACTAAATCTTGAAATCTTAAACATGAGGTGCAAAACAGCTGTAGACAGGTAAGTCAGTATTCACATTTTCCTTTAGCCAGTCAACAAAACTTTCCTGTATGGACTGCTTAACACTGAATTAAGCGGGACAACCACAAAGACAGCGCGGCGGAGCCGTCCTCTGGAACATCACCCAGGCCTCTTCATCACCGGCATATTTCCGACGATGAGTGCTGGCCAACCACAGGATCCTGGCCTGTCTCCCAGCCAGCCCTGCTAATTAGTCCCCCTCTTCTGAGCTAATTGGCCGATAAAAAATGAGGATGGCCTCTTCACCCAGCCCGAGTGTTGTGCCACCAAATGGCAGTGAGGAGGATTATGCAGGCTTATGAGGCATGGTGACACTCAGCGAGAGCCACTCCTCTGCTATTAATTTCCTTGTCAAGGAGGTCGCCTCTGCCGTGTCACTTTGGTCTGTTAGTGGATACAAGAAAACTTAAATCTATGGTTGACTTCCAAGAAATACATTCTCATTACAATGCCTTCATATCCAAACTATTCTACATGTTTATTTTTGGTACAAATTAACAATGAGCTCATTCATTCGAACAGATGCTGAGTCGTGTAGGTGATATCAGTGTTACAACATGTTTCAGGCAAATTGCACAGGGCTTATCTTAGTTTTGTGGCTTTTGATTTTCTTTGCGCTGTCGGGACTGTGGGTTACTGAATCTGGGTTTCCATGACACCTGTCTGACAACAGACCATGACTGGAATCAGCAGGGCCAACATAGACGAGGCATCCAGGTATGTGGTGGTTGATGCCATGTTACTGCAAGGTCCCCGGTTTGATTCCAGCCAGGGACCTTTGTTGCATGCCATACTCACCTTTCTCCCCATGTTTCCTGTCTGCTAATGGAAATTAACAGATGGAAATGTTTTTTGTACATGTTCCTTGTTTAATAAAGACTTATAAAAATAATAATAATAAAAAAACTTGGATTAGTATATTAGTATAGGACAATAAACTCTCAAAAACACCAGAAATGACTGAAAAAAAGACAACACAACCTTCAGAACTTTCTCAGACTGTCAAAGAAAGATTATAAAAAATATCTAAATGCATTTTTAAAATAAATAATAATTCTTTATGCTATTGTTCTACCTGCGAGCTGAACATGAAAAGAACTTAAACTGTCTTTTTGCTTTGCTCTCTTGCAATATTTATGGCCACAAGATGTAAATTGGACACATTTAGGTTAGGATAGGTAAGTGAGGTTAGGTCAAGGAACGGTAGCTAAATATCAGTTTTTACTCATAAGCAAATAGTCAAGTCATGTCAGTTTATAGAGCACATAAAGACAACAAATATTGACCAAAGTACTTTACATATATACATTAAACTGACAAATAAGTCCAGGTTTATTTCCAGGCAGAGCTTCTGCTGCCTGTATGCTCCCTAAAAAAATAAGACACATCAAAAGTAGATTTTTTTCTGATGAATGTGATGAATCCTACATAGATGACACTTTTAGTTATTGTGGTTTTTCTAACTTTTTTGATTATTTTTTTATTTTCCTTTGTTTCCTTTGTTGTCTGTATCTTGACAGTTTTGTTTTTGTTTTTCTTGTGAGTTTGTTTTGTCTACCTTTTCACTCATTTTTTGATCTCTCTTATATTTGACTTGTTTTTTTTTCTGTTTTCTTGTTTTATTGATCCATTTTTTTTTAAAGAATCGCTGTATGTTTTATTGTTGCTGTTGTTTTATCGACCCCGGGAGGACTAGTGACCCCTTTGTGGAAGCTGATCCAAATAAAGAATAAAAGTGAATCACACACAATAAAAGCAACCATATGGATGCATGAATAATGCCCATTAATGATGAGGCAGAGCATGAATCAGGAAACAAGAACGAGGGCAAACACGTGACTGTCTGAACAGCATCCGAATAAAAACTTCTCGGTGTCAGTCTCTTCTCGGGGGTTTGCTTTGCTCTCTGGCTCGACTCCAAACAACTTCCACAGGTTTTACAATTAGATAATTTGCACATGCGGAGGACTCCGGTTATGAATGGGTGCATTTCCCGAAGTCCCGCCTCTTCCGTTCCCATAGACGGACCAATCAGCGGCGCCGGTGCGCTTGGATGGGACGTCACGTCAGCTGCCGTCGTGTCGGGATTGGAATGTTACCGACTAACAATCGGAACAACTGAGCACTCGGTAATTGGACACTAGGATCAAGGAATCCCGTCTTTTTGAACATTTTCTCAGCTACTCACCCGGTGTGAGGTCAGCGTTTGTTGCCGCTCGTGTCGACCGGATAACTTCGCCTGCTGCGCGGCTCCCCGCCGATGAGATTTTTATTTTATATCAGCGCGTATGAGGCTGTGTGGGGAGGTTGTAATAAATAAGAAGAGAAATGCAGGGATTCGTCAGGTTACACTTGTACCGCTGAGCTGCCCCTGCGCTACGACGCTTTCCCCCGGTTTTTTCTGCTTCTCCTCACCCGAGACTATGGAGTGATAAAAGAGGGGGATAGGACGAAATCACCCCGAGGCGTTTGGATCTGAGCGCGGCGGCCACACCGACGGGCTTTTTTACACTCCCGGTGAATGTGTTATACCGAGTTTAACATCTAAACCGGGGTATACCTTCCCGTCTGGGAGAGCCTCGGGGACCCCTGCCGCTGTTCATCCAGAGGGAGAGAGTTCCCAGACGGCCGTCGGACAGTTTTCCATTTGAATAGCCCCGCACAGCCAGTCTGAATGAGGGTGAGAAGAAGCGCAGGGGAAGAGAGTCGCGTATGATTGTGTCCGAGACAAGAGTCCGGGCACTACTCATCTTTCTAGGTGCACCCAAGCCCCCGCTGTAGGCGCTGTGCGATATGCTGAAACTCTACAGAAGAGGGAGAGAGGGACATTACTTTTAAAATCGCCCACATGCACTGGATCAATTGCTGGATTTGGGAACCGAATACGCAGAAGGGGGGTTGGGGATCCTTGGAGGCTGCCGGAGGATGGAGCGGTGTAGCCGGGGTTGGTGAGAGCCTAACTTCGGGCCACTTTACATTTCTTATTCCTAAACAACTCGCCCCTGTTTCCAGGACACATGCAGGCCAAAAAACGCTACCTGATCCTGCTCTCCGCCGGTGCATGTCTAGTGCTTCTCTTCTACCTCGGAGGGGTTCAACTTCCAGCGGCGAGCAGGAGCCGGCATGACCGCAGCCGGAATGGGTACCGGCCCGACCAGCCCTGGCCTCACTTCTCGGACCCTTTACACCCTTTCCTGCCCTGGGATCACACGGACACCGAGGAGTACAACCTGCACATATCTCCGAGGCAGAAGAGGGACGTCAACACGAGTGTTTACAAAGGCAAACGGTGCCGCATGGATTCATGCTTTGATTTCTCTCTGTGCAAAAAGAACGGATTCAAAGTTTATGTTTACCCGCAGCAGAAGGGGGAGAAGATCTCAGAGAGTTACCAGAATATTTTATCGACCATAGAGGGGTCCAGGTTTTACACCTCAGACCCCGGACAGGCGTGTCTGTTCGTCCTGAGTTTGGACACGCTGGACCGGGACCAGCTGTCCCCGCAATACGTCCACAACCTGAAGACTAAAGTCCAGAACCTGCCTCTGTGGAACGACGGCAGGAACCATCTCATATTTAACTTGTACTCGGGGACTTGGCCGGACTATACGGAAGACTTGGGCTTCGACATCGGCCAGGCCATGTTGGCCAAAGCCAGCATCAGCACCGACAACTTCAGGCCCAACTTCGACGTGTCCATCCCCCTCTTCTCCAAGGAGCACCCGAGGACCGGCGGAGAGAGGGGGTACCTCAAGTATAACTCCATCCCGCCTTTCAGAAAATACATGCTGGTGTTCAAGGGGAAACGCTACCTGACAGGTATCGGCTCGGACACCAGGAATGCCTTATATCACGTCCACAACGCCGAGGACGTGGTGCTGCTCACCACCTGCAAGCATGGCAAAGACTGGCAGAAGCACAAGGACGCACGCTGTGACAAGGACAACGCAGAGTATGACAAGTAAGTTGGGAGTTACTGGGGAAGGTGGTTGATTGAAGAGTTGAAAAGTTGCTTGTTTTATGCGGTTTGCTGTAATCTCGAGCTTTAACGCACAAAATCCGTGCGCAACGAGCTTTCATCCACATCCAAAACAGCTCCAGGCGCAGCCGTCAGGGTTCTCACTGTGGCGCACTGTGTGTGTGTGTTTGTGGAGCCATATACCTAAATAGTATAATTCCTAACTGAAAATGGGTATTTATCAGTAATGCAGAACAACAGAAGTCCACTTTTTTCTATTTCTTGCCAGCTGAATAGAGTTGACCACATTTTAAAGCTAAATCTAGACCTATAAATCACACTAATAGATGTAGAAATCTGCAAATTTAAGAGTAAATTAATAATTGTGGACCTTATAATTATCACCCACTGCAAGTCATAATCTACCAACTCTTTTCTTTACCACTACATGACTGGTTTATCCCCCCACTCCACCTCCTTGCTCTCTTTCAAGCATGAAGTAAAAGATCTCCAGCCAGTCTATTAGCTCCCTGGACACCCCTCTCCCCCTCCTCTTCCCTCCCTCACTCTTCCTATGAAGGAATTCACCCCCTCTCCACCTTCCAACCTAAAATAATGGGAGCAGTGCAGCCTTTACCAGGATATGCACGGACATGTTTGATTTGCACCCTGTACTTAGTGCAAATTAAGTGAAAGTTGACAGTGGGAACTCTTGCTCTTAAATTAGCATCAGCGTTACGGCGACCATGTCGTGGCAAAACGCTGCTTTTCACTTAAAGGTGTGGTGTGTAACAGGCTGTTGAATTACGAAGCTATTTAGTTCGAATAAATCCATCATAATGGGTTAATTATCACCTTGATTTCATTATCACCTTGATTTACAGGAGTTAGAACCATCGTTTCCACTTAGCCCCCAGGGACAGTTGATTACCTCTAATTTTGGAGGTTTCACTTTTGTCAAGGTGGTAATTAATGATTCCCCCTTGAGATCAGCAGCTGTACTTGAATGCCTGGTATGTTTTTCATTTACATAGCCGGATTACATGTGGAGCCCCACTGTCAAGTTCACTTGTCTGAGTGACATCGGTTTGATCTGCTTTTAACAGCCTGTGGATCCTGCGCTTTTTCTAAAGCTTGGATAAACTCAGGCATGTGATAACAGCACTTGTCGACATTGTACCTTGTGGGTGTGTGCGTCTCTATACACACACACACCACATCAAGGTTAAGGGAAAGGACAGATGGGGAACATATAGAAAGTTAACCTACACATATTTCTATTCAGTCAGGCAGACAGACAGAGTAAAGATAAGAGAGAGTTTTTAACCAAATCTGTGTTAGGCTGAAGAAGAGGAAGTGACTCTTTGAACTTGATATGAACTCTAAAAACCCCTCATAGACAAACTGGTAATGCAAAAAAAAAGGGAGCTCTAACAAACCTTCACAAGCATGCACTTGTCTGTCCATTTGTCATCCCTCCCCCCCCCTCCCCTCTCTCTCTCTAAGACACATACATTCTCTCTCCCTCTCCGTCTCCCCCGGATGCCTTGGGCTTGGTGTCACCTGGAGAGATATGTCATCCATTATCTGACATTCCAGTCGTCTCTGGACAGCCCACCTCTGCTCCGCTCCGCTCGCGGCTCTGCTTCCCAAAGGTTCAGGCCTCATTTTCCCAAAGGTGCCCCCCGTCTCTGGAACGTCTCGGTTACCATAATCAGCTGATTGACACGGCTGATCGCTGTGGCTTAGGGAACCCGGAGCTTTCACTGCCCACTCTTTCCACGGCAGTGTGTTTCACGGTTGATTTATTTTGATCAATACTGCTGCCTGTTAGTCATTTCATTTCCAGCATCCTTACTGCATTTGATTTCTGTCCCCACTAAAACGCGATGAATCCAATTTTGCTTTTATAGTGTTTACCATGCGGTTTGCGTTCGATTGTCATACTGTACATCTCAGTGATTGTCACGCCTTTTGTGAGTTCTTGGGAATTGATTTTGCTGGTTATAACCCGTCTTCTGATTGGTGGCCTACTTCGGCCTTTGGCAACACGGTGCAACCAATAAATTTAAAGCTTTTCCTCCCTGTTATGATTTAGCAACCTGTTTGAATTTAATCAAACTGATGCCTTTCATTTTAATCTAATTTAAACCCCCTTTGAGTGCTAGCTCATGCTTTGCAAAAACCCTGACGTAGCCCCTCTCAGGTAAATGGATCTATACGCAGCCTTTGCTGGCACTCCATTTCCTCAGGCTGAGGGCGGACAGGCGATGCCTTGTGAGGACGCTGTGGTGCAGACTCAGGAATGCACACACGTGTCAGAGCAGCTGTTAGGGGTTGAGGAGGGAGCGCTGCCAAGGCAGGCCGACTGGCTGCGCTCTATATGTATATACCTGGATGCTCTTTGAATGTAGGTTGACACATATTGCACTTCGAGCACAGAGAAGTTGCGGTGAAACACACGCTCTGGCGGCATACTGTAGTTCGCAATCGATATTCATCCGCCCCCGCCAAACACAAGCACACACCCACACATGCATACACATACACGCTGCATCCAGGCTCGTCTTTGCCTCCTGACCTTTGACCCCGTTGCCTTCCAAAGGAATGAAGCTCTCCAAAGGAATGCGGCAGGAGAGCAGACTGGAAGCCGGTGTAGGTATCCGAACCGGCTCCCCCCTCCCCACACACACACACACACACACACACACACACACCACGCTCGGCACATTTATTCAATTGATTTTCGTAGCTGCAATAGCTTTCAATTGGAGTCACTCTGGTCCACTTCCATGGCCAAGCGCTGATGAAAGGCCCCATTCACTGCTACATTATCCACTGAGTTTTAAGGGCTGCTGACAATGATCCGGGGAGAGGACAGTGAAAGGCTATTACGGGCTCGCCAATTGAAAAATGTCACTTTTGCAGTAATGCTATGCCTTATGGTGACTAAACCACCTTTATTGGCACACTCCTACCTGGAAATTTGATGTTTTCTGTTTCTTCTCTTTTGACCTAATGGAAACTCAAGTTTCATTCCTCTGAAATGGGAAGTCGCTTTTTGCTACCTACTTACTTTCTATTTGTTATGAATCACGTCAGTATTATGTAACCTAAAGAGGGCTAAACAGTCGTTCTTATGTGCCATTAACTTATACATTCTTGTCTGTACAATAGCATACTTCACATGTGTTGCCAAACATTAAACCCAGTAAGTACTGTAAGTGCTACCTATTCCAGCGGCGAGCCTGCAAAAATCAAAAGTACAGTATAATCTAAAATCACAAGTCAATTGCTGAAAGCACATCATTATTACTGTTGAGTGTTCCATTAAAGTCTGACTGCACATATTCCTTTTATTTGCTCTTTGTTAAGCCTTTCTCTGGCTAACAGCAGCGTCATCATCCCCTCATTTAATACTTAACCAGCTTTGTTGGCTCGTATTGACTTTGTACTTTAGCTGCTTCACTGGCAGCTGCCGCTCAAGGTCACCCGGGGGACTTGAAAACCGAATGAGAGAGGGGAGGGTAATGCTGAGAAGTAGAGGGAGAGGTTTAGAGAATGAGAAAGTCAAGAGGAGCTACAGAAAATGGTGTAAAACGGTGTGGAAGGAGACGGAAGAAGAGGAGGAGCAAGTGTGTGTGAGATTGAGTGATAATAGTGCGGCGCGTGTCGGTGTGTGCCGCGTGAGTCGGGATGGAAGAAATGGAGAGTCCAGAAAATTGCGCATGTCGTGGGATTTTTTCCCATTAGGAGCCAATGACAGTAACATCAACCAAGCGCCGCGGCGTTTTCATTTTCACAACTGTGTCATCAGCAGAAATCTTCCCACTTGAGAAAATCCTCTCAAAAGCGCGCGAGGGGCTTCTCTTTTTGCATTTTCCTCTGTTTTACTTTCCTTCTCCCTCCCTCCCTCCTCCCCGTCCCCCCACCTCTCTATCAGAACAGACATGGAAACACTGATATGATTTGGTTCGAGATGGCTCGCCGCCACATTTCCATTTCCCTCATTTCTTTTTATGACATTGTAGTGGCTGACATTTTGTTGACACGGTGCCACAGAAGGAGTGGCAGTAGCTCATCTGGGCCAAGTGAAGAAAACCAGCAACACTTCCTCTCCACCTTATCTCAGTAAAAAAACTATTATGAGCGGGAATACCAGCATTTACCTGAATGTCAGCATTGCCTGATGGTGGACTCCTGTTGGAGTGCCGAGCGAGTAGCAAACACAGTCAGGTTGCTAGCTCTCTGTTTGGCAGGAGAGGGTGTCACACTCCCCGGGTTGCCATTGTTTGTTTTTCTGTAGTCAGATTAATAAATCATGAATATTTCATTATTGCCTGCTCTCTCTTAGATAAAGTACCAGCTCATGATGGAGAATGTTAATGATGTGGAGGATAATTAGTTTGAATGCAGCGCAGCTTAATTAGGACGCTTTGATATTTTGGTGTGTGTGTAAGAGACAGATTTTAAGCCTATAACTACACAAAACCTCTGTTTGTTATTTTATCTTATCAGGCCGTCTGTCCATCTTTCACATCCCCTCCATCTTCCTCTATCTCTGTCTTTCTCGTGTCATAGTAACTTGTTCGTGGAGCTATTTGAGGTGTTTCAGCCTCATTTGGTATTATCTGTGTCACCGTTACATGAGAGGAGTCAACATGGCTGTATCAGAGTATTTCTGTTGCGGCTCCTGTCTGGCAAGTGCGTCTGTCTCTTTCATGACTGGCATTTTCTCAACAGTCGTCGCCTCTGGTAATAAACTTTAGTTGCAAGTGCTTTTACTGTGCGACGTTATTGAAAATCAGTCCAAATGCCAAAGATATTTAATTTACAGTGATACAAAACAGACAAAAGCAGCAAATCTTCACATTTATGAAGCTGGAACCAGCGAGTGTTTGACAGTTTTGCTTGTTAAATCATTCATGACCCAAATTGTTGTTGATTTGTCGTCGAATCATTGATTCCATACTTTCACGCATTGGGTTTTAATCATTTAAGGTGCTTTTTTTTTCATGACGCTGTTTTCTGTGTTGGGTTGTGCTGTGAAGTACAAGAATTCAGTACAAGTACAAGTTCCCAGAACTCAAGGTGACGTCTTTAAATGTCTTGTTTTGGCCGACCAACGGTCCAAAACCCGAAAATATTCACATTTGTCAAGTGAAACCAGTGAATTTTTGGTTGTTCAAAACAATTAATCGATACCCAAAACTGTTACCAATTAATTTAGCTTCAAACAACTAATCAATGAATCCTTTAATGATTTCAGCTCTGGTGATCTCAGATTGGTTCAAATGTATTTCAAGTCTGTGTTGCTGCTTGTTTTCGTCGCTTTGGTCCGTGTGTGTGGCTGCTCATCCATCCATGTCAGTGTGTGTCTGCCTGTGTGCGCATCCCTGTGTCTTTGTCTTCGTACATGGGTGTGTGAACGCAAGCATGTGTGTGTGTGTGAGTGCACGCGGGATGACTAGGGTCATGACCCCGCTGTCTGTCCCCTTGCTGAGTGACGAAGGCAAAGCCCCCGCTCACTGACCCACATTCATTGAGGGATTACCAGGGGGGGGGGTGGATTTGGGCAAGAGAGGGAAAGAATTGGGGGGTGGGGGGGTGGACATGAACTCACACACACATCAGATCAGACAGTGAAGCCTAATAGCCTTTTTTCCATTGGAAAGAGTCAAACCATGCCTTGTTTATTTGCATTTCCATTACCAGTTTAAAAGCGCAGAAGTCTCCGAAGTCGGGTCAAAGCGCGCCCGACCCGCCTGCAAGCAGGTTGCAGTGATGTTAGATGGGCTTCATCATCATTCGGGGACGATCCAGCTAACTTCTGGTTTATCCCTCCGCTAACTTGAATGTGATTAAAGGTAGCCCTGTCGTAATGGAGTCAAGCCAAGCCAGCACATTTTTATGGAAAACCCCCACATGTGAACCGTCTTCACGCTGCACCCCCACCCAGGCCAGCTGCCGGCTAGTTGGAGAGAGATTGATCAGCTGGGAGGGTTCCCCCAAAATGAAAATCGATGAGAGTATTAGCACAGCAGTGGGCCAGCCCCTGGAATCATTTCCTCTATTAAAAGCTGCTCACTTCCAATCTAGAGGAAAAAAAAAAAACCTGGTCCGAAGGCTTGTGTTGCTCGCGGTAATTGAAAGAGTGAGGAATAACAAGGCATCAAAATGAAAACGCCTTCCCTTGCTAGGACTGTCAGGAAATGCTTAAGAGGAATGAATTAATAAGTAGACGCAGGCACAGTAGTAAAAGTTGTAAACCCCCTTCTCCATTTCTCTCCCTCTTTCTTTCTGTCACTCTTGAAGCTTTCTCAACCTTAACTAGTGCTGATACAGTGATGTAAAAAGTTTGCAGGCAGACGGGTAAGTGAAGAGCTGCGCAGTTTTTTGGAAGGCTCTGACAGCGCAGAACAGAGAGAGAATGAGAGAGAGAGAGAAAGAAGCTGATTGGGTCCTTCTGAACTCAATTAAACCAGACAGATATACGACTGGCTGAGAGGTAAAGCGATGATCAGGACAGACACGTGATTGGCTTCTCATTAAATTCTCTGCTGAGGAGGGATGAAAGGAAGATATGGCTGCTGTCTGCAGGTTTTGGAGAGCACAAGGAGTTCTGGGTTCTGACATCTGCCTTTTTTTTTTTTTTGTTTGTTTTTGCAACGAGACGTAGCATTTAAAAAAAAAAAAAAAAAAAAAGTCTCGGCTTTCTCTGTATGGCACAGGGCATGCTGAGACGGGGCAACGCTGCTCTGAGCGCACATTCCCTTTATCATCATTCCAACATTCCCATATTCAGCTGCTGCAGAGTTTCGCCATCGGCCCCTTGTGTTTTTTTTGTTTTTTTTTTGTTGCTTTTTTCATTTATCAATCTGAGAACCATCATGTTTTTGTTTTGTCTGTTTTCTTGCTGTATTTAATACCAGCAATTCCTCACATTATAAATATGAGGTCACTCATTCAGCCATGGTGAAAAAAATTTGAGGAAAATATCTAATTTTGATATTTCTGACCAATATTGTGATTTAAATTGTGATTATTTCCTTTAAAGCTGCTCCAAACGATGTTTTTATATTAGCAATGGATCAAGTTTATTGCTTGTACAAACCCACAGAGAATTACTTTTTACTCCTGGCTCCACAGAGGAGGGATTTCTGGCACAACTTCACCTACTTGCATGGAGAAGGGAAGTCACACTTGTAGTATAAAGAACAAATCTATTATGAGATCAGTGCGTTAATCAGGGTCAGTACATAACACACTACAAATTTGCATCTGTCCTTTGCAAAAGTCATTTAGTGTCGCTTCCAGCTCTACAAAATGTCATGTTTTTTAATACCCTGTAATATTACTGTTTTTATTCGCTCTCACTGATGTCATCTCAGCTCCTGATAAACCCACTGCACGCTACCTGTTGAGCGCCAAATGGCACACAGGCAAAGTTAGCAACTAGCTGGTGAACATAGCGGAGCATTTAGCAGCTAAAGAGTCAGACATTTCCTTCAGAAGTTGGTGGAGAGGAGTTACAGTTACTTGTTGTTGAGTTCAGACAGTGGCAGAAATGTCAACCTCTAAGTAAACTTTGCTGGTTTTCAATAGAAAAAGAAACGACCATGAATGAATCAATCGCTCAGCCCCACGCGAGGAGCCATTTCCTGATGTCACAACGCATTTGTGCTCCCGCTCAGCCCTCCCATTTGCTCATGTGGGTCTAGTAGACACATGTTTCACTGTTGTGAGTGAATTAGTCTGTAGTTTTATGCCTGTTATCTTTTCCCCGTTAAACTGTGGGGCTTACTGCGTGAGAGGTCAGGGTGTGTGAGTAGACAGGGAGGGGAAGGGGGGGAGGGGTTGCCTCTGGTCTCAGTGCTCCCAGGGATTTGTCCCTCTTCCTGAATGACTCTGCGGTCCCCCGGGCTGTGGAGCACCTGACCAGAGTTATCTCATCAAAGAGGGGCACTGGGCATAAACTATGGCCTATATCTGCTGTTCTTGCTGTGGACACACACAGAGTAAACACACACACACACACACAACTCATTGTAAAAGCATGAATAAATCCTTCAAAATCAAGAAACCAAATAGAAATAGACTAGAGCAAAGTCCATCTGCATTGTAAGGAGTTGGTACTGATCTCGCCTCCTGTGAGCTCCGTGTCTCCCTCGGGGGCATTGCAGCAGCTCCATTGGGGATAAAGGAGGGGGGGGGGTAGCTAGTTTTTATGGCCCTGCGGAATGGCAGCTTTTATGGCCCCGAGAGGCCGTTCAGCAAACACCTACCGACGGCACATCAATGGGACGGCAGATCGTTGACGTCAGCTCGCACACTGACCTCCCTCCTTCACTTCTCACCACCACGAGAGCGAAAACAAACACTTAACCCCTCTGCTGGTATTCACATTCAAATAGTAATTGGCAAAAGGGGGAAATCTGAGTAAGGGCAAAGAGGAGGACGAGGAGGAGGAGGTGGTGTGGGGAGGGGGGGGTTGAAGAGAGCAATAGCTTAAAAAAGCATTATGTCACTGAAGAATGTGTGCACAGCTCAATGTGTAAGGGGCCGGGGCTTCGAGGAGAGAAAGAGGGTTTTGTTGGAGCAGATCTGGCAGGCTGATGGAAGGGCTCTTTTCCCCGTGTGGTTCATCATGCTTTATGGCTCGGTTTGACTTCCACTCTTGGGGTGTAAAAGTTGGGTCTGCCCCCGGGCGCTCCAAAGGGGTCCCATTGTGCTAAAGTTTGCTCTCTTTCCAGAGGGAACACTTGTGTCTTGTTGACATCGCAGCCTCCCAATATGGTCCCCTTTGACTCCGTCGTGTTTCACCCCTCTCCATCCCCTCTCACCTACTGCTGTGGCCTCTCGCTGTCCTGCGTCCCTTCCCTTTTTTTTCTTCTGAAGCCAGGGCGACAACCGGCAACAACGTCGGCTCGCACAGCGCCAGCCGCCGTCAACCAGGCTCTGGTTTGGCAGATTCCATGACACTTCACGGATCAGCTGCAAAGCCAAAACTATCGGGGGAGGAGGAGGTGGAGACGAAGGAAGAAGGCATCTGGTCTCGCCAGGGAGAGTCTCAGTATGCCCGGAGCGTGGGAGTATGATTGACCAGAGAGAGGAAGGAGAGGAAGAATCATTTTGGTTTATTGCTGTTTTTTCCCAGTTTCCTTGGCAGTTTGTTTGGTGGTGCTGTTGCATGGTGTTTATTCATGAGCTTGACGGGGCCTCCTTTTCAGATGAAGTAGGAGTGCATGCCTGTTTTTGCGAGGCAATGTAGGACAAAGTGCAGCTGCTGGTGGTAACGCTGGATATTTTAAATGAACGGCCGCTCGCCTCTTCATTTTTCTTCTTCACTCTTTATGTAGTCATTCCTTCTGTCTCACACTCCCACAGCCTAAAAAGCCCACACGCACAACTTTTTAATTCTGCATACATGTGAAAAGTCTCAAGAAAAAGCTTGCCAGCGTTATTTCTCATGACCCTGGGCTGCTATATCAAAGAGCATCTGTATGAGCTCATTACATCATTGATGGAAACATTTTAGAAATAGGGACATTTCTTGGTGTTTGAGTCATCTCCACAGAGATTTGATGATTCGGTGGCATTTCATAATGGTTATTTCCATATTCTTGTAAGCTGATATTCTGCTACTTTTTTTCCCCCACTTGTTTCTTTCTGTGACTCTGTCGCGGAACCGTAGGATGCTTTTCCTTTCTCGGTGGCTTAATTTTTACCCAGCAGCATCCTGACTGGTGGTGTCTACCCAGCCGCATCCCTGCCATCAAAGCAAACCAAGAGAACAAGGGGGAGAAAGAGCTCGAGTGGGGGGGGAAAGGCAGCAATCTCGCTGAGGATCTGAGGCTGTGAGGTAAAGGGAGAGGAGGAAAGTAGGAAGACGGGCGGCGGAGAAAAAGACAATGGTAGCCGTGTTGCAGAAAGAGGAGCAGCGCATCCTGCTTTTGTTTAGCAGCTCGACAGGGTGTATTTTCCTCTGTGGGGGGGGGGGGGTGAATTGAAGTGTTTATTTTCCCCAGAAAGTTGTGACACGACAGCATCTTGTTTGCCTTCGCAGCTCGCTCTGTACACGACGCAGACCCGTTTTCTGAAGTGCGAGGTGAGAGGAGCGTGGTTTAGGTGCTTGAGCGTACGCAGTGTGTGGATCCTGTAGTGAGGTGCGTTGTTGGAGATATCGTGAGGATGTGTGCTGTCGTGTCCCCAACTGATGACACTCATGACAGAGATGTTGAGCCAGTGGCAGTAGCACAAATGTTTGGTAAATGGGACTTCAGAGAAATCTTGGTTCTAAGCGGCAAAACCTGTTTTGATACTATACTGTACTATATTGATGTAGATGCAACTATTTTGATGACCAATTCATAAGTAATTTTCTGTGCCTCTTTTCTCTGTTTCATATCATTGTAAACTGAATATCTTTGGGGTTTGGACCCTTGACCCCCGGGAAAAATGTGATGGACATCTTTTCAGTGGTTCTCTGACAATTTATGGACCAAACAACTAATCATAACTGTTAATTGCAGCCCTACACAGGTGCAGTTGGCACATACACACCTTTTAGGCATGGAGAGATTTTTACGGGAAGAGAGAAATTTACATGCTGCAAACACAGAAAGTATAATTTGAGCTCTGGCCAGCTTTTGCCTGCATTAAGGAGGTATATAATGATACACCCACCAAGGCACAGTCTTTCAATGGCTTCCCACCTACAAAAACGCCACTAATTGCATTTTTCGAAGCACTCGCTACTTGGAATTAACCCTAGGTGTCCACAGAGGTGGACGAGTGTTCTTCCTCTGCACCACCTGGATGCCCAAACTTCCATATTTCAACCCAGAGTCTAGTAATGTGATAAAACGTGTGAAACTGACTTGCAATTTTGATGAGAAACCAGGGCTGAGAATTCATTTTCAGGCGTGGACTGTGCCTTAAATGACTGTGCCTGTGGCAAAAATGATTTGAGCTCAACTTAGTATCCAAAGGGCCTGTTTTCCTCATTATGAGTCTGCGTGTTTGTGTTGAATGTATGCATTTCAAGGACTCCCCGCTAACGTGTGTGACATCTGTAGTAGACATGTAAAGATTGTGGCGCACATTTAATCCGTGGCAGCGCGGTGACAAGTGTTTTCAATATCTTTGCTTCTATATTGAGGTGATAGGTCAAATTCTGCTGAGGTTCCTCAAACGCGGATGTGTATGTGCGCGCCTCTGTGTGTGTGTGTGTGTAAAAGGAAGTGCTTGTATTTGCTAGTGGAGTTTCCGGAGTATCTGGTGACTTGGGAGTATTTGCTCACAGCTACATAGCTTACTATCTATAAACACACACTTATATTCTACGGGGATTGCTGGCTTTTCAGGAGCATAAGGAAAGCATGAGCTAATAAAGTCTGGATGGATATACATGCTATTTCATGTGTGTTTGTCAGGCTTTGCCCTTCTGTTTTAGTTTTGAGAGTGTGTGTGTGTTTGGTGTGGACAGTGGATGATTGCTCTTCTGTCTGAGTATCTGCAAAGTGTTTGCACTGCAGCCGGTGAGGGGACCGACAGAGATCCAGACAAGTATGTGTTACATTTACACTGCAGTCTGAGCTGCGTCTGCGTATGCGTACTGTATGCGCATGGCGGTGCGTGTGTTCCCTTTTAGCAAAGTAGTGCTGATTCAGTAGAGTGTCCTTCCATTCCAACTTTTCTTCCTGCTTTCTTCAGTGAATCTTCTTCTTTCTAAGCCTTCGGGCTACCCTCCTGCCGAGCCTCTTCCTCCCTGTCCGCACACAGAAACATGCACACACATCCACACACCTCCTCCCTCCAGCATACTCAGCAGCATCTTGTTTGGCCGAAACCCGGCGCTAGCTCTAACTGTGGCCACTCATGTGGAACCCCCAGAAGCTACATAACATGAATAATGTATCAGTAAGAGGAGATTTTATTCATGTTTTTTTTTTTTTTTGCTCTCCATATTAAGTATGTTAAGAATGTCCACACACACACATGCAGTCAGTACAGTACAGCACAGCTTCCTCATCCTCCTTGTGAGGGTAGCATAAGTTTTGGATTTTACCTAATATTTTTTATTAAGCAGCATGAAGGCATCTGACTTCCTGTACTCTCTTTAACATGGAGAAAATTTCATTTGAATTTCATCCGGGATCAGAGAGTGACCTTAAAGGCCTGTTTTTGGGGCAAACGTTGAGTGAATTTACTGAGTTCACACGGTCTGAGGAGCAGAGGAGATTCATTATTCAATAAATTGCATTTAATGTGGAGTATGAAGTGAGACCAAATGAGCCTCAAAGCCGGCGGCATCTCTGGATGCTGATAAGCTTTTTAGAGGACGACACAGGGGAGGTTTTTGGGAAAGGGAACAGACGGACTGCATCTCCAAAAAATAGATGCGTTGCTTTGCATTTCCCAGCTGCCGTATCTACTGGGACGGCTGAGGCAAGGAGATCTGAGGGCTCTGTCATTACTAAGTTTGCTGTAGCTTCATCATTTCTTTTAGATCTGCTGTGCATTTTCCATTTAAAGTCTCCCTAAATAAATTAGAAAATCTCCAGCTGCAGAAATATCTTCAGAATCTCCTTTTCCTATTATATCTAATCTGATCTGTAATGCCTACATGTCCTAAATTTCTCCATGGTTTGATCAGAGTCTCTTTTCCCTTGTTGGTATTAATGATACATAAGTGTCCCTCTCCAGCAGCTGTTGTTTAACAGGGTTTCTTTTATACCTTTTTCAGGCGTCTTTAATGTAACCGTTATTATGGACAGGCACTGGCAGGGGCATCAAGCATCCCGCCGGGCTTGTCTAAAACATGTGACATGCATATTCCCTCTTATAGGATTACTGGTGTTGTGTACAGATACCTTACAAACAGCTCTGAGCTGCTGTGAGCAGCTGTGATCAGAGTCCACGCTCTGGGCACGCTGCCCTCAGTATATCCATAGACCTTCAGTATATCCATAGAACGGCTGCAGAAGGGAAAAGGCCGCAATC
Source organism: Scomberomorus guttatus (assembly GCA_038419695.1). Taxonomy (NCBI): domain Eukaryota; kingdom Metazoa; phylum Chordata; class Actinopteri; order Scombriformes; family Scombridae; genus Scomberomorus; species Scomberomorus guttatus. The sequence continues at coordinate 8,967,494 of CM076461.1, forward strand.
ATCTGTATTACATGTTGGAAGTTTGAGGCTTGCCCACACTATAAATAGCTTCTGCACCTTCTCATTTATTCGCTTCACTCATACAGTATATGAAGCCTTTTTTTTTTTTAATTCCTTTTGACCCACAGACTAAAACATGGCTCCTTCATAGTGTTTCTTCTTACTTCAAATGTATTTTTATTATAAAGATTTAACTTTCGTCCTCGCTGTTTACTTATCTTCTCTCCTTAATGTTGTTTTTTCAAAGACGTAATAAAGTCTTTGTTCAGTTTTTCAGTATTGCAATGTTCAAATGTTTTAAACGAACTAATTGACAAAAATAGCACGTCACGTTAGCTACATTACGTTAGCTCGTTAGCATTGACGAGACTAATATGACTTTCAAGTGAAGGCCTACCACTGTCTTCACAGTGGTAGTGGTTGATTGAAAATGTGTTAATTGGGAAGCTCATACAAGAAGTGTTGAGTTAATATCAACAGTAGCTAAACATTAGCTTAATGCAGCAATTAAATGGGACTCTGTTGTGACATCGAGTGACAGGGTGACTGCTGGCAAACAGTAATTGGTAAAGTAACATTAATATACACATGCTATAATACTGTATAGGTGAAAATGCAGGTGTGGCTAGCTGCTTTGACTGAATATAACAGAAAAGCTGTGTCAAATGTTGCCTGTTCATTGATAAAATACGGCCATATCGCTGTAGACGATATATTTCCTCGTCCTGTACTGTCCATACAGGAAACATGAAAAAAATACAAAACACCTATTTCAATAAAATGCCTGTGTGTCCTTTCATTATTGGTTGGCAGAGAACTAGTAGAGCCAAGTTAGCATTAGCTTCTCACGCCAAGCTAATCAGAGTGCAAAGGCAGGATTAGCATCCGCTACAGTCCTGTTATCCGCTAATCTCTTCAAAGCTGTCCACATCACTTTTCTTCGTTGGAGGTGGTAAATTATACACTTCTCACTTCACTGAAGAAACTATTATGTTTTCTATGTATATTTTATAGGCTGCACATTAAGATGATTTGACCTCTTTTTGGTTATATTGTGTATATGCGCTTCTAATTATGCTTGTGGTGTTAAATTGCTAAAGCTCCTCTTTTCACTGACTTTTCATTTTGTTTCATAGCTCCTTTCAGCTATTTTTGTGAGGAGTATAAACATTAAAGTAAAATTTGTATGATTTGAACAGTATTGAAGGGGGATATTTACAAGATTTCAGTCATTTGGCACAAAGTATAAGTTTGGAAGCATATTTTCACATTCGAAAATATTGTACTCATTTACTGGTGAGTGAGTTGAGTACACTCCTCAGGGCAAAATCCAATATACCAGTGCTGTGTAGAAGCATTTTATATGTGAGAGAGAATTGACAGTTGCAAATGCTTTTAAAAAAACAAAAAAAAAACAGATTGTATTTTTCTTCTTTATTCAACTTCATAAATTCACTGTATTTCACTTTTGCTTCCTCGTGCTCTTTGTCACATCCTGATCAGACCCTTAAGTGTGTCCTCCTTCTCAGGTCAGACTCCTGCAGTAACTGTGCTGTCTAGTTAATGATTGTCAGATAACGTTACCCAATATAACCTTATCAAGGCCATATGTGTGAGGCTGTCACTCCTTATCAGCCTGTTACTACATGGATGGATGCACATGTGCATACACACAAAATAAACACAGGCACAGAGACTGGAAACCTTGGCTGCAAAGGAATAAGCCCGTGCGTTGTGCCAAGCACAGCTGGACACTGTTTTTGCTGATCGGATACAGGCGGCCACCCACCACAGTTTGGAGGTGTGTTGTGTTTATAGCTTCTCATTGGATGATTCTTCTCCTCTCCTTCTTAATCCTCTCCTCTCTTCTCCTCTATCTCAGTCATAGTGACATTTCTCATTACACGTGCTCTTATTTGCTGCCATGACGATGTGCAGGTCTTTAGTGACAAAATGCAGCGGGGATCTATGGGCCTGCATGCCAAATCATTTGTCTCCTCGCAGTGTTCGGTGTGTTTGTGGCTGTGTGTTCGCTCATTGAACCATGTGAATGTGAATGAGCCTCTTAACTGTATGTGAGACCTTCTGTCTGTTTAGAGCAAATCATATTTAGTCCCCTGTTGTTATGAAGCACCTCCCATGTCATCGGGAAGCATTTCCCATGTGTGAGAAAGTAGCGCCATGGCAAATAAGCTGCTTCCATCGAGTAAAATAGAGCCAGGGTAAATTCTTGGAGGGTCGGTTAATAACTAATCGATGAAATGGCATGTAAGTGCATACATCATTGGTCATTAAGAGCATGCAAGCGCAATATTCTTTGTGTTTATGCCAGCCTTGCTGTCCATCTGTGTGTGTCTGACAGGCAGAGAGAGAGAGTTTATATTCATATGTAGTCATATTAGCTGTTGCTTCAATTTTCTCCGTGGGTGAATTGCAACCTGTAATTTCACATATGAGCCTGTCATGTGCTCATCTCTCATATGACAGATGTTCCTCAGTGGGTACAGTTGTAGGCCTACGTATGTTGGGAAATGTTAAAACCTACAATGATCATTTTTAAATGAGCTCTTTAACTGTAAAGTTACCGTTTTTTATAAACTCTTAATGTAAACACCTGGCTCATCCCTCTTAATGAGTAGCGGCAGGGTTTCCCCAGGAAATTGGCAGGTGGTGGTAAGCATTTTCCTGACTTGTTAAAACTAAAGATGTGTTCTTTTTTTTTTCCTTGTGTTTTAATTAATCTGTTGCTCTGATTAATTGCTGCGAAGCAAATGTACAAAGTGATAGATCAATCATCAAATCCTGACGCATCTTGTCCGCATCATCAGTGTAGTAACTAGATAACAGTTTAAACGATTGCCCCACTCATTTAATAAGCGCACTTTGCTGCATGATGTAGCTCCACTGCTTATTTTCCTAAAACCTAATAAGCCTAATGTCAAATAAAAATGTTGTAATTTCTTGTAATGTCAGCAGAAGCGCTCTTGATTTTCAGGCAAAGTGGGACGCCCCCACTATAAAACACTGTGGGAAATCCTGAGTTTTAATGTCCCATGATGCTTTAAATATTTTATTATCAAACATAAATTTAATTCTGTGGGAGAATATTAAAACCTTAAATTAAAATGATCAAATTTAAAAATGATTACCATCACCATCAGCTTTGTTACCAGCATTGCACACGACGTTGTCCTCTTCCTTTTCCATGCTACCTGTCCCTGCAATGAAAAAGCCACAAATATTCCATCTAAAAATAGAGCCCAGCCTCAGAAATCCATATCTTTTTGATTTTTTTTTTTTTTTGTAAGGAAGCCGCAAGATATGTGACACTGGCAGTTGTAACAGTATGTCTTTTCCAGCCACAGCGATATGGGTGTGGTTCAAGTTCCTCCTCACAGCTGAATGAAGGGATGTGAATGGGAAGTGTGAAGTGGCCGGTCCTTGCAAAACAGTAGGTGTTTGTGGCTGCTGGCCTGAAGGTGAACTAGTTTAAATCATAGAGTAATAACAGAGTGATAAGGTGAAACGCCAAAGGAGAAGTAGCTGAGTCTCTTCTCTTCTAAACAAACAGCTTACTGTTTGAAGCACTTTCTCACTCAAATCCTTGGGTCAGTGCAGGAAAATTGAAGTGTTAACCAGATCAGTTTCTGGTCATTGCCTCTTGGACAAGACCCCAGCCTGCAGCTTAAGCTCTACACACACAGATAAACCATAGAGTTATACCAGATCCTGTGTAAACATGCATTAAAAAGAGTTGCTGAAATAAAAATAAGTTGTGAATTTTGCTTTAGAACTTATTCATTTTCCTCTAATGCATGAATTTGGTTAATAATGTCATGTGATTGCTTACAGGTTGCACATTTTGAGTTTACTTTCATTGAGTTTTACTACTTTATAGATGTATCTTGCAAGTAGGGCTGTTATTAACGATTATTTTAATTATCAATTAATCTGTTAATTTTTTTAATTAATCAGTTCAGGTTTTTTTTTTTGTTTTAAAATGTCGATCAGTGTTTCCCAAAGCCCAAGATGACGTCCTCAAATGTCTTATTTTGTCCTGACCAACAGTCCACAACCCAAAGATGTTCAGTTTACTGTCATAAAAGACTAAAGAAACCAGAAAATATTCACATTTGAGAAGCTGGAATCAGAGTTTCTTTAAAAATGACTCCAAATTGTCAAAGTAGCTGGCAATTAATTTAATATCATAACAGCTCTACTTGCTGACCTGGAGACACAGTGAGTATACTGGTGTTTGCTTGCAGCACCCATCCTCTACCCATCAACCTCATCCCACCTTTAACTGGAGCTTGGCTTGTTGGATGGACTTGGTCAAGGCGCAATTATGTAACGGAAAAGGAAAGTGAGTCAGGGCTTGAGATAGGTTGAATAGCTCTGATGGTCTTGCCGCGGCCTGATGGTAGAACATTTGTGGCAGTAATTTAGCACTTGGGTGCTTCCACTGCGGGGGTTATTGTATCCGTCACGCTCAGCTGCGACCACGCCGACCCCCGCTTGTGTTTTCAGGCCGACCGGCTCCCCGTAAACTCACTAACTTCCAACAATAGACCGCAAAATGAGACGCACCAGACAGAGTTGGTAGGCAGGCAGAGAGAAGGGGAGATTGTGGAAAGGAGAGATTAACAGGGTGAGAAAGTGAGTCGAGGCGAGAGAGAGAGAGAGTGATAAATTGAAGCAAAAGGGTCGGACTTGATGCACACAAAACTACACTTCATGAAGTAATGACCCGGACATAACCAAAACCCCTCTCTGTGTCCGCGACCCAAGCGTAAACAGGACACAACTTAAGAGTAGAATCAATATATCAAAGCTCAGAGAGAATGAAAATTGAGAGGGACAGCTGAGGAAATGTTTTGGAAAGATGTGACTGGGGGGGGAGACGGAGGGAAAAAGTTGGAGTCGGAGAGAATGGGTGTGCTGGGATAGCAGATTGTGTCAGGCCGGAGCAAGGCGGACCGCAGGAGGCCTGTGAGCACAACATAAACACAGAGCATGTGTGTTACTGAACCCTGCCCGACCACAGAGACTCGGTCTGCTCCTGACCAAAACACAGAAACAGGCAGGCTCTGTGTGTGTGTGTATAAATATGTATGTATATGTACGCGTGTGTGACAGTGTTTGTTTAAAACCACAACATAGCACAGGAAAACAGCTGTTGTAGCCAGTGCGGTCAGCGCTAACCTCCAGACCTCATTTAACAACATATTTTCTGTCTCTGGGGTGTTTTTGACTTAAACCAGGCACCTCTGCTCTGCCTGTATTAATTAAGGATTTCTCTGAAGAGTACTGTTGATGTAAAGGATGTGATGTATGGGCGCCGTTGTGAGGTAATGAAGAGCTGCCTTCAGCAAAGATGGGGCTTCACAAACGGGGCAAAATCTATGTGGATAATCAGGGAGGCTATAAGGAACACAAGTGCTAAGATCAAGTGCTGTTGGCTGTAATAACCCATCTGCATCATCTTAAAATGTCACCCGTGCATCATGGCCTCGAGATGTGACATATGACTGTCTGTCTTTTAAGATTTCCAAGGGGGGTTTTGTAAAAAGGAAGCTCAGCTGTGTACGCATCCATTTGTGCATGCTTTTTCTGCAGCAACTGAAGAACTCCAGAGATTAGACTGATACTGGCTTCAGAAACTCGGTTTCACATATAAGTTTTGCATGTGACAAGACAACAAGCCGCTTAATTGAATCTGGTAACAAGTAGACGTGCAGAGGTGGGAAGAGAGATTGAAAATGTCAAAGAGACAAGACGCCCGTCTCTATAGCGACAATCTTCAGAGTGTTTTGTGTGGTTGCCTTTCTTATATTTTGTGTGCAACCACATTGAGGCAATTAGCAAATATCATTAAGTTTCAGTTTTGTTTATCTCACTCGCTGTATCTCAGTCACCCACTCTTTCTCTTTATCTCGCTTGTTTTCAAACTTGTCAGGAAGTCAACTACATAACTGTCGGTTAAATATAAATAATGTTAAACATCATTACAGAATTAAGTCAAATTTCCATCTGTCGTCGTTGAAGTCTGAATTAATGCTACATAGATGTTCAGACAAGTCTGCCTCAGTAGTTGATAGATCTCAGGAGCAGGAACTTTTTGTGGTACAGGAACCAAATCTGGAGCCAGGTTCCTGTGGTCAAAATGCAGGTAAAGGTCCTGAGTTTCTAAAACGCTTCCTGAGCTCCTGCAGTCAAAAAGTGCCATAAATTGGTGACTTGGGAATAGACAGTGTACATACATTCAGTCTTTTGACTCTTAATTTTCATGTGATGGAAATTTGAACAACATAAAGAATGCATTAAACCCCATTATAACGCAACTTAGAAACACATTAAAAGAAACACACTAAACACGCAATTCTTATATGTAGACCAACTGTAGTTGGACCAGAGAGAGCCGACAGTCTGATATCGCAGAATATAAATAAACCTATAAGCGGAAAGTACAGAGTTTTTATTCAGGCACAAGATGTTTCATCATTTCATGTGCAAATTAATTGCACCATCTAATTGCGGTGAGGATAAATGAGTCCTTGGTAATTGAAAGCAAATGTTTTAGTTATGCCAAGCTGCCAGTATTTTACTATTAATCATGATGGAAAACAAAGTCACACAATTTTTTTTAAGTGCCCTAATCTGTAGGCTGGAGCCACTTTTCAGGCTCTTCCCCCCCACCCCCCCACCCCCCACCAAACACAAGCTTCCTGGGAGGGAGCCGGATGGCCTGATTGAAACGAGCACTGCCAAAGAAAAATTAGTTTGGTGTCTCGAGGGGAAAGCCGAGGTGTGGACTTTGGCCTGATTGTTTAGCATTTCAAAGGATGTCCGCTGAGAAAGGAAATGAAGGGTGTGGAGGGGACGGTGGGACCAGAGAGCAAGAGTGGAAAAGGCTGGTAGACACAGGGCAAGCCACATCAAGAGCCTGACCCCCGTTCCCAAGTTAGAGCTTTCTCATATTGATTAGTTATGCCATGTCACCGCCATTGTTCCCCGCATGTCCGGGAATCTATCTCCTCCCATCTCTGGTACAGTGCTTCCTGCGAAAGCCTGCAGAGACGACAGACAAGTCTTAGCCCTTCACATCCCCTCTGTCTCTCATTGAGAAAAGCCTTTTAGCTGGCAGTTGCCAAGAAAGAAATGACTTAGGGGTGGGGTGGGGTGGGGGGGGGGGGGTGAAAGAAAGGAGTTAAAAAATGAGAAATGTGTGGTGCCATTTCACCCCCCACCCCACTTGTTCTTCTCCTTCCCTCACTCACACAATCCCTTTTGCCTTAGTAACCACCCGGCTTTTCCCACTACCAACCCTTTTCGCTGCGCCGTCACTCACTGTGCCGGAAAATCCGACTTTCTCTTCAGTCAGGGATCAAAGCTCAAAGCTCAGCCCAGCCGACGTATGATAAGTCACATTCTTGGGCTTTCGGCTGATCCGCGGGGACCTGCCTTGCAACCCGGCGGCAGAAAAATGCTGCCGCCGCCGCTGCTGTTACGACCGTCTGTCCAGGAGAAAACACGTCCCTGCATTTTCTCTTATTCCCCAGCCCCCCCTGAGGTATCTGCGTAAAATGAGTCATGCACGCACCGACACACCTTGGTTGGTTTCAAGTGAATGCAGAGCCTGGTGTGTGTGTGTGTGTGTGTGTTTGAGTCCAGTGAGGGATTACCTCCCATAGGATCACACATGGGGAGGGTACGGATGAACTGAACTTACCTTGACCTCTTTGGCAAGAGAAGAAGGGGAACTTGGTGGCCTGTCGAAAGAGCAAAATAGAAGAAAAAGACAACGGAATATCTCGGTCAGGAGTGATCTAATGGGAGGAATGATGAATACTGAGCGTTTGTTATGATCCATGAGGGAGGGGATGACTCCTCTTTTCTTGTTCCACAGCCCCTGTTCAGTCCATAGTAGAGGACATTTATCAAAGGGAGGACAGCTGGAGTTGGGTTTCCAAGGTTAAAAACAAGAAACGGGAACAAAGAATGGAAAAAAAAAGAAAAAAGAATTCATGTTGAAAGTGAGAGAGCCAACAAATTCTCATCTGCTTTTTACAAAATTACAGCCTCAATGATGAATCCTGCTGAAGGGGTTTTGCTGCTTCAAGAAGTGCTCTTTTAGAGGCTTTTATGTTTTTGAATGATTGACCAATGAACTTTAGTTTTTTTCCTTAAATTGCCTAAATTTTTATCCTGCTATTCTCTAAAAATGCACCTCTTGTACGCTGCCCTTTATTCCCTGATGACTCATAGTGTTTCCATCAAACTGTCAAGTGAGTTTCAAGCAAACTTTCAAATGTCACAAAAAAAGCAAAATGAAAATCAGACGTGCTCCAATCAGCTTAGTTGAAAAGAATAAATTGTCTTCTTGAATACAGAACGCTTTTGCTCTCCATCCCTCTTTTGCTGTTTCTCCTTTTTTTTTTTTTTTTTGCTGACAAGAAAAGTGTGAAAACTTTCCTGCCGTTTCCTTTCAGACTTTCAAACTCGCTGCATCACAAAGCGGGAATAATTGGATGGCTAAAAAGTTTTTGGATGATTAGAGAGGGATGGGAGAAGTGGGAGAATGATTACTAAAAGAGAGAAAGAGCCTGGTGAAATCGCTCGGTATGAAACAGAAAAATAAAGCTCACAGGGTTTCATTTTTTTCCAACGCATATCTGCTTGTGTCTGCGGCCTTTATCCATTTAAAGCTCCATTTCAAAAATCAATTTGTTAAATGGTTATCAGGTTCAGTTATCGATCGAACTGCAAGCGGCTGTGGGCTCACTATAATGCAGTCAGTGGCTTCCTGACACCGAGTGTGGGAGATGAGGAACGGTTATGGTTTTTTAGTTCTTTTTAATGCGGGCGTGTGTTTGCGTGCACGTGTAGGCTGTGCATGTTTATGCCGCCTTGGTGACAGACTATCCTTTTTTTGCTGAGTATCATTTTTTTTGAATAAAACGGTTTAAGTTTCCTAGATCCTTAAGCCTCAGGGAAATATCTCCCTTTCTCTCTCTTTCCATTTTTAATCTTATTTTTCTCTTCCACAGCATGACATCCAGAAATAGACCTGGACAAAACAGTCTACTTGCTAACTGCGTGACTCAGAGACGGAGAGAGAAGGGAAAGCAAGACAGAAAAGAGAGACAGAGAGGAGGAAGGATGGAGGGAGAGAGAGAAGGAGAGAGGGGCAGCACGAGAACGTGAGGAAAAGGGCAAGCAAAACCAGGCGAATCTAACCCATCACGATGCACTCAATATCCTCAACAACCGCCTGTTAAGCCCATCAGCCTCAGACCTTTACTGCGCTAAAAAAGAAAAATCACAATATTCTCTACTCTCCATCAAGGTAGAGTTTATTATCCAATTACCGGCATATTGCTGGAAAGAGAGCAGCTAAACATCTTTACTATTCAATTCAGAAGCAGCTGAGCCAATATTTTCTCATTAAGCTCTTCAGCCAGCAGCAGGAAGTCATTCCATGGTTGGGCTGTGTGGTCCTCTGCCAGATTTTGTCATTAATATAGCGACACCGTTTGGTCTACCTTGTGAATGTTGGTGTGCAGGAATGATCTAGTTGTCCTTTGTCTCTCTCAAGCTTTCTTTTTTTTTTTTTTACATTTTTTACTTACTTTAATATTTCTATTTGTGTGAACAACCAAGTGCAACACCAGGAAAGACTGTCAGAAAATGTGTGTTGTCCTCATATTTAAACTATTGTAACATCTCCCTCCTCTTTTGCCTTCAGCTGTGGTCGGATGACACGTTGTCGGAACTAATCTGTTCGAGCATGCCTCCGCAGTGACTACCATTGGTTGTGGCTAGTCTCATTAGTTGCATGGATTGATTATGGAAAAGCTGTATTGATATTGCATTACATTTGGCAGAGAAGGTTACGTAACATTGGATGGCGCACCACTCCATGTTGGACTCCACCATAAGTTTAACTCTGAATTGACGACTCTGTCAAAACGGATCGAGCCCTGATGCTTTTAATCTGGTTTCCCAACCAAGAAGTGCGACATGAGCAACATTATAGGTCATATTATCAAGTGTGAGAAATCTGGATTTTATACGCAGCACAGATTTGCTGAGTTGTGACATAAGTGTGCCTGCAAATATGGCGAAAGAGAGTGGGAACTGAATCATGAAAGTACAATACAGGCAGGCTGTCTGTGAACTACAGCTACACTGCAGGTTTCAGTTCCCTGTGATATTTGTACTCTTTAACTTCTGGAATAACTGAATGATTACTTGCTGAAGCCAGTTGATTGCCAGCCTGAAGCTGTGGCCAGGTGATTGCCTGTATTCCAAATATCCAATCATAAAACACAGGAGCATAAACACGTTTTGACGTGTATTCATGACTGGGCAAACAACAAACTAACGTTACTTTTACTTAAAAGATATTAAAGAGCAAGTATAAGGTGGCAGCACATTCATAAAAGGCTACAAGCTGCAGCACAACACACTCAAATATGGCAAACCTGCACACCTTGAGCACAACCTTAGGAAATGTTCAGGGTACTTAGCCACTAAATACATCAACCAAGCGTTATTTCCCAGTTCCACTTAGCGACTTTTTAAACGGAAAAAGATAAGTGACTTAAATTAGCAAGAGATTGACAAGGGAATTTCCACCAGCGACGGATTGAGGCCCGTCGTGGACACTTAATTTGTCCTGTCTCCTAACCTTCACTCGTGTGTGTATAAATGTCTGCTTGTGCGCATGTGTGTGTACATCATCGTGTGCATACGAGCTTGAAGAACATGTGCGTCGTAAAATGCACATGCGTGATTGCTTGCTTGCTTGTGTGTGTGAATGCTGGGGCACCTAGGCCATATGGTACGCAGCGCTGCAGACAATCCGTTCCAGCAGCTCCTCAGAAACAACAGAAAGCGAACAGGTCTGTGGACGCTTCACTGCTGGAGGAAAGACAAGAGAGAGAGCAGGGAGATGGGTGAGAAAATATACAGAGGTGAGGCGGTAATGATAGGTAGTTAGGAAGACGGTGGCACCTTGTGGGGCCCCGCTATCCGTTGATACACATGGTTGGGTGTTGATTAGTGCCGAAATCACGCCGCGGTCGGTGTGGTTTATGTGCACACATGTGGATATTGTGTTTTCAGGTTGTGTATTATAATTGGGGAGAGCAGGGCACTTACACTGCTGCAGTTAGTGGTATAATTCCTGCTAATTTGGCATCACCAGACCTCGGGCTCTTCAAGCTCGCAGGGGTCGGGAGAAAGGTTAGCGTTCTTCTCAAATAATACAGCCCTCTGATCCGTCCTCTGACCCACTGAAACCCGTGTTAGTAGTCTGAAGTGTGATAACAGTCGGGCTGTGTGGCTGCTTTAAATATTTGTACGTAAATTTCTTCACAACTCCCAGGACTTCAGAAGACTATGCAAGATTTATTTCCCACTAGTTCCACTGATACTGTAAATTTATTCACCTCTGGTGCTCTAAGACAATTTTGATTCAAATTTCCACTAAACAGCCACTGAAACTTCATTTGACCCACATAATGTTATGAAAGAAAATCACAAGGAAACCTTTTTATATCTCCATCCTTAGTCACAAGTGCTGGATGAGGGGAAATCAGGAAAAATTGGAGTGACTTGCACGTTGCGATTGTTTATTAGGAAGTCTAGTAGCCTAGTTACGCAACAAACAAAACAGGAAAACCTTCTCTGGGGGGATCTGTAATGAGCCAGTCACTTCCTCTTTGACCTCATTAACTGATATCTGCCTGTATGGAATATGATATATGCTTTTTAAACCCTATCTGGCAGGAAAAGTTCAATGAAGAGCTGAATCTGAATGGGGAAGGGCAATCACCACAGTCCACAATCACTCCTGATTCACTCATCCACTACATGCTAGAAACGCAAAGTTTTGTTCTATAGCGAGCAGCAAATTGAGATTTCTGACACATAGTAATCATCATCACTTTCCGTCATAGCTGACAGGTGTAGAGTCGCACAACTGTAATTTTCTCATCTGTAAAATGCGGCACTTTGCACTGTGGGAGAAGGTATTGTACATGGCCTGAACATTTTTTTTGTTCCATTGTGGGGAACTTTTGAGGACGCGTAAATTGCTCAAAATTCGGACAATCAAATAAAATGGAGGACAGTAAATATGCTGCACAGTATAGTAAATAGGGCTCCAGTATAGCCTCGATCCAGCCCACTTTGACTTTTGTGTATGTAGCAGGATTTAGGAAAGGAGCTTGTGTGTGTGTGTGTGTGTGTGTGTGTGTGTGTGTGTGTGTGTGTGTGTGTGTGTGTGTGTGTGTGTGTGTGTGTGTGTGTGTGTGTGTGTGTGTGTGTGTGTGTGTGTGTGTGTAACGGAGAAACCAGAGGAAGCTGCAGAGAAGCCCTCACCTTTCATAACCATGTTATGAGAGACTGACTTTCGGCTGCTGCTGTTAGCTATTCCTCCCAGACCACAACAGCACGAGGCTCGATGCCTCATATGTTTGTCTGTGTGTGTAAGTGTGTGTGCTGTATGTTTCTGAGTGTGCGGTTGTTTGTGTGTGTGTGAAAGAGAAGGAACAACCACACTTCTACAAAGCGGGGGGGGGGAAGCTCTTTGCCTTGCAACCCATCCACCAATGCCAACCCCTACACACACACACACACACACACACACACAGTCTAATCCTCCAGAGGAAAAGTGGTCAGCGAGGCGCGGTGGGGGGAAACATGCGGTCAGTATCCTGGAAGGACAAATCCTGCTCTCTGCTTTCTTCATCTACCCCTCTGTTCTGTATCTCGCTCTCTCTCTCTCTCTCTCTCGCTCTCTCTCTCGCTCTCTCTCTCGCTCTCTCTCTCTCTCTCTCTCTCTCTCTCTCTCCCCCCCTCCCTCCCTTAGAAACAAGGTAAAGGCATACTCATGCTTCCCAACGAGGTCATTCGTTGGAAGAAAAATGCCACAGTTCACTCAGTCCAGCTGCTCACATACTTTTTTTTCCCCCTCCATGTAGTGTATGTGTGAGGAGCATGTAAGATAAACAACCTGGGCCATCACTTATTTGTCCAGTCAATGAGAGTCGGGCACAGTACAAGAATAGTCGGCCTTCCTCCGCACAGCTGAATGGACTCGCATAGACGTGCATGGAAGGTGTGAGACGGACAATCACTGCGAAACAATAGGTGATGCTTTTGCCAGGAGGAAGACAAAAGGCTCAGCGCATGAGAGCGGCCCAAACAGAAATGAAAACAGGTGCGAGCTGCTCTAGCGGCTTGAGCAAAACTGCTTTGTTAAAAATAAAAAATAAAAATCTGGAATCTTAGCGATAAAATGTCAGGTTTCAGATTGACTGCATGGGCAAGAAAGTGAAACAAAGGATGCAGCACATAAAAAGAAAGCTGTTATCTTGTGAAGACCTTTGTTTTATTTAAGTTTGAGTGAAAAAGATTTTACTTCACTTGAATGATGAAAGAATGGAAAAAGTCCTCCACCGCTGAGCTATTGACCCGCTTTCAAAAATGTTTGTGACCATACAGGATACATTTTTCAACCTTGGCTCCAAAATAATATGTTTATATACTAATTAGCGTTGCCAAATCCACAATTACTGCCTGGAATATGTTCAGGAAGTGTCACGTCCTCATACTGGGTGGAGGTCAGCGTGGACAGATGAGTGTACAAAGCACTCCAAACACCAGAGAGACCAGAGTTTATTCCAAAAATCCTGCATATTATTAGGTTTAAAGCTAATAAAACACCTCTTAAACGTTAGGGAAGGATCATGGTTTTGGTTGAAAATTTAAAAAGCCATTGCGTTACATTTCAATATTTAAGAGCACAATCTTTCCCCTGCCTTAGCTGTTATATAAAAAGCTTGTTATATTGCTAATAAAAAAGCTAGTCCACGTGGCGTTATAATGTACAAAACGTCTGCTAATACCAATTAAATATATTTTTTATGAGATAGGGATGCAGTTTGACACCTTCAACATAAATAAAGACAAGTAATCAAGATTCTATTAGTGCTTTTCTGACAGCAGCTGGCAATAATAATCCACTGTGCTGCTTCCTCAGTCACAGCTGATTTTATTATGTGTTCATGTCACCTGTCTTCCAGCTACAAGGAGACCACAAAAAATGAGATTTTTAACACTTTTACCGTAAAATAGGGCACTGCGGTTTAGGAATAACTTCACGCCTTATTAAAACCTTGTGCAACTCAGAAAAAGGTGCTAACGCTGGGACAAGATTCCCACTGGGGCCACCCCATGCTGAAAAAGTATTGTACTGTCAAGCACTTTCAGATTCAGATTGTTTTATTGTCCGTTAAATTTACATAAAAATGGAAATTCGTCTTTGGCACTGGCATGTGAGGCGACGCAACGCAGCAATACACAACAATGCAATTTGGATAAAAGCTAAATGTGGTATATGGGGTTTAGAACAGGAAGAGGTGTTGAAGAAAACTGGAAACGATGCAGCACGCGGTTGGATATAAATCAAACAGAGAAAGCCAGAGAGAGAGATTTGCTCAGAAGCCGGTGTGTTGATTACATTAATTTTTGTATTCTCATATGTGATAATGATGTGTTTGCTTGTCTGCCTCTTTGTGTACACTCTCAGGAGTGTGTGTGTGTGTGTGTGTGTGTGTGTGTACAGCGGCAAAGCTTTGCATGTAAACCAGCCCCTGCGTCACATTTGTTCTCATGCCTGCTGACAGCCACCAGCTCTCTAACAGTCCAACAAGGGATTGACTCTGAAATACCCCTTTGATCTCCCCATGTCCCCCCCCCCCTCCCCTCTGAACTCTCTCCCTCTGTGTCTCCCCTCCATCCTCTCTTTCCTTGAATCCGTGGAGCCTTGCCCTTTCAACACATCGATATTTAAAGCCATCGTCCGTGCTACCCTTTCGCTGGCTGTCGCTGGTTGTTTTTATAGGTGTGTGTGTGTGTGTGTGTGTGTGTGCGCGGCGCGTGCACGCTCTCTCGTCTGTGCACATGTGTGTGCATGTGTACCTGACAGGTAGCGTTGGCAACTCCAATTGTGTTGCTATGCTCGGGTGTCTAATGCGGAGGCTGACAGCTCAGTGACACTAGAGGCACCTTTTGTGTGATGTTGTCTGAATTTCACAAGATTTTTTTATTAACTTAAACTCAGTTTGACACCCTCTTGTGTTTTTTTTTTTTTTTTTTTCTTTTTTCTCTTGTTCTGTGCCTCCATGACCACCAGTCTGCCTTCCAAGACATTCATAAAGTGGTCTGAAAGTGAATTGTTGCTTTTTTTATTTCACCTGCCAAGTCTCTGAAGGACCATTTTTAAAGCCCCAGTCTCCACTCAGTGTAGTGTACAGTATCATAATTCAAACCATGCAGACCATGATTCTGTCAACGCTATCACCAGACAGAGCATTGATACTGGATGTTTTACATCCAATACCAGTGTTACAAGTTTACAATTCAATTTTGGCAACTACTGTATAGTAAGGTTAGTGAAAAAAACTATGATTGAAGTTATAATTCTTCGTGGAAATCAAACCCAGTGCTATTTATGTTCAACATTTTGTAGTTACCTTCCTGTATGGTATTTTACATGATTAGTGGCAGTGGCTATTTCTGTGCTGGATTCAAATTGCCTTCACAGGCACAAGCGTTTCACAGGAAACGATGCAGCATGTAATCCAGCTGTAGTGTTTGTTATTTTATCTCTTTGATATCAGCCTCACTGTTTACTGATCATTCTCCCGCAGCAGTATCAGAGCTGCATTAAGTTACTGCTAATGCAAACCCGGCGTTTCCTGCTGCTGCTGTTCAACTCGAGAAACAAAAGGGCGGCTTTTACTGTGAGTCAGAGGAAACGCAGCTTATTAACCACAGAGATTAGTGCTGACAGTGATTTTTCATCAAATATGTGTCATAAAAACAAGACAATGGTCTTTTTTTTTTTTTGTTTTGTTTTGTTTTTGGACTGCGGATCAGTTTTAAACGTTGCACGGAGTGATGGAACAGGAAGAAGCAGCCACGGTGAGCTGTTAGATGAAGAGTTGCAGGCGACAGACTGTGCACCTCCAACTCGGCAGCAAGATAACCAGCTCCTGTCACCGCGCGCTGCTGTTGTGTACAAAACTAATTGTGCTGTGCGCTGCATGGATTTAGATGGTGGCTGCTCATGGGACGACGGAAAAAGACCAGTTATTAACTTCTCTACGCAATAGGAGTTTGTTTGGCTGCACTGTAAACGGATACACCGGTTGCTCCTTCCTCTGTTGTAATTTTAAACCACACGTGGTGTTGCCACGGTAACCATGAATGTCAGCAAATCTAACCAGGTCACCTTTATGGTACGGTTAGAGTTAGGAAAAGATTGGTGGGGCACACTGCTTCCTGCACTGACACTTGCATTGGGAGTGAATTGGTGAGGTGTGGAACTGTCTGAAATGGGCAGGATACTGTGCTGATGGATTTAAACGCCTCATCTCAAATGGAACAACCCACAAAAACATTTAAGTTTTGATTATACTGGTAAATTAAATCAAGCGCACCTTAAGCAGTTCACCCCATTTCCAAGCACATCTTTTATTTCCTGCGTGCTCTTTGCCTTTGTGGCTGTGGTCTGACCTTGTTTGAAAGCCTGTGACTCACTGTGGGCCATTGTCAGTCTAATCCCAGCCAGCTTTATTTGTGGGAGCATGTGTATGGCCTCCGTCTAGGCTTAACGTGACTTAATGCCGCTGAGAGCCAAGCCACTTCTTTGCCTTTGATCCGCGGTGGGAGCGACTGCACGGTTAAGACACTCAAAGACCACACCGTCATCTTTGGGAAGTCGCACTCCTCCCTTTTTAGTCGTCTCTCTTTCCGACAGCGCTCGCATGTTTTAATTCACCGGTTAGTGAAAACCAGCCTGTGCGGCTCCCCACGCTTCTTTTTTGATTTTGGTTTGTTTGTTTCCGCTTTCCTTTCGTTTCTCTCTCTCTCTCTCTCTCTCTCTCTCTCTCCGCACAGTGACGTAACTGCACAAAAACTTTCACATGCTGCTAATGCCATGTCTCAATGTCTGAGTGCGCCGAACCGTCTCAGCTAATGCTATGTGGTCGGCCCGGTTTTCATGACATAAGCAGACAGTGACAGAGAGATCTATAATTTTCTCCCTCTCACACTCTTTTTTGAGACTTCCTCTCCGTTTCCATTCCGTCGACAGAAACGGGAGCCAGGGGCAATGAGGGAATACCCTGTGTTTATCCCCTGCTTTCTCAAAGACGGTGCTGCCGTATTTACCGGTGTGCACTTGTGTGTGTATATATTTCACTTGAGAGCTGAATCTACAGCTTTTTTTTCCCCCTCCTTCTTCTTCTTCTTCTTCTTCTTTTCCATTCAGCCAAGACCACAGGCTTTTTCTCGATGCAGGAGATATGATATTCTTCAGGCTCCTCAATTTGCTTCCACTCCAGACACATGCAACCATACGTTGGCTCAGACTGTTGCCTATATTTACTGAGTCTAACATTACAGCCAGGGCCCTTCACTCTGTGTGTCTCTGATGGAAAATGCCAGAACTACAGTTAGCAAAGGAGGCACCGTCATCATCTCAAATTACCCCTCAACTCTCTCTATACTCGGCACCCTTACACGCTTTCTCTATTTTCATCTGCATTCCTCTTTAATTTCATCTCCCCATCTCTCATCTTGCCTTTCACTCTGTCTCACTCCACTGCTGTCCCGCTTGCATGCATATATCTATATATATGTGTTATACAGCACCAGTCAAAAATTTGGACACACTTTCTAATTCAAGTGAATGGGAAGGGAAGGTGTGTCCAAACTTTTGACTGGTGCTAATATATAAACATATATATTTACCTCATTGCTCTCTCTGTTTTCCCTCCCTCTCTCTCATACTCCCACTCACATATACATATTATATTTCTTCCTGTTTACCACAACCGTCTGCATCTGCTTTCCTCTGATTCTTGACACTCTGTCACACATGTTGTATTTCTCCATTTTTTTTTTCTAGCACACCCTCCTCTTCTCCTTCCCCGCACTTACCCATATTCCTCTTTTTATTTGTTCCCGTGTGTATATATCTCTGTAGACTTGGCCTGCTTCGGCATAAAGGCCCTTTTCAGTCTGATTACTTCGGCCATGCTCCAGAGTTTGTTATTTTTTCCCCTGCTTGGTCACGCTGCCCGGCTTAACCCTCCACACCAATTAGTCACTCGGTGTTTTGCCCCCTCCACGTTTATTTTTAAAATGCTTCCAAGTTCCCTTTACATTGGCGCTCCTGGCCGCTCTCTCGCCCCATGCCAAGCGGCTGAGGTTAGCACAGGCCAGATGATGTAATGATGCAGATTTTTTTTTATTCCAGCGTTCCTACCTCACGAGTCAGTCACATGGAAACAGGATATGGATAGATGGAAGAAAATACACACATACGCGGAGGCCACCGACACGCTTCCAAGTTTCACATTAACACAGGCTGATGGGGTAATGATGTTATGTATAGCTACCAGATGAAGGCCGTAAATGTCTTCTGGATGAGTAACACACATTAACTCGCATATACATACAGTGTGAGGCTTGTTTTACGATGCTTTTAGCCACTGAGAGTTAGTCAGGGTGCCGCTCGTCTGAGTGCGTGTGTGTGTGTTTGTGTGTTTATGCTCTCGCTGGAACAGGCAAGCTCAGTGTGTGTTGACATGTGCAGTCAGCCTTTCAGCTTTTGTGTGTTTACCCTCGACTGCAGAGCGTGACTCTGTCCATGCGCTGCCGTGCACGTGTTTGTGGCCAGAGTTGGATGCAGGAGGACAATAAGAGCCGAGTTTGTGAGCTTGTGTGTGTGTGTGTGTGTGTGTGTGTGTAGGTGACTGTTGGTGTGCTGGGAGAGGAGGTCATTAGATCAGAGGGAGAGCAGGTGGTCGCCGCCTACTTTAGCCTCGTCCACCCCCTCCCCTGACTTTCTACATCCAGCCTAGGCTGTCTCTTTCGCAGCAGGGGCAGGGGTCAAAGGTCGGGCCAGGAAACATTCCAGCATTCCTCTGCAGTCTAAATTGGAGCCAAGATGGCCTCTCCCTGGAGATCAATGGGCCGCAGTGTTATTTAAATACAAGGTGACCACATGGGAGGAGGGGTTGGTCACAACAGCCGCAATGCTGACAGAAGACACCCCCCTCAATTCTTTTTTATCCCTCCCCAGACGACCGTCCTCATCAGGAAGTCTTTCTCTGCTCAGCTTCGACTTAGACAAGATGTTAAATGATTCACATCCTCACAAAATACTGAGATTTTGAAATGTCCCCCCCCCCGTCAGAATATTTTAAATATCCTTCTGTCCCATCTGGGTTTTAAGAAGACTTGATGAAATATTCACTGTGATCCACTTGTCTCCCTTCACAGTCCCAATCAGGGACAACGACTAACTGCTAAATTCTTCCCATTGTATCTTTTGTCAAGACTAACAGCAGAGTTGACCTTTAACCCTCCTTTGATTTTTGTTTTTAAGCAGGTTTTGTAAAGTGATTTGAGACCCTCGTGGTATCAAAAATTGAGGATGACGGGTTTTTATGTGAGAAACTGGTTACAGTTTACACGCCAAACACCATTGTGGCACCTCTGGGGATTAAAGTGAAAAGTCCATCAGGTCAAGAGTGAACACATAGTGCACTTAAGACCATTTTTAAGAAAGACAACTGAAGACATACAGGAAGGAAAGAAGCAAAAGACAGCAAAAGCATGCTGGGACAGTCGCAGATGGGATTTCAGGAAGCTCATCAGCTTGTAATTCATACTGTAAGAGATAGCTTCAGCACTGCTCTCAATTACAGTTACAGTTACAAGGTGTCATGTAGTAAGTGCGTGCTAACTTTCACATTGTTCTTTTGTGGTCCTTGTTGTGATGTATTTGTGTGACACTTCCGTGACTTTTGTTTTCATCTGAGGAACCTTCTGTAGTTCTGTTCTGTTTTCTGCTTTTTCTACGTTCGATCACAGTGGCTATCGCTTCTCATAGTAACTGTCCAGTTCTCCTTTCAAACTGCAGCCGCTGCTGAAACTTTAATGCCACCAGAGGAAAGATTTAATGGGCATGCAATAATGAACACACACAAATTTTCACAAACTGATTATGGGTTGATCTCACTATTGTGATGCAGGGCTGCAACTAACCATTATTTTCTCGATTAATCAATTAATTGTTTAGTAAAAATGTCGCTCACCGTTTCCCAAAGACCAAGGTGATGTCATCAGATGTCTTGTTTTGTCCACAATAGTCCACAACCTAAAGAGTTTACTGTTATAGAAGAAACCTCATAGAAACCAGAAAATATTTGCGTTCGAGAAGCTGGAATCAGAGAATTTGGACTTTTCTGTCCTTAAAATCAATTATCAAAATAGTTGGCTATTAATTGAATAATTGGCAACTAATCGATTAATCGACTAATCGTTGCAACTCTAATTGTAATGCATCAGTTGGAAAAAAAAAAGAAAATCTAGAAAAACAGACTTTTTAAAAAAAAAAAGAAAAATGAAACTGTTGAGGATTATTCGTTGTAAATTGCGATATTATTGCACATATACCATCTTCTGACTGAGCCTGTGTCATGTAGCTTGTGTTGCTACTCCACAGGGCAGGCTATTTGAGGTCTCATATCTAAAAAAAGGAGGACATTTGAAAGATTTAGCTCCTGTTTCAGCTTAATCTTGTTCTTGTGCACGTGGTTACATAAACTCTGAAGCACTGCAGGAGAAAGGGAGGAATAAGCCCAGAACCAAGGTGTGTGTGTGTGTGTGTGTGTGTGTGTGTGTGTTTGTGTGAGTGAGTCCGTAGTGTGCGTCTGTTTGTGTGTAGAGGGCAAAGCAGGAGAACTGAATGATTTATAAAGATTGATGGCTCGCTGCGCCCGGCTAAAGCAGCAGTGCGTCAGCGCCGGAGAAAGTCACTCGGTCCGGGAAGACCAGAGCTCTGCTGCTTTTCGCATAATTCTCATTTTGCTGATGCAGGATCAACAAACGAATGTTTAGCATAATGAAATGTATACATGAGGGTGATATTCACTTTCCAAAATTCCTATCAGCGCTTGTAGAGAAGTACAGTAACATGAAAATGATCTGTAGATTTCATTTTTCTTGCTGACTTCCAGCAGTAGTGCTTTCTGTATCAGATTTTTTAACTGATAAGCTCTTATAAGAAGGTGTCCCTTGACTGAAAGCTATTAGTCGTTGTTTTATTAGTCATAAATAGAGCTGTATTGCACCTCAATATGTATGCAGTACCAACCAACATGCGTTTGTAGCACAGGGTGTTTAAAATGGTCCAAAGTACCAAAATCTGACATCGAATGCCTCGTCAAATCAGTCCTGTTTCCTTATTTTTAATCAGACATTTACTGATTTAAATGACAATTTAGCCAATTTTAGACCGCTGATGAAGATCATTTGGCATGATTGAAAGCTCCAGAAGAGCTACTAAATGGATCTTAATGCAAACAGCTTTGTCAACTGCTGTTTTCAAGGTCCAGAATGAACTTGGAGCCTCAAATGTTCAACTTTAATTTTAACAGTCTGGCTCAATCGACAGAAAATTCATCTGTGACTATTTTGATGACTCATCGTTCAGGTAATTTCTCAGAGTAAAAAAAGCTTCTCAGATGTGAGGATTTGTTGCTCTTATTTATGTGAATAAACTGAATATCCTTGGGTTTTGGACTGTTGGTCGGAAAAAACAAGACATTTGAAGACGTCACCTTGGGCTTTAAAATAACTGGTCAATGAATCAATAATGAAAAGAATTGTTAGTTACAGTCCTGGATTTTGGTATTGATTTTTAGTCAATAAACTCTGATATTAAAGCATTTTAAACCAGCCTTACACACAAACTGAGATCCTCTCTGAAACATTTGATAAAAACAGGGGGAGACGCTAAACCCAACCAGCCAAGACAGACCATATGTTTATCCTGCAGTCCTGCCCTGTGCATTCATTCGTTCAACAATGTTCTTTTGGATGAGTTGAACTGTGAATTAAGACAATATGACACTGCAGTCACTGACAGTTAATCCCAAAGTTTTTTAAGTTTTTTCATTCCTAAAAGAGAAATGTACGGTACAATCAAACAAAAAATACACCAACAGCTTGTTTAGTTCGTACGATTGCGGCTCTAAAGAGAATCCTCATTGTTTTTGGTGGTAGTTGTGATCATTAATATTAATAATCACAATAACTCATCGTAATTTAAAAGAACTGCACTTCTGCATCAACTATGAGGAGGATGATTATTTTGACGTACTGTGTGAAACTTGATATTTCACTTTTACATTAAAATTCTACAGTTTGTAAAAGTGGAAACGAGTCATGATTAGACACAATTAAATTTGCGGCCTTAGGCTAGCGCTGAGACTGACGCTGTTTGATGAGAGGGTAAAAAAAAAATGGATGAGAAGCGGCGAGTTTCTAGCCAGACAGTGGAAAGAGAAGCTAGTGATGTGTGCCTTGGTTCCTGTCCATTTAATTTTGTTGCTGCTGGCAGGCATTTGCTTGTGTGTGTGTGTGTGTGTGTGTGTGTGTTTTTTTTTTTTTTTGCGGGTCCTTTGGCAGTGTGGAGTTTTTGCCTAATTCTGAATCGGATCGCGCTCATGTGGTCTGCGAGGCTGAGGGAGCGGATGGCTCAGTGAGGCATTTCACGTCGGAGGGAGTTAATGTACAGGCATATGGGAGGAATGAATTAACAGCGACAGACAGCGTCTTGCAAACCAGGCGTGTAGAACGTCTAATTTCATCGTGGGAGGGAGGGATGTTAAGGAGAGACAAGTAGGGAGTAAGAGTGAAGGTCATCACGCAGGCTGCAATGGATCTCTTTTACAGTCAGACATGGACACTGGCAAACAATTGAACCTTCTCTGGATCTTGTGTCCTCCAGTCTCTCGCCCAGCATTTCTCCCGACACACATACGGCGACGCACATACACGAGCCCTGGCACCTTGGGAAATGAAGATGGATGACGACCACCTTGCTAAAGCAGGGCTGCAAGAAGCTTAGGAGATAATGTGGGCACACACACATACACCAACGTCAGGGTTTACAGCCAACTACTTAGTTTACACACATTGTGTGAGGCGCAAACACATTTTACAAACCTCACGGTGCCTTATCTTACCTGTCATGTTTTATAAATGTGTTTAGCTTTTGTATCATTGTTTTCGTGGTTGCATTTGACTCATTACAGCCGGAAGCTTTAAGTGCTGTGGCGTCCTGTAGAGAAAGACAACACTGATATAAAGCTTATTAGACAGCAGCAGAGTGGCTGGCAGAGTACAGCGCCGTAAACAGGAAGAGCTCATGTACTCCTCTTGTTGACTTGGGCTTTTCCATAAGCCCCCGTGAGCACACACACATGCTAACACACAGAGAACGCATGCACATAAGGATTAGAGCCTGTTAGATAGTAGATGTTTGAGGCCGATATCGATATTTCCGTTGAAAAAAAATCATAAAGGTGTAACATTTTTGATAAAGATCCTCTAAATATAAGCTAATTTAAAACTGTAAACATCACAGGAAATGAGATTAGCATCATTAACATCTATAAACAACAAGGCACCAATCCGAGATGTGATACTGAGCTTATTAGGCGGATTGGGCATCGGCCAGATTCTTGAAAAGATTTCCACTACTACTACTACTAGTTACATTCATTAAGTCACTGCTGACTTTTTAGCTCCACAACAATCTCTTGCCTCATGTCACCTTGCGTTAAAAGGATCCCAAGTGTGGCAGATACCCTGAGTTGGACGTCGTAAATGGTACCAGAAGAGGAAACGTTGGAGCAATGCGTCCCCAAAGAAAAGTAGGACTCAAACATGTAAAAAAATGAAGCCTAAAAATGATTTTCAAATATCTGAACTATAATAAACTGCATTGTACATTAATTAAACACAGATTGAAGTAGAGTTTGATGTGGGCAAATCCATCAAAGCGATAATAAAAGCTAATATCAGCCAATATTATCGGCTTGGCCAGTGTATTGGTCGGGCGCTAATGAGCACACCCAAAACACAAACTTGCATCATATGCTTGCACATACGCTCAGAAATACACTGGGTTAGTAACACGCACGCACACGCGCGCGCACACACACACACACACACACACACAAGGGAAGCAAGGCAGTTATTAATCACGTCAGGGGCTTGTTGTACTGACAGAGCTCCACAGAGAGAAATGCTTCATTAATATCAGCCATCAAGCCCCTTAGGCAGCAGGATTACACACATACACACACACACACACACACACACGCACGCGTACACACACATACTCGAGCAACCTACAGACAATACAGCACATACAGTATGTGTGGGCTCAAAGACGTTATACATTGGAAAAACACACACACACACACACACACGAAGCACACTGCTGCGTCTTTTACCTCATATGCACATCGATCTTGACCTGGCAAGCATACTCCCACTCGTTCATGCATAAAAAATGTCTGCATCGATAATCATCTCACACACACACACACACACACACAGAGAGAGAGAGAGAGGTGTGAGGGCTGAGTGACTTATTTATTTATTCATCCGCTACCTCTATCCAGGTCAGGTCATCTCCAACAGCTTAACGCACACACAGCTCTCCTCTGAAAACATCAGCCAACCTCTCCCTCTCTGGGTGTCTGACAGCTAAACAGCGCGCACACACACACACACACACACACACACACACACACACACACAATCAGGTGTGAGGGAGGGTTACTCAGGGAACCTTTGATTTCCTCTGATTCTTGTCTCATCAGGGTGGAAGTGTTCGTCTGTCCCATGACGTCGACTGTTGATGTTTTTATAGCATCTCTCCCCATTGAACTCACTACCCTCACAGGATGCCAGCAGCACTCACACACACACACACACACGCACACACATGCACATAAAAGGAAGTGTTTGATTGGATAAGCCACAGGAAGTGCCCAGCTTAACTTCCTGTTTGCATGGGCTATTGTTCTCCAAAGTGGTGGAGAGGCGCAGTGAGGATGTGTGCGCACACAAACTAGACCTGGCAAGATAAAGATCAGTCTCTTGCTGCCAAGCTCCTACTCGCAAGTAAATACATGTAAAGTACACAATAATTGTCAGACTTTGATACTGCGTTTAAAAGACCTTGGCCCGATTTGCAATTTTAAGCAGACTTAGATGCCGGCTCTGTTTCCTTCGAGCCGGTGGCAGCGTTCTTTTCTAATGGTAATTGGCCATCTGAGCGTTTCTTTGTTGCGTGGACAGAATTTCTCGCAGAGAAAGTTTCTCTGCAGTTCGTCGAGGTTTTCTCAGGGCGACCCTTGAAGTACACATACAGTCCATACCTTAAGTATTTGGACAGTTGCACATTTTTTATTCTTCAGGCTCTCTGCTTCAGCACATTCAATTTGAAATTAAATAATGGATACTGAATTAAAAGTGCCAAGTCTGAGTTTTAATTTGAGTGAGTTTCCGTCAATATAGAAAGAACTGTGTGGGAGATATAACCCTTTTAACACACAGTGCCCAAAGTTTAAAAGTAATTGGACAGATACACGTTGAAGTCAAAGGAAATCGTCATATTTAATAGTTTGTGGGAAATCCTTTGCAATGCATGTCAGTGACATCAGCAGATGATCTTCCCCGTGATGCCTGCTGATATTCTCCTGTGCCTACCTGCTTTTTTTTAGAATGTACCCAAATGTTGATTTTGGCAAACCAACTACCTTTGATATCTTTCTCTGATAGATTTTTGCTTTTTCCTCCAGCCTCATTATTATCTTCTACACTTGCATGGTCACTGCTTCTCCACTCCTCATACTGACAGAGAACTCCACCTCACACACACACACACACACACACACACACACACACACACACATATATAATCACACAGTTTTTTCAATATTGATGTAAAACTACTCAAATTAAAGCTGAGACTTGGCATGCATCCATCCACTATCCATTACTTTAATTCAAAATGAATGTGCTGAAGGACAGAGCCTGAAGAACAAAGCGTGTAACTGTCCAAATACTTACTGTCTGGACTGTAGATACAGGCGCACAAAATATACAAATATACGCAGAGGACCAATCACCAGGCAGAGCCGTGCAACCTGTGGTAGAATATTGAACTCTGTGGTCGGAGAGAGTACATGTATGGCCGGTGGAAGCAAACACAGCTGTTGATATGATACACACTTCTGGAGCATGAACAGGCTGCCTTGTGGTGTGTTATGTCTTCCTCAGAAGCGCTACAGTATCGCACATTGGAGGAAGCTGCGGTTTTTAAAGATCACGTGACACTTTCACTGATCTGTTGCTCGGCAGCTGCTTCTGTGCAGAAGAAAGGCAGTTAAAGGGCAGAGGTCAAGTCACTGGAAGCTGGATGTGTGGTACAACATCTCTGGAACCAATTAAGTGTTTGTGGTACAAGAAGAAAAGCAGCTTTAACTTCACCCTAGCCTAACCGTTTAGACTTAATGGGAGGTAAATTTGCCCCCAAAATCTTGAGCGCTAACAGGGAGGTGAAGTGGAAGACTAGTTAATTGGCGGCCTCGTTATCCACGCCGGCGCAGTTCTCTGCAGATGTCACAGTGCAAGTCTTTTGTATGAGTGAACAACAAAATAAACAGTGCTCAAAACACAAGGCCCGTGATTCATTAGGAAACCATTAAGGTTGTAAACCTTCAAAAGAAATTAGAGCATTATAGTTGTCGAACGGGAGCCTGAGAGAGTAACTTCGACCTCCCACATTAAAAGCCCTGAATGTTGATCCGCACCCCGCAGCAGTCCATTATCGTTTGCTGTCCGACAACAGATTTGGTTTTCTAGTGCTTCACTGGCTCATGGAGGCCTCAAGGCCAAAATGCAAGGGAAGCAATAATGGACGTACATTATTTGACATTTCTTTGATGCGCCTCAAGCAGGAAATTGTAGGCGTCAGCAGCACTGACTCTGACTGCTATACATATAACTGTTTGATGTTTTTTTATGTGAATGACATCAAATATCTTTTAATGGTCAGTTGTGAAGGCCTGTTTGCAGGCTAAGTTATGTTCTTACATATGCAGACTGTATTATCATTGGATTTTCTGCTGCTGGTGCAGTCACCTATTTAGATGGAAGATGAGGCATTTTCTCACAGTATGGAGATGTCTGTCCAGATTTGATTAAAATTAGAATTGAGCATGTTTTTTCGGTAAACTTTTTGCATAACGCATGCATGACTACATTTAACGCTCGAACTACTTCTTTTGTGAAAATGAATCACAGGGTTTTGAAGAGAACCTTTTTTTTTTAAGGGGCAGCGTTCAGTTTTACTCATTAAGAGAAGCACAGTTCTTTTCTGTGAGAACAGCTGAATAATGTCTTTTGTGACTCTGGAGGAGCTTTCTGAGTTTGAAAAAGTAATCCTGATGATGCCATCAAAGTTATTTCTGCTTTGGTTTGAGATATTAATATTTTAACAGAAAGTCTGCATTACAAACTGGGGGTGTTGGGTGTGATTGAAGTACCTCAGGGCACATATTAGGGACTAAAAGTCAGAATATCTTATCCTCTGCTGCTTCAATTTTGACCTTTTTTTGTCTTTGTGAGTCCCCCAACTTTATATATCAGCAATCTTGTGTGTTAAGCCACTTAAAAAGATAAAACACTCTTATAAAAAGGTGTTTGTTTTCGTCACTGTGCCTTTTAGCCAGAGTGACATCTGCTACACGCACATATTGTGACCTGCTGGGTGAGAGGGCGCAGAGATGCTTCGCTACATAAATAGATGCAATGTCTGTCAAAGGGTAATTTGGTAGGTGAACTAAATTGGTACTTTCTGGTTCCAGCTCATTAACATCCTCTGGTTACGATCATTTCATGCTGCTTTGCAACTATAGAGCAACATAATCCAGTTAATGTGAGTCTAATCTAATTATGTCGTATCTCAGTGACAAAAGGAAAATATTAGTCTGATTTGGTTGATAATGCTGTATGTTTTAGTGCAGTAATTAATCGAGAATACAAAAAAAAAATTTCTCTCAGCATCTGTTCTCATTAACAAATGCCCTACAGCAAGTCCAGTAGCCCCTGTTTGTTCTTCTTCTTTGGCTGTATGGGTGTATTTCTCTGGTCTGAGCTTCACTGGAAAACTAACTGGTATGTTGAGGATGGTTTCCTCTCCTATCTTTCCTCTCTCATGCTCTCTGTCTGTAGCCCACGCAGACTTTCCTCTGCGGTTTGACACCTGAGTGTCAGGTTTCATGTGTTACATTATCTAAAGAAAGTGGTGGGTGGAAAGAAGCAGTGCAGCACATCAGTTCTTGAACAGGCACGCACGCGCACGCACACACAGGCACAAACACACACGCAGGCAGGCAGGCAGGCAGGCAGGCAGGCAGGCACACACTCACTTCATGCCGAGAAGAAGACAAAATGTCAGGGCTGGTTCTGGGAGACAACTGCTGGTGCTGCTGTCGGCATGGAGACTGCTGTGGTGTAGGATTGCAGCCGAAGACCGCCGCGCTTAAATTCACTTAAAATGTCAAAACACCCGAGGGGGGTGAAGGCTGTGCCTGGACCTGACAACTATCAACCTTTCTCTGCCTCACACACTCTGACAAAAAGTGGTTGGAAACCTCAGTGATAACTGTGTAACCTTTTCAGTAAGCACTTTGCCCTTTATTTGTTTTCAAATCATATTCTTTTCTGTTTTGCTTTACACCAACATGAATTTAGGCAGTGCATATACCCCCCTTGGGACACTTTTAGGTGGTTTGCTCGTGAATAGTGTGACTAGTGTACCTCTTTACCTCCATCCAGCACTGTACTTACCACCAAAGAGCCTAATAAATACGGCACGCGCATATTTCAAAAGAGCGAGACTATTAAGGGTCCCATTAAAGCTCCTTTAGGCTTTGTTCCATCTAATATATTCCCTGCATGTTAATTGACAGAACCTAGCTTGATATTTAGTGGCTATGAATTTCCCACAATGCGCCTTGCACTTGGTGGCGTGGCATTTAACAAAGCCTTAAAGGAGAGGGAGAGAGTGCCGCTCATCGGTCAACGCTCAGTGCAGCTGCTCCCAACACCGCAAAGATTTATGGGAGGCCTGATCCAGGAGAGCGCTCCGCCCTGTGTAATTTAGACACAGTGGGAATAATTGCATGATTTGTTTTGAGATTTTGTGTTTTGCTGTTGTCGGGAGACGCCTGCAGGTGTGGGATTGTCAGACAGCGGCCTTCCTTTTGTACGAAAGTCTTCCCAGATTTTGGATCGTCAACTGAGCCAAAATGTATTGGCAGATAGAAAATGTATTGGCAAATGGTTTGATGATGCCAAACATCCTCTGGTCTCAGCTTCTCAAATGTGATGATAACATGACAAAGAAAATCATCCATCCATCCATTATCAATACCCACTTATTCTTTGCAGGGTGCAAAGGTCAATTTTTTTGATTATATTATATTAAATTGAATATCTTTGAATCTTAGACTTTAAATGTGTCATGTTGGGCTTTGGGAAGTTTATAATGGCCATTTTTCACCATTTTCTGACACTTTATAGACACCAAAATTAATCAATTATTAGAGAAAACAAACTGCAGATTAATTAATAATGAAAATATTTGTTACTTCCAGCCCTGACACTGTAGAATGATTTACTTAATGTGACTTAATGCCAGACTGAACAGCCAGCAGTTTCTCACCACCCTCTCTGGTTGAAAGTTTGAAATGTGTTGCACCTCTGCCCACATCCACTAGTGATGTCACAGTGTACATACATACACATACACTGGAGTACACTTTCAGAAAAGAGTGAAAAAAGGCCCGTCACACTTTCCCAGAGCTCAAGAGATGACTTGTTTGGTCCGAGCATCAGTTCAAAACCCAAAGATATTCAGCTGCAAAGCGGAGAAAAGCACATTAAAGAAGCTGGAACCACCGAATATTTTCCATTTTTGCTTGATGAATTAGTTAATAGATTATTTCATTATTAAACTGTCAATCAGCTAACGAATTAATCACCTAACCAGCCCTCATTATCTTCTGTTGCTCTCAATCTTCCCTCCCAGCTCTCAGTTATATCAGTTTCGTCTCTCTGAAAACAAGAATACAGCTTCATCACTTGAGGTGCTGTTTTGCCTGCTCACCTCAACACAGTACCCGCAGCTCTTGCATACAGTAACCCACACAAGCTCCGGTTAAACGCACACTTCCACCGTGTAGCTGACACCAAAAATGCTGCATCCTCTCACCCTGTTTACTTCATGTCATCCACTGGGTTTGCTGTAAGCCACATGAGGTCACGTTAGCCTCCTCAGCAAGTTGACTCTCTTTTCTGTCTTCCTGTTTTAACCGCAAGAAATTTTCCCGTCGCCGCAGGCTCTCTGAACGGCTGACTGAATGTCTCACTGAACGGCTGCCTGGCTGACTTAAAAGGGACTTTCAGACCTTAGGCTTCTGCTAAGTGTCCTCAACTTACAGTAATTGGTAGGCTTAGGGCTCTTCAGAAAAAAAAAAGGTTATCCTTGCCAACACCGTCTCCCAAAAAGAAATTTTGGAATATTTACAGTAAGGGGTTATTGGTGTCTGGAAAGACTGCTGAGAGTTTGGGACAGTATCTGTGTGTGAGAGAGAGAGAGAAAGATAGTGAGGGAACCCTAAAATGTCCCTGAAGAGGTTTCAGTGTTAAAGATGCTTTATAAAATCTATAAAATATTACCATAATTATGATCATAATTGCTGTAAACAAAGGAGACTCACACTGCGAAGAACGGCTGCGTCAGTGAGTTTCTGCTCCTGTGTTTTTACATCGTTACTGGATCCAGTTTCACAGGAAATCTGCCAGATTGCTTTATAGCACAAAATAGCAATTGTTCTGTTTTCCTAGATTTAGGTAATACTGAAGTAATACACTATTTGGATATTGTTGCTGCTCCCTGACTCCTCATCTGTTTACCTTGTTGGAATGCATGTTCACTGTCATCAAACGCGGTTATAATCTCTTATCTTATAATGAGCATGTGCTTATTTAGCCTGATCACTCTAAAACAACAGTTTACATTAGGTTGGTTTGAGGTCAGATTGCTTCCCCATCTGTATGCTGTTATTCACATATTTTGAAGTGTATTTTAAATGACATTTTATGGGAAATCTCATTAGTTATGTGCAGTATGTTTGGACTGAAAGCCAAATGTGCAACTTTAAGCATTATAGCTGTCACTTTTTCTTTTAAGGAAATGTGAACAAAGGCAAAGTGACCTGTATGCTGATGCTGATGATTCTGTGTCATGATTGTCTGTTCAGCCTGGCTCGCTAGTTTCCTCCATTTTGTGTTAAGGAAGACAACAATAAATGCCTGGTTTACTGACGTCAACAAGGCTTGGAGTAAAAGGCACAACCTGTTGCTGTTATACTCCGAATCTTGAATTCGGTCGGATCATTACAGGTTGAATTATTAATTCTTTCCCATTTTCAAACAGTAGTTTAATTTTCAAATAAAAAGTGAGCACCAATATGGAACCACGCCACTAACTTCTTGTGTCCTTTTGAGTCTTTTCCCTCCACATGCTTTAAAAAAAGACCTTAAAGTAACCAGATTAAGTGTGTGGCCAATAATCAGGCTTCTCTAGAAGAAATCTGTCTGTGTTTACAGGGTTTTTCTTAATCTCTTAACCTGTAAAAGGAAACTAGGCATCCCACTTACACGTTCCTGAAATCAGGTTACTGCTGAAAGCAGAGAATAATGAGATTGCTATAGTGCATGAAGCCGCACTTAGTGATGCTCTGGGCGACTTTTTTTCCAATAGGAAGCAACCGGCTATATGTGAAGTGTCAATTTAATTCTAAATAGTACAAAACTTAGCACATTTTATTTCCCTTTGATTACCATCGCAGGAGTATTAGCTTTTCTGTTCAGCCCGTTCTCTGCTTTCCATCCAGCCTACTCCCGATCCACCCTCGTGTTTGACCCTCGCCTCTGTGTTTTTTTTTTTTTTTTTTTTGAAGTACATTCCCCCGAGGCGTAGCAAGAGGAGGAGTAACATGCACCTTGGAAAGCTGCAGACAAGAGAGGGAGGAAATAAAATGATGCAAGGTGTAGTGAGGGGTCACCGCTGTCGTGTGGAGCAGTTGCAAGAGGGCCCACCTGCTGCGTTTCACTGTTTCTAATTGGGGTTTTCACCACTTCCTGGCTTCCCACAGGGGGTGTTCTGTCTGTTTGATACAAGTGGTGAGGGAGCAGAAAATAGGAGGCTGGAGGTCATGAAGAGAAGAGGGGTTAAAAGTGGAGAAGTCCAGTAGGAGATTAGAGGAGAAAATTAGAGGGAAAAATGGCTGCAGGGGGAAATAGAGGGTAAGAGTGAAGGAAAGAGGAGGAGAGAATAACAAAACGAAAAAAGGACAAAACGGAGAGAATCAGGAGTGAAGAGCTGAATGTGATCTTTTATCTCTCAAGAGGGGGGAATCTGGGAAAAGGAGAGTGCTGTGGAGTAAAAAATGGAGGAGAGTGTTTTATCCAGAGGAGTGCATGGTGGATTTGTTAAGGCATACTCCCGGCATCAACCTTTTAGAGCCGAACAAGAGAGAGCAGCTTAACTCACCGTAGGAGAGGTTACAAGTGCTGAACTCACACACTAATCAAGCTTTCTCCTTGTGTTTTCTCTCTCCCTCTCCCCTCCCCCTCCACCACCCACCCCCCGCCTCCCCATCATCTGCGCCGATCCTCACCATCTAGGTAAGAAAACTTTTTCTTCTTTCTCCTTGTGATGTGTGGGAGGTTGGGTGGGGCGTGAGAACTGGCACGGTGGCAGGGCAAACATGCCCGGCATTTCAATGCCCGAATACACACACACACACACACACACACACAGCTTTCAAACATATATACACACACACACACACACACAGCTTTCAAACATATATACACACACACACACACACATACATGTGTAAATAAAAGGCAGGGTTCCTGTCAAAGGGCCACCATTATGCCTTTCATGGACTTCTTTCAGTTGACTGAATAAAGAGACACTTTCGTAAGTCTTTTCCTCTGTGTGCCAAAAAGAGAGATTATCTGCGCTGATGTGAAGAAGAAAAGAACAGAGAGCGGAAAGGAAACTGAATTGAAGTGCAACTTTGTGTCTGTTATAGTTGTGCTCTCAACTCTTTAAAGAACATGTGTGTCTTTTGTTTCTTTTTTTTTCCCTCTCCTCTCCTCCTTTTCGCACACATTTCGCTCGATCCCCTCCCCCCAAAAAATACGAAAGATATTTACGCTGCTGTTGCATCTTCAATACAACCTGTTGAAATTCTGTCACCGCCGCTTCCTCATAGAGCGCCTCTCTCAACCCTGAACTCTCTCCTGTGAGTCTGTCTGTCATTCCTCGACCTGTGCAGTAGCTGAGAGTCGACGGTCTGTGCCGGCAGCCGGTTCACTGGGTCACTTTTAGTGCTGCTGGGGAATTAATAACACAAGGCAATATTAAAGCTTACCCTTTGTTTTGGGGTCTTTGTTGAGAGCTCTAAATTGATTGCTTCTGAAAAGATGTCAGGCTGCAGCAATGCTCCAGAGATGCACGGGGGAAACCCCAAACCAGTGTGCATGCTGTAGGGGGAAAAAAAAAAGCCAAGTGTGTGTTTGTATTTGTGCCAGGTAGCAGCACATCATCAGTGTTTGCAGTCGTGTATTTGTATGCATGTACTGTGCTCTGCTTGCAAATGAACAACCTTCATAGCTCACAGAGGAAATGACAGGCTCCTCAATTAACATACGTATTTGCTTACATGCCCACACAATGGCAATAATATATACTGTATCATTGCACATTGCGCAGTTAACTTGCTCCCAATTGTTTGGGCGCAGCAGCTCAGACAAACATTTGCATGTAAACTGAATGCAAAGGGCAACTGTTTCCTCGACCGGAGTTAATATTTCAGACGTGTCGCCATAACTGGTCAAAAGATCAAAACGCTCATCCTTCATCCACCCTGTCCTTCATTCTAAACACTACCTGCACTCTTTTCCTCTGCTCCCTCTCTTTTCTCTTATGTGGGGTCTGTTGGTTGTTTATAGCAGCTGGTGGGAGGGTGTTTGGTCTGCTCTCTGCGGACTGTTTGCAGACAAACAAAAGCTTTGAAGGCCGCCTCACTCTCTCCCACGCCGGTTACTGGAAACTGCGGTCATGGCATCCACTGTTTTGACTTGAGCAGGGCGTCCTGACCCCGCTGTACTGCACAAGTATGTTTTTCAATGTCATTACCATCTCGTGAGACATTTCACATCCTCCACTGTTATTTTTTTCACTGGGAGACTCTGGACGTGCAGCTGCAACTTGTAAGACGAGGGTCACGTGACAGATGTGTTTGATTAGCGTGCTTTGAGAAACGATAAATACTGTCCCGCATCAACCCAAAGTTGGCAGCAGTCTTCCAGGCGCAGGCGCAGCATGCAACGTGGGTTTGTTTTGCTTCAATGAAAACATGGTGGAAGGCAGTGCTCCGGAGATTTTTTTTTCAGCCTTCTAAAGAGGACTAATTCAGTAATTCAAGGCCAATTCATGCTTTCAGCTGTGGTCTTGCGGACACACACGTGGTACCATCCATACTATTTTTAGAGGTCCGCGGATACAGACGCGTTCCACATGTGCGTAAAATTGTAAAATTCAGTCTGTGAGTATTACAAACCGCTGTGCTGCGTTTATCTGATCAGCCTTTAAATGCAATAATCTGTTAGTCCAACTGGAGTTGCCGGTTCGTATTTCATTGTCTCACCGGCACAACACGCCCACACCAACACAACCCCTTGTATTGTTTTACACGGGGCCACTTGGTCACTATAATCATTTCATCTGTACTCGCACTTGATGAAACACGCTGCCCTACACTCTTCCACTGACCGACAGGTGAAGAAGAAAGAAGAAGCTGGTTTCAAAAACTTTTAACAAGAAAACTCCACAGAGCACCTTTTAAGGATCCTGTTTATATAAAATTCCTCATTACAATTCTATTATCACAGTGGGCAAAGGTCAACACTATTAAAATAAATAGATAACAAACATCCTCACTGATGTGTCTGTTTCAGTAGTTAGATTTTTGTCTGAACTGCTGAAACATTTTTGCTAAAAACTCATAAACCAACATTGTCAAAGCCAGCGTGGGCTATTAGATTAAATTGTAATGTAAGCTTGCACTGCATGGGCTGCATTTAAATAGGCCTAGCGCTTTTATCTAAAGCACTTTACAGTATTGCCTCTCATTCACACACTCACACACTGATGACAGCGAGCTGCCATGCTAGGTGCTGACCTAACCAGCTTGGAGCAAGGACACGTCGACACCCCTGAAATTAGTGGACGACCCGCTCCACCTCCTGAGCCACAGCGGCCCTGAGCTAGCAGATTAGCTCGCTAGCAGTGGTGTTACCTTGGCTACACCCTTCAGTCATGTGACCCTCGTCTGCTGGTCACATAGACTGTATATAAAGATGGATGACATGACAGCTCATTTTTCTGATCGGTTTATTTTTAATTAGTTGTTTTATGATATAAAAAGGGGGTGTGACATCATGATTGACAGCTGCGATTGACAGCTGCGCTCAGATGAGCCAAGTGACCGCAGCAGCTTCTGATGGAAGACACGAATGTGCATTTTCATCTGTGATTCACGACCAGCTGTAGCCGCTAGTTACCGACTGGTTTTGGCCCGTTACCTCTCCGTGGCGGCTCCTTTCGGCGGCGGGGCGGCTGTCAGTCAAGTTGAGGGAACGGGTCCTGCGGGCCGTCATCCCGCCGCCCGACTCTGGTTGCAAATGACATCACACAAGCAAGATGGCAGCTCCCAAAAATATTTTGGCTTCACCTCTGCCTAGCGACAGGAAGTGGAGAGGCGTCATCCATCTTTATATACAGTCTATGGCAGGTCATAGAGATCCGTCAAGTCTCCCCTTCTTTCACCTGATCCCCCGCTTCTTTCCTTCCTTCCCGTCCTTCTCGCTCTTTCACCGCGGTGAATAATGCACTTTTCTCCCATTCTTTATCTCCCTCTCACACTCTTTCTCCCACCTCCCTTCCTCTCTCCCACCCCTCTTTGCCTCAGTCCCTCCTTCCCTGTTCAATAAACTCCGACTTCATTTGCCAGTGTTGCAGCAGGCTGTTTGGCAGACCTGCGGGCCTGTCGCACAGCGCTGATGGCTGAATGCGGCGCAACGAGCACACTGGCTGCATTGTGCTTTTGATGAAGCCCTACATCTTAGTCACTCGAGAGCCTCTGTGTATGTGTGTATGTGTGT
Organism: Scomberomorus guttatus; assembly: GCA_038419695.1. NCBI lineage: Eukaryota > Metazoa > Chordata > Actinopteri > Scombriformes > Scombridae > Scomberomorus > Scomberomorus guttatus. The sequence continues at coordinate 9,003,758 of CM076461.1, forward strand.
GTGTGTGTGTGTGTGTGGGTGTGTGTGCTCGTAGCTGATTGCAAGGGCATGCTTGTGTGCCCACATCGCACACTTAAACACACATGCAGATGCAACACGCCATATTGTATGCACTCCGGCACCTTGGCAGTTGCGTTTTCCTCCCAGCGGCTGACACAGGGGGTGTGGAGATATTTATTAATGCCCTTCATGATAATGTGTTGAATGATAAACAGGAAGGGTCAGGGTCTGATCGATACCCCGGCACTACGCAGAAATGCATCTGTTACAGGCCGAGGCGGATCTCTCTCCATCTCCATCTTTCCTCCCTCGCTCTCCGTCTCTTTCACTGTAAAGCCTTAAATCTTTGGCCACTCTCCACCCGCTCTGCCTGCCAAAAGTCTCTGCGGAATAACTCTTCTTGCCCCGTTTAATGGTTTAACTACTTTAAAGAAAAGGGCAAGGCTTTTTATTGTCTCTCACTCTTCAATCATATTAAGTGCCGGGCAAGAACGACAGCTTCATTTTTTGATGCGCACTAAAACAAGCTTCATATCTCAAGTGCTCAAGTGCCCACTCATCATCTTGTGTCCTCTCATATAGGTGATGCTCATTCGCCGGGCCAGTTTTGCATGTAATTTCACACACACACTCGAGCACTCCTTCTCTTGCATGCACGCAGTGCGCGGTCATGTTGTACATTGTCTAGTTTCACTCTGTATTTCTTTCTTTTTCTCTCTCACACACACCCTCTTCCCACCTGATTGCTTTCCCATTTTTCTTGCAGAGAGATTTATGGTTAGGGGAATGTTGGAGACAGGCTATTACCATGTCCTGTTTGAACTCATCAGTCAGACAAAGTGGTTGAGGTGGTAGCGGCGACATTCACAGGCCTTTACTGCAACACACTCTCCTCCTACACGCCTCCCCTGCTCTCGCCCATGTTAGCCCTGCTCCAGTGGCTGCTCGGTCTCCCACACTGCCTTGTTTTTCATCAGCATTAGGCAGCCGCGCTCTCCCATTTGACTGGAGGCTGGTTGTGAAGCACTGCCTGCCCTGGAGGGAATCAGATGTTTACTCTACAAATCAGAGTCACTTCAGTCACACTGCAAGTGTGCTACGTAACAGGAATTTGTTTAGTGACCTTGATAGAGATTTTGCATAGTGACATAGTACGTTTTGGAAGGTTTCAAACCGGAATTAAGCGTCTTTAATTTACTTTTTTAGTAAACCATTAATTTCTTTCTTTTTGTGCGTCACTGGTAACCTCAGAATGGAGTTTTATGTATTATATTAACTGGGAGCTTTTGACCGAAGTACCTTATGGCACAATGAGTGCATGTTTTTTTTTTTGGTCTATGTAGAGCAGGCAAACACAATAGCAGGACACCTGCATAATTTAATGAAATCCAATTTTAAAAGCCTAAATTCTACCTTTTGTGAGGGTTAGATTGCTCAATTTTTGTCAAACAGGCGTTGACTCATATATATTTTTAGAAACATAAATGAGTGTGTTCCCTCCGTGACATTTACCTCCTTCATTTTCCTCATCGTCCTTCCCCCTTTTTATTCCTTTTTCACATGCAGCTTTACATAAAACACTTTTAGTGTTTGTTTTGCTTTGTTTTCACAGTTTTGCCCCTGATCCTTCTGTTCTGTTACTCTGTAAATAAGCAAACGATGCTTAAACTGTTGCTGCCTCTGGAGTGCCACTCACAGAGATGTAATGTAAACCAACAAACACCACTTCCTGCAGCGGTAACAGTTATAGAAATAAGGAAGAGTTCATAGCGCTGCTTTTTATGGCTTGTTGTTGTATGGGAAGGAAGGTGGCTCCCCTTTTGCCCCTAAGTGTGTCTGAACTTCCTCAGTGGACTCCATCGCTGCGGGACAAGGGCTGTCAGGTCCTTTCAGTAGTGTGTTGATCTCTCTTCTTTCCACTGTACCACACACACACTCTCTCTTACTATGTACTGTCAAGCCACACTGTCTCGTTCCTATAAATTTAATTAGAAGTGACTGGGCTTTGATTTGAGATGTATAGAGAGGAGACAGCAGTCAGCAGTGCTCGCTGCATTGTGTTCAGTTAGCTGGGGGATATCTCACTAGTGACGGCTCAGCCAACACGGGTAATGAAGCCCACACAGCTCACTGGATCATCCTGACATTGTTAGAGCCCATATATTTCTTTTTGGCCCGTGCAGTTCACAATAGGTTTCTGGTTTTCTGCCTGTCTTGTCATAAGAATGTTAATATTGTTTTATAAGCTTCCATGGTCGGCCTGCGCTGGCAGGCTTCAGTCTTGGCCAGCGGTCGGTTATCAGTGCAGGTCTGCCTGAGCCGAAGCCGCAGCATCCGTTTCACCTCGGCACGGCTGCCACCAAGCCTGAATTCCACACTTATCTACAGGCAGCAGAATGGGTCTCAAGGGACAGTAGAGAGTGAGGAATTTACTCCCCAACGCTCATAAGCCGACCCCCCCCCTCCTCCTCCTCCTCCTCCTCCTCCTCCTCCCGTCCCACACACAGATGTGTTCAAGGAGTGCAGCATTAGCCGGTGGAGTAGCCATGTATGTTCTTGAGTACATATCAAAGCCTTCCAGGGAGCCTCTATTGCTGCCTCGTCCTCTTTCTCTCTCTCTCTCGTCTTTTCTCTCCCTCTGACACTCCTCAGCTCACGGTGCGTCGGAGCAAGGCTGTTGATAGGGGTGTGTGCCCGCTGATAAGTAAACACTCTCGAAGGGCTTATGGAGAAAACGCCGCTGAATATTCCCCCCCCCCCCATTGTGCTACGGGAGCTAACTCCAGCATAACCGGCTGTCAGCTGGTCGACGTAAACAGATAACCGAACCAATCCAGAAACCACATTGACTGTTAAATAGGCGAGCGTGGCGAGCGGATATTAGGGTGTCCTGTTTAGCAACCGTGGCACAGCTGAAGGCTTGTTTTGCTTCAGTCAACACAAGTGCCATTTGTCATCCCTCAGGAGGGCTCATCTAAGAATCAGGGCTGCCTGATAAGTCACATTGAGTGAGATAGTGGAAGAAGGGTGGTGAGCGATGCCAGATTGGCTTTCCACTGCTGCTCCAAAAAGCTAGATAAAAATACCATGCAGGGATAGAGTGCCTGTTAACAGCAGTGTTACAGGTGTCATTCATTGGGGTTTTCTTTCAGAATGGCTTTCCAACACCGCGTCATACCTCTAATCCGGTCCTGCTTTGTGTGAGAGACGACCACGCTTCTGATCAGGGACCTTTTTCTGAGCATAAAATGCCCGTTAGATCTCCAAACAAACACATCAGATTTACATTGAACACATTATATGTTTTGGATTTTAGACTCGCTTTTTAGGGTGTTTTCACGTCTAACCTGTCAAGGAGGCAACCCATAAGCAATCTGTAAGCAATCTACTGAATATGCTAAGATAACTTGGTAACCATGCAGCCATCAGTGCATATGTTGCCTTGTGAAAAAGGATTCTGATACCTAAACTCCTGATATTGAGTACCAACATGATACAATTGCTCTCTTTTCCCCCCCAAGAAACAGCTACTGTATGTACCTCACAGTGTGGAACACATTAGGATAATATTATACACCAAAGATGCTGCGTTGCTAGAAGTTGAGTCACCTGCCTGCCATGATTAAATTAACAGAATTTATAGTAGAAATTTTGTGATGACATTGAAGAGAAAAGATGCTGTATGTAATGTAGATGGGTCGTGTTTGGACGATATCTAATCAGCTTACTAAGGTCAGTATGAGGGCCAACACACATAACACTCAGTGCAATGCAGCGTAACTTTCTGTCAATCACTGTAATAAACGTTTTCATTTTCTTCTGTGGGCATTATTGATGATGCAGGATGACATTCACAAAAACTGTCCAGTAATCAGTTAACTATCAGTCTACATGACTTAATCTTAGGGTGCTTTCAAACCTAGTTTGTTTGCTCTGGTCTGTCACAGTGGATGAGTTGGTAAACCGATATCCATCACTGTTATTGATCAGATGTGCAAGACATAAACACAGAGGGAAGGTCTTGAAGAAACTCCTCTTGCTAAAAACAACGTTCTTTGTTTCGCTAGTTCAGGTTGGACTTCAATTCATCCTCTGGTTGCTCATCTGCATCCCAGTATGCAAACACACCGTGCTATGGGAGCCATTTAGCTTAAACTTGAGTACGCCTAGTTGTTGGAGCAGATCGAGGTCGGATCACGTTCCCACCACAAACAAACTACTCAAGAATTCGTCTGGGACCGGACCGAGACCACATCCTCAAAGGATCTCGGTAGGGTTGTTCTGAACAAACCAGAGTCCGATTCAACCAGACTAAAAACTCAAGGTCTGAAAACGCCCTTAAACTCTTGGTGCGAGCATGAAATGGACCAGAACTAAAAGGCAACAATGAATTTTGTGTTCTTTAGGTCCACACATTGAACCAACCTACAGGTGTGAAAGCGACCACTGCAGCAGGATACAATCTGCAAGTGTTTGCTCTAGCTAGCTCCCTTTTTCATTGATAATCGGGTCACAGATCCTGAGGTGTATTTTTTTTTTTTTATACTAAATACCAAAAGCATAGCTGCAGCTTTTAATCACATCACGTCTCCCAGTGTGAGCTCCGTCGCCCTTCTGGAGGAAAGGGAATGCATTGAGATACGTGGCACAAATGTCTATAGGACGCATTGAACAAATGTCGAATAGGTCCCCACAGGACCCCCTATCGAGCTTGTGTCTCTCTGCCTGAAACTGAGTGTGTGTGTGCGTTAATACGTCCCCCCCTGCCACCCCCTGTTTATTTCCTCTCTCTCTGTCTGTCTCGTTGACCGCCCTGCCCTGCTCTTCCCTCCACAAAAGCGCTCATTCGTCCGTCTCAGCCGTTTCCCAGCGGAGGTCCGTGGGCTGAGGAATCCCCTTCAGATTGGGCCCTTATCTGGAGCTGTGCCAGCGGTAGGAGAGGCCTGATTTAAAAAGGACCCTCTGTAGACCCGCTGTCAAGCACAGAGAGAGGCAGACCTGATGGATATCTGAGCTTCTCAGAGAGGCTGGCACAGAGAGGCCCAGACCAGCCAACAAAAACTGCCGGCTTCTATCGCATTCTCCCACTCTTGTTCATTCATTTCCGCTCTCACTCTGTCTGATTCCATCTCTCGGTCATCTGTTTCCTCTGTTGTCTTCCTTGTGGTGTGTCAGGGGGCTGAATTAACCTGCATATTTATTTGAATGCACAGGCACTCGTATGGATTCTCTTTTTACTTTTATAGATTAACAGATGTTTTTTTGTTTTTTAAGGTTTACAAGGTTGAGTTAGATACAGAGATTGAGTCAAAGACCTTTTTTGATCATGAGAGTTTTTCATTTGTGGTCAGCAGTGCTATTCTCAGGATTTCATTCAATGATTTGAAGGCTATGTGAACTCAGGTGTCTTGGGTTTTTCATTTTTATACAGCGGGTAGGGAATATTTTCCACTGGGGATGCATTAGTATGCTGTAGCTATGGTTAAAACATGAGCAATATAGCAATCTCCTTGATGATTACAATATTCTTATTCTGCTCTGCTTTTGCTTTGACCCAGATTCACTGTTGCCTTGTTTAAAATCATGAAAGACACCTCTAGAAAACAACAACATTCCCTTCTATTTTGTTTTTGCTGTTTCAAGCGCTGGAGAAATGACAGGAGTCCCGTCTATTTGAGGGTGCATCGAGTGAGTGTCGGCTGAGTGATGAGCCAATTAAGCTTAGCTGCAGAGGTAGTCTGATTACTGGAGCTTACTGCAAGGATACGGCCTAATTCGGCTGTAATGAGCATGGCTGAGGAGGCTGGCATTACTCACTTTAAAACCCTCCTTCAAAGATGAGCTCATTCTATGTGCTGTTTTAGGAGAACCTGGGGTATTCAGATATCCGCCAAGTCCATACAAAGTCATTGTTCATCCCCAAAAGTCGGTGTTATTGTCATAACATGGTGAATCATGAATCAGGCGGCACCCACTGCGTCATGTTGAAAGTACGTCTGGAAAATCTGACTGGGAGCTTTGTTAGGAGCAGCGACGGCACACACAGGGAATCAGACGTGTGCACGTGGGCACGGATATCGTCCGTGCACGTGCACAAACACACAGTCGGCGCACGTTTTTTTATTTCATTGTTTGACACTGAGCTCGGTCTGATACGTTAAACAAATTATAACAAATGAGCTAATTGTTGGGAGCTGCTGGTGAATTAGGTGGCTATAAACCTTTTACATAACACTCTGATAAATGAGCTCCATGGCCACATTCTTATACTGTCTGTTCTAAATTTAGCAAAAATATAGTGAAGGGTAAAATCCAGAGAGCAGAATGGCTGTATAATCATTTAATAATCCTTCAGGGACTTTCTTAATAGAAAATTTATGTTTATTTTATGGAGTTACTGGTAATTTTTAACCCCTAAAGTATCACGGATATTGCGTCTTCTCATTACATTTAAGCTGTATATAAATTGATTAGTGAGTTAATGTCTGAATAGAATAACCATGTAATCTATTTTATAAACTGGAAGAAACAATAATTACGTCCCTTGATGCTTTGTTACCTCCCATGCACCATATATTAACTGCTCCAGCTGTATGTTATAGAATAGTAGATGCACTTGTAATAATAATAAAACTACATCTTGCTATTGCTGCATTTTTAAAACTCTGTTTGTTATTCATTATATTCAGCATGGACTTCAGGCTGTCTGTAAAAAAAATCTTCTCATTTCACATTTTTATGCCATGGTGGTTTGTAATAAACTTGAGGCTGAACTAACCCAAATCAGCATTGGCCAATATCCTCTACAGCTCCTCAGGTATCCATATACAACAGCACACAGCAGCGTACAAATATTGAAACACAGATTAATTTCCTCTGCTATTCTGTGTACTCACACTCCACCCTATGGTGCCAGAAAAGATGCTAACCTCCCTGCCTGTCAGTGGAGAATCTTCCATCCTGTAAAAGACAGCCGACAGATGGTGCTTTTGACAAGGTTAGCGCTCCACCGGCAATCCCATGACTGATATCAACTGATGCGTTGCCTTGCCCGAGGAGCGCTTGGGAGGGTGGAATACCTTCTTTGACTTATTAAAGGTGAATCAGCGCAGCTCAATCACAGGTTAAAAGTTTGATCTTCAGCAGAGAAGCAGCCCACTAGCGGGTCTTAAGCATTAATCACAGTCTGTCTACAAGGCCTTTACTGGCGAGATAGTGGAGAGGACGAGTAAGCCTCTCGAAGCAGAGGAGGAAAGCGAGGCCTTGTGAGCACCTTCGGGTGTTTTCATGTACCCTAATTAGTCCCGTATTTGCCTGAAATGTTCCCTGGCTTTCTCTTCAGCCTAGTCCCCGTGGTGTTAGTCTCATTCTCCTTCTCCATATTTACCATATATTTTCCCTCCCTTTTAAGTATCACAGTGTCCCCAGGGGAGTTAGATTTCCAGCACAAATAGTCATAAAGAAGACTGATGAGATCTCAGCTTCCATAGCAAGCGAAAAGACATTAACGCCAGGCAATGCCATCAGCAAATAGCTAATGTTAGTGTACCTACAGCTAAACAAGACTTTAATGTCAGTCATCAGCTTCTAAGCTAATAGTACCCCTAGCACCAAAGGAAAGGGTGATATTACATCAAAGATGGATGATTCAGAAAATTAAGCATTCAGTAGTAAAGACTGACCAAGAGAAACCGAGTGTTTAACCCTAGATGTGTTTAATATTAGGAGGCAGAGTTTCTATCCTCTTAGCATTTAAAGCTAGCATGTGTCGAGCTCACCAGAGTGTGCCTTTTGCTGATGTCAGACTGCTTACGAAAACGAAACTAGCAGCCGTTAACCGTACATTGGGCTGCCATTAACGCTACATTAATTTGGTTCTTCATTGCAGTCCATTGTTAGCTTCTGGGTGCACACCAGAGTGGAGAAGCATATTTCTCCCTGCGGCATCTAAATATAAATCTGTGTGACCTTTTTATTTCCCCAGATGTTCCACTGCAAAGTAGATTGCATCAGCTTTCAAACAGAGCACCACAGCTTTATTTTCTCTCATCTTGTCTAGTAAATTGCTCTTTTCTCATTTCAGCACCAAGTGAGGGTGATTTGTTTCACTACACTGGTTTTCTGGCAAAGGCGAAAAGCATGGATTTTCTGTTTTCTTTGGGGTTTTTTTTTTTTTCCCCGTTTTGTTTTGTTTCTTTCCTGATTTGAAGATGCTAGAGGAGGAACACTTTTCTTTTTGTTCTAGATTTCCTGTTTTTGTCTTGATTACCCTCAGGAGAAAATCTGCTGTTCTACCAAGAATCTCCGCTAATTATCTGGCTGTTTATTGGTGGATTTCGTTCCATTACAAGGCCAGGGTGTCTTTCTGTCTTGCTCCATGTGTTGGTAATGCTTTATTTGACAAGTCTGTAATTTACTAATAATCTCTGAGGACATTTCTTGGAAAGAACTATGTTATTTGGTGCTAATTATAGGGAAAAGAGGATTTTCTTTGAATGAACTGCTCATTTTAAACTCACTTAAATATTCATCCATTTTTCACTTAATTATTGGGAACTTACTGTATGCTTACCTGTTGACAAACTTCACATTTTTGCATGTTCAGCTGACCTGCTGTGCACTTGTTACACAAGCACTTAATTGCACTAAATTAATTGGAAGTGTAGCAATATTTTCCCCTAGAAATGGTACCAAATTACATATTTTTTTCCAGGAACTGCTTGAAATTTATTTAGAAATAATTCAAAAATTACAGCCCAGCGAAATAAAGCCTTACTCATGTTTTTCCCCAAAGCGCTCTCATCCTGACTGTCAGAATCACCATATGTTGTTTCTCAGTGCTGTTTTTAAGCATTTTATTAATTTTTTTTTTTCCTTTTGATGGCAGATGTTTCATTCCTTCTTAGTGGAGAATACGTTTCCCTGTTTTACCACATACACCCACCTGTTTGGAGTCTGCACACTCATTACCATTAAAGGCTATAACCTGCTGTATTGTGCTCTCCTGTACCTACAAGGACCTCTGTAGTCTGCAGCGCTGTACTGTAATACTGTTCATTAGCGGGCAGCCGGGCACCCCAGGGCTGCACGTCTTTGAATATCCTCTGAAAGCATATTGCATGGGCCTCTCCAGATAACTGCTCACTCTCACTGTCAAAAACATGAAAGACCACCGTGCGTTTGTGTATATATTGACACTCTCGACCCTCGCTGTGTAAAATATGTTGCTGTATCTTGCGCAGCAGAAACTTGACAGAGGCAGCACGTTTCGGCGCGAGAGGCTCTGTGTAATATAAGGAATAAAGAAGGCCTTAAGCGTGGAGAGAGGAGAGTGCTTCTCACACAAGCTGATACACTCTGGTGTGTGTGTGTGTGTGTGTGTGTGTGTGTGTTCAGCACTACAAGACCTTGGCCCAGACCAGTGTAATTATCAAGCCTGAGGAAAGTGTGTGATGTACGCCTATATGAAATATGACATCATCTACTACTGTATCGTCTCAACTTGCAGAGCAAACAACCCCTCACACACACACACACACACACACACACACACACACACACACACACACATACACACACACGCACACACACATGCTACACGAGCTGGTTGGTCCAAGGGGCTCGTCTCTTAAGCTGCCAGTAGGAGGGGGCGTGTAGATCCTGTGAGCGCTAATTAAATGTGTTTAACCTAAGGTCATTCACAGAGCCGAGTGAAAGAAACAGACAAGACTCAGAAGTACAGACTCATAACAGCATAGAGAATCATGGGAGAGAGGCTGAGTGAGAAGGAAAGATACAAAACAAGCCAAAGAAGCAGATTGAGAGCGAACGAGGGGGAGAAAAAGGCTTAACCACGTTGTAAATGTTTTATTGGGCTCCTTTGAACTACTCCAACTGAATGCACGTGTCTGTGTGTGTGTGTGTGTGTGTGTGTCTGTGTGTGTGTGTGTGTGTGTCTGTGTGTGTGTGTGTGTGTGTGTGTGTGTCTGTGTGTGTGTGTGTGTGTGTGTGTGTACGTACACAGTATGTGAGTGCAAATCTCAGGGGAGGACCATGCCTCTCCCACAGATGACCCAGTTAACATTGAGGATGGGAGGTTAGCCAGAGAAATCAAGCAGGATAGATGACCAGACGGATACTTCCTTGGATGTTGCTGCTGGGTTGTTCTTGGGTTTTTTTGTGTGTTTTTTTTCTTCCAAATAGCCAAAGGTCATTTTTTTCAGGAAATTAAAAAGTCAGAATCAATCAATATTCACCCCCATTACTCAATCCGCTACTAATCACTCTTGTCTCTTGTGTATAGTGTTTTATTCAGTGTCATTCAGGACTTCATTCAGGTTTTATGATAAAATATAGTGCAGCTGAATGATTACTCGATCAACAGAAACTTAATCGGCAACAGTTTTTGATATTGGATTCAAATGCCAAAAATTTACTGGTTCCGGTGTCTGAAATGTGAATATTGGCCTTTTTTTCTTAGTCTTATATGATAATAAACGGAATCTTTTTTGGTTTTGGACTATGAGGTTAAATGAGGTTTGATATGATGAACGATCTGCTGAATGAGAAGAGATGGAGGAAAGAGGGCAAAAAAAGGGAGGGATAGTCGAGCATTGTGTTTTTGGGGGAGAAAGTGATGAGTAGAGAGGCGGGAGATGTTTTGACAACACATTAAATCAGCTGGAGCCGCCAGGTTTATGTGTTTAGTTGTAATTGTGTGGCGTAAACCAAGCACCGTGTCCTAGCTAGCAGTTTTAAACCATGATGCTGTTGTTATGATTAGCACTACCATTAGCATTTATAGCTCTGGTAATTGGACTCACAGTCGGAGGTAAATCCATTACTGTGGGATTAAATGGTGTCCCAGCTTTTTTTTTTTTTAAAAATGTTTTCCTTGTATGTGTGTATTGGACAGGGAAATGTGTGTGTGTGTGTAATAGAAAGACTGTGTATTCATGAAATTATTTTCTGAATGAGTATGCAATGTTTTAAACTAAAGAAATCCCATACGTCCCATATATGTGTGTGTATATTAACGGAAATTTGAGTTGAGTGAGTATAACATGTATCAAACCGTGTGTGTGTGTGTGTGTGTGTGTGTGTTTCTCACTCGTTTGCCAGACGGCGGTCCATTTGTCGCGGATGGTTAATGCAGCAGCAGTGGTGGGATTGTTATGACTTTCAGGAAGTAGAAAGTGTGCCATCGCCAGAGCGGGTAACTAACAACACAAAGCTGCTGCCCCGGCGTCCCATTGGAGAGAATTACATGCTCGGAGTGGAGATGACATTCTCTCACTGAGTCAGATCAAAGCGGCGAGATTATTCTCCTCCACTCTCTTTGCCGAGGGGAAAAGACGACCATTGTTGAATTTAAGAGAAGGGATGTGTGTGTGTGTGTGATTTATAAAAAAAAAGAAAAAAAAAAAGTGTCCTTGTTTGCCACGCTGCTCTTTGCTTATCTGCTAAACGCGCGAGTCGAGAAAGTCACGCTGTAATTGCTGCTAATATTTCCTCCTCCTTCCTCCTCTCCCTTCCCTTTCTGCGACTTGTTATTTTGTACCTATTTGTTCTCTCCCTCGCCCGCCTCACCTTACCCTTTAACGTTTTCTGTCTTTGAAATGAAGAGGCAGGAATGCTCGGTAACTGAAGTCATGGTTCTGTGGCAACAATATTCCTCTGTTACAGGTACAAGGGGAGAAGGCTGGCTCTCTGCTCCGCTGCACCGCAGAAATGCCTGAGACCTTCTCAGTGGGAAAGAGAATCAGGGGGGGAAAAAAGAAAGAGACTGAGGCCCCCTTTTACACCTCACATTAACATTTGTCTGGTACCCAGATTGTATCCAGATACGATTAATCCGGTATTCCATTTATGCCTGGCATTAAAAATGTCTCCACACTCACGAGAGACACTTGTGAATGTGTAAACTGAGATAGGGGTGAGAATGGGATTTTTCTTTTCTTTCTGAGAGCTTTTGTGGGGGTTTTTTTGAACACAGCACACCTATTCATCGCTGTCGACAAGTTTCTTTTTTGTTTTTTGTTTTTTTTTTTGTTGTTGTTGCTGTTCACCTCTCTTGTCCTCATCGGATGCCTGAGAGACTGTCAGACAGATGTAAAGGCAGCCACGGAGGAAAATACTTCCACCGCAATAGACAGATACAGTGGAGACAGAGCGATGTAGAAAAATGCAGATAGAAAGATCATTTGGAGAAGGCAGAGACCTGAGAGATGAGGGAGGAATGCAGTGTTTTCCCCTAGGTTGACTGCTTTGGGTTGGGGGGGGGGGGGGGGGTTGTTCAGCAGCCAGACAGCAGCTGAGATTGTCACTAAAATGAGAAAAGCTGGTCCACCGTAAAGGTCAGTCCACCTTAAGTGAGCCTGGTCAGGTTAGGCTAAGCCATTGTCGCTAACTTTGGGGCTAGCCCCACTGCACTTTAATCAGCAGGTGGCAACCAAGACATGGATCTTGGCTCAGGTGTTGAGGAGTTGTAGCATTTGTTCACTGACAAATAGCCTAAACTGTACACACACTGCTCTGCTACGTTCACAGCTACACTGCTAACTTCATACCCTCTGCTCCGGTCGCCAGCCTCACCGTCACACACACACGCTCTCTCTCGACTGCACACTTGCTACTTTCCGCCTTAACGGAAGACTAATATTCGGCCTGAATTTCGGAGGGCGGGCCGCCCCACCAAGGCGATGGTAGGGGAAGCGCTGGAATGTGAAGGAATGTCCCACATCTCCGCCGTACTCTGGCATGTATCGTTGATGCCAGGTGGTTGAGCCAGTGATTCTCACCAAGAACTGCTTCTTCATGTTCATTCTTGCTTTATTCATACTAGAAAAGAGGGCTTTGATAAGAATGCTGCTTTTGTTTAAAGGGCATGAACTTTCCTCTACAATGTTTTACACGAATGAGGAAGTATGTGAAGGACTGCGCTGTCACACCTGCGTTTATTTTGGACATGAAAATCAGTCAATTTCAGTGCAGTCGTCACAGTCAGGTGGATTTACTTTATAAGTCTGAGCTTTCACAAAGATCTAAACACTGTTAGATGCTGTTCGCTTCTGTCCGAGGTAGCGGGGCGTGTTTCCAGAGCGTGAAAGGCCTTATTTTTGGAAGGTCCTGGCTTCAAATGGCAAAGATGGCGCCGACCATAAGCACCTCGCTACGTCCATCTTTATAAAGAGTCTATGGTTGCAACCTTAAAGTGGATCACAAAAGAGATGTGGCAGGTTTGCTTTTAACCAGCCACTAGTATTAACTGTGTTAACTCGCTGTCCGAGAGCACAAGTAGGTCACAAAGCTTCTAACACGCCCTATTTCATGAGCATATGGGAGTGAATTTTGTGTCGCCACTTCTTGATGTGTTCGGGCACTTAGACTGAAAAAAAAAAAAAACAGTTTTAGTTGTGCAATGAGCAGTGATCTTGTCATTGTACCTGCTTATTTAAAACTCAATTGCAATTCATGTCTCCTAACAGTTAATTTCCTGTTGTCATTTTTGTATCGTCTCCCTGGAAATTCTGCCTTCATAACATGAATATGACATCTTTTTTTTTTTTTTTTTTTTTAATTCAAGGCTGCATTAAAGAGTAGCTGAAATTTGTAGACACCCTGGCACAATCAGTCTAGAGAAATCCCCTTTAGCATGTCACGGCTTTGACGGCGCATACAGATATGAGATAGCAAAAGGATAACAGCCACCGCGTGTCCTTCATTCCCTTTAGAGGTCTGAATAAAGCCTTTCTGGGAGAGACTTTAGTCTAAAAATGACCTGTTCACATCCTTTTTTTGTGTGTGTGTTGTTCCAAGTGACCCTCAGCAAGTACATACTGAACATGTGTGACTATCAAGGTTTATCAGTTACAGGAAATCAACCCTCTGATACATCAGTGCATGTTGCTAGGATACTATTTAGTGGTTGTATTGAATCTACCCCTCCCAACACACACTTGAGCATTGCCAGCATAACAGTAACTCAATCTCATACTCACATCCCAGTATGCTATATACATATTAAGGAAAAGATACACACACACACACACACACTACACAAGCAGCTACTTTCGCTGCGTTGCGTTTATCTGTTACATTTACAGAGTTCAAACAGTTCATTTAATGCCAACCCTCGGAGTCAAACCACTCGCCACAAAGGTCACCTCTAACATTCATATCTGAGAACTCACCTCCTCTCCTTTCCTTTCTTCTCCTCCCTCATTTCTTTCCTTTTCTCTAAAGCCTGCTCACAAGCGCAGCGCCTGCTTTTAATTTTTGCAGACTTGTAATGATTTTTGGGTTCAGTTGCCTCACAAATGGCATTCGGTGGTGTTTAATTGAGGCTTACAAGTGAGTGGATGAGAGCGTTTTCAGAGAGGATTTTAAGTAGCACCTTGAACAACTGTCTTTTTTTTTTTTTTTGGTTTCGTTTTAAAGGTTTTCCACAAAAGCCATTGGCTTTTGGCCTAGTTCCATCTCTTGTTCTATTCCCTAGTATGCTCCTATAATGTAGGCTGCAAATATTATTCTTCTTGCAGATATTATTCTTTCCTGAATCTGTCAGGCAGAAGGGATTTAGTGTTGGGTTTCAGCATAGATGAGGCTTTTTTTTTTCTTTTTCTTTTTTTTTTTTTGTTCTTGGTAATGGTGTACAACAGCTCCAATAGTTTTTCTTGGTGCCTCGGAGAGATGAGCCCATTTCTCTCCCGTTGCACGAGGCTTATTAGTTTTCACTGTCAGCCCCTTTTCTATGCCGCTAGTTTCTCTTTGTTGGAGCAGGGCCTTCTGCTCTCAAACGCAGCCCGTGATTGTCTGTGCAAAACTATAAAGTGATTTCTCAGACTTATCAAATTATGTGCTGTCCTGAAATAAGCATTATCTCCAGCAGTGGGTCTTTATTCGAGTTACTCTGAAATCTTGGCCAGCGGGCTGATTCTCTACCAGGGAAGTCAAGTTGTTTATGAGCTTATAACCATGATTAATTTTTTTTTAAACATAAGGGCTTTATTCAGGATGTCAAGTGGCTGCGGGTGATGGGTCTGGATCCGCTTGTTGGAAAAGAGCCCTCAGTGTACGTGCTTCTCGTCCCATGTCTCTCTGGGATGACCTCCCGGCCAAAACACGCTGTGGTCCGCGTCGCCTGCTGGTCTCTGTGGCTTTGGCTGCAGCGGAGGACATCTCCTTTTCCTGTGTCTTTTCCTCTCTACTTGCTCTCATCTTGTGTCGGCTCATTTTTTTTTTTTTCCTTTGCAGCTTCATTTGGCCGTGTCATCTTGTCTCAGCTTGTAAATTTAGCTTTTCCGGTTGAATCTCTTCTCTTCTGCTCTCCTCTCCTCTCCTCTCCTCTCCTCTCTTCTCCCACGTTGTTCAAGCCACAGTTCCCACAAGCCCCGGGGCCACAGCTGTAGCTCGTCCGTGTCTCCCCCTGACCTCCCCATGTAGCACTGGAGAACAGCTGTTCCCTGTACACACACACACACACACACACACACACACGCACACATACACACTAACCAGCCAAGTGCAGCGCTCGGGGGGAGGCCTGCAGAAGGGGCAGTAGGTTTGCACTTTGGGTTCATCATCACAGTTACTACACACACAAACACACGCACAGACATATGTGGTCTGACATGTACATGAAATCTCACCGCTTTGCAGTCGGAGAGTAAGCTGTCTTGCATGTACATCATTACATGTAGCTCATGAAGTGTATGCACACACAGTTGCGCTGCCTTTTTGTATGCACTTGTAGGAACAACAGCACAATCACCCAGACAGGCATACACACAGCAAGACTTCCCCAGTCAGCCCAAATATAAGCCCCCAAGCCTCTCGCTGAAAGGCTTAGTCCTTCCTTTTGTTCCTCTGGGGTGGGGACCGGCGTGACCTTTCACCCACGCGCTGTGACCCCACCCAGCTTTGGAGCCTAAGTTCAGTCATATGAGACCAGTTTCTCCCATCAGAGGTGTGTCATATGACTAAGATGCAGCGGTTGTAGCCGAAGGGGTCATTCGCTGTGGAGACATAATGGAGATCCAAAGGAATGTAGACAGACAACACAGACACAACACTCGCACACAAAAGATAATGTGTTTTTATCTGTAATTCTGTATTGAAGCTGCTATTGAAGTTTTGTATTGTATATTTATAATTTATTTGATATTTTGTGTATACAGATTTTTAGTGATGGGCAAACGAGACAAAAAAGTATAAATAGGCATTAATTAAAGCAAGGCATCAAACCTCAATGCTGATCAAAACATGTTGTAGCAACAAGTATGGAAAACTGTCAAAAACTGGTATTTCATGCTTAGTCTCCAGATATCAAAAATTTCCTCAGTCAAATCATAACATAAAATTTTAGACGCTATTTTATTCAGCTAATGTTCTTTTTTTGGTTTCTTTGTGTTTAAGTTTGGCTTATTTTTAGGTTTTGGTGTTGATATAGAAACTCAGGTTTTGTATTGAAACAAGACAAAGAGGCTACAGCCATGTTTACCGTCGTCATTTAGCGTGCTAGCATGCTAACGTGAAAAAAAAGATGAAATGACAAGTCGGGGGATCACAAAAGTCAGAATTTCTGCACAAAATTTCACGCCAATCCCGATAGTCACAGCCGCTGTTTCCCACCACACTAAACTCAGCACCATATTAAACTGCACAACATGGCGGCCCTACCTCCACTGAACCTACACCCATGCACACACACGCTACATGTGACAGGTCACAGGTCAGCACTGACAACAGCTACATGGCAGCTCACATACAGATAAGCAGACAAATATGGAAACACACAGAGATGCACACAGATATGTAGCATAGTCTTTGCTCGTATACAGGCTCGGGAGTGTTGGCTGAATTTGAATGTAGACCTCCAGATGACATCTATCCATGATTAATGAGAGAGTCCGGGTTAAGTTTTGGCTCCTTAATGAATCCAGTTTGAGAAGTTGAAGAGCCTATCAATATTTGACATGTCTCTTGAATATGTTTGCATAATTGATGCGGGAATCTAAATTGAATCATAATTGCATCATTGTGGACGTTTCGTCCTCTCTTTCTCTCATTATTTTTCTTGTCCTTTGTGTCCCACTCCCCGTGATATTTCTCTGAAGACCAAATATGCCCCCTTCACTATCATTTTCTCACACACATGCGTTACACTCAGATGGGTGCCGACAGACAATCAATGTGATCTCAGGGTATGACTGACACATGGTACTGATGAACCCACTGGGTAGCGTATCGCTTTGCTTGCCTCTCTGCTTGTGATTGACAGATGTACCTCCTCTCTCTCTCTTTCACACACACGCGCGCTCACACACACCCTGGGAGCCCTGACTGTCTCCGACATCATGCTGCTCTCCAGTGTCGTGCGGTGCTGACATACTCTGTGTTTGATGCTGATGTCAAACTCACTCTCAAATGATTGTGTGTGTGTGTGTGTGTGTGTGTGTGCTAGAGGGAGGGTGAGAAGCGGATCCAAGATGATAACTGAAACACAGCAACTACACAGTACATTTTAATATAAAAAAGGCAAACGAAACTGTGAAGTTTAGGGGGTTTTTTATTATACTGGTCATCATACACACATACTTGTGTGCTGGTTACAACAACATGTACAGTAGGTAAACAATATTTTTTCCTCAGAGGATTCAGGGAGGAGGGGTGCTTCTTATTTAAAAAAAAAACAAAAAAAAAAACACTGGTCGTCGTCGCCAGGCCGAAGCTCCCACTGAGGACAGAGATCACAACTTCTGTTTTTTTCCTGTGAATTTAGCTTTTTGGTAATCTGTGTGGAGTTTACATGCTATTCTTTAAAAACGTACACATGATGGGTATTTTATAGACGGATTCCTGCATTTTTAGACTCTACATTTTTTATTTGTTTATCTAGAAGTTCTCAAATATAAATATTCAAAGATTCAGCATATTTATGCCACAATTCAATTCCTGGCAGTGTGAAGAAGGCTTGAGTGTTGAGAAACTTGAGTGTTGTCTGAATTAAAAATCCAAATTATAAAAAAAGTCATAGGGTGGAGGTACATTGGGGAAACTTGAACTCACTATTTCTAAAATCCTGGCAATGCTGCTTGTAATTAGTCATGGTCACGTATCTCTGTTAGCTTCAAAACTGCTCGCAGTATATTCCCATTTTATCATTATGGTTGATGGCAAAAGCTGTTTTGAACAACCGAACTTTTAGATTTTACCTTCAAACAGGATTAAATCAGATGTTTTACAAGTGTGCAAGCCAAAGGCAGAAATACAAAAGGCATCACAACTTTTTGCAAAGCTTTAATCAGTCTAGTGATAACAGGTGGTTGTATGGTCGCTGTTGACGACTGAGATTCAAATGTATGCTCAGGCAAAAGCTAGTAAGTGCAAAAATTGTGAAATTGCTATTTCTAAGGTCAAGAATGCATTCACAAACTTTATGACACGCCTCTGTTACCAAAGTCACGCAGTGAAATATGTTTTGATGCTGTGTGAAGATTCTAATCTTATCCAGTAATTATAAAGATAATAACGTATGCTGAGATACTGTTGGCCAAAACATCACTGAAATTGTGATTAAGTCCGTCTGACTCTCCAACGAGGAATCTTGGAAGTGGCCACCAAAACAGAAACAGATGCACATTATAAACTGCAGTCAGAGGAAAACTCCAGTGATGTTTTTTTTTTTTAAAGAAAGTGGAGGTTTACATCATCCCCATGGAGGTCACTAAAGTCTCTTGACCCCCGGGACCCTGAAGCCTTTTTTCAAAAACTCAGTCGAAATCCAACAATGAAAAGAAGAGTGCTTCTTCTTCTCCTGCAAAGCCGGCGTTTCAAAGGGGCAATCTTGACTGATGACAGTGCATCTCTCCATCCGACTCCATGGCCCAGCCGTCCATTTGCTGTGATAGTTATGGCACCGCATGCTCCGGGTGGGCTCTTAGTGTTCTCTAAATGGGGAGGGACCCAGGTGGCTCCAGGACTGGATTTATTTTTGATTTAGAAAGAGTCTTCAGAGGGAATACATTAGAATGTGTTTGCAGACAAGGAATTAGATGTGATTAAGTTTCTACTAACCTATTGGTGGAGAGTGGGACCAGTCTTTGCCGGCAGATGGGGCCCCGATAATGGTCGGCGGGGCTTTGTAAATGCAGTGAGGTTAGTGTATATGCATATTAACGTTGATGCAAGAGCGATGTGTGTGTTTCCGGCCATGTTGCTGTGCTGAAGTGTGTGTGTTTTTTTTTGGGGGGGGGGGGGGATGAGAGAGTGTGCGATATTTAGACTCTTCAAGATTTTGGAGATGATTCGTCATGAGAGAGCCTGCAGCGACCCTAATGTGGATGGAACGAATTGACGCATTCCTCTCTCTTTGAGTGTGTCTATATCTGTGTGTGTGTTTGTGTGTGTGTGTGTGTGTGTGTGTGAGAGAGAGTCGGATGAAAGAACATCTCGGTTAGGGGTAACGTCGGCCTCCTCTGGGCTCCTCGTTTCAGTGGCTCTGATGACAAAATGTGTCAATGTTTAAAAAGAGGCCGTCACAGAGCATGTGCTGACATGTCTAAATCTGAGACAGTCTCACACATATGGATGCGCGCACACACACGCACAAAGGCACAAACTAACACACACACAGTGACGCGTCCCTGAGGGCCATCTGGAAGTGCAGAGCAAGGCACAGCTGGTCTCCAGCGAACATCCACGGAGTCTGGACCCTTCATCTGCAAGATCACACACAGCCAGGCGCCAATCACCGGCTGAAGTGTGTTTTGTATGTGCACACGCATGAATGTCAGCGTAGAGATGCAGGCATCTAGCTGCCCACGAAAACAAATCCCCCAAATATTCCTGGATACGTGTGTGGGGTAGGTGCAGCTTGAAAATCGACCTCACCTCCGTCCTCTGGAGAGGTGTGTGTGTGCGCAGTTGGGGACTCTGACTACTACGCAGACACTAAATGTAACTGAAAAATTGCCTCCATCTGTTGGCAGTGGAAAAAATCCGAGAGGACAAATTGAAAAGATTGCAAGGATAAAGCCGTCATAGTGAATTAGTATCGTGGCAGGAAGACTTCTTGTTACCGGGGTATTTGTAAAATATTCAGGCTTACACGTGTGGGGGGGGGGGGGGGGGGGGGGGGGGGGGTGATGGGTAGCAGGGACTATAGCTAGGGGGAAAGAACAGGCTGCTGACTTGAACGGATTCAGAAGTTTGTGCGAGCGTATGAGTCTGCATGTATATCAGCCTTATCGTTATGAGTATGGGTGTGTTTTTTTTTTTTTTTATTTAGGCTTATGTGGCTCACTCCCACCACCTGCAGCTATACTTACTGCCCAGCTCTCATTTGAATAGTAATAAGGATCCAGTACAGCTATGCAAACTACCGTGACATCTTAGAAATTCCTGAAACCTGCTCACTTTTGAATTCATGCTGCAACACGGAGTTACTGGGACTTTCCAGGCAAAATCTGACAAGTGTAGTTCATTTATTAGCTGTGTAGGCTGCAGGTCACCAGCGTAGAGAAGCCCTACATCTACTTGTACAAACATTTTATCAATGTAACAGGGCTTGTGAGTCTTAGTTTTGGAACTAAAAGGGGAATTTTATCTTTATGAAAATGTTTCAATGGTTGTTTTTTCACTGTAGTTGTGGAAGCGAGAGAGAGAGAGAAAAAGGAATAACAGAGATACTACCATGGACCTATCAGTCAGCGTTTCCCCTCAAGAAATTGTTCTCGACAGGGCAGAAAGACCTGTCATATTAAACTCTTGTTCAGATCGCATTCCCAGATATATCCGTGTCTCATTGGAAATCCAGTCGAGATGGACTTAAAGTTCACACCCGGCATCAGAACGCCTCACATATGCATCTTGAGTGAGCGAGCGAGCTTGTGATTTTGCTTGTCCGACTTGTTATGCAAATAATCGTGTACACCAAATCTGTGTCTGTAGACCAGATTTGTAGACGCAAAGAGAGTCTAACCATCTGTCATCGTCTTGTCTAGTAACACTTCAGAACATTTTTTATTGTAGGCGCTCAAAGACGGTCGTCAATTGTTGTTGTTGCTAATTGTCTTCAGTGATGAAACTGATGTGTGCATGAACACACACTTCAGCTTATGATGATGATGATGCAGACCAACATCAAGGTGTGATCCCAATGCATCCTCAGGTTGTCTTGGTTGCAGCCACACCTGTGACAACAGCTGCCCATTTGTGATGTAGTCACATCTGGCTAATAATGTTACAGTATGTGTTACAATCTGGATGCGTGTCTCTTATTTAGTGATTGTTTGATTTTAGAATACTTTCAAGTTAATGATGACTTGGATTGTTTTCAGGTTAATATGATGAATATTAATATGATTCTTCAGTGATGCATATTTTGTATTATTTTGTATTGTTGTGTTGTTGTGGTCTGTCTTGGCCAGCCTAGACACTCTTGAAAACTAACATTTAAAACTAACTGAGGCTCCCAGTCAAATTGAGTTTAAGAATAAGCTGGATAACCCAATTACTGGTTTAGTTCTTAGTGTAAACCTAAAATTAAGCCTAGAGGTATTTCATTTACAGTGGGGGAAGTAAGCATTCAACACGTCAACATTTTTTTTCAGTAAACATATTTTCAGTGCAGTTGTTCACATGCAATTAAGACCAGACATTGGTACTAACTCAATAAGGCAACACAGCTAAAGAAATCCATAACATTCAACATCAATAAAAATGACAGCTTCAAGACGCTTCTGGTCCAAAGAAACTAATCTTCTAAGCAGATAGTCTTCAAATGTTGAAGACTCTGGGGGGCCCGCTGGTGAATCTTTATCTTCAGTTCCCTCCATAAATGTTCTATTGGGGTCAAGTTGGGTGACTGACTGGGCCGTTCCAACACCTTTATTTTCTTTCTCTGGAACCAGTTGAGAGTCTCCTTTGCAGTATGTTTTGGATCGTTGTGGATGGCAACAGATTCTTCTCAAGAATATCCCGATACATGGATCACTTCATCTTCCCTTCAACAATTTGGATTCTGCCGGTACCATGAGAAGAGAAACAGCCCCATACCATAATGCTTCCGCCTCCGAACTTCACTGTAGATATGGTATTTTTAGGGCCAGAGCCATTTCTCCTCCAAACATGGTGCGCAGTGTTATTGCCAAAATTTTAAATCTTTGTCTCGTCTGACCACAACACATTCTTCCAGTAATCTACAGGCTTCTCCAAATGTTGTGTAACAAACTTCAAACGAGCTTCAACATGTCTTTTCTTCAGTAATGGAGTCTTACAGGGTGGTCTTGCGTGGAGGCCGTGGCGATGGAGTGCATTGCCTGTTTGTTTTCTCTGTGACAATTGTACCTTCTTCTTCCAGGTCTTTCTGGAACTTGGTCCTTGGATCTTGGGCTACTCTTCTGACAAATTTTCTTACTGCCCGGTCAGCAATCTTGTGAGGAGTCCCTGTGGTGGAGTGATGCTGCTTCCACTTGCGGATAATGGCCCTACTGGTGTTTATGGGGACATTTAGGAGTTGAGAAATCAGTCAGTGCCACTCCTATGTTGCTCAACAATCTTGTTGCAAAGGTTTTGGGAGAGCTCTTTGCCTCTACCCACCATGGGATGGTTCGTGCGTGACAGCTTCGTTACATCATTTGCAACCAATACGTTTTTCCTGTGTCATTCCAATTTAATGCACAAGCTTTTTTATTTATTGGAATGTTATGATTTCATTAGCTGTGTTGCCTTATTGAGTTAATACCAATGTCTGCTCTTAATTTCATATGAATAGCTGCGCTCCAATAATGTTTAATCAAAAACAAGTTGACGTGTTGAATACTTATTTCCCATCACTGTATTTATTTAATGTTTATTTGTACAGGGTCAAGTATATGGCATGAATTAATGCCACATTCCACAGCATTGATTGCCTAAGCTATTTTGCAATATCTTTCCCTACATGGGCCTTTAAAATACATACATCTCAACAACAAAATACATATGGAGCTGCAAAAATCTCAATACATACATTAAAGCACAAAACTCAACAAGAAAATACATACAAAATAGCACAAGACAATGATGCAATAAAAGTATCATAAAGTGACAAGCACCAGATCACTCTTGACTACATGATGTTTCAATTTGAGTTTAAAATCCAGTCATGATCCATTTTGAGTTCCACATGTTGATCCTTCCAGCAGAAAAGGCTGTAGGTAAGCCTAAAATTATCTGTAAGCCTGAAATTTTCTGTTGAAGCACATATAAAAGCTCCTTGAGTGAGAAAAGCAGCATTTTTCGGTAAAGTGCTTCAACCCACATATTCACTGGAATCACTGTCATCTGTGGTAGTTCAGGCAATGACAATAACATGAAAATATACCATTTCTGGACATTTTCATCCAATTCCACAATTTACAGTTCAACAAGTCTTGGCATTTTTCATATAGTTGCCCTCAGTGGGCTTGTAACCACTGTGCTGTGCTTTTCGGGTGCAACATATTCTTACAACCAGCCAAACCCGCCACATAATTTTCTTCACATGCACTCAGCTGTGTTTTATATGACAAACTACCCACAGAGCTATATGGCACTGACATACTTTGGGCTGCATAGGGGCAGCAGTCTTATAATGTGGGTGTAATCTGATTGTCCTCATGTGTGGACAGACCTCGGGGTCGTCATGGGTTTGACCACAGAATGCCTACTTGTTTGGCCAGGCGGACCTCTGGGTCACTCCATGCTAGAATGCTAATTGGAACTAGCATAAGCTGGCTAATGAGCGCTAATTAGGCTAATGAATTAGTTGCAGAGCGTACAGTGAGCGTTATGGCAGAGGAGGAGGAAGGAGATGCGACAAACTGGACGGGCACACATCTGGATGCACTCATATAAATGCTGACACACACAGACATACACTTCCACATAGCTGCAGGGGAAATAAGTGGAAAGGATCAAAGTCAAGGGGGCAAACATATATATATATATATATATATATATATATATATATATATATATATATGTATCTACATATACATTACAGTCACACACTTCTCCTATCAAGCTCATATGTCACTACGCACATTATCATCCTCAAACACATGCACACACACATATGTGGATGCGCCCCCCCCCCTCACCAAACACACTCTATCTCAGTTAGTCAGGAGCCAAAGATGTCCCATTTTTATCCACAAGCCCACTTAGCCTGCACATCTGCCGTAGTCTCGTGGGAACACACACAACAATATGCTTCAACTTAGACACTTGTGTTTATGGCGAGTATGAGGCTCCTATTTAATTACTGCTGAAATCTGTTTGGGAGTTATTTACTAGAAAAATGAGCACATCTGTGGCATGACATCCACAATGATAAATAACTTTTAGAGTCTTTGATGTACAAACACTTAATATTAAGCGTCCTTTCCGTGCTCATGTGCAGAATACTCAGCAAAAGGAAATGGGAGCTTTCTTTTATCATAAATTAATAATTTGATGAGTCAAAGTCCTTACTAGGTTGTTGTTTTTTTAGCACACGCAAACCCCACTACAATAGAGTACAAAAAAACACTTCCCTGGATTTTGTTCCAGCCATCACCAGCCCTCCAGACACCCACTCTTTCATCCACACTCGCAGACTCACACACACTCTGAAAGACAAAGAAATTAGTGAGAGAGAGAGAGAGTCGGAGGCAGACAAGAGAGTGGTCCGGGAGGCTAATGTAACAACAGTCTCAATAAGCGGTAAATTGGATCTCTTTCTCTCTGCTCCCTGGAAGACACTCGAGCTGGTTGTGGTTTTGTGTTTTCATCACTCTGAAGCTTCATGTTCAAGGGACGGGCGGTCACTAGGCGTCTGCCGGGTACTCACCCAGCACCAGAAAGACCAGGAGGCAGCCCTTCCGAGCTCACACCTTTGGGAATCTGGGCTGCCTCAACGTTTACTCGAATACTGACCTTTAAGTACAATTTTGAGGTACTTCACTTTTATGCTACTTTTTACGCATTTCTCGTACTATTTACTCCAGGACACACGACTTTTACTTGTAACTGACTGTTTGCTAAACCCCCAGCGATCATATCCTAGCAACTGTGACGAGGCACAGCAGGCCTGTCAAGCTTTGGATTTCTCCATGTTGAAGCAGTGTGCATGGCGCTCTAATGAAAGCAATAATCTGTATTTCAGTTAGGAGGGTGATGTCATTTTTTTCTATCGCCTTTCCAACACCAAACCTCAAGAGCAAAATTGTAAGGAAAGGAGTAAACAGTGTGTTTATCTGGTCTAACGTAAGCTGCAAATGTTAGCATGCCCGGCTAACTTGCTTATTTTACAGTAGAAACCTAGCATTACTTCCCAAGGCAAGGAGCATATTTTTACCTGACTACATTATTATGTAGAGTCACAGGTTAGAAAACGCCCCGTTCAAGACCAACACATCCACTGTGTGGAGCCAAGCTGCTACTTGGGTTTACAGTAACATCAGCGGCCCTGTCCTGCTCTCTGTTTGGTTTTTTGAAAGTTTACACCAGCAACCCCAGCCAAACCTGTTACCCAAGTTGTAATTACACTTCCCAGACTCATTGTTTAGTCTATCCTCGAAGCCTTTTCACTTGTGTAAGTGAAACATCTTTGAAAATTCAAACAGTAAAGCAGAAGTCTTGCGTCTTTGTTGCCTGTCCAAGTATATTCTTCTATAGCATCCTATCAGGGTTTTAATTTAAAACACTGCTAGCATTGACTAGCCATCCTGCAATACAAGAACAATACTGCTTTTATTTATTTAAGTCTCCCACATGTATCATCGACTGTTGATGACGCTGACTTTTGTCTAGTAGCCTACTTGTAGTTCTAGCCTCAGTCTTTTAGCGCAATTATATGTATTTAGCCATCATGTTCATATTTAAAACCTTTTGTCATTGTTAAAAAGTCGACTGAAAACACTTTTTTTTAACCAACTCGTGGAGTTAGCTTTAATTAGTTAGCTAGCTACAGCTGATAAAATCTGCTAGTGGTAAATCTGTCCCTGTCATTGGAAACAACGTATATATAGTCAACAGGCCTAGCAACAGTACCCAAAGGTGGAAAGGTCTCTGCAAAGGGTCAATTGAGTAGTTTTTCATCATGGTACTGCTACTGATACTTGAGTAAAGGAACTGAATAGTCTTCCTAATGTAACAGGGGTGGTTGATGGTGATGTGGACAGGGGCGGCGTCTCATTGGTCCAAATTTCTTTCATCTACCAACAAAATTAGCCAGATAGTGTGTTTATTAAAATATACTGTTTCCATCCCTCTCCTCTATCACCCCCTTATCCACTGTCTGTGTGGATGAAGAGCAGATCCCATGTAATTAAGTTGCCGCAAATGAAGGCACTTAATGACAGGTTGCCATGGCAATGGTGTAGGACATTGCCATTGGGGCTGGCTGGAAGTGTTTCTTAACTGCTTCACAGTTGTTGGACATGCTGACATGTGCACTCAAACACACTCTCTCACGCTCGTATGAATACAAAGCACCGGGTTGCACATGCAGAGGTCATCTTATGTGCTTTATTACATGGTGCTGTGTTTTCTGTCTGCTTCATATTTTTACTGCATGTTCATATTTTCTATTTTTTAACCAAACATGGCACCACTTCACCTTTTGTCACGCACTCGCTCTGTTGTCCTTTTACTCTGCTTTCATTCACACTCACATAGACACACATTTATATGGCGTTTAATTAGTCTCAAAACCTGCGCACATAAAAAACAGGTGCGTGCACGTGACACAAGCGCACACAACAGTATCTGGGAGCGGAAAAGCATCCTCACGAGGGAGCATTTGTGCACGTGGTGCAGAAATGCAGTCCTGTGAGCACATCACACTGTGATGAGCGCAAGCTTGACTGCAAATGCTCAACTTGTCAATTTGACTTTTGAGACTTTGGATGCAGGGATGGTCCCTTGATTGGTCACTTTGAAAACTGACATGACTAGCGCTGTTGCAATAACCTGTTGCAATAACCACAATATTGAAATACTGCTCCATCCGCGGTGGATGGCAAACAACTGCCACAACCTCGCTATGGTCACGTTTTTCCTTTTTTTTTTTCATGAGGCTAGGCCCTTCCTGTTTTACACTTAAATGTGTGTGTATTGAATGTTCAACAGCCCCGTGCTTGTGGGACCATATTTGTGCAGGCGGAACAGAAATGCTCCCTCGCGAGGATGGTTTTCCACTCACAGATACTGTTTTGTGTGCTCACATCACGTGCACACGCCTGTTTTTTTTTTATGTGCGTGGGTTTTGAGACTAATTAAACGCCATACATTCATATACACCATGGAGAGTCACACACGAGTGCAAGAAAAATATAAATACACACGATCACAGCCCGCAGGCTAAGAGCTCAGCGGTGGTTTTCCCTGCGCCAGCTCAAGGTCACAAGGACAAAACGGAGAGAGAGCTGTTGTTAGACAGAACAGGGAAAAAAAGAGGTAGAGAGGAAGAAAAAGACAGTGAAAGCAAGATGAGGCCTTTGATCCGTGCTTTAAGTCCAAACCAGCAGGAGGTTCAAGGGAAGGAAGAGGAGGGAGAAAAGGAACAGGGAAGCAAGGAAGGGACTCGTGCAACCTCCTCACCTCATTCAAATCTCTGAGCCACTAACACTCCCTCATAAAAAGAAAATTATCTCTGCTGGGCACAATCCCAGGCATCATAAGGTTGAGGTGCACAGCAGGTGCATCAGGTGGGAGGGATGCAACTGGCACTTTCGCAGGCAGCAGTAGTCACCTCGTAGCATGAATTTGCATCCTGTAAACCAGCAATTTGCTTGTGAGACGTGGTTGAAACTTCCCGTATTGGTTATAAAACTTGATCTTCCCCTGACAGGGTGAGTCGAATAGAAACACACAGCAGTCATTCGCATCATATTAAACTTAAAGGAGACAAAAGATCTGACACACATGCATGAAAGTGCAGTGGTTAGATAAAACATGTTACAGGGCTGTTGCGTGTTAAATCCCCATATTGATATTCACTGCCATCAGATGAGGTCTGTTTTGTGGGCTGTAACTCACACACACACACACACACACACACACATGCAAAAACAGACACCGTCCATGCAGACAGCTGGTGTGGAAATATGGGCTAAGATAGCTTCTTCGTCTCCATCGACAGGTGACGGAACGTCAATTCGAGGGCGTGCAGCTGTCACTTCACGCCGCGTGTTTGTCTGCATTTGTGTGTGTGTGTGTATGTACGCGTGTATGTGCTGCACAGAATGTTATGCATGTAGGTGTGAAATGAGGGTGGGATTTTATCACAGGCTGTCATGTCCCCGCACTTCATTAGAGCTCGGCTAAAAGAAGAGACAAGTTAGCATCTCACAGGCAACATCAGCAATCACCATCAAGTGTGTGTGTCTGCGCGCGCGTGTGTGTGTGTGTAAACGGTTTGCTTCCAGCTTTGCTCCGTCAGCTCGGTCCAGATTCACATCCACACACGCTCGCAGAAGGCAGCATCAGCAATCACTGTCCCACTTCTGTACGAGCTACAGTACATCCACGGCATCGCCAATAGAGCCGAGTGTCTGTGCATGTAAGAGTGTGTGTGTGTGTGTGCATGTGTGTGTGTATGTGTGTCCTTCAACCTTCACCTTGTATAGACAATGGCTAAATGAGAAATGATTTTCTGCCTCACCACTCTCTTAACCCCCAACCTAAACAACCCTTAGGGCTCATTATCTACATTTTTTTCACAGAAATAAAAAATAAATGTTGGTGTTTATTTCTTTTAAGAAATTAATTATACAGACAATCTGTAAGAAAACTGATTTTACAAAATAACACTGGCAGCACAAACGCTCGCTTTTTTTCCCCCCACTTTCTTAGAGAGACCCTTGTGCATCATTAGCAGCTCATTTGTACTTTCTCCCTATTTTTTCGCCCTCTTCTTTCACAGTGAAGCACATTTTCTGAGCTGTCAATGTCTCAAGATGATCTAGTTTACTGTTAATTGCTGTGATCAGTGTCTTCCTACAGCAGGAAAGATAATAATTTTTGGGTTCATGGAGACAGAATATTTGGGTGAAAATAAGCCTTAAACAGGCCTGCTCCTTGTAAAAAAATTAGGGTTGTTTATCAGTAGAAAATTGGTTAAAAGAGAAAATAATTAGCCTTAATAATACTGCATCTCCCTCAGACCTCAATCTGCATGTTAGCTTTTAGGTGATATTTATTACCTCTGTGTCTCTTTGTGTCCACGTTTGCAAAAAGCAAGACAGAAAGCAAGAAAGAGAGAAGAAATAAAGATGAAGGACATGAGAGCCAAAAAAATTGTGATTGAGGGTGAAATCTGATGAAGGACAATGTAAATGACCATCTCAGTTATATAGTAAACATCTTAATATCTCTATAAACAGTACACACATACATGCATATAATGTTAGAAAATGGTGATCACTGTTTCACAAATGTCTTGTTTTGTCCCGACCAACCGTCGTCAAAACACATAGTAAAGCACCATGCATGCAAATTACACACTGATACACACTGTCTCTCTATTTCTGTCTTTCTCACACACACACAAACACACACTCGCATTCACAGACACTGAGCCAGCTGTGTGGTGGAAGCAGGTGTCACTCTCAGCTCATTACCCCTGGCAGAGTTGATCACCCTGTTTGGAGAGCAATAAGACACACCTCACTGGAGAGATAGAGGGATGAGGGGGCATGAGGAGGAGAATGTGATGGCCTCCTGCTTTAAGAGATAGAGGGATTGAGAAAGGTGGTGAGAAGAGGAGGCGGAGAGTGCAAGGGAGCATGTGGTGTGTGAGATAGGAGAAGGGGGGGCGGATAGGAGAGTTGTGTGGATGGAGAAAAAGAGAGGAAAGAGGGAGTTGAACGAAGCAAGGGGGAGAGATAAACAGGTGGAGAAAAAGCAGGGAGAGGCTGACAAATGATAAAGTTGAGAAAAAAGAGGTAGTAAATAATTAAATGGGCATTACAATTAATTGGAAATAAATTGGATCTTTTAGCCATCCTTTCTAATTTAATTGCTAGGATCTGGAAAAGCAACAAGTTCTCTAAGAGGCAGTCCTACAGCGCAGGACACACGAGCAGTGACATGATCATACGGGTTTTAAACATACCGTCACGTTAGCCAAACGTACTTTAAAATTAAGGGAAATAATTACTCAAAGTGTCAAACACCCATTATTACCTGGACAAACTGTTGGCGTCTAAGACCCAAGTTGTAATAAACCATCATTTTCCCGAATATGTACGACAGATGCTATGACGTTTTCACAGTAACCAGAGCTGAAACCACAGGAATGGGCGTTTCTCTTGAGATACCCCTGTATCTCAAGTTCTCAGTTGCAAAATTGAACCCTGGTGCATATAGAGTATGTATTCCTCTGATTACAGAAGCATTTTTCTCCGCGTTTTGTTGTAAATATTATGTCCTTGTTTACGTCCCTGAACTCACAGCACATGCATCTGTGTTGTGTCTCTGTAGGTACGACTACAAAGAGATGCTCCACAACTCCACCTTCTGTTTGGTGCCCCGCGGCAGACGACTGGGCTCCTTTCGCTTCCTCGAGGCGCTGCAGGTAAACAGGCAACACACACACACACACACGCACACACACACACACACACACACACACACACACTCTTGTATGAGAAAGCAGTGCATGTGCTGTAAATTCATGCCCACCAGCGATATTACTGGGGAAAAAAAAAGAAGCACTACCTACACTCAACCTCCCACTTTGTAGAACCATTGAAAAATTTTCATTTAGCATTAAAGGATAATTAAATCATTGCTACTTTTATTTTGAGTCTCATAGTGTAATTAATACAAACAAACAAGACCTTTACTGAGAGGATTAGCTGCCTCCGCCAGCCTCTAAAATGTGTTTTATGTTGCAACACAGGAACATTTTGAAGATTAACTGTTAAATTGTTGACTTTGTGAAAATATTTGACAGTGAAATTATTAGATTGATGATGGAAAAATAGAAATCTCTAAGAAGACTCAAACATCAGATAAACAACTGTCATTGCCTTGATATTGGCATACCCAAAATAAAATGGTCACTGTTGAACCCTTTTGATTACAGTCATGATCCTGGTCTCTTCTGAAAGGTAACACTTCGGATTTTTCCATTAAAGTGTACGAATAAAGGCCTGTTCAAACCTTTAAAAATCTCAAAATATCATGGCAAAATCAATGAATTTCAATGGAATAGCTGCAGTCAGTGGAGCTGTTCGACGGGGGAAAATAGATCACTGCAAATTATTTTTGTCAAATGCAACTTTGGTGATGTTTGACACGCACATTTGTGCCATATACCAGTAACAAGCTGTGTCGACATAATGACATTGTTGACTTTAGAGGGAACAGAGAGTCCGAGTGGAGGAGGCAGTTTATTAGCTACTGTAGCTATAAATTGCACCACAAAAGAGAAATGGTTTGCAGACAGTAATGAAACACGTTTTTTTGTCTCTTTATTGAATGAAGTGATGTACAATCCTAAGAACAAAATGCCAGGGGAGAAATAGAAATAGAAAGAAGTTCAGGGGAGCTATTGTGACCGACTAGCGCTAGCATGTTCTTGACCAGCTAGCGTGTAGCTAGCAGGTAGCTCACCAGCTACAGCAGCCCTGCAAGTCACTACATCACCAAGCTATTTTGTGAAGGCAGGCAGATGAATTTTACTGTAACACTTTCTGCTGTGACCGAGCCTTTAGTCGAAGTGATAGCAAACCAGATTTACAGGCACAAAAATGATAATGATAATGCTGGTTTGTTTTGTTTGCACTCCAGTGACAAAATAAGCAACTGTGCCAATGATATTAGGATCTCAACATGGTTTACACAGATCCTGTGACATTGTGCTTTCAAACTATGTATAGTTTCTCAAGGTTGAGCGAGGATTTGACCCGATCAGGAGTTAAAAGTACTACATGTACTGTTCTGTAGTACCTCACTGTATGACCATAATATCCCGTGTGCACCTTTCCAGAATCATTTCCTAATATTGGATCTCCACTCTACTCCTGCCTGTTGAAATCTGCACACTTTAGCTCTCCTCGTTTCCCTGCTCGTCCATTTCTGTAACTGCACTGCACTCTCCTGCATTACTACTGCACTGTCCTTTACCTCTCCTTACCGTACACCGACCACAGAGTGCACCCACATAAGTGCGCTTATCTCACTATCAGCTCTGCCATGCGCACATCACGGCGCACTTTACTCAGGAGGGAAATATGCCCTCTCCTCTCCTCTCCTCTCCTCACCTCTCTCCTATCCTTTCCTATGCTCCTGTCTTTTCTCTCCTCTTCCTTCCCCATTTGTCTGACTCACTCCATCCATCAACTCACACTGTCCAGAGGAAGACGGAGGGAGAGTATTTACAGGCTTTGGTCTTAGTGCATGAGAAAGCAATTCCTAATAGAGGTCAACTGTGTGTGTGTGTGTGTGTGTGTGTGTGTGTGTCTGTATATATCTGTATGCATGGGATTGTGTGTGTGTGTGTGTGTGTGTGTGTGTGTGTGTGTGTGTGGAAGAGACCGCAGCAGAGCCCGAGGGCCAGTTCTGGTTGAGCTGACACCTTTATGACCTGGGAGTGACAGGGCCGTCATTACATCAAACTCCCACCATGAACACACACGCATGCACACGCACACACAAACACACACACACACCAGCTGTTCCCTCTACCTCTCCTCTCATCCCTCCATCCCTCTGCCACTCCTCTGCCAAAGGTCACATTCAGCTTCATTACCTTCCCGTCCTTTCATCTTTTTTATATCTATTTATTCACTTTGTTCTGCCTTTTGATCTTTTTTAATTCCCCCCTCTCCTCTCTTTATCATTCCTCCCGCTCGCCTCCTCTGAGTAATTAACTCTCCTGCACCTGAAGTTACCATTTTAATATTGATGTGTCAATAGGTGCGGCTTTAAAACAACAACAAAAAAAACCCTCCAAATGGCCATTCACCGAGCGTGCTCACTTGAGATTGAATCAAAGCAACCCGAGCAGACTCAGTGTTGTTGTTGTTCTTTGATTTTCTGGCTCATAAATGACTTAAATATTTTTTAGAAATCAAATAAACACAAACAGAATCGGGAACAGATCCGTTAAGCATGTAATTAAGGAATTCTTTTTGTGCATGTTTGAGTTCTTGCGGTTCGCAAGTGTTACAGCAGAATAAATAAGTGGTTTATATAAATCCAGGCTGCCTGTTTGCACGTCTGGAGCATCTTTAAACTATTATTGTTGCTACAGAATGTTTGTGATCTAATCTCCTAGAAATGGATGCAAATTTTTACGATGTTTGTGTATTTATATTAGGCCTGCAACTAATAATTATTTTCTTTGTTGATTGAAATTACCAAATATTTTTTTGATTAATCAATTAGTCGTTTGTCGTCTATTTTTCCACAGCTTGTTGATGTCCAAAACCCAAAGACATTCAGTTTACCATCACAGAACAAAACCATAAAAACCTCACATTTGAGAAATTGGAACCAGCAAATGTTTGCTTAAAAAATTACTAAAAAAATAATTTCAAATTAAAAAACTTGTCATTTAATTTTCTGTTGAATAACTAATTGATTAATCAACTAATCAGTCATCATTGTATTGCATTCCTTTCTACCTGTGACTATACGCTGCCAGCCTGTTTATCTCGATTATACTGCGAGATAATTTAGTTTATTTTTGTGTATCTGAGCGCTAACCTGCTCTGTGTAAAGCTCATGTTAGATCATATTTGTGTACTGTTAAGTATGCGTACTACAGCTGCACTTTAAAAAAAAAAAATTATGTTGGTTTTGGTTTTACAGCCTGCAACTTAAATGTTTGGTTGACTCTCACCTCACTCTCATGAGTGTTGTTTCTAGCAGCAGGAGCAGCTTGTTTCTGTGAAAAAGCTTTGATACTGTACGCTACCTGCCTGACACTAAACAACAGACAAAGTTAAGCTAATTATCATAGTTAGCAGCTAAAGAGCCAGATATTTTCCTAAGAAAGAGGTGGAGACTAAAACAGAGTTAACAGGAGTGAACGTAATGAACGGTAAAGTTGCTCCGTTTCTGCTGGTTGTGTAAATGAGCAGCTGTTAACACATTTAGCAGGTGAAAGTATGTCACTGTTGTGTTTACAGCTTGTTCCGCTTTGCCCGCAAGTGGCCTAAAAAAATCTATTAATACAGCTTTGAGCACATTATGTAACTTTGCCCTTTCCATTAATAGTCTTAAATTTCTGCAGTTAAATAAAATCAGTGTTTCTCATGTAATTTAGACTAATAATTTAAATCTGCACAATGACCATTTTGAGCTATTGTGTCCTACTTCACCACTGATTTGTGATATGTCCAAATCGCACCAAAGAAGCTTGAAAATAAAAGAAAATCCGATTCCTGCTAAATAGGAGATTTAGGTATGAACAGTAAATTTATATGAAAAGAGACGCTTTGATAATCAGGATCAATATGTAGTAAAGCGGTCGTGATTTAGCCGGAGCAATGATTGTGTTCGTAAAGGATCATGTCCAAGCTTCCCTCTCTGTCTCCGTGTGTGTGTCTCTCTCTCAGGCTGCATGTGTGCCGGTGATGCTGAGTAACGGCTGGGAGCTGCCTTTCTCCGAGATCATCGACTGGAACACAGCTGCAGTCATCGGCGACGAGAGGCTCCTGCTGCAGGTAACGGCCCGTAGACGCGCTCGCACAAAAACCACATGATCTGTATATCACCCGAAAACCACAGCATACCAGCAACGGCAGCAGTCCCACGCCTGAAATGAAAACTGTTTCTGCCTTTCAAATATCTCCTTTAAAAGATATTTGACCCCGCTTTGTTTTCTGTCGGAGTTGCTGTTATCTGAGCAAAATTCCAGCTGCATACCAAGTCCTTGACTGCATGAAAATGTCACTCAAAGTCTCATATAGTTATATCAGAGGGCAAGTAAATAGAACGAGCAAATGTATTTTGGCTGGAATTACTTGAACTTCATGGGAGGAAAAGTAATTATATGCCCATTAAATCTTAATTTGAATGAAGTGTGTAATAATATTGTTTGACATTGAGTTTTATAACGTAGGAGAAGCTCACTCTGTGCAGCATCGAGCCATCTCCGATCTATCTGTGGATCTGCGTGATTGGCTGAGATGTATACAACATAGAGAACATACAGTATAATGTGTGTGTGTGTATATGTGGGATAACTGTAGTTTTCCCATTTAAGCCAGGAAATATATTTTTGGAATGGAAGCACACTATTTACTAAAACTCACACAAGGACTAAACTGCAGAGCTCTTTGAAAGAAATATAAAAGCAGCCACCAAACGGCAGCTACTGTGCAGCATTTTAGCCTCTCTTCCTTCACACTGTTTGATGACTGATAGTTTCTGTTGCCTTTTATTTTATGTGGATCCCTTCTGTTGTTTGCTTCGTTCCCTTTGACACTCTTTTGTGTACTGTAAATGCTCTCGGATCCCACGTTTCCAAATGGTCAGCATTCATAAGCCTGAAAGAATTGATTGACTTTCCCTCAAGGATTTGAGACTTCATTTAAAAACTAGCTCTGACAAGATTTGACTTGTGTTTACTGACTCGACACTCGACTTGGACTTGCCATAAAAGACGTAAAAATACCTCTACTGTCGGTGCTACCCCCACAAACCTGCAATATCTATTTCAGCCTACACTTCACAAGGCCGCTGCACCTTTATGTGCTTTAGTGTAGCTTTGGGACCCGTTTTCTTCCTGTCATCACATTTTAGGTCTCAGTTCAGTATTTAAAAACCAGCTTTAGGACTGAGTGCTGATTGACTGCTCTTTGTTGTTTGCAGATTCCAACCACGGTGCACTCCATCCACCAGGATAAGATCCTGTCCCTCAGACAGCAGACTCAGTTCCTCTGGGAGGCATACTTCTCCTCCGTGGAAAAGATAGTGCTGACCACGCTGGAGGTGAGGGTTCAAGACACACACACGCACACGTGCGCGCACTAACACACACTTGGACGCAAACACCTGCCCCTTTGGCCCCTCTGCCTCTCTCCTACTCCTCCATCATCAATCTTTTTCCTCAGAGGTCTGCCTCGTCACAGCAGATTCTCTGCAGTCTTCGCTTTATTCTCAGGGCTCTCGTCGCGTCGGTGCAAGGCTATAAGCAAAGTAGAAGGGTGGACAGTGTCTTTTACGGAGAGCGGAAAAATGAAATGTCACCACTTGTTCACAGAGAGTTTTCCACAAGCAGCTCTTTAAAAAGTATTGTATTTATGTCAGGGTCTCCTTTAAGTTCCTCTATGACACTGGAATCCCTACTCAGACTGTGTCAATACAAATTCTATAATAGAGTCAATGAACGGCAGTAATCACAATTAAAGTTCAACTAGTAGTAAAGCAAGTAGAGTCTGCGTTTGACAAGTTTTGTAACTTTCTGAAACTGACAATCCAACGTTCACACCCCTTTTGTGCAGTGATTGGCAAGGTGCACGTGGTCAAGAAAGTAGACAGGATTTGATCTTCTGTCCGCCGTTTTTCACGTGTACAAACGAGTACAACACCATGAATGCCTTCGAGGAAAGATTATCTGAAACTGCCTACGCGTGGCCGTTAGGAACATCTATAAACACTTGCTGTCAGATGTTTTTCTGATGACACGTCGTACGAACGAGTTCATTTCAAGCATCCTCCAGCCTTTAGGCTAACCAGTTTGTGAGCTAGGCTAGTGTTATCCTGACTGATGGAGGATCAGGAGGCGAACATGTGCAAACTTGACTGGGTCATGCTTGATGATTAAGAAGGAGGCAGTGTGTTAAGCCATACTTTGGCGAAAATATTAGTGTTTTCTAAGGACAGATTGATACTTTTTCCCCACCATGAAAACAGCTCACTATTGGGATCCATCCAATTCAAACTGACCACAGCTGCTGTTTTGGTGAAGGACAAAAATAAAAAACTTTTTTTTTTTTACAGCAACCTTTTCAAGCCTACAGGGGCTGTGTTTTTTATCCTCGAAAGCCTTTTGGGTGGAGTGTCACTCTGAGTTCAGAAGCCTTCCTCTTTCCACTGACCTCATATTGTCATGCGCATCCACTTTGTTAACAATAACCCAGTTTAGGGAATTTGTGACTGGGAAAAACAATTTATCCATCCAATCCCCATCCCTCATTATTCAGTTTAAACAAGTTGTTTATAGATGCGGGGATAACACCTGGGCTTACTGCTAGCTTTATGCTGTGGTTACAAATGTCTCCCTCTTCCTGCCTCTTCTCTCATCGAAGTATCCCATCACGCATTTAATTTCCTCTCTTACTGAGTCGCTAAAGCCTCGGAGCAAGATTCCCTTCACTGCAACAATCGTATTTACTGTATAACCTCCCAAATCTTACATCTGAATTTGACTTTTACACACACACACACACACAGAGCACTTAAACGCTCTCAATACGCAGCGCACGTATTCTGTCCCGGCTTCAGTATCTAGAGTCTGCCTGATTTTTAGCCAGCGCTACATCTCTGGTCTGTTTGTTATCTAGTCTGTCTCACTGTGAGCTTTCAGACACAGACACACACACACACACACACACACGTGTGCGTGCGCAGATTCAGAGCCACATCTCCATATGTCAAGGTGTGTCAGCCCAGATTCACATGGCACCACCCAGGCATAACCTTGCTGACATGCTGTCACTCTGCACTAAAGAGCAAGGTGACACGGCGAAAGCCTGTGACTCGCTGTGTGTGTGTGTGTGTGTGTTTGTGTGGTTTGTCAGTGCGCGTGTGTGTGTGTGTGCGCGTTCACATTGAATACAGCGAGGGCTAAACGCTTAATCCTGACTGACTGTCCTGTAAAAAGAGCGAGGGAAAGAGAGGTGAGTGGAGGAAGAGAGGGTGAAGAGGAGAGGGGATGACATGTAAATGGAGTTGCCGTGGCAGCCCCCCTGAGATAACGAGCAACATGGTTTATTCATCCTGTCGAGCCGGTGCCCCCCCTCCCCCTCCTCACTACAGATCTTATGATGATACACACACACACACACTCTCTCAAAACACACACATACTCCCGATATCTTGACAGATTGAATCTCCTTGCACACATTCACAAACGCATTTGCCGCTTTTTTATTGACTTTGCACATCCACTTCAAACTCTGTGTGTGTGTGTGTGTGTGTGTGTGTGTGTGTGTGTGTGTGTGTGTGTGTGTGGAGACGGCAAGCTGGCAGGAAACATGAGTTCACCCCATCATACGGTGTTTCCTGTCAGGAAGCGGACACAGTTCGACCAATCACAAGGTCAATATAGCCGGAACTGTGCTGCTGGTACACCTATTAAACTCACCTATTAAAGCCAAGCTCACAGTGCGCTCCCGGAGAGCCAGGATTTATCTATCATGCTCTAATTGGTTGATTGTGGCTGTTCGGAGGTGAGATTGAGTCGTCCATCATGTCCCGACTGAGGGCTGCCGACGGGGGAGGAGCTGCAGTCAAGCGAGCAAAATTGCCCCTCATAAGGTGTAAGGGCCCGGGGTTTTTAAGGTGGCAGGCAGTGTTTTTATAGAGAAGTTAACGGATTCCGAGTTAATCTGCTCGGCTGAGGCAAATGGTTATCGACTGCCCTCGGGGACAAAGCTTGGGAGAGTTTAAAAAAACTCTCAGTGGCTTTTTTCTTTCTCTTTCTTCACCTCCCCGCCTCCCTATGATGAATTTTTATGTTGCTTTGTCAATATTATTACAGCGAGTGTCCTCCAGCTATATTATTAACTTTTTACAATTCGAACAGCTATCAACTGCTCACCCATCACCCACTGCTGCAAATCACCTGACCACCTGATTCGCTTTACCAAGGATATATATATATATATATATATATATATATATATATATATATATATCCTTTGAGTCACCAAGCCAACAGCCATCACCTCCCGATTCAATAGCGGCCATAAAACATGGCCACAAACCTGTGTCTGTTTTTACTGAAGCAATTTAGCATGGCTCAAGGGCACAGCAGCAATATCTCTTTTTTTTGTCTGCCTGCCTGTTCAGCAGAGGCCCAACGGCGAGCTGCAGCTGGGGAAAATAGCGGCCGTTCTCATGTCTGACTGTTTGACTGACTGCTCTATTTGGGCACAGAAAGGATCGGGGCAGGCCTGACTGACTGCTGCTTAGATACACCAGATGACTTTGTCTGTGTTTGGCTCTTTTTTTTTCTCCCCCCCCCCCCCCCCGCCTCCGCACCCCCCCGATGGCTTCTGTCTGTGTGACTGACCGACACAGATGCCTTTGACTCGCTGATCTGTTTAAGGCGTCTGGGCGGTTTAAAAAGGAAAAAGAGCTGCGGAGGAAATATTACACAGTAACATAGATTTCTTTCAGGTTTGCTTTGTGCCACAGCGTTTCACTCGACATAATCAATAGCTGCTATAGAGGTGATACAAAGCAGACATTTTGGAAGCACGGCCAGCTTCTAAACTTTCATCTCACTCCTGCAGACTCGCTTCTCATAACAGTTTTGCACCTGCTTTGAATACTTTGAAATGGGGTTATTGTAAGTGAGAGAATTAGCTGTGTTGATATTCATTCACATTTATCACTATCTGCTTCCTGGCGTTTTTGTGTGAAAACTCATTCTGGCAGTGTGAAATGTTTTATAGGTGTGATTACAAGACTCATCGATCAATCCTTAATATTTCACCCACAATAATCGGAAAGTTTTTTTTCCTTTATGGACACAAATATTTCAGGTTTTTATGGTTCCTCGGAGATCTGAGAGAAATATTATTTAAAAAGATTTTTTTTTTTGCAATTGTCCTAAAAAGGGAAAGCCTTACAAATCTGCTGGGATGGCAGGATGGCCTGTAGATTACAGAGACTGTGCTGTAATTAAAAGCACACAGTTTGATCCTGCCAACATCGTGTGTCCATTAATTGCTTTGTGGCTGTCAAAGTCCCCCATTGAACAGCTTCATAGTTCAAAGATCAAACTTTTTTTCAGTATTAGTATAATCTGTACCTTCTTGATGTTAAATTGTTGGAAAAATAAATATTGTAGATTTTCTGTGCACCATTTTATATGCACTTCTTTGTAATTCAGCATTAAATATTTGGTATTTTTTTAGAAACTTTTGCATATTGTAATACAGCTTTTAATTAAAACGAATGAATTTTAAATGAAGCTGTGTGACTAATAATTGTCCACATGTCATGAATTTCTGATGATGATTCTGCCAAAATATGCATTTGGTCAAAAAGGTTAATATAATTGAAGATTTTCTGCATTGAAGGCAAGAGTTCAGTTAGTCAAGTATAATTAGATGGACTAAAATCACAACTTTGTCTTAGTTTTTTCAGAGTGTACAACATCCAACACCAGATATCTGTAAAATCTCAGTTCAGATAAGGAAAAAACTCCACAAAAACTCTTAACAGGGAAAAGGACAGTTAGATTTATTAAAAGACATGAGGGTTTGATTGAGTTGACTTTAATGTTTCCCATAATTAATATTATTTTTAGCAAAGACCATCATTCTCAGTCAACAAACCAACAACTGGAGAAGAAAAACATTTAATTAGAAAAATTGTAAACTCAACATATAAATGTGACAGGCACTCGACACTAGATTAAAGAGAAGCAATCAGGATCTTATGTGTGGTTTATTTGTAGCTTAATGTTTGCTTCTTGCTGTTCCTGTGTGCAGATCATCCAGGACCGCGTGCTGGAGCACGGCTCCAGGAGCAGCCTGATGTGGAACAGTCACCCCGGAGGACTCTTCGCCCTGCCGCAGTACTCTGGCTACCTGGGAGACTTCCCCTTCTACTACGCCACACTGGGTCAGTAACACACACACACACACAGACACAGACACGTGTCATGAACCGTGCAAAGTGCTGTTACATAACAGCCATCACGCTTCCACACACCTGTGCAGCTATGAGCTGATCCATAAAGGGTGGTCAGAAGTTTCTTGATAGATTTCCTCGTCACGCATCACCCCACCTCCAAATGTTGGCCCTAATTTTTATACAAGAGAAGACTTTATTGTAGATTTCTGTGCGGCTGCGGCTGAGAATTTGGACCTTGTCTGAACTGCAGAAATATGGCCTTCACCCCTGATCTACTGCCCTCCTCGAATGGCTGTGTCTAGCAGCAAGTGGAGTGGAGGAATGAGCCTTTGACGGATGTTTGTATTAGTCCTGCTGACACACCAGCCCGTCCATCATTGCTTTTGAGTCAGCATTGCTACTGCTGCTGCCGCTGCGGCGAGGCCAATTCCTCCCGCTACGGTTCAGCAGCGCCGAGTTTTCCCATGCCACATATCTGTGACCCGGGAGCCTCTCCATCCCTCACTTCTTCACTCCATCATCATCCAGCGCTGCAAACATCCACACACACACACACTCGTACAGGCACAGGCGGCGATAGTACACAAACACATGCACAAATTCAGTTGATAGAGTGCCCGAGGTGGAGAGCCGCTATTAAAATGGATGGGCACGGTGACAGGCATGGATTACAACGCCGGCAAGTTTATTTGTTTGTCAAAGAGGAAGCAATTAAACACAGATGGGTTTTTAGTAGACAAGGTGGCTTGTCGCTGATGGGTAATGAAACGAATGCCACATAATTGCAACGTCCCTGGTTCGATTCCAGCTAGTGACCTTTGTTGCATGTCGTACCCATCTCTCTCCTCTTGTTTCCTATCTGCCACTTCACAGTCCTCTATCCAATAAAGGCAAAAAAAAAATGCCAAAAAATAATTTTTTGCTGAGTAAAATGAGAGAAGACAGAGTTTGTTTCCAAGTGACACTTCCTCTTGTTCTCTAAGAGCCAATAATGACACACACACACACACACACTCTCATTATGCAAATTAACACTCACGACGGGAGGAGAGTTTGTTTTTGTTGCTTTAGTAAAACGGACGTTTGATTTAGACCCTGAATAACACTGGATTTTTGAGGCTGATAATATCTGTACTTTGGAATAATAATAAAAAAAAAATCTGACTTATTATTTTTTTACATAAACAAAGATGTTTTGCAGTTGAACAATATAATTTTATCACCAAAGACAACAGTACATTTTTAAAGGTTATGTCATTGTAATTTTAAGGAATTTAAATTATAACTACAAAACTATGTTAAACTTGAATTGAGAAAAATTGAAGCCAACACTAGTAAGACATTTACTGCTGCAAATTACTGCTCTGCAATGTCTGCCAATAAGCCTATACCAATATACACTACATGGCCAAAAGTATGAGGACACCAGAACATTATCACCATACGTGATTGTTGAATATCTTGTTCCACTTTTCTGCTATTCTGGAAAGACTTTCCTCAAGTTTTGGAACCAATTGAGCCACAAAAGTACCTGTTTCACAGTTGGCATCCCAAATTTATCCCAGAGGTGTTGAGGTCAGCGTCTTCAAAGACTAGGACACCGTGCCAAACTCAGAAAACCATTTTAACATTGTCACGTTAAAGCAGGAAAAGACCTTCCCCAAAGCTTCAAGAGCGCTGTTTGACACGTTATAAAACTGAGGTTCTGAACCTGAAGATTGGGGTCTCAAGATAAATCTGAGGGGTTGTGAGATGATTAATGGGATTGGAAAAGTAAAAGACAAAGCTCTTTGTTTTATTCGAAAGTTTTGTTGTCAAATGTTAGAAAGTTTTGCCTCTTCTGGCTTTTAACCAGTATTCAGATTAAACAATCTGACAGGTTTAAGTGGGGAAATCACTCTTTGGTGCTCACTAGAGCTGCAACCATTAGTCAATTAATTGATTAGTTGATCAAAAGAAAATTAATCAGCAACTATTTTGTTAAGCAATTAATCATTTAGGTAATAATAATAATTAAACAAAAATGCCTGAGATTTGATGGTTCCAGCTTCTTAAATCTGATAATTTGATGCTTTTCTTGGTCTTACATGATAGCAAATTGAATATTTTGGGGTTTTGGACTGTTTATTAAACAA
The DNA here is from genome assembly GCA_038419695.1 of Scomberomorus guttatus. Lineage (NCBI taxonomy): Eukaryota > Metazoa > Chordata > Actinopteri > Scombriformes > Scombridae > Scomberomorus > Scomberomorus guttatus. Next base: position 9,046,732 of record CM076461.1, read on the forward strand.
AACAAGACATTTAAAGGACCAATGTGTAGAATTTAGTGGCATCTAGCAGAACAGACTTGGCAGAAATAGTAACATAATATTCATTAGTATGTTTTAATTAGTGTATAATCACTTGAAAATAAGAATAGTGTTTTTGTTACCTTACAATGAGCCTTTATATCTACATAGGGAGCGAGCCCTCTTCCACGGAGCCCACCATGTTGCACCACCATGTTTCTACAGTAGCCCAGAACAGACAAACCAAACACCGGTTCTAGAGAGGGCTTTTCGCGTTTTTCGTGAGTTTCGCGGCCACCACAGGTTCGCTTGGAATAGGAGGTGGAGGGGAGGGGTATTCAGTTGGTTGCAATCTGCTAGATGCCACTAAATCTTACACATTGGTCCTTTTTAAAGTTTGGTAATCACTGTTCTAAAATATGCTGTAGCAGCATTAATTAGAGCTAGGGTGCCTTGCCCAAACCATAAAGAAACTTCCCCAGACCAAAAGTATGCAAAACAGGGCTATAGTGTACCTTGGATAACCAGTGTCTGTGTATGTTGCTATAATCATTTAGCTGGTGAGATGTGTAATGTGCTGACACAGGATGTGATAAAAGCCACTGAGAATCATGCGCTAAAGGCAGAAAACAGCATGCACATTGAAAATTCAAAATATTACTGCACGACAGTAACCCCGCTCCAGGTTTTGTTCAATGTTTCATGAAAGTCTGTTTATGAGCTTGTTACAAATTTACATCCCAGGTGTTTAAAAACTCTGCAGACTCTTTACTTTCTCATTACAAATCACAAGGATAGTTTACCAAGTTTTAAGAGTATGTCTATACTCATCAAAAAAAGTTGCTCGGTAGCGGAAAGGAGACTCCTCTAATGCTATCTCCTCTGCGCCATGCTTTGTTGGTTTGGGTTAGATTAGATTTAAATTAGGAAAAGTTGAACATCCTCTATGATCCGTCTTGCTCAATATCTTATTTCCTGCTCATTTTCAGCCTTGATTACTCTATTTCAACATCAAGTCATACTGAATTTAAAGTCACATCAGCAGTTAGTCGTCTGTTCACTGGGTTCCTGATACAGCTGAAGAGTTTCCAAAATGAAATATTCAGTGATCAAGAGATTTGGCATTTTCAAAACACATTAGCGTTGTTGAATATTTTAAGACTGCCTCGAAAACGTACATCCCTGACAGTTAGATCATCTATATTTTTTAACCGCTGACAGACTCATTTCAAGTAACATCTTTTACTGAAAATAGATATGAAGTGTTTGGAAGTGAGAGCCTTCAGTTCTCATCAGGCTTTATTCTCTTTAAAGAGCCTAAAATTACATTGATGGCTGACAGTCGGCTTGCCGTGTTCCAGTCGGTGTTGTTTTCTGGATTTGTTGAACTGCATTAACATGTTTTTTTTTTTTTCTGTGTTTCAGGTATCAAACCGTACTCCAAGTTCACAGCCGTCATCCACGCTGTCTCCCCTCTGGTGTCCCAGTCGCAGCCCATACTCAAGCTCCTGGTGGCTGTGGCCAAGTCCCAGTACTGTGCACAGGTAAAGGATTTGTTGATGTGTGTGTGTGTGTGCGCGCATGTGTGTGTGTGTGCGTGTGTTTGTGTCTCCTCACCGCAGCATCCCCAGAATCCTCCACTGATCTCCACTTTGTGGCTCCCCAAATTGTGAAGCATTATGTGGCTGCTTTGCGATGGCATTTTCCAACCAGAGCAACAACAGCGCTCATCTTCCATCCCTGCGTGCGTGTGTGTGTGTGTGTGTGTGCGTGCGTGCATGTGTGTGTGTGTTAACTCCGGAGGATTGAATTAGAGCGGCAGTTTGTAGCGGTGCTGCATCTGTCTCCATGGCAGCGAAACCCCCTTCAGCACAGCTGGAGACGGCATCTATTGATTCCCCTGCTTACTCCTTACCAGCGCAGGAAATGAAATGGAATTTGCTCCCCGATGGCTGGCTTTATATGTGTGTGTTTGTGTGTGGGTGTGTATGTGTGTGTCTTTGTTTATTTGTTTGGCCAGCAGAGAGTATGAGTAAGCGAGATTGTATTTTCTGTAGGAGGGATGTGTTTCTGTGCGACTGTTGTTCTGTGATTGTGTGTTGGTGCAGGAGGGTGAGTTACGTGTGTGAGTGTAACTGTTTGGACCGTGGAATATACAGTAATGACGTGTGTGTTTTTATGTAGGCGGGATGCTTGCACATGTGTACTTTGTGTCTTTGTGCTGATGCGTTTGTATGTGTACATGCCTGTGTGAACATGTTAACATCAAACATATCCCAAATCAGTTACCATAAGCAAAACAATTTTTGTATATATAACATTTAAACATCATTTAACAAAAGTCTGCCTGAAAAAAATGCAACGTGAAACTGGCAAAATTATCATTTTAAAGCAGCACAAGTCCCTCTTTTTGGTCCCTCTCAGCTCTACAAAGTGTTTTAGAGTCTTTCAGCTAATTGTTTTGGTTTTACGGCTCTCAAACTTTCATCAACCTCCATGTTCAGGCACAGCTGGAAAAAAGCTCTGATAACTCAGATGTACACTACCTGCCCAGCACCAAACAGCAGACAAAGTTTAGCTGGTGAACGTAGTGGGACATTTAGCAGCTTGAGCTAAAGAGATATTTTATATTATATTGATGAGTTAGTGGAAGCCAACGCAGAACTAAAAGGAGGGTGAATGTTTTACTTATATTCACCAGATGGTCAGAAATTGGGCTCCAAATGAATGTTAATGTTTTGTGTCTGTTTTAATGGTAAACACAGCAATTGTTTGCTAACACTTCAGCCATGATAACTTTACATGGAGACGATATGTTATTGTTGCATTTTCAGCATGTTCTGCTGCCCCCAAGTGGCCAAAAAATTAGTTAATGCAAATTTAGATATAAAACTATGATACCTAACCCTACCTTTGTGTGCTAAAATCCAAATTTTGTCGCAATTAGGGCTGCAACTAACAATCATTATACAATAAAAATCACTAATTGGTTTATCGACTCATCGTTGCGGCTGTAGTCGCTAGTGTTTTCAGAAACACTCTCTCATATTAAAGGGCTGAATGAGCAAACTCTGCCTTATTCTTTTTTTATGGAGGTGCTTTTGTGTTTACTTTCTTAAGGCTGTGCATGCAGAGTGGAGAGCCAGGTGCAAAACCAGGGTGTTTTCTTGCACTCTCAGCATACAGAAACGAGGAGAGAGAAAAAGGGGGGGTTGCTGCTGGGCTACAAGAGGATGAGGAAAGGGATATAAATAAATGAATGGGGAGGGAGAGAATGAAAGAACACAGAGGGCGGAGGAGGCTAAATTTGACGCAAAGAAGCTTTTGAGAAAGCCCCGGCGATTTCTGACACGGCGGGCCTCCTGCTGCGTGCGTGTGCTCGTGAGTGCACGCAGATTTTTTTTTTCTAATATACCATGAGTTTCTTCAGCGTTCTCCAGTCGTAGGCACACACATACAGGCATACATAACACAATGCCACCATCAGCACCCTGAGAGTGCTGGTGAGCTGACAGAGACACCATCTGTCTTTCTAATCAAACAGGAATAGAACCCTGTGAGAGTGGATTAACATGTTTCTCAGCCGTGAATATGTGTGCAGGAAGACACACTGAGATCCAGACTGTAGACCTGTTGTTATCTCAGAACGGCAAACACCTTCTTGCCCGGATTCAGCCTCACGAATGCGCGTGCTTATTGTTAGGAGGCAATTTTGCGTTGCGTCAAACAGCTGTATGTCATGTTTTGCTTAGATATCACTCCACTGACACACGTGTTGCTTCAGTTACATGGGAGCACCTCAACACAGACATCCCAGTGGCTCAGAACTAGGCAGGTCCAGTCAGGGTGCAGAGTCCCTGAGGGAAACTGCTGCATGTGACATAATTAATGTCAAAAATAATGTGAAACTTTATTGATCCCTGCAGGGAAATTCTTCTGGTTCGCTTCCATCAGGGTACGTCGGAGTCGGCTACAGCTCTGCACAGTGGAACTGCGATAGATTCATTTACTGACTTGTTCAAGGACATTTCAGCAGCAACTGTACACTACAGACTGGATGCTGATGTTTCCCATCACTTTACTTATTACTTGTCAATTGGATATTAATGCCAATTTAATTAGTATTTAATGGAAACCCTGATTTTTGGGGATAAACTACATTAATATACTATATATTATTCAGTTTTGGAGTATTATGTCAAATATCCCACAATGCAGTGTACAATGGAAATAGAGGAGTAGGAAGTGAAAATACTGGTGGTGTTACAGTTCAAGGCAAAGCTCAGAAAACAGCAAACTCATCCTTGGAAATACATTTTCACTTGTTGTTTGTACTGACTTTCTACATTAGTACATAATGTACACTTTACAGTGTTATTGAATGGAGACATACTGGTGTATTATGTAGAACCGCGAATGAGATTTTAAAATATGTAAAATTTTAAGGGGCGAGATCCTTCACCTGTCAAGCTTTCCATTCTCATACAGAAGCGGTTTACAGCGATGAGGGTGGCAGATTTTCATTGTAACTTTTCAAACAATGACTCTTTGGTTTCAGACAGAAGTAGCTTCTCATTTCTAGCCGAGGACAGTCAATATTTATAACTGTTGCTGGCAGATTATATCGGCGGCTAGCGAACTAAACAAGCTAACTGAATTGGTCGAAAACCCCTGTCTCTGGCTGACTTTTTAACGTTTCCAGCTGACTCGTTTTAAAAGGAGAATCTTATGTGCGCTTGATTGAACGCCACCAGTGGAAATAAAGAAACAGGATTGTTATTGTCTTACAGTGTAGAGCTAGTTAGTCCTAGTATTATAATAGTAGTATCATAAGGAAAAATGTTCAATAAGACTTAATTTGTTGTGACATCGTCCTTTTCAAACAGTTGTTTTAACGTTAGAAGACAAAAGGCCTTCAGGATGAAGACTAACTGATGAGTTTAGTAAATATAAAGTTAGTTGCTGCCGTCAAGCAGCAGAAAAATTGTCAAGCGTTTTGGATAAAACTGCCGTGTACGGTCATTTACCATCTACCAAGTAAAGCTCTCACTGCAGCCTCACGCACGCTGCTTCAACATGGAGAGAAATCCAAAGTTTGACAGCGCTGCCGCGGCTGGTTATGGTTGCTAAGGTTGAATAGTCGCTGTTCTGAGCAGGTTTTCGGCAACGGTCAATTTGTTGCCGTCAAATTTAAAATGCATGAGAAGAGCGAGCTGACATATAAGACTCTAACTGTGTGTGTGTGTGTGTGTGTGTAATTGTGTGTAAGGTCAGACAGGAGACATGTCGTGTGTGTGTGTGTGTGTGTGTGTGTTTCTCATCAAACATTAATGAGCTCTGCTGTCGTAGTGCAGTGGATGGGGAATTCCGCGTGACATCTCCATGTCGGCTGACCCGCAGGTCGCTGAACAGCCGTCTAAGTCGTATAAAACATGATTTGACTGGCTGGAAAACATGAGTCCTTCATGTAAAACATCGTTTGATTGGAGGTGAAGCGTGAGATCGTATGGGCAGGAAAATGTGTTCAGCAGCACCTCTTAGTTAAAGCCCTGTCTGACAAGGTGATGTGATTGGTTCCGGACTGAATTGTACAAACCACTCTGGACCCATAATTGGAAATATTTTATCACTTCAGTTGCCCTTCTGGCTCTTCAACATTCAATCAGACCAATAATAAGGTGACATTTGCTGGCCGCAGGGCACGTAAATGTCACACGTTCAGCGGATTGATTCAGCAACAAGTTGGTTTTTTTGTCAGAGGAGAAAATGATTTGAATCAGATTGGACACAATTCAGTTATGGTGCAAGTAATAAGACATTTCTTCTTTTTTCTTTCTTTCAGATTATTGTTCTCTGGAACTGCGACAAGCCTCTCCCCGCCAAACACCGCTGGCCCGCCACCTCAGTGCCCGTCATCGTCATTGAGGGGGAAAATAAGGTGAGCCTGAACACACACACACACACACACAGACACTTCATCTCCGTTACCTCAAAGGTGATCAGTATCATTTCTAATTACGTGTCTCATCTTACACACATTCTCACACTGTAAAGCTACTGTATCTTCGCACATTTTACTCAGTCTGAGAGTTTCTGAGTGTTAATGAGTTTCGATTTGTGCTGCACTGATTCCATTAAAGGGCCGTTTGTGTGGTTTTAATTAAAGCTCAGTAATGGGAATAATATACACTGGGATAAAAAAAAAATGTTGCTGAAAGGCTAATGAATATTGTTCTGAGAGATAAGAACCCAATAATGGGTAGGTGCATGTGCATTTATTTATGTTTAATGTGTTTTTCGTGACTTTAATCATAAGTAAACATCTAATTAAGTAAGTAAAGTGACAAAATCTCTGAAAAAATAAGTTATATTTGAGTTGTTATAAACGGCATAAATAGACACTATAAATTCACGCTAAGCAGACAAGGTGCAGCTTTGATTTTAGTCAGTTTCAGGTTGGATTTTTAATAACTCATGACCCTTGCACCCATGCAGAAGTTCTACATTTAAATATGTTTTATCAATTTCTTAAAAGTTATATATTTGCAAAATCTCACAAAATTGTTTCATGCAGAGCAAAAAAAACTAGAGCCACAGTGTTAGCAAAGAGTTTAAATATGACTCAGAGCTTTCAAAAAACTGTAATGTGCATAAAAACAATGTTTTACAGTGTGAGTGGGCATCAATTTTCTCAGCATATCTTGTTTTTTTTTCCCTCTCTGCTCTCATGACTGACACTGTCATAAGAGAAACATCTTTTTCGTTTTTGTTTTGTTTGTTTTTCATAAGTTAACCCTCCAGCCAGGCAGAACCCAAAGCTCCAGCCCTGAGCATGCCTCCGTGGCATTTATTATGACAACCTTATTATGAGGCTTTTACGCTGACCCTGTGGAATGGGGTTTGCAGTGTTTATCTTGACTTCCCTGAGACCTCCCTTTGTCGTGTCAAAGGTCAGACACAGACACACACGGTGGGATTTGCGCCTAAACGCTGATCTGAGCTTGTTTTTTTTTTTTTTACAACGTCCACGTTCGGGCTTTTCGCTTTTGAACAAAAAGAAAACGGTGGTCTGGTTCCTCATCTGTATTCTGAGACATCAGACTCATCCGCCGCTGTCCTCTCGCCTCCTGCTCGCGAGGACTTCACTTCACCTGCCAATCACAGGAAGTGGTTTTCACATCAGTGTCAGTCACCCGGCGGTAGGCTGGGTTTATGGTTTACCTCTCCCCGTGGCTCTGAGTGGTTTCTCCCAAGCTGTCAATCACAGCGGGAGGGCTGTGTGTGTAGCTGTGTGTCCGTGAAAAGTGAGCAGAAAAGGCTTAGCGTACTGGCATTGTGTGTGTGTGTGTCTGTGTGTGTGTGTGTGTGTGTGTGTGTGTGTGTGTCTGTGTGAGTATGTATGTGCCAGGCAGCCTGTGGTTTGTTGTGGTTGTGGCGGGTTCTGTGTTTACCGTGGCGAGCCAAGCTGTGTTCCTCCACCCCACAGAGGGAGAAAGAGAGAGAACGCTTTTCATCTCTTTTGCCTTTTTTCCTGCTCCTTTCATGCTTATCCCGTCTCTCTTTCATCCTCTTTCTCACTCACAGATCCTCTCTTTTTTCCCCATATTTATCATTTCTTTCTGTCATCTTCTTTCTTCTTTTCTCTATCGCTGCATCATTCTCTCCTTTATCCCCTGCTTTTCTTTTTTTTTTTTTTGCAGTCTGTTCTCAGGGCCCTAGCCAGGTTTTTATACATAATGAGTGTGCCGCCTACGAACTATTATTTTTTCTATATTTTGGTTTTTCATTCACAGTTCAGTTATACTTTCTGTAAATTTTATGTCCCAACATGAACATCTAAATGCTGATTCAAATAGTTTTTTCTTTATTGACCTAAAATCAGTCAAATTTAAATAAATTCTTAGTCTAATAATGCTGGAATCTGCCCATAAAATATGAGCCATGTGTATTTTTTTTTAACTGTAGCATGTCAACTCCCACTGAGTTTTGTAAAATGTGTCCCGTTGCAACAGGAAACATAACTTTTGGGTGTGTGGTGATATAAAATCGCTTTAAAAAGATCCACAGCCTGTAAAAAAAAAAAAAAAAAATCAGCAAAATGTACATTTGTGTCAGGCTGTGGGTTCACTGTGTGCTGCTAAAGAATTAGGAGCAAAGAAAATGAAGATGGTGTTTCCCAACTGCAGGAACAAAATGACAAGAAACACATTGTGCAGTTTTCAGCGGCTGCCACTACATTGTATAGTGAACCATGGAGAATAAGTATAAAAATACCAGAATGTTCCTTTAATAACGCTACTCCCCCTCGCGCCTCATTCAGCATTGTTGTATGGCATGTTAAAGGATAAGTCTGGTGATAGTCTGTATTTTTATTATTGTCAACAAATCCTATGAATGAATATTTTCCTCTATCGAGCGCTGTCTGCGTCGCCAAAGCCTGACGCATCTTATTCCTCTGCGTCATAGACCTCCATTAATGCCCAACAACTATTAAAAACACATCAGTTAGTCACTGTTGCAGTGGGTGACATCCTTTTTTAGATATTTTATTTCGTGCCAGTGCCACATGCACCGCTTTGTTCCCATGAATACCCACCAGAGCACCGATGTGTATGTATCCGCGGCTGAAAATAGTCCCCAACAAATTCACTGTTTACTCCTGTTACTTACAAACTACAGTGCCCAGCTGTTTTAGAAACTAGCTTGGTCTCTTTTTAAAGCGTAACTGCTGTGTATATTTGTGTTTTTTAAAGATTTACGTCTTCAGTAGGAACAAATGTGGCTTTTACCACAGTAAAATTAGACTAACATATGATTGGTTTTGGTCTTTTCAAGAAAAATACAATCTTATTCTTTAACCACGTTCCCTCTTTTTCCTCCCTCTGTCTTTCCCTCTGCTGTCCTCTCTGTCTGTTTGGCGCGGTGGCCAAAAAGCTGGTTTATGACTGTTGGTTTAAGCCGTGTGAGAATCCCAGCAGCACTTAATATGGTTAACACACAGTGGTGGTCCTCCTCTCTCCCTCTCTGCCTCTCTCCTCTGCTGCTGCTACTGTCCTTTGGGAAGAAGGTGAACTGCTGGAGGCAGATTCCTGCTGTAAGAGCTCACATTCCTGGAGAGCTCCAGGAAGCCCCAGGCTAATATGTCGCACGTCTAACGTTACAAACCATCTGGGGTTTGGAAACACCAGCCTCTTATCCTCTCTCTCTCTCTCTCTCTCTCTCTTTCTTTTTCCCATCTCTTTCCCTTTTTTTGCCGCTGCTGTTGTCATAACTCTTTGTCTCGCCGTCACTTTCTCCCCTCCTGTCTCCCTATCTTGTTCTCTCTGCTCTTCTTCTTCGCTGGTATTCTCTCTGTCACGTTCTGGTGGGAAACACGGGGAGTGCAGAGATGGGGCTGTTTTGTTTCTCTTTTTATGCCCGCAGGAGATTGTAGCAGTAATGATGACACAAGGAGGCCCTCACTAAAGACGAGAGGGAGGCATCGCTTCTTCTCTTTCCTCTCTTCTCTCATCCCCCCTCCTCCCTCCTCCTCTCGTTCTCTTCGTCTAAAAACACAACTGTCACTCACACACCTCTGCACTCTCACCCTGTTAGAATATGAGCAGCAGTCAAAGCTTTCAGCCGCTGTTGTTGCCTCTGGAGTGTTTTCCAGAGAAGGGAAAAGTAGACGGCACTTGACCGGATGGCCGCTGACGTCCGCCTCAGCAGCGCTGTCAGTTCTCTGTGTGACGCTATACGATACAGCAGTCCTCTGAAACTGAGCATCTTTAAATCTATAAACCGATATTCTGTGTCAGAGAGGTGTTGCTTCAATTTTCCGACCCCGCTCTGCTGTCAGTGTGTGAGGTAGGAGCAAAAAAAGAGGGAGATGCATGCAAAGTTGAGTTCAAAATTGACCTTTTTTGCTGCAAAGACAGGCCTGAAAAACTATTTTTAGGCCCCTAAAATAGTATGAAAATGCCCTAATACAGTTCATTTATGGTTTATAAATGCTGGTTTTGCTTATGTTGTTGCCCATTTATAGTTTTAGGCATTTAAATAGCTCTGTATTCATGTTCAATCAGCATTATTCTTAATTTCCCTTTATTATTTACCACTAAATTCACATTTTCTTCATGTTGCCTGTGTGCAATCTGCCTTTTTTTTCTTCATTTACATTATTAAATGGTTTTACATAAAAAAGAACAGGAAAAATTCCATCTTCAATGTCAATCAGGACTCTGAAAAGCAAAGATGCACAGAGTAATGAAACCGTTTCCGCCATGAATCAGAACAGATTGGCGCCGAAATGATTATTTGATCAACAGAAAATTAAAATTGAAAAACGTTGATGTTTTTCCATGAATCCCTTCAGGCAAAAAAAAAAAAAAAAAATGTCAAACACTTCTCAAATGTAAAGATTTTCTCTCGTTTTTATCATTTCAAACTTCAAGCTATGTGTTGTTTAATATTGTATTAGACAACATCTTTATACTGCAGTGACTAGAATGGATAACAGTCCTCACACAGCATGACAGTAATGGCATGTGTGTATCCTCCATGTATCCTCACATTTCTCCTGGTGGTTGTTGCTGCCGGCGGCTGTAGAAGTGATGGAGAGCTGTTGAGCGTGAGGTCACTTAGCTGGAGCGCAGCAGGCAGACAATGCCAGGTGTTTTATTGAGAAAAGGGGTCAACTGACTATTCTTAAATGTAAATGTAATAGCTTTTCTGTGCAGGTGGTGTTTTTAAAAGAACAAGTGTTCTTACAGAGGCCTGACCTTCAGACCTGTGAATAACCGAATATCAGCAACGCTCTCCAGGCTGCTAGCGCGCGCGCGTGTGTGTGTGTGTATAATACTGTGTTAAAGTGTCCATTAAAGCTGTGCGTTTCTTATTTGTGTGGGAGGTTATTTGAGTTGGAGCACACATCCATTTCACAATACACACACAATCTTACCCAACGAGAGGCTGCTGTGTTCTCATCCGAGCGCCTTTCATCACGGCAACAGACCAAAGACTTCCCGGCTAAATATCCTCAAGATGTTGATCTTTCCATCCACCCACCAGGCCCACCATCACTCTCTCTGCTTCCAGTAAATATTCAAGGACCGTCATTTATTGCGCAGCTTGGTTTCATCCGCTGTTAAATATACATATTCAGTTTTCAGCAGTGGAGGGGAGAAAAGGTAAATTTGCTCCAAATGTTATGTGGAACACAGGACTTGTATGTGTCTGGCTGCTTTTATATGTGTTTATTGATTTTTAAAAGAGATAGCCGACCCTGCAACCATAATGGAAACGTGTATCAGCACTCTATCACTGCTGGAAACAATGGGGAGCAGCATGCAGTAAAGCATAGGATATTGGCTTTTCTCTCTGTTTGATGTCACGGCTTGTTGTCTCCCATGAATCCCATCATTAAAAATGCATGCAGAAGATACTGGAAGCAAAAAGAAGAGTTATTCTTCAATTTGTCTCGAGGCGAAACTGTAGGTTTCCTAGCGGAGCTACTGTCCAGACCTCACCTGTGCTCGTGAGCTTTGGGGAGAGGCTAAAATTGTAGATACAAGTGGTTGAAATTAGTTTCCTTCACAGGGTGTCTGAGCTCCGACTGAGTGAGAAGCGCAGACATCCGGAAGGAGCTCAGAGTAGTTTGGATGCTTTGTGGATCCTTCCCCTGGAGGGTTTTTCGGGCATGTCCAACTAATAGCGGGGCAGACCCCAGAACACTCTGGAGGGATTAAATATGCCATCTTGCCTGGGAACATCTTGTGATCTCCCAGGCAAAGCTGGACAACGTGTCCGGGGGAAAAAAGACATCAGGGCCAGCTTGCTTAGTCTGCTTCAACCAAAGCCTGGACCTGGATAAATGGTGGAAATTGGATGGATTGATTTAAAGGGGACGTGTCGTGCATATTTCCAGATCTATATTTATAATCTGGGGCTCTACTGGAATATCTTTGCATGATTTACAGTTTCATAAAAATGTATCTTATACTGGCTCTTTTATGCAGCTGCTCAGTTCAGCCTCTGTCTGAAACAGACTGTTTTAGCTTGTTTCCTCTACATTTTTTAAAACACTTTTATTGTTATTAATGCAGCCATCTCATATTTGGAATAAAACTCTCAAAACAACCAGGTATGAGCTATTAGTATTTCCATGGAAACAATAGTATGAGAAGTTCAAGAAGCTGTCATGTGTGTGAATAAACACTGTTAGTCTGTATTTAAAAAAAAAAAAAAAAAGATTTCAGTCCTCCAGCTATGAGGGGTTTAATTCTTTTTTTTTTCAGATTTTTTTTTCCCCCTTCAACCAATTCAGTGTTTTCCATCCAACCAAATTATCATGCATTAATGTTTTTTTTAAGATGGGAAAGTCCAGCTGTTGTAATTGTAATGATATGGTTTTAACTCTCTATGCTCCATGTCTCCCCCCGCAGGTGATGAGCAGCCGCTTCTTGCCCTACGAGACCATCGTGACCGACGCCGTCCTCAGCCTGGATGAAGACACAGTGTTGTCCACCACAGAGGTATGTTGTTGAATGTTAAAAAAAAAAAAGAAGTATTTTTCTATCTCCCTCCTGTCTCTTTCTCTTGATATGCCGCTACTCTTGAGACAAAACAGAGTTACACACTCTCTCCGTGTCCCAAATGCAACTCTGATTGCGTTTTCTCTCACTTTTTTTTATCTCTTTCTGTTTGTCCCTCGTGTTTTCAAGTTATCGCTCTGCAGCTTGATTTTTAAATTGCTCAAACTACTCTCTCCCAGCACCTTACTTTTTTTCCCCTCTTTCTCATCTGTCTCTCTTTCTTTCTCCCCCCCGCCCCCCCCACTCTCTCTTCTAACTCATGTGTTTGGCATTTGTACTCTTGCTGTACCTCTAAAATTCCCTACTCAAGAACAGTGCTGTTCTGGGCATTTTTGTTCCACATGCTGTCGGGACTGTTCTTGTTTTTCCCTGGGACATGTTTTGGCGCAGCACCATGGGAAGCCAGATGCTGCTTTGAACAGTGCAGAATTAAATCTCATAAAGGCTGTTTGTGCCGAGGATCAAGATGGCAAGGCAGAGCTGGCATCGAAGGGAAAATCCGGCCGGTGTTTCTCCCATAAAGACAGTTGGATCATGAACACACAGTTCCCAAAGTCGTAGAACCTGGGGAACATCAGTGCCAGTGCAAGAAATTAAAAAAGAAAACCAACCAGAAATACCATCACAGATTTCTGAGTAGTTCGCCCCTCAAAGCAAATAAAACCAGCTTGAGTGCGCAGCTTGAAATGTGACATTTTTGGCCTCTCACTCTCAAGAACAACATTTAGTCTTTCTTCCTCTTCAGCCCTCTTCACCCTGAAGTGAATATGGTGAAAAGAAGAGATATCCATCATAATAAAATGTGAACCGGCATCCAGTTCTCCTGAATTATGTCGGTTATTATGGTCGAACTTTTCAAGCAATGCCTCCTTTAAATATGACTCACGCCGACGTTCTGATTCAACTGGAAACTATGTTGAATTATGAAGGCAAGACGCCATCGAAATGCTGTTTCCTTGTGACTTAAATTATCCTTCAGCTACCTTTTTTCTTGCATTGCAAGCAAAAGCAGAGCTCCTCTCCTCCTTTGGGGCCTCATATTCACAAATTCTGGCAGGAACGGAAGATAAAACTGACGTGTATTGTGTTTTATGGTGGATTTCGACTTTTATTCATTAGTATAGACACTCACTCGGTGTAGTGTTGTGTGGTAATACGCGGTGTAATGCAGAGGGGGCTGTTTGTGTAGCCGCCGAGGCCTTTTTGATGTTTTCGTCTAATTATTTGATTGAACGCTTTGATCGCCGCCACAGAAGTCGGCTACAGGCGGCTGCTTAAGAAACTGCTTTGTGTTTGATGAGGTTTTGCTTCTGTGGTGTTTTTTCACTGAAGTGTTGTTTGAGCGCGCAGCTCCTTTGTTGGTTCTCCTTGTTGTCTTTTCTTTATTGCAGAGAATATGTTGTAAATAGACGTATTTAACTAAAAAATGGGTTTGAAAAAAACAAATTTAACTGCTCAACAGTTTTCATGATTTCTGTCTGCGGTAGTTCTCCTTTTTGTGCAAGTTTCAGCTTCAACATTATGCTGCTTCATCACAGTGAACTCTGGGATCTTTTCTTTCGGCGCAGGTGGACTTCGCCTTCACCGTGTGGCAGAGTTTTCCTGAGCGAATCGTGGGTTACCCTGCACGCAGCCACTTCTGGGACAGCAACAAGGAGCGTTGGGGCTATACATCCAAGTGGACCAACGATTATTCGATGGTGCTGACTGGAGCCGCCATCTACCACAGGTACGCTACCATACACGCTTCACGCAGCCCTTTTCTGATCTCTAAAACTTGCCTCCAGTACAGCTGTTTACCTCCAAGTGAAGCCGTTTCTCACTGTTTTGCTCTGCTCTGCTCTTTTCTTTCATGCTCCTTACTTCTGTTCTGTTCCCCTTCTGTTACATGGGGGATCACAGTGTTGCTCTACTCCGCTCTCCAGTGTTCAGTCGTCTTCCTTTTGATACAACACTTTGATGCGGTGATCTGTAGATTATGAAAGTAGGTGTGATGTTCAGTGTAGCACAGCCTCGGGAAACCAGTGTTTTGACACTGGGTATGTTTTATCCCCCCCCAAAAAAAAAAAAATGTCAATTTGTCTGCTACACAGCATTTCATAGTTATTGCATTTAGTCATACGGCAGCCCTGTCAGCTTTAATATGGCTTCACTCAGCTGTGATGGGAGCAGTCCATTAAGCTTAAGTCAGCCAATCACTGCAGCCAGACGCTTAATCACTTTCAATAAGTCAGTTGTTCAATTCATCCACGAACTTGAACTATCAGACAGTTGCACCATGAAACAGAATCCAGAGTTGTGTAACCTGGAAGGTGAAGGAGTCTTTAAAATAAGTCGTCCACAACGTACTCGGCCGTCAATGAAGGGCTCGTCTTCACGTGCACGTTCTCAGGCGTTATCTGTCTTCTACAAGTCTACATGCTCAGCGTTGTGCACAGATACTGAAGTACAATGTACATCTGTTGGCATCAACATACCTTTTAATGTGTGTGCTGGAAGAGTCAGTGGAGGAAGAAGACCACCACGACTGATATATACATTTAATAAAGTACATTGTTAATACTGCTGCGTCAGTGTGTGAGCAGCATGTTACTGTTGTAGCTGCTGGAGGTGGAGCTAGTTTAAACTACTTTATGTGCAGTTTAGTGGTTAAATCTGAGGCGTCATGAGACGATTAACAGGAGAAGAAAAACAAAGTTCTGACACATAAATTTGGATTCATTTTTCAGATTTTTCTCAAATCTTTGCTTCTTTGTGAAATATTGGAGAGTGTTCAGTTATTTAACTGCTGGTTTAATCTTTAAGAGTGTAGTGGAGTTCATTATATGTTAATACTTGTCCAATTTTAATTTTAAAAGTAATTATTAACTACATCTGTAAAATAAATGTAGTGGAGTAAAAAGTAGAATATTTGCCTCTGAACTGTGGAGTAGAAGTATCAAATAGCATAAAATGGAAATACTCAAGTTAAGTACAAGTACCTCAGAATTGTACTTGAGTACTTGAGTAAATGTACTCAGTCACTTTCCTCCACTGGGAAGAGTGTAAAGTAAATGAAGTACGAACCCTAAAATGGAATAATCAGCTTTAAACACAGAAGCAGTTTTTATTAGAGGCCTTACAAAGAAGAAAGAAGAGGATCAACAAACTTTGTATTGTTTAGTAAACTTGGTTTCACAGTGTGACGTATTCACTGCGTCATTTCCCACGTCAGCATAAACCCCTTGATGCTGGTTGAGGAGGAGCTTAAAACATGTTGCAATCCAGAGTAGCTGCTGATCGAAGTCTTTCCTGTGTTCTTCGTGCACATATTGAGCCTATTAAACTCTTCAGCACTTCAGCAGAGTTTCTTGTGGATTCCTGGATCAACAAACCTCACCTGCAAATCCTTCAGTCTGCTTTATTTACTGTTTCAGTGCTTTCACCTCTGTGTTAGGTTTTAATCAGCAAGGTATTTTTTGACCTTCTGGGTCACATATACACAAAAAAAAAAAGTTTGAAATCTTGGATCTGAGCACGTCTGCTCCTCTGTCAGCATTTTTGATATAGGAAACCCTTCTTGTATGTGTTTTTGCAGCATATTTTAGCCCTCTTAGTTAAATTATTTAAAAGGGCTAAAACACAGTGTGGCTCAGGAGAGAAAGAGCATTAATCATCCACTAATCGCAGGGTTGGTGGTTCGATCCTCAGTCCACATGTTGGAAGTGTCCTTGAGCAAGTTGTAAAAGCTTCACTTCACCATTAATCATCTTGCTGAAGGATACGTGGCTGCTGATGGTAATAAAGGCCAACTCGCCCAGATTGGCTCCTTATTCTGACTCGTTTCTGTCCTCTCTTCCAGGTATTACCACTACCTGTACACCAACTACTTACCCACTAGTCTAAAGAGCATGGTGGACCAGCTGGCCAACTGCGAGGACATCCTGATGAACTTCCTGGTCTCTGCTGTCACCAAGCTGCCGCCCATCAAGGTCACACAGAAGAAACAGTACAAGGAGACCATGATGGGACAGGTAACAATGCGCGGGATATTTTAAGATTTTAGAATAAGTATCGAAACACTTCTCATCCCTGGATCTGCGTCTTTTTTTTTTTTTTTTTTTTTGTATTATGGCATCTTTGATCTAGATGGCTCATTAGTGTTTGATGCTTTTTATAAGAGATGTTGCTCCAAACCAGGACAGCTGCCAGTTGAAAGAATTGATTTTTTTTTTTTTTACATTAAAGGAGAACTCATTACAGCATATGATTGAACTAGTAACAATTTTACAGTCTTGGATTTAAAAAAGCCCTATTATATAATCCACTTTGATTTGGTCCTGCTTTTATGTAAGCCAGAGTTGTTTTCTTTCCACTGTGTGTGTGTGTGTGTGTGTCATGGCCTTTCAGCTGGATCGAACTCCTCCTGCTTTATGAACAGCATGAATTATTCTAACTGTTTGGTGCGGGCCACGGCCAAGTCACTTACAGTGGGGAGACAAAGGCAGAGGAGTCGTGTCAGTTTAAAGCCTGACGTCATACTTTCTAGTCCAAGTATAGAATATAATCCAGCTAATGATTTATTGAGAAATGTCAGGCTTCGTTCAGTAATGGTTTTATCTTGTCACTGTCTGAAGTTGGATGATGTGATTGAATGAAAGACGATTGTTATTGTTGGTCTCTTTCATGTAATGAGAACGTCTCTTTCCCACCACTGATCTGAAGCTATGACTCTTACATTTTATTCTCTTCTTTGTCCCCTCCAGTCTTCGAGGGCTTCCCGCTGGGCCGATCCGGACCACTTTGCCCAGCGCCAGACCTGCATGAACAAGTTCGCCAGCTGGTTTGGCGCCATGCCGCTTGTCTACTCCCAGATGAGATTGGACCCCGTCCTATTCAAGGACCAGGTCTCCATCCTCCGCAAGAAATACAGGGACATCGAGAGGCTCTGACAGGACCGGCGCCCCCTCGGGGGAGACCCCACGCAGGGGGAGGCGCGAGAGAGAGACTCGGTGGAGAGTAGAAGGAGTAGTCGGACTACAGCAGGATGGACAGGGAGCGATGCCGCTCTGTCTTCCACTCAGCACATTGCCAATGACCACAGCGCCGCTGCTGCTGCCAGGACTTGACGCAGGAACGGACAAACAGGAGACAAGCAGATGGCGTTTGGATTTGGAAAAACACAAACACAGACAGACAAAGAGAAGTACACAAACTGACAGACATGCCAAACAGTACTGTATGTTCGCAAACGTGCAAACACACAGCACACACTACTGACGACGAGAACTCTTGGATAGAATATTTTTTTGTACAACATGAACAAGGACGACATTGACTTTCCTGCTCTCTCGGCACATGCGCAGGACGGTAGAAGAGGGAAGGTGTCCGTGATTGCAAACCTGGCAACCCCCGCCCCCACCACAGATCCTACTGGTAGCCCCTAGCAACCCCGGTCTGCATTACGATTATGATACTGGATTCACTACCGACCCCCTGCTTTAAATCCCGGGGAAACCCCTGTTCTTCAGCTGATTTGATTTCTGTACAAATCGGCTGTCTGGTATCACTGTTGATCCTCTGTGAGAGGGCTGAAACGAGAGCGTCATCGCTTTTTAAACACTTTTGGTTTCGAGGAAATAAAAGTAAACGGCATCGTCCAACCTGTCATTACAGTGTCCTGACAAGGTTTTTATAGCAAAGCAGCCATTATTTCCTGATATTCTCAGCTATCGACACACATCCTCGAGCCTGAAGTCTGAAAACATCGTCTGTCCTCTTCTCGGTTCATTCCTTGATGTGCTGATATGGCTTTTATAATAGTCTATCTGCCTCTCTGTTATCACTAAGATAAGATAGAAAAACATCTCGTTTCATATCCCATTTCCCTCTCATACTCACCACGACTGTACTTTTCTCATCTTTTTTTTTTTTTCCTCCGCTCACTTTCATCATCTTTTATTTCCCACTGCAAACTCTCTGTACTTTCACTCCTCTGTATGTGTGTGTACAGCGGAGTACATTTTCCCCCCGTCGGAATGAGCGAAATGAACATTTCTGGATGAAATGGAGCAGAACGTTGCATTCTAACCCAAACTCGTTTCGCCCATTTATTCCTCCTGCACAGCCTCGGAGCACTATCCTTACGGGGAGAATCAAATTTCAGACCGTAGCAGGTTTTTAGTGACCGGCGTCATTTCACAGGAGTGCTTGTAGAGAGTTTTTTTTTTTTTTTTTTTTTTAACGCTGAGCGCATCAGTGCCATTCTGACATCAGGGTCTGCCTTTAAAGTTGTTTATTGCACATCACGTTGCCTGCATCAGTTTGAGACGCCTAGATGCTCTCGTTTTGAAATATTCTAGTCATCAGTCCAATATGGCCCTCCTGCCTCCATGATTTTTATTTTTCCAGTGACATATCAGAGGACCTCGGAGCCATTAAATTGACAAAAGGTTTTCTCCTCCGTTTGTCAGCCACAGATAGGTTTAGGCTTCAATTAGGTAAACCTATTTCATTTGGAGTGCTGTTTTATTCCCGGGAGACAAGCTGTTGATGAAACACTCTAACATTATGGACCATTGTGTTGTGAAAGCAGTGACCCACAAACATAACCCGCTAGCTAATGCTAGCCCTGGGAGGACAGCTTCCACACACACACACACACCCTCCCCTGCTACTTAATAGCTGCATCTCGCTCACATCCCGCACATCACACAGCCTGACATTTTGCACCTTAAATCACCTCATCGGCATTGGACAAACAGATCAAAATGTTAAAATAACCAGCCACCTTTAATTGATCGTTTTTGCAGAGCTGAGCGGCCGCACGCTGTCATTAGGTCTGCACGCAGCATGCGGCCGAGAACACAGAGTCCACTCACACGTTTAGTTTGCAGACACTTGAATGAAAGCGGTGCGCTTTTAGTGGCCTTTCTGTCAGGCAGGCATTCAGCACAATGTCTCAGCCAAAGCTGCTCTGTGTGTGTGTGTGTGTTAAATCAGTCGCTGTCATCCACATTGTCAATATCAGTGTCATACATTCAATCAGCTGTTTTACTCATTGATTTGTTTCCTTTTTGTTCTGCAAAGAGTTCATGTGAAATGTATTGTAAGCCTTTACAGTGTCGACAAAGGTGACGCTCATCCTCCGAAGTGTCAAATCCAAATGCTACTACGGCAAAACTATCATATAACCCAGCCGGCCTCTCATGTTTTGTTTTGTTTTTTTGTTTTTTTTTCTTGGTCCCTCACTTCATTGTTTTGAATATCATGTTTGTATTTACATCCTGGTAATGTGCTCATGGGACTTTAAGTTTGGAATGTGATTTGTTTGCCAGGAGAGATTTATGGTATGTTTTTAATGTGGAGTCACAACAACAACAAAAGAAAGTTCATCTACAGAACAGCGTGTGATTCTAGAGGGGAAAATACTCCTCACTTTGTCTGCATCTGGTCCTTATTCATCTACAGAGAACCATATTGTTTGAATCCATATCAAGGCCTTTTATGTCTGATTGTTTAAATTGCTGCGGTTGATCATCTCCAGAGAGCCGCGTCCCCCCCAGCTTTGCAGATATTCGCCAAAAACACCGCCTATCTGAAATCCCCCCCCCCACAACTCTCAGCACTGTACAATGACATATTTATTTTTTTTAAAACAAAGGACTTGTGTACGATTTGAGATGACGTGGCGCGAACACGAGACCCGATCCTCGCATCGCTGAGGGGAGTTAATGGTATTTATTCAGTTTATTTTCTACACGCTGTGCACATTAATCCGCGCAGATGCCGAAATACAGCTCATATTATGTTTCACTCTGCATTGGCTTTCCCGGGGGAAAACATCTATCACGCTCTCGCCTCTTTCTCATACAGAACTCCCCAAGAGAGATGTAACAGTTTCAGAGTTTTAAGTCTTGAGAAGATTGCATACAGCAGTGATCTAATATTGGATTGGCCCGCACCATCTTGACTCTCCGCGGGAGTCAAATTGCAAAAGTCCCAATAAAGACTACGCCAACTGAAACATGGAAAATAATAAGCAGCTGGGTCCGCTGTACCAGATGGAAACATTTTCAGATCCTGTTGTAACATCACCCCCCACCACCACCACCACCCCCACCCCCCCATGCATACAGTAATGGCTCTGAGGCTGTGACACTGTATTTTAAAATGCCTCTTTCGCAGCTCAAATCAGATAACTTTGCAACAGGAACTGTTCCATCTTTCGGTGGGCGAGCTGTAAATCACTGAGTCCGGAGCTCGGTCAGAATGTGATGGATGTGATGTGGGCCACCAGGAAAAAAAAAAAAAAACCTCTGCATCCGCTCAAACGCCTCTGTCATGTCCGTCATTTGATCAGAGGGGAAATTATGCAAGCTATCATTGAGCGCTTCAACACAGATGGAAGATGGTTTACCCAAAACGTGCCAGGCAGTTGGTGTTTATAGTGGGGGCAGCGTGTGTGCTGGAAACTAGTCTGTTCTTGATTTGTGCCTTTTATCAACATTTGAGTTCTCAACACGCCGAGCACTGTCTGTCCTAGACTTGTTATTTCCAGTAGACAGGCAGCAATAGCATCGCGCGCGGGGACAGAACAGCCCCGCCATCATACACTGGATGAGTCACAGCTTCCATTCTCTTATTACGACACCCCGTTTTTTTTTTCATCTTTGTGTTTGGACACTGTTGTTAAGGCAACAACGCATGACCACTTCCTGTTTGGGATTATTTATCAGTGATTGGCTGTATCACATCATCAGCAGTGATATCTGTTGATCTGTAAGGACTCGGTCAAAGCCCAGCTGTCCTGATGCCTTCTCCTCCCTCCTACCTTGTAATTAACAGAAGACTTTTATAGAGGTCACAAATGAAATAGATAAAATGCCAATTTTGTAAGAATGATTTATAAAAAAAAAAAAAATAAACTCATATTTGATGATAAAAGCAAATCTCTGTGCTCTTTGTTAACAGGTTGTGTTTATTGTGTGATAGAAGATTGTTCCAGTTGTAGAGATCAGCAACTTGAGTAATAATAATGATGTTCAATGAAAACTGCTCTCATTGGACACCACGAGTCCCAAGACTCGTCTCCAAGGTGATCAAACAATTAGGGCTGGGTATCAAACCACAATATTCTTTTAAAAAACAACCAAAATATGTCTCAGCAAATGAAAATTGCCATCAAATGTCTGGTCAGATTCATAATCTTGTTTAATTGTGCTTTGTTCAGAGCCCAAATTATTTCTGAGGCCAACTGATCAATATTTGAGTAAAAATGATGGAACGATACATTGATAGATATTCTTGTTACCGTGAAAGCTACTGTGGGGAACATTTTACGGTTGAAAAAAGCTTGTCAGGGTTTTTTTGACGAACTTAAAACTATTTAAAAGTGAAACCTTGTAGAAGTTCCTGATCGGAATCAATATTTTTCTAATTTTAGTCTTTTTAAGCAAAGTTCCTGTAGGGCCGCTTATGTTAAGACTACACTCGACATTTGGGATCTTCAACATAGGCTTCTTTTGTTAAATTAAAAGACGGGTTCTGAAGCCAAACATGTTTATATTCCTCAGAGAAAAACATTTTTTACAAGTACAGTTTTGCTATCAATACCAAAACTCGAAATTTTAAACGATAGCTAAACCACAACATCCTGTTTTTTGGCTCTGAAAGATCAAATGTGTTTGCTGTGACAGGCACAAGCGCAGAGTCTGTGCTGACTCAGGGTTTTTTGTTTTTCTTGGGTAGCAAACATCTGTCTGGGCCTGGTGAATCTTAACCAAAACATCAGGTTTTTGGTATCAACCCATCAGACTTACTGTTTATCACAGAAATTCATCATAGCAACATTTTTCCTGAACAATAACTGTAGACACATGAGAAGAGAATACGTGTGTGTGCATCTTTTGTTTTGTGCACACAGTAAACATCAGAGTGTAACCCTGCACATTTATATTCGCTTCATCGTGTGTGCACGGACAAGTACTCGGCCCCTCACCTCTGCCTCAGCTGAATGAGAACACACTCCATTTGTACAGTAATAATAGTCCCTCAATGCTGCATTGCCCTCAGAGATATAATAACCACCCCTGTATTAGACCACTGAGGAGGGGTTTATTAGTCACTACTCAGAGCATTGATTTTTTTTTACTCTGCTGAAAGCCTC
Organism: Scomberomorus guttatus; assembly: GCA_038419695.1. Taxonomy (NCBI): domain Eukaryota; kingdom Metazoa; phylum Chordata; class Actinopteri; order Scombriformes; family Scombridae; genus Scomberomorus; species Scomberomorus guttatus. The sequence goes on from CM076461.1 coordinate 9,069,448, forward strand.
TTCGCTGCTCCAATGCTGCATGTGTCCTTCTGCATCTCCCTGAGGACAATAGCTTCATAACACATCTTAGATATGATCCTGGCTTTGCTCTGAATTATTAAACGCACCCATATCAGACACTGATATTCTCATGCATATCTGTGACCTGACAGTGATGCCACATGAGTGTGTGTGTGTGTGTGTGTGTATTTGTGTGTGCGCACATGTACTCAGATTTTAGCTCCTGTTTCATGTTTGTGTTGAATTGAGGTCCTTTGTGGATTATTCTCTCTCTCTAACTCCCTCTTTCTTTTCTCTTCTATAAATTAGGGTTTTTTTGAAGGGTTTTTTTTTTTCCGTTAAGCACCCAGCGTAGGAAATTGGTCCTAACTGGCCAGAAAATAACTCATTTTTGGTTCTACTTTTAGGCCTAGGAGTCCTATCTCTGCTAATATTTATGAGCTCCAGAGGTGTTAGTAGGTCCCAGGAGACGGTGTTCAGGCAGATGTTCATTGATGAGTATGAGTGCATATTTTAAAATGCTATTTTGGCAAAAAGAAATTTTGAAAGACCTTGCACTGATTAATTTTTTTTTTTTTAAAAAGCATTCTCTCTCCTAAACCAAGGTCCTTGCGATTTTACAGCAACAGGAAAAATGTAGCTTTGTGACGATTTTGGGTCATTAATTTCTGCAGTAATCACCCAAAGTCTGATTGCTTCTATAGCTCCTCAGATAATGTGCAGATTCATTTATTTCCAAACCACTCAGCACAAAGTCATGAAAAAAAACAAGCTGCGGTGACGCAAATTGTGGGTTTTATTTATTTAAATATTGATTAATTCATTAATTCATCTTCAAATTAAAGATGGCTGCGCTATATCTGAGAGATAGGTTTGAAATGTTACGGTGTATTTCCCCAACACTGTGTGACCTGATCATTTTCCCACCGGCGAGGGCACATCTGTTAACAAGAGGTGTAGCTGAAAAGGTGAACTGAACAGTGGAAGAGAAGATAAAATTTCATGCCCACAGCCGCGTTCGCAGCAACATCGCTGCATGTGCAGGATGATGTATAGGCAGCGTAAAAAGATGTGATTGGTCAGGGCTGACTATAGGATGTGTCACACAGCTGAATCAAATTATCTATTTTAAATTGTATATGCATTTATTGTTTAAGCTACATGAGTGCTGTGTCAATGTTAACTTACTATTAATTGGCGTAGGGCCGGACTTTACCAGGCCTGGGGCCCCAAACTACTATACATTTATTACGATGTTTAGATATGAAACATACAAAGTGATGTTGCTATTCTAACTCATTATACCCTGAAATTACTTACAAAAGGCCCCCAAAGAACTTTTAAAAAAAAAGCATTGTCAATGTGCGACCCCGACGCAGAAACTCCTCGAGGTAACGTGCAAATCAACACATCAAACACTGAGACAGAATTATCACAGAGCACATTTTAAAGGTAAAAAAAAAACAAAGAGGAAAAGTAAAGCAATCATTGTAAAACTCACAAAGGTAATCTGCTTTTCAGTCGCTCCCCCTCAAAACTACTAGCAGTAACAGTTACTAACACGTTCCCGTCGCTTCGACTCATTTGTTAGATGATGGAAGCACCGACACTCTTCCTCCCCAAAACTCTCATGAAAACGGACAAAGAGAATGATGATAATATAAGAAAAAACTGCATTCAAGGAAGAGAGAGTGTCAACTAGCAGCCTGTAAGAAAAGGAAAACTGCTTTGAGGTCAGAGGGAGAGGAAGACAATGTGCAGCAACATGCTGCTCCCAGTGATGGAAGTATTCAGAGCCTTAAAGTAACAATACTGCAATATAGAAATATTCCGTTACAAGTCAAAGTTAATTTTCTACTTTGCGGCTCTTGAGTGTCGTAAAACAGCAACGTCACACTCTCTCTTCGGAGTAGTCCTCTTTGCTTAGAGTCAGCGTAGGAAGCTTCATAACTAACTCTCCTGTTCTACTCTGAGGTAGGAGTGTTATTAGGTTAACTTTCAGCGCGATTACTAAGAGTGATTCTGAGATGCTTCATAAATACGGGCCAGATAGACAATTACAGCACAAAGCAGCATTGACTCTTTTAAAAAAAAAAAAAAATCACAGCAAGATTTATACTGTAGATCAGCAGAATCTTTAACAAGGCATCGTAATGAAAGGTCAAGTCCAATCAGAGCAAAGCATTGATGAATTTACATCAAATAACCATTAAAAATAAAAAGCAGAAGCAATACAATAGGAATAAGACTCAGGATTTTGCCACAGTGTATGTCTTTCTTATTTAAGTTCAGAGGGACCATAAGTTTTGGACTTCAGACAATTCTAATACTATGAAATAGTAACAGATGTACAGAATATGAGGATTAAATAGAATATATCGATGTGTCTCTACAGGCATAAACCCTAAATTGAGCTAGTACCTACAAATAGATAAAACAATATATCAACTCTTCAGATGAATTCAAAGTCATAATGCTGATTGAAATGTAGAATATCGAGGTAGACAGACTGTTTTCTGCCATCGCCCGCAATGATGTCACCAGCACCCTCCCATCCCAGTCTTCAGGGGGCTTGCTCCTCACTTCTCCTGGTGTCGAGCCCTTTTGTCTTCATTTGTTTCCTTCCATTGTTTCACTACTTCTTCTTCTTCTTCTTCAGGAAATGGGTTGATATTGCCAAAGCCCCCAATTTCTTCCGTAAAGTGCAGCCTCAGTCAGTCTGTGGTACCCTGTCACACGTTCCAGTTAACGACCATATCTCCCTGTCTATTATTTGTAGTGTGTGTGTGTGTGTGTGTATGCGTGTGTATGTTATATATATATATATGAGTGAATGTGGTTCAGCTCCTGACGGCCAGCATGGAGTTGATCTCCCAGATGAGGTTGCGGAGTTGGTCCATGATTTGCTTCAGCTGCTGGTTCTTCTGCTTCAGTTTCTGCAGAAAAAATTACAAAAAACTAAATTTAACATATATTCAGATCCAAAAGAAACAAATATGAACGCCTTAAAAACCTAAAAATCATTTTTTTTAATCTACTGAAACAATTAAACTACAGGGTTGTTTTTTTTTTTTTAATTTATGTTGCACATAACACTGATATTGAAAAGCAGCTGCTACACTGTACTGAAGGCATTTTTCCCACCAGCGTCATGCTGTCATCGCAGCATAAAATTCACACTTCCCACCACACATTCCTGTAAAATATAATTTACTTAACCATATTACAACAGATTCCAGATGTACGCGCCGTCCTAATGACTTTGCTGTTTTGCTGCTGGCATGAGAAAATCAACAAGGAGGTTTTGCACGGCAGGATTTCCTGTGAGAAAGATGTTTCAGATTCCCTTCTTCAAACTTAGTCCAAGTCACACTGAAAACAATATAAACCAAAGGAAGAATAACTGCTGTATTCAAACTATTTTAATTTTTGAATGTGTCAAGGTTTTCATGCTTTAGCAGTGTTTAAAAAAAACACTTCAAGGACGAGTCAAAGGGCTGAAACTATTATTTTTATTATCGATTAATCGATTAGTCGTTTATATAGTATTGTCTATAAAATGAATATAAATAGAAGAAACCAGAAAATATTCACATTTAAGATTCTCTAATGAGAGAATTTTAGTATTTTATTCTTTAAAAAAATGACTCAAAACAATGAAGCCATTCAGCTGTTATTGATCAAATATAGTTTTCTTAACGTCAAAATTAGTTTATGATGAATCAACCCCACATACACTGTCCCGCTGCAGTAAATACTCACCAAATACACCAACATTTATATGAATTTGCAGCTGATTTACTCTTGAGTAACATTTGCTATGAACTACCATACCAAGCTGATGAAAATATATATTTATGACCTATTTTTAAGTAGGGATGAATGGAGCTGGGTGCCACAGACAGGGTAGGGGAGGCAGAGAAGTATTGAGAGACTAACACATGTTGGTTTTGGTCTTTTCATGGGATTTGTTGACAATACGAAACATCCAGAATAACACCAGCCTTATCCTTTAACAGTATGTACAGGGCTTTGAAAGGGACGAGAATTAATAAAACCTTGAAAACCACATTGCGCTTCAGGTATTTCTTCTATTCACATACAATAATAAGACAAAGTTTTACCCACCTGCCCCCTAACCTCTCCCCAAACACCGCGTACTTCAGTTGACTTCATCAATCGTAGCCTCCGCTAATCACTAAACCAACACATCTGGCCGGATTCGGGGGTGCACAAGTACATCACAGAGGAGCAAACAACCCAATCTCCCTGTCAGTCACTCAGGGCTTTGAGCGCTGATTGCCTCTGAATGCGTTACCCAGATCTCTAAGTCAACAGCTGCCGTGGACTGAAGTACCTCATTGCCCAAGCTTTATACATAAACAAATAAAGTCTCCTGAGCTGCTGCTGCTGCTGCTGCTGCTGCTGCTGCTGCTGCTGCTGGAGAGTCAGAATAAATACAATAAAAACAGGTACAGCTGCCAAATCTGTGCCGCCTTTGAACAGTAAAACGTCTACATTTGGAGGTTCGGGCAAATTTAGCAACAGCAGTACATCAGAGCTACTTGCTCAGCTTCTTTTATCTGATAGATAGCCAGAAAGAGAGAGAGAGAGAGAGAGAAAAGAGGAGAGCTCCTTCACTCAGGAGCTACTGTATCTGCAGTGCAGTGAAATCTATTAAGATTAAATCCATCTCACTCTCTCGGTAACACTCCTTTAGCCATGACTAATTACCAGCCATTTTTGCAGTGCAGATAACACCTTGAGCAATCGATTTCACACAGCTCTCTTAATATCAACTGTTTAGCTGATTGTCCTTGAAGATATTCCAGAGTGGAACATTTGGAAGCCTTCCAGTCTCTCTCTCTCTGGGGGGCTCTCGCTGCTTCTCATGCTCTCTCACTCCGTCTTTCTCCTGTATCCCCCCCCCACCCCCACCCCTGCTTCCTTTCTCTCTCTCTCTCTTCGACTTTCACTTTGAATCAGAGAGTGTGTGTGTGTGGATATGCCTCATTACACTGACGAGCAAGTCTTGAAATAACGTGGTCATTTACTCTGCATTAATGAGATGATACCCTAAGCCTTTGTAATTCCAGTCAAAAACTTTTTAAACACAAAATACGACATTTGACCGTTTTTAACGGCAACAATTTTTTTTTTTTTTGTACATGAGAAAGAACTGCACCCACAGACGTGTTTTTCATCTCACTTTTCGAGTGTAAACGGGTAGATTTGCCTTCAAAGACAAAAGTTGTCACTTTTGAATCCAGATTCTTCCGCAAAAAAAATCTACTCTCGGCTTTCTTTAAAAGCAGACATGAAATTTCACATTTTTCACAGTGGAAATAAGACTTCGGAGGCAGCGAAGCCTTCACGGCACCTTCATTATAAAAAGCAGACTGGCATATCTTGATATATGAATAACAAGACTGCTATTATCACAGAAATTATTCCGCAACCTCAGGGAGATATAATTCCATTCATAACCTCATAATTAGCGTAACTCTAATCCTTCACACCTATAATACGATGTTTGTAAAAAAGGGTATACTACAGAGAACAAAGCAGAGGAAAGGAGCTCTGAACTGCGAGGCTCTCTTACACACACACACTCAAACACCTCTTCAGGAATCCGGATGCACTACCTCATTTCTTGGCCTGCCACTCAACGGCCGGGCACCACAATAATGTTTTGATGCTTTTTCAATCCGCAGTAGGCCTCTTCTGACACGCTCTGACACTGCATCAGCCTCGGCAGGGTGGCCAGTCAACAACTCATGAAAGTAAACAAGGAAGCGCTGTCTGAGATCCTGTCTCCAAAGGCCTCCTGCAGACTGGCAGACTGCCTACCTGCTTCACATAACCTAGAAATGCTGGCAGACGTCTGCGGATTGGTGGAGGGGAGAGTGGGAAAAGCACAGTGACCCGAGGTGGAATGAAAATGGAGAATGGCACGCACACACGGGAGACACAGGGTGAGTGAAAATGTGTGTGTGTGTGTGTGTGTGTGTACACGTGAGTGTCTGGGAGTGCTTCCGGACAAGTGTTTATTTGTGTGCGCACTTGTAAATGTGTTTTGCATGGGGGTGAGCATGAGGGTGTGGCTGTATGTTAAAATTTTGCTTATGTAGAAAAATGGCGGTGCAATATGGCAGGCTCTGTCAAAGAGGACCCGCTCCCTATGTAGATATAAAGGGCTCATTCTAAGCTAACAAAAACACAACGTTTCTTACTTTCAGGTGATTATACACTAATTAAAACATACTTATGAATATTATATTCCATTTCTGCCAATAGTTCTTACACACTGGTCCTTTAACACATTACACACACACTGTTAATTAGTGAGCTTCAGAGGGTAAATAGATTTTAGCTTTTTCCCCCAGTTTTGAGTCTTTATGCTAAGCTAAGCTAACCGGCTGCTGGCTGTAGTTTCATATTCTAGTCTAAGACATAAGAGTGGAAACCATCCTTTAATCGAACTCTCAGGGAGAAAGTAAAATATGTCAAACTATTCCTTTAATATGTGTGTTCAAGTGTGCGCTAGCTGAAAAGGAAGTTCATATAAAGCAACAGTGTCCAACAACAGGAAGCTCTCAGGAGCACATCTGGGCAGAGGACAGGCCAGGGTGAGATCTGCTTTTCAAACACACACAGACAGTCTAGTCGCAATCAATCCAGGCTACGTGTAAAAGTAAAAGTCACATGGACTCATAAGTAGTTTGTTTATTGGACAAGAGTTTTGGCAACCTGTCATCTCAAGAGATTAAACATTTTTGGCAACGGGGAATCAAAAAACAAATCCGATTCCAGTCCCTGCAATTTAAGCTAAAGCATGATGGACATGTCAAGAGTTCCAGTCTCTGATGTAATTTACCTCCTCTTCATATCCAGTGAATAAATAAATGTCGAATATGAAAACAGTGGAACATTAGAGTCACACTGTTTGACCTAAATTCATCTTGTTGTTACAGGTTTTCCAAGCTTGTGAGACTGTGGGTTATCAGGTGTCATCATGTCTAGTTTAATTTCATTTTTAATTCTTGAACTGTATTTTAAATGTCTCTGTAAATCATTTTAGTCTGCAGTCAGTTGTTTTTAATTGTGCCCCATAAATAAACAGACTTGCACTTCTACATTTAGGCTCTAAGCAACCGCTGGCTGTAGTTTCAGTATCTGATGCATTAATGACCATCAGCTTTAACTATCAGTTTGGATCTCAGTGATAAAATAACAGATTACACAAAGACGGGTAATGCATATCTGAGAAATGATTAGATGTACAAGTATAGGACAGTGGCTCCGTCGTTAGCCAAAGCCTTTTACAAAAAAAGAACAATTGGAAAAGGGAGAAAGAGCTCTTTGCTACCAGGACAGATGACAGTTTGTTTAAATGACATGGATGAAGGGTTGTTACTCCATCTCTTCTCTCCTTCTCTGCCTCTCCCTGTCTGACGCTCTCAGATTCCCTTCATCATGCTCCCTTTCTCCGCTACTCGTCCAAATCAGATCAAAGACGCCGTCCTCAGTAGAAGGGTGAAAGACAGATGTTAAAGAGGAGGAGAAGAAAAAAAAAAAAAAAGCTGAATTTTTCATCTAAAATCACTTTATTAAAATTCTGCTCCGCTGAAACTTCGCCACAAGAGAAGATTTAACTACTCTCTGTGCGTAATGTCAAGACAGATCCCGACTCGGGCCACCAAAAGACATCCCCTGACCTGAAAACCATTAGTCACAAATATATTCATACACACATCTTTGGCCCTTTGGATATCGCTTTCAATTAAAAGTGAATAGATTTCTGCAGCTTCAATACATCACTGTTCAGTTGCTGATCGGATGCAACAAACCAGTACAACATCGTAATCTGTAAAACACTTGGGATTTGTCAAAATGTAGGCCATCAAAAAACAGGGTGTCTCCAGGCTTATCAAGCTCGGTAATTGGCATCTCTATATTAATTAATTCTGTTGCATTATCTCCACATTAAAGGATTTGGGGAGTTTTTTTGATCCATTAGACATTATAGAAAAATCAAGCTAATCTTGTAATTATATTATTATATGAATGAGATGAGGTATTCATCTGCTTTTTAGCCATTTAGCTCGTTTCATCTGCGATTAAAAACATGACCACCATGCTCTCTGAGCACATTAAGAACCCGAGCCTTGTTTTTTGATGAGCGGCTTTGAGATAATGGCTGGGAAGAAACGACTTAGATTAAAATATACACGCGCACACTTGTAGACGCACAAGCAGAGGGGGAGAGGAGGAATATAGCAAGTGGAGCAAAAACGTGCCTTCACTCAGGATTCCTCTGCTAATCCGTCCTGTCGCTGGCGACTCAAATCGCAGCTTTGACACCGACGGATCTGGCTGGGAATTACAAGTATAAGTGTCTGTGAGTGAAGAGAAGGGATTAGGGAGATGGTGGAGGAGAGGAAAGGAGAGTAAGAGTAAGAGGAAGAGGAGAGGAGAGGAAGGGGAAGAGGACGAGGAAGAGGAGTTTGTGTTTCAGCATTAAGAAAGTGCTCAGACTTAATTTTTTGCTGCCCGTAACCACCTTGCACCTGCATTTTAGCAAATACCTGACCAGTTTCACAATAGATCGTGCTGTACAGCGTGAAAAACTGCCAGAGCTGGAAGAAAATTAAGGACTTTATTCTACAGCAGCCTGACAAACATCAACCGCTTCTGTATGTAGTTGCACTAATTAGATCAGTTCTCCTACACAGCGCCGGGATCAGCCGGTCATGGAGACTGGAGACAATGTGTTGGTATTTGTGTTTTATTACGTGAATATGATATCATAACAAAAGTTAGCGGAGCGTGACTGTTCAAAACATTATTTCCTCATCCAAAACACAAGTTGTGCTTTATTCCATGTTGAATGCAAAAATTGTCATCATCTGTGGAAAATGCAAATGTCAATAACTTAATAACCTTCATCATGGTACTGATAAGTTAAGCATCAGAGCTTTTGAAATATTTCACCATGGAAACATCAAGATACTGCTACGACACAAAGTAAGCTAATTGAGCTAGTTGTACTGTAAGCTTGTTAATGCTATAAGTAAATTTGCACCATATAACCTCCTCAAAAATGTGGCCGAGTGTTCCCAACTTTGAAAAAGTTATACCAGGCAGTGTGAACCCATCAGGACCGCTGCTATTGCTGGCTATATATATTTATAATAGCAATAGCAACCTGAAGAGATAAAACTATAAATGGAACAAACAAAAAAAAACGGGCAGGCCGAATAAGGTCAATATCACTACTGCCTCCGTCAGTGGTGATATTGGTTGAAACCTCCACATTAACATCCACACACTCAAAAGTACATTTAGATTTCAAAGAACAAAAACAGTTTTTGTCTCCTCTGTTGTGTTAGAGAGGTTGATGCAAATCCAGCTCTGTCCTCAAACAGTGTGACAGTGTATCTTGGCAGAAATGCAAGTCGAATTTAATTAAATGTTAAGGTTTATATTAAGTGTGACAAGAACTTGGAGAGGAGCCTCAGCTATGTTGAGAGGTGCTCTTCCAGAGACCAGCGATCCCCTAAATTATGCAAAAAATGAAAAATGTCCTCAAGGAAATGCAACTCCCTATTAGGCAGAAGAATTAGGACACACTGTTTTTAGTAAGGAGCGTGTCTACAGTAAAGAAAAGAATCTATATGCAATAAACTAACCTGTGAAACTACTGTACACCTGTCCATACAGGCCTCCGATTGGTCTTCTAGCCTGTTTATTTAAAAAAATCCACCTACCAGCTCCTCTAAAGCACACTGATTAACACATTATATCTTGTTTGTTTAATCTGTACACGAACCCAAGTCTAAAAACATACCCTTTTTGTTTCCTTTGGACAGAGCCAGGCTAGAAGTTTCCCACTGTTTCCCATCTTTATGCTAAGCTAAACTAACCATCTCCAGGCTGTAGTAATTTGAAGCTGTAACCCTGGACTGGGAAATTGTGATGGACATTTTGCATTTGTTTTTACAAAGCGATTAAGCAAAAACATTATCGAAAGATTAACCTGTAATGAAAACACTTGTAAGTTGCAGCCCTATTCATGTAATAATGTATTTGAAGTACAGGAGCACAGACCCACAGTCAAACCTGCTTCTACATATTGCCAAATTGTACTGAATTGGTACGCAACATGTGTTGACACTAATTAACACTATTTTACCATGTCAGGTAATATCTAATGTTGATTCAGTTTCATTTTAAATTGATTAATACATCTGATTTTAAATGTCAGTGTTTCAAGTCAATTATGAATGCTGCCAGGTTGCACTGCAGCATGACATGAGCGTGTGTGTACTTAAAATCTTCCACCAAAGTGAGATGTCACTTGAAGGAAAACACATTGCCCACTCGGAGAAAACTTGTAAAAAGCACAAGTGAGTTGGGGGTAAGTAAGCTGCTTACTGCTCTGTGCCCTGCCTGGGGAACCCTGTGACACTAAGTGGGCCCTGGTTTACCATCTGACAGTATACCCACAGGGAGTCAGTCCAAGCTGCTTTAATTTGCCTGACGTCAGTTTAAAAAAAGCCTTAATTGACTTTATAAACTTTATGGCTTTTTCTCAATGGGAAGGTTTAAGTGCCAATGTGTTCTGTGTTTGGCATGGTCATTCCCAGGGGACTGAAGCCCTTTAAAGGGATTTTGAAGGCAGATAAAAGCTTTCTCTTCCAGAGGTGGCAGAAATACAATAGCCATGTTGTCATCCTTGCATACACCTACCGACGGGGTTCTTTCAATACGTCCTCAGCATTGAGGTGGAAAGCCTGCAGTGTCAGCCGACTGTTGCAGAACGGTTGCAATCGATTTAGCCTTTTAGAAGTATCTGGGGCTAGGCGCCCCCTCACTCCCTCCTAAGCACTTGAGTCTCTGCCAGGTAGCCCCATCGATTGGGCATTCCTTTGTGATTTGGTTCCCAGTGATAATAAATGAGGGGCAAGAAGGTTGGAGTGCTGTTGCTTTAAAACCAATGATGGGCAGCCAACCAAGTGACTTAACCATCAGCAAAATTGCACATCAGAGCAAAATCCAGAGAACACAGATATGTTTACTGGGTATGGGCTAAGTGACATGTTAAAGAAGATGTCTATTTCACAGCAGAAATCCTATTATATTAATCATACTAATTTATCTGTTTTGCAGGGCTAAGCACATTGCACACAATATTGTGCCGGAGTACATATCTAAGTTCATACTTAGTTCAGGGGAGCAAAAGTGTTCATTTGTGTACAGCAGCAGATAAGCTACAGCAGCTCGGGAAATGATAAGCAGAATTAAATTTAAATCACAGTTTTCTGGGTTTCATAATAAAAGCACCAACAGGCACTCACCAAGCTCCGAGTTACAGACAAGCAGGAAGCTCTGAAAAGTCTGAAAAGTGAAGCCAATGCTGAAGTGCCTTAAACCTGCATTCTCTCTCATAGCCAGCAGGGGGCGACTCCACTGGCTCCAAAAAAGAAGTCTGATTGTATGTAAGTCTATGAGAAAATTACCCTATTTCTCACTTGATTTATTACCTCAGTAAACAGTTTCCTAATGAGTTTATGGTCTCAATCGCTAGTTCAAGTCTTCTTCAATACAGCTTGATGTTCATTTTGTAAATTATGGCCCCATTTAGAGTAAAATAGACGATAAAGCAGCGTATGCTTTAGGGCGTGGCTACATTGTGATTGACAAGTCACTACCGCGGCGACAACGTTGGTTACGTAACGTAATCATGGCGTAAACCCAGATTCACAGAGTATAGGCGTAGCTGCCGCTATTTTCAGTTCATGAAAGTTAATTGTAACATTTTGGTCGCCTAAAAAAGTCTTGTTCAACGTTCAGTTGTGATAAAAGACCCTCTAAGGAGTAGGATGTTCAGTGTTGGAAATATACTTTCCGGTAAGTACATTTTGTTTTAATGGTTTTAAGGCCTTTTTTTTCACTGGCACAAATTAGCATCAGCATTAGCATTATCACAGTTAACCATAGACTGTAAATGCACCTTGCTAACCAAGCTAGCAGCTAGCGCTAGGATCAGCTCCACCCTCTCGTCCTAAATTGGTCACTTCTGACGATGGTCAAACCACCAAACTCGAGGCTTAAAAACGGGCAGTCCACTAAACCACCAATATCTGTCTTAAACAGTGTCAAACGGCTGAGGCTTCCTGCTCACTCACTTTAATTAGAGGACTTCCCTTTTTGATATTTCTGCTGCTTACTAGCTAGCTTATAGCAGGGAATAAAGATGGAAGTAGAGTTCAGTTTGAAAGTAGCTGCAGACTTGCTGCTGCTTGAAGGACTGCTTTTTAGACTAAAGCAGATAATATGTGGATGTTATTAAGTGTGCACATAGGCGTGTGTATGTATATTTGTTTACCAGTGTGCTTGTGTGAACAGTAGGTATGACTGCGCGTGTATCTGAACATGCATAACAGTGTGTACTTGTGAGTACACACATGCACGTGAGTGCCGAGAGCTTGAAGTCAGCATTTGCAGGGTGATATCCCGCCGTCTCAATCTCAGAGCAGACAGGACGTCTTCCTTTCATCTCTCTCAGATGTCTGTCAGGAGCTTATATCATATTCTGAGGCCACACTCTAAGTAAACATGATACTTCAAGGGTTTTTAAATGGGCAGTGGAAGGTTCCTAAGAGGTTGAAAAAAAAAACCTTTGATTTAAATGTAGTATTCTTCATTTGCCAACAACAGTTCTTCAGACATCAAAAGCATCTTGTGACTCAGTGATGTGTTAAAATGGTACAATCACTCACACGCACTTCAAATCAGCTCCCCTATGGCACCTCTCCAATGAAGTAATATTGGTTCTAATTACCTCTATCGCTTTAAGAGTGAAAGCACCAGTAGGGGGGGGGATAAGAAAAAGAGACAGGCAGGCAGATTTCTGCAAAGATAAAAGAGAGGTAACTCCAAATGAAAACCTCCAATCCCATCGCAGGAGATGTTGTTTATCTAGTGCAATAAAGACGATGTTGAAAAGAGAACAAGCATGTTACTTGTGCTTCAGTCTAGTCAAAACTGCAATAGACCCTTCACATAGACATAAAGCAGTGCTGGCAGAAATGTTTGCACCTGAGCAAGCAGCTTTCTCTTCACTAAATAAAAAAAGTAGAATGAAAAATGATGACAGAGTTTGAAAGAAAAAAAAAAAACAAGAGGGCTTTCAGGTGATGTAACATGCCCTCTGGCAGTCACAGCGCAGATCCTCAATCAGTTCTTGACAACAAACTCTGACTACAGCTAAATCTGGAAACAAATGCACCTTATCAGACCATAAACATCCCTTACACTGCACACAGGAAAGCTCGTTGTTGTCTTTTGTTGTCTGCTACCTGTTTTTTATTGCTACTGAATCGAGTGCTGAATCCTAAACACATATGGTTTGATATAAGCATCTAAACTCTGCTAAATCCACCATGTAAGATAACAAGACAAATACCTGTTAGCTACTCCGTCCAGTCAGTCCTGTGGCATAGTGGGGCAGTGAATCCTAAAATGTGTTGTAGAATTATTATTTTGTTGATTAGCGATGCCTCCACTGCCTCGTTTGAGTGACAAGCTAATGTTACCTACAGCATATCCACAATTTTTTCCATCTAGAGTGTGAAATCCAAAATGCTTACTCAAATTACTTCTCAAATGGTTTGGTGTTAGGATTATTGGTTCACAGTGGCTTGTTAATGAAGATAACAACAATAGCCTAGCTTACTGACTGGCTCGCAATGGGTCAGAGGGACAGTACGTATATTAGGAACCCCCTCCCCCCTCCCCCCCGCTCCCGAGTACAAGACAGCCTGTTGTGTTTACTGAGAATTTTGAATTCGAACACATCATTACAGATCAAACATTTAATTTTTTTTCCATGTTTTTGAATATCAGTCCGAAGTGACAGCCCTGTGGCATGTAGGTTGCTACTAATGGTGCTATAGAGCAATGTTTTGATGAGCCGGTCTCAAAATCTCAGTAACTGTCACACTGTCAAACAAAGTAAAATGTCCGCATTGTGACCCTAGTTCAGTGATAAAATTCAAAGCCAGCGTCTTCATGGCTTTTTTTGGCACTCAACACACAACTCATCAGACAGTTTGTTTGGTGTGGAGTTGTTAGGCTGACAACAATGTGACACTGTGACAGAACTGCAGCTGGAAGCGAGAATTAAATTGAGAAAGCAAAAGACAAAGGACAAAAACATGTAAATAATGATGAGGGTTTTGCTCAGTGGACAAAGGGGAATTCAGAGAGAAGATTTTGTACCAATGCAGAGTTAGTATTGTTTTCATTTAATTAATGAGCCACAAGGTGTGAGGCTTTGCAACATCCTTATTAAGGACACATACAATTTGTTTCTAATCAAAATGTTTAATTTCAATAAAACAGTGTTTACTTACACTGAAACTCCACAGGATACTTTTAATTGAAAACAATTCCTTGGCGGAGTACCACTGCAGATCCATATGGTGGTGAGCATGTAACTGTGCCTAACACTGCACCAGTGGAGGTGGAACATCCGTGGATACGACTTGGAGAGAAGCCAAAAACCCTAACCTGCTCCACAGAGACTTGCACTCCAGATTGTGCTAGAAAGTGAGGAGGAAGGGGGTGTTTGTTTTTAGACGCCTCACTCCACAATCCCACCAATTCTACCATCTACTGCACCACGTCTACTAGCACTACCTCATTACAAAGCCCTATGTTTCAGCTTTTATCTTTCACAATCAGTAATATCCTTTGTGACTAATCAGAGAAACTAAGAAAGACCTCATACTGATGTGATTGATGCCAATCTACTAAGGTGCTAGAATCCTTTGATCTACTCCAGCATGTATTTGAACATTGATCAAAAACATCCAGGACGTACTAAAGAATCTATTTTTAAAGTCAGCGCTACCCAAGATCAAGTATGTGTGATCATATACTATAATTTTGCGTTTTCTTTGATGCAAATGTACAATTTGAAGTCTTGTAATACCTAGAAGATGTTTAAAATGTGGCTTACTTTTTCTTACCTATGTAAACTTGTAACCAGGGAAAACTGCCTTGTCGTTTATGCTCCAAATGGATGCCCGATGACCTGAGAAGTGCCCCAAGCCGAGGTTCCTTTAAAAGTAAATTAAAAACATCTTTCTCTACTGGAGCCTTTGGTCTTTTATGTGAACGTACGTCTGTTTGATGTGTACGCAAGTCTTCATTGTATATTCCTATTCCTCTTTACAGCAGAATGATGCTTTCGGTATAAAAGCATCAGAAATAAACAAAACTTGCCTTGATATGCCTTTTAGTTATGTTGTACAAGTGATCTACCAACACCATAACTGTCAAATGGCGTGCACAATACAACACAACACACACAAAAAAGGGGTTTCCAACTTACATCACACCTCTCTTTCATGTAAACAATGAAGCTGTAAGCGCCACAACAGTTAGACAATAGTTTAAAAAAGCTCTGCACCTCTAATTGCTTACATAGCCTTTACAGTGTAACACAAAGCAGAAATAATTGGGGTTGCACTTCACACTAAATGCAACAAAATGCTAGGAAAACACCTATTCTCCAAAAAAAAAAAAAAAAACAGCTCTGATTACTCCTCCGCAAGAGCTTTGTGGCTACACTGCCCCTCTGACCCCAGCAAAACAATTAAAAAGCCCTTGGCATACAGAGAACCTCTAATGGGCCACATATGAGGCTGCTAATAAGACAGAGGTACGGGCACCTGCTGTGCACAGCCTACTAATTCTGGAGCAGGAACATAGTGGTGGAGGATGGGAAGGGACCGATAGAGGGAAAGAGGGATGGAAGAGAGGGAGAGAGGTATAGAGAGGAAGGGAGAGAAAGTGGAGCACAGCAGGGGGTGGCGACTGTGGGAGTGAGAAGAGATATAAACTGAGAGAAAAGAAAAAAGAAGGAGACGGGGAGTCAGAAGAAGGCAGAAATGCAAAGAAGGAGATGGAAAGAAAGAGAGAGAGAGTATCTGCCAACCGAGCTGCATCCCTCTCACCCGGTCTTATTACAGTTAGGAGGTTGCGTTTGTTTATCATCAGGCCTCGGCAGACTCCCCGCCTGCTCTTCAGATAAAACTAACCTCCAGTGCCACTGGAATTCATTATACACACTGAGCCGGCAGCTAGCTCGCACAGGTCTGGAGAGGAGAGAAGAGCAAAGCCAGACAGTGGATGGCTTTTCTATTTGAAATTACAAACGCCCCCCCCCCTGCTTTTAATTTCTCCCTTTCTCATTTGAATAAAGAGGACAGACGCGGTAATTAACGGGGTATTAGAAAAGCAAGGCAGTGTACAGTGAGGGAGGGAGAGGAGGAGGGTGAGGGGGCATGGGGAGAGAGAAGCGGCAGAGCTGGAGAGATAGTAACTAAAAGAGGGGAGAGAAAGAGAGGAGCTGTGGAGAATTAATAACAGGCCAGATCTCTCCAAGGCCTCCTTAATGGGCTGTGACAGGAATTTATTCACACTTAGGCTGGTATTAAATCAAACGCGAGGCGAGTGGCAGTGGCAGGCTGCAGCAGAAGGGTGGGGCAGGGGGGGAGGTGCAGCAGAGAAAACGACAAGGGTCTGCCATGTCGCACAGGTCCAGCATTACGAACCCCGCTTCATGGTAGAGGGTCATCTCCAAGGCCCCTGGGATAGATAGAAGGATGGAGAGACAGAGCAGGCAAGAGATGTATGAAGAGAACAAACGATGAGTGATGTGCCAATGACAAGACAGCCTGTCCCACGCCCCAGATGGAATGATTATCAAGTAGTCCGGAGAGCCGCTATGAATCATCCTTCCTCCATTCTGCAAAATGCACCGTCACTCAGCCAGACAGCCAGCCAGTCACTCAATCTGTCAACCAATCAGTCAGTCAGGCAGGCAGAAAGGAGGCTGGTTTCCACCGACTTGGACAGCACTTGCTACAGACAGCTGGCGAAAATGGACGCTGCTCCAAACACAAAGCGCCGTCCAAATTAGCGTTCAGAGAAATATTCTGCTGGTGAATATATTTGTCATATTCTTTGTTTTCCTTCATTAATTGGCGTGTGACCAGTAATGTAGGATATTCATTAGGGATGTAATTTGTGGTCACTTGGGTGCCACAGAATTCGGTCTTTTTTTATTGGAGCAGAAACAGTGTGGATGACTGGGGACCCTGAATTGATATGCACAATCACATTCTACGGCACCAGAGGTCTGCGCCACAGAGATTGAACAATCGCAACCCATTAGGCACCAATGAATTATGGCTAATGCGTCTTAAACATTTATGCAAACACTGTTGACTTTCACACATGCTCAAATAAAGTTTACTTCTTCATACACACGCTCACATTTGCATAAACTGCAACTCACTACATACTACATGCATGAGAGTGAGCATTGAAAGACATGACAATTGGCAGCCAACAACGCCAAAAAGGCACACAATCACATTTCCCTTAAGGCACATGTAAACTAGAGGAACAGACACAAAGACAAACACTTTCAAGCACACTTTAATTTAAACACGTATTGTCACACACAGCGCGCTTCCTAGTAAAGACACTTGTGGAGAGTGATGAGTGCGATGCCTCCTCCCCCTCCAACTCTGGGCAGATTGCATCACCATCCGTCAGCCAGACTCCGACAAACAGCAATTACCCCAATCGACAGATAACGAGAGCAAGGCTATCACTCACAGCCAGGACGCCCCATAAAGCAGCCAGACATTACCATGGAGGAGTCATTTATCTGCCTCTCCTCTAGCCATTCCCCTTCCACCGCCACTCCACCCCTCTCTGATCTTTACTTCTACTACCTGTTCAACGGTATCAGCTTGGGGGGTGGGCTTCAGGCTTCAGCAGGAAAAGGGCAAGGATATGGCCGAGCGGGAACTACCACGGCTTGAGGCTGAAGCCAATGCAGAAGCACCTTCCAGTGCAATGCCACCGACGGCCACTAGATGCTGGCTCCAAGAAATCCCTGACACGCAAAAACTAAGGGCGTTTTCCCGCCTATAGCTTGTTTGCTTTGGTCCGAATCAGTAAATGAGTTGCTACTTTGTTGTATTTTCCCTTTGATTCAGTTTGGTTTCACACCGCAAAAAAACCATGTGGGAGCTATCATTCTGTTCATCAATCAGAAATCTTGTGGGGGAAAAAGGAGAGTTTGTTTTTCAGAAACGGCAGATAGGCTACAACATTTATAAAAGGACTTGATTTTCTTTCTCGCCTTTGTAAAACAGAAAATAAAACTAATGTATGAACCGTAGCACTCAGGAATATGAAGGTATATTTGTTCCACACAGGAGGGTGGTTAGTAGAATTGTCTTTTAACATATTTTCCATTAGCAATAAAGTGTACTACTGTTATTACTGAAATAAACAACGTCTCTCTCTCTCCTTGCTGCTCTCCACGCCTCCATGGTGCTGAAAGATGCACAGTAGCGGCTACTTTTCAACTGTTTTCTTATTATTCATATATTAATTAATAAGAATAATGGTAAAGAAAAGCTAAATCAAGTGCTTTATAAATGTTGTATCTGCCATTTCTGACCACGAAAACTACATGTTTTATTTTTTTATGTTGGTGCCCTCCCAGCATGGCAAATGGGCAAAGTGATATATGGAAAATCTGACCCAGTCGTTTGGTCCATATACCAAGCCAAAATATGCAAGCAGAATGGCACATTTGGCACAATGCACTTCAAGGCAACGTCTAGAGAACAATGTGTTGCTTCACGTTACGCTAAGAAGACGTGCTGCCTTCAGTCGGCTGAAGAGGAGAAGGGAGCATAATGCACAGCGCAGCTGGCTACGGCAGCTGGTTTAATCCAAAAAATGCACAATGCTTCCTGCAGTTGGGTCGGATCTAGGTCGGATCAAGTTCATACCACAAACGAACCATACCAGAGGTATTTTATAGACCAAACAATTCATCTAAACAATTATCAGCAGATCAATTTACAGTGAAAATATTCTTTGGTTGCAGCACTAATGAGTCAACAATGACTCATCAGCAATCAATAGTGTGTTTACACAGCAAGTTAGGGTCTGACTAGCTAATTTCACCAGTTCTAATTGGTGTCTTGATGGTGTTTTCTAAGGTTTTTGTTTCATTAACGTTTAAAGACATGCTTGTTTTAATCATGTTTGCCTTAATTGACATGTCTCTCAGGATAATACACAGTGTGGTGGTTGCCACTTTCTCCACCAACCCTCAGCTCCTCAGCTGCCCCTAAAATTGTGTCCAGTAACCAAAAAAAGAGGGTGGCGAGCATTGAAGCCAATGTCAGGCGTCACAGGTTCTATGTCAATATTTCCTACAGTCTACAGAGGAAGCAGGGCTTGGGAAAGGGCTACAGGCAGGGATTAGGTAGGGATTGGACGATGTGGACATTTAGGGATGGGCCAACACTCCTGCTTTCCATTATTCTCCTCTTGTGAGCACCGAACACACACTTCAACGGCTCTCTTCAGATCATTCTCTTCTGTCGAATGGTAACTAGGGTGGTGTCTGTTCCAAGGTTATTTCACTCAGAACAGAGCGCACAAAAATCCCCATCCATGGATTTAGAATCCTATTACCCTGCCATCATATCACTCTGCCTATCACCCCTTCCCATGCAGATGCATTATATCATTGTTCATTATTTACAGCAGTGAGTGAATTTAAATTTTGATAGAAGTCATCTTTTCAAAAAATCTACTTTGGGCTTTTCTAAGGGGAAATATGAGGCTAGCAATCCTAGACCAGTGTGACATATCAGCTGGAGAGTTTGCAGCATGCTTGGACCTATCTTTTCACTTATGCATCAATCTTTTCTCTCTCTTTCTGTCTCTCTGCATCTTGTAGCAGAAGGCATCCTATTTCCCCTGCTGCAGCTGAATTTCATCAGTCTTCTGTTATTCCTTTTGAAGACCCTATCTGAATGGGAACGGCTTAACTCTGACAATCCACAGCTGTCTACACATCTATCAATCCATTCTTTCATCAATCTTTAACTTATCTTCTCTTTCCTGTACATCAAGCAGCCCCCAGAATCTCTGTTACTGCTGTATACAAGTTTCATTCATGTCAAAAACGTCATATAAATGTTTTTTTTTTGTTTGCATTTTGCTACTTGTTTGGTTGTATTGGTGTTTTTTTTGCCTTAGTGTTACCTCGTCCTTTACCCTCCACTTCACACATCTACCCTCTCTGACAACACAACTATCTGTCTGATCATCCATCCATCTTCCAACACCTTTCCCACCTGAACAGTCCACTTCTCTCTCTCCTTTTACTCAACAGAAGGCTTTCTCTCCACCTTTCTCTTTTTTCCCCCTCTATTGCAAATCTTCCCTTCACGGTAACATCTCTCTGCCATTTAGCTCTCTTCCTACCCTTTTCTCCCTCTTTTTTTTAATCTCCTTCCCTCTTTCCTGCCATCTCATCCTCCTCCCAATCATTCCTCTCTCACCCAGAACTATCCTATCTGGCTGGAGTGACTGCAGCAGATGTAGCCAGGCCACAAACATCTGCTTCCCCTGTCCTGCAGCATCTCTACTCTGCTGATCAGACTAACCGCTTTAACTCCCCAAAGCTTGCTGTCCTTACTGCTGCCTTAATGTGCAGCTGGCCAGCCTGGGCAAAATTACAGTTAAATATGTTGCAAACACATGAGGCATCCACTCAATTTCACCAGAGGGCCAGATTGGAAATCTGTGTTTCTAATAAGTTCAAGTTTTAGCCTCTGGCTAGGACTGGGCAATATAAACCATATACACTGATCACAATAGAAAATTTCCTTAATAAGAAAAGTAGAAATATACTGTCAGATAATTAGGCATGAGAGGCACGCTTCCTCTGAGGAAACTGTTTTGTGTGAGAGTGTGAGAGTGACAGCTCAGCGGTCACAACAACCTTAAATATGGATAAACAAAGTAACAAGACATTGGTGCAGTGGTATTGCTTTGGCTACCTAAGGCCCTATTTGGCCACTAAGTGAATAAGACAGTCTCAAATAGGATTAAGCACCGAAAGTCCGACACACAATGTTGTTAACTTAACCAACAATCTGTGCCAACAAAGACAGGAAATACCACAAACTGATTTTATCACCATCCAATAAAGCGTACAGTCTCGAAACACCAGCAATTAGACCCATCCCCTCGAATGAGCAGCATGGCTCTCAGAGAAACACCTCGGCAAAAAAATGTAACATAACTATGTGCTTTTTGCTAAAAATAACTATCCCTTAATTAAGTCCCCCTAAAAATCAAGACTAATCACAAAGATGTAAATAAAGAGAAGCAGACAAGGTAGAAACAGATATTTATGTGCTCAGATAATTTAGATTTAGCTGTAAATCATTATCAAGGCATCCTTTATATTTCATACATTCAGTGTATGATATATTTTATTTTAATAAAAGAGAAATATACCCATCTACTGTATATATTTTATAGTATGCAATTGCATAATAAGGTCTTGCTATGAGTTAAGGATTGCAGAATGTGAGGAAAGCTTGCCCCAAGCGAATTTCAGTAGCATGTCTTCTCAATCTCCATAGACTTGGATCATTTGACAGAACTCTATTTGCATGCTAATGCTTTGCATAGGGGGAAGGTCACATCACAAACAAGGTTATTTATCACATCCATACACACGTCTCTAATAGGACGAAATTACACTCACTTTCAAGTCTAGTATTTTATGTACTGTCACTGGAGCTCACAAAGATAAGTGCAGTTAAGATGAAATGAGGCAATACTTTTATGCGTTTGTTTTTTTGTTTTTTTTTTGCGAGAATGTTGAAGACAAATTTCTGTATTTCAGTCCAGTATTGCTTTTAAAAGGTATGGCAATAAGGTTTCTGTTATTTATCTGCCACAGTATCAGCAGGCTTTTACAGTGCTCTTTGTGGATATGGTGGCTTTATGTGAAAAGGAGATGCTGTTTGTTTTGGACGAGGCTGAGTGCAGTTGAATGCAGGGTTCACTGCAATGTTTCACTGTAGTGTTAACATTTAAAAGCAGCCAGGGGAGCTGTGCTGAGCTCTTAAAAATAACCAATTCTCATCTCTGCTGCTGCTGACACTCCTGACCTTGGACCATTATCATTGCAGCACACTCAGACGGCTTGGCATGCACAATCTGTACAGAGCCAGCACAATGCACATATATAGAGAAGAAACGGAGAAGGGGCTTTAGCCAGCATGCACATGTGTGAAAGCAAGCGCAAACACAATCGCGTCTCTCTGAAGAAAGAACAAAAGCTGTCTCACTCACTATATACACACACATATATATACAAACAAAACAAATCCATGACAGACAAGGTAAACTAAAAGGCCTCCTAAATAATGCATGATGTGTTTTACCTGAACCTTTGCCATGCTTCACTGTCCGTAACTACTGCACTCGGGTGAGATATGGGAACTGCTGGGAGGTATTGTCTTTGACTGCTGGCTGTTTACCTCACCTGCATCTACGCAGGATATAAGTTTCATCGACCCAAGGCTGATTTTTGCACACAGTGCTTTAATGTCATCTTGATGGGCCTGTTTCCCAGGAAGAGATTAAACGTAATCCTGGACTCAAAATAATCTATGATGGCAAATGCCAGAACATCAAGGGGCAGGCTTTGCCAGTGTAAAGAGAGCCTGTATCATGTCCCATCTGTCAGTTCAGCAATGCTATGCAGCACTGTGACAAAACACCCATATTCCTGCATTTTATCCAAGAATACATTGCATTTTTTCTTATGTAAATCAACATTTATCTCAGATTTGTCTTAAAGGGGACATATCAAGTACACTTCCAGGTCTATATTTATAATCCGGGGCTCTACTGGAATATGTTTGCATGACTTGCAGTTTAAAAAACTCCCCTCAGCCCCTCAGTTCAGCCTCTGTTTGAAACAGGCCATTTTAGCTCCTGTGTTTTTAAGGCCAGCCTCTGTACCCACTTTGTTCTGATTGGCCAGGCTTTCGGCAGCTCAAGAGGCTACGTAAAAAAAACAGTAGTAGTAGGATTTCACTTCTTTTTCTTGTTCTTTACTTGAAATGGAAACCTTTCAAATACATCAGTACAGACCGAAATATGCGAGTGGACAATGTGAACAACCCAAGGAACAACCTTCACAGCAACCTCAACAACAAAGACAGATGGATGGCTGTTTGTGGGCATGCAAAAATACTCCAATGTCATTAAGAGGAGAAAGTAGAGGTTGCAAACGGAGCATTCAGAGCAGGCTGAAGCCATGGCTTTTGACTTGCTGCATTTTTACATACGTTCACCTCAAGTTTAGAAAGTTTGACCATGTTTAACATAAACATCTGACATCATAGCAGTATATAACAGAAAATCACAAAAAGCATGATATGTCCCAGGGTTATCTCCCACTTGCTCCCAAATTTTGAACACATTTCAACACCAAATATTGCACTAAAAAGTTTCCTTGAAAACCTCTTCCACAAATAACATGTTATTAATATTCTAATGTTTAATCGCGCTTAATAAATGTTCTGGAGGCTATCTCTCTCTCTCTCTGTGCATCTCTGTGCTCATAAGTACCTTGTTTGCATTTGACTACAACTCAGGATTAAATTTACCTGCAAAAAAACTCTCAGATTTGACTGACAACATGGTGTGTCAGTCTAAAGAAAAGCTCTCTGCTCTGCACTTCAGAGTGTCATAAAACAACCTCTCTATCAGAGCTGGGCAAAAAACATATCTGATAGTGAATAGATTTGAAAAAGCTCTTAGGTGTGTTTGATGTCGGACACTTGAAACCACTCCAAAAGTGAACACTGCACTCACAAGAAAAAAAAAAAAAAGTCTTCTTTCTTTATTCAGCTACTATCTTGCTCAAGTCAGCTCTTTGTACCCAATGGTCAGCTCATCTTTCTTTCATGTTTGAAATATATTTATATACTATACAGCTCCTTATCTCATTTACACTGCTATTAGAATCTTTTCATGCACATTGGCAACAGAAAGCCATTCATTCTTACTCTTTTACGATCTGTGTTCAGTGGTGGAAACCAGACATGTCAGAATCATAGCCATGACACATTTAACTACCAAGCGCTCACAACCACAAGAGGGCTGAGATGTAAATTAACGGGTAGAGCTTCAGGCCAAGCTTTCATTTTCACCCCAAAAGTTCAGTACAAAACCCCATCACTGCTGGCAACATACCAATCTGGACGTCGGGCCTCACACGTCATTTTACCCTCATCCATGAACAAGACACCAACATACTTCAACTCTTTGTTAGGCACAGCAACATATGCCCTGCCTGACAAGGGAAATCCACTATTTTCTGGTACAGTACCATAGCCTCACATTTGGAAGTGCTGACCAACCACTTCATATTCTGCTGTGAACCGCGCCAGTGCAAGCTGTTGGTCACGGTGCTATGAAGCCAACAGAGCTACATTATCAACAAAAAGCAGAAATGCAATCCTGAGGATACCAAACCATACACAGTCCTCTCCTCAGTTCCACCAGAGATTCTGTCCTCGAAAACCAGAACAGAATCATTAACAAGGCAGAACCCAAACAAGTTTGACTTATTATCAATATTACACACACAACCTTCCCTTATATTTCACTTATATTAGGACAAGATGGCTTGTAGCAACAGCCTCAGCACTACATAGTTCAACTGTTGTCTGAGCTCCTAAGCCCAAACCTTATCTTAGAGCTTTGATGATTTCAGATAAGAACATGTAGATTATTGAAAAAAACTGTTAAATTTGTTGGTGTAATTATCACAATTTTCACAATAAAGAGTTAAATAATTATACATGATAACATACACAACACAATAAAATAGGTACACTTATGAACCGACCCTAAAAAAGAACAAAATGAAAAGTTCCTGACTGTTAAAAGACAAATGAAACCAGGAAATATGGCATTTAACTATGATATTATGATGGGGATTTATCATTTGAACACAAAGATTTATGAATTTTACTTGCATCACAAGAAAACACTATATATGTATACTTGGATTGAAATAATCAATTAATTTTAAGTCAGAATAAGAATTAAAGCTAAAGAATTATAGTATTCAGACTTCCAAACACACGGTATTTAAATGTGACGGTGCAATTAAATCTGCTTAGAGGTGCTATGTTTAAGAATTGTGAAGCAATTTACATGTATTAATCGCTTTCTACTGCCAATGAGTGAACGGATTGTAACATTACCTTAAAAAGACCTTCCCTGTCTTTCTCAGTTGGATGGATGTGCCTCTCTCTGGCACCAACAGGGTGCAACACTAGCTAACATTAGCTTAGAAATGGAGTCTGCTAACAAATGTCAACAAATGACCGGCACCCACCACAACACAGTTAGGTAAGCTAACATTGCACATGCCAAGCAATATATTGCACATGCAAGGCTAATGTTAGCACTGCTGCTCGCTTGCGCTGACGGAGCACAAGAATTTCTGATTCTTACATATAGAACCTTTAATCATGCACACATCATCACTCAGTCTAACAGCATTGTATGGAAGCCCATAGGGGACTATTAAAATGATAATGTAAACTTAAAAATGAAAATGTAATTCCACAAAAGTATTATAATTTTGTGTAAGTTATTTATTTTAAGTGTTATTTGAGTAAAAATGAAAATGAAAATGCAATAATCGAATTTGCATTTTCATTTTCACACACTTGTATGGGCGTTCTATGACTATTAAAATGAAAATGGAAAAGCTGATTGACATTTCATTTTTTTAAAGACTTAACCAGCTGTATAGTCGATATCATTCAAATGTTAATTCAAAGTTGAAAATTAAAATGCAATATTAAAAAATTTAACCTCATTTTTCATTTATGCAAGCAATATTTAAGTCACAATTAAAATGAAAATGCAATTTTCTAACAATTTGAAAATGAAATGAAAAATGCATTTGACATTTCATTTTTTCAAAGACTTAACCTGCTCTACAGTGGACAATATTTAAATACAATAAGCAAAACAGTGTCCACAGTCTGTTGCATTTACATTTACATGTCCCCACACTCTTTTGGGGTCACAATGAAAATGAAATTGCAATCTGTCAGTCCTCTCATCAAGGTGGGTCTTCAGTTAGAAAGTCAATCCTTCTCTGTAGGCGGGACACCATCCTGCTACTCCAAACATCGCGCAGCCCGGAGAAGGGTCTAACTGCAGTCAACTGTTTCACTTATTTCACCTTAGCAGTCCACCAAAATCTGTTTCTAAACAAATCTGAGGCAAGAAATGAGCAATCCAGTTGCAGAATCTTCACTCATATTAGATCTACAAGGCCTAATTTAAAAGTTTGTCCTGACTTTCGTAAGGTAAGGGCACTACTGTCAAGCTGCACAGAGCAGATCAAGCCTATAAATCTTGATGAAGAAAACGTTTTGTAAATGAGCCTCAGTAAAGATGTATAACGTTGCTCACTTTGTCTTTGTTAACCTGCTGGTCGTAAACACACCATGAGCAGCTCACTGGAAGCTCATTGGACAAGACGCACGCAATGTATTCTGGTTGTTGTAGGATTCCCCCTTAAGAGAGTATGAGGTATCTACAGCCTTTTTCTCAGTTTTCTCTAGTCATAGGGCACCAATTTCAAAAATTATACTACATGGGTGACCTAGTTTTAAGAAATCATCATATTCACAGTGGTAATTTTTTCCTTTAAAGCTGCAGGTTAATGATGGTGTGTAGAATAACGAATCTATAATGAATTTCATGCCTAATTATCATTTTCTTATCTTTAAAATTATATTAGATCCAGTGTTTCCCCTCAGATTAGTCTACAGACTCAGGTAGATGTGATTTTTTTTGTCTGGAGGCTGATGGGTCTCTTCACTGATTTGAAATAGAATTAAGTTAAGCTGTGATAAAGTTTCATGATATCAACTCATGAACCTTTATCAAAGCTTATATGGTGGGTACACAGGCAACCCATGCAGTTATTTTTTAACAAGTACCTTCTAATTTCTTTACCACTGGCAGGGAAGCAAACCTCTAACCCTGACAGTGTTGCTGTATTGAGCTGCAGAACACAATACCTTGTTGACCTCCAGGATTTCTCTCCTCTCCTCAGAGGCAGGGCGGCTCTGGCCGGCTGAGCGATCCTCGTGTTTGGAGCTGTCATCCTCCACAAAAGGTATCAGTTGCTGGAAGGGACAGCAAACAAAAAAATGGACTATATTATTTACTGTAAGCAAGACAACCGTAAGAGGATCACTTCCAAAATGCTGACATACTCAACTGAATTGGACTGCCTTAAGTTCTTCACTTACAGTGCATACAAGAATCACTGTGACAGTATCATAATGTTGTGGTGCTGTGGTGGCTATACTGGAATGAAACGCACTTGCTGATGCACTTTTCTCTTGTGCCTTTCTCCTCTTATTCGGTCCATGGTCCAAAGACAGCAAAAGCACTGTACTGCATATTCACATTTTTCCTATATGCCTGCTGAGTACAGTTATAGGTCAGAATAATGTGCGTATGGGCAATCTCGACCTATGAGTTGAGTGCTACCCTAAGCCCAAGATATTCCTGTGCTGCCTCATAATCTTGTTCCCATGAAGTGGTGAAAATGGGGATTCTGTGTAAGCTCTTGAACACAGGCCGAGTCTCACTCTTCTCTCTTGAACGTAGAGAGAGACAGGACAGAGAGAGTGAGAGAGAGAAAGCGAACGGGAGATTAATTCATTTTTAAACGCTCTGTGTGCTTGACCTTGTCTGCCTGACACTATAGTGAGGCTGATGTGAAAGAGCCTTCAGGCGAGGCGGCGTTCCTGAGAGCCGACAGGGTCACTGCCTGCTGCTTTACATCATACTGCCCCCTAGTGGTCACCTCAGAGAGGAGGAGAGCAGGAGGCTTGCTGCAGTCACACATCAAGTAATGTGTGAATATCTTGAGAACACACTGTTCCTGGTACAACAAACAGCCAGGACATAAAGGGTCTTATACTGAGAATGTGTGATTGATGGTATGAGTGATGATCTTTGCAAAAATACTTGGATTTTGTCAAAAACAAGCATGCCAGTACTGCATACACAGTGTAAATGTAGTCAAATGGTTTATGCTATTGTACAACAATTCCACACAAGACACAACTTTAAATCAGTTATGTTATAATCATCATTAGGTTAAACTTTGCTGATTTTCAACCAACATTGTATCGTTACAGTGTGGGTAGTATATGCAAATGAACAACGTTTAACTTCCGTCCATGTTGCCTCCACCCAGAGCTCCCCGCTCATTTTTCCAGCAAAAGTCTGCCGGGTGACGCAAAACGCATCATCCAGCAGACTTCGGAGATCTGCCTCAGACTACAAACTACGTTTCCTCATTTTCTGTAGTGGTGCCTTCAAGGACGGTCAAATGTGGGTCTTCCAAAACACTCCCGTCTACCATGTCATGCTAGCGATAGAGAAAAGCAGACACTAGAATATCATACTACTAAATACTTTAAAATATCATATTTGGAAGAAAACTAGATCCATGATACGAAGCCGAATATTGAACTGTGGAATCAGACAACAGTGTGGAGGAGGAAGCTATCACCACTGGAGCTACATTACAGCGGCAGCCGAAAGACAGGAGCTCCAGCTGGGGAGGCTGCTGCGGGACGACCGGTGCCCACCCGGCAAGGATGGTCAGAAAGAATGGAGACAGACTGAAAACTCTGCGCTTCAACAAACTTTGTGTATCAGACAGCGAACAGTGACTGTGACCATTCATCCACTATTGTTTGCAAAAACAAGCTCAAATGGAGACAGCAGATTCAGAGGTGTTTTGACTGTCCATCAGCAGCTCTGCCTTGTGTGCAGCTCTCGGTAAGTTTGAAATGATCGACATAACTGACTCCAGTGCGCCGTTTGTTTTATGATCCTTGCACACCGGTACATCCAGACTCGATGAGGAAAAACATTTTGTAAAGCGTCATTGAAAAGATACAGCGCTGCTCAGTCTTTGCTAAATGGCCGCTCTGCTGGCCGTAAACACACCATGAATAGAGTCAGTCAGTCTGATTGGACGAGACGCGCGCAATGCATTCTGGTTGTTGTAGGATTCCCCCTTAAGAGTGGTATGGGGAATCTACAGCCAACAGGTTTTCTCTAGTCATAGAGCACCAATTTCAAAAATAATTGCACATTTCTATTACATAGGTGACCTAGTTTTAAGATATCATATTCACAGCGGTGAATTTTCCCTTTAAATTTAAAGTTTCACTCTCTTAAAAATCTACATACCAATCCCGGTCCAAAATTTCCAGGCATATGATACCATGTTTAATGTGTTTCATTACAGCTGTGACGATAATCTGCAGTAATTTTTACACTGGAAGCAAGAAGTTCCTGTGGCAAGAAAAAACTAACATCTCCGAAGTTTCCTTTCCAAAACAAAAACTATCATACCAGACAAGATCACAAACACAGATTAGGTAGGAGACTCTTTTAACAACTAAGAAGCCAACGATAACTGCCATACGGTGGGAAAACAAACCTTGCTCCAATAACGACTTGGCACGATGCTAATCTAAATCGTGCAAAGTTCTTGAGATTATTCTGCTTGACTACACTGTTTGACCTGAGGTTGTGCAGCTGCAGTTTGAGGCCCTGCGGACACTAGACAATGATTTCAGTAAGCTGCTTCGTCTGGAAGCAATGACTGACTAAAGACACACAAAGAAAGTAGGCAGACAGAAATGTAGACAAACAGATGAAGACTGCAAGGAGATAGGCAAAAAAAAGTCTGATAGCCAGAGAGACATGGAACAGGGGTGAAGAGGGCAGGGAGACGGGTGGGAAAAGAGGACGACAGAAAGAAGTGAAAAGCGAAAACAAAAACTGAAAAAAAGAGAGAGAAGAGAATGTGAGAAACAAAAACGAGACAAAGAGTCCCAGAAGGGGAAAACAGAGTGACAGAAAGATGTAAAACTTTATGCTCCTGTCAGTTTCCAGGCCGAGCTCCACGCCAAACTGTAAGCTCTGACTCTTGGAGGGAGAAAAGACAGCAAGGACATGTGCAGGATATTATAATCAGACAAACTATGAGCTTGTCTCTGGCTCGAGAAAACTTTAAGTAGGAAAAGAGGAACGTTTTTTCATTAGATAATTTCAGACCCATAGCCAATGACATATCAAATTTTAAAGGTACTGGGCTGATTTTGGCAGCTTGTGGGGGGAAAACGAAATGTGCTGAGTAGGGCGGGAAAGATGGATGGAGAGTGTATTATGTGTGTGTACGTGTGCAAGCATATGCAGTGTGCGTACCCATGCAGCATGTGTGTGTGAGTGTGCCTGTGTGAGTCATAACCCCTGCCTCTTCCACAGAAAGATGGATGTGGTTTCCTGCCTGACAGAGAAGAATGGGGTAATGAAGTTCTCCAGGTTGCCCCGATGAAAAGGAAAAGGTAAGAAAAAAAAAAGACAAAACTGAAAAAAATAACAAAATGAAAAAGAAAATTTACGGGGTGGACATGTAAGGGCAGAGGGAAATGAAATGGCATGGCTGTTCATTGCAGGAAATGACAGAGGGGAGGAAGACTTGGACAACAGGAGAAAAGTAGAAGAAAGAGAGAGAAAGAGGGGGAAACGAAGCCAACTTGAACAAACCGACTGAAAGAAAAGGGAGGGAGAGAAATGGAGAGAGAGCTAATATTGAGCAGCTAACAGAGAGAGAGAGAGAGCCTGAGGAGCGAAAAGGTGGAAAGAGAGGGATAGGAGAGAGAAAATGGAAGAATTACATGAAGAAAGTGTGTATGAGTTTGAGAAAAAGAGGGAGGAGAAAAAAAACCAGACTGCAACGACAGCTGGAAAGAAAAAGAGGAAAGCGCTGACGTGTGCATTTGGTCCAGCTGTTCATTAAACGGGTCTGTTGCTAATTAGGCTGTGATGAGGTCACACTGCCCGAGTCATTGATTCCACTTCCTGTTTCGGGCAGCCAATAGTGAGCGGCTGTCAGGCAGGCACCTGAATTCTCCGGGATGATAAATGGCATGCGTGCCGGGGCCAAGATCAACAACCCTCGGTCCCAGACAAACACAGCGAGCTGTGCTATTGGCTGGTCAGCACTGGACTGGGTCTCAGCCTCAAGGGGAAATGAATAAACATTTAGATAAAGGTGGAAAGAAGTGGGAGATGGCGTACTGACTCAGAGGGAAAATGTCAAAGCGTGGCCCTCGTGGACTTTGATTTAGGGGCGGAACTGAAGATGATATAGACGGATATATCATTTGAAATGCTTCTGAGCAACTGTATTATTCAATGCGGAAAATGTACACGGTGGCAGCCATCACAAATTTGTTCCAATTTAAGACTGGTCTCCTCCCACATCCTCCTTTATCCTCAGTAGGAGTCTGGTGAGAGAGATTAGCTCCGAGCCAATCTGTAGAAATTGGGAAGGGACTGCCGCAGTCATAAATCCAATCAAACAGTGGTGGATAGCCTAACTGTAGCCCTGCATGGAGCCATACACAGTGCCTGTCCAGAGAGTCCAGTGTGTGCGTGTGTGTGTTGGTAAAATGCCTTTGTGCTAACATGCTACAGTGCACCACATGCATCTCTGTGTGTATGTTGTACAGTATATGTTTTGTGTGTGTGTGGGATACAAATGTGCGCACACATGTGTATTTACTGTGTGTCTGGGCATGCAGGCAGGGATGGAGTGCAGTAGAGCTGAAGTGCTGTTGTTCCTGAAGGTGGATGGTGACCGTAACCAGCGGTAAAGAGACTCTGGAGACTCACCTGAAGCAACCAATGAATCTGCTTCGAGCGGAGAAAAGACAGACCTAGAGGGAGTAGGTGAGATAAGAGTCCCCCAGGGTAAATATGTGTGCTTGTGTGTGCGGCTGTGTGTGTGTGTGTGTGTGAGCAAGGAGATGGGAGCAGGGGGGTGTGGCAGTAACAATTGCCTACTTCCTTTGTACTAACAAAGCTTCCTAATTTAGCAGACATTTTGTGCGAAAAGCTGGGCTATGTGTGGCAGTGGCTGAGAGCACTAAAAAAAAAAAAAAAAAAAGAGAAGCAAATACAGAATGTTTTGACGTTTGCATCTGGAGGGATAAATCAATCATTTCAAATTAAAAATGTAGCTCAAACAGTCACAGCCACATCATGTGGGATCTAATTGCACAGATAGGTGTGCAGTGCATGTTTTACCAAAGCATAACATGAGTTGGGTGGAGAAATATGGCAGATATAATGTAATATAATAACAGAACAGAAAACCTGTCCTGTCTGTTAAAAATATAATAAGCATGCAAAACATTTTGGAAAAAATAACATATTACACTGCTGCATTAAATACAATTTATTTCTCCATATGGGGAGTGGAATATCTTAATGTAAGATAGATCGTAATAATCAGAGGGAGTAACATTTAAAGTGACAATATAATAAAAAAGAGTATAAATAAAGAAAATGTAAAAATCATTGTGCCCATAGTAAGTGATTAGCAGAAATATTTTATCATTATTTCTTTTTAGGTAATAATCACTTTTACATTTGTACTATATTCTAAAAAGTTATTATACTATGTTTTGCTACAATCTCTTCTATCAACACAAATTAAGAGATAATTGGGGGAAACATTATAACCAGTAAAGGATTGTGTAGAACCTGCATGATCTTCTACAGGAATTCGATAAGTAATGTACCCGAGTCTCTGTCAACATGATAAAGTTTTGTGTTCAAACTGGAGATCCCGTTGACCTTAATTTGTATGGATCCCCGGAGGTACTGCTGGTTCCCTCAGACTGGCGGACCCTGGGTGAGGGTTATATAAATACGGTGCTGCACGTCCAAACACCAGCAGCCACACCGGCATAGTCTTGACGCAATGCTTTATCACATTCACTCCCAGAATCCCCACATCCCAGCTACTGTACCCTGACTAGTACTTCTTTTGTCTGTCTGTTCTGTTATTTTCTAGATACCTAGATTTGCTAGATACCTCCTGTGGGCGTCAATTAATATGTGTTGCACTTGGAGACCAAACCATTGCTAATATTGGCAGTACAAGTGTGTGACAGAGTGCAGGATTTTTTTGGTTCCTTCTCAGTTAACAGTTTCTGATTCTAGGCACCTCTGACTTTGAACTTGAATTATTAATGGACTGAAGTATTCAAACTGCCAATTTACCAAGTAACTGATAACATTCCAGTTATAGTTGCCCTCCAATCAGATCAATATGAGAACATTTTTTTTACTGCATACCTGTCAGGTTTGCCAAGACTCACCTCTGGAAGTATGGGGTCCAGCCCAGCGCAGTTTTCATTGCATTTGTCGTAGACGAGGCGCAGCTTGCGGAACAGCACAGAAAGCATACGTAGGTGCTCCTGGAGTTTTCCCAGCCTGTCCTGGTGGGTGTTTGGATGGTAAGTGACTCCATTAGGCAGCTGAGAAGCACCACAGAGGAAACATTGTGTTAAGCAAAGTACAGGCCTACAATTTTGCTAGTGCTAATAAAAAGCAACAGCCATTGATCCCCACTGACTGCCAAAAGCACTACAAAGCCTCTGTTGTTCTCTAGCTAGTAATAGTCCATTAGAAGCCTTCTACTAATGCACAATAGATGCACTTTCATTTACACTGACAACAAAGTGATACTTTCTTTTCTGCTTAAGAATGGGAGCAACTGGGCTGTAAAGAAAAATGTTTATGAAACCTGTTTATGCAGTGTTTCCCTGATGCAGCGGTGCACTGCCGCTGCAGAATGATCATTAATATCAATGGTCATTAATATCAATGGGCTACTAATCATTAATATCAATGGACTACTAATGATTTCCACTCGCACACTGTGCCAGCACGATAACACCCTATGTTATTGTGGAATTGTTTTGAGTCACTGACATCAAATGCCAGATTCCTCCCTCTCCTCATTCTTCAAAGGACATAGGGCAGTGCGTAATGTGTGTGCGTGGCGAGTGTGTGGTTGAGCGAGCAGCAGAAAAGTGACGGTGAATGCGAGCGGAGCGGAGGAAAAGGTTAGCAGTAAGTTGTCAATCTGGCAGTAAATGTACAGTACAGGCTACAGTGTCAGTTAATAAATGCTGCAGCTTCTCAAGACCAAGTCGCCGCCGCCCAACAGCAGTCAACCTAGAGGAAATACTGTTATGATCATGTTACAGTATGGTAACTGGTAATGATGATGTTAGAAAATCGCAATTTAAACTACCAAACACAAACTCGGCAGCATCAAAAGTTTAACTGCTTCAGCTGCTGCGCTTTGAATGTTTTCTCTCGCTCTCATTCTGAGGCTACAGTGGCTTTTAACTACAATGGGTGTTAAAGAGTAACTAGAGATTTTTCATTTTTTATTGAGAGGATCGACAAGCCTCTGGGGCAGCACTGTCTGATTATTAACATCCTGCATTACATGAAAAAAGCCTGCCTTCGGGGCAAGCAAAGGGAAGGGAGAGATAGAAACAAAGAATTTTTATGAGTATAAAGACAGCCTGTGATTTAAAAAAAACAAAAAAAAACAAGTCACAACAATGCTGCATTCTGTGGCTGAGGCGTGTTTGTTTGGCCTGTCCCTGGCTGTGATTTTACTGGGTGCAGAAGGATTGTCTCCAAGGAGCAGGCAGACATCCATGATAAACTGACCGCGTCTTCAGGACACAGTCAGAGCTGAACTACATGTGAACTGCAGAGCAAACTGATGATAAGACTAATGTATAAAAGATGTAAAGACTAATATCCTGAATGCAATCCTTGAGGAATCAACTAGCATAACTTTTTAAAGTCCCCCTCCACTCAAAAAATGTGTTTTGCTTATTGTTACTTCACTTGGACGTTTGAGCTTCACTGTGCAGAATGATGTATGTGCAGATTTTGACACAAATAGGCTGTTTTCACATTCATCTGCTGAGAGTGCAAAGTTTGTGCTCATCTTAATACATGTACCTATGAGCATGATTTGTGACATCACTACTAGTTTGGAGCCAATCCTGGTCCAGTATGCAATTTACACAAGAGTGATGTGGAAACTTGAAGCCTCCAGTGCACAAACACTGAGAATGAACTTTACAGTGAAGCAGGAGACATCTTGCGTCTAGCAGTTAATCTTTTGAAATGAAAAATATTTGCATATTCATAGATAGAAGTAGAAGGAGTAATGTCATTTGAAGGATTTTAGTGAGGTAACTAAACTTTTTTGTGGAAAAACCACATTAAGAGACAAATTATTATTCCAAGTAGAGTATTTATGTCTTAAAACATGTCATGAGGGGATCTCGACAGCTATCCGCCATCACTTGATTGCAGTAAACTTAACCCCTACATAAAAATAAGGGACATATTTGAAAATCTGGGAAATATTCAACATCATAACTTTCTATTATTGCTAGAATTATACCATTGTCATGTAAAACCCTTTTGATTTCAACAAGCTGCCTCCCTGTAAAGCTTCTTAGCTACTGTGAGAGATTGAATGTTGCACCTGGACTCCCACTCATTTAATTTCTAAGATTGTTATTGTTATTTCTGACAGCGGCCTATACCTTGGGCAACACACTACACAATACTTCAGTCATGTTTTTACCAGCTCAAGCCATTTTCAACTTTGTATTGAGATCTCTTTCAGTATCCTCCCACCAAAATCCATTCACAAGCTTAGCTTCTTTGCATCGGTTGACATTTTCTTTTTAGGATGCACTCAGAAATCTTACAAATTCTTATTCCTAACACGTCCTATGTCCTATAACAATAGTCAGGTGCCCAAACGAACACTGACATATTTTTCTTGCTGTAATCCTCCTGCTCATTGTGGCCATTAAAGGACCAGTATGTAAGATCTAGTGGAACAGACTTGGCAGAAATGGAATATAATATTCATAAGTATGTTTTAATTAGTGTGTAACAACCTGAAAATAAGAACTGTTGTGTTTTCGTTACCTTAAAATGAGCCCTAATATCTACATAGGGAGCGGGTCCCCTTCCACGGAGGCCGCCATGTTGCACCGCCGTGTTTCTACAGTAGCCCAAATGGACAAACCAAACACTGTTCTAGAGAGGGCCTTTCACGATTTTGTGAGTTTCGTGGCCACCATAGGTTCTCCTACACGCTTGGAAGGGGAGGGTGAGTGGAGGAGTATTGATTGGGTTGCAATCGGCAACCTCACCGCTAGATGCCACTAAATCTTACACAATAATCCTTTAAGAGATCCCTTCATAATGAACTTTCAGTGTAATTGATGGGGGACAAAATCCACAGTCCTCCTTCCGTGCAAAAATGTATTTAAAAGTTTATTTGAAGATTATGAGGCTTCAGTCATCCAAATTAGTCTTTAGCCAAATTCCCTCTTTTTGTTACAATCCTCCCACTGCAGCTGAACAGGAAAACACTGTCTGTCGAGATACAAAGAGGGAATTGTTTACTAAAAAGACTGTGACTGTGGAAGATATCCACTTTATTTGACTAACTCAGACGACTGAAGCCTCATATCATCTTCAGATGAACTTCAAAATACATTTTTGTTCAAAAGGAGGACTGTGGATTTTGTCCCCCGCACTGAAAGAGCATTTGAAGGGGATCTTCTAGTGGTCAGTATGAACAGGAGGAATGATTAACAGCGAGCAAAACCTGTTTCAATGTTCATTTGGGCAACTGACCATTGTTTTGAGACAGACTTGAAAAACTGCGAACCAATCCTTTAATATTCAGTCTGTCTGCTTTGTGACAGTGCATCAAAACATATCTTTAAAGAACTGACTGACTGACAGCTGTATTGTTACTTGCACAATAGTGCTCTGCCATGTTATCATCAGACTTATTATTACTATTTTAGCATATTCTTCTGCTCTTTTTTTCCTTCATGTCTGTTGGCTCTGTATGAATACATTCTGCTGTTTTATATTTTATACAGATGTGTTTATTAATAGTTTATGTCCTAAATATTGCTGTTTTTAATCCTTTTATGCTGTTTTTCTTATGGTGTCCTACATCATGTAAGAGGATTGGGGCTATGGGACACATAGAAAAACTATGACAGGAGGAGACAGGAGGAGGGGCATGCAGAAAAGTGAAGGGGGAGTGTAACCTTGTAACCTTTTTTTAACCTTTTTTCATCAACTAGACCTCTTATGCCAGATTGACAGGCATGTGGGCAGAGATGGCGAAAGAGAGAGAGAGAGAGACAGACCTGCATGTTCCTGAGGAGCTGGAAGATCTCCATGGTCCTGAGGACAATGTCTTGGACCGTCTCCTGGCCGATGCGGCACAGCGAGGCCGTGTTGACATCACGTGCTGCCTGTGCCTGCTGCTGTTGCTGCTGAGGCGGCGGCTGCCCGCCAAAAGGCGACACTAGAGGAGGGGTTGTCATGGAGACAGCAGGCGAAGATGATGGAGGAGGTTCAGGTCCAGGTGAAGTTACCTGTCAGGCTATTCCACACCAGCACACCCTTACATGCCTTGATGAAGTGTTTGACAGAAGAATAGAAGATAAGAAGGGGAAAAGTGAGACAAGTTAATGTGAAACTTGTTCTGATATTAGATTAGATTAGGTCGTTTCATTAATATATAAGGATACTGGCATAACATCTAGCATGTTTTATCAGCACAATAAAATGTATTTGACACCCAGAAAATGTGGTGGAGCTCTGTAAAAACTTCACAACTGTCATAAATCAGCTAAAACGAAACGCTGTCTAGCTAAAAAAAAAAGATTAAAGTCACTGTGCTAACGTTGTAGCCTTCCATATAAGTTGTATTCAAAAGAGGTTCAGAAACTGTTTAACGTGCCTTTACATCAGTAAAAGTGTGTTACATGTTATCCTAAACCTAACATGCCACACCCAAATGCATTCAGTCATGGTAACGGGTTATTTGACCTAACGGCAAGGTAAAATGTAGAAGTGGAGTGGTTGTCACCTAAGCTAAATGGACAGTCACAGCACACGACACTTCAGCTTTCTCTCGGTTTATTTTTTTGTGTCGTTGAACTATTCTGGCACGACGGGACACTTAACATCACAGTGAGTGTTCATATTTATTTAATAACACATTTGATAACGTGTAATGTTACCTGTGTGGCGATCATTTATCTGTTTTGTTGACATGTCAAGTCTCCTGCTCTGCTCCAAGAATTTCAGTTGCCGCAACTATCGCGAGAATACTTCTTGATACCGCGACTCGTGGCGGTAATTAATGAAGTAGATACGCAACTTGAAAGTGGGTTTTTTGTTATTTTATGTGATTTTTACAAGAGAAAAATATTAAGATTAACACAACTGAAGGTTCATATCATTTTACACGAACTGTATTCGATGTCTATCTTTTGAATCTCGTTATTTCTTCCAAATGCTTCTACATGCGTTATATCATTACGGTAAAACAAAGCGCACTACAAAAGGCTTCTGGAGTAACAGCGCCATAGTCTGGTCTATTCTTACATAACAGCCAACTCACACACATCTGACTTCATCAGTCCCCAAGCCAATTTACGCCACATGATTGCTCCTCATGGGTCATTATAACTTTTAAGTAAGCATTATTCAAATTTATCCCATAACTGGGTACGTTGTGTACTCTGTATTAAATGAAATCCTTCAATGCATCCATCCATCCATAACTTATACTGTACAGCTGCGCTTGGATCATTTTGTGAGCCGTCAGAATTCAAATTAATTTGAAATACAAGACGTGTCTTAAATAGACAGTGGGCTATACAAGGCTGCTTCTTCAGCATGTGCTCTGCCATGCAGAATTACTGCTCTGACTAACAGAGACTGGAAATAAGAGCTTTATTGAAAAAAGGAAAGGCTTTGCCTTCAGGCTTGAGTGGGGCTGAAAAAGTAGATTAGGATGCCTATTACTTAATTTACATTATTCATTCAAATTTGGGGTTACAGGCTGGATTTCAATTTCCTTTTATCTGGAACACATTTTGTGTAATAATAACCTGAAGTCATTTCCTTTCTCGTATTCTCTTTCTCTAAAAAAAACAAAAAAAACACCCTATCTACAACACGCAACACAGATATGAAAAACACTGTCTCAGGTTCACTTGATTGCCCACAACTTCTTAATTGCAGAAGGAGTGCAGGTTAGCTTGCCAGGATGAATGAGCGTTATTCTTACAATCCCCATCTGCCATACCGCCAGACCATCTGAGCCATGCCATGTAGAAATTAGTTTCTCTAAAATCATCCAGCCTGTCTTCCCGGTGTGTCTAATTGGGATGAGGGAGACATGATGGTGAGTGGGTGGGTGGAGGCAGGTAGTGCGAGGCTGAATTCTACATTTGACATTTTAAGAATGAAACTTAAAAATAACTATATTCATTCACACATCATAGTCACGGAAAAGGTTGAGAAATGCAAATGGGGTGTGTTGGTGCATGCTCAGTGTGTGCGTGTGTGTGTGTGTGTGTGTATGTATGTTTATCATGAAAAGACAGCCCATAGCGACTTGAGAGCACATCTATCATCACTGATTAAAGTGTATAGAGAAGCAGTCAGAATGCATTGATCACATCAAGGCAAGTTGATAGAAAATGCATTGATTTAAAGAGGCTTTTTCATGTCAGTGTAACTGAACCACATTGAGACAAAACATTCTTGTAAACAAGACCATCATCCAATCACAACGCAATGTCATCAGAAATCTGAGGAGTTTCTTATCATTTTCACCCAACTTTGTGTGGTTACCACAGTAGCAAAACTTACTGGAGAGCAGGAGGAAAAAAGATTCAAATAAAATATTGAACAAATAGGCAGTGCTGTATCTCATTAACTCTGTATGTCTCATGCAGCATACTGTACATGATGTTCTGTTGCATGTAACTGAGGCCTCTAGCATAGAAAAACATCAGATTACCTTGAGACTGACAGCAAGTTCATAACACCACATCATCTCATCAATGCTGCAAAGGCTTGAACCTTGAACATGAGAGAGCGAAAGCGAGAGTGAAGGAGAAACAGAGAAGGATGGATAAGTAGTGAATAAGAAAGGCACAGAGGGAAAAGAGGTGAGAGTCAGAGAGAGAGAGCAAAAAGTACAGTAACAAAAACCTGAAAGAGTAACAGACAGAACTCCTCTTGTGAGGAAACACAAAATCTGTGTAATAATTATTAGCTGAGGGGGTATCAGGCCTAAAAACAGATTATCTAGGTACCTAATGCATTACTCATGCTTTAATTAAATACGCACTGATCTGGTCCCTCCAGGGCTAAGTTCAGATGGAGAGAGAGAGGGGAGTACAATGGTCTGCTCTGAAGGCAGCAGCATGCAAAGTCCATTCAACTGCTGACAGAAAATTTCACTTCCAAAAGTCTCTGAACACAAGAATGAGATTAGAATAGCTGAAGGTTTGGGATACAGAGTGTGAGTGTGCATGTGTACTGTAAAAATGTAGCAGGCATGTAAGAAGTACATCAATTAAAAGCCTCTTTGTAATACAATATGTCATAATCCTATATGCAATTGTAAAGTACTGTACATTCCTGTATATACATACCTGTAGATTACATAGAAATTACATTTTTTTCATTCCTTTTGAGGATTTTAAGACATTACACTTGAGCAATTTGAACATATCTCGTCTATTCTGTGTGTAAATGCCCTGTTGTTGTGCATTTTGGTGTGTTTATCCATGCTTATACCGTATATCTTCACTTTTTATGCAGTCATACAAACTAAGTTATATAGACTTTCTCCTTGTAGTGTCAATGTTTGAGTCCTTAAAAATCTGTGGTTAGAGGCACAAACTCATGGTGTGCAGCCAAAAAACCTGCTCAAACTCACTTAACTGTTGAAGTACAAGTGGAGATCCCAAAGTTAGTTTCCAAATATATCAAGTCAGTCTGAATTTTGGAGAAATGTGAATAAAATTATGCACAAGGCACCTTCAATATTTCCATTTGATGGAATTGTGCAGCCATAAAAACAGGAATAGTGTTGTTCTGTCTTGATTGAATATTTCACTCAAGAGCTACAGTAATACAGAATATATATCATACTGTCAGACAGGGTGGAACAAGAAGATTTTTACAACCTTGAAGCTACTTAAAGGGACAACTATGTAAAGTAGTTGAACTGGAAATGAAATCTTTATATTAAAGACTCCATAAGGGAAAAAATTAGACTGTTAAAGATGGTACATGGCCATCTATGTGTCAGGTGTTATTAATGGTGTCCTTGACCATGCTACTGTAGCTCAGGACACCCATGACTCTCGCTACAGGAAACTGCAGCGCAGGAGGTCAAATGGAAACGAGTAGTAAACCTTTCAGCGTCAGTAACATGTCAGGGGCCCCTGGTACCACAAACATGGTCCGTTTAAAAATCACACAAAAAAGTGGCTGGCTCAAGGTCAAGGAGGTTGGGCGACTGTGTACGCTTGTTGCCAAGCAACAGAGGAGTGTGTTGGTAGTAAGGGGTTAACTGGATACAGTGTTTTGTCACTAAGGATTTTATGACAATGTAAGTCAGACTTGGAAAGCAATACTCTTAGGAGAAAGTATTTTATTGAATAATTCATTTCAGCTGTACCTGTACAAGTGTTCAAAGGCAGTGAAAAGGCATTGCGATCATGTATTAAAATACAGTACTTCTGAGGTTGCTGGTGTAATAGTCCATGCATACCACTATTCATTGGTCCATATTTACATGTACAAGACTCGTGTGTGCAAATGACTGCTGGCATCCTATGTCTTAGATTGACATAGGTCTCAGTAAACACAAACACACTACACGGTAGTTAAAGGATAGGTTCACAATTTTTCAAGTATGTCTTAACAGTCAGGTGCCCTTATAAACACTGAAGGAGGTTTTCCTCATTGTTTCGCTTTCAATGTAAGTGATGGGGGCCAAAATCCAGTCATTTTGTGTAAAAATGCACTTAAAAGTTGACGTGAAGCTTATATGAGGCTTCAGCAGTCTGAGTTATGAAGTGGATATCTGCCACATTTACAGTCTTTTTAGCATAAAGTTCCCTCTTTCTGTTTCCTCAGACAGTGTTTCCCTGTTGTTTTTGGAACAAAAAGAGGGACTCTGGCACTAAAAAGACTAACGTTGAAAGATATCTACTTGATTTGACTAATTTGAAGCTTCGTATGACATTTGTTTTAAGACAGACTTGAAGACTTGTGGACCTGTCCTTTAAAATGTGTGTTTGGGATAGAGGATAAAATATTAAATCAGCGGGCACTTGACACGCTGGATCAAATACCATTTATAGATTTAGAAAAGACAAACATTTATACAGTGCATAGTGATTTCTATTTCAACATCAACACACTTAAAAGTAAAGACAACTCATGAATATAAAGTCAAAACTTCATACAGGAGGATAAGGAAAGGGAGCATTTCCATCATTAGCCAGCTAGCCTTTCTTTTAGGCACATGCTCATTATTATTTCAATATGAACACTTCTTTGGGAAAGTCAACACAAAAGGCACTTAAGGCACAGTCAGGTGTCTCACAGTCCTGCGACTCACAGTAAAACAAAAGACCTCAGGGTCTTATTCACAGTGCAGAACAATTAAATACTGTTATCACTGCAGGTTACAGCAGGTAAACATTGCTTGGGCTTATGCTTGTATCATGATGATTTAGTTAGGTTCCTACATCTTGGGATCCTCACACAGGGTACAACCAGGCTTCAGGTCGGCCTGTCTCTCCATTTGAATAGTAACGGAGTGGAAGTTGTAAGAGGAGAAACAAGCCTGTGTCATTTCTCTTAAAACTGTCTGAGCATCCACTGACTCATCTGCGGAACAGAGGGGAAGACAATGTAAATGGCAATCACCAAATGTCACCTGTGTTTATACTGTATTAAAACTACAAGACGAAAGTACTGAGTAACACTAACAGCCCCATGAGGTGGTAATGCCCAGAGCGAAAAGAAAAATAGTTTTGAGTCTTTACCAATTCTAACAGTAAAAAAAAAAAATGTAAAATTTTGCCTGAGGGTAATGCCAGAGGAAAGTTACCCAAGTCAAAATGGTATAGTATTTGTGACCATTTTGTAGGACATCAGGCTAAGCTTTAATCAATCTTTGAGCTGCCATTGTTAAAATACCCTTGCTAACGTTAACGTCAGCTGGCTAACATGTTAATGAATGCCATCTCACTGTAACATTAAGTGTAAATCAAGCTAACAGACACACAGCCCTGAAACAATCCACATAAGACATATCGGCTTATTTAGGTAACGTTAGCTAGATGCTCCACTTCCTTTACCAGCTACTGTTAGCACTTAATGTTTTCTGTCTGCCATTTGGTGCTGGGCAGATTGCTTACAAAGAAAACAAGTTATGTACTTATTATAATTGAAAAAGATAATGATTCTAAACAGAGGGACTTTTAATAGAAAGAAATGGTGATGACTGGAGCATTCAGTCAGTTGCTACATATGTTAGCATTTTATTAGGGACAAAACGGCTTGATCCTGCCTGTAGGCTCTAGCCTGAAATTAGTGTCAAAGAATCTCTTGCAAATTTAACCAAAGAAAAAAAAGGTTTTGTAAACATAGAATTGTATGTTGACTAAAATTATGGATGTTTTAAGAGAGCTGGATACGCCCCGCCGCTCAGTTTTGCTGCCAATTTGTCCCCAGTGGCCCCTCGCAGTATTGCAGCAAAATGTCCCCTGCAGACCAAAAAGCATTTTCCCCATAGACCACCATTATAAAACAGACATCTATAAAACTGTTAGGACACCTTGAACTGCAAATTCAATTATGAATTTCTATTTATGAATCTTTAATCCATGAAGGTGTCATATTTATAAAACTTTTCTCGAGCCTAGAAAAGTAAAATGTGTGACGCCATTCCGATGTTAAGTCTATGGGCCAAGTGGGAACTTGCAGATGGGGCCACTATTAGCGTTAGTATCACATATTCAGTGACACAAACCCAGAAGCTAGAAACTTTTTTGGCTCATGTGCCAGGCAAGGAACTTTCATTCGACTGAATAGGTTTTAAGTCCGGTATCCAGTTCTTATAATAATACATCCATGACTAAAACACAGAATGTAAAATAAGGTTACATAATCTGTAGAAAGTGTCACAATATGTTTTGCATTTTTGTATGGTGG
The DNA here is from genome assembly GCA_038419695.1 of Scomberomorus guttatus. NCBI lineage: Eukaryota > Metazoa > Chordata > Actinopteri > Scombriformes > Scombridae > Scomberomorus > Scomberomorus guttatus. The sequence continues at coordinate 9,113,491 of CM076461.1, forward strand.
TTTCCTCTCACCTATGGCTACATGTGCAGACAGTACAGCCTGGTTAATGGTGAGGGCCCAGATGTGAAGGTTGTGGACCGCTGTCACCCCCTTCACTGCCAACAGACCATCCCGGACTTCGCTAAAACTCACCCCTGCTGGAGTACCTGACATATAGATGGAAAAGGGAAAGAGGAGGATGGTAAGTTGACAGAAAGAAAATGTTCAGAAAGAGCAAAACTATGCACATGCAACACTATATGTTGACATTGGTTTTTTTAAAAAGGTCAGGGAATAACAGCCTCACCTTCCATCAGGACAATCAGGATATCTCTCATGATTGTGAAGGTGGTGCACAAGACTAATATGGAGAATAGGAAAGTGCAGATGGGGTCAGCCATCTTATATTCTGGCTGAAAGAAACATAATACAGAAAATTAAGTTTAAATATTATCCGACATGCTTCTTATCTCTGTTACAAAACTGTTGGTTGGTTGAGGTCCAAGAATGGTATTTCTCAAAAAGTATAAAATCCTGATGAAAAACAATCTGAAACCCTTTTGTGAAACTGTTTGGTGGATAGAGCACAATATGAAGGGACACAGGACGGTGACATTGCATTTAGTATTTCTTCTGTAAGTGAAGCTCATAATTTTGCCATAATGACTGCCTAGGGAGAGGATGCAGCACACTGAAATCATTGAGTATTCTGCAGACAGACACCGAGCACCAAAGCAGCATGTGGACAGAAAATACAACACCATCTTTCCTGCTGAGAACAGCAACAGCCTTTGTTCAACATTCCTCAAGGGTGAGCATGTTTTTAGCACCGAGAATACTGAAAATTGAAGGTTAGAAGCTAAAAATGATTCAGGAATCAATAAAAGAGAGCTACGCTGCAGTAGCCTCACACTAACAAGCGCTAGATTTTAAATAGCCTTAAAAATACGATTAATATCAATAATAAATCATTTTTGGTCATTATTGTTACAGATTTTATTATTAGATCATCAATATGCAGACTGCAAAATATGTAATTTCTATTAATGTGATATATAAACAAGGTCAGTGATTATCCAAAAATGTATTACTGTACATAATCTGGTTTTATTACACGTTCTATATTTTTTTAAACGTATTACATTAAATAATTACATTTTGACAAGTTATTATATGAGTTGATAAAGACTATTTGTGCGCAGAGACTGGTGAAGTAAAATGTAAATTTCCTGGGTTACTTATCTTTTTATTGGGAGGGAAATGACTATGAAATTAGCCAAGATGTGGGAAACTATTTTGATAATCTTGCTCAGTTTGCCCTTAAAAAAACAAACAAACAATGCAGTATATTGCTGTTTCACATTGTTTTGCATACTAAATAAATGATTCCTGAATATTCCATTTTAAAATAATCTTAATTTTAGATTAGAAGTATTTATTCATAATAATAATAATAATAATAATAATAATAATAATAATAATAATAATAATTTATTGCCCCTTGACCCAGTGTCCACACATAGAGACTCCTAACCTTGAAGAAGATAATGATGGCGCTGACGAGCACACTGACGCTCTGGAGAAGATCTCCCACCACGTGTACGAAGGCTGCTCGCACGCTGGCATTGGCCTGCTGAGCTCTCCGTCCTGACAGAACAAAAAAAAAAAAAAAACAGGACAGTAATTAAGTAAGCCTAAATGCTTAAAGCTAATTATACTTGGATTATGATTCATTATGTACTCCATTATAATGTCATTATAAGCCCCCCCCACAGTGCCTAGTCAGTCATACTACAGAATAGTGTGGATGCAGGATTAAACAGTTAATATTTCATGGTTTAATAGCCAACGGTGATCACATTTGAGAGGAGAGTGACCATTACAACCAGAGTGACCATTGAAACTGACTTAAGTGTTGGAAACTCTTTGGAAACGAGCATCTGAACTTTCAAAACCCGGCAACATACTGTGTTCGGCTCCTTTTTGCTCCACATCTATGTGATCATCATTCGAATGGGAGTGGTTTGACATCTGGGAGTATTTTTTTCCTTTCTTGTGACTGTGACCATGACCATGTGACGCGAGTCCCCCGTGACTGTGACCATGGCCGGATTGGTGAAGGGTGAGGGCCATACTGTTGAAAGAGGGTAAAGTATGAGTTAGGAGGTGTTTTGGCAACATGTTGCTACACAATGCCAAATGTCTTCAAGAGTTGATGAAATTGGATTTATCTCTGTAATGGCTTTAATTAAATCCTAAATATTCACCACACTGTACGCCGATCAAACCTGTATAAATGAGAACTGGGTGTGTATTTTGCTCACATAATATTGACCAACACAGCACAACCAGAGGTAATGAGCATGATAACGCCATCGATGGTGTAGTCGTCGCTGATGAGGCGCTCTACAGCCAGGTACACCAACAGTCCCGTTACCAGCCAGATGGTTAAAACCGACAGCAGCGCACCCAGGATCTCTGCACGGATGAAGAGACGAAGACAGTGGGGAGAGAAATAAATCGGGACGAAATAAAACAAGAACTCAGGTGACACACCGAGTGAAATTTGCAAGTTGGCAGCTCTAAATAATAGAAAAAGCAACAGAAAATTCCTTGAACTGTTATGTATGACGACTTGAGAAAACGACACACACCATGTTCCAGTTTAGGGGTGAACCAATTAGTTCAGCGCTGATTAATGAACTAAACAAACATTTCACAGTGAAAATCTTATCTATTTTCTGTACAGAAAATAATTAAATGAGCACTGAATGTCTTCTCTTGTTTGACATTACGCAAACTGTCCACAGTGTAAGAGACCCAAACACTTTAGCCTCCACGTGAATCAGCAGCCACTACACATGACCGTCTGTGGTTTTATTGCGAAGTGAAAAGCTACGTTTGTTTTACACAGTTTTAACATGTCTGACCTTTCCTTTCAGTTACCATGGCCAGATTTACCTGTTAGGAGGCTGCCAGGCCCCAGTTAACCCTCCACTCCTCACATTTTTTTTTTGCAATGTACAGAGTTTTTTTTTTAATACTGGAATACTACCTGGTCCCAGATTTACTGTGTAGTAAGTTGATTGAGCACTCAGTTAATTTAGGGATATGCAAGAAACTAGCACAAATCAGCTGATACACAGGAAGCGTGGAGGTTTCAGGGGCCCCTGAAGTTCCCCCAACAGTGTCTTTAGACTTGCTTTCTAACATGCAAGACACACTGCCAAGTAGGCTAATTAACTATCATAGCCAACCTACAAGTAGCCTTCAATTTAGTGAGAAAGTGGACAGTAAGAACATAGATCTTAGTGTTTTGTCAGAGAAGAGAAAAAAAAGCAAAAAAAAAAAGGTACCACATCAGAACATAAATGTAAACCAATAAACAATGAAGAATCACAACAAAAACAAAAAAGCCCATACGGCAGGTATAATGCTCATCAGTAATTCAAATTCCAAACAATCAGTATTGAACATAAAAATCAGGTATCAGTCTATCTAGGGCTGCAACTAACTAATTATTATTGTCATTATCAATCAATCCGCTGATTATTTTTTCAACTAATTGATTTGTTTCATCTATGAAATGTCTGAAAATAGTGAATAAGGCCTTCTAAATAGTTGATTATTCATTGTCTGTCCATTGATTAATCTACTATTCATTTCAGCTATGAGTTTATCCTTGTTTACTAACCCATCCAGGCAACTACAAATACCAAAAACTACTGAATCAAGGGTTTCATGTTGGTATATTAATCAGCAGCTCCTGACAGATAAACATGGTCACACTGTACCTGCACGGTGCCAGCCGTAGCTGAGCCTGTGTGTGGCAGGTCTGGAGGAGAGCCAAAGGGATAACAGGCTGATGATGAAGCTGGTGAAGTCCACCAGCAGGTGGGCGGCGTCTGTCATCACTGCCAGGCTCCCTGCAAAATACCCACCTGCAGAAAGAAAGAGACAATTACTGAAATGCTAGATGGTAGCAAAGGCAAAGGAAAGAAGGGGAACAAAGCAAAAGGAGAAGGAAATGGAGGAAGTGAAAGTAGATGAAGACAGACGAAGGACAAAAAGTCAGAAGTGGGAGAAAAAGTGACAAAAAGAAGAAATGACTAATCAATATCCTACCAGCTAATCATCAGGTGTTACAGACTGAAGACATCCGATTTACACTGGTACACTGATCTTGTAGTGGACGATACACTGGCTCCGAAAGTGTGAACAAGAAAGATGTAGAGCAAGGAATCAGGTGAAGAAAGTGTGAAAAACACAACGACTCACCGAGGATCTCGCCGATCATGAAAATCAGGCAGATGACAGAGGCCACATACAACCTCTTCCTGGCAACTTTCTTCTCTCTCTCGCGATCCTCTTGTGCGTGGCTGTTGTCATGGCAATGCTTGATGCCACCGGTGCCGCCTCTCTGTAATGCCTCGTGGCTGGGCGTGCTGGATGAATATAAAAGAACACTTCTTTAAGGCTGCAAGAAAATATTTTCATTAGATTCAGGATAAGGATAAGATTCAGCAGTGGCGTTGAAATGGCTTCTGCCTAAATAACCGATACCCCCCACCAGGTTTCGAACAGGTCTCCCATAATCTACACGTAGACCATCTTTCTCTTTCAGGCTAGGGGCGTTCCTGATGTTATAGGCCTGAAAGCATCTGGTCTGGATAGCATCTTTGTTTGCGTCGTACATCGCAATTCATAGAACTCTGACTCAATAAGACATTTTTACACTTCTAGGTCTTAATGGTTAAAAGGTAAAAGATGGAGTAAAAGGTCGGGGATGCAGAGGTGTCAGTCAGGTGCAGAAACCACAGCTGGCATCACAGGCCACATGCTTCCTGCTGTTCATACCAGTAGCATGAGTGTTAAATTTGCGTAAGAATTCAGATCAAACTGATTTGATCTTTTGATGAAAACTTTTAAAATGCAATTTAAAATCTTAGTTACAGAGTTATAGAAAGCTGGTTTGGGGTAGAAATAAACCAGAAATGTGAAAAGATCAAAGCTGTATGATCGACGTCATGTTCACTCACATGACCAATCACAGCACAAACACCATGAGTCAGTCCATTTTCAGCACCTCGCTTGGCTGTTATGTTTATTCTAGGGAAGACCAGTAGGCTACTTTTTTTTTTAAAAATGATGACACAATCTTGCACACAACCCCCCTGCAGCTGTATAATGTGCCAGTGATGACCGGATATGCACTAAAAACCCAGGGGTAAAAAAACAAAACAAAAACAAAAAGCGATTAACACGGCTGACTGAACTGCACGTTTGCGCACTGCTAATCCCAGTACACCCTAGACCAGTCCCGTGTGGAAAACCAGTAGAGACAAGGGAACGTGAGCAAAGACACTGCCCACAGAAAAACCACCATCACTGAGGAAAGTTTCTTCCCACAGTAGATTAACAAAAGGTTATTTCCCCACTATATGTGATTAATGTGTCACTCAGGCACACTAATTAACTCATAAATATACATGTATAACAATTATTCTCTAACACAAGGTAAACAAACGATTACAAGTTCTTCTGTCCCATTTTAACTTACGAATTTTGCGCAAATTTAATAAATAAAAAGTTTACCTTCCCACAATGCTGTACGTGTTCTTCAATTCTGTCACCATGGGAACTCTCTCTGGATCGTTGTTCCTAATCATGACTGACGTTTTGGGGAATATCACAGCTAAAGAAAATCCTCAAATTCAGAAAAAAAAAATCCCCAGACTAAAACAAAAACACTAAAATAAGTCTAACTTAATTTAAAATTAAATTTCTGGTACTGTTATCCAAGCTTAATTTCGTCAACTTGTCAAAGTCTTCGTTTGGCTCTGTTGTCTCCTCTTGGAAATAGTGTTGAACAGCTACTGGACATCCTCTCAGACAAACCGGGGTGCAAACGGCTAAATATTTGATGCAGCCTTGTGACTACCGCCGCTTGCACCGTGTGCAAATGCACGGCCGCCTGCAACGCCTCGGAGCTCAGTGATGAGAGAGAAGATGACGGCCTGCAGTGATCCAAAAATACAGATATGAAATTAAGACACTTGCGCCAAATATCACTGGACAAAGTGTTGGTGAAGGAAACACCCGTAAGGCCCATAAATGGGTAGGGAATTTAAGAGCAGTCCTGTAAGGTCAACGTCTACTAAGTTTGGAGTAATTAGTTGATTGAGTGCACACTGCGCATCAAAATCTGCGTGTGTGCCTGTTCAGCCAAAAGCAGCTCCCTCTGGACCCGCCCACCTCTGGACCAGCCGGCACTCTCTGATTATACAATCAAACTACAGAGTGCCGTGCGCTCTTTTCCTGTGTATAACCCATATGGCATTATCACATGGCCATTAATTCATTAATGATTAATTAGTTATTTAATCCTGGCTGGTGTAAAAGTTCCCAATAGTTTCATTGTTTTGAGTTGTATGTGCTTTTCGAAAAGTAGAACATCTATATATCTATAAATCTGTCTATAATTAAGGCATTCTTCTTTTGAATCCTGTTTAATTTTCAGTAATTGATATGAGTAGTTTTGCATTTCATACTTTAATTTTTAAAAACGCCTGTAAATGGATGTAAATGGATGTACACGCCAGGAGCAGGCTGAGCAGGCTGTAAGTTATTATAAAGTTTCCCAGTCTGAGCTCAGGCTATAAGGAACTGTACAGTATGATCATCTCTGCAGCTTTGGATGAGAAGCAGCCAACCAGTTGTTTTAATATTTCGGTACTTAAATGCACCACAAGGTGGCGACAATGGACCACCTACAATAAGTGTGGACAGTCCCACTTACAAATCATACAGCAAGTCATGAACAAAGAATAGAGTGCTAAGTTCTAAGAAGATGCCACAATGCTAATGAATTGCTACATTCATTATTATTATTCAATTATATGGTTAAAAAAAGGACAGCAAGTGTGTTTTTCAATTGGGTGCGCAACCTCAAAAATACAAATGAGTTTAAAAGTGGAAAAATGTGGCACACCATCATCACCATCATGTCTGATGCGTTTCGGGCATAGGCCTTCCTCAGAGTGCCACCTATTTCCCACAGACTGTTTGGGTGCTCTGCCGTTCAGAGATTTTGGACCAACATCTATCTACGGGCAAACTCAAACTTTGCAAGCTTCGACAAAGACGCATTGTTAAAATCTTTTATATTTATATAATTTTGATTTAATTTGATTGAAGCAGACACCTGCATATACTTGTGATACTTCACATGGATGGGGATCCTTTTCTGTCCCAAAACATTAAGCTTAAGGTAAAAAAAAGAAAAGAAAGAAATGCTAATTGCAGAGAAAAGTTGTCACTAATCCACTCATTCAAAAGTAACGTGTGACGTTGCAGCTCGTACCACTTCCATCAGTGCTTTCAGTCTCATTGAAAGCAGTGTTAAGAAGATGAGACAATCGTACAATGGGACATAAAGGCAGCTTTTCTTACTCCTTTTGAGAGTAGTGACGTTTGTTTTCTTGAAGAGGTCTAAAAGTGGAGCTATATTGACTCTAAAAATAGCTTTCAATGTGTCGGGGCTATTTCGGTCGATGCCGTCTGTGGACTCTAGAAAGTGGGTCTGTATGTGTTTGGTTTGCCAAGGCGTTGTGGGTGTGAATAGATGATGCAGTGGGATGCCAGGGGCTGCAGAGCGAGGGGAAAATGGAACGAGAAGGGTTAGTTACACATGGCTGTTCACACTCTTCTTAAAAACCCTGACCCTGCGACGGGCCGCTCACCAGGTCCATGAGAGCTCTACTTACACTGCGTGTGCATGTTTGTGTATCTGCGAGTGTGCACATTTGCATGCACTCAGCCCTGACTGTTGTGTAAAAACAAGCCGGGACTACTGCAAACCGTAGTCTCTTTTAAGATACACAACTGTTGTTGCCCTGGCAACCTCCCGCCTCCTCCCCTCCTCTCCATCCCAATGATCACTGAGTGTGTGTGTGTGTGTCTGATAAAAGGCCCCAAAAGCAGTAAACAACTCCAGGTCAGGCATCTGGACAATGCAGTGACGTCAGACATGCTCCGTCACATTTGTACACTCCAGTGACGCCAGCTCACTTTGCCAAGGAGTTGGGGGGTAATGTTTGAGAGGCAGGAAGGCAAAAAAGAGGGAGAGTGGAGGAGGGAGATGGGAGTGTGTATGAAAGAGAGAAAGAGACAGTGAGTTCCTCATAAGTCCACAGAACTGCCAGGGAACTCATAACAGAGGAGACAGGGAGATCAGACGAGGCTGTATCTGCACCACAGCCGAGAACAGCAGAGCGTCTAGACGAATCCCAGAGGGGGGGGGAATTGAAGATATCACCGACCTAACATGATGGAAGTGGTCCTAACCAGACTGCGGGACTTCTCCTGCAAGACCACCACATTTGACGACTGTAAACCAGCAGGACAGAGCGCATGCAGGGACCCTCGGACCAGGGCCGACTGCCTCAGGGAAGGGTGCACAGCTGGAGGAGAAGGCAGCAAACTGGACATTGAGAGTGCACTGGCTTGGCTGCGTAGGGAACTGGTAAGACCAGAGCTCTGAGGAAGTTTCACTCGCTCCTAAATTTTAAAGTCCCTACCAGTGATATGTTGTGAACTCCAGAGTTGAGAGTAGACTTGAACAACCTTTCAGTGTTGAATAAAATCATTTTAGAGATCATTTAAATTGTTAACAAAGAAAATACTACATGTTGAAAATGGGTAAAAGTTGCTTGAGTTGCTGGTAATGCTATATTGGAGATAAATTAATATTAAAATTAATGCTACATAGCCAAAGAAAAACAGCATTCTTCCATTATAAAGTCCCTCTGTGTGGTCCTGACTCTGAATATGAAAGCATTTTTATTGTCCATTATGCAGAAAATCAAGTCATTTGTCACCCCAACAAAAAGACCTCCTGGGTCATTCTGATTGTTTGTACTGGAGGCCCAAGTTATTGCCTTTTTGTTCCCAAGATGCATGTAGGTCATGTTGTTACAATGTCAGCCCTTTTAAAACCATCCTCTCCAGTTAAAGAGGCCGGGTGTGTGTGTTTATGTGTCCAAATATGTTAGGTGAGTGTGTCTGTTTGCACCTCTGTAAGCAACTGTGAAAGGCTCATTGTCACGGGCCAATATATCACTTGGCATTTAGTGCATTCACCCAGACAGCTCGTCATGGTAACCGAGTGACCTGAGCACACAGAGGAGGAGAAACCTTGTGTCTGAGCCGAGCCGGACAAAACAGCCAGAAAAGACAGCGGCCTCCTGGCTGGTTTAATAACATCCCTCTGTGGAGCAGCAGTGAATAACTGTATCTAAACTCTACTCATCTTAAAAACCTCGATTCTCAATCAGCTACTGTTAGCGATAGGGTTCAAAAGATTTTAGTTATTTCACGAGAGATTTCTGTGTTTGTGTTTTTGTCTCTTGATAGATAATAACAATGTTTTCCCCCCAAACATAAAGTTTTGCACATTTAGCAATGAGTATTAAAAGCGGCTATAATCAATATTTTTAATAACAACAAGGTATCAAATGACATTGTGTAAGAGGCGTTGCTCATCATGATCTGTAGCTCCTCTCGACTTTACAGAGCTTTATAATGAGTTTCAGCTCATTGTTTAGCTGTCCAGCTGCAACTGCAGCTGTTTTGGTTCACTCTCACCGCTGTCATAGCCTTGTTTTTGGCTGCAGCAGGTAGCTGTTTCCGGACAAAAAGCCCTAAAAACCCACTGTACACAGCTAAAGAGCCAGATATATAGGATGGGAGTTGGTAAAGAACAAAAACAGAGATAAAAGAGAATGAATATTCATCAGGTGGACAGAAACACCACTCCAAATGAATGATAATGTTGCTCTGTAACTGGTTGATGTGTAAAGAAGCAACTGTTTGTTAACAAGTTCGCCATATAAACTTAAAAAGGTGATGATGTGTCAGCTCACAACTTGTTTCTGCTGCACCAAACTCACAAAATCACAAATCATTTAATGCAGGTTTAATGTTCAGCACTGTTAGCTGATAGAGAAGTCAAGTCTTTAACAATGGCTTTACAACGCACCATTTCAACAAATTAGACATCTCACCAAGGAGTTATCCTCTAACTCCTTAAATCCCCTCCAGTTTTAGGACATATAAAAATACTAAAATGCTCAATTACCTTGTTAAAAAGGCTTAAAATTACATCTACTTTTTCTCCATCATTGAAAAATCCAGAATCTATGAATATGCTTCATTTCAAAAGTTTTACTGCTGGACACAAGATGTCTCCTACTTCACGGTAAAGTCCATTTTCAGTGTTTGTGCACTGGAAGCTTCAAGTTTCCACATCACACTTGTGTAAGTAGCATACTGGCCCTCGGTTGGCTCCAAACCAGTTGTGATGTCACAAATCACGCTCACGGGTATAAGCTGTAAACTGAGATTTAAGGTGAGCACAGAGAAACTTTCCTTCTTCAGCAGATGAAAGTGAAAACAGCCTTTTAGTGTCAAACTATGTACATACATCATTCTGCACAGTGAAGCTCAAACATCCAATTTAGGGAACAAAAAGAAAAACATATTTTTGACTTTTGACAACTAATCAAGTCCTGAGGTGCCCTGTTCATATATTCCTATAGAGAAAGTTTAACATGAAATCTATAAGTGCAAGAAAATTGGTTTTCCTTTTGATTTAGACTGTTTGGTCAGCATACTTCTCACTGGAACAACAAAGAAAAGGGCGCAGGCAGAAGCAGATACACCTACAAACACTCAGTGTCCAGCACATTATTTGAAAAGAACTGGGGTTTGGCATAAAGAGGTGCAGCCCAGCGTGCCCATGTCTCCGACTCCCTCAAAGGAAAATTCATGTTTTTTTCTCTCATTCCTCCAAGTGTTGACAAAGGCAGTAAAACCAGCATCTTTCAGCCGGAGCCCAGTCGCAGCCTGGTGCTGTAATTAACAGAGAAAAGAAATGCAGATCAGTCCAGGAGTTTTTTTGTTTGGGACATTCCTAACTCCTTAGGACAAACTTGGACTCTGAAGTCGGTGAAATTCTGAATATCTTATTTTACAATGCCAGCAATTAGACAGCCTCTCATAAAAAAGGAAGAAAGAGGACGGCAGAAGGGGGCATTTGCATTTGAAAGAAGGTAGAGCTCAAATGAAATGGCTGTGGTTCCACACTGAGCATGAACCCGCGCAGCTCGATCAAAAAGGAGAGGAAAAGAAAAGAAAGTTTAGTTTCTGTTTCTTCACTAATGTTTTTTCCCCCAGCATTATATGATATGTTGGCCTCTATATCTGTTTTCTTCTCTGTCCATCAGTCAAGATCTAGAATGTGTATGAATGAAAATGAAAAGGGATGGTTTCTGTGTGTGTAGATGGAGATGCGTTCCCAGGATCAAGCTCTGATCCGGCAGCTGATGGAGCTTCACTCTGGCATCCAGGAGCTCAAGCAGGAGTGGTCTGAGGAGGAGCAAGAGGACCAAACAGAGGAGGCGGTGGAGGAGGAGGAGGAGGAGGGCAGCTACTGGGACTCTGAGAGCGAACAGGGAAGCGGCAGCGTCTACTTCAGCTCAGGGGAGGTGGGCTTTTCCATCTCCTTCCCGAAGACGCCTCCACCCCTTTACTCAGGGGCTTCAGTAAGGAGGGCGTTCAGCAGGAGGAGCTCTGTGCCTTGAAAATGACAAATACAACTTTTCTAACATCTCCTCAACTTCCTCATACCCTCTTAGACAGTAAAAATATGCAACTAAGGTGGGGCCAAGATAAGTAAACTCATAATTTTCCTACATAAGTTTCTGCTCTGTAACTTTTTCAGGGAGAAACAAGAAAAGAGGATGAATGGAGTTGAGGAAAGAATCAGCAGTGGTGACATGTAGATGAAATAGTAATTTTCATTTACATCCTCACACAAAATACAACATGTCACAATAATTTTGACAGCCTGCTATGAATTTCAAGGGACTGTTTGACATTTTAGGAAGCTTTCTTGCCAAGAGTTAGCTACAGCCAGCTGCCAGCTAGCTTAGCTTAGCCATAAAGACTGGAAACAGAGGGGAACAACTAGCCTTGCACTGTCTGAAGGTTAAATAACCCGTCCTTATTACACTTTGGTATTTGCATGGATTTAACAGAGATATAACGTGTGCTGCAAGCAATCACACAATTTCTAGCATATTCCAGCGATTTTATATTCATTTTTAATCCTACAGACCCCATTCAAATTTTAAAATGTTGACAAAGCTTTGAATTTTCAGAGTTGCACTCTGTGTTACGATACTTTTTGTACTTTTGGAGAAATGTAAGTCCAAAGTGTGGGCTTTTACAGCTGTTTTCGGGTCTCACCAGTGTGTAATGTGATCAAGCACTGTGCAGAGCAGAAAAACATTTTCTAAACATGTCTCCCTCTCACAGTTTTAACTCTCCAAGCACGTATCATACCTTAAAATGTTGCCACAAGCCTGCTCTTCCTCAAACTGTGTGGTTAAGCCCTGGTAATGTTCAGCTTTCCCTGTTAGATTGCAAGATTCTGGGTTTGAAGCCCGCTCAGGGCAGCTCTCCTCATAACTCTGCTCTTATAGACAAAGTTGTTTAACATGTTTATTATGTTCCCTTTATGCTGTGTGACTCCAGCTCATCTTATTATTATAAGAATGTCAGAGCTGCAACCCTTATTTTTATGCAATTAAAAGTCTAAACCTGATCTTGCCTACTGTTTGCTGTGTCACATGTTAGACATATGAGTCACATCTTAAAGAGGTGAACCAATTTCTTGTGAAAGCATAGTTATAGATATTTCCAAGCTGCCTTTCTTTGATACCAAAACATAGATTTTCATGGGAGTATTCCTTTAAATTATTGTAATGTCAAAAAAAAAGAACTTAATTAATAACAGACTGAGAGTAGATCCATATATGTACTGTTATAGCACATGTGTGCATTCAAACTTGTCGCTTCGTTCACTCTTTCAGTCATTTTCAGTAGGAACTGTTTCAGCGTTTTACTATCATCAAGACACATTTTTATTTTCTGGATAAAGGTGAATATGTGAATGAGTTTCTTTGGTTAGTCTAAATACATTACATTAAGCCAAGCAGCAGTACAAATGCACCAGCCAACCTGGGGAGACCACTCACAACAATTTCATCTTCGACTACAACAGAGACGCTCTCAGGGCTGAAGTGGACCAGTAGTGTTGTCAGTGACCACCGTGAAGAGAGGAACAGGGTTGTCAGCCATATCTGACTCGCCTTCTCGCTGCAAAATACAAACAATACAATTATGAGGATAGTTCCAAAAGCAAGGTTGCAAATCATACACTGTATGCTTATCTGAGCTCGCCACACACTTAAAGGATAGGCTTGTATTTTTTTCTGTGTTTATCTTGATACAACACTCGCATACAAATATGTACTGTAGTTATGTGTTATGTACTGAGCAATATGTACGAGTTACTGGTGGCTGTAATCAGTATACAGAGTTTTTAAATCTGGTGTCTTTGTTGTCGTTGTGATGCATTTTACGTCAAAGGTCAAACTGTCTCTTTAAACCACCGTGGAGACGTCGACGCTGCTTGCTGTGAAACTCCAAAACTATCCCAACCTTCTCCAGACTATTCCAAACATCAGCCATTTCACTGGCTGTGCTGGTGAGTGAAATCTCTGCATATTGTGACACGAGTCCTGCAGCAGTGTTTTTAGTGAACTCTAAAAAGATGAAATATTAGTATGGAGTCTGGTGAGAGTTCTTAAAAGGATTAGTGAGGCTGCAGCTGAATAAAAACAGAATCAAAAGAGGATTTTCTCTGTAAATCAGTGAAAATGTACTTACAGTCTGCAGGCTGAGGGACTGGACAGACGGATTGAAGTTTGACTAACTGTGGGCGTAATCTGAGTGCTGTGGGTGTAACAGCACAGTCCAAGCACATATTATACCTCAAAATGTTGCCACAAGCCTCCTCTCTCAAAATGTAAATATATTTCCCATAGGAGTTATCATTTTTGAGATCTAGCCCTTAATTGATAGTGAGCATGCTGTCCATGACTGCAATACAAACTGCAGGTGGTCCCTCTTGTTTCTTAAATTTACAGATTCTGTCTACCTTCAATCACTGTGTATATATATATATATATATATATATATATTCATCCTCAGCTAACTCTGCTGCCACTAATGATGTATAAATCTCTGGGATGCAAGTCAAGGCAAATCAATTTTTCCTCAACAAAATGGAAACTTTTTCTTGACATGGCAGGTCTAGTCTGCTGGCTCAGTGGTCTAAACCCTGTTCTCATGGTTGGCTTCCCTATGAGATTACAAGGTTGGGGGTTTGATCCCTACTCCTGGCAAGACTGCTGTTTTTAAGGAAGTGCAGACACAGAGACACGCAGCTGGTTCAAATCAGCCGATTGAAATGATCTCTCTCCCTTTTAACTGTAAGTACATTCAAACCTTCAGTGGCTTCAGGTTTCATTCACAATTCTCACACACAATAAAACAATACATAGAAAGACACGGTACATACTAGCATGTACAACCACACAACCCCCCCCTCCTTGTCAACTTGTCTCCTCTTTTCAAATGAAGTTGTTTAGAAGCAGTGTTCATTTGTTTGAATATAATTCCCAGCAGTGTGAAAACTGTCCAGAAAACCTTTTGTCTGGGCAATTTACACGATGGAGGCTGCTGTGTGTCTTTTTAAACGTGTGTGTCAGAGGAGTCAGATGGTTTTTCTCTCAGATCAACATTAAAACAATTCAAATAATGATGAAGACAGATATGCACATTACTCCATTGCTGCAAACTGTTACACATTTGACTTCTATATAACCTCAGCTGTAGGTGGTGCTGCAATATTAAGGGGATTGTTGCTAGTGCAGCAGCCGTTTGTAGCAGCAGTTACAGCTGACAGTTAAATCAGCTAGCAGCAGTAAATCACATGTATTTTCTTCAGGAAATACATGTTCTATCGCGCTTTGTTCTTCTCACTCTTTGTTATTCTGCTACTGCTTCTTATTTCACATTCTGAATGTGTTTTGGACTTTTTTTTTCCAACTGCTGCATACTTTGTGCATATTCCAGCAAATTTATATGAATTTATAAACATCAAAATTTATAATGATGGGAGGGAGGAATGATTGAACTGAGTTTGAACCTTTGTCACTTTGAAACTCAACTGCTCAGACATCCCTTATCCTACAGACGCCATTCAAACTTTAAACTGTTCACAAAACTTTGAATTTTCAAAGTTGTATTCTGTGTTGTGATGCCCTTTGTACTTTTGGAGCAACTTAAGTCCAAAGTGTGGGTTTTTAGCCAGTGTGCCATGTGATGCAGCAGAGGGGAGAGCAGAGATTTTTTTTAGACCAGAAAAAAGTTTCTAAACATGTCTCCCTCCCACAGTTTTAACTCCTCAAGCACATATCATACCTCAAAATGTTGCCTCAAGCCTCCTCTCTCTCAAGATGTAAATATATTTCCCATAGGAGTTATAGTTTTTGAGATCTAAACCTTAATTGATAGGGAGAGCACTGTCACGCTCTGTGCCTCCTCACTCTCCTGTTTCATGTTTACTATGTACTATCATGCAATGCAGCTCCAGCACCCTTTAATATTAGAAGAATGTCAGAGCTGCAACCCTTTTTTTATGCAATTAAAAGTCTCAATATGAAAATTTGATCTTGTTAGCTCAGTGCGTTGCATTGCTACCTTACAAACATGAAGTCATGTGTTCAATCCCATCTGCAGGAAATGCTAATCTTGGTTAAGCCTTAATACTTTTCAGCTTCCAGCAATGGAACACAATCAATTTCAGCTTTCAGCATTCACACGCAGTTTCTTCAGAAATTGCATCTAGTTTTTATTATTCCTGTATCTTCTTCCTCACATTATTTAGATCTTTTCTACTCACACATTTGCAAATAGACACATGGTTCCAATTTTCACATGTAAAGCATTTGTGTCTCATGGGAGCGATTACTTTTCTTTTTGATATCTGTTACCTTCTGTAATGTTTTATTGTAATTTTTGAATGGCTGTCTATGGGAGTGTGCATATATTGATCAAAATCTCAAATACTATACATGTTAAAGTAATCATACTTGAGCATACATGGCGTCACCATGTGATTATATTTACTCTGAACAAAACGTATGAGTTCATTTTTGGATTGCTCATTGTTTGTCTGTAATTGGTTACCAAAATTTTAAAGGTGTGGCCTGATGCACTTAATAGGCTGTAACTGTTAAAAGCAAAATTCAATCGCAACTAAATTTGGGAACATTGTACTTACAGCCACATTGCATAAGTTGGAACATTTGATGCAATTCTACCCACAGGGGGCACTACAGTAACACTATAACATGATATTTCTACAATTCTGTTGCCTTTAATAAGATGAAATTTGGTACACAAGTTCTCCATGAGCATGTGAATGACACATTCAAGCATGATATAAATAGCCCCACCTTGTGGCCATTAATAAAACACCACCTTATCTCTTGAACGCATAATTTCATTTCCACCAATTTTGGGTGGTATCTTCAAGCATGAAGGAGAACCTACAGTGGCAGCGAAACTCACGAAAAATGTGAAAGGCCCCCTCTAGAGCCAGTGTTTGTTTTGTCCGTTCTGGGCTACTGTAGAAACATGGCAGGCTCCGTGGAGGGGGACCCGCTCCCTTTGTAGATATAAAGGGCTCATTCTAAGGTAACAAAAACACAACGATTCTTATTTTCAGGTGATTATACACTTATGAAACATACTTATGAATATTATATTCCATTTCTGCCAAGTCCGTTCCACTATATGCCACGAAATTCTACACACTGGACCTTTAAGACTAGCTGTTTCTACCTGTTTCCAGTCTTTATGCTAAACTAAGCTAACAGGCTGCTAGCTTTGGCTTCATATTTAATGGACAAATATGAGAGAGATATAGATCTTCTCTAACTCTTGGCTAGAGAGCAAACAAGCGTATTTCCCAACATGTCAAACCACTCCTCTAAGTTATAAGCCCTGTATAATACTGTACATTGACCTAAAGGCAAGAATTGTTTGTCTTTGTGTAATATAGTGTGTATCAGAATAATAGAGAGAGGTTTTTAGATAGCAGCAGCCCTTAATTGTCTACTGAGTTGATTTTTAAACACTGTAACTGTTAAGTTCTCAGTTGCTTTATGTAAAACTGTAAAATATATGAACCTATGACTTCCTCACAGCACTGTGTGTGTGTGTGCGCAGAAAGCTCGCTGACCTTAAACGACTGTAACCGCATACAAAATGGATTCAGTGCAGCAGCAGGACAGCCTGGAGTTCATTGCATTTTTATTGTGCAGTGATAAAACATTCTGGTGACAACATTGTTCCTGATCTGTGCCAATAATGAGATCTTGTAATCTTGAAGATCTCTCTGAGAAAGGACCAACATCTCAATTCATGTTTAAAAGGATATTCGTGGTTAGTTTGCTGACGTATGTTTGTGAGCTAATTAAGCTAAAATTGTTGGGAGTGAGACACAGATGTATTTATTAACCATCCCCAAACTTGTAGCAGTATTTCAAACAGGTACTGTACTGTATGCCAGCACAATAAAGATATGAAAACATTGGTGTTCCACACTTTATTTTTGTCACATCCAAATACAGGTCAGCATAAAATTGTGCCAAAGCTGATTTTCTAATTCATTCTTACATTCATAATGTCTTGTTTTCTGACCTAGAAAGGAAACAAAACATGTACAAGCAGGTTTCTTTAGCACATCTCTGCTTAAGTGCAAAATATCTAAAAAGAATTGCCAGCATCACACAAAACAAGGCGCATTGTGTCCTTCTTTTTCCTCTACCCTGATTACTTTGCACATGCAACTGGTGTCTATTTTTACCATGACACATTGTATTACAATGAAACATTCACAAGCAAATACATCCAATCATGTGATTTGTACAGTCTGATTATTTAATCCCTCAAATTTTCTGTTGCATTAGAGGCAATAACTTGTTCACCATGGGTTCCATTAGGAGCATTTTTCCACTTTTTCTTCCTCTAATCACTCTTAAATCTTCCCCAGAGACGAGGTTGTCTACTGGGGCTGATTACTGCTGATCATCCCCCTCTACCTCCACACCTCCATAACTCTCCCTCCTCAGTCTTTGGATCTCTGTGTTGAGCCCCAGCAGAGTCTGAGCCAGCTGGACGTCCTGTGACCGCATCTCCAGCTGCATGACAACAATGAAAGAGCCGGATCAGCATGATGCATGCACTAAGTTACAAAGACACAAGACTTCATTAAAATAACAGTCCTTTCCTACTTATTTTCTGTACATTCATGCAGTGACATCAACTACAGATATTTCCTGGTTGTTTCTGGAACAAATCTGTTTATCAATAAGTCTCTGAACTTACCAGTTCAGACCTCAGCCAGGTTATCGCTCCATCTATCTGTGCCCTCCGCAGCTCTTCGTTAGCTTGATAACTCCTGCTGATGCTGACTGGTCTGACAGTGGTGCCAGACTCTTGAGGATCTTCTCGGGATTCACCTGTCGCCCTGAAGGCGTGAATCAGTTTGTTCTTAATGTTCTCCAGAACCATGGTGGACAAGGTATCCTCACTGTGACTGTCTCGGTCCATGCTGGGAGGTGCAGCTCTGAGGGTGTGAATGCGTGGGCAGGTACGAGTGGGCGCCCCTCACGTGTTGCCTCCCAGCACTTTCTGTGACAGGCTGGTTTAAACTCTCTCATCAAACTTTTAGCGATCTCCTGCGTTTCTTTTTCTTCTCTTCTCGTCACTCCACTGGATCTGTTGTTTCTCCTTCAGATCCTGTCTGTACGGCTCTTCCTTCTTCCCCTATGTGAACAGGATCCCGCTGCACAAGTTTGTGTGCTTCTGTTCAGCAGCTGCAATCAACCCTTTGCCTGCCTGGTGTGGAACTGGCTTGTTTTGTCATTGTTACTATGGAGAAACACCCCTCCGCCTGCATGCCCTCTCTCCTCCTCCCTTCGGTAACCCTAATAAGAATGGTGGAAGATCTCGGACAAAGACTATTGTTGCCTCCAAAAAGAACTGAAAAGACCCCCCCAACCACCGCCACCACACCCTCCCCCTTTTTCTACCCCTTTCTCTCTTTCTTTTTCTCGTTCAATCCCGCCCCCATACAATTCTAGTGTGAGAAATGTGTTGTGAGTGAGCTCTCATTTGGACAAAGTGCCCATGTGTAAACCTGTGTGTGTGTGTGTGTTTGCCTGCATGTACAGCGGGCGCACACAAAATCCATCAAACCCCCAGTGGACTTTTTCAGGGCTTCTCCCTAAATAAGACCTGCTTGTCAGCTTAGGAGACAGACAGGTTGGGCGAGGAAGGAGACACAGCCTCAGTGTTAGCCGATTCAGAGGCACAAAGGCCATCCTACGGTGAAATATAACCAGGCCCTTTGTGCCCAAGTTGAGTCCATTCCCTGTGGGGTTTGTGGGATGGTTTTTGGCGGCTGTGAGCAGTTTTTTTTTACCCTGACTGCTGTATAGAGATGAGACAGGGATCTAGTGTATTCTCCTGTCCGATTTATGGGCCTGGCTGTGAGAAGTGAGAGGCTGCATTTGGAAGGGACATCACACTCAGTCAATGCTTTCAAGTGCACGGCTGTTTCCCAAGGTAATTCTTTACTTTGAGGAAGTGTTTTGTTCTATTTCGGTGCTATGTCATATGAAACAATGCCTGAACACTGAACAGACCAGAGGGGAACAGAGCAAGACCTTGTGATGTCCAACACCCTATTAAAAAACTCTCAGCCGAGTTCCCCTCCACACATTGACCATTAAATAAATGGCCTTGATTTGCAATTCTGTCATACAGTAATCTGTAAAGACGGATGGATGAGTTTGTTGGATAGAGAGAGACAGAGTAGGGCATTTGTCAGAGCTCATAAGATGTGAGCTATGACTCCATTTGTGCAGAGGTCTGTGGAGCGTGAGAAGAGGTTGGAGCGATTGGGTCGTCAGTCCTGAAGGTCAAGGAAGCAGGGCGACACGTGACAACAATGACAGGGACAAACAAGCGGCCAAATAACACTGACTGAGCCTCAGGTGGTGCAGGGATAGAGTGGTGCTGTCTGTGACTAAAACATGCGGCAATGGAGGTATGGATGAATGTGCATGTTTGTGAGCAGGAAGCCTTAATATATATTGTCTATGTTTTTATCACCACTAGGACAAGTTACAAGTCTCAAGTCTCAATCTCAAATCACGTCCAAGTCCTAAACTTTGTCCTCTTCACCAGGTTTAATGGTATTTTAAGTTTTTAAACAGAGTAACATTTAGTATAGTACATTAACAAGAGCATCCTCCCAAGAATAATGACAGAATCAGTCGTTTCAGCAAATGTTTATGTTCAAGTGACAAAGCCCTCCAGAGGCCGTAGAAATCTGTTGGGAGCAAAGAAGGAAGTCAGGTGAAATTATTTCAGAGTGACAAAGTCAACACAGGGAGCAGGTTGGGGTGGATGGACAGGTAAACAAAACGTTGGACTTAAACGCAGGAGACCTCCGTTCATTTCCCATTTCCTATACTGACAGTCAACGTTGGTTTCTTTTAAACCATGACAATGATCGTTCCCTAACCTTAACCATGTGGTTATTATTGTAACTGGACGACAAAGGTCCCTTAACCATAAGGAAAGTAATCATTTTAAACCAAATTATTATGTTTTCCTAGCCTTCCTAACCTTTTCCTAAGTAAAAACCTTAATTACAGTGTTAGCACATTATAAAATAGATTTATTTTTCAACTGTGATTTGGACAGCAAACATTGGTAATTACGTTCATTATGTTCTGTGTGTCGTTCCGAAGGGAGGACTTAGACAAGAATAATGAATGCTTTTTACTGGGTAATTGGGTCCCAGTATACCTGCTTGCAGGTCTAGTTCAATGTGTATTTATTACATTACAATAGAGCTTATAACATTTAAAAGCAAAATTATCCGATGTTCCTTGGTGTGTTGTTCCTTAGACATAATTAGGCCTACAATAATTGGCCATTTCTGAACCTGAATGTTCTGCATGTTGCCGTCCGTTTTATGTTGACCACAGCAGAGTCTTTGCATCTGAATGTGATAATCGGAGGTATGTCATCTGTTTGTTTGTCTTTGCCTCCTGATTGGCTGCTGTCGAGTGATAATGACACACTTGATAACATTAGGCTTGGGGAGAATGTAAATTCATTGCAAAAGGGCTAAAGTTCAAGTGAAGTCACAAGTCATGTGACTCACTTAATTTTATACAAATGATATAGTGTTAAATTAACGATCCAGTCACTATAAACATTTCTAAAAATGAACTACAGTGATACTTTCCCTCTTTTTTGTGTAAAAGACCATGTAATCATCTTTTTGGCCGTGCTCACGGTTTGGACAAAATAATTTTAATGGATCTTCCATCATTTCAGATTCAGCCTGAGGCTAAACTTACTGTCTCTTCTAACACAAAACGTATCTTTTTCTTGTTTCAGGAAGAAAGAGGTTACATTTTAAGAATGGTTGAAAAAAAATACCTTATATCTTATATTAACTCTTCCATGTTAAGTCTGATGCCTTTTTATCCACCACAGTCAGGTGATTATTCTCTCCTCTGAACAGCCTCCACCTCACCTTTTTACACCTGACAGTTCATGTGACGTTCATCCAAATTCAGTTCTGATGGGATCATGTCTATTGTCCGAATGGTGTGTTACGTTTCAGCCAACTTTGCTGCCTCCTGGTGGTATTTCCAGGCAAATGTCACAAAATTGTCTAACAAGTGGGTTCCCTATGGAGAGATAATTAGGCTGACATACAAATTTAATTGTTAGCAGTTTGTATTTCCTTTTTCATATCAGTTAATTGACTTTAACTGGACTGTTGAACAGTAGAGAGACAGAAAGAGTACAGAAGAAACTTGAGAGGAAGCCATTAACAAAAGCCCGTGCAGTGTCATTAAAAGGAACAGTGTCTGTCAGAGTAAAATAGGACACACAGGAAGGGCAATTTGTGCCTTTTAGAGTGCAGTCATTGTAAACGGGTTTTCTAACACCCTTGAAACCACGTGTCTGGCATTAAAACCACTGTAGAGAGCACAGAGTCAGCTTCAGACTGGAACTAAAACATACTGAAATCTGTGTATGAGATATTTTTAGGCTCAACTTCAAGATGTAGAACTTCTGATTATTTTTCTTTGAGAGTGTAGAGAGAGTTGGAGTGCCTCTGCAGCCTAAAGGGACTGCTTTCATAGCGCTCAGTCCTGTCAGCTGAGCTGGTTGTGTGTCACATGGGCAAACTAATGAACCTTCAAACTCAACTGTTCGTCATGTGTAGGAGAAGAGCTGCTCAGGCAAAGCACACTTTTCATATCACTTCCAAGCAAAGTAGCAAAGTGCTTTACAACACAGAAGACACAAAAATTACAATTAAATATACACGTAGGGCCAAACAAGATAGACATAGTAAGGGAGGTTATGACTAAGATTAAAAATGGACTAATGATATGGTGAGATGGTGCACATTATGACAGAAAACCTTCATATGAAGGAGAATTTTAAGATGTCGAATCTTTAGGAAGTCAAGTCTCAGCAGTCAAGTCCAAGTAAAGTCCTCATGTTTGTAAGTTAGGTCTGACAAACAAGTCTCACGCATACAGCTCTGAGCAGGGGCGGCCCATTTGCTTGTTTTTCTTACCAACGGGTGTACTTCTATGCAGCTTTTGGAAATAAGCACTTGTTCTCCCTTCTTAACATGTCCCCCCTCTTTTCCCCTCCCATTGACTTGCAGGGGTTTCATCTAGTTTGTTTTTCAAAGCCTTACTGGTCGCTCAGTTTTCACCCGACAGACACCAACTTCACGTGCTACCTCAGGCCATGCCACCGAATACTCGTCATCAAACGGCACTTTGATCCCCACTTGCCTTTTTGTCTGGACGACTGGGATGACTGTCAGGGCTGGAGGTACCATTGTTGTACTTTTTTGCGTGTGTGAATTCATATTTTAAGTTCTAGGACTGGAGGTACTATTGTTACACTTTATGGGGGGCTCCAATCTAAACCTATTGGGGTTCCAATCTAAAATCTTGCCTATATAGGGCACCCACATAGTCAGGGCCGGCCCTGGTTTCTGAGAGCTGATGATATAAATACCTTGGCTTTATGCTTTCTGGCAGCAAAGATCTCTTTCACTGGTGGGCACTCTGTGTCTTCCTCTCAGAAATTAACCCAGTTAGTACTACCAGAGCAATAGACAGGTAGATGTGAGTGCACAGGTGCTCAGCCCAGCATCCCTCCCTCTGACTCCCATCAGCACCACACTCTGCATCCTGCTGAGGTTTTCAAACCGTCCCAATCCCTGGGACGGTGGAGGGAGAAGGGGAACGACGCCATCTTGTTTGTTTTAGTCGGAGGAGGGGGTGGAAAAAAACAGCCACCAGCACCGGCAGCAACACGGCCGGCAAAAAGGGGAGAGCACAAAACGGCTAACCGGTGAGTCATTTGTGTCATGCACGTTAGATGTGAACATAAAATAATATTACGACATAAATCATCGGCGCGGTGCTCAGGTTTTGACAGTTGCTAACGCTAGCTTGTCTGCATCATCACCTGTTGGGATACAGAGGAGAGCGTCAACGGTCAATGCGGAGAATGTAACTGCAGCGTTTACTAACGGTCATCTACTTTGAGTGACGTTACAAAAGACACTTCTTCAAAACGTTGTTCCCTATTACCTGCGTTTAACGTGTCTGACTGTTATGTTTTGCAGTGATTTCTATCTGCAGTATAGCGGAGTGATGCAGATACAGGCTACAGTTTTATTTAACCTATACATGACCGACATATCCAGGTGACGAAGCCTCCGCCCCCCTTTACATGCATGTCCCAGATTTCCAAGCAAACCACAAGTTGTACAGTTAAAGGATAATTTCACTTTTTTTTAAAAGTCTGTTTTAAACCAACAGTCAGGTGCCCAAATGGACACTGAAAGAGGTTTTCCTCTCTGTAATCAGTCCTCCTGTTCATACTGGCTATTAAAAGATTCCCATCAATTGTGCTTTCAGTCTAAGTGATGGGGGATAAAATCCACTTTTTCCACTCTTTTCTGAAGTTTATATGAGGCTTCAGCAGTCTGAGTTAATCATATCAAGTGGATATCTGCCACATTTACAGTCTTTTAAGCATTAAGCATTAAAAACTTTGTTTACTAAATTGACCAACAAAAAAAAATGTCAACAGGAGTTCCAACTTGCCCGTTGTCTCTGACGCTTTCAATCAAATATTGTGGCTTTCCTCAGTGGATGGAGTCGCTCAGTTGTCATGGAGATAGTTTAGTTGTTATCACGTGACCCAAGTATGTTGTAAAACGTTATAAGTAGGTTATGTGGATATCCTTTGTGATCTTTGTCTGGCATACCACTGACTCCTGATCAATCACTTTGACCCCTTCCTAATCGATACTGTAGCTGGTTTTGGTCAGGTGACAGCTGATGTTGTCATTCAGTGAAGGATACCATTTCACCAATGTATGTTAACTTATATTTTATACTTTATGTTGAATTAAATTTACCATACTGACATGTGTTTTTTAAATGGTGCAAAAGGAAAGGCAATTTAAAAAATGAATAGGTGACAAAACAATCTCAACTCAAGGCCCACTTACTCACTTCCAGCTGACAGCTTTTGACTGTATCACACAGTATGAATGATGAAGATGACGTGATACGTTTGAAAGCTCTGAAACAAGCAAGTAAATGAACCTTAAGTTGAGATTGTTTTGTCAACTGTTGTTTCCAAGGTCATTAATCAAAAATAAATACTATGTAGAAAAAGTATTTACAGTTTATTGGAGGGAGTATGTCGAGTTTTTCAAGTGTTTGAAAGGACACTGTCAAATGATTAAAGAAAATCTCAATAAATTCAGCCTGCACCCTGCTATGAACTGCTGTCTTTAGACCTGTTTAGCTGCTAGACGACCATGTCTTCATCTTCAAAGAGCCCGCTAACAATAGCTCAGACCACATCATGATAAATGTGTCCTTTCAGCTGACCCGTGCTTTATTTAGCCATTCAAAGTTTACCTATTCACTCAAATACGTGTGTTTGTGCTGTTTCCTCTCTATAGGCCAGACACCCTCCCCTTCCCCCCTTCCCTTGTGGTGAGAAGGCGCTGAGAAGATGTTTTATGCCCACTTTGTCCTCAGCAAACGTGGGCCGCTGGCCAAAATCTGGCTGGCGGCCCACTGGGACAAGAAGCTGACCAAGGCACATGTGTTTGAGTGCAATCTGGAGAGCAGCGTGGAGAGCATCATCTCACCCAAGGTACTTTCTCTGGCTTTCACACCTTTGAAAGAGATTATCGTGTTCATGCTTTTAACTGTCCTAGATCAGAGTGCATGTGTTGATTTACAACCAGTCTTTCTTTAATTTCAAGCTAGCATCTTGCAGATTTATTCTATGTGTTTTTTGGCATTATTTCACAGGTGAAAATGGCTTTAAGAACATCAGGGCATCTGCTGCTGGGGGTGGTGAGGATCTACCACAGGAAGGCCAAGTACCTGCTGGCAGACTGCAACGAGGCCTTCATCAAGATCAAGATGGCGTTTAGACCAGGTTGGGGACAGAATCAAGCCCAGTCAAGACTGGGGTTCCCAAAAAATGAGGAACTTAATATTCAGCTTTGTTAAAAAATACTATATCTTTATCTGTGTGCTCTGTCAAGTCTTAAAATAACTGCAATTCTAGTTTTTTTCATGTTTTTTTTTTCACAATATATCCATGAAAAAGACGCATAATATAAAACATGTTTGCTCCTGAAGAAACAGAAAAGGCAATACATATACTTCACATACCCAGACATATCGATTTCTTTACTTTCAATCTATATTCATTATGAATTTATTGTATTCAGCCTGATATATACCTGCCACTTGACATAAGTCACATGCTATAACTCTTTTCATACACTGTGGTGTTTCAGGTGTGGTAGATCTTCCAGAGGAGAACAGAGAAGCAGCCTACAACGCTATCACTCTACCTGAGGAGTTCCACGATTTTGACCAGCCGCTACCAGACCTCGAGTGAGTTCTCTGTCAGTGACACCTCTTCCTGAGAGAGCATTAGGTAGAAATATACTTGAAACTAAATGTAAGACTTTGCACACTACAGCGATCACAACAAACGCAACTTTCTTTATTTTTCTTGGCCTTTTACATGCCTTTATTAGATAGCTGACAATAGAAAGATATCAGGAAGCATTTTATTCTTGTCCAAAAACACATATTTCAATTTTCTTTCTAGTATATTTCTGCCAGTAATGTTCATGGTTTTTTTTTGAAATGGAAGAATTCTCATGATGGCTCTCTTGCTTTCCACCTGCTCGTAGATCCCATTTCTACATTCTGGGAAATGTAGGTCATCACTAACAAATGTTAAAAGAGACAAGACAAATGAATTGACAAGCACTTTGTCATAACATAACTGTATAGCTGCTGAAATGTGATTTTTTTTTTTTAAACTGCAACCTTTTATCTTTTCTGCTACTTCAGAAATATTACATTTGAAGGGAAGTATTGTAAAAACAAAGTATGCATTGAATTGACAGTGTGGTGCATTTTGTACAGTGACATTGATGTGGCTCAGCAGTTCAACTTAAACCAGAGCAGAGTGGAGGAGATCACCATGAGAGAGGAGGTGGGGAACCTCAACCTGCTGCAGGATAATGACTTTGGTAAGCATCTTTTTTCTTTAAAAACATAATGCATGTTACATAAATACTTGTAACTTGGTTTAAAGTCCTATTCATAATCCACCAATTTACCATACAGGCAGCATAAAGTCACACATTTCTGTTGTGCAGCTGACTTTGGGATGGATGACCGGGAGATGATGCGGGAGGAGAGTGCGTTCGAGGTGGACATCATGGGAGCGTCGGCCTCCAACCTGCTGCTTGAAGCTGAGGGTGTAACTAATCAGATGGCTGACAAGTCCAACCATCTGGAGTACGACGACCAGTACAAGGACGACTTCGGAGACAACCCCATGGAGAGCAATGAGGGAGGCATGCTGGGTAAGATCCTACACCTAATTGGTGTAATAATTATAGCAATAATTTTAGGATAAAATAATTTAATAACCTTAGGAATAAAGTGCAGCTTTTCTTAATTTTTTATCAGATTTTAGGTTTCTGACATCGTTAAGTGATTCTGTATATCTTCTGACTAGTGGCTCAAACAGGACATTGACCTTGTATATGTGTGTAGTGGACAAGCTGTTGAGTAACGAGGATGGAGGCGGCATCTTTGATGACCCTCCTGCCATCGCAGAGAGTGTGATGATGCCTCAGGACCACGGGGACGATGATGACGACTTTGATGCTCTTTCGGGTTAGTTTCACGGCATCACACTGTAAACAAACGCCACGTTGTTTCATGTTGTGTTGCAGCAGCAGTTGAAATTACCTACATATCATGACATGCATATCCAGCATAGTGTCATTGTGTGTTGTCAGCGGGAGCCCCGGATAGTCCGGACTCAGGCCCAACAGAGCCCCTCCCCGCCATGGCTGACCAGACAGAGCAGACCACCCTGGTTCACAACGAGGAAGAAACCTTCGCCCTGGAGCCCATTGACATCACAGGTAATGCCACTGGTTTGTGTTTTCAGGTTTTACTTCTCTTTTAAGTGTGACATTACGTTATTTTTTTATATTATAAAAAAAAAATGTGGTCTGTGCAGTGAAGGAGACAAAGGCAAAGCGTAAGAGGAAGCTGATTGTGGACAGCGTGAAGGAGTTGGACAGTAAAACCATCCGCGCACAGCTGTCTGACTACTCGGACATCGTCACCACCCTGGACCTGGCTCCTCCCACCAAGAAGCTGATGATGTGGAAGGAGACCGGAGGAGTCGAGAAGCTTTTCTCCCTCCCTGCTCAGCCTCTCTGGAACGCCAGGCTGCTTAAGGTAATGTAGCCGTAGAGATGTAAAGTTATTCAGAGATAATTGGAAACAGTAGTATTGTGAAAACACAACATAACAAAACAATTTACCTTTCTGTTTGTCCTCTCACTCTGCCTCTTTGCTTTCTCTCCTTTTGTCTTTCTAGATGTTCACAAGGTGTCTGACGCCGCTGGTACCAGACGAGCTGAGGAAGAGGAGGAAAGGTGGAGAGGCCGACAGTCTGGATGAGTTCCTCAAAGATCTGGAGAACCCGGAGGTGCCCAGAGAAGAAACCGCCAGCCACCAACAAAGAGACATCATGGGTAAAACGTGTTTGTTTTTTTGTATGTTTGTGCTTGACCATAAGCTTATTTGTGGAAAGTCATGACAAAAACAGTGGTTTAGAGATTTTGTGATTTTTTTTAGTGAATTTGGGTTGTTTTTTGTAATTCTTAAAATGGCTCTTAGGGCAGCAATAGCAGGATGTATAGGTTGGGAAATTATGGGTTTTTGAAATTGAATTGCTGACGTTTTTTTTTTTTTTGTTTGCACAAAATATTTTTTACCCATGTGAGTTTTTCTAATATGTGTGTCCGTTTCCAATCCAGACCAGACCATCATGGAAGAGGCCAGTGTTCTGCAGACTTCAGCTGTGGAGGGCAGCAGGACGACACTTGACGAGTCCGTCATGCCCCCTCCATCTTCACAACGCGGCCTGAAACGCAAGGCCCAGGACACAGAACCAGCCCTGCCCGTGAGTACAATTGGACCCTGACGGGTTTTTGTCGTTCTGCCTCTCTCTGGCCTCTCCACTAACTCCCCCAACCATCATCTATCTCTATATCCTCTTCCGCTCTTTCATCTAGATGGGAGCCCTGGACCAACAGCAGCAGCAGCAGCAGCAGCAGCAGGGGTCCAGAGCCTCTGGTGTGTCCCAACAGCTTGAGGCGTCCGATGTGGAATTGCCCCCAGAGGAGACCACTACCACCGCTAACATCAGCCAGCTGATAGAGTTGGACCTGCTGGGCGAGAAGGACAAGAAGAAGAGCGATGACGACTCTGATGAGGAGGTGAGATGGAGGTCCACAATAATGTGTGCAGCACTGGTGTGATTGTATTAGTGTTACTGATGTTTTTTGTGCCGTTTTAAATGTATTTATTCATAGTAAGTTAACTGAGCATGGACACGGACTTCTTCTATCCAGGACAATTTGTCCTTCCATGAATATTCTTCATTAGTGTTTGTGACTGTGTTTTGTGTCAGGAGGAGGAGGGGCAGGGAGGAGACCAGGATCAGGAGGAAAGAAGGTGGAACAAAAGAACCCAGCAGATGCTTCATGGCCTCCAGGTGTGTATATGCTCATAGACAAAGCAGAAGAGCAGCATGACATCTTGTTGCTACAAGAGAGAACAGTTTGTGTGTATGCTCACATCCTAAAGCATTTTTATTTTATGTTTTTTTAAGTTAAAACCAGAAACAAACTGCAAAAACTTCTGTACTTTTACAGTATTGAGTGAATTGTGCCTGTATCACCATGTACAAAAGGTTGGCTGTGCATGCTTATGTTCATTGAGGTTTTCACTGGTTTTAATCAGATTTTTGATAATTCTATTAATTTTTATTTAGGAAAATGTATAGCTGTTTGTATTAAGACAGCAATAAAGATGAATGCATTTCAGAAGTTTCATTTATTTTGTTAAAGAAAAGGTTTTTGTAGAAAAATATATGTAACAAACTGAAATAATATTGTTTTGGTGTTTGAACTGAAACTTTGGTGTCATTTTCTTTAAAGTTCGAACAAGAATAAACAGTCAAAGAAAAAAAAAGAAAAAAACAAACTTAAAAGAGACAATAAAAATAGTGAGAGAACGAAGAATGAAATTTTAAATAAAATAACACAGTCCAGGTTTACATGAGTAAATACTGAGTATTGAGAAATTAAAGAGGCTATATGTAAGAATTATAGTTTAAAACATTCAAAAATGAACTAAAATTATCACCAGAATGTGAAGAAATAACAGTTTTGATGTTAGGTCAAAGACGTCTATGTATTATGTTGCAGAGATATCTAGTGAAGTTAGCATGCTAACCAGCTAGCCCCGGCCTGTCCTGTCTCGTAATACCACTTTGTACCTCAAGAGGCGATAGTGAGTCATTGTAGCGTCCAGTCTGCCCTCAGTCCAACATGAGAGGATGAAGAAGTGGGGCAGCGCTTCTCCTTCTTCTAGGTTAGGTTTATTCAAGCAAACGTTAGCTCAGCGTTAGCACTGAATTGTATTTGCTATCATTCTTAGTCAAAGTCCTAGTTACTTAGTGTGCTAGCTAACAGAGCACTGATAATGCACTATTGATTCAGCGCTAACCTAGCGTAACATAATGGACAGTCTGAATTCTACAGGTGGCCAATTCTTACATGTAGCACCTTTTAAGCCATATGAAGAACTATAAAAGTACCTTATTAAAGAACACTGAACGCTTGACTTTTTCAGTTTTAACTAATGATTCGCTGCTCAAAGTGAGAGCAGCAAGTGAGGAACAATACATGAAACAGTAGTTAATATTTATGAATAGGACGGAGGTGAATGACCCTGAGAGATGCCCCCTGACTTTCTCCCTCTCTTTGCCACAGAGGGTGATGGCCAAAACAGGTGCGCAGTCAGTCAGCCTGCTGGACCTGTGCAGGAACAACAACAGGAAGCAGGCGGCTGCCAAGTTCTACAGCTTCTTGGTTCTGAAGAAGCAGCAGGCGGTAGAGCTCGTCCAGGAGGAGCCTTACAGCGACATCATAGCTACGCCCGGACCTCGCTTCCACATCATCTAGGAAACACAACTCTACAGTCTGAAAAGTCCCAACAAAACACTGGCTTCTTTTAATTTAACAAAGGTTTTATTTATTTGAGTTTGTCGACTTTGTTTTTTGTACGATGTGGAGTTTTATTTTTGTGTCCTGTTGAAATTCTTTCATGTGCAATTTATGTCTTAATATTTAAATGTCAAGCAGTGGTGGGAGGAATTAGGTCTGAATAACATGGTTTGTTATTAAGAGATTTCTTCCTTGAAAAATCTGGCATAGCAAACTCCAAACAATGGACTGCTATGTTTCTTCATGTTATTAATTTATTTAATATAACTATTTATTTATTTTATTATTAACACTCACATAAAAGATAAATTAGTATAAAGTTCAATAAAGTGAGCATTTTGTATTTAAAAAAAAAGGTTGTACTTTATCCACATTTAATCTTTTGGAGTTGCTGTCTGTTGGATCTTTCAAGCAGATGTCACCCATTGTGACAAGCACTATGTTGTGTTGTACTGGCATGACACCAAAGTTAACGGGAGTCTACTTTTAAGATATGTTTACAGTGGGAGACAGCTTTTGCGTTTACACAGCGATAACTCAATCAACCATGTTACTTGGAGACTCACCTGTCCCACCACTGCGGGAGAAAGTTCTCACGTACACTGACGAAACGAGCATGCACTATATCCTTCTTCTGCAAATGCTCTGCCTGTTTATCCCCTTGTGCAAGAGTCTGAAAAACTATGGGAAAAAAAAAAGACCTTCACAGTTCGATCAACCTGTAGATGATGTTAACATCAGTGGTCTGCCATACTTGCATGCTCAGTCCTGAAATATTTTAGAGTGGAATTCCTCCAGGAAGTACCATTTTTATTACCGTCTTGCTACTAGAATTCCTTCTTAAAATGGCTCGAAGTATGTGAGACAGACTTACTATCCTGTATCCCTTTTATAGATGATAATCATTTAGGAATAATGGGGTAATGTATTGTCTTGATAATTAAGACTATTTAGCTGTTGTGCTCTTACAGTGTCACTTTTGGCGTGAACCCTGATGGCGTCAATCAAATAGATACTTACAGTGCGTCCAGAAAGTATTCAGACCCCTTTACTTTTTTCTTGCAGCCTTATGCTAAAATTGTTTAAATTCATTTTCAATCTACACTCAATACTCCATAATAAAGCAAAAACAGGATTTTAGAAATCTATTTTTTTTAAAAAAAGGAAAAACTGAAATATCACATTGACTTAAGTATTCAGACCCTTTACTCAATACTTAGTTGAAGGACCTTTGGCAGCGATTACAGCCTCGAGTCTTCTTTGGTATGATGAGAAAAGCTCTTGGAAGACTCCTGGTTGTTCCAAACTTCTTCCATTTAAGAATTATGGAGGCCACTGTGCTCTTGGGAATCTTCAATGCAGCAGAATTTTTTTTTGTAGCCTTCCCCAGATCTGTGCCTCTACACAATCCTGTCTCTGAGCTCTGCATGGCTTGGTTTTTGCTGTGATATGCATTGTCAGCTGTGAGACCTCTGATGAGGGAAAAAATGAATTTAAATGATTTTAGCACGAGGCTGCAACATAAAATGGGCAAAAAGTGAAGGGTCTGAATACTTTCTGAATGCACTGTATGTAAAACAGCCTCTGTTCTGTATTCATTGATTGTAGTAAAATACAGTATAACAGTTACAGAGAATGATAAGCATTCATGTTTTTTTTAATTTAAATACAAAATGGGTTTTTAATCTAAAGAATGACTTGAAGTCTGAAGTCTGAATGAACATATTTGGTATGTGTGTTGTCATTTGGACTCTAAACTCATCATACAGAAAGACTACAGACTGAATTTAGCTGAAATCACGCAGCATTTGAACGAGCAGACCACCTCCGAGTCATTGTGACTACACTTCTTCCTTGTGCTTCTGCAAAGACAGCTGAATGCATCGTTTTTGATATCCATTTCCATATAAGCCGCATATCATTATAACGTCTGAGTGCATCTTATATTTTAAACTCTGTGCCTGTAATACTGCTTTTTTTTACTTTGTATAAAAGCCAAGACAAACCTTGTGGATAAAAAAAAATAAATATTGCTACTGTATGTATCAGAACTGTTTCGATGCCATGCCTGTTAGTCGTGAGTCTCTGAAACTGTTGCAAGATTTTTAAAGATAAAATAAAAACCTTGACCAGTATTTTAAACTGGTGTTTTGTGTAATAAACACTTGATTTATTTTATGAAGCGATAACAGATCAGGAGTGAATTTAAGTATTATATTAACCATGAACATCTTCAAGTAACATTTGCTTGCTATTACCATGTTGACACATAATGAAGAGAAGTCTCTGGCTTGCTGCCACACTATATTGTGAGTGGAGGAGCGGACACGTTATCTCCTCCCTCCGTCTTGCGTTTCTTGTGCCGGCTCCTTTTCTTCTTCTCCCCCTGCTCAGTTTTTTTCAGCGGCGGTGTTGGCACCCCTTTCTTTTTCTTCTTCAGGCAGCTCAGAGGGTTAGGGTTGCTCTGTTTCCTCTTCCTCTTCTTCCCCCGTCTCTCTCCGTCCTTCTGGCTGATGCCCTGCTCCTCTTTCAGGCTGCGGATGCTCTGCTGCTGGGACGGGCTCACCAGCTCTCCCAGCTGGACGGCCTGGACGTGGTCGAGGGACGACTGGCTGGGCTTGTCCAGCACGATGGTGTTGAGGATGATGTAGAGCAGAGGAACCCCGGGGATCTTCTTCAGGCCTGTAGTCACCGCGTGGTCCTGGAGAACACAAACGCACACCAAATAGATTTATAAAAGGGGGACGCTAAATGTAAACATGTCGGTTACACCAATACTACTCAGGAGGTAATCAGCACTTACACTGTGCCTCCAATAATGACTTCTGAGTGTCAGACAGTGTTTCACCAAATACCTTATATGTAATATAAGCTCTCAGATACATATGAGACTGTAAATGAATTATTAAACATAGGTGTGAGGGAAATGTCAACAATCTAAGCTTCTACGCACAACTAATTCAGTCTAATAGAACAGCGCGGCACTAACTCCAACTCTCATGAAGGGTATAATGTTCAGTTTCTGTTGAAACCTTTTTAGAAACCCACTTAGAACAGTTCTCAATATACAAAGCACAAACTACAGCCTCTAAAATGACCATAAAGTTGAATAAAATGGAATATTATAACCTAATAAATACCTAATAAACTGGCAACTGGGTGTATGTTAAATGTGTGCTGCCTAGTTAATATCTAGTCCATCTCCACTTAGTTGGAGTCATTTCCAACAAAAACATTAATTCATTCACACTTTTCCTTTGCATATAAAATATAAAATAACTGTGTGTTTGTATTTACCTGTGTGGCAACAAAGTAGTGGTGTGGGTTTGTCTCCTCCAACATGGACAGCAGACACTTTGAGGCAGGAACAGGGTCCTTGAAATGTTGACATCTCCTCACCTGGAACCTCTGCAGGATGAGTTTGGCCCCATACAGCTGTTTCAGAGTCTCCAGTTCTTTCAGTGCGCAGCTGAGGCAAAACACAGCAGCGGATGGAGGAAGTACTCAGATCATTTACTTAAGTAAAAGTACATAAGTATTAGCAGCAAAATGTAGTTAAAGTATTGCAGTAAAAGTAGTGGTTTGGTCCCTCTGACTGATATATTATTATATATGACTTCATCAGATTATTAATACTGAAGCATCAGTGTGTAAGCAGCATGTTACTGTTGTAGCTGCTGGAGGTGGAGCTAGTTTGAACTACTTTATATACAGTTAGCTAGTCTAGTGGTTCCCAACCTAGGGGTCGGGCCCCTCCAAAGGGTCAGCAGATAAATCTGAGGGGTCGTGAGATGATTAATGGGAGAGAAAAGAAGAAAAAAACGTTCTGACACACAAATCTGTTTTACTGGATACTGGATCATTTGAACATTTATTGAAATGAAACCATGTGAGAAGTTTAGAGGGAAAAATCACTATTTGGTGGAGCTGTTAACAACTCATAGACATCTGAAATGTGACCCCGACTACACACTGCTTTTTGTAAGAGGTCAAAAGCCAAAAAGGTTGGAAACCACTGGTTTCATGTGTGTGTGTGTGTGTGTGTGTGTAAAATCTATACTCAGGTAGATGTAACGTTACTCACTTGGTGGTGCACAGCTGCACCTCCCCCATCAGGTACTTCGGCAGTTGCTCTTTAATCTGAATCTTGTTCTTTAACGCCGCCTGACAAAAAGTCCCGTCAATGAGAACCTGAAACGGTTCCCTGAAGTTAAAGTTGTATTTGTAGAAGCTTATGGTTTTCTTGGCTTGTTTCTGTCGCTTGATCTTCATGGTGGCTGGTAGTTGGAGGTAAAGTCAAGAGTTTTTATCCTTCTCAGATCATAAATAACCGTTATAGCGACGCCCGTTAAAAGTCCGTTAGTGAGTTTGTGATGATTCTTCCGGTCAGTTCAGTCGACCAGTTTCATGTGTGGCTGTCATGGATGAGCTCAAATTATCAGATAACGTTACTAAAGCATGGACATTTCTTATGTACACAACACGCTTGTGGTGCCACCTTACAGGACTCCGTGCGGAAACAAAATATACGAAGAAGGTTCCGGTTGTGCAGAGGATAGACTGTTGACTGTCGACAAAAACATTAAAACTTTCCTGCCAATTACTGTTTCTATGGTTATATGGTGGCTGATAAGTAACAAGACATTGCAGTGCAGAATTGCCAAAGATTGAGATAATTTTGTCACAGCAGGTATTACCAGATCCTGATCAGAAGACGATAAGGAGGAAACTACTTCCACTCAGTACATACCTTAATGTGACAATTCTTTAGTAACCATGATGTTTGACCCTCACTGTGCAGAATAATGTATGTGCATAGTTTGACACTAGAAGGCTGTTTTCACATTCATTTGCTGAAGGGGGAAAGTTTCGTTGCGTTCACCATGAATCTGAATTTAACACATGTACCTACAGGAATGATTTTGTGACATCATAAATTAGGAAGCCAATTGTGGGCAAAAATGCAACTTTCGTGTGTGTGATGTGGGAAGTCGAAACCTTCAGTGCACATTTACTGAAAATGGACTTTTCAGTGAAGTGTCCAGCAGTTAAACGTTTTTAAAAGTAAGCAATAAAAAAAGAAAAGAAAAGAAAAAAAACAATATTGGCTGATAAATCATTGTCAGTTTTTTTTTCTCTCAACACTTAAATATCAATGTTGGTAACTGTAGTGTACAATAGGCTACATTCATATAGCTTTCAAAAGAAGGTAAACATTTATTTGACGTTAGGAAAATACAGGCAAAATTTAATGAATGTAGCTAGCATTCAGTCATCACTTATTTCGACATACTTTATTTTGATTTTAATATTTGTTTATTTTTGTCTTCCATATTTTGTTAATAAATTGATTTTAAACTATTTTGTTATTATTCATTATTATCATCATAATTATTACTATTACTACTACTACTTTCTTTAATTATTAATTATTTGTTATTAATAATAATTGTAGGGGGTGGAGTTAATAATCACCCCGCCTCTCGTCTCTTGTTGTTTCCGGAAGCGGAAGTCTCCATTCAGGTAGAGCGACAAGCAGCAGCCTCGGTTTGGTGACACTTCGCGTGACTCACAGTTAACGTTAGCTCGGGTCGGGCCCGTGTGGGTTGGGTTGGTGCGTTACCTTCCGACTTGTACAGTGAATATTATGGCGGCCACGGATCCTCGGTCCTCGAGTGACGGCGGGCCAGCCAGCAGAGGAGGATTCCCGGCCGGGGAGAGCAGCAACGACCGCGACGGGCCGGGCGGCAGTAGCAGCGGCGGTGGCGGCGGCAACGGGGAGGGCGAACGGGAGCGGGACCGAGCCACCTTCGAGTGCAACATTTGTTTGGACACTGCCAGGGACGCTGTCATCAGTATGTGCGGCCACTTGTTCTGGTACGAGACGTAGTTTTGCTATTTGGAGGTGGTTGTTTTTGTTTATCTTCAGCCCACCGCACCGGACTAGTTTAGCCGTTTGTGCGGCCGCTGTTAACCGTTGGTTTGATTTATTTTACGGCGCAATCACGCCCAACAGGAGGTTACCTCCGCGTTATGGAGGCGATGACAGCGGCTAAGATGGCTTGCTAGACATTACTAAGGGGGTGTTGGTTTGCTGTCAGTGCGGCAGTGAAATGTGGCTGAACTTCAACCCTTTAATATATACCGTGTGTTTCCTGTCTGAAGTACAAACGGTCCGGATGGCTTTGATAAAGGCTGATAATCACCATTATGCACGCGTGATCTGCTCGGATCTTGTGAGGAATCGAGTAGCTCAGGCTGATCATAATCGTATGGTTTGATCTCGGTCAGGGGTCACAGTCGCAGCCTCATGCATCACACACCCTGCTCAGTCACTCTCTCTCTGTCTGTCTGTCTGTGGCACATTAACTTTACTGTTTCGGTCACAACTGTCTGGTGATCATTTGCAGCTTTGAGATCAGGTCCATGCTGTCACTCACTGCAGCAGCACTGTCCAAACTGTCAGGTTTACTGTAGAGCTGAAAATGTGTGAGTCTGTAGGCACAAAATGAATCTCTGAATCATAATCTAATTGTTAAACTCATTTTTTTAAGCAAAATCACCAAATATTCTCCGGCTCCAGCATCTCAAATGTGAGGATCTGCTGCTTTTTGCTTCTGTGAAGTGAATATCTTTTGGGTTTTTTTTGGTTAATCGTACAAAACAAGCAATCTGAAGAAGTCACCTTGGGCTCTGTAAGCTTACGAAGGGCATTTTCTGACATTTGTTAAGCCCTGGTGATTCTAGCTCTTGTCTCATATCTTGGTTTTAATCAAAAACGTGCACAAGGCTCAACCAACAGCTTTGCGTGGAAAATGCACACATGACACACAGTGACGTGTGTGTGTGTGTGTGTGTGTGTGTGTGTGTGTGTGTGTGTGTGTGTGTGTGTGTGTCTCATTCATGAGTTATGAATGTTGACTAATGGCGGCGCTTACTCGCAGGTTGAGGCTAATGTGGGATTAGGGCCAAGAGTGTAGGATTGGGGTCGGACCTAAGGGCATTATAACCGGTAGTAAAAGTCAGAACTGTTTACCTGCTGTAGACACACTTTAAGCGATGAGGCAATGGCACATGTGTCTTGGTAACAGAAAGAGAGGTGGAGTTTGAGGAAGTAGGGAATGCTCTGGCTGCCTACAAGTGAAGTTTGTAAACAGCGATCTGTTAGTGATTAGAGAGTTATCTCCCCACAGTTGAAAGTATACACTCAGCAGAGAAACCTTTGGTTGCAAACACGTCAGAAAGCTAACAGGGTGTCTTTAGTTGACTGTCAAGTACAAGATATCACATACTTTGACTTTAAGGATAAGGCTGGTGATTTTCTATATTTTTCTTATTGTCAACAAATCTCATGTGCAGAGCCAAACCAACAATGAACTCATCCTAGTTACAAGTGTGTGTGTATCCAAAGCCTTTATTTATCTTATTCTTCTGTGCCGTTGAGCTCCGTTGTTGTCCAAAAACTATTTAAAAAACGCCAATAAGCCACACTGCTGCACTAGCTGACATGTTCCTCAAGTTTTTATTAACTTTTTTAATATATACAAATCACAATGAATTACAAGCTCACTAAGAAAACTTCATAAAACTTAACTTGGTAGTTAGTGATTAGAGATTCAAAAGAAGCAAGGTCTGTCATCAATTTTAACCATTCAGCAAAATCCGGTTTTGTCGGACTTCCAGTGGTGGAGAATAATCCTTGAAGTGGCCATAAAGCCCATAAAGTCCAAATTTTTATTTGGATACACTCGCTGGTAGGAGAGACCGACCTCCTAATAAGCACAGCTGGTGAGATTCTGGCAGTAGCCTACGCGACCAATACTTTTTCATTACTTGTTTCCAAGAAGGAGAAACAAAAGAATCTTCCCACATTAAATAAAGAAAAGTACCAGTTTCATTTTTACACTTCCAGCAATAATGCTCATCCATGAGTCCTGTTTTTTTTAAGTTTAGCTGGTGTATAATAATATCCATGGAGGATTTTGTTGTGTATCTCTAACTGACCACCTGACATCAGCCAGTACTGAAGAGAAATGTATAATGTCCAAAGTACAAGAGGCTGTGATATGTAACTTTGGCTTTGGATACACACATAATACTTGTAAGCAGAACTGCCAAACACTTGTAAAAATATAGACAATCACCAGTCATATCCTTTAAAACAGGAAGCTCAAACTACCAGCGTGAGGATCAAATCCTGCCTGCGAGACAACTTCATATCGTTACACCGAGCCTGCAAATGAATTACTTATTCTGTCTTTTATTTTAAATAATTAGATTTTCTGGCAAGGCTGCAAAATTTGAAGCATAAAAATTGTCTCTTTATTTCACCAATTTAAGCTACGACCAACAGCAACGTTACAGACGCCTTAATGTCTCTTTAAATCTAAAATAAAGGTTGACCTGGAGGACGGGACGGGTTCAAGACAGGTGGATGGTTGATTATTTTTACAGTTACAGTTTAATGTGACTGTTTTCTGTCTCATCTGCAAAGAGAAAGTTGCCTTTTTTTAAAGGAACACAAGCTGCATTTCTATACTAAACCTGCAGAGCAGCATGCTAGGTGTTAAAAAAAAATATACAGTACAGTTTAGTATTCTTGCCCAGGTAAGTTTGAGTTTGACGCTCGTCGCTGTCTGAGGTCTGGAACAATCCAACTTTTAACAGTGCAGTAATCTTAGTATTGACTATTTTACACTAGATGCAGATTTGTTTTTTTTGGTTAAGGTGCCGTACAGTCACAGGTGCAGCTCCTATGCAACCATTAACTGTAGATGCTGTGTTATGGGCTGATGTAACTTGGTTGCCATGTTACCCGTCTCCCCCCTCTCCCTCATTCAATTTCTGTGTAATGTGATGAAACCGTCATGATGCAACTATCAGCAAGGAAGAAAGGTGCTGACGTCAGTTCACCTGCTGCAACTTTAAATCAGAATTAATAGTCTTATTTCTATTAGAAGAAAAATCTAGTTAATGTCAGATTGTGTCAGTGTGAGTTTGGCTCCTCACGCATCTGTCCAGCTGTACATAAAACAACTGGACATTTGACTTTGACACAGTTTATGGCTTTGTTTATTTCCAGCTATTCTGGCATTTCTCCCATTGGTTCAGCTGCAGGAAAAAAAAAGCAGCTGTTGCCAAAATCGCTCACGATTTCAAAACTGGGTTAGTTCAACAGAACTGCTTTTTGTTGAATTGCACAGTTATCACTTTTCTAGCATCAGTCATGTTATGACTTGTGTTTTAGTTCTAAAAGTTAAAGCAGCTGAGGCACTCAGAGAGCAGCCCTGCATAACACGAGCTTAAAGTGTCAGTGTCCAAGAGACATTAATGTCATTTTAATACTTTGAGGTTAATGAGCAAATGACATCTTTACAATCCCTTAGTGAGACTCCACTCGAGTAGACTTGTCTGTGTCATTGTGAGCGATGTGGGCCGCTCAGGCTTCAGCACAAGAAATTAATTAATATCAGAGGAATCAACAGAGTAACATCATATAGTCCATAAATAAGATCCAGCAACCTCGTTCCTGGAAGACTCTTAAAAAGAAGACAAGTTGAAAATGTGTTCAGTGACGGTGTTTGCATATGTAAAGTCCACAAGATACACGATTTAAATGAGTTAAGCTTGAAGCCCGACATACAAAGTGGTTTAAGTATCACATAGATATTCAAACTGATGCTGTTTAGCTCAGTGTTTTAACATCTCGGTCAAAATTCACCAGACATACGGAGACATTTAAGTGTGGAAGTTGACTTGTGATCTTGTAATTAGTATGTGTGACAAAATTAGCTCCACTTACAAGCTTTTTTGGAGCTTTGAATTTAGACTTACTGATTAATCTGGTATTTATTTTCCCAATTAAACAGTTGATTGTTTATTCTATAAAATGTCAGATTGCAAACACTCTAAAACCTAAAAATACTCAGTTTACTGTTGAATAAGACAAAGAAAATCAGCAAATTCTCACAAACCTGGAACTAAAACTTTTGTTCGTTTAGCCTTTTTGCTTAAAAAAACGACTAATTGTTTCAGCTCTACCTTTAACCACATCTCACACTCTTCATCAGTGAATAGAAACCCAGAACTGAGACGAGGTTATAATCTCGCCCAACTTGTTATCACAAGACTGATGTTTCACATTTGGGTCACGTGAGCCAGCTCCATTCACTGATGAAGACTGCCAAATGCAGTTGACAGCTCAGAGAAAGCCAGTAAATGGACTTGAGTCGTGAGTTGAGTCACTTCTAGTGATTCAACTAGATGTTTAAAAGTAGATGTTGTTACGACACATTTTTTATTGAGTAATAGTGATCCTGGGATTGTCTATGTTTAGAAGCAGACAGGATTTCTGACATAACTTCACCTACTTCCAAAGAGCAGGAAAGAAAATAGTCTTAAAATGTTAAACTCACAAAAAGTTTGTGTTATTAGTGTTGCTGCTGTCTTGCCAAAAACATGACTGCAGTCTATTTCAACACATGATTACGATCAGACGGGGACTAACTGGACAATAATCTTATCCCAGGCTTTTATTCTTGTTCTAATTTAATGTTATGAGAATGAGACTGCATCCGTTTAATGGCTCTGTTGGGAGTGTGTGAGTTACACTTAGGGGTGATCCACTCAGGAGGAATACACTCCGAAATCAGGCTTCACTGAGTCCCTTATTGGAAATTAAGTGGTTATTTTCAGGTCACAAGAGCTCGGCTATACGTGCGGCCGCATGTTAAATCGCAGCTGAATGGCTTGTTATGTTAACGTAGGCCTTATGCTTTGTTCAGCTGTTTGAATCCAAAGGAATGCCATTCTCAGCAGCAATCTGATAGCCGGTATTACACTAATACTGCGTACAGTGAGCCGTGCTGCGAGCCATGAAATGTGTGTGTGTGTGTGTGTGTGTGTGTGTGTACAGTAAAAAGCCTGCAGATTGACACACGGTCATGTTTTGCTTCGTAGTTTGTTCGGTTCAGCTGGTTATTTTGTTGAAGTTCATGTCGAGTCGTTTGGTTAGGCCCACCTGAGACACTGAGGATTTGAACGTTTTGCGGTTGTGAAATACTGAAGGTTTAAAAAAACAAGTCCTGCCTGTTTGTCTGCATGGCCTCTGCTACTTTGTAGTTAATGTTTATCTCACCAGGAATCTCCGACAGAGGCATATAGAAAGATTCAGAATGAGAATGACACATGTCAAGACGTCACTTTTCTCTGAGAAATCGTAACAGGCATTTTAGACTATTTTCTGACATTTTATAGATGAAACAATTACCGTAATCAGTCCATTAAGAAAACAATCGGCAGATTAATGGATATACTTGTTAATTGCAGCTCCAGTTTTGGATTGTTGTTCAGACAAAACCAGCACATCACCCTGAGTTCTGGGAAACTGTGATGGGCATTTCTGGAAACCAGGAAAGATTCATTGATAATGAAAGTAATCGTTAGTCGCAGCGCTTTGTAGCACATACTGAAGTCATACTGTGTGTAGTTTGATTTATTTGATAGCAGCC
The DNA here is from genome assembly GCA_038419695.1 of Scomberomorus guttatus. Classification (NCBI taxonomy): domain Eukaryota; kingdom Metazoa; phylum Chordata; class Actinopteri; order Scombriformes; family Scombridae; genus Scomberomorus; species Scomberomorus guttatus. The sequence continues at coordinate 9,155,743 of CM076461.1, forward strand.
GCCAAAAGAAATCACATTTCTTTGTTCAGTAACTGAACAGAAAGACTAAATAAACGTCACACCGAGCAGCTCTGGATGAATCAGTCTGGTGAGGGTTCACAGGGCCTTGTGAAAAACCTTGGATAAACACTTCTTCATGACACAAGAGAAAAGATATTTGCACTGTTTGATTTTGTGCTGGTTAAAGAGTTATCCAGAGAATTATAGGTTATAGATATATAGTAATACTCTCTTGGAAAAGCTTCAGCGTTTTTGTCGCCAACTGCAGAGGCGTCTCCCCAACCCTGCATCCTGCACTCCCACAATGCAGCAGCAGGTCGGCCTGACCAGCAGCCACTCAGGCAACACTCTGCCAAACGGTGACAACAGATGGTGACAATTAATACTAACGACGGGGAGCACGGACGAGTTTAATTAGCCACCTCGTTAGGAACAGGTTTCTCTCGCCAGGTGGATACTCACTGACAACAGAGGAAATCTGACCATTAGTTTCACCGAAACCAGAAGTCTTTACGTTTCTTACTGTCCACTGAGATTCAGGTTATATTTATTCATGTAATAAACTGACTCCAGGAATGTTGGTGCTGTTATTGAAGCAAGAAGCTGACAGGAGCTTTCCTGAGAATGCAAATTAATCTTTTTTTTCTCTCTCTCTCTCTCTCTCTACAGCTGGCCCTGTCTTCATCAAGTAAGTATTTCTTCTGTCTTTTCTGCTTTTTGTAGGTTGAGTATGTTTGGAGTTTTTGGTCTGTTGGACAAGAAAAATAAGAAATTTCAAGGCATCAAATTTGGGTGTGTGCATTTTACTACTTTCTGACTTTTTATGTAGCTGATTAATCAAAAAAAGAAGTGACAGGTTGATGAATTCACACTTTCTGTAGGTCAAAGTTTACCTTAGTGGAATTCTGACCTGCAGATTTGCACAGTTGGACAATAGAAACAGGGTTGAAGAATAATGGGTCTTGTGTTTGGAGTTGTGTTCATGGCAGAGTAATACCACACTACCAGATGGCGGTAAAGATCTGCACATCACATCTGGTTTTGATGCATAATGCACATAGTGAGGTCTGTCTGAGCTTTAAAGAGGACAAAATTTGAGGTGAATGTATAGTACCAGTCAAAAGTTTGGATGTATGTATGTAAACATGCTTCCTGAAAGTCAAAAGCTCAGTCTTCAACCTGATCTGAACGCTCCGTTTGCAATGTTACCTCTACTTCCCCACTTCAGATTGTTTGCCCACAAACCATCCGTTCTGTAGCCTTTGTTGGTCGTTCCACGGGTTGTTCATGTTGTTCACTCATACTTCGGATCGGATTCAGGCTTAAACATGTACGAATGTATTTGAGAGGTTTATATTTCGAGTAAAGAATGAGGAAAAATAAGTGAAATCCTACTATTAGTGTTTGTTTACGTAGCCTCTGGAACCACTGGAAGCTAACCAATCAGAACAGAGTGGGCTCATCGGGAGGCGGGCCTTAAAGAGACAGGAGCTAAAACGGCCTGTTTCAGACAGAGGCTGAACTGAGGGGCTGCATAAAGAGCCAGTATATATAAATAAGGAGTTTTTGGAACTGTGAGTCATCCAAAGATATACCTGTAGTGCCCCAGAATATAAATATAGACCTGGAAATGTGCATAATACGTCCCCTTTAAAATTGATAAACAGTAATCCAAACAGCACAGTCAGAGATGTCAATCAGTCAGCGTCTGTTAGACGCCCACACAGAGTGAGAGGACTTCTAATCAGGCAGAATAAACAGAATAAACAAAAAGACTTGTGGGAGCAGACTATTGTTGAGTAGGGTCTTTAACAAAGCCTCTGACACACAGCAGGTTAACCTACATGTGATGTAACCTCAGCGTGGGAACTACACCTGTCAGTTGATTTAGTGCAGCTTAAACATGCTAATGCACTTAATGCTACTCACTTTCTTATGTAGAGCTGTACATTGCTCTCAGTGTAGCAGCATAAGCACTATAGATCCAGGGCTGCAACAAATGATTCTTTTCATTATCGATTAATCTGCCAATTCTTTGGATTAATCATTGGATATAATGACTAAGTGTGTAAAGGCAAATAATAGAACAGCTAGAACCGTCTGATAAGTTCAGAAAATTACATCACTTAACTGAAATGCAGCCTTAAAACCAGGAAAAGACGACACTTATGCCATATCATATTACAATATCTAGTCTCATATCACGATATCGATTATAATAATTTATTGCCCAGCACTTACTATCTGACCTGCATTATAAACCTTTTGACATGTTTCTCCCTCTGCTGCTGCACTCAGTGGTTGGAGACGCGGCCCAGCAGGCAGCAGTGTCCTGTGTGTAAAGCGGGTATCAGCAGAGAGAAAGTCATCCCACTGTATGGCAGAGGGAGCTCCAGCCAAGAGGACCCCAGGTACGCCGAGTGTTTGCACCCGTGTGTGTATTTTGCGTGATAGTTGGTGGTTAGTAGTCACGGTTGCCTTACGACCGACTGTTTCTGTTCAGGTTGAAAACTCCACCTCGGCCTCAGGGACAGAGAACAGAGCCGGAGAGTCGAGGCGGGGTGAGTCGGTTTATACCATTTCTCTTCGCTCACGACTCCAATATTTTCTTATCTAATTTAAGACTTCATCTCTGGATTCTGAACAGATGTTCCAGGGTTTCGGCGACACCGGCTTTCACATGTCCTTCGGCATCGGTGCTTTCCCCTTCGGCTTCTTCACCACAGTCTTCAACACCAACGACCCCTTTCACAGAGCAGGTAAATGCCCTTTTTAAGTCCTCCTTTGGATAATGTGAATCTTGAATCATCAGTTTTCTCCTAACAGCCTTAAGCTCTGTTGGGAACCTCTGCTTATAGAGTTAGCTTGAGTTATATATGTGTAAATGGTGTAAATATGATTTGTTTTTGTTTTTTTAATGGACTAGAATAAACAAATGAAATGACTTGAAAACACTACTTAACCCAAGATGGTGATCGTGTACAGAAAAGGTATAGATATTCCAAAAAGGAGCATTTACATCAAATATTAACCTCATTCGGATTGTCAGTGGGGTAAAACGGCTCCTTTTAATCCCAGCTGTCACCTTAAAGCAACATAATTAGAGTGAGGATGCAAACACACCTCCCCCTGACACACTGGAGTAATGACCTTTTACCAAACCTCCCCTCCCTCAGACCAGTATCCAGGGGATCACCAAGGCAACGGTAACCTCAACAACGGCAATAACAACTGGCAAGACTCCCTCTTCCTGTTTGTGGCCATCTTCTTCTTCTTCTGGCTGCTGAGCGTGTGACGGAGATAAATAGATGGATAGACGAGGGGATCGATGACCGGGAGGGAGGAGCGCAAATTTAAAAAAAAAAAAAAAAAAACCTCATACACACACTTAACTTGAGCCACAGACACACACTCATGTTACATTTCCAGGCAGGTACTAACTTGGGAGAGCAGAGCGTTGCGTTTGATCCCAAAACAAGAAATACAGGAATTCGGCAGATTTACTTTAGGATACTTTGCCCCACCCTCCTGCTTCCTTATTTTTGTTTATGCAAGAAACACTTACTAAAAACTGTTGTGCAACCCCCTCCCCCACCCAAAAAAGTCATGTTAGCCCTCCTTCTCTACATGCACCTGTAGATATATACACACAGAAAATAAAAGGTGGACACTACAATTTAAGGAGCTCTTTTAGGGGGTCAGATGAGACAGTATTATGTGGTCAGGGTGAGCTTTTTTTTTTTTTTTTTTTTTCAGTAACCAGCGTCTCAGTATTGAACGCTGCACTCTGAGAAGAGGAGAGGTGGGCGGATGATAATTCAGGGCAGTGACTACTTCTGTTTTGGTTTTTCACATCCTCCTTGTAGAAGTCATTGGTTTACTCCTTCAATAGAGAGGAGGGCATGTTCTGGAAAGCAAGAGGGAGGGAAATGAGGTCATTATTCTCCTCTAAAAGGCCAAAGAGTCACGGATCAGTCATGTACGCCGTAGTGCTGGGGGGGGGGGGGGGTTAAAATGTAATTGAATCATGTTCCTGTTTACAGTTTCCTGGTGAAATGAACAAATACTCCTTGATATGCGTCTTAAAAACAGAAGGACAGATAGAAATAGCACAGATGGATGCATTTAATATACATTTGTCTTAACAAAAACTGCCATTGCACTGTGAAGTCTTTCGACCTGTCCTAGACTGGAGTGTGTGCTTGTGTTGAGTCACTTGTTGCTTCTTTGTCCCCCTCCACAGTCCTCTGTGAAACAAAGCTGAACCTCGCAGGAGATAACACGGGCGGGTGCACTGTTAAAAGGGCCAGTTTGGGAGATTTTTGTATCAACATGAGCTACTTGAAAGGAGTAATTAGACGTACAGTTTGTTAATTACAGAGCAAATTGTCAAGAGAGAAAAGCTCTGGCGTGGTAAAAGTAGCCAGATGAGATGCAACACAATACAACAAGGAGAGCTGATGCAGCGTAACGAGTCAGGAGAATCATGGGGGTCAAAAGGTCAGCACACTAAGAATCTACAGTTCAGTGAACTGTGTCACGGTGTGATATAAAATATAAATCACACTTCTTTCTGTCACAGTTGATTTTTTTTTTTTTCTGACTGTATCTGTCAGAGTGAGTGTGTATACAGTATATATTTGTATATATGAATATTGTAAATGCTGTTTTTACGTGTTTCTGAATGGATGACCAGCCATAGAGAGCGAGGAGAGAGGACGAGGCAGTGCGAGTAGGCCTCGAGATGCTTTTGTAAAGCGAGCAATGATCTGGGTCCTGGTTTTCATAAATTGTGCTGAACTTCTTTTTTGTTTTACTTAAAAGAAAAAAAAAAAAAAAAAAAAGGCTTGCAGCCCAAGTTCATAACTCTTCTGCCAATGTCTCCCATAAAGTTAAATAAATGTTGAGCAAAAGAAAAATGTTTGTCCTTCCCTGCTAATGTGATTTGATATGAGAATATGTATTATTAAGCTCATGTAACACACACATGCATGTCAAAGATCTCACATGTTTGAACTAAAACTTATCTTAATATGTAATAACTGTCTTTGAAATTCTCAACTGGGAAACTAAATCTAGTGAATCGGGTATTTAGCACTTTAACATTCACACCAGGCTCAGAGATAAATCAGGGTCCTCTGAAGGGTGGACAGGATGGCTGCTGGGGCTCATCATTTCTTGCATACTTGTCTGTTCAAGCTACACTTTGTATTACGAGGCTTATGTGACACTAAAACAGGTGATGGAAGTCACTGTTGCGAGTCTTTTCACAAGACTAAACCTGGAGACATTGTGCAAAAACCAAAATGGTCTAGGAGATTAAAACTTGATTAAAGCATTGACTTGTTTTGTGTTGTCATTGGCTTCATCTTTTACCACACGCTGGTTAGGGAATTCCTCAAATCCTCAACTAGATAATTATTAATTGGAAACCTTTTATCTGATGTTAATGACCTCAAATGCCTTCACAAGTTTATGTACAATCATTAACAGCAGTGTGGGGTTTTTTGTAATTTCTTTACATGCAACTCTGAGTGACTTGTGTGATGTAACAATGGCCAGGACATGTGATGAGATGACATAATGCCATGCCTGACTTCAGAGTTCCTGTAGGCTTCGAGGACACAAAAGGAATTCAGGCTTTTCAGTAGATTGATGTTATCATGGAGGGTTTGCTGGAAAGTGAATGTTTAGAATTAATCAGCTGTGGTGTATTGCAAATAGCTTTTTTGCAACAGTAAATAGATTATAACGCATGACTGGGTTATAATTGCTAAAAACACTCAGTAGGATAGCCAGGGGAAAAAAAGATGTAAATCTGCAACGATTCGTTGATTAATCAATTAGGTGCCAACAATTAAATTGCCAACTATTTTGACAAATGATTAATCATTGAGTCATTTTTTAAGAAAAAAATCAAAATGATCTGATTCAGCTTCTCAAATGTGAATATTTTCTGGTTTCTTTAGTCAGGAAAACAGTGATTGACATTTTTCACCATTTTCTGACATTTTATAGACCAAACAACTAATTGATTAACCAAGAAAACTGACAGATTAATCGATAATAAAAATAATTAGTTGCAGCCCTACTCAGAAGAGTCAAACTGTAAAAGTGATATTTGAGCTCAAACGTGCAGTGCAAAGTTTAGAAAATGATCATTATGAACCAAACTGACTGTTTACATGTACAAAAAGATGACAAACCCTGAAAACAATGAAAGAACTCTCAAATTTAAGTTCATGTCAAACAAAATGTATCTGTAGTTGACCAGAGAGGACCAGGACACATACAGCCATATTTACAACTTTATTATATTATTTTTATATTCCCAACAGCATTATGTTGATAAAACATTTGTATTTATAAAACAACCTTTTTACAAATATCTAAAAATAGGTTCTATTTCGGGACAGTTTTTGCAAAAGAGTCCTATATGGAAGATTTTCAGCAAATTACAAAAACTCTAAATCTTACTGGCATTGACAGCAATTTAACTGGATTGACTGGTGCATGATAAACGGATATGAATATTGTTAATGAAATCAGTGATTATGAGCCAAATCAAAAAAAAATTTTTTAAATGTAAAATGATGTAATGCATCATGATACCTTGTAACATAAAATCTCACAACTTACATTTACATGCTCAGTCTTTTCATATATACAGTCATTAATACTACATATGCACAAATATAAAAAATAAAAAGTGCAAAATCAGCAAATTAGTTTTGGTAAACTTATGTGAAAAAATATGGAGTTTTAAAAGGTTAAAAGATGCAAATAGTAAAAGATATCCTAAAAATCTGTGACAAAAGTGTTTGGTGTCATGAAGTTGGGAGAGAAAAGGTCTTCAGTCTTTTGCTTTACCCCTTTTTGGTGGCTTGTTGGATTTGTTGAGGATCTTCATGAGGTCTTTGGACATATAGTACGGCTTCTGCTGAGATCCGTCATTACGCTCCAAGTCCTCCACTGTGAGAGTGAGGGCCAAATCGTGACAAGTGATGAAACAGAACATTTGTGTTTATTGTTTTACTTGACTCAAAGGTTATCTTAGTTAAGTAATTAGTTTAAAATTGACACATTAAAATGAGATGAGATGACCTTCCCCATGTTGGCATGTTAACATTTTGATTGATCATAGCAATTCATCACGTTTGAAAACTACTTACAGAAGCAGAGGAAGAGCGTATCGACACACATGTTGTACACGCTGAAGAATCCATGAGCTATAAGATAGCTGCCAAACACCACAGTCTACAACAACGCAGATTTGGAAAAAAGCAACAACATAAAACCAACATATGATTTACAATAAACTTCAATTAGTCCAGTTGATCTGAATGACTACTATCAGAAACAGACAAGGGCAACTTGTACAGTAACTTACAATAATTGGCATCCAGTAGTAGTTGAGGGTTTCGGAGCGGAAGGTGCTGCCTGGTAGAGGTATTCGGCCAGAGAAGAAAAAGAAGGACAACACACCTGGGAAAAGAAAAGAGGCTAATATCAGAACTGAGAGCCTTTACATTTTCTCTGAATGTGAGGGCATTTTACCACAGAGCTTTATGTTATATTTAATCTAATCCAAAACAAGATTACTGAGCTCTTTCTGCTATACAGTATGCTACTTCAACATTAGCTCTCTCATTACCTTCTAAAAAATATAGAAATCTGAAAATGGAGCTAATAAAATATTGGCTACTATATTAGCTAATAAGCAACAAATATCTTCATAAGCCTGTTTTACTGGTGAGATTCAGTATCCCAATACTGTACAATTCCCCATGAGATAATAAAACACTTTTCACAGTATATCCATATAAACACTCAAATTTAAACTATTAACTCAAAAGGTTGTAAACACTACTTTGTCAGTGAAAATAAATAAAAACAGTGAAGTTGTGGCTCATAGAACTAAAACAATGAGCTGAAAGACAAAAAAGTACAGAGTCTACAGTCAAGTGATAATTCGCCACTACGAGCGACTTCTTTTACATTACATGTAGTCATTTTGATTCATTGTTGATGAAAAAAAAAAAATTCATTGAGCAGCTTTCAAGATGCTGAATATTTAACATACTGTCCATCTGGATCTTTAGTCCGAAAATACTGGTATCTGCCTTCAAAAGCTTCTACAGATTCAGTCCTGAAGTCTTAAACGCTGCTTTGACACATTTTTGGAGTCTTGCATTTGCCTGATGCACCGGTGCCATCCTTACCTACTCCTCCGACCACCAGGAGCTTCCCAAACAACAGCAGCAGGTCTGTCACTTTATCAAGCACCACCACCCTGAAGGAACAGATAGTGTGGGTCAGAGAAACATGACACTATTCAGAGGCTCCGTTCCAGCCTCTAAAAGACATGCAAATGTACTCATGTTATAGGCTGGTCATTACACAGACAACAGGTAGACTGGCAGTGATGAATACACAGTCTTTAGCAGAGGAAACATGACTTCAGCACAAACCTGACAACGTTTCTCATGAGCAGCATGAAAGCATTTTTGGCTGAGACGCAGAAGTTTTTCCCATAAATGGCGATCTGTCAAGGAAACAAAATCATTTGGTTTTAGAAAAATGCAACATTTAACATGAAAAATAATATCCAATATATTATATAATTAACAGGCACAGGATAGTGATCATGACATTTTACAAATTGCATAGTAAGTGTGGTACTATTTTTTCCCCCTTTTAATAGTACTTTGAGTGTAAGACGAGTGCTACACACTAATTATTAAACATAATTACTACTATAGTAATAACGTTAAGATAGGAGGGGCCAAAAACTGCACAATAACATTGTGCTTACCATGATGTAGGCGTTCCTGTTGAGGAACTTGATGAACTTCTCCAGACACCAGAGGCAACACTTCATGCAGCACAATATGAAACGTGCAAACGGATTCTGTGCCGCTGGGGTCGAGAAGCCAAAACACGTATTAGTAACCTGTTTAACACAGTCACATTTCTAAAGACGCCTTCTAACATGTAGGAATCCTGCACATTTTTGGTATTAATTTATCCACTTAGAAAGCTGGAAACACTGAGGGTAAAGTAGAAGAATACAAGAGAGAAAGCTGGATTCAGTCTGAATTATGACATTCATATATGATGATATCTTTTAGCATAACGGCTGCAGTCAATAAAGCGCACTTTGATCTATTCCCAAGATTAAGACTTCAGATATCCAATTTACACTGCGGCACAAGTTACATACATGAATTAGTCACATGAAAAAAATATACAGTATCATTTTGGGTGAGACGCAGTCAGAAGGTGAAGGGAGGGATGTCAGCCTTACCTCTGGTTTTGTGGTCAATGTACTCCAGGATGATCCTCACTATCTGCACCAGAGTCAGGATCAAAGCACCAAATGCCAAGGAGCCCACATGGTACCTAAAATGTAAAAAAAAAAAAAAATTTGTTTCCCTGGTTATATGAGTATCTAACAATGAATACTGTCCCCGTTTTGCTACAGAACAATATAGATTTAATGGTAACAGATCATGGTATCACATTACAGGATATAAGATCAATTGTGAGGATATGACTGTTCACAGCTGATCTTTTTTTTTTTTATTAACAATTTACACAAAACTACACACCAGTGTCAAGTGAATTCCAAACCTTTTATCATTTTACAAATCAAATTTTACAAATCTATCAATGTTTATGTGGCCTGTTAAAAGACAAATACAGTTTGTACTGGTTAGCGGCTGAAGTCTGTTATGTGAAGGACTGAAGCGCCCTCTACAGGCCAGAGTAGAAACTGCAGTCGGCCAGCACATCCTGTGGTGTTCCTTGTACTGGAAAGATCAAACTCTTTATCCAAACTACTCTTGACTTTAAGGTTAAAAAAAATGTGTTTCCTTTCTGCATAACCTTCTGTGGGACACACTGTTTGCATGTCACTAGAAGTATTAGACAACAGAAGTCTAGAAACTGCACCCTTGCTGATTGCAGGTATTCAATGTTTTGGACACTTTGACAGAAAATAGACACATTTGCAGAGTTTAACATACTTGACAGCAGCTCATTAACCTACCTGAGTGAGCGTATAAATCCGCTGCACAGGGGGAACATGGGGATATCACCTGGTTTGGTGAAGGCCCAGTAATAAGAGGCAAAGGCCCCAGCCAGCGTGCACTGCCCCAAGGCAATGACAAAATTGACACACCAGAGAAAGGCAAAGACGTTGTAGATCTGCAGGTTGAAGATGTTCCTCTGGAGGAGACCTTCGTCGTTGTATTTGATGAAGATGCAGCTAGCGGACGGACAGCCTGGGTAATCTGATGCGGTGAAGTTCTGAGAGAAGGAGATGGACATTGGGCGAGAGAATGTGAAGAGTGTGTCAGCCACTGTCAGGTGATTGGACATGTCACACCTTGCTTTTAATTCAGTTTTAGAGTGGAAAAGTCTTTACATTACTAAATTACAGTTGTAACCTGGTGATCTGACAGCTGACTGACAAACTGCCTCGACTGTGTAATTTAACCAAAGGGGAAAATAAGAGCAGGTTTACTGTAGGTCGTAATTATCATCCACACTACAGTATAATCACATTCAGCCCACTCACCCGAGGGTCACAGTTCACAGTGCCATTGATGCTCTTACAGTCGCTCGCAGTGGAGTTGAGAGCTACTACTCTGTAGATTGGGCCTCCTGAAGTGGCCAAATATCTACATATATCAGTTAAAGAGAAGCACTGATACTCTGGATTGTAGTCAGACTTAAGAGTCTGTACCTGTTAACTGTTTTATTAACATCCTGCAGACAAACATACACACACATACATAAAATTAAAGGATACAAAGCAGTGGCTCCCCAGTAAGCAACACACACCAGTATGAGAGCAAAGGTGACCAGAGGGTACAGCAGAGAGAACATCATGTGACTGATTGCCCTGTGAGAGATACACACACATCATGAGGTCATCGAGGTACGATACAAACAAATTTGAAGGTAATGATTAGACTAAATGTTGGTTTCCAAAAAATGCTCATTCCCATAAAATCATTTCCACTATTATTGTTAATTCATTTTATATAATAAAGATCCTACTAAGAAGCATTGGTTAACATTAGGCTAATAATTAAAAAAAAAAAAATTTATAATTGAAGTAATTTTATATTTGATGAAATCACGACTAACTTGCTGGACTCCTGGATGAGGGCGATGGCTATGAGAATCCTGGTCCGCAGGAAGATGATGGTTAGGAGAATGATTGCCTCCACCACAGAAATGATGATCACTGAGGTGGAGAATAATGAGAAAAGTGTTACAAGAAGGAAGAATAAACAAGTGCTAACTAAGCAGGACTTAAAAATATGAACTCAAAAGGAGAAAGATCCAGTTGCAGGGAGCGATAACCCCTTAATCAGGGTCATTGTTATCTGCAGCATTTTACAATGTCATTAATTAAGTGGTGTTGTAAAAATGACTAATAGTTATAACGACTAATATCAGTGGTTATCCCCAATATATAGCTCTCATAGAGCTTTAACTCTCAGAAATATTTTTCATTTTCCTTGTACTGATCTTTGTATCTTAGCCCTGACCTAACTCTGTTTTAATGTGCACATAATGATCCCTCCAAAATTCGAATAAGCCACCAGGCAAACTAAAAGGCTTAACCTTATCCCCACACTGTGAGAAATATCTGAGGATGGTAAAATAGCACATGGTTAAGTAATATTTCATATAGAAAGCATTTCATTTAGACTCACAGAAGGCCAACCAGGTCTCTTTGACTTGCAGGTAAACATTGAAGTTGGTGGTGAAACCTATGTCTTTAATGGTAGCAGAGGCTTTGTTGTAGTTATCATACTCCCAGTAGCAGTGCCATATCCCTGTAACAAACAGACACATACAATCAATCCACTCTGTCTACATTAAATCAGACACTGTATTAAGGAATTCATTTGTGGTGGTCGACCCCTGAGGGTGGGGTCATGTGCTTGTAGTAAGCGCCACCATATCATGACCTAACTTCTAATAAAGAAAGTTATTTATGTAGTTTATATGACTACACCTGCAGACTCTCTGTACCGCATGTTTGACTGAATTTCCAAGCAGAGTTTAGAGAGGAAGAAATCATTTCTGTTCAGTGTTTACCATATGCCCCGGCACCCAGGACTCCTATGATGAGCACCCACACCATGACTGGAGCAGTGAATCTCAACAGCAACAGGAACAGCAAACTGACCACCATGGCTATAAACAGACCACTGAGAGGGGGAGGTAGACAAGAGGAGGACGGACAAGTTGGGAAGAAAACAAAACATGATCAAAGTTGAGGGATGAGGAGATCAAGGTGTAAGCACGAATTATTAAATTGCAATAAAGTTAATCATTCATAAAATAGATTCAAATACTGTAAAATAATTGAGCATAGTAACTGCATACTGTGCAACTATTCCATACTTAAGAGCAACTTTGTAGTGCACATTAAAATCTGACAAACAACAGAGGTGGAACTGTATTTTCAATGTCCTTTGTATCTCAGAGTAATTCCTATCTGTATGTCTGCCAATAGCTGGCAGTGTGCAGTTCTGCAAGTCAGCTCACAGGAGGATCCACGGCCATGACGACGCAAAATCCTCAAAGATTCGGACACCGATCTCCCTGGCATTGAAGCTGTTCACAAGGTCCCTAATGGAGACAAAAGTAAGGACAAGCTGAGTCAGTGACAGTGAAAAGCAAAGGATCAGGTAAAAGAAACATATGTTTTATAAAACTAACAAAGAACAAAAAAAAGACAATATCTGCATACAATTTAAAGCATTTATGTAAAGACTGTTGTAAGTTACTAAAAGTGATGTAGTGGTAAAGAAAAAGATTGAGTCAAATATGATTTCCAATCAGTGATCCTCCTTAAACTACCTTTACTCATGCTTTGTTCCTTATAAAGGCCCAATCCTCTTAGTTTAAAGCTACTTACTTTTATGTACATTATGAAATGTGATTGTAAAACCTAAAAAGGCCATAAACTTTATTCCAAAACAACAGGTAAACTGTAATTTAGGTGAATTTTCTCTCCACTACATCTCTGATGAGACACAAATTAAGCAAGACAAACTAAAAAGATAAAGATCACCCTAAACATTCAGAAAAAGAGAAAGGGAGTTTTTTTTTTCTACAGACTACTAGATATAAATGCTGTCCCAAGTCCCAAGAGAGAGTTTCACAAGATATCTAAGGCCGCTGTGTATAACTAAGGAGCAACTACAGCTGCTACACTACAGGTCAATACAAAAACTCACAAACCACCGACCCTGTGCTGGTGATGAGGAGGAGAAAACAAGAGGGTTATTAAAGTGTGTGTTTGCATGCGTGCAGTTATCTGTGATTTAAGTGCATGTGTGATTACATGCCAGTGCAAAAGTCATTTTATTTGTAATGGACATAAGAGGCTGCGGGAATCCACTATATCTTACCCAGTGCCATTTTTGATGATGTTGACTGTGTCGTTGATGGAGGCGGGCAAACCTGGAATATTGGAAAATTGTGCAGGAATCTTCCCCAGTGCTGTGACATCGGGCAAACATCTCCCCAGCACTAACATTAAGGGAAAATAATGGAATCAAATCAGCTTGATTCAATTATAATTTGTTAGTATGTCTCTTTGCATACTTGGCAACACCCATTGAACAAACAAGGAATTAAACAAAATGTGAACTTTGAATTTGTATTTGCCGATTAATTGCAGTTAAATTCACACTAAAATAAATGAACAGTGGCACAAAACTGAAAACAAACCTTTAATCTGGTACTATCATCTAATATGAGACCAAAATGAAAAAGCAGTACAGTCTAGTATACATGAGCAGTTCCACTCACCAGAAATTGTTGGCATGTGGAAGAAGGGACACAGCTCCTTGTCCACAATTTCTTTAACACTCTGAAAACAAAAAACAAAAAACATACAATTGTTAAAAAAAAAAATAAAAAAATTTTTACTTTTGCTGTCAATTTCATAAACAAAATTTTTCACTTAAGAGAAATCAAAACAAATTAAACTTACCAACTTAGTAGTTGCCAGGTTGATGGATGGCACACAGAGGCTTTGACTGAAAACGTTTGCTGGCTTTACATTTGGAAAATACGACTCTATCCCAACAGCCCAGAAATTAGTCGGGCATTTTTCCACGCACACCTGTGGGTAGTGAAAAAAAGATGATAATTTCTGAGACACTGGAAGTGTCCAGTAAATAGTCAAGTATCAGTGCAAACTACAAAACCAAGGAGTCGTCTCTACCTGTGTGGTTGGACACTGAAAACCATTAAGAGCAGTTGCCATTACATTGACAGACGTTGCACATTTGAGAATGTCAAAGTAGAACAAATTGGATCGGCCTCTGCAAGAAGGAGGACAGGAAGAAAGAGTTACTGATTTTGTCTTAGTCAAATGTGCAGATATTATATATAATACATGTAAAAAAAAAATACAATTTAAAAAAGATGAAAAGGTTAGAGAGATATTAAATTACTGATTTGGTCCAGCGCCACAGAACCATCCAGTTGAGTTTCTAGCATAAAGAACATGCCTGGGATCTCCATAGAGCCAAGCTGAGAGAAAAAACAAAGCATTAAAACAGAGATAAGAAGAACAGAATAAAAGCCAGTGTCGTAAAAGCTAGTGACAAATTAATCAAGCTGGACTGTGTCCATTTAGTCACCTAAGTTTGACCATGACAGACAGTTTTAGTGCATGAAGGCACATTTTCATTTGTGTTAATGCAAAAAACTGTATATTCAGTGTTGTTTATATATTTATTCATACAATAGCACTCACACAGTTCATTCCTGTACATATATATCAGATTCATATTGTATAGGGCTTCCAATTACTAACTCAATCTGAACACTTCTCCTTTACTGTCATTCTGCACTTTATGCCTAATTTGCACTTCTGGATTTCATTGTACTTGTACAATAACAATAAAGTTGAATCTAATCTAAAAAAATATGTAAAATAGCGTCTGATACTAGTGTTTTCTGGTTGAGGTGGGGAATATGGATGTGATTCTGGTGTTGTACCAAATAACCCATCAGATTCTGTGATTTTTTTTCAGCTATGTGGCCACTGCACATTTTTAATCATAATTTATCAACATGTTAACCACAAATCACAACAGGCATATACTCAGATTGGCTCACAAATTTCCATTTTGATGACACCTGTCAAAATAAGGCATGTGGTTAAGTATGATAAAAACAAATTGGTAGTGAAATGACCTCAGTCCAACCACAAGAGGGCACAACAGTCTGACAGGATGCACTCTCATGTTCTGATGACATCTCTCTTGTTCCTATGGAGTTTGGTTTGAATGCACTTATTGTAGCTGTGGACAAAAGCATGTGCCCAACAATTGCAATGTAATGTAAAATGTAATATATTGTACTACTAACTGACTGTTTCTTGATCTTAGCTACACACAAGCTAAAGAATGAATTCCTTGACTATTACCACTGTTTCTCATGTAGAAGAATTCGTTAATAGAGAATAAATCTAGTCACTAACATATCAGCAATGGCCAGTAGATTTCTCTACTTAACCACTACAAATCAACCTTTGCCAACGACTGCCGTTTAACTGCATCCAATGAAGGAAATAGCTGATTATTTGGGACACAGTCAGCCATTAACACACATATGGTGACTGAGTTACCTATCAGACCTCTCTGTTGACTCTAGATAAGAGAGAGTGCTCTGTGTGTTGGAATGAGTTTGACGACAGGCAATAAAGAGCAGCTGACTGGATGTTCGCATTGAAATCAGCTGCTCATAGTTTAATTTACAATTATTTCCCCCCAATGATAAACCAGAATATATGTAAATCTTTAAATTGGTGGTGAAACATCAAAAACTGAAGCGTCATAACTTTAGCCAAACTATGGAGTGTGCATCTTGGGAGGCGTAGTTAACTTCTACCCTGAAAGCTTTTTGGTTGGACAGGCCACGGGCAGGCCTACAACTGTAGTTGTCTGTGAGTGACTGAGTGAGTGATGAAGTTACACCATTGGTCGGCCGGCTGAGAGTTGGAGTTTCACCATGGGCCGTTGCCCTTTCAAAATGAATTGGTGCGAGATGATGGGACAGCGGCGTGACGCAGACCGACTGTGTTTCCTGCTCCTATTTTATAACTGAACTAATACCAGAATGCAAACTTTTTATTTCTCTGACATTTTCACATCACAAACGATGAACAGCAGCATTAAACAAGTCTTGCAGGTAAAACATGCGGCTCATGTAGCTGTTACATCAGGTTAGTGTGGGGCGGCTGCTCTGCAGGTGCGCTTGATTTGACTGTAACCGCGGTAACTGGGCGGAGATAAGCCTCCTGAATTTGCACCCAAAATGCTGTCAAAAACTTTCATTTACAATTTCCACCACAGCCTCCATGATCAACGACTGGGAAAGAGGCAGAAAAAAGGTGCATAGAGGCATGAGGGAGAGTGCACAGTTAAAAACACCCCAAATATCCATCACACTGACAAAACACTCAATACAGAGTGAAAAACAAGAGACATCTGCAGAGTGAAACAGATTAAAGGAGTGTCCCTTTGAGAAAAGCAGCAGAGAGTAAAAAACAGTGACAGAGAAAACAAACAGAAGGACTGAAAGTAGTGGAACAAACAGAATTTGAGTATGTGGCAGATTCAAAAGACTGCAGGTGTTGTCAGGTTACACTCACCTATAATCCCGACTACTATGTAGCCGAGGATGACGGCCATAAACAGGATACAGCAGATAATATCAGTGCACCCTCTGATGAAGAAAAGAGAGACAGAGACGAGACAGGTGTAAGTGAGCAGACTGAGCTTTGCATTAAAGTTTGCCTTGGGGGGTGACAAATGTGATTCCATCAGTCAACAGAAACTCAACAAAACACGTGTCTGCTGTGCAAACGTGAAAACCCTTACACCACAGTAGAAACCCTACAGCTAGAGTGAGGATTGGGGATTAAAGGAGACCAGTTGATGTATAGCCAGATTCACCTTTTATTTATGGGTCCTTTAAAGGTCGGGTCATACTGAGCAGGTTCTCCTGGGGAGAAAAAAAAAACAGTAAAACAGCAAATTAGTTCATTTTTTGTCCTAAATACCTTTTAATACAACCTAGATGAATCCCACCTATACAATAACCTTTACTGACTGGTGGTGACACAATGGCACCGTGTCATAATGTAATCAGCAACTTCCTTGTTTGTGGTTTCAGACAGACTGTTAAGGACACACTTGTTTATCACTCAGCTTTGTAATAGCACTTAAGGTGCAGTTCCACCTCAAGGAAATGCACTGCTGATTAAATCTGTGTGTGTGTGTGTGTGTGTGTACTGTATGTGTACTTGCAGAAATGTTTCTAAGCAGTAAGATGTTTATTGCATCCCTTTTGAGTTAATGAATTACTGTGAATGAGGAAAAGAGAAAGAAGGAACTTTATATTTTTTAAGGTTGGTTGCTCATAAGTGCTTTACAATGTAATCACTATGACAGACAGGCAGTGTTACAGGAAAGAAACGTCCCAGCTTTGTTTCATGGTACAGGGAGAAAGACTACCTGCAACAACAAACAATGTGAAATCCAGCAGGTATCATTTATCTCACACAAGTTGCTTTACATACAAACTAAAGTTTAGAGTAAAGAGTAGTTAGTTCATGTTAGTCACTCAATGTGAACTGCACTCACAGTAAAGAGAAAATGATTTGAGTTGAGGCACAGCACTCAAACTCTCAGCTCAATTATTTGAATGAAATTTGAATTCACAATTAAGCTGTTGGGGGAGGGAGAGTCGTGGACATTAATTAATATGATGGAAAAATGTACACTGTGAACTTGTTTGAGGTGACTCCAACTGAAAACATTCCTGTCATGAGAGTCAGATCTGGGAGTCAACTAGCCTCGATTGCATTTTCTTGTCTGACGGGGAAAACTAAACAGACTGCTTGTAGTCTTAACCTCACCTAAAACAGTTAAAAACAGATTTTCAGGTTTAAATGGTTCTTCAGTATGACCTGATAAAAAAAAGTGTGGGTTCTCTCTTGGTGCTTTGTCAGATTCTCATCTGACGCCTGCAAACATTAACATGCTGCGTTAATCTGACTGCTCCATAGCGATGGACATTTTGCCAGGCAGCACACCAAAGATAATCATTTCTCACAGCAGCTGGAGCTAAATTATCTAACTGGCAGTAATATGAATACGGACGAATGGAAGCCGTGCCAACACTGCCAGCAGACTGTCACGTCAGGTTGAATAGGATGCAAATCTTTAAGCAGGATGCAATAAGAGAGTAGCTATTTATACGGTCCTATGACTGGGATAGTCCCAGATTCAGCCTAGCAAATGTAATCCCACCCCCCAACCCACACACACAAAAACACACACAGGCCAAGAACATATTATAACTGCTTCCCTGGAACAGTGGTAAAGTATATATGTGTGAATAAGTTACTACATGCAGCAATAGAGATAAAATCTAAAGTAAATTTCTCCACATCTTTATAATGAGTGGGACTCTCTTCTTTCTTCTTTTCTCTCTTCAGAATTCGACCACACGTCTGTATCCACGTGTCTCTGTGCTCTTCAGTTGTTTCCTAAACCCTCATTTCTGTAATACTACAAAAAAATGACTGAGGAAGCAATATGAATTTTTCTTAACAAAGGAACCTGTTCATCGGCCTCTCGCAACGCCACGAGTATCAGATTTCAGCCGTGCTAGGATACTGCGGTGTGTTTGGAATAAATGACGACCTGGAAAATGGCTTGCTGTGACAAAGACTTTTTTTATGCCCTTGTAAAAAGTTGGAGGAAAGCTTTAAATGTGCAAAACTTTGAACCCCAGACACACAAGCTGCACCTCATTTTTTATAGCTTGGATTTGGAAAGTAGAAAGGTGACGTGTGAGGTCATCACTTGATCCTGGATGAAGAGGAGCGTAAAAGACAAAATAAGTGTCTCTATTTTTAGTTTTCTTTGCCCAAGTTTAGTAATACACTCAATCAAAACAATGATTAGACATTTGTGAGAACAACTTGATTGAAAGGATGGCATAAGTAATTTAAATAAACAGTGTACAGACTGTGTGGTTTATTGTACAAACCTCAGCCTTCTGTTTTACAGCAGAAAGAGATGAAGACATGGTTAATTCGTAACCTGCAGTATTCAGAGGACTGTCCCAGAAGAAAAGACTGAAGTAATAAAGTAATCTTTACAAAGTGGTGCAAAATATGAGGGGAAGGGACGTATCCATTCAAAGGTGATTGATTTGATTGTTGAAACTGATGTGTGACTCCTGACTACCTTCATAATTTAACATGTTAATAGTCATGGCAGCAGATCTTTAAAACAAAAGATTTCTTAACACTACAACTATTCAAAGGGGACATGAAAAGAGTCATTGAACCTATTAAAATATAAAAACAAACAGTGGTCTGTTTGTTATTAAGCTTTTGATTCTAAAATAAGATTTCAGTAAGTAAAAAAAAAAAAAAGTACATCTACTTGACATCAGACACCTGGCATGACAGAATATTATAATTATATTTTTAATCCTTATTAATCCAACCAAATATGAACATTTTATGGATGGAATGACCAATATTTTCTTATTGTGTGATGAACTTTAAACCTAAAAAAATGGATAAACTGCATTTTATAATGAAACTAGCTTTATACATTAGCTTTATTAACTATGTTGCATTTTAAAAGTCAGATGCTCCGGTCTTTCCCCCGTTGCCTTAAGCAGCTTTAACACATTTTCTGGTCAATGATTTGCAGCAACTTGTGACTTATTTCTCAACATTGTGGCTCCACATTTTAAACCCTCTGAAACCCAAGCATTGATTTTTTTTCCTCCTTTTAAAACCATTTTTAGCAAGCCTGTGATCAAGAAAATGAGTTTTTTTTTTGTTGGTTTTTTTTTTTCCCACTTTTGGTTTTTGGAAGATATTGTGAAAACGTTGCAAAAATGCTACAATGGGTCTTAGCACTGACAAATATCATCACTAATTTTAACAAAGTCCATAGATAGGCATTGATGATCAATAATATCAAAATATGCATCTTAAAAAAATAATTTTATTGTCATGAAACTGTTTGATACAGCACAAAAAAAAGCAAATTAATTTGACTAGTTAGAATTGTAATCCATCCTATAATGCATTCCTGCACAATAAAAAACTTGACCTTGCAAAATTGGAGGAGTTCTATTACATCAGTCCTCTACAATTTCTTCATATTTACATCTTGAACTTTGCTTAAACATCATAATGATTTTTGATGTCTGCGGACTAGATTCCTATTTGGGTCTCTTTGTGTGTGAAACTGAAGGAAGCGGGTTTTTTTTTTTTATCTGTGAAGCACAATACACCCTTGATTTTTTCAACTTTCAATGGCAACATTGTGGGCCATCTTTTTCACACTGGGGCTTTGTGCTCTTGCCTCCTCCATGGATGGTCTGCCTCTCTTCAGGGTATTGATTTGGATGGTGCCCAGCTGTGCCTGAAGTGGCTCCTGTTCATCACTTCCTTCTCAGGGATCTGCAGGGTTCTATAGTCACGCTTGAATTGCAGCCAAGCATTGACCACTCCAAGGATGATGGTGTGCCAAAAATGTACAAATACCAGCGTGTGGACCTAATGTGGAACTTGTACTTGGCTGTAAAGGAATGAAGCTAATCGATCCCACCCAGGAATCGGTTGTATGTCTTCACAATGGATGGTCTACTCACTTCAGTGGAGGACTTGGTGGATTTGTCCCACTGGGCAACCTTGTTAACTGGGTGTGGACCATCAAAAGTGGAGAGAAGAGGAACTGACTGGTTGTCGTACCACCTCACCTCACCCACTCTGCAGTCATCCATCTGCCTTGTTTTCTCAGCTCCTTCTCTTATGCTAACCTGTGGTTTGGCACACACACACAGGGCGTCCTGTTCCACCAAAGTGGATTTCATGCTCAAGGAGTTTAATGAGTAGAGGGACAGAAGTAAAGAAATTGTCTGCAAATACCTTGTAGTTTTGTCCTGCAGGAAGTGTTGATGCAAGCTTCATAAGCTCAGACTTGGTACGTTTACCCTGCGCACTTCCTTGGGAGACGTCAATGTTGCAGAGTATGCCTGAGATTCCTGCTGCTCAAACCTTGAAGCCCCGTGGACAGGGTTTCCCACGTATGTATTATCTGATTCCACTAAACTTCCCTAAAAAGGAATCTTCATTTAATCCACAGAGTTATGCTCCTCTGGCACTATCTGTAGGCATTTCTCTCTGAATGCATCCAACCATGGCCTAATCTTCCAAAGTTTGTCCTTCTTCTGTTCATCTGAAGCAGTGAGGTTGTTGACAAAGTGGATGGATGAAAGCAAGTACTGGAAACGGTCACAAGGCATTACGTCAGCTACAGGGCCATAGTGTGTGTCGCCTTCCCAGTAAACCCTGACACCAGGCATTTGTACTGTACACATTTGCAAGTACATGCCTATCATTTGTTCTAGCTCTGGAGACTCTTTGCTTTTGACCATCACATGAAAGCATTTCTGAAAACACAAATCTCTGGAAGTACTGCAATGGGGTTTGCAACATTGAAACAAATCCCTCCAAATCATGTGTATTATACTTTTTTATTATTATTAAAGTTTTCTATTACTAAACATCTTTAGAATAAAGACAGGTCAAATACTTACTTAAAAAAATGTTGAAATTGGTCCAAAAGAGAGCTGGGGGCTCAGTGGGAGACCGCCATGTTGTTTAAACTTGTGGTATGTCTTATAGTATTAATATTTTCCCACCAAAAATGTTGCCATGATACAGTTCAGAGTCTGGGGTGTTGAGATATGTAGTTTTTGTCTACTGAATAGTGGCTCCACTTTATTTATTGTTTGGGTTTTGTTGGGTTGTTTTTGGCTGATTTCCTTGTCTGTGTTTTTGAAACTTATGTACTCGTTTATGCGTCTCTGTGTCTCTTATGTGTCATTAATTTGCTGTTGCTGTGATTTAAACTTGTCAGCCCTGCACTTATTGTTGTCAATGCTACTTTTTAATATTGCCTTTAATAGTGTATTTTTATTAATGTCAAAATCACTTTGTGAT
Organism: Scomberomorus guttatus; assembly: GCA_038419695.1. NCBI lineage: Eukaryota > Metazoa > Chordata > Actinopteri > Scombriformes > Scombridae > Scomberomorus > Scomberomorus guttatus. The sequence continues at coordinate 9,177,836 of CM076461.1, forward strand.
ACTTACTTACTCAACTATTCAGTCAGGAATAGCTACCACTAGACAGTTTCAAATAGATGTTGCAACTTCACAACTGTGGGCCTCAGAAAAAAGCGTTTCAAATGTGCAACTGCTTCAACCGAGAAAAAAATAGACACATTTTACAACATTACCCAACTTGATTGGGTAACGACAAAACCTCTAGCTAACATTCAAATGGATTTCCACTTCCTCGTGAAGGCTGGAACAACAGCAGAGAACTAGCAGGAAGGAACATGGTGAGGAGTTCAAAAAGAACATTTGCATACAAAGGGTTTCTTGGGTACAGAGGTGAAGTTATCACAGTAATGCCACGATTAGTTGAACTGTCAGCTCCGACACTTGCGGTAACTTCTTTTGTCATCATCCTATTCTCTGTTGTTTATCATATGTTATTTGAGTAGACATGAAATCCGATGGTATTTACTTCCAGGGAGGGTTTGTTTACTGTAGCCTTGCTAAACCTCCCAGACTGTCAATAGACGTGTGACTCCATCAATACATCAAATGCCACAAAGAGCAAACAGGGATGCACGAAATGGAGATCTGCTGTACGCACAACAGACAGTTAAAATGAAATTGTCACAGGCAGGTCTGTAACGTGTCGGCATAAACAGCGACAATTCACTTTGAGGGAATAGGCACCGTCACACCACTCCAGCTTTCTCTGCTGTGTAATTTGTTGGGAAAACATGATACGTTCAACATGATATTACTGTTCTCCTTCACGGCGGAAAACTTGGTGGTCAGCATCCATGAAATAAAGAGCAGTCTGCCTAAATCACAAACCATTAAAAGATTCTGCAATATTAGAGCTGAAATAATTAGTCTACCATAGGCAACTATTTTGATGATCAATTACTTGTTTAAGTTAATGTTTTCAGGCAAAAAAATGCCAACAATCTCTAGTTTTAGCTTCTTAATTGTGAGAATTTACTGATTTTCTCGGTTTTTTAATGTAATATAATACTTTTGCATTTTTGACTGTTGGTCGCACAAAATTTGAAGATGTCACCTTGTGACGGACATTTTCTGAAGTCTTATAGACCCAACAATGAATTGATTAATCAAGAAAGATAATTGGAGAATTAATCTTTAATTACAATAATCATCAGCCTTGGCAACATGTAACCTCTTCATCTTTTGTCGCTGCCATCATGATCCATCATGATACACATTCATCATTTTGTTGTTTAATAAATCAGAGTTCCCCCAGAATGATTTTTAAAAAGGCTTTAATGTGCTTGCAGTCAAAGCAGTGGTTCCCAACCTCTTTTGCTTGAGACCTCATAAAATGAAGCAATGTGTACTTTTGAACCCTCAACACAGTGACCGTCTTAGTCTTGTCTTTGTTTTGTTTTTTAAGGATTTCTAGAGGCCTTGGTCACTTATCTCACAAGATAAGGTCACTTTTGGGGAAATTACATTATCAGATGTAACAACAATAATTGCTCATTTTGATGTATAAGAAAATATATACAAGTTATTTTGGGAATTATTTTGTTTATCATTAGCCTCTCGTGGTCTTATAATGCATTTGCCTGTTCTGTTCATCATAAGCAATAAAATAGATCATTTTTGCCTATTTAAAACTAAAAAACGATGTGTATATTGTAAGTTAAATGTGGTCTAACGTACATAAAATATCAAAGTAAGTATATATATATTATGCTTATGATTGAACACCGAGTCACTTAGCAGATAAAACATTTTACTGGATGATAATTAGTGTTTTCTTTTTCAGTGCTTGTTAATGAATTCAAACACGGGTCAAATTTGACCCGCTAGCACTAAAGGTGTAAACCATTTTCTAACACATTACAAGGGTTAAATAAAACAGGCCGACCATTATCTATCAAATTTCACTTAACGTTAAGTTTGACCTAGTTAAGCTAATATCAATTAAACTAACGTTCACAGACTAAAACCGCCTGTCAAAAGAATATTAATGAAAGTTGTTCATTATAAATCAAATGTATAAACTTTTCTAGTGAGCGCAAACTTAAGAAGAATAAAATATAACGTTATTATTTGCTCAAAGTAAGATATTTTGATTTAACAACAGACAGTGAACTCTCTGAGGTAACGGACGATGTCAACTCACCATACTCATTGTCCGCGTCTGTCTCCTGTTTTTTGCCCATTATCCGCCTCAACTTCCACCTTTTCTTCCTTAACTTCTTACTAACTTCCTTAACTCCTCTCTTTGCTTAAAATAAACTTAAAAACCTTGCAAACAGAAAGCTAAAATTGTCTTAAAACGAGCGCTATCGCGTCCGGGAGAACATGGTAACCAAGTGAAGAAATCTTTTTTCTTCCTGGCAATTGTAACTAGGCAGTGACGTCATGAGCGCACCTGCAGCTGAGGGATGCGCACCTGCGCGTTCTGCCAAAGATTGTTTTTTAGACAGAGGACTCACCCGTGATCTGAGAAATGGTTGTCTCATCCTGTACTTTTAACAGATTGATTTGGAGCCTATCATTCAAATTATATGTTTTCAATGGTGGAAAGTAACTAAGTACATTTACTCAAGTACTGTACTTGCATATAATTTTGAGGTAATTATACTTTACTTGACTATTTCCATTTTATGCTACTTTATACTTCCACTCCTCTACATTTCAGAGCCAAATGTACTACTCCACTACATTTATTTGACAGCTTTAGTTACTTTTAAGATGAAGATTTGACACAATGGATAATATAACAAGCTTTTAAAATACAACACATTGTTAAAGATGAAACCAGTGGTTTCAAAACATTTTGGCTGTTGACGTCTTACAAAAAGTGTGTAGTCGGGGTCACATTTCAGATGTCTGAGATGTTAACAGCTCCACCAAATAGTGATTCTTCCCTCTAAACTTCTCACACAACTTCTCACAATTTCATTAAAATAAATGTTCAAATGATCCAATATGTCTCCAAAAATCAAAGTTTAGAGAAAAAGTCCAAAAACTGAAAACAGATTTGTGTATCAGAACTGTTTTTTTTCAGACAAAATAGTCTGTATATGCTGAGTAGTAAATGGCAAAGACTGGACTTTAAAATGATAAAATTATAAGAAAGTTTAGTAGTTTCTGATTATCATATTTTATTTGGATTATATTTTTGTTTTTTCTCTGCTTTTATTTTCATCTCTTATCATTTGTTTGTGTTTCATTATAGGCCTGCTGTTGAATATGTAAGTCTGTCTGTATTTATTGTTTCATACCTTTCCTTGCGATGACCAACCAGGAAAAAAAAAACACAAAAATATTGGCAAAGTGAGATATCCTTTCATTTTTTTTCCTCTGGCTGCGCTCAGTGCAGCTCAGCACATACATGCCCCCTGCTGATCATTCTGTAACAGCAGCAGGCGACACTTATAAATCCACCAGGAGTCACATCTCTTACAAAACTTCAGACAATCTGAACACCGTGCATGTAAAAAAAAAAAAAAAAAAAAAAACCAGCTCTCCTGAAAAACAAGAGAGCCATCAACTCATGAGCTAATTTATTACACTAAACATGATGAAACAATATGTATAAAAATAAAGAAAATAAAGTGAACACAGACAAAAACAATGCTATTCCTCAGGTCCTTATTGAGTCCAGTATGGGCTAGAGGTTGGCCCGTTACTGTACTGTATGAAAATGCATTGCGTTTCTTGGCACAACAGAAAATACATGTGTATGATGGCACACTCCTACTGCACAACCTTCATCTGTCAAGTACATAGTGATATACAGTAAACATACTGTATGCACACAAACAAGACCTCTTGTTTTCTTCAAACATACGTAATACCCACACTGTTTAAAAACATGTTAAGGCCCATATCCTCTACCATAGGGGAAGTGATAAATGTTGAAGTGGCAAATTGGCTGACAGTTTTGAAGGGAAAATTACATTTCAAGTAGAAAAAAAAAAAAAAAAACAGCACCATACACCAAAAACTGAATGATAAGCTTAAAACCAAAGTTGTATTTTCCATTGCCAATGTCGGCATGTAAAAATGATGAGGTGAGGTTAATCCAAAAGGCCCTGTGGGTTAGTGTTTTAAGAGTTTCCTAGCATGGTCATCCCACAGTCAGCTCCCGCCTCTGGACAGGCCTCTAGTCGAGCCAGTCTGCTCTGTTCCAAAGCAATGGCCTCAGCCGAGTGTTTGCATTTCTCTGATCCACACTGACAGGTGAAATACTTGCTCTTAATGTCCCAAAAGCGGTCTCCATAGTCGAACCTGATGAAAAAGACGAGGTAAGTCAAGCCAAGATCTTTATAAAATAAAAACCTTAAATGGAAATATAGATGCAAGAAAGGCTGGAAAAATTACAGAAAGAAACACAACTGAATATGAAATTGAGGAACAAACGTCTCAACTTCTCACCCTAGCTCTTGTCCGCTGAGGATGTCTCTGGAGCTGAAGAAGGCAATGCGGGGAAATCTCAGGTCCTGGTGCAGCATGAACACACGCACTGGGATGAGGTTGGGGTCACAAAGGTGGTTGATGAAGCGGCTGATGTTGCCGTAATACCGGGCGTCGATACAATACACCTCCCCATCCTTCATAGAGAACACAAATGTGCCTTCTGTTAACAACGCCTACATCAGAACGCTGTTTGTTGATTTCAGCTCAGCATTTAATACAATCTCCCCCATGAACGAAAGTTTTTAGGCGCTTTAGATGTGTAGATTCTTATCCATTACGCAATACCATCAGAAAGGCGTCTGATCAGTCTCATCAGAGTTTATTTTGCAGCTTGACAAACGATCCCAAACATACAGGCAGAGTCATAAGGAACTATCTTCAGCTACAAGGAGAACAAGGAGTCGACGCAACAGACGCTATGGCTGCCACAGAGCCCTGATCTCAACATCATGGAGTCAGTCTGGGATCACATGAAAAGACAGAAGAACTGAGACAACATAAATCCACAGAAGAACTGTGGCAAGTTCTCCACGATGCTTAAAACAATCAACATGCCAAATACCTTGAAAAAACAGAATGTAAAAATCTGGAAATCTTGTAAAAATGTTAAAATTATACGTGTGGTAATGTCAAAGATTACAGAAACCTGCAGATTAAAAAGGTATTTAGTGGCATTTTTGACCACTGGGAGCGCTATGGAGTGTTTTTAACATGTGGGTCCCAGTTTTGTTTGTTCTCATGCATACATGCACCAGTAAAGGCAGAGAAGAAGAAGACTGTTAGCAAGTAAACATGGTTATAAAACAATTCAGGTTTCAAACTTAAGAAATATCAGCTTCACAAATGTAGACTTCAAGGGTAAACACATGGCGTTTTGCTGAACAACACGCTCAGCAGTTGTGGGTGTGTTTTGTGTACCGACTGTATGGGTTCAGGTCTGGCCAGTTATTTACTGTATTAGTTATTCATTATCAGTTAACAGGAAATGCCAAATCCCCCCTCCCTCCAACCTTTTCCACCACAGTGATCTCTTAGAAAACAAAATGGTTTACCTTATTGTCCAGGTCAAAGAGGTAGGAGTCATCTTCTCTAACATCTGCCTCTGCATCAGAGATCAGCTCCCCCACATATCTGTGTAGAAAGAGGGATCAAAACTTTATTTTTAACCTCTGACCTTTCATATAATGCTGCGTGCGCAGTGGAAAAGACCCTCTTACTCGCAGATGAAGCTTCCCTGGGGAATGTCCTGCAGGGCTCGAACCCCCCAGCCCATCTTCTCAGTCCTGTAGAGCTGAAGACGAACTCTGAGGGAAGGAGAAGAAAATGTGGTGGATCAGATAGTAGCCAGCAAGTGAGCAAATATAAAAGCAAGCAGTGAAATATTGAATATATATTGAGCTGAAAAATTGGGCCTTGATAGATTGTTTGCTATTTATAACACATGGCTCCTTCTCTCTGCCGTGCGGTTAATCATCTGTGACTGACTCATCTCCAGTTTGATTAATCATTAATATTTTGACGATGTTGCCTTCAGCAAGATGTTGTAGCCACTGACTGCACCTGGTGGTTTTAACTCATCGCTGAAATTTGCTGCTGTAGTAATTTGTTAAAATGAAAACCTGCATTTTTTATTTTTATTTGCCGTTAAGTTACATGAGTTATACTTGATTATTACTTGATGCCTGCCTGTACCACCCTGTTCTTGCATGTTCGGTAACAGGAACATGCCATGTTGCATTCGAATATAAGCGGGGGTTCAATTTTGTTGAACTCTTGAAGCAACCGCTGGTCCTGGTGACAGGAAAAAAAAAAAAAAAGGAGAGACAAAACAAATGTATTAGATTCAGATGATGGGGAACAGTACAGGATACACGTGAAGCTCGTCAATTTTCTGTTTAATGATTGTCTCACTACTAAATATTCCACTGCCAAAAATAGTTCCTTCCCTGGATAAAAATCCTACTTTAATGATGTGGTTTTTAAAACAACATTTCTGTTTACCTTGTCATACCAGCAGCGGATGCTGAGCTGTCCGCAGAGACAGTTACTAGACGAGCAGTCGTCAGTGCAGCTACAGTGCTGAAGAAAACAAAAAATACGAGATGAGACGCATTTCTCTATGCAGATCAAACAGCTCTGTGTGTTTGTGTAACATCAAGAGAAAACTAAAGGCAAAGCGGGAGCCTGAGTTACATTTTACCTGCAAGTGTGTAATGTTGCGGTCTATGTTCATTGCTGAAGTTTCACAGTTTTCTGAAACATATTTGTAGTCTGAGGGACAGCCCTCGTCATCCACGGCATTCACACAGGGGATGGGTACGTTCTCGTAGCCCTGCGCAACGTCACTGGAACAGGAAAACAAGAAGTAAAAACAAAAATCGGGAAGTTAATTAACAGAAAAAAAAAAGCAGGAAAAGGTTTATGATTTGAAGACAATGCCCCATTAAGTTGTCCAACACCTACCTGCAGATGATTCTTTCCGTCCGAAGCATGCGATTGGTTATTCCCCTTCGCAGCTTCCTGTTGATCTGCAGGGCCACCCAGACCGGCGTGTCGGCTCGAGCGAGGGTGAGAGGCGTGTCTCCTTCCCTGTTCATGATGTCTATATCTGCACCTCTGGAGAGGAACAACCTGCAGAGAAGTGACAGAGAAATCAGCATCAGGTCCACACAATTAAACCTTTTACTCACTCTTTGTATATGGAAACACAGAATAGGTCGGTCTTTCATTTCTAAACAGCCAAATCTCATGTTTTCCCTAACTGATGCATGCGATTCCTGCATTAAATGAAGCTAGAGTTTGTGATCGACTCACGTAACGCATTCCAAGTAGCCTTCCCTGGCGGCGATGTGGAGCGGTGTGTCTCCATGCATGTTAACTGAGGCGAGGGAGCAGCCAGCGTTCAACACCAGCTCTGCTATATCCACATTTCCTGCATACGCCGCCCAGTGGAGGCACACATTCCGCTCCTGGAGTCAAAATAAAGTGGCCCTTTTAAAGTAATAACCTCCAACGTTTTCATGAACACAAAAATTTTGCCATTTTATCAATGTTGTCAAAACACATGTTGTTGTGGTGATTACGCTAAAAGAAGTCAATTATTTCAAGATCACCACCTAAATAATTGTGGGAAGTTTAAAAAAAAAAAAAAAACTAGCTGGTTCAAGACCTCTGAATCGCCATATACCATTTTTTCAGGGACTCAAGTGAAAATTAAATGGCAAATTCAGTCAGATTATCAGGAACAAACAAAAAAAAAACACAAAGACTGATTAAAATATCTTAGGCATTATTATATATAAATTATCTTAGGCAGATACAGCAGATATAGCAGGGACACTCAGGGAGCAGCAAACAATATAGGAAAAAGAAAAAATGTTGGTAATGACACTTTCTACTAACCCTGTTGTGAGTGTATGAGCTTACTTTATCATTAATAGTAACATCAGCTCCTCTGTTCAGCAGTGCTTTAATCACATCGACGTGTTTGTGCTCTGCAGCCCAGATGATCGGCGTCCAGCCACCGCTGTCCTGAGATGATCCACGACGAAGAAGAATCAAAATTACTCATACTGATACAACAGTTTGATCAGTTTCCACACAATAATTCAAAATTATTGACCTGGTTTTCAGCTGAGATTTTTTTTTGGTTGATTTTGAGAGATTGGTATTGCCATCAACGTTAAAAACAAAACCTTTTAAGTTGAATCCTTATTAGGTCGATGCAAAGTTGAAATTAATTAATGATAATAAACTGGCAGTAACAACAGACAAAACGGTTATTTGATGACCCTAAAACACTGCCATTTCGGCTCCTTTACCTGTGCGTTTACGTCAACCTGCCCCGTCTCCATCAGCATGGTGACGATTTCCAGACTGCCCAGCTTGGCTGCGTGGTGGAGACCAGTATATCCATCCTCCTCCTCAAGAACAAGGACATAAAGACTGAAATCCATCTTAACCAAACCTCTGAAAGTTCACATTTATGTTTTTATTTTAGGTGCTAACAGACACTCACAACATGATAGACGCAGGCTCCGTTCTGGACCAGGTAACGAGCCACCTCTATGTGATTGTTGATGATCGCTTCCAGCAGAGGGGTCCTCAGGTCCTTGTCCCGGGCATCGACTTGAGCACCGGCCTGTCAGTATACAATCAAATATAATCCTTAATGTAAAGAACAAAACCTGGGAAGAGTTTAAAAGCCCAAATAAATACACAGAATAATGAGTGCTGGGTTTTAAGCTTTGAAAACATTTTTAAAAAGAGAACCTTACTGTTTACCCTTGTTTGTTCACATATTTTTGAAAATTAAACTCATGTATACTAATCACAGAAAAGAAAAACAAGACAATATCTCACCTGTACCAACATGTAGCAGACTTCCAGCAGACCTTTCTGAGCTGCAGCATGTAGAGCAGAGCGCCTGTTCTGAGAGTCAGGCTGATATGTGGGATCTATGCCCTCCACTGACACACACACACACACACACACACACACACACACACACACACACACACACACACACACAACTGTTACTATACAATTCTGTACAAATTTACCACGAGTCTTGGGATTAGAAGCCAAGAGAAGTGAGCAAATGGTCCACACTTTTAATAAAAATATTCAGTGTTCACTGTTTAATGACAGTAGTAGTACAATAAGCTGTCATGAGCCTTTTTTTTATTTTTATAAAATACTCACTCAGCATGAGCAGAACTCTCTGCACTTCGCCTTGCTTGGCAGCAGGGTAGAGCTGGCGAGGGTGGAACCTCAGTTTCTTCCTCCTGAAACAAAAAAGGAAATAGATTGTCTTGCTTAAAAGTACGTCTGCAATCTGCAATTTTGCTGTAGCTGTAGACAACAGGCCGTTTCAACAGCAGCTTTCCAAAGAGGGCGGTAATATGGATTTGCAGATGACATATTTCATATACAGTATTTTTCTATGGTATTAATAAACTTCTCTCATTAATCTAGACACTGGTTCAATCATTTTATGATGACTGAAAAGAGTAAAATCAAACCTCTCAGTGTCCTGTGTGAGAATGGCCTTCTGTAGTGCCGCCCTGCTGGGCCCTGGTGGAAGAGCACTGGGGCTGATGGGTTTCCCATTTGGCATACAGAGAGAGGGCCCCACACTGTCCACTCCCTCTTCTGGCGGGGGGACAGCGGCCACGGTTGCAGCTGAGGCTACAGGCTGCGGGGGCTGCTGCTGCTCCACTGCCAGTTTTACCAAGCCATGGCTACGCATACGAGCACTGGAGGAGGCAGCGAAGAAAGGCATAGGTCAGGAAAAATGTGGATTTAAAATTAATGGAGTCAAAGCAGTCAATGATTCTGTCAAACAGTATTCAATCTTACCTGACAGGTCTTTCGGGCATCTTCCCGTCCTTCATCCCCCCTGTTGAGGCTGTGAGGGAGGGCGCCATGGGGGCAGATGGCGGCAGGGAAGGGGTGGTGGTGGAGGAGGCCGACATGGTGACGACGGTGGTTGCCGAGGCTGTCGCGGAGCTGAAGGAGGGGATGGTGACCTCTTGAGCCTCTGAGGCATCTTCACCACAGTGTGGACAGAAAAGCATACCGCCCCCGTTTGCCCTGCTCCGCCCGCCACCCAGCACCGTCACACAACCCCGGTGGAAACGGTGAGCGATGCGCTGGTCTGGGCAGCACTCAAGAAAAGTGCCCTAAAAGAAGAAGCCTTACTTAATTCCTTTTAGATTTTTTAAAGGAAAATGTACAATTTTAAATACTAAACTAGTATTAATAGTGATGACAGTATAAACCCTTACCGCTATGCAGAAGTATCCACAGCCAGGGCAGCAGTGGTGTTTGACCATGTGTGATCGATGGACGTCACAAAGCAACATGAGGGGCACCCGACTGGAGGGCCGCATGGTCTCCCCTTTGATAGTCCGATTGGTACAAGCCCTCAGCTGACAGCAGGAGAGAAACAAAGGCAGTTAGAAAAGTTATCTGTGACTTTAATGAATTATCAAAAACAGGCAGAAAATGCATGTACCGATCACACTTGTTTTCTTCTTCTAAAGCCGTAAACGTAAACATGATGAGGTTTGCCAATATTGCATATCGTGTGCTAATAACACGGTTTTTGGGTTGAGAACAAGGTCTGCTTTTAAAGAACATCAAAATAATCCTTGATTTTGAATCTCGCGTTCGATCAGCAATTCTATTAACACCACACAGTCATATTTTATTCCACAATTTGGCAGTACAAAGCAAAATCTCTGCTCTCTTTTACCTGCATAAATGCATACATATAGATACATACATATGCATTTACGTGCAGAAACATAAACACAAACCTCTCCATTGATGCTCTCGGTGGCCATACACTGTCTGCTGACATGGTGGCTGGTGCTGTCAACACGAGGAGCCTCCATCCTGCAGCTGCACAGAGGAAGCTCCTCCAGCCGCTCTGTGTCCCCTGCATCACTTCCTTCTGCAGACAGGAGGAACATTTGATTGAGGGAGATAAAGAAAGAGACGGCAATACATTTTTTTAAGAGGGTCACCAACCCTGAATATGTGTATTATTTATATTAGAGCTGAAATTATCAGTCAGCAAAAAAAAGTATCTGCAACTTATTTCCATAACCAATCATCATCATTTAAATTTTATAATAACAAAAATTATTTTAGTCATTTATTAAGCAAAAATGCCAAACATTTTCTGGTTGCAGCTTCTTAAATGTGATGATTTGCTTTTCTGTATCATACATGACTGTTAACTAAATTTCTTTGGATTTGTGACTGTTGATCAGACAAAAACAGAACAAGAAGACGTCACCATGGGCTTTTTGAAATTATAACGGACATTTTTCACAATTTTCTGACATTTTATAGACAAAATAATCGATTAATTGAGAAAATTATCGGCACATTAATTAATAATGAAAATAATTGTTAAGTCTTAATTGTGAGGATTTGCTTCTTTTCTCTGTTTTATGATTGTGAGTCTTTTAGTTTTGGACAGTTGTTGGACAAAAACAATTTTTCTCTATTTTTTGACATTCTATAGAACAAACTATTATTCAAATAATGAAAATAATCGTCATATTTAGTCGCAGCCCTAATTTATATCAAATCTGAGTTAAAGTTACAATATTAACTGCACAATTTGTTTTCATCCTATTATCCTCATAAATCCCCAAACAGAGGGATCTGAATGGATTACACTAGGGCCACAAATAATTTTCATCACTGGTTATTCTGCCAATTATTTTCTCTATTAATCAATTAATTGTTTTGTCTATGTGAGAAATAGTTTCAGCTCTGCAACCACCCCACCAGCAATTTCCTATCAAGCAGTTATTCCTCTTTTTTTATCGTCCTAAAACCTCTACCTTGAGAACACTTTGGCTTTGTTTTATATGACCATGATTAAGGAGAAAAAGACCAGGAAAGGACAGATTGTGTAGATTACAGTGATGTACTGTATATCTACCATAAACATACCATGGTGAGGTGAGAGTGTTAGACTGTCAGCAGCAGCGATGTCCAGAGCACCCAGGGGAACCTCTGTGTACTCAGTGGTCCTTCCTGCTGAGGGAAGACCAAATGACAAATGATAAGCACCGACCATTATAAAAACATGCCGGAAAATAATGCAATTCACTGAGGTTTTATGTTTTAATATTTTACAACACTGAGTCATGGATAATTAGGTTTTTTAACACTGATTAACAGAAAAAAAAAATCAAACTGCAAACAAATCTCTGCAAAGTCATCCAAATAAACGACAAACTAAAAAACACAAAATAATTAACTGCATCATCATTCACCCCCTTGAATTAATATTTAGTTGAGGCACCTTTGGTGGCAATCACAGCCTTGAATCTACGCGGACTGCTCTGTGTCAGCTTTGCACATCTCGACACTGCATTTTGTCGCCGTTCTTCTTGGCAAACGTGCTCAAGCTCTGTCAGGCTGCACGGAGACCGTGAGCGAGCAACAACTTTCCAGTCCTTCCACAAATTCTCAATTCTCCAACAACGTGGTCCCTCCAGGGTTCTCATAGATGTCGTGTTGGTCTCCCTCACGAGTCTTGCACAGACACCCGGTTTTTCAGGACTCCTTGCTCTTGGTACATTTACAGCAGTGCCGTTTTCTTTCCATTTCTTGATGATTGTCCTTACTGTACTACGAGAGATATTCAGCGCCTTGGAAATCCTCTTGTATCCTTCTCCTGATTGATACTTTTCAATAATCTTGTCGCAGATTTGTTTGGAATGTTTCTTTGTCTTCATGGTGTAGTTATTGGCAGGAAATTGGCTTAACAGTGGCTGTACAGTAGCTTTAAGCTTAAACCACTTAATTACACACAGGTGATCTTCATTAAGCTTATTATGTGACTTGTTAAAACAACTGGCTGCACCAGTGGGTGAAGGGGGTGAACACTTGTGCAGTTTACTTTACATTGTCATTACAGTGATTTCTGTTCATGTTAACATTAAAGAGATTTCTGGTATAGTTTTAGGAAATCAGATTAGGTTCATGTCTCTCACCTCCCACAGTCTCCACCACGTCAGCAGCGATTCTCTCTTTGTCCTGGTCCGACTGCGGCCATGGAAACTCCTCGCTTTTATTCCTACTCTGGACGGCTCTCGGTGTTTCAGACTCCGAATGCTGCAAGAAAGAAATTCTGTCTGAATTTAAAACTGAAATTTAAAAACAAATGGAGTGAAAATACTATTCAGTTTATTTATTAAGTTCATTCAGTCAACAAATAAACAGCTTCAAGAGTAATGCACAATTTTAGTTCACAGTACAGTAAAGAAGGGCTGTGTAGTTGCAATTTTGAGGTCATTAAACTTAAATTTAATATTAAATTTACTGCTAAATTACTACAGGCTACCAAATGCATTGTTCCCTTTGTGTTCTGTGTTCAGTATTTTAGCGAAGCACCTTTTCCACCCTTCAACTACAACTTCTTGACGATTCATTTGACCTACAGAAGGGTTTTTAAACGACATGGTGAGAAACTGAGACACCATGCAATAAATGACCATTAAAATTGTGCATATCTTCAGCAACTCTTTTGTTCTCAATTACCTGCTGGCTAGTAGCCATGAAATCAAAGACTACATCTTACAAGATCAGTTTGTGCTATCTAAGTTTGAATTTGATTGAGTGCAACCAGATACATGATGGACAAATGAAAAAACTGTGCTAAATATTTAGATGATGAGATTACTTGACACTTAACTGAACAACTTACTATTTCAGGTGTTCTATATCTAAAAGGAAGCATAATTTTTAGACTGCATGGCCCATTTTTTCCCTTATATTTACTTATTTTGGTGGACAGGTAAAGATATTTATATATTTTTCTACTTTGAAAACTGGAAACAGACCAATGACAGCCCAGCAAATGGCGCACTATTCCAGTTTGGTATACTAATCAGATATAGTTTGCATTTATATCTGATTGAAAGAAAGATCTGTTAATCATCTATGATACCTGTATTTTCACGTGAGTACAGGATGATATGACAACTGTGAGCGGGTGTTTGCCAGGCTAGTTGACTAGTGTGAGATCTGGAGGTGTAGAAAGTGTGTGAAGACTTTAGGAGAAAGTTAGAAGTTAGGGAACTAGATTAGAAAGTTATTATCAAGCTAGTAAAATAGATAGAATCACTCACATGATCTGACATGTTCACTGACCCCTCTATGTCTTTACCACACTGCCTTGCTTCTCCCCCAGCATCTTCAAACTACCAGACAAACAAAAGGAATACAAAATTTAAAAAAAAGAAAGAAATATTCACTTCTAATGGACAATAACCAAGTCAAAGCCTCACACCTTGTCTGAATCTCGCATGGACGGACTGGAAATCTCTATTTTCTCGACCGCTTCCTCCTCCGAGTTGCTGCTCTTCACTGCTGCAGGTTTGGTAACAGGCTCCACCTTTTTATGGAACAACGTTTCTTCCTACGTTTTAAAGGAAATCAGAAATGTGAGTTGACAGTAAGAATATACAACATTCCCAACAAATACCCTAATGATCTAATTATATATATTTCTGGGTATAAATTATGTTCCAGAGAAGACAATGACATGCATTCTGTTACACTATTCTTCCTCTTACCGCAATTTCAGCATTGTCGGGAATGTTCTCAGATTTTTCAGGTGTGCTGTCAGATAAATGGCCCAGTTTTCTCTTTTTTGTAACTGTAGGGAAATGACACACTTTCACAATGACGAAGCGACTCAAGCTATGACAGAGTGAGCTCTCTATTTCTATCCATGACCGTTTGATTATTTCACACAGATAAAACGCAGTGAGTATAACACAGCCACTAACCAGTTTCAGTGTCACAGGAAAGCGAGGCTGAGGATCCTGAAGGAGTCACAGGTGCAACAGGTGTATCAACGTGGCTCAACTGTTTAACAAAAGAAGTCAGTGGTTAAAAAGGTCGTGAAAAGGTTGTAACACAGAACTGAACCACTTCTCATGAAGCAAAAATATATATGCCGGACGCTCACCTGCATTGGTGGAGGCCTGTTCATGGTCTTTCGGGCCCGGTGGATCTTGGGTGGAGCAGGGGAGACAGAAGGAGATGAGGAAGCTGTGGCACAGGAGGAAGAGGAAGAGGAGGACGAGGAGGAAGAGGAAGATGAGGATGAGGAGGGAGGGGCGGGTGGCAGGACGGATTTACTACTACCAGGCCCGGACACACTCATCTTCGCTCGGCCAGGGGACAACGTTGAAGACGTAGAGGGAGAGGAAGACAACGAAGAGGAGGACATCGATGGAAGGGACTTTGCTGCGTGTCCTGTATGAGGGAGGTATTTTCGATTAGTGAAGATTCATATAAAAACTTTGTTAAAGGTTATCATTAAATTAGGAACACATTCAATTTCAGAAAAAACAGAGCTACTGCTTTCAGAATCGCTGAGGAAATGAAAAACAAACAGTAACCTCACCTGCAGCAGGTTTGTTTGTTGGCGAAGAGGCAGGCGACCATTTCTCTCCCTCCTCTTCAGCTCTGGAACCGTCCTTCACAGGCTGCTGAGATGACAACATTGATGGCATACCACCCATTGGCTCTGTCGTTTTGGCTACAGCAGCTGTGGTGAAGGCCGCATTATCTGAGGAATAAAGTCCTCCATGAGTAAAAGAAGTACAATCAAAATCACACAATAATTCTGTTCATTTGTTTACCTAATCTGCAGGCATAGATTTCAAACATATATCCACCTCGTGCATCATCTGCATGAATGAGCTGTAGACATACCTTCATTTACTTGACTTGGCCCAGCTAACGACTCTGCTGGTGTTGAGTCATTTCCTTCAGGAGACTCCTGAGAGACAACAACAAATGTTTATCCATCCCATGAGGAAGCAACTGATGTTCAGGATAGCAGATTATTAAAGTGACATGTATGTATTCAGCGCAGTTCACATTATTGCAAGAACACGATCAGAATTTAAAAAGACAGTTCAAACAGAAATGCTTTGGCTGTTGTTGCAGTTGTGTGGTAAGTTACGTACTGTACATACAGTAGCTGCTTGGAGAAACTTCAGCACACAAACTTCAGGACTTTGTTCTGCTTTTTTTTTTGAGAATGAATCAGAAGACATGCAAAAGTATAATAGGAAACTCAGCGCTCAGTTTAAATTCAATCAACTTGGTAATACTCCCGTTAAGATTTATACCCATCAAAGACGCATTTTACAAGATATAAACAGCATTACAACAGATATATAAGTCTTGTTTGTGATCTTTTTATCTGAAACCACAGCTGTCGCTTATTTCTACAAGGGAGCCATCTGGTTACACATTAGTAAACTAATTTTTCAAGCATATTTTACACTCTCTATTGTAATTGACAAACAATAACTGAGAACACACTGCCATTGGAAACATATTTCCCAGATTTGTGTATCAGAACTGTTTTTTCTTCTTTCCTCTCCCATTAATCATCTCACGACCCCCCAGATTTATCTGGTGACCCTTTGGAGGGGCCACCTCCCTAGGTTGGAAACCAGTGGACTAAACTAGCTAGTATGTCAAGTAGTTAAAACAAGCTCCACATCCAGCAGCTACAACAGTAACATGCTGCTTCAGTATTAATAATCTAATGATGTCATATATTATAATATATCAGCCAGACAGACAAAATTAGTACTTTTACTTTAATACTTAAGTTCATTTTGCTGCTAATACTTATGTACTTTTACTTGAGTAGGATTTTTCATGCAGGACTTTTACTTGTTATGGAGTATTTTTACATTGCTGTATTGGTACTTTTACTTAAGTAAAGGATCTGAATACTTCTTCCACCACTACTCAAGATGCAACAACTTATATAAAAGATTTTAAAGAGTAAATTTGAGGAGATTTTGTGATAACTTGTCTTATCTGAATATTACCTCCAGACATTCACCAGACACACACACATTATAACCATTTATATAATGAGACGTTAATTAAGCGAGCAACCTTATGATAACGGTTATTAATTTGTTTATACTGCCAAAACGTCTGCGCATCCATACATCCAAGTCCCGCCTTTTCCTCGCCAAAATAAACCGCTCAGCCAATGGCTGGCCTTCTCTGAGCTTACGTCAGATACCGCCATCAGTCCATCAACCCATTCATGCTTCCACACAACTGAAAGCAGGACCCTTCCTCCAACAAGAGTCCGTAAAATAAAAACGATCGCAAGCCTAGATTTCTTACAGTGACACCTTAAAGTCCCCTTTACATAGTGTAACGCTACAGTGTTGTCTCAATATATTAGCTTTGAAAAACGACATGACTGAGCCAATTACATTTTAAAAAAAACCTCTTAATGTGATAAAAGTAACACAAGACGATGGCTACACAATAAACTAAACTGTCAAGGAGTCGAGAATATCAGCTAAAAAAAACACCAACAATATTGGAGCAGTCCTATAGTTAAGAGAAGCTAACAGTTACCGTTGCTAGCAGTTTAGCACAGCTTGCAAGCAAACTACTCCTATAATCGACAAATGAGAACTATTTGTAACGTGACAGACTGCAGCTTTCGTGCAGTGTTTTTGCTGTGCACGCTAATGTGTTTAGAAGTGATTAAACAGGCACACATTTCATCACAATGCCATTATGTGTTGTGGTTTGTTACCTTTGTCGTTGTCTCGGATGCCGACATGTTTCCCCACAACGTCGACGTAATATGAACGTGCTACGTCACCGCTCGAGCCCCGCCCACCCAACCGGGATTTCATTTATTTATTTATTTATTTATTTATTTTAACTTATATAAAATAAATATTGTTTGACATATTAAAAAAATACAATTTCTTCTTCCACAAAACGATCATATACAAAATATCAAAATATTCATCTTGCCTGCACAAGAAAAGTAAAAATCAAAAACAAAAAAACTAAACAAAAAGAAAAATGAGCTAGGGGGAGTTACAGTTCATATAAAGATTTTAAACAAAAACAGGTATTTAAAGTTTTGCAGCCTTTGAATTAGAAGACGATCGAATTGAATCAATGCACTGTTTGACCTTTGTAAAAAAACCAAGGAGTTCAGCTTTTTACCTGTAAATTTGCTTTTATGAATGGGAAATTTAGCCAATGAAATTAAAAGATTTGTACTATAGGATACAAGGATTCAAGGATCATTTATTTGCCAAGTATAGAAATACAAGGAATGTGCCTTGATTCGGCTTTCAAAACACGCAGATATTTATATCCAGTAAAAAAAAAAAATCTAACAAATAACAGACACTGTTACGCTGGGTGGGTTCAATAAAAAATCTAACAAATCAATAAAAATCTAACAATAACATAAAACACAGACACATAAAATGTTCATTAATATGACTTGATAATAAAGAGAGTCCATTGATTGGAAAACTGATCAGAAGTCAGCGTGCGTACTCTGATTGGCTGCAGACCGTCGGGAGAAGCGTCCCACTAAAACCGATTTGAGGTCAGTTTGCTCGCCGAAGACTAAGGTTGGCGGTTTGTATTTGTTGTCACGAGATGTGCTTCCTCCAAAAGTAAACAGAAATCGAGGTTTTAGCCAGTGGCAGCGGAGGAGAGCAGATGCTGCCGGGGCCAACTCACCAACGTTTGTCGCGTTGACACAAAGCCAGATTTTAAAAACACTCAACGAAAGGAAAGGGAAGGGAAGGTGAGTGATGGCAAAGTTTTTTTTTTTACCATAACTGGGGAGCTTTTATTTGTTTTTTGTGGCTGGTCACTGCCAGCTGCCAGCAAGCTAACCAGTGGCTAACGCTAGCTAACTACCGTTCAGACAAGTGGGTTAGCTTAGGCCAGGAGCAAAACACAACAATAAACACGTTAGGCTCATTTTATTAAAGAGTCCTAAAACACACACACACAGTGTCACGCCGCCTTTGTAGCTCCTGTCGAGCCCACACACGTTAACTTTCCAGCGTCCAACAGTTAAAAGCTGGAGATTTAGTGAAAGTTATCGATAGCGTGATGTGTGATACCATCTGGTATATTGGTAACATAATCATAACATACTGTATAGTAATTAATAGATTTGTGATACAGCTAAAATTTAATTTTCCTGGTGTCAAAGCTACATTACAAGTGATTCAGTCTTAATACATTACTTAAAAAACAATAAATGGTCAGCTTGGCCATTATATCCACGTTAATGAGGATTTTTCTGAGACACCACATCACTTACCCATAGCAGCAAATTAAGATGATATAGCTTTTAATGGGAAATCAGCAGTATTCATACCTACATTATCAATCTTGAGATATTTATCATATTTGATCATGTTTAATGTAGAGCTGAAATGATCAATTAGTGGATCGACAGGGAAATGAATTGGCAGCTATTTTGATTTGACCTTATACCAGTAACACAATCCCACACTTGTTGCATCTCGAGGCCCAACATGATAGATGGATATACTTTATTAATCCCAAAGGCAAACTAAAGTTTTACAGCCGCCACTTGACATAAATCAAAATACAAAAGCAGTGAGGTAGGTAAAAGAAATGAATACAATTAAAGGCTAAAATATATGCAATAACTGAATAAACAAACTCAAATATAACAATAAATAAAAATAGTGTGTTGGTGAATGTTGACATGTGATTTTTACACTTGCAACTGGATGAGATGTGCAGCTAGGGCAATGGCTCACAATCAGATTCTTGCCAACCTGTTGGCTTACTGTATAGATGTAAGAAACTACATTTCAAAAAGGACCCTCTAAAATAAAGTTTTATATAGGAGGTAAAACTCTGTCATGCCTCATGCCCCCAGCACCTGACTAGTCTTTAACCACCCAAGCATAAACCCTGCCTCACTGCATTCCTTGTTCTGCAATCTTGAGTTCATGTCAGGTTACACAGGCGCGTAAACCACCGTAGATGTCTGTGTGTTTGAGGTCAAGCAGTTATATTGTGAATGAATACTTGATTCCTGAAATTCACCCCTACAAGCTCTTAAGTGGATTTGATCTGCATATCTCTTCAGACAAGATGGAGATGCTGTGTTTCCGGTTACCGGGTCATGGGGACACGACCCTGAAGCACATGAATACGCTGAGGTCCCGCCAGCACTTCTGTGACATCACCATTGTGGCCAGCGACAACCAGACATTCAGGGGACACAAGGTGGTGCTGGCTGCCTGCTCGCCCTTCCTGAGGGACCAGTTCCTCCTCAACCCGTCCCCTAAGCTTCACGTAGGAAGATGACAACACACACAATGTCACACTGTCATCAAACTTCCCTTTTTACTCTCTGATCCTGAGTATAAAAACGGTTCTTGTCCGTGTTTTTGTTTTACATTTATATCCAGGTGTCAATGCTGTACAGCTCCACAGTGGTGTGTGACCTGCTTCAGTCCTGCTACACTGGTGTGCTCCAATTTAAGCCAGAGGAGATTGTCAACTACCTGACCGCTGCCAGTTACCTTCAGATGGAGCATATCGTAGAGCGCTGCAGAGGAGCTCTAAAGAAATATGTGCAGCTAAAGAACCCCACGCCACCGAAGGTCAGTCTTCCAAAACAATCATTTTCAGACTATGTTTGGTCATAATAATTTATAGAGGGAGTCAGGAGTAAAGTAATTGAACTCTTTAGTTTAAAAAATGTGTCAAAGATGAGTGGTTTTATTCCAGTTTCAGCTTAACATTAGGCAAGTGCTTGTCCATGTGTACCTCTTCAGTTTTGTTTGGGTGTAATTTTTGCTTGTACCTCTTTTTCTCTACATGTTCAGTTCAGTTTTCATAAGTTTTGAGATGCCCCATCATCTGTTTTCCCCGTTTCTTCCTCTAGATAACTACAGAAGAGAGCCAGCCCCGGCTGCTGATTGTCGGTGGCAGCATTCATTCGGTTGCATCCGCATCGCCTCCCACCAGCCGACCTTCCCCTATGCACCCACACAATCCCGTAGTATGCTCAGTGGAGGAGAACAACGACAGTATGTCCGCCCAGGGCAGCAGCCAACACCACAGCGACAGTCCTTTGCTGGATGAGCCGTGTATTAAGGTGTGTGAAAGAGAAACCTGAAACCAGGGTACCTTTTTTTTAATCTACATTGAATTTACAAATCTACAGTATTCATGTAGTTTACTGATGCATAAAAGATTTTTAACCAGTTCTTGGGTAGTCACTGATTGCCACACCGGTGTGACTTATTCTGTAGTTTAGAGTCCTTTTGTTTAGTACAATTAGGATTTACTTAAAGTAAAAAACAAGCAAAGGACTGCTGAATGCTGAATAATGTCTAGCTACAAAGGAGGGAGCAAGAGGTCTCTCCTCCATGCTTTGTACTGTTATACAGTCATATATGGCCCCAGCAGATGGCAGTTGAGTGTGATGTGTGATAAAGTCTTACAGAGGACAGGGTAACGGGATGAAAAGGTGAAGAAGATAACAAGAAGATAAGAGAGCACAGGATCAACAGAGCAGAGATCATTAAAAATTCCTCACGAGTGCCTACTGCCATTGCAGTACAAACACATCTGCCAGCTAATTAAATGACACTTTTAGTCCTGAAATAGATGGGATCAATCGATTTGAAGTTTTTAATGAAAAGCCAAACCTTTGGTTGTTTTCTAGGAAATTTTGATGAGCATTTTTCACTGTTTCCAGATATTTTTCCAAACTAAACAAATCTTGACTCAGTCTTCAACTCTGTCACAGGTTCATGGATCAGACGAGGAGGAAGAGGTCAGACAGGAAGACTATGATGTGTTCAGAGTGTTCATCTCCGAAGAAGAGCAGATGAACAGAGACAGGGAGGAGGAGACGGGAGCTCCCTCTGACGGGCCTCAAGATTCTTCCTACCCACAAAAAGAAGGTGTTGTGATTGGAGGAGAGGGCAGTGAATATGACTTGAACCCAACAGAAGGAGATCTTGGTACTGGAAGCCTCTCGAGGGAGGAACTTTTAGTGGAGAGCCTGCGCGCTTTCAGACGCAGGCTGCCTGACACTAAAATTGGCTGGGGCAGAGGGAGAGGCAGGGGGAGGGGATTCAAGAGGAGAAGGTGGGTGTCGTCTCAGGAGAAAAGACCCCCAGGCGTGGCTCACCACCAGGATTTGTGGTATCTTGCGACTACAGGAGTGGGAGGGGGCTTTGGGCTGGACTACAGCCAAGAGGGGCTTAAGACAGGAAGTTACGTGTCAGTCGAATTCCCACAGCTGGACTTAAGCATGGACGACGCTCAGGGAGAAAAGGTCTCACCAATGGCTGCCAACAGTTTGAGCCAGTTTGCTCTGGAGGAGTCTAGTTGCGGTGCTGGTGAAGGGAGCTCTGCGTTGACTGTCGGAACAAACGAAGGAGGGGATGAGTCTGTCGCGGTAGTGGGGTCCACTTCAAGCGTAGCTGGGCCCGTCATCTGCGAGGACTGCGGCATGACGTTCCCCTCGGCCCACTCCCTAGCCATCCACTCCCGCTCCACTCACCTGCTGTACGCGTGCCCCTGCTGCGGCAAGCACTTCCACCACTCCGCCAACCTCACCCGGCACATGGCCGTACACCGGGGCGGCGGAAAATCCCACCAGTGCCCCCTGTGCTACAAGACTTTCACCCAGAAATCCACACTGATCGACCACATGAACCTACACAGCGGCGAGCGCCCACACCGCTGCGCATACTGCCACGCCCGCTTTGCCCACAAGCCCGCCTTACGACGCCACCTGAAGGAGCAACACGGAAAAACCACGGGGCAGAATTCCCTACACGAGCAGGAGGAGAGGGAGAGGGCAGCTGGAAGAATACGAGAGGAAGAGCAAGAATGTCCAGTTACTGAACAAGCGTCTTAAGCCAAAGTATTACAGACAGTAAGATGTCTTAACGTCTGGAGATCCGGCTCGACGGCTCACTGCACGAGCATCGGTTGGTGCAGGAAATGACTATGAGGCCTTTTTAAAATCTCAGACTGTGAAAAGCCGTTTCACATGAGATGTTTTTCAAATTTGCATTTTAAAAAAATGCATACTGAGTGATAGATGTGAGTAAAAGTGACTGAGACTGCGCACCCTCTTACACTGAGACAAGAGGCCTTTTTCACATAGTTGGAAAAGTACATGTGTTACAATAATGTGAACAATAGCTTTGTTCTATTCAAGCGTCGTGACGGTGAGCCAACACGCTCAATGCCAATATCCTGAAATCGGAGCTGTTAAATGGAATTCAGCCGTCATTCATTTAATATTTACACCAGTGTTTTTCCTACTGTGTCATGTCAAATTGTCCTCTGTGGGAAAAAAAGCCTTTTGACTTTTATGTCTCTTAGAATAGTTTCGACTCAGAACTGTAATCTTAAACTTAAAAACACGTTGTACGCGTTCAGTACGACGACTGGCCAGCGTTCAAAGAAAAGATGGAAAACGGTTGTAAATGAGTGTAAATACAATAATTACAAAGTGTCTTCTCTGTAACATTAATGTAAACATGAATCAAATGTATCATTTCCTGACATGGATGACTGCAAATTGAAGCCCCTACACGCCTGCTGTCCACCCACACAGGTGTTTTCACTTACAGTATATCACCTCTTCTGACATTTTCTCAGAACTGCGTGGGTTTGTACACAGACTGCTTGATTGACAGCTCCCTCACTCTGTTGGTTTTGTTTGAACCTGTCAAGGCAGGAAAAAAAAATACACTCGCATCGTTGTTGTTAGCACATAGACTGTGGGTGTGCAGAGCTTTAAATACACCGCAGAACAAGATGTTGTTAAAAGTTGATAAAACATTTGAAGATATAACTAGTTCCTCTGTTGCAAAACATTGCTCAGAAAATAAAATTTTAAAGTGTGATTTTTAAAAAACTTTTTTTTTTTTAAGGATTCTTATGAAATAGGCTGTGCTGTGTCTCACCTGACATTTGTGTGAACTGTGACTGCCCCTCCAGTGCTGGAAAATTGGTCTCAGGTCATCCATTTTTTTCCCTAATAATACATACTGTATATAAATACATATATACTAGGGCTGGGCAATATGGACAACATCAAATATCATGATATTTTTGAGCAAATACCTCCTATCAATACTGCAACTATGTTGTAGGGATGACTGTTGGTGCTTTCACAAAATATTTACACAATGAGATTTCTGATAAATAATCATCAGTAATGTGGATATACTGACTAAGTGTGTAGAGGCAAATAGAACAGAACATTAGAGAAAATTACATCACTTTACTGTAATGCAGCCTTTAAAACCTGGAAAAGACAACACTTGTGCCATATCACGATATTACAATATCCGAAATCTAAGATGGTATCTAGTCTCAATATCGGTATGATATCAATATATTGCCCAGCCCTAATATATACACATCCCACAAACCTGTCACTACATTAAGGCTCTCTCTGTTGTAAAAGGTTCTCTAGGTCCATCCCAACCAGCAGAATATAACCAGGATATGATGTTCGTGATAAGCTACCATTTAGGACGTTGTATTGTTTCTAGGATTGGGAATTTGACATTCTACAGTTACACGTGGCAGTTTTTTTAGGCTGATTTTGATATTTCTAGGGAAAAAATAAAGACAAATTTTAATAAATTCAACCCTTTTTGGTGTCTAGTCAAGCATTTCTTGACAACACTGAGGGAATTTGGATCCGTGATTTCAGTATTTCTAAAATCCTGACTCAAGTCTTGTGTTTGGTGTCGATTAAAAGCTCATGATCATCAATCCTGGTGGAAGAGAGTCAAGTCAGGGAGAAATTATATTTTTACAATCTCTTCATTTCCTGTGAAGCAAGGCTGGGGATATCGTAACAGGGATAGATATTTACCTGTTTAATGAATGCATAATCAGTAAAAATTGTTCAATAAAAGTCTATAAACAACTCTACCCACTTGCTCTACCCTATCATTCAGGCTTTGTTTACTTTTTTATCTACTTCTGCTCATTCAATACTGGATACAACGACCACTCTGACTGATGAAACTCTCACTCAAAGTAACAATGTATGGATACTATTTATTGAGCTCCACAAAACAAGATTTGTAGTTTTATGAGCAAAGCTGCCACACACAGCATGACATACCAGCCATCATGTGAAATACAGTGATCTAGTATTCAAAAGACAACAGAAAGTTTTGCATTTATCCTGAAACATGGAACACCTTCACCCGCTGGCTAACAGGTCCTTAAAAGAAAAACATGAAAAGCTATATGCCAAAGATACAAAAACAATAGTCCATTTTGTTTTCATCGCAGGAAATCTTCACTGTACACAACTTGGTTCCTCTTGTCCCTGTAGGAGCCTTTCGTGCTGTTCTGCACAGCTGTGAAAGAGAGAGACGGTGGTGAAGGTTAATCCGCGTTGTGCAGACACACAGGGGGGTCTGATCGATGTCTAAACAAACAGTAAGAGTGCTGCGTTTACCCAGAGAAGCCCAGACTGATTTGCCGGTAGCAGCATCCAGCATGGGCTGCTTCCTGGCGATGCTGACTTTGATGTGAATGTCTCCCACTGTGCTTCCATTCAACTGTGAGACAAAAACAGCACAGTGAGTTTAGTTTAGGTCAGTCTACCTCACAACTCCAGGGACATTTCCTGATCCAACCCCCCCCCCTTTAACAACCACATACATGAACGTTAAATCAATACCAGAACTTAGCAGTTATTAGTGTATCAGCAGAGTGATAGTGAGAAGTATCAGGTCGCACTGTACACCTGCATGAATGTGATTGGATGTTACTAGTCAGCTGATAAAACTAACCGTGATTGTGAAGCATGAATGAAACAATGGATGCCAGTTAGCTAATGCTATGTTCCATTTATTAGACATTATAAAGTAAAAGTAATACTATTTTGATCATTAAATAATTTATTTCATTGACAATTTGATTTTTCTTTTTTCATACACTACTGGTCAAAAGTTGTCAAGTCCAGTAAATAAACTTACATAGTACAAAGGTAAACAGTAAGCTGCCAGAGGTTTAAAAAAAAAAGTTGAAAAATATTCATATTAAAGTTGCAAACAATTCCTATAGGTGTCCAACTTTTGTTGATCACTTACAAACCCCTCTGTCTGTCTAAAGTCAAACAATTTGATTAAAATTTGTTAAATAGATTCTACATTTGATTTCTTTTTTTTTTGTTGTTTATTTGTTCTATGCTTTAATTTCAGACTACACTGATACATTAAACTACATACATTACTCCAAATGACATTTTTATCTAGGTTGGTACCAACCTCAGCTACAGCCTGATCTGCAGACTCCATCTTCTCAAACGTGATGAATGCACAACTAGAAAGAGAAACAGGAACCACAAATCAGAACTGCATCACACAAGAAAACAGAAGCAGGAAAGGACTGCGTAGCATATAATAAAGTAGACAGTGGATTATAGTAGAGATTTACTATACAGCAGTAGGTAAAGACGATCAGTATGTGCATACAGCTTAATTTAATTGTTCCATACTTGCGCGGGTTGTCCATGGAGAGGTCGATGATGTTGCCGTGCTGAGCGAAAGCAGAGCGCAGGCTGTCCTCAACAAGCCCAGACCCGTAAACATACACCGTATTCCCCTTACGCACCCCTCTCCGCTCTGGGTAAGAATCTGACCCTGAGAATGAAAACAAAAGGAGAAAAATGATTTACACTTCCCTGCATGAACCGTGAACCCCTTTCCGGATTTTAGATTAACTATCGGTGAATTTCTCCCTGTATGACTGCTGAAGTTTACTCTAAGTTGTAAAGTACGGGGCACTAATCAACAGAAGATGGGTGCTCACGTCTGAATGGTCCATCTCGTTCTCTCTCCCGGTCCATGTTGCGGTCTCGTTCCCTTTCTCTGCTTCGTTCTCTGTCTCTTTCACGGTCCTGGTCCCTGTCCCTGTCTCTTTCTCTGTCCCTGCATCTTTCTCTCTCCCTGTCCCGGTCTCTTTCTCTGTCTCTCTCCCGCTCTCTGTCCACCTCACGGTCACGGTCTCTCTCTCTGTCCCTGTCCATCTCACGGCTGGATGACATGCTGCCTCCATCGTCCTCGTCCCGGTATCGGTCACGTGAACTGACAAAGCTGCAGGGGCACATGGGAAAATGATGTTACACCCAGAGATTCACACAGTTTCAGTGTAGTAAACAGTATTTTACTTATTGTTCGTGACTTTTACACATTACCTTTCATACAGAGATTTCCTTTGAGCTCTCTTTGCAGACTAGAAGAAGCACAAAACAAATTTGATAACTTCAGAGTAAAACAAGATATGGCTACATGAAGTGGCGGCATAGAGCCAACCAATGGTGTAATTTCATCACTCAGTCAGTCAGTCACAACGGCCCCACTTTTGAAGTCCAGCCAAGCATATTTGCATATTTGGTTGCCGGCACAAGTGCAACACAGAACACTACACCTATTTTTTAAATTTCAAACTGTTGAGCTTGCCTTGATATGAAAATGTACATAGTATGGCATGTGTCCTTTTTTATACTACCACTTGGAATCAGCAAGGTCAAAGATTCTACATAAGAGCTCTGAAAGCAAAACGTAACTTTGTGTGTCACAGCAAGATGTAAATACTTATCTTCAGTCAATCAATATGCAACAATGTAAATGTAACTCAAGAAAGAAACCTATTGACCCATAAACAAAGTAGTTCATGTTCATTCTGCAGTAATGAATTTTCATGGTTTATCTCCTGTATACCTCAGGTTGCTCTTCATCTGTAGAGACACTCCTTTGGAATGGTAAGAAAGCAGGAACTGGGCCTTTCTCAGGGTCCTGTGACACATAAAGAGCAAAACAAAACAAAAAAAAACATGAGCAATCAAAACAAAGACAATGTATGTGTATGTGCTGTGCAGACAAATCCCAAAATATAACATATTAATAGGGCTGCAACTAACAATTATTTTCATTATCAATTAAACTGTTAAATATTCTATCACTGGTTTCCAAAGCCCAAGCTGACATCCCAAAATGTCTTGTTTTGTCCCGACCACCAGTCCACAACCCAAAGATGTTCAGTTTACTGTGATAGAGGACGAAAGAAACCAGAAAATATTCACATTTAAAAAGCTGGAATCAGACAATTAACTTTTTTCTTAAAAAATTACTTAAAACGGTTAGTGCACACTTCACCACTACGTGACTGTATGTCTCCTTCTTGCCACCACCACAAATAACCTTAAATTAATGGTTCATACTGTATATTGAACTGCATCCCACCTTGAGTTTGATCTCCAGCATTCGAGAGCGTTTAAAGCCCGAGTTCTTGTTCTCTGACTTGATGGCACTGATGGCGCCCGACTTGATCAACATCTTTGCTTGCTCTGTTGCCGTCGCGGTGTCGACAACTGGCTGGTCCGACAATGCTGTGATGAGGGAAATTGTAAAGTAAATAAGTGTACAAGATGTTTGAGTCTGTGTCTCTTCTTAGTAACTATTCAGTAAATCCCATGTTTAAGTAGTGGCCACTCTGTTTTTGCAGGAATAAATAAATATTTTCTATTTTAAATGGGGTCAAATTGAGTGAATACAAGTGCACAAATATGCAGGAAAGGCAAATGTATTTTGTCTGTTGTCCATTTATTTGTTAGTATTTATAGTCAGAATATTAAAGATTTACCTTCATCATTGTATTTTCTTGTATCACTGTGTTTTCATTTGCTTTTTAAATTCTTGTGAACAGTGTGTAGCCACATCGGGCATGCTGGTGGTGAGTTAAGTGTCTTTTAGTTGGCTGAGTAAAGCTCAGAGCTGAAATACATAAATAAATGCCTTTTTGTCCAGTCAGTTACACTTACTCCGTTTCAGTCCACTCTGGTTTGTCTGGTTGGTTGAACTCTGCTTCTTCAGGGCGAGCAGTGCCTTTTTCTGAAGACACAGTTAAAAAAAAAAAAGAATGGATTGAGGGCAGGTGCAAATTTGGTTTATTAATAAAATAACTAAATACACTTTCCAAGGTTATCACAGTTATTTCAATGTGGTTAATATGCCTACACAATCCATAAATACCTTTTTCTTGAGTTTAGCATATTTCTTTTGCAGGGCCTCTTCTTCCTCCGTCAAAGAACTTGGAAACACCACCATGAGGACAACCGCTACAATACAGACGACAACATGAACAAGTGGAAACAAATACTGAATGACTAACACTAAATAATCACTTACAAACCGGCAAATAATTCAACTCGTTCACAGTTGCTAGCTGATTAGCTAACCAGAAATCAAAACACAACCCTGTTCCAAGAGAGTGAAGCTGATTTGGACCACACAGAAAGTAAGTTGCCAGTCTGCCTGAACGATAAAACATCACCAAAGCTGTATCTTGCAACCACTTTACAAAACATTTAATAGTTAGGATCTAATTCATTTTCTTACCAGATTCACCGACCTCAACAAAAACACCGACGCGTTAATGTGACGTAGCAGCCGTTGGTGGCGTTTCGCTTTTTTTTGCAAAAAAAAAAGTTAATAAAAGCATTTAGCAAAGCACACAAAATCATATACCACACGAATGTAAAATAACTTATATTTTCAGGTTGCTGTATTAAAAACAGGTGCCGTATTCACAGTTTAGACACACTTTTTTCATTTTTGTTGCCGTTAGCTTAGCTTACTAGCCACTTCCGCTTGTCACATTTAGCAACTTCCGAGGCGACAACTAGTTGGTGGCAACTTCTAGCTCCCAGCTGCGAGAAGGGAGACATGGACAGAATAAGTAAGTTGCTCGTTTTTTTAAATGTCAAGCCAGCTCTTTAAAAGCATAATTATTTTTAAAGGCGTTGTATCTTGCTAACATGCCTCACTGGTGTAGCTTAATGTGTTATGGTGATGATGATGGTGATGATGATGTGGCTAAAAGGGCGAGATTGCTGTCAATCAGTGCTCCATTCAGCAGCCTCATGCCTTATAGATTTAATATTAAGCTAATTACTGATCTACCAACGCTTTAATAATGTCTGTTCAGTCTCTCTTGAGCACCTAAAGATAATTAAAAGAGTTAAATTGAGTTAGCATTTGCATCTTCCTGTTTTATGGATGTGGAACCTTATTGTTGTTTTGGTTTGGCCCATTCATGCTCGCTCCTCTCTGCAGATGTGCCCCCTCCGGGCCCCATGGACCTTTCACTGTCCCTGCTGGAGATGGGATGCTCTGGCAGGTTTGAACTCATCACACATCCCCTCCCTGGCCAGCCTTTAGCTCCACAGAGCACGGTCAGTATGAAGCAGGAATACAGGCTATACATCCAGGGCTGTGTGCATGTTTATCTGGTCTGTCTCATCTGTGCAGTATAATCTTAATCCACAGAAGAATTTAGATTGAGGCATCTCAGTTGCTTCTATCTCTTCACCTGATCCTACACTGACTCCAGGATGTTGAGATCGGGGCTTTGTGGGGGCCAAACCATCTGTAGCAGGACTCTTTGTTTTCTTGTAGCTGAAGATAGTTTTTATGACTCTGGCTAAGTAAAAAATGCCAAAAAACATTTTTATGATTTTTTTTTTCTGAATATAAATTGGAAACCTTAATTTAGCATAAATGGGATGAAATTATATAATATAAAGTTTAATTTTTTTTTTAATTTTTTTATTTGATTTTTGGTGGTGGGCCTACCCTTTTGTTTACATCTGGTGCACAGATTGTGCCTATACTGTTGGGTAGTTTAATTTTCATTTTGATATTCATTTTGATTTTTATCGCATCTTTTTCCAGAATCAATTAGAAAAGTGATATTTTTTCGCACACTTTTTTATAGTTAAATTATCTTATTATATTATTTTTCGATAGTTGGCAGTAGAGATTTAAAGGAAACTTGAGTGGTGGGAGAGGAGAATTACAGTACGTGTGATTAAAGGAATCAATCTAGCATGTCGCTGTTACATTGTTTGTGTTTTTGGCTGCTGACTCATCCAGACACCTCCAGTTGAATATCTAATCTCATCTTTCTCTCCACAGCTCCCCAATGGGCTGCCCCCCACCTGCCTGAACCTGGAGACAGAAGTGGAGAAACAGTTTTTACGGGACCCTGCTTGGCTTCCTATACATGACACAGACTTTGCCTTTCAGAAGTTTCTCAAGTACGTTTTCCTATAGACAATCTTATTACTGACTGTTTAAATAGTAAACAGTATTTTTAAAATATTCACCAATATGTCCTTGAGAGGGGGTACAAGTTGCTCATACTTGGTATTAAGCACAATTTAATGTGCATGTATTGTCATTTTAAGTGTATAATTGATCTTTTTACCCGTTGTATAAAACAATACAAAAAACATATATTTTTTTAACCAAATGCATTTAAGTAATGTTGGCAGATAAACCATGTGGTTTCTGAATATACAGATTTATTAAATATCAAATGATTAAATATGAATTATCTATCTATTCCAAATGTACCTGCTGTTTAGAGAACTACAGTATTGTCTTAGAGGGGAATTAATCAGTATATAGAATAAAAATGAAAAACATATAAAGAACAAGATGATTATTGAGTAACTTTTAAGCTTCACAACTTAGACTTCATTTCATCATGAATAATAAAATTCCTCATCTGATGTGATTATGAAAGTAGAGGAAAGACACAGACATTACTAGCTGCATGACAAAAAGAACAGATGATACAAATTATGACAATCATTCAATTTGCTTTATAAGAATATTTAATAACCACACACTGTATATCTGAATAAGATGTAATGGTTGTGTTGTCGTCTCCTCCAGAGTGACTCAGAGAGATTTTAATGTCGACTCTCTGCTCAAATGCGCTCCGTCTCCGCTCCATTCTGACCTCTCCGTCATCAGAGATCCAACCACAGGGATGCTGCTGGACTTCACAGAGGTAACTCACATGAACAGCATCCTACTCTTCCCACTGTACTGTTATTACTGTCATTTTTTATAGCATAATGTAATCCAGTTTAAAAAAATCGTCTCTTACTGAGAAGATGATGCTGAGGTATAACTCATTTGGGCCATTGCAGTATCTCTTTAAACCAGTTAAAGGTTTATTCAGGTCTATATGGGTCTTTTTCTTCTTTAATTCACCTTTAGGTGCTACTGGAGAACACTGGACTCTCAGCAAAGAACTCACTGTCATTACAACGACAACCCGGACCTCCTTCAGAGAGCCTTCGAGGAAGCAACACTAACTACCCCTTCCAGCCAGGTGAGATAGATACATTCACAAAATTTCCTCTTTATTGATTTCTTTGAGTTGAGAAAGTGAGGAGGTTTCTCTGCGTCTCTATTATCTTGCAATGTATCGGTTGTGATCGTGATCTTATTTACCTCTGCCGCTTCATAGGAGGTATGGAGGAACTTACTCTGGACCAAATCAAGAAGAAATCTGATCTGGAGGAGGACATAGACTTTGAGAATGGTGATTTTTTTTTTTTTTTTTTTAATTTGGTTTGCAGCTTTGTAAAATAATGGTGAGACTTCTGCTATTATTTCAGCTCTTTATGGTTTTTTATGGGGTATTTTTCCCCCACAGATTTACTCAGAGTTCCTCCAGGACTTAAAGTGGGGATGGACTTCACTGACAAAGGTTTGTCTGGATATCTTGTCAGTTTGCTTACAGGGATTAAAATGGCGAATTACTATTTAATTCATTTCTTTTTTTCTTTTTTTTCAATTTCAAGATGCCAAGATGGCAAAGGCAGAGGTCAACCTCATGTCCCTCCTGTCCACATTCGATGGCATCCCTGACTTGCAACCTGAGGCAGAGGTGAAGGAGGAAGGCAAAGGAACTGAGGAAGCCCCTAAACTACCCAGAACAAACAGCCTTGAAGACCTGGGCATCAAGGTACCACATTTACTTTTTAATAACTGACATTTCTTCACCCAAAAATGATAATTAGTCAGCCGTGAATGGTTTAATTTCATGGTGTCACTGTAGAGATGAAGCAAATTGCAATTCAATCTTGTTTTATTTTTAGCTTTTGAACTTACATTTAAGTATTTTGAAAAGAGATTTGGATACATGCAGGTGCCGTAGCGATAGAGTTTGAGTGAGAAAAGAATCCAAAAATCCCTTAAATGAATGTTTTGGTCAAGCTAACTGTGATGATCTTGTTCATAAAGGTTATATTAAGTAAATAAATTTACCAAAGAAAAAAAATGAGATGAAGATACAGTCCATAAAAAACACTGAAGATACAGTACTGTATGTTCTCATCATGCTAATACAGCATACTGGTTAGAATTTTGATTAATTTTTGAATTAATCAAAATTCAAAGACAGATTTGCAGTTTACAGGTTTTGAGCATTTGTCCTGATGGCTGCACAGTTGTGTGTTGTTGACTTTTTGAATTATCAGATTTATCAGGATGTGGG
The DNA here is from genome assembly GCA_038419695.1 of Scomberomorus guttatus. Classification (NCBI taxonomy): domain Eukaryota; kingdom Metazoa; phylum Chordata; class Actinopteri; order Scombriformes; family Scombridae; genus Scomberomorus; species Scomberomorus guttatus. Next base: position 9,211,031 of record CM076461.1, read on the forward strand.
CAGGAAGTGTTTATTGCTGGATGCTTGTATGATGAGATTCACAGATGGATGTGTAACATTTGAAGAAGACATTATGTTGTGTTTTTTCTCTGTTATGACAGATATTCAACTTGTAGAAATCACATTGTTCAGCCCTACCTTTTTTTCTATAAAACCTAAACTCCAAGTATGCTGTTGCCTCTGGCTAAACATGAGCTGGACTGAAATCTGGTTTCTATTTTTCCACTTTCAGGATGCTGTGTCATCCTCCTCTCCCCCAGAGAAGGGAACAGATGAGAAATCAAAGCCAAACGAGAAGCCAGTGGAGAATAAGAAATGGGCCATCCCTGTTGACATAACTTCACCCTGCGATGATTTCTACAAACGCATCCCCAACCCAGCTTTCAAGGTACATATAGTCTTCTAATGTCTGTTTGTGCCTCTGTTCCATTTGTCACAAGTTTATTAAAAAAGTCGATTTTGTCTCCCTTTTTTATTTGTTGTTTCTGTGTGTATGTAATGAATCGTGGCACTTTAGTTTCTGGCTAAGCATCTGGTAATAACTGCTCTGTTTCTCTGTTTCCCTCCTCTGCTTCCAGTGGCCGTTTGAGCTGGATGTTTTCCAGAAACAGGCTGTGCTGAGGCTGGAGGCTCACGACTCTGTGTTTGTAGCCGCGCACACATCAGCTGGCAAAACAGTGGTGGCTGAATACGCCATCGCCCTCTCACAGAAACACATGACAAGGTGTGTATATGCTGCTACAGTTCAATTAAATGCCACCATGTGCAGAGTTTGACGTGATTGCAGCTCATTTTAAATTCTGATGGTTTTTTTTTTTTTTGTTTGGTGTGTAGAAAAATGAGACAATCCAGCGACAATCTGTTCAGTCGATCTGTTGCTTTCAGTTTTTGACACCACCACTAGGGGGCACCAAAGTCAGAACTTTTCCAACCCTACACATAGTGGCTTTAAATATCACTCTTTTATTTAGAGTACTGATTTAAATATGACCTTGTTTCATGCACTTTTTGTGTTTTCTTTCTTTGCGATCGTGTCTTCTGATAGGACCATCTACACCTCCCCTATCAAGGCCTTGTCCAATCAGAAGTTCAGAGACTTTAAGAACACTTTTGGAGACGTTGGACTCCTGACAGGCGACGTCCAGCTCAGTCCTGAATCTTCATGTCTCATCATGACCACTGAGATCCTCAGGTACTCAGGCTGTTTGTTACAAATATTAGTCATGTTTTTTTTTTTTTGAAAAAGTTTCTAGATTTCTCGCTCTTGCCTGCCTCTCTCAGGTCTATGCTTTACAACGGCTCAGAGGTCATTAGAGACTTGGAGTGGGTGATCTTCGACGAGGTTCACTACATCAACGATGCCGAGGTCAGGAAACTGCTTTCTGCGTCCTTCATTTATCAGATTTACTGTTTTAAAAATCAAGAATAACCATTTTCCTCTCCTCTCTCACCCGTCCTTTTGTTTCCTCAGAGAGGGGTTGTGTGGGAGGAGGTTTTAATTATGCTTCCCGATCATGTCAGCATCATTCTACTGAGCGCCACAGTGCCAAACGCCCTGGAGTTTAGTGAGTGGATCGGGTAGGTGCTCCACACTAACACACACTTGTCAAACAGTAGAGGTTACAATCTGCATTTTTTTTTAGTGTTTTTAAAATCATTTTTAATGAAACTTACACAAAACTGATAAAAAATGAGTCAGAAGATCCTAATATCAATTGCATTTTTGAACATTTCCCTCTCTCCCCTCTCACACTTTCATCCCCAGTCGCATTAAGAAGAGGCATATTTACGTGATCAGCACGCTGAAGAGACCTGTGCCTTTGGAGCATCATCTGTACACTGGAAACAGCACTAAGACTCAGAAAGAGATGTTCCTGCTGGTGGATCCTACGGGCAATTTCCTCACTAAAGGGTACAACTTTTTTTCTCATTTCTAAAGGTTGAAAGGAGCAGATGGTTCACTAGATTGTTGTTGTTTTGGTCACAGGGAAAGCTGTTTCTCATAAAGCGAGTTGTTTGTTGTTCAGGTATTATGCAGCTGTCGAGGCCAAGAAGGAGCGCACCAGTAAACACGCCCAATCTTTTGGCACGAAAAACACTTCTCACAACACCACAGCTAGTCAGGTATTTCCCTCCCTTCCCTTCTCTAACAGACTCTAAAGCAACCCATAATATGCTTTATTAATTCGTTTTTTTTGTACTTTATTCACGTCTTTGTCCCTCCATACTCTCATCCCTCTCTGCATTTTGCCCTCCAGGACCGAGCGGTGTGGCTCACCCTCCTGCACTTCCTGTCCCAGCGGCAGCAGACCCCCGTGGTCGCGTTCACCTTCTCTCGGACGCGCTGTGACGACAACGCCCGCTCGCTCGACTCCATGGACATGACCACCTCCATAGAGAAGGCGGAGATCCACTCGTTCTTCCAGAAGAGCCTGAGTCGCCTGCGAGGAGGAGACAGACAGCTGCCTCAGGTAAAGAGCGCACTCTGTACGCATGATCATTTCTTTTTAACATTACTATTTAATTATTATTGTGCACAGACAGCTTCCTTTGGTACAGCGTGTAATTCACAAAGGAAGATATAAGAATTGAGTTGAGTTCATTGAGTTCTTTCTTTCAGGTAAGAGTTCAACAGAAACTCTAAATTGTTGCTGCTGGTTTATAGCAGTTTCCTTATAATTTCATAATTGGTGCGTTTTGATGCTCTTCTGTCATGCTTCCTTACTTTGTGATTAGGGCTGACAGGTATATGTGTATAGATTTTACCTTAAATGTTGTATTAACAATAAAAATCAACCCTAACATGTGATATTAACACTTAAAAATGCCATGTTCAGATCCTGCTCATGAGGGACCTGTTGAAGAGAGGAATAGCCGTCCATCATAGCGGCATCCTGCCGATACTGAAGGAGGTCATCGAGATGCTCTTCTCACGAGGCCTCGTAAAGGTGAGTCAGACAGGTTCGGCAAGGAGAACACGTATTTATGAGCACTTGAGAGCCCTAAATGAACTTTCCTTTTTTTTATAATTCTGTGCCATCAAATCAGATAGTGTCAAATATATGCCAAAGTGACCAAACGTGTCCATCTGCTACTTGAGGAAAATCTGCAAGTACATGTTGCTCTTTAAAACTGTCCTTCTACATCCTGTCATCATCTTCCAGGTGCTGTTTGCCACTGAGACATTTGCAATGGGAGTGAACATGCCTGCCAGGACTGTGGTGTTCGACAGCATCAGGAAACACGACGGGACCGGCTTTAGAAATCTGCTGCCCGGTACGGTGCTCTCTTTTCATCTGAACCAGCCATTTATTATACTCTTTCATCTCCGAGGATGAATGGGAGGAGAGAAAACAGCAGAATTTTGATTTCTCTTTTATGTTTTCGACCTGTACTTTCAGGGGAGTATATTCAGATGGCGGGCAGAGCAGGAAGGAGAGGTCTGGACGCCACAGGCACCGTTATCATTCTCTGCAAAGCTGGCGTTCACGACATGTCGGATCTGCATGTCATGATGCTGGTGAGGCCCTCCATGTTTGCCACCTGGGTTTATATACATATATATATCATTCTGTGTTGTATCAAATCTCCTTCTGCAAGTTTCTGATCAACATTTCTAGATATCTACAACCTCTTGAAGCAGATCTCAACCTCTTGTTTATTTTGGCCGTGCTTCAAGGAAGGTGTTTCATGCCTGGGTTATTCATTTAACATTTAATTACACAGTTGAGTGGGTTATTTTAACTCGCCTTCCCTTTGTGCCAGTTTGGAGATAATTGTTTGGGTTTTAATCAATGGGCTCCTGAACAGAAATAAATCTCTGATATCTCTGATAGGAGCTTTATCTTCTTGACTTATATGTTTTTTGCTGTAATAAGCTTAGTACTTTATTCTTTCCTAATCATTTTTAATGAATGTTCACATCAACAAACTTCATAATGACTTAAATTGAAGGATAAGTCTGGTGATATTCTGTATTTTTCTAATTGTCAACAAATCCCATGGACACTAACAATGAATTGATCCTGCTAACAAGTGTTGTCAGTGTAGCCAAAGCTTGATAAAGCTTATTCCTTTTGTCCAAAAACTATTAAAAACACACTAGTGAGCCACAATGTTGCTAAAAGCTACAGTACCCAGCTGGTTTTGGAAATAATTTAGCCCGTTTTTAAAAACATTGGTGACCTGTGTTTAAGGATTTACTATTTACTAGGATTTACTTTATTTATGTGTATTCAGTAGAGATGAATGGGTTAAGTGCCACAGAGAGGGTAGGGAAGTTGGAAAGTATTGACAGACTTGACCAACACATTGTGGTTTTGGTTTTTATTATAGGATTTGTTGACAATAACAAAAATATAGTATATCACCAGTTTTATCTAAAGTCTTATAAAAAAAAATAAAAAAAAAGAAATGTCTACGTCCTGCTTCCTGTTAGACACGAATGATTTTCTGCTCAGTGGAGCCCCTTGAAAAACGAGATGATGCGTCTGAAGGGGCTTATCCTCAAAAAAACAGCTTCAAATGAATCTGAAAGTCAATAAAGTTGTTTGTGGTTTAATGAGACAGAAGATAGAAAATGGATTCCGAGAAATGGCTTCAGAAAAAGGCTACATATGGGGAAATTTTATCTTTTAATTTTGTGCTGACTTTTTTTCCTCTCTGTATGCTTCAGGGTAAGCCTACTATCCTCCAGTCCCAGTTCAGACTGACCTACACTATGATCCTCAACCTGCTGCGGGTGGAGGCCCTCCGTGTGACCGACATGATGAGGAGGAGCTTCTCTGAGAGCCACAGAGACACTCAGGTAACATATACCTGTAGAGTACAAATGGAATAGCTTCATAATGCTGCACATGTGAAATTCAGCATAGAAAAAAGGAAGAAAGAGGAGTGAAGATTACAAAATCAGGAATATTCTTCTTTCCAGGATGTTTGTCACAGTTAAAGCTGCTGACTCTTATTGTTCTCTAATCTCTGTTCCTGTCCTCCTCCTCCTCCTCGCTCTTCTTTCTTACATCTTCCCTGAGTCATGACAACTGACAAATGTGTTATAAAAGGTCTCCTTTTCCTCCCCTCTTCTTCCTCCTCCTCGTTCTCCTGCTCTAGGCCCAGGAGAAGCGGATCAGCCATTTGAAACAGACATTGTCCACTCTGCCTCCTCTGGACACAGACGGCCAGCTGTCTGACCTGATATCTTACTACCACACCGTGACGGAGCTACGGACCACCACCGAAGCCCTCCAGGTACGCAAACGGACACGATGAAGCGCAAACTCGTACAGCTTTAATGTCCTGCACGTTTTCCTACATTTCCTGCCTGTTGTCTTTTGTTTCAGCGCGCTATTCTGGAGTCTGTCAACGGGCTGAAAGCTCTGTCTGTGGGTCGAGTTGTGTTAGTCAACAATAAGCAGCATCTCAACGCCCTGGGAGTTATCCTACAGGTATGTGTGGTTTTTCATGGTGGCTTGAACAGAAACGATAGATGAATAAACAAACACTCTCTAAAACATGACATACTGTACAGAGATCCATCTGAACTGCTTTCTAAAGTCCTGCCAGGTGTAAAAAGATGTCGCAGCCAGCCTGATGTGCTGAATACATACATACATAGGTTTTTTTATTTGACATTGCAGTCCTGCATTTCAGCTAATTTCAAGCAAACAGAAGCCCTGATACTTCAGAGATTCTAGCCATTGGTTGTTTATTTTTATTAATTTATTTAACTTTGAAGTTTAAGCATAAAAAGTTGCAGACAAAAGCAACACAAGAAGGATAAAATAAGCTAAGAACTCATGTCTTTTCTTAGACAATATAACACTAACAATAATAATAATAAGCTTTATTAATATAGCACCTTTCATACATACAATGCAGCTCAAAGTGAGTGGTCATAACTGTTTTTTGCTGTTCAGTCAGACTTTTAGTTCCTTTAAACAAACACTTGACTAAGTTACCCATTTTATTTATATACATATGAGGAAATGTGTGAAAACGGGATGTGACAAGTTGTTTTAGGACAGAAAATGTGCCAAATGTGAAACTTTTTTCAGTTAATGGACACGAGTTAAACAATTACTGTGTTCTATCAGGCAGTCATACAGAATCATGAAGCTGAGATTATCTGCACAGTGAAATGAACTGGAGCCTTTCCCAGCATGCACTTGGCAAAAGGAAATGTACAATCTGGACAGGTCACCAGTCTGTTACAGGGCTAACACACCCTGACAAAATCATTCACACCTGCAGGCAGTCACACCTAAACCGCATGTGTTTGGGCTGTGGGAGGAAACTGGAGCACCCGAACAAAACCCAGACACGGGGGACAACACGCACACAGAAAGGACATGTAGGGTTAGAATCCAGGATCGCCTTGCTCTGAGCCACCATGTTGCCAAAAACATTGTATCTGTGTGAACATTGTAGGCCTGTTCCTACATCTGTCATCACATCTGACATCTGACATCCTGTCTCCTCCTGTCTTGTCTCCGTGCCAGGTGTCCAATGACGCTGTGAATCGCACCTTCACAGCTCTCATCATCTGTGAGAAAGGCAACGAGGAAGGGGAAGGAAAGGGCAACGACAACACCGCTTTCCCTCACCTCTACAACACGGCTCTCTTCATACCTGAAGGTTGGTTGAAGGACAAACCGACACACACACTTTGGTTTTCCTCTCGTTAACACACTGAATTGTATTTCCAATCTCAGTTTTAGTGAGTGCTGCACATTCTCTAAAACCTCCCACACACGTGCATTTTTGTCCTTTTCTTGATGCTTTTACAGAGCAGTAAAATGAGCTTTGTGTTCTCGACAGAGGCAAACACACACACACACACACACACACATGCATGTATGATGTTTTTTTTTTCCATCAGGTCCTTGCAGCCACACGGTGCAGAAGCTGAAGCTACAGGACATCACTGCCATCACAGTGAAAACCCTCAAGGTGATTCCCGACAGGATCATCGACAACTACAACAAGAGACAACAGCCACGATTCCGGTGTGTGTGACAGCATGTTTCATGTCTCTCTTTAGCAAAATGAAGCGCCTGATTGTCGCCTCTGTATTAAAACCAAGAAATATGGCATCTTGTGAGGACCATTTTATGTAATTATTTAGTTTAATTAAGAAGAATCTAGTATCTCCATTTACAGTATCTTTAACTTTTAAAGTTTTACAACAAAATATTATGTGGGAGTCAAAGTTGTGACGTGGAATATGTGTTTTATGTGTTTGACAAAAAAAATTTACCCAAGGTCTATTTACTAGCATTTTTGGGGGGGTTTCAATAATCTTATGGTCTTCCTCAATGTAAAGAGTTTGCTCACTTAGTTGGTGTCACGTGACCTAAGAATGGAACTCATCATGTGATAACAGGTGGTTGAATATGCAGCAGAGATAAACCTTAAGGCTATTTGATGTCACCCTCTCGTCCTCCAGGCATGACCCCCCCGGCCAGGCCATCTCCACGGCGACCCAGGAGCTCCTGCGATTGGCCGAGGCCAACCCCAGCGGGATAGGGACCCTCGACCCCGTGAACGATCTCCAGCTGAAGAGCGTCGACGTGGTCGAGGACTCCATGCGGCTCCGCGTGCTGCGAGACAGCCTCCAAGATTTCAACTGCATCCACTCGCCCACTTTCGCAGAGCAGGTGTGTGTGTGTGTGTTTGCGTGTTTGTGTGCCTCGATGTGTTTAATCACCGAGGCAGTCCTTGAAGAAAGCGCTCTTTTCAAGTTGAATGACGAGGCGAGTGTTTTATTTCATTGTTTTGCCAGCTAATTAGCATCATACCCTCTCATAAGACGATTACTTTGCAGTTGGCCTCCTTTTGATGCCGTTTCTCATTTGTCCCTTTTTCATTCCTGCATCGGTTTCCTTTAATCCTTCTATCATTTCTCCTCGTGGCTTCTAGTTTCACAATAATGACATCAAACTTCACCACAAGATTTCTGCTTTTGTGTTGTGTATCTTCCTGGCAGCCTCGTTGAGGAGATAAGATTCGAGAATCGGAGCCGGCTGTGTCTATAATTACCCATATAGGCTTGTAGCTGCAGCTCATCACTGTCTCACAGGCACAGCGTGTCATTTGAGCCATCTCACACACACACACACACACACACTCACACGCAAGCTCCCTCATTCCTTTGCAAGATAACAAGCTCTTACTTGCTGTATCATTGTCTCCTCTCATCACCGTAGATTCACACTTCCTTGTGTCTTTAAGCGACATTGTGGGTATTAGGAAGTGGCGGTCAGTGCAGTATGCCCAACAATGCAAGCTGTTAGTGTACAGTAATTGGCCTCAGTGGGTTTATGCAACATATTCACCAAGAGACTCCTCTGTGCTGTCAACGAGAGTACAATAGGCAACGTTTTCCTCTCCTCTATGGTGCGGCATTGCTTTTTTTTGTTGTTGCATTGAAATCAGGTCAAGTGCTGCAGTATTGCTGTTGTATACTCGAGTTAAGTAACCTGTGTGTGTGTGTGTGTGTGTGTGTGTGTGTTTGTGTTTCAGTTTGCACGAGTTAAGGAGAGGATGAGTGTGCAGGAGGAGCTGGACAGGCTGCTCTTCCTGGTGTCCGACCAGTCTCTGTCCCTGCTGCCTGAATACCACCAGAGGATCAAGGTTTGGATTAGACATTTGACTCGCTGCCCGGACCTGCTTCTGTCGGGGCATTTGGGGTCACTTTCCAGTCCTATACGGTTAATTTCACTACTTTGATATTACTGACTTGAGTCCTTTCTCAGAGATACTGTTAATTATCCTTTAAGGGTTTTTAGTTTGTTTAGGCTAGACGTTTTCAAACGTGGAGGGCGAGACGAGAGGCGTGAGCCGCATTTTGGCTCAAAACTCGTCCTCAAGTCAGAACTCAGTCAGATCTGAACACACAGACATGATACACATATTTTTAGATTCAGTGTGACCTCCACTTCCTGGAGATATAAACATTCATAAATATCCACAAATATGGTTATAAATCATAAAAAAGAAACTCCCTATAATATATGTACAGATCTCAAATCAGTTTCTAAACCTTGATGGGGTTACAGAAAGGGTGCTATTTGTTTTTATGCGTTTATTTTTGAAGAAGAAAGCTGAGTGCCTTGGCCACATTCTTGTGATAGAAATGGTTGTTTTTGTCTGTTGAGTGAACTTGGCTAAATAAATGTAGCAGAAGGGATATGATTCAGTCAGGTGAGCGTGACTTCAGACTATTTCTGAATGTTTTTGTTTCTAACATGCCATTTTAAAGAGGAAATCTGGACAGTAGTCAAGAGTAGTGTTTTTATTGAGTCCATCCTACTGAAACATGCATGCTGATGAGTTCAGACTAAAAGGTTTACCTCCCTGCTGGTCCGCCTCAGGTGCTGCAGTCCCTCCAGTACGTCGACAGCAGCGGGGCGGTGCAGCTGAAAGGCCGGGTGGCCTGTCAGATCAGCAGCCACGAGCTGCTGCTCACCGAGCTGCTGTTCGAGAACGTCCTGAGCCCGCTGGCGCCTGAGGAGAGCGCCGCCCTGCTGTCCTGTCTGGTCTTCACACAAAACACGCAGGTGGAGCCACACATTACCAACACACTGCAGGAGGTAAGGAGGAAGTGGTATTTTCATGTAGCACAGAAAGCATGAACGTGTGTGTGTGTGTGTGAAGACTTTGCCTCCTCCATGTGTGACTCACACACACACACACACACTCACATTGTATTACATTGTACTTGTGCAGATTTGATGCATAACATCGTTTCCCCGCAGAAAAGATTCACCTTTCTCACCCCAGTCACTTATTAATTCACTCGTCTTTGTCAAATACGTCTTTGCTGTGTCAGTGTGTATTGTGAACGGTCCCCCCGATACATGAAAGTGCTTTATGAGGGTTTAAATTAGTGATGACACCAGGTCTGTATCTGTGGCGATTTGCAAGACCCGCCGTCCGGTGAGAGCGGTGAAACAGATTTCTTGAACATAAACGACAAAGTGTCGCTGTCTCTCTGACAGCACCAAGAGGTGAGAGTCGGATGCGTCTTTCAGAGTTAACTTACTCTTTCCCATCTTTTCCTTGTCTCTCTCTGTCTCCCTTTTTTTTCTTTTTCTTTTAGGGTATCGATCGCGTGCTGTCAGTGGCCAAGCGTATCGGAGAGCTGCAGAGGGAATGTGGCATACCACAGACAGCAGAGGAGTTTGTAGGCCAGTTCAAGTTTGGCCTGACAGAGGTGGTGTACTGCTGGGCCAGAGGCATGGTGAGGTTTAACCCTTTTTTTACATTTGACCCCAATTACGTCTGGTGTTAACATGCGATCTGTATCTGGATGTTTTACATCCAATTACACCAAGTATAAATGCAAAAGGAAATATTGGCAGAAATGGAATATAATGTTCAGAAATATGTTTTAATTAGTGTATAATCACCTGAAAATAAGATGTTTTCGCTACCTTAGAATGAGCCCTTTATATCTACAGAGGGAGCGGGTCCTCTTCCACAGAGCCCACCATGTTTCTACAGTAGCCCAGAATGGACAAACCAAACACTGGCTCTAGCGAGGGCCTTTTGCGTTTTTCTCGGCCACCATAGGCTCTCCTACATGTTGAGAAGGGGAGGGGTATTCAGTTGGTTGCAATCTGCAACCTCACCACTAGATACCATTAAATCCTACACGCTGATCCTTTAAGTATCACGATGATCATTGTTAATCTGCCAATGATTGTCTAGATTATCCAAGGAATCGTTTGGTCTATAGTCACGTTTGAGAAGCTGGAACCAGAGAATTTTTGCATGTTTGCTTTAAAAAAATGTACTTAAAAGATGAACTAGTTCACAATTGACGAGTCAATCAATCACTTAACTGCTTCAGCAGTGAGATGTCCTCCTAAACTTTTTGTGTGTAACTTTTCACAATCCCCAGTATCTTAAAATCAAAGTGTTTTAGTAATATGGACTAGTCATATATCTTTTCACCACACTTATCTGTACAGTATTCAGTCTTCACTAATCATTCTGTATGAGATCTCAGTGTCATTTAGTTTCTAATCTAATTCTGAAATGGTTTGTTTAACATTCTTTAAGAAACATTCAGACAGAATTACAGAATTGCTACTAAACTCTCCCTCCTCACCTCCGCAAACCCACACACCATCTCACCACGTCATGTCCACCCTCCTCTGTCTCACCCCCTGCTGTCCCGTCACCCAGCCCTTCGCAGAGATCGCCCAGCTGACAGACGTCCAAGAGGGCACGGTGGTCCGCTGCATCCAGCGTCTGGACGAGGTGCTGAAGGAGGTGCGGCAGGCCGCCCGCATCGTGGGAGACTCCGTCCTGGGGAGCAAGATGGAGAGAGCCTCCCTGTCCATCCGCAGGGACATCGTCTTCACCGCTTCCCTCTACACCCACTGAGAGACGGACAGAGGGGAAGGGGAGGGACGCTGGTGAATGTGAGAGAGCGTGCCGAGGTGCCTGCAGCCAAGTGTGTCTTTGTGTGAAAGGTGTGACATGTATTTGGGTGGGGGGGGGGGGAAGGCGGAGAGATATTTTATGAGGTTTCTGCTGACAAGTGCTGTATGTGCCTACAAAACATGTTGATGTTTACAAGAAATTCCTGACCGTGGAAAAAGGGAATCATTTTTAACCAACTGACCAAAGTACAGGACTGTAGGAATGAAATCTGGATTGTAATTTATTGTACAGGAATAAAATCTGTATTCCAAAAAAACGTGATGTGATGTTTTTTTTTTGTCAACATAGAATTAAAAGAGATAAAATGTGTGGTTGCATGCATCATCACCGGTCTATTCGTCTGGGGGTTTCTGAAATCCTGTAAACACCTCTTGCAGGAATAATCTGCCAGAGGACAGCATGCGTGAGAGGAAAAACTGAGGTGGTGAAATGTCACGCAATGAGAGAAACCCATCCCATTCAAAAGGTGCCTCTTTGTTGAGCTGTAATGGGATGTTCCAGCCCAGTGCCTGTGCGTTTTCCCAGTCCGGGCTGTCGCTTTAAGACAACGATAGCTTTGTGTCTGATTAATTCAATGTACGGCGACACGTTAGTGGAGAAACCTTATTAGACAAGCAGCCACACAGAGAGAGAGAGAGGAGAGGAGAGGAGAGAGGAGAGGACCTGAGCACTGAAAGAGCTTTTAGAAAACATACCTGAAGTTATTATTAGTAAACCGTGGGTGTTATTAAGATGAAGACATCTTGAGGATGGCTCGTTTGGAATAAAAGTCTGCATCGCCGCGCACGACAGGAGGGATTTTTTTTCCACCACTAGCTGGAGTAAAAATACATCCACATCCGATCAAAGGAGGACAGAAGATCGGGAAGGCATGTCGTCGGAAAAACACGGTGAGGTCTTTTTTATTTATTTTTTTAAAATTGTGTTCTATACATACGTGACGCATTTTGAAGCCTAATTGGCAGCCTAATTGAGCTACTTCTCATCCCCCATTGAGATGTGAGAATGCAGCTTGTGTAGGTATACATGGCTTTTTGTATCGTCTGATACACATCAGGCTGACTATCTTTTTTTTTTTTACCATCTGCATTTTTTCCCCCAGCTTGTTGTCAACATCTCCGTCCGCTATTTATCTGCACAGTGTTGTTTCTGTAGGATGATGCACCGCTGTGTGGGTGCAGCCTGAGGGGGGGGGGGGGTGGGGGGATCAATATAAGGCCTTAAATTACACAGAAGTGAGTGACAGTGACATTATCAGACTTTATGTAATTATGTTTTTATTTCATGTGAAGTTTTTTTCAGGATTTTATGTCTTTATTGCACAAAATTGGGAAAGAATTCCCAACTGGCGACTTTAAAATGTATTATGGGGTTACTGTCATTTTTCCTTTCACTCTGTATGTCTCATTATCATCATTACGCACAGGCCTACATGCTGTACATCTCTCCTGGCTGTATAGACATTATGTGGGTGTCCTTTGCGCGTGCACGCTTATGGGACTCGCCTTCATGTGCGCGTGTTCAACAGGATTTAATAATAACGTCTGGTGCACAATGAGACACATTTTGACTCTCCTGTTTTTCTCCTTTTCTTCTCCTGCTGATGGAGCTCAAACAGCTTTACAGTAGAAACATAAATAATAAATCTGATAATTAGTGAAACCTATAAAGTTACAGACACTGTAAAGGGCATGCTGCTCAGCAGACTGCAGCAGACTGCAGTTTGGGCTGTAAAAACCCCCTACATACTGTTCAGGGTCAAATATGACCCATTTTTACATTTGAGAGAAGAAAAAAAATCACCCTAAACACTCTTCTTTCAGCCTGACATTTGATGACTTAATGTCACCCAGAATATACCAAAATGGAAAATATTTTAACTTTTTAAAAACATTTTTTGTGCAGCTGATACACATTTTTGTTGAGTTTTTGACACATATTTATTCAAAAATTCAAAAATCACCATTTAAAAATACTGTTTTCTTCACATTTAATATCATTCATTGAAATCATTGGGTTTTTTGTAACATAGGACCATTATATAGTGTGTAAATATTCTATGTAAATGTGTTTTGTAAATGTAAAGAATACACTCTCTGCTCTCTGAAAGCTTCATTAGGGATTAATCACCAATTTATCTGTGACTGATGAGGTATTCATGAATAATTTGAAGACACATTATATAGATATATAGATACTGATTCTGATGGGTCAGAATATGAACAGCATGTAAAGGTTAATAAACTCTGTGTGGCCAGTTAATCCAGGGATGACCAACAATAATCCAGCAGCTGTATTAGATTTTCTGATAAGGCATCCTTTCTAAAGTGGTAATAACCATTAGTTAACGGCTAATTAATGGTTAATAAATCATTTACTAATGCTTTATATATCATTTATAATCCATTAATAAGCATCAGTTTTGGGTTGCCAGGTTGTGAAAAATCCCTCCTTTCTACACCACCGTAACATTTGCTTTATCTAATTCTTCAGGAGGACACCTCAGCAACTAACAGTTATTTTCATTATTATTTTCTCAATTAACCAATTGTTTTGTCTATAAAATGTCAGAAAATAGAGAAAAATGGCCATTATACATTCATAAAGCTCAAGATGACGTCTTCAAAGGTCCTGCTTTGTCAGATTTACAGTCCAAAATCCAAAGAAAGATGTTTACAATCATGTACAGTATAACAGAGAAAAGCTTCATAATCTCACATTTGAGTAGCTGCAACCACAGAATATTTGGCATTTGTGCTGTAAAAAAATGACTAAAACGATTACTCAATTATCAAAATAGTTCCCTATTAATTCTCTGTCGCTCAACTAATCAACTAATCGTTGCAGCTTTAATATTTTTATATAGGATGCAGCTATAAATAACACACCAGAATACAGTTTCTCTATTTTAATAGTGTAGGGTTGATATTGTGATACTGTGGCTACTGTACTGTTTAGCCCATAAATTCAGAGATGCTCAGTAGCTGGTGAGCATGTTCATGTTTCTTTTCCTTAAAAGGTACTTTGTCTGCAGCTAAATGCTGCCTGTAGTACTCACTGTTCTGCCATCCACTGATAGCTTATAAATCATGTATAAAACATTTTTGCAGCGTTTGTACGAGTCACTCATCACTGACACAATGACTCCAAATCTGGTCGTAATTATGTCATTGTTTGTAATTGTTATGATTTGGGCTTTTTTTGTTTTGTTTTTTTTTTGTTTAAAGTTGCTATCGCTTCACTTCACTACTGATTAGACTGTTGACACAATAGCCCTCTGAGGCAAATTTGTAATTTTGGACTATATGAATAAAATTGTCTATATAATAACTACATACTATAGCTACATTAAAATGTGATTATCAGATGGAGCAAAATCCTCATTAATGTTGTTAATTGCACCTGTGAAGTCAGCTCGTAGCTGCTGCTTAGAGACGAGTAAGTAAAAATTGTGTATTATAGTATATTGAATGTTGAGATCTTGATTTGGGACAAAACTATAAGAATGAAAGTGTTGAAATTCATCGGCAGTGAAATAGTGACACGTAAACAATTCAATTATAACTATTAATTAATAAATATCAGCAATTAATTCATAATAATGTTTTGGCAAGAAGAGACTAATGAAACGTTTATCTTAAAAGATCATATCTCCATATTATTCCATTTAAAACAGCTATTCTACGTTTAAAGAAACATAAATCAGTTATTAGTACAGTAATTTAATAAAATAGGAATTGCAACATATGGAATTGCTAATAAAATATATAAATAGATTAATAAGACTGTTGTGACTTAGGAGAATTATGCTTGTGAGTTGCATTTTGCAGATAATTTGTGACTAAATTAACCACAAGACTCGACCCGTGCATCCATTTTATTCCACTTATCTGGGTCTGGTCCACTGTGGCAGCATCTACAGTAAGGAAGCTCAGACCTACCATTAATATCTTTTTTAAATTAATGTTGGTGCTTTTCTTTTTCCGGTAATGCCTGCTGTTTAAAGCCAGTGTTTTACCCTCCAACTATCCTCTGTTACCTATCTTTGATCGGGATTGACCTGAAAATCCACCACTTCCTGGTTTCTTCCTTGTGTTGTCATAGAAAATAAAGTAAATAGTAGAGATGTCACAGGCATGAGCAGATAAACGCCAACAGCTCACGTTGGCCGAGCTGCTCGTCACGTCGCCATGACCTTTTAAAGGTGTCCCTTCCCTCGTGCTCATTCCTTTCCCCTCTGTCTGTTTCTGGTCCAGCTCCTGCTTGTGACAAGAGATGGGGACTGTTATGTAAAGCCGGTCCCCGAGCACAAGTCGTCATCTGTCATCGCTCAGCTGCTCTGCTCTCTGACTGCCTCCTGCTCTCTCTTCTTCTGTCCCGTCAAGTCCTCCAACCTCACCTCCATCTATCTCCATTTCTCTTCCTCCTCTTCTCATCCCTCCTCATGCCCCTGTCAAAATGGATTACTGTATCCTCCTGCGAAGACACGACACGCTATCAGTCATTTTCAGACAAACACAAAGGGAGCAGAGGTGTTTACTGTGTGACGCTTCAGACGGACCATCAGATGCAGTTCTCCATGCCATGTTTCCAGCTGTTAATAAATATTGTGTTGATGGGAGTTAAAGAGGAAAAAGGCAAAAAAAAAAAGTGAAAATGTCAATCACTGTCATCATTAGCACACAGACTGACAGGTTGGAAAATATCAGCCTTTTTCTTTCTGCGCGTCTTTGTGGATGTTATTTGAAGTTGTGCTGAGGAGCTGTGGTCTGTATAATTGTTTTTCCCCTCCCCAAGAGCTGAGATAAGACACACCGCATTCAACATGCGGACAAATGTGTAACAGCGCTTGAGTTAGATAACATGCCCTCACCCTTACATCTGTCTCTTTTATTGTTCACCCACCACTCTTTCTATTTGTGATTGTTCTCCTACTCGCTTTTTTTCTCATCTCTTTCGCTCTCTTGTTCTTTCCCAGGTCTCGATGACTCTGGCCGTCAGACCATGCAGCCTCCTCCGTATCTCCCCGGCCCGCAAGACCCCAACGTACCCCAGCACCCCAACATGCCTCCCGCACCGGGCACACAGCCCAACTATCCTCCGCCACCTCCACCTCCGGGCTCAGAGGGCTACCTCCAAGAGACGCAGTTCCACTGCAGCCCAATGGGACCCCCGGGGGCCCAGCAGGGCTACACAGTCCAGACCCAGGGCCCCGGAGGCAGCATGCCTCATCCTCCCGTAGGATACCTCCACCCAGGCTACCCGCTTCAGCTGCAGCCCTGCACAGCTTACGTACCTGTCTACCCCATGCCATCGGTGAGTCAGAGACTGCTTTTAGAGATTTCACAGGTTACACTGATCACTGCTCAAACTTATATATATATATATATATATATTTTTTTTTTTTTTCACTTCATATCACAGCTATTAGCTCTTATGTTTTTCCATCCTTAACATTTACAGATTTGATAGACGGAAATGTATTTTATGTCAAATTCTGCCACAGCAGCCACAGCTTTTCTTACTATTTTAGATGAGCATGTACATATATTTTTAAGAAGAGGAATATTCAAACAGGAGGAAATGTTTATAGCAGTATTTAACATAGCAAATGGTTGATTGGGCTTTTATTGATTTAAACGCAGATACATAAATTACAGATACATAAACACAGAATGTTCACTGAATAGACTAATGACACATAATGTGATTAGATGATTATGATGTGGCTGGTCATTTTGATATATATATATATATATATATATATATATATATATATATATATATATATATATATATATATATATATATATATATATATATATATATATATATATATATATATATATATATATATATATATATATATATATATATATATATAAAATTCATTTCCTTCCTGAGGTGGACCTGTGCTTAGTTGAATTAAATTCCTTGTATCGCAATTTAATAGATTTTTGTATCCAGCACATGACTGCTCAGACTTATTCTTTTATAAAAACATTACCAACGCAATAGAAAATATTTTGTGACTGAGCACCAGGTTCTTTGATTAGTCTAATCTAAACGCTACTGCACTGCTTCATTTTTACGCCGTTTTCTAGCTGGTGACACTTGGGAAAGAGTTAATTTGTGTAGCATTTCCACACACAAGACAATTATAAGTGCAAGACACTGAAACTAAAACAACTGAGTATGACATATACTGTATGACATTTGCTTAACATAAATTATTTTAAACCTGGCAGGTGAAATAGCATCAATAACCTTCATCGTTTTAGAGTTGATGTCAACTGGATCAGTGATTTACAACCACATATTTGCACATGAGCAGATAAAACCATCCACAGCGATACCCAGCGCTAAACTGGAAGTGGTGAAATTATAAATGTGATTGTGAGTCATTTAACGACTTAAAGTGCAACGGCTTTCTCACCATCAAGTGTCCTAATTTTAACATGGAGCTGTGAACAGACTAGTCGAACACAGCTGCTGTTCACTGTACTCATCTCCTGCTTATCTGTCACTTTTAATAAGATAAACATTGAAAAACCCCGGGAGTATATCATTTATGTTGTCCAAATACATTATGTCTGTCTACAATTAATTAAACAAATCTACAGCAGTGTGTGTAGATTTGTATGTAACACACTCATCTTGCAGGCCAGCTGCAATCTCACAAATCAATCATCGCTTCAGACATTTCCTGCCACGCTGCTGATGGTAGCTTAGACATGCATGACTCTAATACATGCAACTGTTGCATCAGCACAGAGACTGGTGGTGTGTTTCGTTGAACAGAATGAACACTTGCAACTAACTGAAATAATACCCTTGCGTACAATAGATACAATTGACACGAATACATACAATTTTGAACACTGGTTTAATTTGTAGAAGCTTAAAGCATCAGTGCACCCTGGTATCTCCTCTCAGGTCTTGCGGCTAACGGTAAGACGAAGGATATGAATGCACAGAAGATACTTACAGAACCTGAAGAGTCTGAGCTCTGCAGGTGGTTTTTAATAAGGCGTACCCCGACGAAAATTGTCCAGTTGGCTTTGAAAGCTAATCTTCAGAGGTTCTGCACTGTGATTAACTTGCCTCTAATGTCTCGCTCTGCTACCCGACTATAAAAAAAATCCTCTAAATCAATTTGACAGACTGCTGCCAAAAATGCAAATAAAGTCCTTTTCCGACAGCAGTAATCCTAACAAGCTCTGTGTCTCTCCCTCTGTCGTGTGTTCGCTGCTGTCCTTTCTTTGCTCGTGTCACCTTGTTTCCCTGTCTTCAGTGGAAAGTGCTATGTAAGCTGCTCTTTTGTTTTAAAAAGCACATGTGTTACTCCTTGTCTCCTTCTCTCCTTCCTCTCAGGGTCAGCCCTACATGCCAGCCGGGGGAGGCCACCCAGGCATCCCACCGGGGCAGATTCATCCCATGCAAATGCCGCCCAGCATCACCCTAATGGACCGCCGACCGCCACACGACTACCTGCCCATCGCCGTGCTCACCACCGTCTGCTGCTTCTGGCCTACAGGCATCATTGCGATCATCAAGGCAGTGCAGGTTAATGCGATTTCACAGTATCTTTTTTGATCTTTGGATTTCATTAACATAATGTCGCTTTTACCCGGGACTTTGGAGTATAAATCTATCCTAAAGTCATTTTACTCCCCATTTTATTCAGCAGAAATTGACTCGCCTTATAAAATGACATCAAAGTTTATGATAAGAATTTCTAATATGTATAATAGTAAGATATATCACACTGATTTTATTCATATGAAGATACAAATATATATACTGTATATTTTTGGTTATGTTGGTGGCTGTGGGCCTTGAAGGATAAGTTCACAATTTCACATGAGTCAGGTGCCCAAATGAACATTGACGCATATTTTTCTTGCTGTAATCATTCCTCCTGTTCATACTGACCATGAGAAGATCCCTTCATAATGCACTTTCAATGTAAATGATGGGGGACAAATTAGACAGCCCTCCTTCTGTGTAAAAATGTAAAGTTTATTTAAATATGAAGATTCAGTCGTCCAAATGAGTCAAATCAAGTAGATATCTTTCAAAGTTTCTGTCTTTTGAGTGCCAAAGTCCCTCTTTTTGTTACAGTCCTTCCCCTGCAGCTGAAGAGGAAAACACTCTTTGTTGTGACACAAAGAGGGAATTTTTTACTAAAAAGACTGTAACTGTGGAAGATATCCACTTTATTTGACTAACTCAGGCGGGTGAAGCCTCATATTATCTTCAGATAAACATTTAAATACATTTTTGCTCAAAACGAGGACTGAGGATTTTGTCCGCCACCCCCCATCATCATGTAATGGTCAATATGAACATTGCTGAATGATTACAGGAAGCAAAACCTGTTTGAATGTTCTTATGGGCACCTGACTATTGTTTTAAGACACTACTTGAAAAATTGTGAACCTATCCCTTAAGACGATCACCAATGTGGGTTGCGGGTTTGTTCCTCTATTTATGACTACAGCATAGGCTGCCATACAGACCAGCTTCAGTTTGTGCCTCTCATGTATCACTATTACATTTGATTTCAGCACAGAGATAAGTCTTGTCCTTTGCACAGGTTTGAACTGCAGAAAAAGTTTTTTAAAAAAGTAAACATTGTCATTTCTGTAAATTAACTGTGAATAGACAGTGCTGAGCTGAAATTTTCAATACTTTGAAATTATGCAGAATCAGGACAAGGAAATAAAAATTGCAAATGTCAGTCTTTAGTGCTTTTCTACAATTAAGTACAATATGCTGCTGCTCTGTCATCACACGTATAGTTTTTATCCTCAACAACGTCATCTATACGACTTCTGCATAAAAAGGCCTGTTTTGCTCTTTTTCAAACCCTTTATTGACGCTCTTTAGCATACAAGTTAAGTTGAGCGTGATGTTAGAAATGTAAAGGCTCAGTCGGGTGGCTCTCATGGCTCACGATGCCTGTTGTTTGCCTCTGTAATGGCAGACCGTGCTGACCAACATGCACCCAACAGACCACATTACGTAACGGCACCATTGTCGGTGCAACAGGATAGAATGGATTTTTTCCTCTGGGCCTGCTCAGCTGGCTTTGAGTTGAGTTGAGCTGACAAGGCATAGACCCACCGGTCTGAGCTGTATATGTTGTTATGGTGTGTTAATGTTGTGTGGAGTGGCCTCTTTCTGCACATCCAGGCCGTGCTGCAGTGAAATCGATCCGTTCATGGTGTTTTAGCTGTTAACCAGAATCTCTCCTGCTCCCACTCGTGCATCTTCTCCTTACATAACTTATACCCTGATTTCTCTTCTCTCCCACACGCCCGTCCCCTCTCTTCCACATCATTTAGGTGCGCACGGCGATAGCCAGAGGGGACATGGTGACAGCGGAAATAGCCTCCCGTGAGGCACGCAACTTCTCCTTCATCAGCCTGGCTGTTGGCATCGCCTCCATTGTGCTGTGCACCATCCTCACCGTGGTAGTCATCATCGCCTCGCAGCACCACGACGACGACTGGGAGCCGTAACTACACGCAGCGTCAGACAGATGGGAAATCACGGCATATATTAGCTAGCTAACTACTCTCAATCGGGCGGAGGAAATAGGAGTACTGATAATGCACTCAAACTGCTACTGCTTGCTGCTACACACTGGGTCTGCACGCTGGCCCTCTGTGTACAGTTACACACACAGCTGTGACCTAACCTGCTGCCATCAAACACACACCGACGACCAAAAACAACCAATCACAGCTGATGTCCAAATGCCAAATACAAGCAGCTATCAAATGAGGCCCAGTATTGCTGTTAACACAGCGACCACTTAATATTTACACTCAGATATGAGCTGCAGGAGGGATACAAAGCTCCTTGCGTTAACAATTCATTTGACACTTAATTCATAGGGATGTAGTTAAATGAGAGGATAGGTCACTTCAGTTTCAAATATTCCAATGACCAAACGGACCCACACAGTAGTTGTAATTAGAGACGACATAATCAAGTTTTTTTAGGATAGTGAAATGCACATTTTAGTCAAGCGTATACACGTGTTTTCCTCTTTTGAAACTGTGCCATGTTGAAACAGTGTGCTACTATTGATTTACAGAATAGTATTATTGCTGGTGCACTTGCATAAGAGACTGTCAAACTGATTTAAAGTGTTAGAGGGGGGTGATCAATACACATTTAACACACCAAATGGAGACTGACAAAGTGACTGTCTAACATAACCAAACATGGAGTATTTATTTGAGATTGGTTGTGTCTATCATAACTTATGTATGACATGTTTCTTTATTTATTTAAAAATCTGTTATTTATTAATTTATTCAATATCTACCCGTGTATTGACTTTGTCTGCTATTATTTACAGTATATCACTAGTTAACACTTTGAAATTGGCTTCAATTTGATATCTTATGATGATGATGATATTGCACTTTGTAGTAACCAGATGAGATGACGCAGCTGCTTACATTCATAGTTCTTATAGTGCATGATAAAAAAGAAGCTAATGGGCTTTTAGTGCAAAAATAGCTTGTCTCCCAGCTGTTGGTGGGAGCATTTCCTAAAATTTCTAGAAGTGTGTGCTACAGTATTTTTCAAAATGTTAAATAAGCTACTGTCAAAACAAGAAAATGAGACATTTTAGATGATAAGTATTTGAATTTTGGGTTTAATAGGTTTGCAAATATTGTTTTCGCAAGTATTTTAGAAGTGTATTGGGCTATTTTGTGTTGCACATCTCTTAGCTATTTAATCTCAGACACTGTATATGAAACTTTAGTGCAATGTTAGACTTATGAGGCAACATAACCCCTGCATGTCATCCTCAGTTTGTTTCCATTTGTCTTAAATATTGAGGCTAGATGTGCAACTGTGAGCTCCTACAGTATATTTCACTGTTGTTCTACTGTACAACGAGTCAGGGTTCCTTCAATATGAGTACGGTTTCCATAATGTAGCGTTGAGCAGGAGCGCTGTTGTTTGTAAGTGGCTGTAACATTAACAGTATGAACTGCAGGAGTCGTGGAAAAACTGAAAATGAATGTTTCCAATAGAAGAGAGAGAAAAAAAATCAATGCCTATACTGTATTGTAGCACTTTCCTCTCTGTGAAATCTTTCTCCCCTAATCCCCCTTCTCTCTCTTTCTGTCTTTCGCCTGTCCACATGAGTTATTGGACCTATTGACATATCTCTTCTTCTTCCCCCTTTCCTCTTTTGGTTCCTATGATGATGCTATTTTTAAAAGAATTATACAGAAATTTTAAAAATAATGAAAATTATGTTTATTGAAAATGACCACAAATAGAGAAAGTATAACTACAGTTTATACTAGTTTATATTATTATTATTATTATTATTATTATTATTATTATTATTATTATTTTATTATCTGGGCTGGTATTTATCAAACATTAAGAGCCAATTTAGGAGTAAAAAAGTTTGATCTGAGTTTAATGGGTTGGGATGGAATAACAGATATTGGCTTCGAACCAAAAGAAAACAGAACTGGAGCAGCTAGGGAGAAAGCAGCTGCAAATAGTAGAACTACCTTATCCTGAATTATACTTATTGCTATAACATTTATCATGACTAATGATATTTTGTACAATCACTCTAAAACATGTCTACGAAGATGTGGGCTTGCCTCTCCTTATGTGCGACAGTCTACTAATTTAAGAGACATCTGGAGCTTTCTTAAATTTAAAAGCATTTTTAAGTCAAAAGAATTTTAATTAATAGTTTATTCTTAAAGCAATAGTTTGATATTTTGGGCAATACTCATATTTTCTTTCTTGCAGAGAGTTAGATAAGAAGATTGATACTCTCATGTCTGAACACTATGAAGCTAGAGCTAGCAGCCAGTTAGCTTAGCTTAACATAAAGACTGGAAACAGGGGGAAACAGCTAGCCTGGCTAAATCCACTTATACCAACACCTGTAAATTAAGCTCACTGATCAACACTTTATATATGGTTTGTTTAATGTTTAATGTAAAGAAAAACAAAAGTGTAAAAATGAGCTGGGAGCACAAATTTTCTCCACAGGTTGCCTGGCAACTGCTCCAGACCAAGAAATAATCAAGCCAACGCTAAATTGTCTTTTTTACACTTTGTTTTTTTTGTACTGGCTAAATTAACGAAATGTAATATGGTAATTAGTGAGCTTTAGAGGTGCTTGAAGGTGGATTTTGTTATTTTTAGACAAAGTCAAGCTGTTTTCCTCTGTTTTCAATGTTTGTACTAAGCTAACCGGCTGCTAGCTGTAGCTTCATCAGCTACTGTACAAACACGGAAGTGGTATTAATCTCATCTAATCCCTAAGAAAGCAAATACATACCCAAAATAAAACAATATATTTATACATTTGTGAGTAGGAGTCAAACTTTATCTTACACTTAAGCTAAGTCCAGTTGAGCAGTTTGATAAATACAGGCCCTGTCCTTATTTGAATAACACGGTAATATTTCAGTGTTAAAAGAGTAAATGAAGCACAATGCTGTTTAGTATTACTGTTGTACAGATGGCTCTGGCAGTAAGTGTGTGTGTCTACTCCTCATATCTAGTTTATATGGCGCTAGATAGGCTGCATCTCCCTGTGTGCTTTCTTATAGGACTCCTCTGTGCTCAACAAACATAAATCGTAGCTGTTTACTGTACAGCTGGGAGATGTGTTCCTCCTTTTCTTTTTGTTGTTGAGCTTGTAAATGCGACGGGTTGTTTGTTTAAAGAGGCGGCTGCCAAAAAAAAAATTGTACATGTGATTGATTCTCTTGGGGTTTTATTATGATTACGTTAATGAATGTGTTGCACACGCATTGGTTGTTTCTGACTTCAGTTGTTTGAGTAATGAATAAAAGAGTCATTTTGAGTTGTGAACGACACATCTCTTTCTTCGGGTCTGTTTTTCACCTTTCCGTCTCTCTCTCTCCATCCTCTCAGTCTCTCTACGGCCTTTCCTCTCCCCTCATTGCTAAGCTGCTATTTATAGTTGCCCCGGTTTTCTCCCTCTCCGTCTCTCGTTATCTCCCTCCCTGTCAGAACATGAGCTACAGTATCTCTCACTATCGTGTATTTAATCACATAAGGTTTGTGCTTTATAACTGCTTTTTCTACATTAGGGTCGCCGTTGTTTCCTATCATCTCCACTGAATCCCACATAAAAATGACTATGTCTTCCTGTCTAGGCAGCTTATATTGTAGAAACTCACATTTAAACATCCTTCAATGTTTCTAGTCTTAACATTTTAAATCAGACCGACGGTAGTATCTTCTATGTCTTATTGGTCATGCTTTATGGCTCTGGATGGTGATGTTGGACGGTATCTAAATATCTCAAAAACTAATATACAGATTGCCATGAAAGTGTGCACAAACATTCATGGTTCCCTGATGATGAATCTGGCAGTGCGTTCAGAATCGCATACTTCTGCTTTTTACTTTTAGTACATACTGCAGCTGCCATTACAAAATACGTACTGTTGCATGCTTTACGCATACAATTGGGACATACTACTTCATCTGCCATTGCGGCACCAGTCTTCCGTCATGGCACTGTCAATGCGCTGTGCACTCTCGGCGGCTCAGTTGATGTGACGTATTCTTTGCCACGCAGAGGATTGTGGGTCAGAATAGCCAGAAAAGAATGCTGGCTTGCGTACTGCAAAACGCAACCAGATGTAGTAGGACGCATTTGACATACTATGTATCGGGACATACTAAATCTTTTTCGGGCATACTAAATAGTATGGTAGTATGGGTATCGGAACGCACCCCTACTGACTTTTGTCATCACCTGACTTTTCCTACAGCGTCACCAGAAGGCAGCGGAGGAATATAGCTAAATACTTAAGTGCAATTTTGTGATACTTTATACTTCTGCACGGAAATATTGTACTTTTTACTCCACTACATGTACTTCACAGCTATAGTTACTTTTCAAAACAATATATTGTAATACAATGTATTGTTCAGATCAAACTGTGATCGACTTTTTTCAACCTTTTCTGACATTCTATAAACCAATTAAATGAGTAATTGGTTAATCAAGAAAATAATCAACAGATTAATTGATAATAAAAATGTAATGGGAAAAAATACAATATACTTATTCTGATACTTTGCCATGTTCACTATACTTTGGTGATGTTTTATGATCTGGTGTATGGTGAAACTACTTTGCAGAGATAACAGGCCGGTCGCACCTGTCCGTTGAGAGAACAATAGTGAACTGTGAGTGTAGCGATAACTGAAGAGGAGGCCAGCCGCATCTATCTGCTGAGAGTATAATAATGTACTGCTCAGAGCATAACTAGGTACTTTACCTAAAACAGCTCTCTATTGCTGGTACTGCACCCGCTTGCAAGTGTAATATTAAACCCGGAAAGACATTCTCTGGTTTGTGAGTCCTTTATTACAGAAACTGACACCACAGAAATAATCATCAGTTGCAGCCCTACTACAGACATTCATCTGGCACATCATTCGGTTACAATTGCAATTTGTCCAATACATTGATTTTTGACCAAATTCCTTCAAAACTAATGACATTGTTTTCAGTCTCAGGTGTATTTTGTGTTTAGTGCTAATTAGCAAATGTTAGCATGCTAACTCGCTAAATCACGATGTTGAACATGGTAAAACTTATACCAGCATGTTAGCATGCTGACATTAGCATTTAGCTCAAATGCATAGAGGCACCAGCATGGCTTTAGGCTTCTTATCTCCTTTATTTTTCCTATGTTTCCATGTCTTCTCTTATTTTTGTTGCTATTTCATCCCATAATGATGATTTTCCTTTAAGTAAAACCCTTTAATTAATATCTCATGAAAGGTTAAGTATGGGCCAAACAGATCAGGCCAATAGAAAAAGAGGTTTGAGGGAGAAACTCAAGGTGGGAGTCGAGCCAGCCTGTGTGTGCAGGATCACAGATGGCCATTTAGCCTCCCGAGGAGAGCCAGTGTCTCTGAGATCGTTTAACTTGGCCTCACGCTGCACGCCGCTCTCCTCCATCACACAATCCCAGCTTCCCCTGGGTTGGCCACGCTGGCTGTCTCGCTGTGTGTGTTTGTGTCATGCTGCAGCTCCCTCGCTGGGCTGTCATCCTGGCCACAGCATCAGGACTGATGGATACTTGCTGGCAATATTGGAGGATGCTGGAAAATAAACCCAGAACATGTGTTTATGCATAACTAAGCCACCCACGCACATAAAACTGTAAGCGCGCACACACACACACACATACACACACACACACAGAAACACACTCAGTCCTGCTGTGTTACTGCTGACATTTGAAATGATGTAGCTAGAAAACTAAAGCCAATGATTCGTGTTAACCCCCTTTCAGCATCATTACACACCTGCATCAAGGGGATTCTCTTTCTTTCCTTTCATGCGTCCACTGCCTCTTCTATAAATCACTTATCAATCTTCCAAGCTGTGGTGCAAAAAGTACAGTCAGACCTTTACTTTACCTGTAACAATGCAAAAATATTACATTATAAGTTAAAGTCTTACATTCAAAGTCCTACGTAAGTAAAAACACAGAGGTGTTATCAGCAAAGATACTAAGGAACAAAAGTGACTGTGACTTAATTATTATATGTATATTTCATTATCAAGATCAATGTGTAGCCAGCTTTTTACTGTTATAGGTGGAGCTGGATTATGTATAGTTTGGTAGTTAAGTCCAGGTAGTTAAATCTGAGGGGTCATGAGATGATTAATGGGAGAGGAAAGAAGAAAAATCTAAGTTTTGCTACACAAATTGGTATTATTATTGTTATTATGATTATTCTTATTTAAACTTTAGTCTAATCTTTGCTTTTTCTGTGAAATATGTGATAATTTACCTCTTTGGGCCTTAAGCAGTTATTTAAATGAAACCATATGAGAGGATTAGAGCTGCTAACAACTCATAGACATCTGAAACATAACAAGGGGCCCCAACTAGGCACAGCTTTTTTTAATAAGGGGCCAAAAGCCGAAAAGTTGGTTTAATCTTTAACATTACATCATATTTTATGAGCCTGTCATATGTTTTTTTATGTAAAATCTTGATCTTGAAAGTAGCTAATATCTACAGCTGTCAAATAAATGTAGTGGAGTAAAAATACAATATTTCCTTCTGACATGTTGTTGAGTAGAAATGTAAAGGGGCATAAAATGGAAATACTGGAGTAAAGCACCTCAAAATTGTACTTAAGTACAGTCCTTGTAGGCACAGCTGCCTCCAAGTCAGCCACAAAGATACTGTAGAATCCATTGCAAAGGATAAATCACAAGAATATATTTATTATTTGTACAAATAATTTAAACAGTAGGCTGTGATTGTCATGTATATACAAGAGTACAAATATTGTTTTACAGCAGCTGGATGGACCTTTGTTTGGTAATTGTTGGCACAAAATGGACGAGGATCCAGGTGGTGCAAACACAGAGCTGGCGTAAAAACAGCAGTGGAGGTACAGTAGCCCGCAGGCTGGAGAACAAACTTTAAAACTGGGGAGACAAGAGAGAGAAGCTCCAAACATGTCCTTAATTTAATCAAGATGTCAATTAATCCACGATTACTCCTCAGGAAATCTTCCTGGATGTCAGTCTGTTCAAGAGCCTGGACACAAAGTCGTTTTTTTTTTGTTTTTTTTTTAATAGTCCAGCAGTTCATCTGTTCCACCAGTTGTGTTATCGGAGGATCTTGTTTTTGATGTACTGGCAGAGGCAGAACGGGGCGGTATTGCAGTGATTCCTCTGGGGCCGCAGGTGGTGGCGTGACGGCCCTGACAGCTTCTCAGACACCAGCAGCTTCACATAGGCGGCGCTGTAGGTCATCAGAAGCTGGTAGGCTTTAGCCTGCAAATAAAAGGTAAGAGTAGACTATTTTATGCATGTGTGGAGACAGACCAACATTTATTGGTGCTGGTGTTATTTAAACTACTTAACTGTTGTCTCCACACTCTTGGAAACTGGTTGTTTAAGATTTAATTTGCATTATAAGTAGGAAATCTGTTCACCATCTGTCCACCTAAAGAATAAAAGACTAGCTTCTGAATTTTGCACTTAAGTTTTGTTCTAGTGGCATATTTTATTCTGTAACTCGCTCT
Source organism: Scomberomorus guttatus (assembly GCA_038419695.1). NCBI lineage: Eukaryota > Metazoa > Chordata > Actinopteri > Scombriformes > Scombridae > Scomberomorus > Scomberomorus guttatus. The sequence continues at coordinate 9,239,594 of CM076461.1, forward strand.
ATTAGTTTGTTTTGGAAGCAATTTAAGGTATTAATATAGTCTGAATTTTTCTTTTCTCCAATAAACAACATGGGTCATTTCCCTGAAAAAGCAGCTAACTCATATAAAACATACATGTAAAAAGCTGTACTGGTATACTGAAGTGTCTTGTGATGGCCACAATACTAAACCCTCAATATCTAGTTTCATTTCTAGTTACATTTGAAAATACTGGATGGCAAAAAAAATAAATAAATAAAGCACTCAACAATAAAATAAGCCATCCTCACAGAGAAATCTTTCATCTGTACATGTTTGGATGCTGTGGTTAGAGTCATATGATTTGTATCAATTTAAGCCCAACAGATACTGGATTTTCTTTGAAAGTGCCAACACGGATATTTGAGTTTAATAAAAATCTGATACATCCGTTAATATTCATTTGTTTATTTGAAAATATAACATGAACAAACTACTTTGGCATAGATTCTCAACCAGAGAATGAAAATATGTCTAGATCAGGATATCCTGTTAAATAATAAACAAAGAATTACAAATGAAAGTGACAATATAAAAGAAAGTTTAAGTACAGAAAGAAATTTAGATTAAACAATTGTTTTAACTGCATCTGTGTTGTTTGTCATTTGTTAATATTTTGTTCCCAATCTTTAATCTGTTTAATTTCATTTATTAAAGATGCAGCATGTAAGAATTATGTAATAATTTTAGTTTAAAACATTCAAAAATTAACTAAAATTATCAACAGAATGTGAAGAAATAATAAAATGAGACCTTCCCCGACAGCCTGTGGACTGATTTCTATGTAAAGGACTTGGGACCGTTTTCCCGGGAAAATCAAAGGATGTGACGTTTATGCACGCTCCCGAGTGCCTCGCCTCTCTCCCGTCCCAACAAGGTGCAACTGTAGCTAACGTTAGTTTAGAAATGGAGTCTGCTAATATCAACAAAGGACCCACCACAACACAGACTCAGGTAAGCTAACATTACCACAAAATGTGAAATATATGTTAGCATCGCTGCTTGCTCGCGCTGGTGTCATTAATGAGAAGCAATTTCTGATTCTTACATGTTGCACCTTTAATTTCCCTTTCTTTTCTATGCTGCTGCTGAAAATAATTATAATTTTGGACAGTAAAGTTTCTAATTCACTAACTCACTATAGTCACTAAGTAAATAAATTCACTAAGATACACAAAGACAAACATAACAAAAATAATAAACAAATATGTTTCACTAAAGAAAATGAAGGTATCCATAAAAATGCTGCCTGTAAAAATTTCTTATTGCTAGTCTTCCAATATACAGATCAATACAGATATATCTGTGATAAGACAATACTGCTGATATATCACTCACAGAAACCTTGAAGCATCATGTCTCTTACCTGCGCAGGTAACGACGCGTCAGGGACGAGGCTGTAGCTGGTGGTGACTTTGGCATCCTCCCGCTGGCTGGATGAGGAACTGCGGCCTGTGTCCTCATTCCTCAGCAGAGGCCTCTGCTCATCTGAGCCCTGGTTAACATCTGGCCCACCATCCTCCGGGGTGACATCCGTGACCTCGGTCACAAGGACGAGATGTGACATTTTCCTCTTCAGTTTGTTCTGGTGAAAGTGTGAGAATTTGGATCATTGAAGTTTCTGCCACGCTGCAAGAACGGAAGCTTTGAAATGTGAGACTCTCCTAGAAAGACTAAACTTCAGTTTTTTTCAAGGTCCAGAAATAAATCTCCTTTCAACAGAATTATGTTTCTATTGATTTTGAGGGAGGACTAACATGGGAACACAAGAGAAATCAATAACGCAGCAGCAGGACAAACCCGAGCGACAGATGTAGTTGACTCACTCACCTGGGTGTCATTCGCTGCAAAGCTACGCTCCTCTAAAGTTTCAGTCAGTGCCCTCAGACAGCGAGCCATGTCCCAATACACAAAGTAGAGCTACAGAGAGACACATCAGCGTTAGAAACCTGCCAAAGCAAATTTATTCAATTTGTTGTTCATTGCTGATGTACAGTAGGAGCCTGGCTCCAGACCACAAAATCACCGCCCACATCTCACATTTTGGCAAGTTTTATTACAAGAAATTTTACTGATTACTTCACATAAACGTCTTTACTCCTACATGATTAACAACACGGAGGAGATAAACACCACTGCAACACTCATGGAAATAGATTATTTCTTTTAACATTTGTTTGCAGTATTAATATGAGTATTTTTTCTTCTATTACTACCCTCCAAAGCCTCCTCTAAGTAGAGGCACCCCTCGTACTAAAAATCTCATTTGATTTTGTTATTGTACTATACTACCTTTTAATTCATGTTACAAGTTATTACCAGAATTACTGACAGCTCTTGATGATACATTCTGTGCTGTTTGATGCAACCTGCTGTATGTGAGCAAACCCACTCATTTCCACTTATTTCTAGATGCTTTTGGTCAATAAAACTGACTCTGATCACGAAAATCTGGTCCACCTTCATAAGCTCGTGTTGTACGGCCAAACCCACACAACTGTATTTTCAATTTTAGTGGTTTCTTAAGATATCAAATAGTCGTGAAATATGTCATGGAACAGGCAAAGCATCTATTAACAGCAAACACAATATTTTAGTGCAAATAGAACACCATATTCTTCTTCAGTCAATTTTAGAGGAGCAACCTGCATGTTTCCGGTGCAGTTCTGCACCCAGTCGGCCACAGCCACCAGCAGCTTGTGTTTCACCATCCTCTCATTCACCTGGATCAACCGGACGTCTACGTTCATGTTGATCTGACACAAAAACAGACACCGAAACATGTTTGACAATCACTTATTTCACACTTCAGGAATTACCCTCATATAAAAACTGTGGGAATATTTTAAGAAATCCTCCTGAGATTAACATAAATTCAAAACTCCAATATTATACTCTATATATGCAAATAGACCCCTCTTACTTCTTTGTTACTGTGGTGGAGGATAAAGATGATGGTAGTGGTGAGGAAGATGGAGATCAGACTGACGGAGAGGCAGAGGACCCAGTAGTCGCTGACGGTGATGTAGAGGTGGAGAGTGGAGAACACGGCGCACCACACCACCACATACAGCATCTGGTGGAAAGAGAGCGGAGGAATATTAAGGGATACGTCCACAATTTTTGTCTCAAAACAAGTCAAATGCCCAAACAGTATCTACACTGAAAAACACTAATAATTGCTCCTATTCATACTGGCCATTAGGAGACGCTTCCTCCTGCACTTCCATTCAAAATTTGATTAATTCAGACTGATGAAGCCTCATATTAGCTTCAGATAAACTTTGGAATATTTTTTGATTTTGTTAGGAGGGGATCTTTTAAAAACTGTTTCAATGTTCATATGGGAATGTGAGTAATGTTTTAATATGTGCACATTATTCTGCAACTCTGGCAAAAGCTCAACTTTTGTTTGTTCAGAGCAAAGAGCAGTGGGCTGATATGGACTAAACCAAAACTGCATCTATTTATGATGATAAAAACTCTATATACTTTGTCTAAAAAGCAAAGATCTCTATGTGCCCAGCTGAGATCTGGTATTTTACCACTGACTGTTGAAACTGGACAGTATGTTAATCTAGAAGAAGAAAAGCGGATTTGTCCAATGTGCTGTCTAAATGAGATAGGACATGAGTTTAACTTCGTTTTCTACTGTCTTGTTTATTGGGAACTGTGCAATGCTTTGTTTAGTAAGATAAAAATAGATATTGATTGGATGATGCACAAAGACCAAGTTGGCTGTTCACATATGAAGCGGAGACAACTTTCCATGTTTCTGTATTGATGGCAAGAAAACGAAAACCATGTGCAGCCAAAACTCAGTGCAGCACAGTGGATGAATGTGTTGTAATTGTAAAAAAGCCTAATTCTAAAAATAAACGTATGAATCACAAAAAGAAATGTTTGACTCCTAAAAGGAACTTCTTCTCTTGCTACAATTACTTGCCTACAATTATGCAACATGTTTGGGACAACGAGTTCGAATTAGCTATTGAGCTAACCCCAGCACATTTACACTGAGGTTGTTAGAATGTAAATGTCGATTAAGGCGCCTTGTCCCCGATAAATATAAAAACAAATGAATAAATAAAAGCCATCAAACCACAGAGGATGATATAAAAACACATTCACAATATTGATTTTTATCAACATCATGACGTTCATCTGCAGCCTTTTTTCTGCATTCATTCTACAACTTCCAACACACACAAAAATAACATAAAAAACATATTTAAATGCAAAATTATGTGTAAAACAGTACAAGTTAAAGCAGTTATAGTTTCCAGAGACTGACAGGTAGAAGCTGTTAACAGTTGCCAACAGTATACAGTGGAACTGTTGTTTTGCCTGATATAACATGATTATTTATGCTATATTTTCAGTGTGCTATTTAATTAAACACTGTATACGTAGCAAAGCTCATATGACCAGTCTAAGAGGCACTTAAGGGCCCTTCCACCGATCTTACACATCAATATCAGTTTACTTGTCATGAGCCTGTGTGAAAACAGTTGAATAATGTCTTCTGAGATTTCTAAAGTCTGAGAAAATAACCCTGATGATGCTGTTTTCTGCTGAAATGTTTAACATACATCCTGTGTTACAAACTAGGGACATAAAGTTTGAAAGACGTGATTGTTTACCAGACGGGAATGATCTAATGAAAGATACTTCTGAGCTGTATTATGAATATTGCAGTGTTTTGGGGGGATTGACTCAAATTTGGGAATAAAAGGCTGAATATCTCTCCTGCCTCTCCTGCATTGATTTCACATGTCCTTTTTTAAAATCGCTTGCAAATACACCAACTTTATGGAAGTGCAGTTTAATACTTTTGGGCAAAGGGTTGATGGGATTGGATAGGGACAGAGAGTCATACCGGAGCCATTATGAAATGGAAGAGGGCCGAGTTGAAAACCATGTATCTTCTGACTGAAGGAACGTCCAGAGCTGTCCTCAGTGGAGCCTCCATGTCTGTGACTGGAATCTAAAATGTAAAAAAATGACAAATTAATAACAACACAGTTAGGTCCCTCCTTGACTGCCTCCAGGATGTGAAAAAACGGATGGCAAAAAGCTGTCTTCAATTAATGATAGTAAAACAGAAGTGGTCTTATTTGGTCCCTCCAACTCCATCGGGGGTATAGCTAATCACTTAATGCCCCTGGCCCCTAACCTTCAAGCCCATGCCAGAAATCTTGGTGTCATTTGCGATCCAGCTTTAAAATTTGCCAAACAAATTAATACTGTTGTGGAAGGTTGCTTTTTCCAGCTAAGAAATATAGCTAAACTTAAACCATTCTGCTCATTTAATGACCTGAAGATTGTCACAAATGCCTAAATTTCCTCTCGGCAGGATTACTGAAATGCTCTTTATTTGGGAATTAGCCAGTTATACTTGTCTCGCTCACAGCTGGTGCAGAATGCTGCTGCTAGACTACTAACTGGTACCAGGAAGAGAAACAGCATCACACCTGTACTGGCATCCCTGCATTGGCTACCAGTCAAGTATCGGACTGAGTTTAAGGTTCTATTATTTGTGTTTAAAGCTTTAAACGGCCCAGTACATTTCTAAGCTCCTCTGCCCCCTTTCTAACCCCAGATCTCTCAGATCCTCAGACCAGCTGCTCCTGGCGGTCCCTTGATCGAGGCTAAGGGGTGTTCGTCCAAAGCTTTGGAACAGTTTACCATTTTCAGTTAAGTGTTCCCCTCTGTGGACACTTTTAATGCTAAACTTAAGATCCACATGTTTTCTCAGGCCTTTGAGTGTCCTTAAAGCTTTATGTTTACTATTACTTATTTATTTGTGTATGCTTATGGGATAGTATTGTTATGTTATCTCTACTCCTTTTTTGCTGTTACCATGTTATGTTATTTTATTTTATTTTTGCTATTTTAGTGTATTAAATGTTCTTTATAAATAAACTAATAACCCAGAATTAACCACAAGTGAGATATAACAAATTAACTATTAGATAATTTTCTTTATGCTGCTGTGTGTGTGTGTGTGTGTGTGTGTGTGTGTGTGTGTGTGTTTGTTGACCTGGAAGCCGTCCCTCTCCAGTTTTGCGCGGCACAGAGACAGATCAAAGCTGGGGTTTAACAATGAACAGCTCGGCATCGCCACAACACACTGACCTGAGAGCCAGAGACAGAGAGAGAGACAGAGAGAGAGCAGTTCCACAATACCATCATTAGATAAATACTTAAAATGGAAGTGTGACAAGAAAATGAGAACTTGGCAAACACACAAAATTTGTCACAAAACATTTAAAGATTTTAGGGCCACGAACCCATTCTGTACCCAAATATTGTTCAATTCCCCCAGAACTTTATGTTAAATTGTAGTGGAGATCGCAAGTTTCCAAACATACCAAGTATATTATTCCAATTTTGGCGAAATGTGTATAAAATGATGCACAAGACATCATATAGCTTCAATGATGAGCTAAAACAAGCTCATACACATATTCGATACAGTCAGACAGTGTGAAATAAGATGGTTTTCCATCCTTAAAGCTACTTAAGGGGAAATAATGTGTGTTAAAAGGTCCATTCATATCTTCATGTGTCTGTTCAGGTTAAGTGGCATCTATGGCATGCGAGCGTGACGTTCTGGTACAGGGTTGGTTATGAGGTAATCTAAAATAGGAGTGCTGATTTGTTCCCCGTCAGTATTACAACCTTGTTTCTGAAAAAAGCCTCGCAGGGCAAATCATCAAACTATGAGCCTAAAGAAACCAGACAATGAAGACGCAGCTGTGTGTTTTCAGATTCACTTTGACTGGGATTGTGGCCAGTGGACACAAGAAATGCATTAAGGAAAAGTCTGGTGATATTTGATATTTCTCAAAAAACAATAATGAATTGATTCAACTAACAAGTATTGTCTCCAAAGCCAGATAGATCTTATTCCTCTGTGCCATAGAGCTCCATTGTTGTCTGATCAATCAATCAATTAACAACACATCAATGAGCCACTCTGTTGCACTATGCTCCTTCTTTATAATAAACATGGGCTCTGTATTTTATTTTGAGTCAATCCCACATTTACTGTAGCTAGAAATACTCACTATCATATCAAATGTGTATTAATCCGCAGCTGAAAGTAGTCCTCAACAAATGCACTATTTACTCCCGTTTGAGCAACATTTGCTAAAAACTACAGTGTCCAGATGTTTTAGGGTCTGAGCCTCTTTTTAAAATAGCATACTATAGTTTTTGTGACCAGTTTTTAAAGATATAAATCTTCAGTAATACATTGTTGGGATTTGTTGATGATAAGATTTCCAGGTTCCAAATATTTCCAGGTTTAAAGCTAAAGGTGAAAGTGGAAGTCTGAAAGAAACACTAATGCCATGTGATTTTACAAGCAGTCTTATCTCAGTATGACTACAGTATAAAGGTTGTTTATAGAACGATAAATCATTGTGATAGTTTATACCAGTGTGTTGGTTTGTCAGCCTTTTATTAATTATCAGACACAAGCCTGTCATGGCAGTCCATGGCCAAAATCACAGAGTTCAAAAGCTACACAAGAAAACACTTAATCACACCAGCAACAGTGTTGTTGTACCCCCAGTCTGCTTTAGATTGAATAGCATTATTAGCACTGTTAATGATGGATTGACGTGTGTTTTTTGCATAAGGAAATCAGTCCATGTAAAATGTCAGACATCAGGGAATCAGACAGAGACAGTCGCCAGTAAAAAGGTAATAAAGTGTAGTCAGTATCAACCAGCTGCTCAAACAATCACACAATGTACATCATGTACTTGTTAAAACAACTTGTCACAATCTGCTCCTCAGTCCCTTCGCTGCAGCCACACCCTGTCACCCCCAGCCCCTGCTCACTTCTCCCAGGCCATGTACTTTACTTTCCTCCAACTCCCCAAACCTGCCATCCTCAAGCTGTCCACCAGCTGCCCTCGGACTTTCCCTCCTTTCCCCATCTACACACTTGCTCCCACTTCTCATCAGTCCTGCAGTTACCTGGCCTACTCCGCTCACTCCTCACCTGCAACTCATTCCCTCATCAGCCACTCACTACTTATACCGGTCCACTTGCATTGTTCTCTGCCAGATTGTTGAGTTGCTATGTGCTTCAGGTCTTACTCGCTAGCCTCTGTATCTGTCTGTGTTCAGTTCATCTGTTGTACCTGAGACCTGTTACCTGCCTGTTTATTGGACTTTTGATTCTTGCCTGCTCCTTACAGGATTTGTTTAGACTGCCTTCTCTGGTTTTGACCTTCGCCTGCGTCACCATCCCGTAAGCCTTTGTACATCCATTTTGTGTATTAAATCATTGAACTGCATCTGGGTCCTTCCTCTGTATCCCTGTTACCCTTCTTGCACCTGCTGTGACACAACTGTATAATACCTTTACGCTACAAAGTACAAAAACACCATTTTGGCACAAATGGAGTATGTTAATTACAAAAATGACACTGAGACTTGAATCTCAAGCTTTTTGCATAACAGTTTATACCAAATAAAAACAAAGAAACAAATATTACCGTTTGACCATTTGCGTCCGTTGTTGGCCTGCGGCTGAACCTTGGTGTGTCTAATTTGAACATCCACTTCACTCTCCTCCGTGACGTGACAAACTCCGTTCTTGTCCTCCATCATCTCAAAGGAAACCAGACCCTGAAGAAGGAAAAGTGTATATATCAAGGAAAATACTGATAAATACTGAACAGCTGCTGCCTTATTAAGAACATAAGACTTGAAAGTGATGGACATTTATCAGTTTCTGAAGAACTGAAATTTCAGAAGTTCCTGCTGCCTCAGCAGCCTTGAAAACTCTCAATTTAAGCAAGAACAAAAGAGGATCCAGAGGTTTTACGTGACGGCAGTCATGCATCATTTTACAATGAAAACAAAATAAGTCACAAGAACTGTGAATCTGGTCACTACATGTAAGCCTTTAGGTGCAAGAGATCCAAATAACATCAGCTTTCTTGTGAGCAGATGGGGTAGATACTGTGACTAATACATGAAGCTGATTATTAAAGAGCAAAGGTGAAGCAGAACATTCATGTCAGACAGCTGTAATCCTTTTCAAGAAAGCCCTTCACATAAACAGCAGCCCTTATCTCTGATAAACATGTTCACAGTTTGTAAGACAGGCGAACACATGCAGGAAACCAGATCACTTCTCCTTTCAGGGCTTCACTGCAATGACATGTTGATGGTGTTTTCTGCTCACAAAGGCAGAACAAATAGGTTATTACCATCTTATTGGGTAGATAAAGTTTGGAGGACTAGATTAAAGTGAATTTCCTTTTTATGAGCGTTTGGAGTTGCCAATATCTGTGTTGCCTTCACAGATAAACGTCCAGAATGTAATGTTTTATCATGGCAGTGTAACTGGGTCTGTTAATAGAGGATAAGACATTCATATCTTTGTGCACTGCACCTTAACAAGGACCCTCCTCAGCTCAGCACACTTCCTCTGATCCTTTCAACAGCCTAATGTCTGTGGAAAAAAAGGCAAACAAAAGAAAGAAAGGGATGAAACTAAAAAAAAAAAAAGCTACATGCAGATAAAACCAGCTCTCTCTGGGTCTCTTTCCATCGCGCTCTCTCGCCTGTCTGCCTGTGACGGAGCCACATTTCAGCACTGAAGTGTGAAAATTCAACGGTGCAGTCTCCCTCTTTACTTCGTCTCCCTCGCAGGCTTCCTCTCCGCCTTTATCTACTCTCTCATTTTCATTCATTTTGGGTTCAGCCAATTTATCATTGCCTGCTTACATTGCACCTGCTCAAGAGGAGAAAATATTGTCCGCACATGTGCAAGCAGAAGCCCGTGTCTTTGCACAAGCAGCATCTTCAGTGTTTCACTACTAGATAGAGGAAATGGCACAATTGTCTTGATCTTAATCAGTGAAAACTGAGCTCACAGCCTCTTTGAAATGCATCTTTTCTGTTTCATGCTGAGCCGAATTGGTTAAAATGACTTTGTACGTATGTCACTTGAGATTGAGAGTGTCTGTTTCAGGAGTAGCTCCTGAAGAAAACTGCACAACATTTCACCAGATCTTTATCCTGAAGTTAAACTGAAGTCTGCATGTCGAGCAGAGATGTCAGACGTAATGCATTCACCGCAAAAAGGTTAAAACCTTATGGAATGAAGGGAAAAAAAGTTATTTGTATACAAAAGTTCATTTAAAAAGCTCAGATTTTTCAATGGCTGCCTCGCTTGTTTCATTTCAGTGACTCCCCCTTAAGCGAGTGAAGCCTTGAAACCAAAACCAACACAAACAACCCAGAAAGTCTTCTTTTTACACGATTTAAACACATCCTACCTGCACTTCAGATGAAAGTCCATCATGTCAACAAATCTGTGGTGATTGTATTCGTTTCTCGATCCTATTGTGACCGTTGTTTCCAGAGGACATTTTCACACATCTTGAGAGCATGCAGCTCGTGTAGACTGTGGCGTATGTTACTTTCACACTTGAGTCTCAGCAGAGTTTCTTCCCTACTTCTCTCTCTCTCTCTCTTTCTCTCTCTCTCTCTCTCTTAGCGTGTGACTCAGATCAGCCCGGCCTCATGACTGCTGGAATGTGGTTTGTGGTTCTCAGCTCAACACAGACAACACTAAAAAGAGGGTGAACAGCTGTTAGTTCACCCTTTTTTTTTCTTTTTTTTTTTACATGCATGGCATAATTAAACATGGCTATTCAAACCTATATATTTCAAGGTGGGATTTCTGTTGTCAGCATCATTGTGATAGAGAATAATAATCCTTTTTATGGCTACAGTACGCTTTGAAAATGTTTTATGATGCAGGAAGTGCTGGTATTTTATTGGCATTGTAAAAATATGGAGATGTGCCAGTTTGTTTTCATTGGCATCATGTTGCATCTTTACTGGAACTGTCGCACATTAACTAACAAAGTCCAGCGGGGTCACACAGTGTCACAGTGGACACACACACACACATTTGTCCTGATAGACTAAATAAAGATTTTAACCTCAAACTTAAGACCTTTAACACACACACCAGATATGGTTACAGGATGACCTTCAAAAATTCCCAGGGTTCATTCAAAATTTGGCGATAAGAGTGTTGACAGATTATATGCCTAAAGCGTGCCTGCTGAATTGAGTTTTGCAGCTACACTATCTTTCTTTATGAATAAGCCCGAGGCATTTTTGTTTAGTTTAGCCTTTTTTTTTAGATTATTTATCTGCATTTTTGCTTTTATTTGATTTGTAACAGTAGAGATACAGTTTGCAAATCCTTTACTGAAGTAAAAGTACCAATACAGCAATTTAAAACACAGCAGCAAGATGTACTTAAAGTTTTAAAGTACTACTAAAGTACTACTAAACTACTCATTTCATCCCTCTGACGGATATATTATATATGACATCATTAGATTATTAATACTGAAGCATCAGTGTGTAAGCAGCATGTTACTGTTGTAGCTGCTGGAGGTGGAGCTAGTTTGAACTACTTTATATACAGTTAGCTAGTTTAATCCAGTGGTTTGCAACCTAGGGGTCGGGCCCCTCCAAAGGGTCACCAGATAAATCTGAAGGGGGTCGTGAGATGATTAATGGGAGAGGAAAGAAGAAAAAACAAAGTTCTGATACACTTTTGGTCTAAACTTTTTTGGTAAAATATTGGATCATTTGAACATTTATTGAAATGAAACCATGTGAGAAGTTTAGAGGGAAAAATCACTATTTGGTGGAGCTGTTAACAACTCATAGACATCTGAAATGTGACCCTGACTACACACTGCTTTTTGTAAGACATCAAAAGCCAAAAAGGTTGGAAACCACTGGTTTCATCTTTAACAATGTGTTGTATTTTAAAAGCTGGTTTGTTATTCATTGCGTCATGGTTGATTTCAGTCACACTGTTGGAAAGTACAGTATATTACTCTGATACTGTAGCTATCTGCTGTCCTTTGTGTTGTTTTAGGAAAATTCTGCCCCCATGTGGATAAAAGTGTGTTCAGTGTGTTTTCTTATTGTAAATAAAGAACATGATAAAAAGAGAAAATTAAATGGGCTAATTCTATCAAATTAATTACACACAGTGTAAATTAAATTAGCGTGCTGACAACATTCACCTAGACCTGCTATAAAAAGTAAAAATTATTGAAATAGATTTTTCCTGAGTTCCAGCTATTGTTCAATGAAGAGAAACGCCACAGACATACGATATGTGCAACGACATGTTTTATATGTTTTTAAGTAATTTAGTTTTGTTTAGATCAAAATAACTGAAATGTAGCAACAAACATTTAAGCATAATTCAACAGCTAAATACAAGGTGCATTATTGTGTTCACACATTCAAAATTATAGAAAAAAATTGAGCTGTTAGTATGTTTAATTTAAGTTTATGTTAAATTAATTTTAATAATACAAAAAATATGTAAATAAATAGAAAGTAAATTAAGAAATTATGATTATGACTCAAACAAGACAGTAATTTAGGTACGCTCAATACTTTTCTATCAATAATAATAAAAATAATAATACTAATGGGCATCATCATTAATAGTTTCCTCTTTTATTTTGCGTTAATATCAATTAACTTCTATTACAATTATCTAGTCCAGTGGTTCTCAAAGTGTGGTGCGGGGACCCACAGGGGTCCTTCAGGGGGGTCCCCAGCAAAAAGGGGAATAATTTATTTTCACTATAATTCCACCAATAAGTGACACGATGACACTTATTTTTGGTCACAGGTTTCATACACTTTCTGTAATAAAACATCTCAAAGCAAAAATATTATCGGAGGGGGGTCGGTGGTCTAATTTGTGTCAGTTTAGGGGTCCTTGACCTGAAAAAGTTTGAGAACCACTGTTATAGTCAAGCTGAAAAACAGAAAAGAAACAAAGACCCAAACAATATTTGAAACATATAAAATTATCGACTAATGTTAAGTAGTTATTTAGTTACTTAATTACTCATCTGTGCACCTTAATTTATTTATTTATTCCTCCTCCTGTGTATTATTTTGCTTTTATTGAATGTAAAAAGCTTCTTGCACGTTCCCTTTACTAAATTTAAAAAAAAAAAAATTTTATGTCACACATGAATTCTCTGGCAGTTTGTTTCCTCTTTTTTATTCCTTAAACTTGTTTATACGTTACTACTTTCTGAGTTTGACTGTTGTCAATAAAGTTGAGAAAAACAAAAACTAAATATATTTGTTGCGTCACGCTAGTCATGTGACCGCCCACCTTGGTCACATGTCCGGACAGCTCCTGGATATTTGGATTGCGGAGGAGCTGAGGAGCTCTCTCTGTTTTCCACTTCGTTTCTCGGTTTGCTTTCACACTCGTCACTGATTTTCTGGAGCAAAGACGATGTTTTCAGGACGACGATCTAACATGGAAACAGGAAGCGGACTCGCTGCGCTTTTGTTCCACCTCTCGGCTGTGTTGTCTCCTTGTGTTTGTGTCAACGTCCCTTACCGGGTACAGCGAGCTATCATTACTTGCAAAATATCACCTTATAACATATTAACAGCAACTGCGCAGTAGGTAGAAAACCGGTGAAGCTTATGGTGTTTGACAGTGAAATCAGATGATTTCAGTGATCTAATTGACTTTTTTAATGCTATTACATTTCTGTTATGTTGTCCAGTTCTTGCAAGCCTTTAGGTGTTTTTTTTAAGTATTAAAAGTTTATATTTTGCAGCCTCAAGCTTGATATTCCTGAACGGAAGTCAGGATGATCACCTGACTGTTTAACCTGACACCTGGTGCATGTTGAAGATCTTATCACAGTGCCCTAACAGGTTTTGTTCCTCCACTGCCTCTCTTCATTTCCTCTCGCCCTCTCTATCCAGATTGAGCCTCTCCTGTATGAGGAGCAGCTGCTGTGGGTGAGTGGAATCCAGGGGGAGGTGAACACCTACAGGGTCCCGCTGCTCACCTTCACCCCCAACGGAAGCCTGCTGGCTTTCGCTGAAGGCAGGAAGGATTTTGCCGAGGACGCGGGATCAAAGTTCATCGCTATGCGGCGGTCCACGGACAAAGGCAGGACGAACCCCACACACAGAACACCCAGGCACAAAATAAAAAACAATAGTCAACAGCTACTTCAATTTACAGTCCTTTCTTGGTTTTTTTGTTGATGTTTAGACTTAAACAAAGCAACGAACATCAGCATGAGTCAGTCATGGCCTAAACTGCTGTCTTATCTGCATTTTTCAGCTTGTATTTTTAATTTTTTTTATTATGTTACATATTCATCTTCCTTTGTTAATACTCAGATTTATCAGAAAATGGCTATTCAATGACAAACACAAAAGTAAAGAGTGATGTGAATAAGCTCAAACACGGGAAATTAAGTACATTACTATTAGATGTACCATTTGAAAATGTTGCATATTACTGCTGGTTTGATGCCTGGGTTTTGGAAACAAAACCAAAACTTTTTTTTAAACATGTTTTTCCTACAAAATCATCTTTTTGTCATTTAACAGAAGAAACCTCTCACTAACTGCACAAGAACTTTGCATAAATGACTGCAGTCAAATATTGGCAGAAGTATGACTTAAATCTGAAAGTATCTGATTAAAGGACAAGTAAAGAAGAATTTTAGTACGAGCGAGCATTTGATGACAGCTTTCGGTACTTGACAGTCGATACTAAAACAATTTAAAAAAGCATTTTGGTGGTGATCTGATAAAGATATTTAGAGTATTCCAATTTCAGTCACATTACTGAAGTTATTTTACATGAGTACGTTTACTACAAAGTTCTTGCACACCTGAACATCAAAAGTTGTTCTGTGAACTTGCACACACTTTATTAACATCGTTTCTGTCCTCAGACCAGGTGAAATTCCTTCAATTCTTGTTTTAGTTTTACCTAGGGAAGGTCTGAGGACCCCAATGATGTTAACAAAGTGAGTACAAGTGAAGGCTTATACACGTCAATCAAACTACGGCTCTGTGTCAAGAGTTTTCTCTGCATCCTGCAGGACAGAAAAATAATAGAGCAGCCTGAGTAGACGTGCTCTGTTGTCTGAATCTCTTTGTCTTGATTGCTATAAGCACAACAGATTGGAGTCCAGTAAAAGTAGGAACAGAAAGAGACGGCAAAAGATTTTAGGTTGAGAGAAAACTGATGATGTGACATAATGTGGTCCATGAATGGAAAGTTTAAAATCCACCAGTGTAAAGAGCTTAATCAAAAGTTTTTGTCCTGATCTCCCCCTCCTCGTCTATCCCTCCAGGAGCCACCTGGTCCCCGACCAGCTATATCGTAGATGACGGATCGTTGCCGGACGGCCTGAACCTGGGCTCGGTGGTGGTGGACCAGGTGGTGGGCTCAATTATTCTGATCTACTCCGTCTGCTTCCACCTCTACCACTGCAGCCCCTCCAGCACCATGATGGTGGAGAGCACGAATGATGGCCTGACCTGGAGCCCACCCAGAAACCTCTCGGTCCAGCTTGGAGTCAAGAATTTCGCTCCTGGGCCGGGCCTCGGCATCCAGGTGAGAGAACAGTACGATACGAAGGTGTGAGAGGCCATGGCCGAGTTGTTTTGTAGCTGTAAAGTGAGTTAAAATTGAACCTAAATGACCTTTTTATGCTGTGCTCATGTCACATTGGTTTTACAGCCATTGTAAGCTCACAAGAGGTTAGTCATTCATGTCACGCACTAGTAAGAACACCAGATCTGTTAGGGAGATTTTAAATCTGCATAAATCTGAGTGTTTTATAAAGTGATGTTAAATCACAAAAGTCCTGTTCACTCTCTGCACCTGTGTAATTATTCTAAAGGAAGGATTAGACATAGTTTTGTGTTTGAATTTGACTGATTAACAAATCCATTTAGGAAAACTTACTTATTTACTTGAACTTGCACTTCATGAGAAAAGGAAGTGTGTATATTAAATGTCAAATAAATTAAGAAGTGAAAACTAGCTTAGTTCTAGTTTCAATTTCACCACATGTTTCATCTGTAAACTTGTCAACAAAGAGACAGAGGGTAGGCAAAATAATGTAAACACTTTATGGACTGTTCATCAGGAAATAAATGAATTTATTAATAAGTTTGAAGTGACTTTATCAGAATTATAAGAGGGCAACAAAGATGGGTCATACTGCTTTTAATGCCACTTAGCTACAGTATAGTTGTGATTTGACTGTCAGCATTTTGACTTCCACATTTAACAGTTTTTTTTTTTTGTTTGTTTGTTTTTTTTAGCCCATAAGCCCAAATAAACTGTACCCATACTGCGTATAGCCCCGTTGGTCAAAGAATTGCAAACACTAGTATGTCAAGGATGGCAGTTTGGAAATTTGTGGGCAAAATATGCCAACATCAGACAGACTGCACCCACAAAGAGGAACAGCAGTCACAAGTTAAAACTAACCAACAGAGACATGATGGATGTATGAGGAGGATTTATAAATGCTGCTGTAGTTTTTATATTACATTTTACTTACAGTCAGACTAATATACTGTAGAGTCTGTATTAGGGCTCCAACTAACAATTCATTATCGAATAATCTTCCAGTTCTTTTTTCGATTAATTGATTAATCATCCTGATCATTTAAAACACAGTAATGTCATCAAATGTCTTATTGTGAAGGTAATGTACCTGAACGTAACATCTCTGTGCACACAGAGATCTTTGACTTTTGGATAAATTCTGCTTCATACTGTAGCTGTGTTTCATCAGACAATATGTTTTTAATTTAGGTTTGCACCAAACATCAACAGACCATCTTTCTTTGTGTCTGTCAGGAACAATTTGTGCTAAGCATCATGAATATTACACTAAAATCTGTTTTTTTTTTCACCTCACTAATCCAGGGGTATCCATTCACAAGTCTGTTCAAAGTCTTGTGTTCAAAGTCAAATCATCGCACATTTATGTCTGACATTGGGTGGCTCCCGTCCCATATCGCCCGCATTGACCGTTATAGGCTGAGGACGTTCTGGTCTATGTACCATTAATATCTTATGACAATGGCATATCCAAATTATGAGCTCAACCTTGTTTGTACTCAACATACTGTCTGTTATTTGTGTCCAGATTGCCTCTCCTAATGTGAGCCTTGTTATATTTTATCATGGTGATTTATTTTTTTTTGAACTCGTTTAAACAAGGACATTTAATTCATGCAAAACAGACAGCAGTGAATATTGAAATGTTTGCAGCGACAGAGCAATTATACTGTACATTATAATAGGAGGGGAGCTGTAATTGTGCAAATGAGTTGCTGATCCATCCCTCTCAACAATCTGTGAGCATCTGTATAGCTGTTATGTTTGTGCAGATTCCTGCCAGCTTTTGGGACATTAAACCTTCTGTTGGATTGCAGCAGCTTGGGCAATATGTATGATTAGTATTCTGGCTTTGCTACACAATGCTGAATATTTAAACCTCATTAGACAGCTGGTTTTAATTCTGTGCATATCATTCCACGTTTCAATACTGAAAAATGCTTTTAACTTTGGCTTTTGTTGGCCAGAATTTCAGAATGACTTATTTGCTATATCTAATCAATTTTCTATATTCAGACAATCTATTTGTGATTTCTGCTTTGATCATTTCAGAACATCATTTTCAGAATTGAATTAACTTTTAGAATCAAATTAGCTCTTTTCTGTTTGGACCTTTTGTTTATTGTGTACTGAGACTGCATCATTTCGTATCTCCGCACTACAGAAGCGCTACCACCCACATAAAGGAAGGCTGGTGGTTTGTGGTCATGGAACATTGGAGGAGGACGGCGTGTTCTGCATCCTGAGTGACAACCATGGACGCGACTGGATCAACGGTGCTGCGCTGAAAAGCATCCCTTACAACCAGAAGAAGAAACCACAGGACTTCAACCCTGATGAGTGCCAGGTACACAGACCCAAGCTGTGTCGTGAATCACGCCGTTCTTTTTTTTTTTTTTTGGCCTTTGCCAGAAACGTGTTGGCCATGTAGCATGCGCCTTAACCATTCGGCTATCGGGACGCCAAAAGTGCCCACCATAGGCTGCAGTCATCTTACAGCAGCAACACAATGTGAAAACTCAATTTAAAAATCTAAACAGTTTAAAAAGTACCTACAACTGAGAGTCTATTATTCACTCATATGCTCATCAGCAGTGACAAAATCACAGTGACAAACAAAATAATTTTCCTTTCCACCATATTGGATGTATTTAACAGCAAATGTATCATATTCAGACACATGTTCTAAAAATACTTTTTCATTAAAGCTCCACTTGTCAGTAGTTTTATATTAACAATGAATCAAATGATTATGCGTAATATGAAACCAACAGAGAATTATCAGCCAACTCTGCAGGTCTACAGAGCTCTTTAGCCTCATTTGACTCATTGTTTTTTGTTTTTATGCCCTCTAAATTTCCTCTATGGTTCAGTCTAAGTACTTATAAACCCAGTGTCCAGCAATAATTGGCAGGCATTTTGATAAAGAAAAAAGGTCTGATGTTGAAGAAAGTTGAATGTCTAACAGCTAAAAAAGACAGATTCTGTGTAGTTGTTGGACAAATAAAACAAGTTAAAAAGATAATGATTGCTAATGTTACTGAATGTGTAAATGAGCAATAGTTTCCTAACATTTTAGCAGAACTGAACTTCATGTTGGGGCTCTTTGTTGCAGAGTTCTTCTGCCCTCTACTGGCCAAGAAAATCAGCCAATAGAGCTGTAAAATTTAGGATTTAAAAACACCTGGCAGTCATCTCAGCCACTGTGTTATGTGTTCACTGCGATGATGCCAAGGTGTCATAAACAATCTGATTTCAGTGTATGAATATTAAACATCACTTCAGACACCTTTTTTAAATCACAAAGCATTATACACAGCCAAGCTAACCCCCCTTTTTCTTCTTCTCTGTCCTTCTGCAGCCGTTTGAGATGACGGACGGGAGCATCGTCATCAACACCCGGAACCAGAATAACTACCACTGTAGGTGTCGGATTGTGATGCGAAGCTGTGACGGCGGATTAACCCTGCCCCTAGATGACCTGTACTTCGACTACAATCTGGTGGATCCTGCAGTAGCGGCTGGAGCCATGCAGAAAGACGGAGTGCTCTACTTCACCAACCCCGCCCACGAGCAACACAGTAAGAGCAGTTTACATTTAGGGTCACCACAACCTTAACCAGTCAAGATCAAAGATACAGAAAAAGATGAATGAGTAATCTCTATCAACTCCTTGCATTTTCCACTCAGGAATTAACCTAACCCTACGATGGTCGCTGACCAATGGCACATCTTGGGAGAATAACGCTGTCCAGATATGGGCGGGGCCAAGCGGCTACTCCTGCGTTACATCACTGGATACCGATTTCCCAGAGGACAAGAAGTACATCTATGTCATCTATGAGAAGGGCAAGAAGGACTACTATGAGACTATCTCGTTCGCCAAGATCAACCTGTATGCCGGCAGGTAGAGTTTAGAAGTCAGAGGTAAGGAGGAAGAGGTCGCGTACAGTGCATGAACATTAGTTGTATACTTTCAGTCAACAGATTTGGCAGAAAAAGTATCTGAACATGACTCATGATTTGATTTCCCATTGTGTTTGTCTTCCAGATTCAACCACTGGAGGTAAAAGGAAACAGGACGAGGTGGTTTTCTCCCTCGACTTTCTCAGGAGGAAAACAAGATACTTTTAAAGCTCACTTAATGATAGAAAATATGGGAACATATGATGCTCGGCACCGTGAAAGGCCAACTTTTTGTGTCTGGCCTCTAATTAAGCTCTTCAGTTTTCTCCTTGTTTTATATTCTCTGTTCTTTGAAATTCCTCAAGTCGCAAGTCTCACATCCATTAGTTTGGGATATGTATTTTTGCACAGCCAAAATATTTTTTGGCGAGCTCTCTGTTCTTAGACAAAGGAAAATATAACCTAGCAAGATTTGGGTAAAGTACACTAGTTTCCAAGCAACTTAAACCGTACTGTCATGTAAATATCTTTTTTGAAGTAGACAACAACACCTCATTTATAATATCACACCAAAGTATCACATCACAGTCTTCCATACAGACGAATGACAGCGGTATCTTTTGGGGTCTCGTATAATGAAATGTGGCGTTAACACAACATAGATTTTAAGCACCTTTTTGGCAAGTTCATCTACCACAAATCCACCTCACAAACAGTCATATTCACTGTATACTTGGTGTGAAATACTGTAATTCCTAGTTGCTCAGATAATATAATGTTATACTGAAGTGACCTACATTCAAATCATATTTTATCTGTGCTTGTTGAATGAGGTTTGTTTTGCCTTAATTGTAATGCAAGTGTACCATGAATTCACACTGATGGAAATTGGTCTCTGCCTTTGTAAATCTGAAATATGTGTGTAAAATAATGTTGATAGCCTTTTGTTATGAGACTGCACTTGAATATTCTCTGCTATTTCCTTTTGGGTTTGAGTGGTTTTAGGAAAAGAAAATGAGTGTGTGTGTGTGTGTGTGATTGAATGTGAGAGTGAAGAGGTAAGTACATAATGTAGACAAAGTAATCTCCCTTTTTTTATACAGAATCTATTCTAATACTTTGTAATCAGTCTGTCAATTTAAGCCCTGTATTATCAGCATTGTACACAGGATTACTTTTTTTTTCTATCTGGGCCATTATTTGATCTGTAGAATAAAGAAATGATTGTGAAGAGATTGCATACTGCCTTTTTTTTGTTGTTGTTGTGAGTGCAGCCAGGCTGATCTGCATTCTCGTCCATGTTTTAAGCAAAGAAGTATAACCGTTCTAACTACAGTCTCATCGTGTCTGTTTCTGTTCAAATAATGAGGGAGATGCTGGTTCTTTATGTCAGCGATTACAACACAGGAGGGAAATAACTTGATGTTTGTACATTAATTTCACTTATAAATGCACACTGAAATGTATCCTGTAAAGAATAGTTTTTAAAAGTTTTTATTGACACCTGTTTAAGCTGAACAATATTATTTTTGGAAGACTTGTTTTAAAAATGAATGAATTCCTGATGAAACAGTAGTGAGGATAGAAGTGGTGTTTATATATGAGTGACCATGCAATTTGGATAAAAGTAAGGGGTGTTTTTTATTTTTTTTTATTTTACATTTTTGTTTTTAACATAGTGGGTTATATATACTAATGTTGTGTTGCACACCAGTACACAAAAACACACAAATGAAGAAATGACAGCATGTGCATGACCTGGGATTCCCCCTCTGTCTTGAACAACAATGCTCTGTCTTGATAAAGACCTGTGCGGTCTTTTAGTCAGTTTTTTCCCCGCCCATTAATTATGACAACTCATCCTTCATCCATCCCACCCAGCTTCAATCGATAATGTTAAAAAAACCACAAGCCAAGCTAGAAATCTTGGTGTAGTCATGAACTCAGACCTGAATTTCAACAGTCACATTAAGACAATTACAAAGTCAGCCTACTATCACCTGAAGAAGATATCAAGGATTAAAGGATTTATGTCTCAGCAGGATTTGGAAAAACTTGTCCATGCATTTATCTTCAGTAGACTTGACTACTGTAACGGTGTCTTTACACGTCTCCCTAAGAAACTGATCAGACAGCTGCAGTTGATTCAGAAAGCTGCTGCTCGAGTCCTCACCAAGACCAAGAAAGTGGATCATATCACTCCAGTTCTCAGATCTTTTACACTGGCTTCCTGTCTGTCAAAGAATTGATTTTAAAATACTACTGTTGGTTTATAAAGCACTGAATGTTTTAGGGCCAAAATACATTTCTGATCTGCTGCTACGTTATGAACCATCCAGACCTCTCAGGTCGTCTGGGACAGGTGTCCATATGAACACCGAAAGAGGTTGTTATCATTCCTCCTGTTCATACTGGGTATTAAAAGATCCCCTTCAAATGTGCTTTCAGTGTAAGTGCTGGGGGCCATTTTGTGCAAAATTCATTTAAAAGTTTATCTGAAGCTTATATGAGGCTTCAGCAGTCTGAGTTAGTCATATCATATATCTGCCACATTTACAGTCTTTTTTAGCATCAAATTCCTCGGACAGTGTTTCCCTGCTGAGCTGCGGTGGAGTGTATAGTAAAAAAAAGAGGGACTTTGGCACAAAAAAGACTAACATTGAAAGATATCTACTTGATTTGACTAATTTGAACAGCCAAAGCTTCATATTAGCTTCGGATTAACTTTTAAAAACATTTTTGTACAGAAGGAGGACTGTGGATTTTGTCCCCCATCACTTACATTAATGTAGGTGCATTATGAAGGGATCTTCTAATGGTCAGTATGAACAGGAGGAATGATTACAGCAACAAAAACCTGTTTCAATGTTCATTTGGGCTCCTAACTGTTGTTTTAAGACAGACTTGAAAAATTGTGAACCCATCCTTTAATCGGTGAACCAAACACAGAGAATAAATCACAATTTTTAAA
This sequence comes from Scomberomorus guttatus, assembly GCA_038419695.1. Taxonomy (NCBI): domain Eukaryota; kingdom Metazoa; phylum Chordata; class Actinopteri; order Scombriformes; family Scombridae; genus Scomberomorus; species Scomberomorus guttatus. The sequence continues at coordinate 9,261,994 of CM076461.1, forward strand.
CTCGAACAATCCACACTTGGCCACTTAGATTAATATTTAACCCACAAGCTAATTGAAATGATTATATTATTAATACTTGTTTTGAATTTTTTAAAAATATAAGCTAGAGTCGCATTTTTTTTTTCATTTACAGTAAAGATCCCAAACGGCTCCCATCTCATGAAATTACCCAGTAGCCGTTGACGGCTCTTTAGGTGACGGATCGAGTCCATTATTACAGTTTTCTTTTACCCCCTTTTCATTTATTTTTTTTGGGAGAAAAAAAGAAAAGGAGTGCAAGTAAGCCGTAAACCTTCTTTGTCTTTACGTAGTCGTATCTTAAGTTAGGGCGAGCGATTGCAAAGACGTTGTGTGTTTTGACTATGCAGGAGGATAATAACGTTGCTTAGCCTAGCTGGGTCACTTGCTAGAAAGCTACGCGATAGCATAGCTAACCTCATTCTGCGATACAACCTCGAGACAAGTCGGGACAAGACCAGGTCAGTGGCCGGGAAATGTTGCCTGTTTTATGCAAACACACAGATCAGCTACATTATATTGAGCAGAAATGATCGCCATATCAGCAGCGGACACTGTATTAGCAGCGTATTAGATGGTATTTTGTAGAGGGACAGTCTTATTGTTTTTTGGAAAGGCTGGTAGCTCGTTAGCGTAGCTTGGCTAAAGGGTGGGCTATGATATCAAATGAATAGGTGCAGTATTATTGCGAGTTACAACACATATATCATTTTTTGCGGTGTCATTACCTACGGAGTTAGTTTGTTATTGATAGAACTAATAACGTTTGTTTGGTTGCTAACGACTCAAGGCTAACGTTAGCGGATAAACGTTAGCGCAGGTTGTGACGCTAGTCGTGTAGCTTTGGCTAATAAAAATGTCAGTTTACGATGCATTAACTTTAGTTCAATTGGATATTTATTATGATTTGGTATTGAAGCACAATCAACCCTGCTTTGTCTGTATTGCCAGCGTCTGTAAATAGACGTCGCATGATGGCAAGTTGGCTTAACGTTACACCTATGCTACTCAACCGGTTTGCGGTAACGTTAATATGCACCGGGCCTGTCTCTCCACCGCCATTTTGTTTTGTTCTCTATAATAAAATATCTTTTTCCTTTCGTTTATCCTGTGTTTTTTATTAACGAGCAATAGATGAGTCAACGTTCCACAGAAACTGCCGTTTGCCGTGTCAGTGTGTGTGATTCAAACCGTAGCAGCTGGAGTGGTTGAAGAGCTACAAGCTAGTGTTACCGCAAGGAGTTGAAAATGCATTATGAAACATCAACGCAGTCCCCCTCCCAACGCGAACACGGAGGCCCCGTGTTAGCCAGCTAGCGCCAGCTCTACAAGAAACATGTCTTGAGTTTGGGTAGTCTCATCAAATTTGTTTTTTTTTAAAAATTTTATTTGTAATGTCTCAATTCTGGTTGCTACTGTCGTCACTACCAGCTGATGTTCCCCGGACACCATCGTGCGTACGTGCTCATAGCTCATCGTTAGCTGTAGCGTTACAAGGCCCCTTTTTGTGGTATACGTTGCTGCATTTATGGCTTGGTAGTGAAGCTGCTGGCCCCAGTTAATCCCCATACAACATGTAGTTGGCCAGCCATCCCACGACCTAATTTTCTAATCTCATCTGGCTATCGAGACACGGCGCAGTGCTGCTGCTCGGTAGTCCCTCTCGTGTAAAACCGCTGGGTTGTTTTGTGTTATTTATTTTCTGCAGTGTGGTGTTATTGCAAACAGCGTGGATCATTGTGGCATTGTAAGGATTATCAGTGCGCTGTACAAGGGTATTGGCTTCACATTTAACAGTGTATTTCTACTTTTTTTTTGATTGAGATTTGTATTAATCCCCGTTTGTTTCACGTTGTTTTGCTCAACAAAGGTACACCACTGTTTGTCATGGTAGAGCCTTGTTGCAGCCATCAATTCAGGTAGACTAATGGAGCTATCATGACTAGAGTTTCCATCAGTTCTTCTTCTACCTTTTTATTAAACTATACTCGGTGTTGTTATGATACAGAACAATTTAACAACAAGCTGTTGCTCTAAAGTCTTTGTTGAGCTCTAAAATTGTTCTTCTGGTCATGGACCATTTGGCTCGCATCATTTCACCAATTCATTCAGAGCCAGTGAATGAAATGACTAATGTTACTTGTAGCACAATAATCTTCAGGAGAATCATCTCTCCTCACTAATTGTGCCTAATAGGAGCTGGGTGGAGTGAGGGGCAGCAGTTCAACCTGCTGGATACAGCCAAATCATTCTGAATTGGACAGATGTCAACACAGTGTGTTTTATTGATGTGCACTAAAATGAGTTCAAGCTAAAGGCCTGGCAGTTGCCATGGAGCCAACCATGTCTCAAGGCAAGGCATAGAAGAATATCATTTATAATGCGTTGCCATAGAAACCCTGCTTCTGCTTTTTTTTTTCCCTTTCTTTTGTACAGTTTTTCTGTTATAATGTGTAAAGTGTATAGTTTTTCCGAGTAGAATTTACACTGGCATGTTGCCGAATATGCCCTAGTGACAATTTGTGTAATATCCTACACTAAACCACTTGTCCACCTGCTAAAAAGCTGGGGTAGAACCAGATATTTTTCAGTGGACAGATTCACTGCCTTGGTAATTCTTGCATGCCACATAAAAATGTCATTGTGTGTGAGAATTATGCCGTATAGGTCAGTACAGCAGTAGGTAAACAGTGAAAGCAACATGGGTGGGACAAGAAAATGGGCGTGTGTAACAACAGGCCATCCCCAAATACCCCCTGGCCTTTAGGTAGTTGTTGACGGAGCTTAACATAACTTTACATCTCTGCATATTTCTTCTGATATATGTTTTAGTTTAATGTGCTGCATCATTATTGTGGTCCAGGCACTTTCATCTCTGTGTAGTGCAAATAATAAAAAATTGCTCCTGAGCCCCGCGGAAAAAAGCCTGCTGTGAAGCGACTTTATAATGATCTAAGGGCAGGCGCGCAAACTCATCTGACTTTTCTAATGCCTGCAACACAATTCCTAATGTAATACATGATTGCTGATGTTTTGTAAAGGTTGGCCAGTTTACCTAAGGAGTCAGACCCATGGGATCCTACACAAGCAATTATTTTCCTTATATTTATCGATTGTCTGATTTAAAAAATTATCTTCTGGAAAAAATATAATGAAAAAGTTACTTAACTTACCAAGATGTTGCAGGTGGGTTGATGATTGGATATATGAGATATCTACTAATGTAACCTAGTGGGGCTTTTGCCTTACTCCAGCCACATTGCTAGTTTTATTTTGGTGTAGATTCTGCATATTGTTTGAGTTGGTAATGAACTTCCTAATATCCTTTCTTGGAAGCTGTGTTGTTGTGTTGGCTCAGCAGGCCTGCAGCAAGCAAAAATGTCTTCACCAAATTGGCAAATATTGAAAATAACTCCAACAGTTAATTATTAAAATGTACAAAAATAAGTTGTTTTTATAGAAGTTTATTATAGGTAAATGTTTGAAGTATTCTGGTTTCAAAATGTTCTTTTTTAGCTGTTCTTTTCCATCCATTTAACTTGTAAATGCATATAATTAAATCTGGGGCCATGAATAATCATTGTAGAAATAGTTCATGCACAACGTATAGACATTTGTTTAGTTTAATTGATTAGTTAGTTTTGATGTGATTTACTGTGGGCACAAGAGGGGAAAAAAACAATTAAAAAATAGGGTCATATTTCATCTGTGAGATGGAGGACAAAAATCATGCCTGAAAAGCCTCAGAAAACAGTGTTGTTTCGATTAGCATTAAGTCTTATTACAGAAGAGATTTGGAGCCCTGTAAAAAGTGAAGCTGCAACACCTGAGTGAAAGTAGTCGCAAATGAATGTCTTGCAATATATCACGTTTCACAGAACCGCCTGTGTGGTGATAATGTTGTATTGTAACTTATTATTCGAGTACTTAATCATACCACCACACACACACATCAAGCTGAATCGCCACTGCAGTCAAATCCCATATTTGACTCCGCTGGATCACAGCACATGTGGATATTTTGATTTGCGGACAATTGTTGTCTGCGTCAGCTGTTATGAATACGTGCTTGTGTGCACTCAGTACATTTACTCTCATTTTCTGTGCATACCTGGTGTCAAATCTCTGTCTCTCTGTCTCTCCCCCAGTCTCAGGGCTCACCATACTCAATGAGCGGACAGCGCAATGTCAGAGCGCTCTGGGCAAACTGCAAAGGGGAAGGAAGGCAAAACCAAGTATGCGTCTCTCAACCTGTTTGATACATACAAAGGAAAGAGCCTTGAAACACAAAAACCTGTTGGTGAGTATCTTGCTTCTGTTATACCCAAGCTTTTGTTGTATGTCACAACTTACTGTACCTCTGGTGTAATGGATTTGCCATGCTATCTGGGGTATTCACTTTTTAAATCACTTGACCGCCAGGGTCTCTTTAAATTCTACTAGATGGTTTTGTTTTGCTGCTACCTGTAATGATGTAACACTTGTGGCGTTATTTATCAGATATAGCTTAAAGATGCAGATCTGCAGTTGGCGTTGTGATTAAGTGGGCCTGGCTGTGCTGCGTTGTCTCCTCTCACCGAGTGCTTGAACTTTGATGCATTAGCCTACTGTCTCCCTAATGACTCTGGTGCCTCCGATTTCCAATACAGGAAGTGGATGATATGCTTCATCTCTCAACTGCCTGCCAACCTGATTTTGCTGATACTGTTAATATTATTCAGGGATATGGGATGTTTACCTTCATTATTTATAGGCTTTTACATCTGTCTTGTAGAGGGTTGCCTATTAGACTGATGCACAACTGTATAGACAGAAATTATGCATAGCCCAGAGGGTGAAGGGCTCCTGAGCCTCGTCGTGTCAGCTGAGTCTCGAAGCCACTGAGCCTGACCTGAGACAGAGGCTTACTTGTGGACGCTGTTTGACTTCTGTGCTGAGTCCCCAGTCTATGTTTTATTCAGAAGCTCCCCACTAGATCTAAGCAGCTGTCCCCGTTTCCAAACTACATACTTCCCCCTCCTACATAGTGAAGCCATGCACTGCTGTGGATTCTCCCAGCCTCAAGGAAACAAATGAGGGATTATTATTCAGCACAGCTTCACTTTTCAGAATCGGAAGGCTTTTCCATGCGTCTGTGAACATCAATATTCTAATACTTCTCTACAAACTGTAAGTGAAGTGGGTTTTAATGACAACTAAATGTTCCTCAATCATCAGACTGAAATTAGCAAGCCTCTAGCCTTGTTGGTTGTTCAGAATCCTAATTGTATATCTAGCAAAGTAGGCAGCAAACCAAGCATCAGCCTGTCATCAGGCCCCTCCTTACATCCAGTAGATTTAATTGGTGTCAGGTTTCCGTGGTCCATCTGTGCTAATGACCTCCTTTCTCTTCCCCATATCAGTTCCCCCCCGCCATGGCCTGCAGTCTCTTGGTAAAGTTGCCTCCGCACGGCGTATGCCACCCCCTGCCAACCTGCCCAGTCTGAAGGCAGAGAACAAAGGCAACGATCCCAACGTCTCGCTCGTTCCCAAAGACGGCACAGGATGGGCAAGCAAACCGGAACCAGCAGACCCAAAGAGGCAAGTAGCTCCCATCCCCCCCAACATATCAATTTTAGGCTGTTACAATTACTCCAAATGTAGATGTGCATTCAGATCTCAACAAGAAGAAGAGAAACATACATTTTGGAATGTTACTGTGAGAAGTTGTTTTATGTTAATTATCCAGACACCAAACTGTGATATTTTCTGACTGTTGTTTGTTTTTCTTTGTTGCCTGGTGCGGTCGCTTGTTTCACCATGTCTAATATCTGTTTCCCCTGACTTTATTCTTTCTCTCAGTACCGATGCATTGTCAGCACCGCAGCCGGAACCGCAGCAGCCTGTGGCTTCACAGATGCCTGCACCGACCCGCCCGAGAACCCCGCCGGCTTCAGAGGTACCGACAAACACAGTAAGGAAACTGCAAAATCATCTTCTGAGTTAATAATGTGCTTGGAGATTTATGGAAGCCGTTGTTGACATGTATCATATGGTATTTGTCTCTTTGTGTGTGTTGCCTCCTCAGGCTCTGGCCCCAGCTTCAACCCAGGCCGTAGGGGCAAGGTCCTGGGCACAGGCCAGTGTTACACATGGAACACAAGGGGATGGTGAGTCTTTGTATTTGTATTTCTCGCACATTTCTCTGGAATAAGCTTTTTGTTACACATGTGTGATGCACTCTGCAAAACCATTCTCCCCTTGTCTTCTCTTTTTACAGGTGGAAAGGGATCAAACCTACCGTCGCCATTCTCTCGCGAGGAATTTCCCACCCTGCAGGCGGCTGGCGACCAGGACAGAGCTGGCAGAGAACAGGGCACTGCAGATCAGTGGTATGGGCCAGGACCAAGCCTCCGCCCCCAGAGTGAGTGATGTCTACTTAATATCCAATAATTGACCAACCAACTCTTTTATTAAGTTGGTGGTGGTGAGACACGTTTTTAGGAGGAGAGCTTCTTCTACTTGCAGTATTTATTATGTTACAGACTACAGATTTTGGCTAGTGAAGTTGATAACATAAGGCAACAGAGCAGCTCATCAGATAGTTTGAGAGCTATCTTCCTATTAATTATTCATTTGCATTATGCATTGTTTTGATTATTTTCTTTATTCTTTGGCTTGTGTTGTAGTGTGCTTGTTAAATTAATAATTTAAAATAAATGTAATTAGGAACTAAGGAAAAATAAAAAGATATTTTCTCATTTATTAACTCAAAAAACTTGAATCCATTCATATCATTAGGTACTCCAGACGTTGGTCTTATGTTGAAAGGATGTGTTATCTCTAAAGTAATGTATACCATTAAAGACCATAAACCATACTGATCGCTCTGTCCTCCCTTGTGTTCAATGTCCTCAGACGTTACAAGCTGGCGGGACGGTGGGGGCCGAGCCCTGGCGCCCACCCTGTCTGGGGAGGGGGCAGCAGAGGGTGGCAGTGGTGGGGCTCTGGTGATGGATGGGGCAGCTGGGGTCCCGCCTCAGAACTCCCAATCCCACGGGCCACCTAGGAACCCTCCCGCAGGCAGCCCCGCCTTGCCCCTGCCCCAGCCCCCCGTTGGGCCAGGGTTCCCCCAATACCGAGGGATCATGCCTCCATTCGTAAGTTTGCTTTTCTCTGTTTGATTTCAGGCATATATTATAGCATTTCTTTTCACTTTATATATTTAAAAAAATTTTAATAGCTACACAACTGTCACACAATGCCTTTTCACAGCTCATTTCAATATTGTAACGTTTTTTTATGCAGATGGAGTGCAGAATTACAAGTGCTACACTTTCTTGTGACAATTTTTGTTTTAAAGTGCTTCCTGTATAGTTTTAGACTACTACAGCTACTTTTAGAATAAACAACTGGAATTTGAACTGGATCTGTTTTTTCTTTCTAGATGTATCCTCCCTATCTGCCCTTTCCGGCCCCCTATGGCCCTCAGGCACCCTACAGGTACCCGCCACCTGGGGAAGGGCCTGCTCCAAGGTATGTTCAGTGTTGGAGCTAGTATTGTTGTACTTTTTAACATTTTATTCACCTGTTTTTCAGTAAGGGAAAAAAAGAGGGCTCACAATTTAGCTTAATTTCTAATTAAATCACAATTGTTTTGCCATTTTGGGCCATGCTTTTTTCTGCATCTTTATCATATCAGTGACAAAGAACCCCCTTCCCTTCCTCTTTTAGGTTCGCTCGTGCGCAAGGTGGTCCTGACAGCAGGCCTCAGGGCGGCCCACGTGATTCAGGTGGAGAGGTGGTGAAGCGACCCTCTATCCTAAAGCAGGACGACCTGAAGGAGCTAGACGAGCTGGACCACGACGGAGACGAAGGCTGGGCAGGTCAAAAGATGCTCATTCTTAAATATACAACTAATCTGTAAATAGGGATGGCTATGGAGAACCTGATCTGATTTGGAAACGGTTCCAAATGTATAAAAAAAAAACAAATCTCCAGTGATGTAAAACTAAAAGAATGTAGAAAATGGCTAAATCCCAAATCTTGAAGTATTTGGTTATGTATATGTAAAAAATATATTAATACATTTGATGCAACAACACAACAAATTTAAAAAAAAAAAAGAATCATATTGCATCATTTGTAAATCTTTGCTCAAAGATAGTTTTTTCATTCATGTTTATATATTTAATTTGTGCTTATGAGTACAACTGTTCATTAATTTAGAGAGCAGCTATAGAGAACTAGCAATGGAGAGGCTTTCATTTTTGTAGCTGTTTTATATAGGGTGTGTCCAGCCCCATTAGATTTTTGATAAAGTATTCTAATGCATGGCATGTTGATTTAGTGCTTATGCTACTAAATGATTAAGGAGCTGATGACACAGTGGTACTGGGTGAGACTGATGCTTTCTGGCGTTGCAGGTGTGTCTGCATATCATATTTCCTGCTGATCCAAGCAGAGGGGTTCCAGTCACTACATCGGTCTGCCAGCTCACAGGAGGGAGGGAGGGAGGGAGGGGGAAAGGAGGATTGAGTTTTATTGAAGTGAAGGATGATGAGTAATGTGCCAGTGGACTGAATGCATGTTTGCTACAAACATGGTTCTGATGTATTCGTATGTACAATTTTTGGTTTAATAGGGGCTCATGAGGAGATCGATTACTCTGCCAAGTTGAAGTTCAGCGATGATGAAGGAGATGAGGAGGGAGAAGAGGAGAGAACGGAGAGCAAGAATGACTTGCGGTATGTGGCCAAGTACATTCAGTGTGTGTGAACTAAACTATAACAATACTTTTTTTTTTTTTTTTTTTTTTGCTATAATTTGTTTAAATAACTTGCATTTTTTTCTGTTTTCCTTAGTGAGCAGCAGAGGTCCCAGGATGCCCCCCCTGCAACCTCTCGCTCTCGAGCCTCGGACAGCGGCGGAGACACCCGCCGCACCCCTCCCACTAATGCTGACAATGGCCCCCAACCCCCCTCCAGTAAGCCAGGATGGGCCGAGGAGGGAGGCAGTGGCTGGGGCGGTCAGGGAGCACCACCCAACTACCAGGTAGTGTGCTGAACAGCGGCAATAAGGGATTGCCCAGACAGGCCATACTCAAGCTGTGAAAAGATGGAAAGTCCAAATTTTACAATATAGGACATTTTGTGAAAGACTTGCGGGCAGAGATGTGTTAGTGTGTGTGTGTGTGTGTGTGTCTGTCTGTGTGTGTGTGTCTGTGTGTCTGTGTGTGTGTGTGTGTCAGTGTAGATTATTGTGGTGGAGCATGGCTAAATGAGTCTGCCTGTATACAGGGGCGCAGGCCTGGACTGGGTGGTCCCCGGGAGCAGCCCTCCCCCCCACCTGGGCCGCTCCTCGGACAGGGGGCCTACTCCTTTTACCGAGAGGTAGACATCCGGATAAGGCCTCATAGACAAATCATTTCTTTCATAACTCATCATCCGCCCACAGATCTTATGTCATATAGTCATTATAAATCATCTTTAGTTTTAAGTTAGCTTTTTTTTTACTTAAGTTTTATTACAGTTGGATGTAATCATTGGTAGACATTTTTCTCAACAAGATTCCAATGATGTCATATATATTGTTGAGAACTGCATAATAGAGCTTCATATTTGTTCTAATGCACTCTGTTCAGGACCGCCCCCACAACCAGGGTGCCCCTCTAGGCCCTGGAAAACCTGGCCCCACCCAGCACCAGCCAGCAGCAGGAGGCCCTAGCCCTCCTTCCCAGCCTGGCCTGCTGGTCCATGGGGCCCAGGGGGAGGATGAGGATGAGACTTGGCGTCAGCGCAGGAAGCAGTCCTCTACTGAGATCTCTGCCGCTGTGGAGCGAGCCCGTCGACGCCGTGAGGAGGAGGAACGTAGGATGGAGGAGGAGAGACGTGCTGCCTGTGCCGAGAAGCTGAAGAGGCTGGATGAGAAGCAGCAACAGCAGCAGGGCAGCAATGTGGGAGGTAGTGGCGGCAACAGTAAATCCCCCAGCCTTGATGGAAACTTGACAGCTGCCACAGGAGGCAGCCCTAGTCCATCTATGTCAGCCTCTGCCTCCTCCCCCAACATCAGCCAGCCCCCATCCCCATGTGTAGACACCGAGGAGCCTCCGGTGCTGGCTGTGCAGCCGGGGACAGGTCCTGGAGTCAGTGACAGACAGCGAGCCAGCAGCAACAGCAGCTATGACTCCGGCGCAGGTGAGTTTACACATGATCAGTGATGACTGGTCTGAATCATTTGGATCATTAACATCTGTTTTCTCAACATCCGATGTGTTAAATATGACAGTTCAAATAAATCTTCCACCTCCTTGATTAAAGCCCTTTATTCAACCCAACAACCTTCTTTCCTGGTTCAGATACCCAACAGTGTCCCCAGCCTGCTGTGTCACAGCCACAGCAGCCCACCCTGGAGGTACCTTTACCAGGAGAGACTAAGGAGGAGACCATTGGCAGTCCTCGCATTCGTGCAGGAAGTGGAGGTGAAAGAGGAGTCGACCCAGTAAAGATTGAGAATATCGGAGGAGGAGCAGGTCGTCAAGCCGGTGGTCCCCCTGGCCAGGGTTACTCAAAGTACCAGAAGTCTCTTCCACCTCGTTTTCAGAGGCAGCAGCAGGTTAGCATTTGTTTTTGTCTTTTGTCATAATTACAGGTGTTGCTCGATCTTTGAATCCTAAATGTGTTTGGTTCTCTGTTATATTCAGACTAAACCCCAAGATTAAACCCCAAGTGGTTTAATGATGACCACTTATCAAGGAATTGCCAGCATTCCACAAGGAATTCTTTGTGCATTATGGATTTTTGATATTCAAATAATACAGCATCCTTACCAAAACATTTGGGACGTAAGAAATGGCATTATAATATTGATTTTCATTGTCACTGCATAGACCTGTCAAAGTACTGATCAAGTTATTTTGGAAACAGTTGCTCCATGATTAAGGCAGTTTTTATGCCCATTCACAACTACTAAAAGGTGACCACTTCAGTTGACATAGGTACACTTGTGTCCTCTCTAAATCTAGATAAATAATAGGCAGATGCCAAAGGACATTCAGAAAAAATAACCACAAAATTATGTAAAAGGAGCTCGGTACCAATGCTGGCATGACTTTATGCATAAATCCTCTTAATGATTCTGTTCTTTAACAACCCGAATGCTATGCTTTTATTTTTACATAATTTCTCTTTAGGAGCAGCTGCTGAAGCAGCAGCAGCAGTGGCAGCAGCAGCAGCAGCAACAGCAGCACAGCCAGGCATCCCAGAGCCAGCTGTCCCCCCAGCCCCAGCCTCCACAGGGTCCTTCACCAGGTTCAACACCCCAACCAGGGCCTGGACCTAAGCAAGGTGGACCACTATATCAACCCAGCAATATGGTTCGACCTCCACCTCTGCCAATGAATTTTGACCCTCGCTGGATGATGATGCCCTACATGGACCCCCGCATGATGCAGGGCCGCCCTCCACCTATGGACTATTATTCAGCCAGCATGCACCCATCTGGTGAGTAGATGTACCATTATCATTGAGATCTGATTCAACGTTTTAAAGATAAATAGTGGGTGAATGGTTAAGTAATTAAATAATACTGTACTGACATATGACATATACATAGAGCATAGTTCTGATTTTAATGTATGGTGGGCCAGTGTAGTGGCTGTCAGGCTGAAGTGATTACTGTAATCGTTTTAACCCTGATAGAGCGCTCATCAATCATGAAGACATTGCAATGTCTGTTTGGAGACTGTTCATTTAAAAAACCCTCCTGTGTCACAGGGCTTATTGGGCGTGAGCGGTCTGATTCGGGGGGATCTGGTTCAGACCCCTTTGACAGGCAGCAACAGCATCCAGGGCACCCTCACCGTGGGACCCCCCCTATGGATCCTAAGCTGGCCTGGGGGCCGGAGGTATTCCCTGGCGGAGGGGAGGGTCGTGGGCTAACCTCCCCACTGAGGCAGAAGCAGGCGTTGGAGGATGACGATGTGGCCAAAGGGCCCAGGTATGGATACAAGTTGGTCTCAGGGGAGATTTAAGCTGAACAGTTTCAAGGTGTTAAACACAACTAATGTATGATGCATAAATCACTGTGATGGAAATTTAGAATTTGACTTTTGTTTGTTTTCCTGCCTTGTAGTGTTTGCTACATTTATTGTATATACTAAGAACAGTATTATGAACTTTTTAATGGGAGAATTTATTGCAGGGCTGTTTAATTGGATTGCATGTGATTGTTTTATGATATGGTGTTCAATCTATATACACACACTGCATAGGCTTTAATTATTATTATTCGGAGTTGGAGAAAAAATATAATTATGTAATTTGGAAGAAGTGTGTTTAATTTATTATTTTGTATTCTTTCGATCTTTGTCTTAGGAGTGACACTCCTCCACACCGCATGCGAGAGGGTGGATTGGGACCCATCCAGCAGCCCAGCTCTAGCTCCGGGACATCCAATCAGACCCCACCACCAGTCGGCACTCAAGTTGGTACCCAGGGCGGCAGCCACCACCCTCATCACTACATGAGTGGGAGGGGCAACTACAGCAACTTCCCTGATCAAGGTGCGAGGATGCCTCCCCATCAGCAGCCGCAAAGGGCTGGTGAAAGGGGAAACCACCCGCATAGCTTCACCCATCAGGATGAAGGGCCCCCTCGAGGATCTCAGCAGGGCCAGATATGGGGAGCCCCACACCCTCATTACGATCGCAACGGTCGTGCAGACCTCCCCCCTGTTGAGAGCAATTCTCACCTCCACCACCATCATAGCCACCACCCTCAGCAGCCTCACTTCCCTCTCCACCCCCATAAGCAAGAGAACAGCCGCGACAGGGTTGTTGAGGCCCCTGCCAAGAAGACAGATTCCTCTCCCCCACTCCACCAACCTTCCCTCTCATCATCATGCTCTTCCTCGGCCTCCTCTACTTCTGCCAGAGAAGATGGCAATGTCAAAATCGCCCTGCATCATCACCCATCACACAGAGAGAGTGAAGCTATCGGGCACAGTCTTGGTGAAAGAGGCAACAGTGGTAGCGCTGGCAGTAGCAGCCATGTGAAACAGGAGAAAACCGGCCCAGCATATGCACCCCATTCCTCTATGACCTCGAGCCCACCTCCCGCTCAACATGGCAGTCATACTCAGCTTCAGCAGCAGCAGCAGCAGCAGCATCCCCATCCAAAGTCAAACCAAAGAGGGGGACGGGAGCACAAGACAGAGACCCAGTGGGGCCCACGGCCTGGCAGCAGTAATACGGGTGGGGGGTCCTCTCATGGTAGAAGGGCCAACAATGCAGGAGGTGGGAACAATTCACGTGGAGGGGACGACTCTTCCAACACTCCATCGGACCACAAACCCTCCAGCCAGACAGGAGGCAGCAATGCCAACAAGAGGGCTGGTCCCATCAAGAAACCAGTGCTGAAAGAGATGAAGAGAGAGGGAGAAGTTGATGGAGGAGAAAAAACAAGCCAAGGCTTTGGGAAAGATAAAGAGCAAGATGGTGGCCAACCCAGCTCCATGAAGCAGGAAGCCTCCTCCATCTCCCAGAACACTTCAGCTCCATCTGGTAAAGAAGAGTCTACCCAGTCAGCCAAACCCAGGAATGGAGGAAAAGATCGGTCCTCTGGAGGAGGTGGGGGAGGGTCAGGCAGAGGGCCCAAAGATGTAGACACCACTTCTTCAGGATTTTCAGGGTCCAGGAGGGACAGAGACCGCTCCTTTGAGAGAGGAGGCGGCACCCCCCACCACCATGGAGTCTCCACCAAAGGCGGCAGAGGCAGTCGTGGACGAGGTGGGGAGTTCTACGGCCGTGGCCGTGGTTACCGGGGCACCTACACGGCCAGTGCTGGACCTAGTGGTGGCAGTCGAGGCAGAATGGGTGGCAGGAGTGGCAGAGACTACCGCTCGTCTGTTTCCGGTGGTCACCACCAAGAGTCCAAGGGCGAGGGGGCTGGCGGCAGGCATGGTCAAGACCGGTCCCAGCACAACCCAGCCAGAGCCAGGAATCGAAGTGAAACCCGCAGTGAGGGTTCAGAGTATGAAGAAATCCCCAAGAGAAGGAGGGAGAGAGGCTCAGAGACAGGCAGTGAGAGTGGTGCAAGTGACCTTGGTCACTCAGACAAGGAAGACCACCAGAAACCCAACACCAAGAATGGCTCTGATAATGCCAACACCACTGGCAGCGGCAACATTTCATCTGCACCATCCAGAGGTTCACAGGCCCGGGTCTTCACCCCCAGGGGTGTGCCCTCAAGGAGGGGCAGGGGTGGAGGTAGTGGAGGAGGAAACATCTACAGGAGTAGTGGCAATGTTGGAGGAACAGCTGGGGGACACAGGGTTGGACCCAGCTCAGCCTCTCACGGTGGGTCCTCCAAGCCATCAGCCTCGGTGCGGAAGCAGCAAGCCCCGGCACAAACCTCTGGGCCCAAAGACTTGAGCCGGGGAGGAAATAGTGGTGAGAAGAAGGACAAGATGGCTGATGGAAGTCAAGCTCAAAGTCAGGGGTCCAATCCCCCTCAGCCATCTTTGTCTGCAGTAACTCCTGTCACTATAGGTTCCACTGAAAATGGAGGGGTTGTAACCCAGCAAGCTTCAACCAACCCTACGTCAAACTCTGGAGGGCCAAATTCAGTCCCTCTTCCTGCTAATCGTGGGTTCCCTCCAGGTGGGTTTGAGCGACCCCCCAGACGTCGGCGTCACGGGCGATCCCAGCATCAGCAGGACAAGCCGCCCCGCTTCCGGAGACTGAAGGAGCGAGAGAATGCCGCACGCATCAACGGAGGAGTGGGGGTCATCGGGGGAGGAAGGCCCTCCTCTCCTTCCCTGAATTCAGTTCAGGACAGTAACGGAGCCCCCATCTCTGCTTCCTTGACAGGCAATGCCCAAAATGCTAACCACAACGCCACACTAACAGCCAACAATAACAGTGGTGGCGGGCATCTCAGCAACGCAAACAGCCACCACCATCACCACTACAACCAGGGCAACGCTGGGCAAACCCACCCCCAGCACCACCACAGCCATGGAGCAAAGTCCCCTGACTTCACCAACCAGAACTCGGACCAGGCCAACGAGGAATGGGAGACCGCCTCCGAGAGCAGCGACTTCACAGAGTTCAGAGACAGGGAGGGAGGAGGGAAGTCATATTCTTCTCACCATCACCACCACCTGGGTAGGGGAGGAGGGGGCAGCGGAGGAGGAGGAGGTGTGGTCGAGCGAGAGATGGCGGGAAAAGAGCCCTCGGCCAATAAAAGAAGCTTTTCAAGCCAGCGTCCTGGCATGGAACGACAGAACCGGCGGGTCAACACTGGAGGAGCGGGAGGTGGAGGGGGAGGAAGAGGCCCACGTGGCCCGCCCGGTGGTGGCTCTGGCGGGCCTGGCAACGGAGGTGGTAACCGTGGGGAGAAGCGGGGCAACTGGCCCTCTCCGAAAAATAGGAAGTGATGGAATATTTCGAACATTTCAGATGAACCCCACCCACGTTAAAAAACCCACCTCTTACATTTTAATCCCTTTTTGATCATTATTTCATGGCTTTATTTCATGTTTGCATCCCTAAACATATTAGTGCATTGTACAGTATATGGAGATGGTATTCACATTCACTTTAGCTACCCCCACCCCGGTCACCTTTTCCCCCCTTGCATCAATCTACTATCTACCGTCCGTTATTGTAAATTTCTCCGTTTGTTCCGTCTTGCTCTCCGTTCAGTTATCCCCCCACAACCCCCCCTCCCCCCCCGTTTACCTTCCCTCAAGAATCTCACCCCCAGTTGGATTTGACAAGCATGTGGTTCTGCAATGGAGGTGCACGTCGTTTTGACAGAAGACATTCACACAGAGCTACACACACACACACACACACACTTGCATTAACAAGCACAATATGACATCTTTTAACATGGAACACATGCAGTCATGTGGGCGAAAAATGAACGTGGGATTAAATTGGCAAAATGTTTGGATTGGGCTAATTTTTATATTTATGTACCTGTGTATATTTCTACCACACTTTGGCCTTTGGTGGTATTCAGTAGTGCAGTTCTGCATTACTTCCCTCACAAAGGGAAAGAGTGCAGCTTCATCTTTTAACAAGAACAATGTACCATAAAATGTTTGTTTTTTTTTTTTTTTCTGTCTTTTTTTTTTTTGGGCCTTGTGTCAGTTCAGTTTCAGCCCCTGAGAAATGTTAGGGGTGTGTGTGTGTTTTCTTCTACAAAGCAGGTCATTAAAAATACCTTTTTACTAAATTTCCCAGTTATTCCTTTCGTTGACTTGTCAGTCTCCTGCAAAGTAGGTCTCTGATTACTGTGATAAGACCCATTGAAGTACTACTGCTCAGTGCTCACCTACACTTACATTGATTTGTCTTTGATATCAATGTCTCTGCTGCTTGTGCAGATAGTGTGATTTTTCTATTTTTTTTTCCCCCCCAGTTGTTGACTTGCTATTGGTTGGTCCTTTTTAGAAAATAAAGGCCTTTTCAGCCTCATCGTAGCATCCTCTTTACCTGCAGTAAAGTTCTGCACACTGCAAAAAGTTTCCCCTCAAGGACAATAGTTTTACTCTCTCTCGATCTCATTCATGAATTTTGTTTACCCTATGAGGACTGTATTGATAGCTTGATGGCTTTATTTTAACAACCATTATTTCCTCAGTGACATCCATTTTTATGGAAACACTTTTTTTCCTCCCTCAAGGTGAAATACCTTTCTATCTTGTTAGGGGAAAATGAGTAATGAAAATGTAGGTCATGATAGAATAAGAAAAGATGTTTGATTTTTCATGAAACTGTTAATGCTTCAATAGGTAATTGAATATGTTCTAATAAGCACTCCTTGTAGTAACAAATCCATGGTTGCTGTTTTTTTTTTTTCTTTCTTTCTTTGTGTTTGTTTTTGGGCAAGTTACATGTGATGCAACAGAACAGGTACTCTGTCTGGGCCCAGAGTACAGAGCTAAGCTGAGTATTGTACTATTACACCTCCTCTGCTGTCGTGCACGCCGCGATGCACTCTGTGCTCATGTGGAGATTCCTCACGCCAAGGAGGACTACCAAGAGCTGCTTGTCCGAGGAAGTATTTTCAAAGTTGTGTGCTCTCGGGATGGCTGTTTCAGTACACGGTGGCAACCCAGAAGCCCAAAACGAATTTAATTCAGGACTATGCTGAAAGGGTGACGAAAAAGAGAAGAAAAAAAAAAGCGTCAACGTGAGTCACCTTTCTACAGTTCACCACACGGTTTCCAAGAAGTCACTCGCAACAAATAATGCTGACATGGAGTGTTCAGGAAATATTTGGATTGATGTAAGATAACACTTGTAAACATAGTTTGTATCACACATTAAAAAGACACAAAATGGCACACAGCTTGAGGAATGACAGGAGCCAACATCCAAGGGTGAACTAAATCGGTATACTCATCTGCATCAATTCTGTCACTGCTGTAAGTTGGGGTTTGTTTGTTTACTGACAACAGTTTGAAGATTGTCTCTGGGATGTTGTGAGTAGGGCATTTGATGATTTGTGTATATGTGTGCGTGTATGTGTGCGCGTGTGTGTAGCATGTGTGCGTTTTCTGGTGTCTGTGTTATAACTCGGGGAAGGGGTGGGGACCAGAGGGTAACGTGAATGGCAAACACTTTCTGCCTTGTTTGCCCACACTTGATTTAACCAATATTATTAAGACAACTCTACTGTTTCTTAAATACATCCACATAGATACATTCAGCCGTGTGTATACGTTCATCATCCAAGTGAAGAACATGCAGTGGAGAACTTCACCAGTTTTTTTGTGTAATTTAAGCATACATTCTTAAGCAGGCAAGCGAAGTTGGACATTATTATTTTTCACTATGACTTCTTGTAAGCATGAACACACACCCATGCGTGCAGCTTGCCTTGCCTGTTACTGGTTTATACATCGATAGCTGTACACTTAACACTGGCTCAAAGAGTCCTTCATCCCTCCTTAACTCTTACTGTTGATGTGCGCATTATTGTATGTACCCATGTTAAAAGAAAACAAAAGTAGTGTATTCCAGAAAATTACTCAAAGATTGTACTATGTTTCCAGCATTACCAAGGTACCTGGAGTGGTTCAAACTGTTTTTAGCATTTATGGTTTTATTAATGGAACCGTAATATACACACATGTATGTATATTGGTATGTATCTAAGTTTTGTCTACCCCAACTTACATTCCCACAAACAAATGTTGCCATTTTTAGTTCAAGGGAGCAATGTACAAGCAGAGAAGTGTCTTATTATAATAAAGTTATACAGAGAAGGCAAAGTTAAATAAACTACTTTTGATTTAATGGAAAATGTAATTGCATTGTCTTATTCTTCTGAGATTAAGTGGAATATTTTATACAGCTTTCACGTGTGCCTCGTTTACACTGCAGACATGTCACAACAGAAAGAGCACAGGTGTGACTAATGACGATTAATGGCGGCTTAAGTCTATGTAGATGTGCCAGGAAGTCATACCGGTGATCCTGTATGACAGTGGCAGCCATAATTAATGTTATTAGTTACACTTATGTTTGACAAAATGTCCTGATGTCTATTTCTTCAAGTAAATACAGTTCTTAACACTTAGCCACAAATCTCATTAGAAGTATCTTAAAACCAAAATTGAGTAATATGCTTGTATATATGTAATACATTACAATCTGTTAGTGGTGGAAAGTAACTAAGTACATTTACTCAATGTACAATTTTGAGGTAATTGTACTTCTGCTCCACTACATTTCAGAGGGAAATATTGTACTTTTTATTCCACTACATTTATTTCACAGCTAAAGTTACTGGTTACTTTTCAGATCAATATTTTATATGTAAAACATATAAGTTGATAAGTTGATATTAGACTCTTCAACAGTATGACATTAAAATGCTACTTACATGTACACCAATCAGTTTTAATACACAAATATATATAAATATACATGTATGATAAATATAATACTCTAAATTTTGCTTTATGAGTACTTTTGATACTTTAAGTACATTTTGCTGACAATACTTTTACTTAAATAAGATTTTGAAAGCAGGACTTTTACTTGTAATTGAGTATTTTTTCATTGTGGTATTGCTACTTTTACTTAAGTAAAAGATCTGAGTACTTCTTCCACCACTGTCTGCTGTCAGCTAGATGACATGAAAACTCAAACATTACATTTAAAGAAGTAGCGGAATGACAGTTGTATGTGGCCAAAAATACAGTGTTACTAATGTTATTAATCAAAGCTTGTATCATTTTTATCATTATCATCTTTATGGAGTACTTGAAGTATAGAGAGGAAAGAGGAAGAAGAAACATCTGTTCAATTTTCTGATTTAGTGTTTACAGTCATTCAAAAAGGCTGCTGAAATACCAAAATCAAAGCTACTTAAAGGACGGGTTCACAATTTGTAAAGTCTGTCTTCAAACAACAGTCAGGAGCCGAAATGAACATTGAAACAGGTTTTTCTTGCTGTAATCATTCCTCCTGTTAATACTGACCATTAGCAAATACCTTCATAATGCACTCCTTCTGTACAGAAATGTATTTAAAAGTTTATCTGAAGTTAATATGAAGCTTCAGCCATCCAAATTAGTAGATATCTTTCAACGTTACAGTCATTTTAGTGCCAAAGTCCGTCTTTTTGTTACTATACTTCCACCGCAGCTCAACAGGGAAACACTGTCCGAGGAAACACAAAGAGGGAATTTGATGCTAAAAAGACTGTAAATGTGGCAAATATCCACTTGATATGACTAACTCAGACTGCTGAAGCCTCATATAAGCTTCAGATAAACTTTTAAATGCATTTTTGCTCAAAATGGCTGGATTTTGTCCCCCCTCACTTACATTGAAAGCACATTTGAAGGAGATCTTTTAATATTCAGTATGAACAGGAGGGATGATTACAGAAGAGGAAAACGTCTTTCAGTGTTCATATGGACACCTGACTGTTGTTTTAAGTTGTTTTAAATATGTAATACTCAAACTAAACGTTGAGTGGCAGCAGCGCACAATCTGCGCTGCATCCTGCCGACGAGACACCAGAGGAAGAAGGAAACCTAGCGGGGGTGAACTGGGAGGTGGTGTCCATCTTATTTACACCCGTGAGATCGCTACATATTTGATCTGCCGGATTTTACAGCAGCTTAAAAGTTGAAAACCGGGTAAGCTGGAAGAAATACTCACCTAACTGTACTACGTTTAAGCGCAGACGCTCAGACTTTCCCAGAAAGCGCCGATCTTCTTCATGAGGCCTGTTTTCCAACGATGCGCCATATTGAATTTCATTTTGGATGCTAGCCGTTAGCGGGTTGTAGCTTAGCGAGCTAACGTTGGCTACATTAACAGTTTGTCGTCGCGTATGACTACACTATATATTTAAAGTTGGATTTATCACTAATAACGCGCGTTTTTAATGGATTCCAGATTATTTTTTCTAATGCAGCGGCAAACTTATAAAACTAAGTGTTGAAAAGATAACGCTGCTAGCCAGTTAGCCTAGCCTTCATCAGGTTTGACCGGTCAGTCACTAATTACTTCTTTATATAGCCAAGTTATTCTTGTGTTGACAGAGTATTATCCTTACACGGTGTTTATTTTGGCCAAAACAAGCTGCAAGCTGAAGGCATTAACATTGAATTTGAGACTGGAAGTTGTTCTCGGACTTGTGTTAATACAGTGTAAATACAGTTGATTTATTTTCTGTATCTTTATGTTTCTAAGGTCTTCAGAGATGAGCAGTTCAGAAGAAGTGTCATGGATCTCCTGGTTCTGTGGCCTGAGGGGGAATGAGTTTTTTTGTGAGGTGAGTTGTCTTATTCTCCTGTACTTTGATCTGTCTTATGTCTAGAGCTGCAACGATTAGTCGATATATGGATTAATTGGTCAACAAGAAGTGAATCGACAACTGTTTTGATAATCAATTGGTTGGTTTTGATTCATTTTTTTAAGAAAGAATATAAGAAGTCTCTGTTTTTAGCTTCGTAAATGTGAATATTTCTGTTTTATTTAGTCAATTACAGTAAAATTAATATATTTAGTTTGTGGACTGTTGGAAACATCTTGGGCTTTGGGAAACAGTGATCAATGTTTTTCACCATTTTATGACATTTTATAGAACAAACGCCTAATCGATTAAAAATAATTGCTACTTGCAGCCCTATCTATATCTATGATATGAAAATAAAGTTAAATTAAAAGCTGGACTTGTTATTTTCTGGCAAAACTTTAAAACGTTCAATCCCACAGTTTTGAGTCCAGCAGAGAAAAACAGTGACTCCAAACGATGAATCAATTTATCAAAATAACTGGTAGTGACTGTACACTTTGTATCACGGTCCTGAACGGATTTCTCCTGCAACTCGGACATTTCCGGCACACATCCGTTCATAAAACCCATTAGGAACTCACTGTAGAGCAGGAAATCTTCTTTGTGACCTGTAAGCTGTGAAAAATCCACTTCAGGCGGCAGTAACAAGTAACAAAAGTAATGAAATACATGACTTATTCCAATAGAGAAGGGCTTCCTCAGTTAAAGTTAATACAAATCATGTAAAATCAAAGATGGCACAGGTAAGTGAGACAGAGTCCTGCAGCATCTTTGATTTTTATGTACTTGCCACTAATAACCTCTTTGACAGATTTGAAAAATGAGAACATATCCTTTGTTATATTCCACAGTAAGTTCTCACCAAATAATCCGTTTTTCTCATCTGATTTTCTGTCTATCAGGTGGATGAAGACTATATCCAAGACAAGTTCAACCTGACGGGGCTCAATGAGCAGGTTCCCCACTACCGTCAGGCGCTCGACATGATCCTGGACCTTGAACCAGGTCTGTATGTTACTTTCATGCCTTGCACATTCTCATATTTAGTTAAGCTCTGGTTACCATCCTAAATGTCGTATCAATGAAGAGCGAGGAGAGAGAAACACTCCAAACACCAGCAGAGAAGCGTTAAGCAACTATAAAACAAATGCTGAGACTAAATGTTGATCTGCATCTTCATGTGCAGCACGGATCACGAGGTCATCAGTGTTCCTCACTTTAACGTCTGCTGTTCTGTTATTTTAAGCACTTTTGCACATGACAGCTAATAAATAAAGTTTAGGAGGGAAATGTGATTTTAGGATTCTTTTGTTTTAAGGGTGTTAAACCTGCCCTGCTTGTGTGCAGGCTGCGTCTCTCCTTTCTTAGATCATTACAAACAACAGATAGCAGGACAGGTTTTTGAAAGTCATTGTTCATTTTCTTCTTGCAAGTCCTCTTCAGGCTTCTTTAGAACTTTTGTTATCTCTGTTTTGTGCTCTTTTAAGGATTCACTGATGTATCACACTTTGAAAACCTCATGTGTCCTGAATAAATAAAAAAGGACTTTCTCTCTGTTGTGCCTCTGGTGTTCCCCGTCCTTCCTGAAATTCTCATTCACTTCTTTCAACTGTCAGAAACAACGTGAACACCAACAATGTTCTCTGTCTTTTTTTTCTTTTCTTTTTTTTAGATGAGGAGCTGGAGGACAATCCCAACCAGAGTGACCTGATAGAGCAGGCAGCTGAGATGCTGTACGGCCTCATTCACGCACGCTACATCCTCACTAACCGAGGCATCGCACAGATGGTAGGCGCCTGCTGCGTCAGCAAAAGCCCCCACCGCTGTCTGCGTTAGGGAAGCTGTTTTTCCATCACCTTTTTTTTTTTCTTCTTCTTGACGAGGTGGAAAGTTATTTACAGCGTGTGAGATGATGGCTGCAAGTTTGAACACTACAGTTGAATTCTGATGCAGTGTAGCAGGAAGAATGGGTCACTTCATATATTCAGAGACGGGGTTATAATGCTGTTGGGAAATAAATAGACCTTTTATTGGCCGTGATTACGTGTTATTTACTCAAGCAAGTGGCTGTCAGATTCAGTTTTCGGTAGCGCTGTACCTCTAAAACGTCACAGGTTTTTGTTGAATTGTTACTTTTTTGACCAAGGTGTCATTAAACAGGAGGTAGACAAACTACCAGGAACTTCCAATATAATAAACTCAAAGGCGAAATCACTGCAGTAGTTAAAAAGCTTATGGTATTCATTTTTCAGTGTCGTGTCGCGGATGTGGCGTGTGGTTCTCTGTGTAGTTGTTCTTGAAGCCGTAATTCGTTGTGTTGTTGTATTGGATTGTTTTGCAAGATGTTTACCTTTTTTTTCCAACCCTTAATAGTTAATATTTGCATTCATTCAAAATGAACCGCAGAGAAATAATCCTTGAAATTAGAGCTGCAGTGATTAATCGATTAGTTGACGGACCGAAAATTAATCGCCAACTCTTTTGATAAATGTCCAAATTCTCTGATTCCAGCTTCTGAAATCTGAATATTTCCTGGTTTGTTTAGTCATATATGACAGTAAACTAAATATCTTTTAGTTATGGACTGTTGATCAGGACAAAAGACGTTTAAGGACGTCACCTTGGGCTTCAGGAAACAGTGATTTTCACAATCTTTGTACATTTTATAGACCAAACAATTAATCATGAAAATAATTGCCAGATGAATCGATAATCTTTCATTTCTTTGTCCATAGCACGGTCCATATTTCCTTTGTACAGTCAAGATTTATATCCCATTTCAAAACTTTTATTATTCCCGTGGAAAAGGCTCCTAGATTCCCTGATGTGGAAAGTCACTGGGCCTCTTACCTGTCACTCTGCATAACCGCCTATCAGTCGCAGCCAATTAGAGTGGGTCATTTCCGGGACTCTTAGTTCACTGAGGCGGCTCTATGATAGTTAAGGAGCAGGTGAGCAGAGGGGCTGAGACTGTTAGTTTCTGGGTTTCTGCAGTTGAAGAGACAGGAGAAGCTGCTTGTTGCTGTGTGTGTGTCCGTGTGTGTCCGTGTGTGTCCGTGTGTGTCCGTGTGTGTCCGTCCAGCTATTTGTAAGTTAATGTGTGTTTAACAATCTGTGTTTATGTTCAGAATGCTCCTCCTCACAGTTTATTTAGTCAATTTTAAATTTAATGTTAATATTACTTTGTTTGTTTCATTATTTATTATTAACTTACTTTCGTTACATTTTTATTCTTCTCCGTTGCGTTTGTGGGAGCAAACTCAGAGACACATTCTTTGTATGCTTGCAAATAAAACAGATTCTAATGAAAATAATCGTTAGTAGCAGCCCTACTTGTAATTGTGGTTTCAGAAGACTTTCAAAAACAAAACAATGTATTTAAAAACTATTGTGTGTCCATGTTCAACCTTGTATTTACATCATGTGATCTTTCCTGTAAACACTCCCAACAGCCCCAACTGACAAAATGTGCTGCCTTTTGTCCTGGCCTAAACTTTTATTATTATTATCATTATTTACTCTTAAAATCTCTTTTCTTCCTTGTAGTTGGAGAAATATCAGCAGGGAGACTTTGGCTATTGTCCCCGGGTGTATTGTGAGAATCAGCCTATGCTTCCTATTGGTGAGTAGATACTATACATTTATTACGGGTGCGAATCGATTCTCGATTCAAAACCCATTCTGAATTGAATGACCATTGAAATACAATATGAAACATAACTGGCAGATAAGATAAATGTTCCACAGCCTTTTTATTTTAAAAAGTTGACTGCATTAATGAATTCATTTGAAAGCATCTTACAGTCTCCTGTCTGTATGTGAATAACAGAATGAGCGGGAGGCAGAGTGCTCCTCTGTGTTATTATTAACGTCATGTCTCCAGCGGTGGAGAGCAGCCTCTCTGCTGCTCCGTTAGCTCCGGGGGAAAGACGTCGCTGTCCAACATGCTGAGCGACTTATTTTCTTCACCTCAGAGTTGGTTTAAGTTGTTTAAGTGCTGCAGTGTGTGTTGGTCAGCCGGTCGCTGCTCCGCTCCGCTAACATTAGTCTCTGGGTGATGGCATAGAAAGTTCACAATATAAAGCAAAGGTAATTATTTAGTAATTAAATCAAAACGCGCTTGGAACCAGAGTAAGACAGAGCACAAGATGGTTTATATAACTGTGAAAAGTTTGTGGTTTCCATGACAGAACTTATTGGTGTCACAGTCTTAATGTTTTGCATGAGGTTTGATGCACGCAAAGATTAGTCAGGAATTATTAGTTAATTAGTTATAATTATCAGTTATTCAGGAATTTAGCTGCAGTCTGTTCTTGGTTTTGCATATGTAAAAACACTACAGCAGTTTATCACTGGCAGACTGTTGTCTTACAGAAATGTCTTTTTATTCATAATGGCCTGTTTTCACTTAATTAGTCATTTTTCACATACTTATTTTTCCTGTTGATTGGAAATATTGTCCTTATTTTTCACTTTTTTCAGTAAGGACAGTATTTTTAGTCTTAAAAGTCTTAATTAAATAATTCTCCCTCATCTGAATATGGAAGAGCAGGTGTAGAAACTAAAATCAAGTTAAGCTAATCTGTCTGCCTGTGACAAACCTCACCAAATCATGTTCTTTGTTTCTGTTCAAATCTAAATTTACATATATATGATGGTAAAAGTGATGCAGAGAAGGGAAAAAAAAGAGTAAGGAACGAGGATGTTTTTGCAATAGCAGTGTCCCAGTGTAAGTTAGTGCTGTCTCTATTGTAGATGTGATATATTAAATTCCTGTCTAAGCCAGTTTCTTCCCTCCTCCTCTTCCTCCACAGGCCTGTCAGACATCCCAGGAGAGGCCATGGTGAAGCTGTACTGCCCCAAGTGTATGGACGTCTACACACCCAAGTCCTCCAGGCACCACCACACAGATGGAGCTTACTTTGGCACTGGCTTCCCCCACATGCTCTTCATGGTTCACCCTGAGTACAGGCCCAAGAGGCCCGCCAATCAGTTTGTCCCAAGGTGAGTGTGGCAGGCTGACATGGACTAATACTGTGTTGCAGAGGAGTATCGCTGCATTTACTTACCTGCTCTGCACCACATTTTGAGTTTTAAGTTGATTTATTTGCACAGGTTAAAATCAAACAAATACAAACAACAAGAAAAAAATCAATGTGCAGGGGGGAGGAAAAAAGCCTAGATAAGCTTATTAATTACCTCAAACCATCAGGGATGAGGGCCCCGCGAGGCTTTGAATAAACTCGAATAATTGCTGCCGAATCTTTGAAGCCAGAAAAAGGTATTCTGGGCAGCCCTAAAAATATGATCCTTATTGATGATCAAAAATACATTTTTTGTTTTTATACTGAACAAAATAAACACCCAAATAATTCAAGTCAGAATCGTGCAGCTGTACAATTTAAGGTTGTGGGTGTTTCCCAATTAGAAAGCCAAAACATGAAGCTGCAGGCTACACGGAGAATAGAGATGAATCCGCTCACTCTTCACGTCATATTATTGCAGAACAATCTGTATTCACGGTGCGATCCGCTCTGACAGTTTGACATATACAGACATGTTTCATGCTGCTGCAGTCTCAGCAAGTTAACCATCCTCCAAATGTGACATCAGCAGTTTTTTTTTTTTAACTGTAAGAAACAGTTTGATTTTGAATGAAGAGGTATTTTAAGTCATGCAGCGTCTGAGTCAAATTTGGAAATTCACACTTGAAGTACCAGTCTGAGCATTACATGTCACAGTCACTTATGGGCGACTCCAGATGGCAGCAAGAGGTAACAGAAAAAAATATGAACTTAAATTCCCAGAAATTATACCACATGACAAGCAAGCGCAAAGAGCTTAGTGATGTTTTCCCACCTGCCATCTGTGATGATTCATACCAACGTGATATGAAAATAGCTGAAACCAATAAATTTATTTATTTATTTTTTTTAAATATCTGATTTAATCATATTTTTAGTCATTTTCAAGCAGAAATGCCAAACATTCTTTAGTTCCTGCTCGTCCTGTGTGAGGGTTTGCTGCATTTCTCTATTTCGATATCGTTTTAAAGTAAACGTCTTTGGGTTTTGGACAGTTGGTCAGACAAAACAATCAATTTTTTAGGCTGATAACACAAACATATTTAAGCTATAAAGTCTGATCACTTGAAAACACTCAAGTATATTTTTTGTCACACCTTTTCCCTGCATCCAATTCCATTCAGTTGTGACGTCTGTATTTGAAGTTGCTATTTGTAGCTTCAGTTGCGAGGCGTATTTTACGTCATGCAGCTGGAATGTTATTTCTTCAAATGCTCAGATGTTTGTCGGCGTCTTCTTTCTCCAGGTTGTACGGGTTCAAGATCCACCCCATGGCCTACCAGCTGCAGCTGCAAGCAGCCTCCAGCTTCAAGAGCCCCGTCAAGGCCATCCGCTAGAAGACAGACGAAGAAGAAGAGGAGGAGGATGGATTTGTAGAAAGTGAGAGAGAGAAGACAGGAAAGAATTATTGTCAGAAGGGGGAGAGGTCACCTGCATTTTACAGAGCTCTTCAGATGTCCCCTCCCCACCCTGAAGACTGTATTATTTTGGTTTAGTTTAGGGCAAATGAAAACAAAAGTGTAAAGATTTTTGAGTGTGAGTGAGACACATGAACGTACAGCCATGATCTCCACCACACACACACACACACACACACGCACACACGTATACACATGCACGCAGCCACACACTTGGGATTCCATGCACGTACCTTACCAAACTCATCAGTGCCAAAAACAGGAGGTGAGGTAAGAGGAAGCTGAACAGTACAGGGGCTCCATGCTGCTGCTTTATGAGCACACTGATGAGGAAATTATTCTATTGTTGGGTGACACTACAGGAACTTTTCCTTGTAAAAAGAGTTTTAATGTCCAGGGCTGTTAGCTGAGAGAGAGAAAGTTGCAAAAAAGTGCAATGTTTGGTCAGTTTTCACCTCTGGCTCTGTGTTTTTTTTTTCCCTGTATTTGGCACAGTTTGGTAAAGAGTGGTGGTAAACCCTCCATCATTGGAAGCCTGCCTCCTCTCCCCGTTAGCCCCCCCCCCTCCTCCTCCCCAGTGCATGTACACTCAGGCTGGCACTCGCAGAGACAGTTTGGACGGGTGTTTTTCTGTATCACTCGTTTGTAAAAAAAAGAAGGAAAAAAATTGGTTGCTGTTTTTGTCTGATGTTTTGTGGTGTTGTTGCTGTTTTCACGCAGCGCAAAGCATTCTGTTAAATTTGCCTTAAGACGCAGCGAAAACACCCAGATGGTGTGACTGTTCTTAGAGTCTTTATTTCTTCTGCTGTTAGAGGACGTGTAATAGAAATAGATCAAACTAACATGAATCGTTCAGACAATTGTAATCAGCCCGTGTCATTTCTCCAGCTGTCTGTGCGCGTGTCAAACAACTGTCTGTATTGGTACCCAAGTGAGAATATAACCTGTGCTACTTTTTTTTTTTCCGAGACCCCTCTGCAGCAGCAGCACCACCACCACCACCACCTTCCCTCATTGCGTCATCTCCCGTAAAGGAATCGTTTTTGGAAATGTGCTTACTTGCTTTCTGGCAGAGAGTTAGAGGAAAAAGATTGATACCACTCATGTCAGTGAGGTAAATAGGAAGCTACTGCTAGCAGCCAGTTAGCTTAGCTTAGCATAAAGACTGGAAACAGCCTGGCTATGTTCACAGGTAACAAAATCCGCCTAACAGCACCTCTAGAGTTCACTAATGAACATGTTTTGTCTTAATCTGTACAAAAACAGACGGATAAAAACAAGTTGCAGTGTTACAGAGTTTGCGCGACTACTTCTTGGCTGGAACCAGCAGAGACTTAAGAAAGTTACTTTGTCCGAGTCAAGGAATAGTTCGGCACATAAACCCTCAAAACACCGCAATGTATCGTTTTTATACTTCAACTCTTGTACAGAATTAACAGACGAGGTATAACGTGTTGATTCGAGGTGCCGGTAGATTGACTCTTGTTGCATTTGGACTAGAGTTGCAACGATTAGTTGAGTAATCAACAGAAAATTAATCTGCAACTATTTTGATAATCGATTAATCTTTTTGAATCTTTTTTTTTTTTTTTTTTTAAGAAAAAAAAAAAGCAAAAATTCTGCAGTTCCAGCTTCTTAAATGGGAATACTTACTGGTTTCTCAGACATTATAGGTTGTACCTTGGGCTTTGGGAAACAGTGATCGACATTTTCCACCATTTTCTGACATTTTATAGATCAAACGACGTATTAATCGATAATGAAAATAATCGTTAGTTGCAGCCTTACTTTGGACAGAGCCAGGCTAGCTAAGCTAACTGTCCTCTGATTTTAGCTTCATATTTAGCGTACAAACACGAGCATGTTTTTAACCTTCTCATCTAACTCTTAAGCGTATTTTCCAAAATGTGGAACTATTTGTTTAACGATTGAGGAGGAGACTCAGAGAAAGAGGAATTTAGACAATCTGAATCCTTTGGCTCACTCCACCACTGCACTGATTCTACTGGTGTCTCTCCACCGCACAGTCTCATTATTTATGTTCAGGTTTAGAGACAAACAGACCACCAGCCGCTTTTTTTTTTTTTTTGTTTCTGAAACATCAGGGCAAATACACAGCTGCCCTCCCTTCACTCCCTCTCCTGTCTACTTTTGAGTTTGTGTGATTGGAATTTTTTGTTTTTGTTTTTTTTTTTTTTTTTTTTGGATTTCATGATACAAGAGAATCTGTATTTATGTGTCCAGATTTTAACTAATGTTTGTCCATGTTGTTGTCGTTGTCTTTCTGCTACTGTGGAAGGGTGAGCAGGATTCAGAATTCTCAATAAACTTCTATTTTCTTTTCATACTTCTTTGTCTTTTATTTACCTGTAAGGCCGCTGTTCCGCCCTCCTCCCACACGGTGTCAGTAGAGAGCTTTTTACTCGGGGGGGGAAAAGCTTCATTTTTCTATCTTTAAATATATCTGAGGCATTACTTAGAGCAGTGCAATTCAAATCTTTAAAAAAGGAAAGGATCACATTACACAGACGTCATTGCATTCTTGTGTTCATGTTTTCGAGCTTTTAGAAAGATTTCCTGTGGTGACAGAGGGGAGAGATGGTCGCTGCTGGGTGTGGCTGCAGTGGCATTTCACATGATTCTGAGTAACAGCATTGGTGGACAAACACAGAAACAAAGACACACCATAGAAGTGCACAGACAAGATCACAAGATCTCAGTCAGGCTTTTGCAATTATCCTTTAATTCACTTTTGATATATGGAGAGAAAAAAAAGTAACAAGTGAGCATAATGCATCTTTAATTTTCAAAATATGCAGTAAATTAGCACGCTGCCCTCCTTAGAAACACCTCGAAATCAAACTATGTTATGGCTTCTTCATGTATGACTCATAAAAACTGTTTTCCCCTTCTTTGCATGGTTGCTGTCTTTGGCATAAATGACTGGCAGGGCTGAGTTGTCTTCATGTGGCCTTACCCTGTCAGTTTTTCCAGAGTGCTCCCTCTGGAAGGAGAAGAGGAGGAGGTTCCTTCATGACTCAGGATAACCTCAAACCACAGCTCGGGAACCAGTCCTTCTCCTCTTCTTCTTCTGGGAACAAACTTTATGAAGAGGAATCCCCTGTTTTTTATGCTTAAGTCTCCTAAAGTTTTTTTTGTAGGAGAGCAGATCATCTTCTGATGTTCTGAAGAATAATGAAAAGGTGTGTGTGTGTGTGGGATTTCACATTTCCACACAAATGTGTCAATAAGGCAGCTCTGAGTTACAATTTGTCAGTTTGGTTGTTCATAGTGTAGTCATGTGAAATGTTCAGCCTCTGTTTTGCCACACCCAGAGGCAATATTACACAGTTTTCCTCTCAAAGAGTTTTAATTTTTGCCTTTTGCAATAGATACAACTATTAAGGAAATATGCCAACCACAAGCTGAGAACACACGCAAAAACACCCTTTAGAATTTTCTCTATATCTGCACGAATAGAAAGTATGTGAACTCTTGCTTTTAGTAATTGGTGTGACCCCCTTTTGCAGCAGCAACTTCAACCAAACATTTTCCTGTAACTGTTTATCAGCCCTGCACATCGGCTTGGAGGAATTTCAGCCCATTCCTCCTTACAGAACAGTCTCAACTTGGAGATGTTGGGGGACTTCCTTGCATGAAATGCCTGCTTCAAGTCATTCCACAGCATTTCTATAGGATTAAGGTCAGGACTTTGACTCAGACATTAACTTTCTCCTGCTCCAACCGTTCTTTGGTAGAGTGACTTGTGTGTTTACGGTCAGTGGGTACGTTTACATGCACACTAATATTCCACTATAACAGCATATTCCGTTTGGATATTCCAAATTAGGGCTTATTCCGAATGTTTCCAATTAAGACGTGGGATATGCCGATATTATTGTTATTGTTATTATTGAGCATTCTTTGGACATGTATACAGTGCATTCAGCATATGTGTCTCACTTGGGGGTTTTTGCTGCAGTTTGCGACACATGGCCTCTTGCCTGTTTACCCCTGTGCAGGCAAAATGACACATGCCGGAGCAGGAAGGCAGACGGAGAGGAATGAGAGGAGAGTGGAGAGCTGTTCAGGGCGGGCTGGAAAAACAGAGCGCGCCTTCTCCATGATGGCGATGGAGGGGATTGCTTATTATCCTGACTGGCAGCCATGGACTGACAGTGACGACTCGGTGTGATGCACCAAAAACACTCAGCAGTGTAGTAAACATCATGGGACAACGTAGGTACTGGATGTGCCTGTAACTATACATTTATATTATCAGTCATATCAATATCACTTATAAATATCAGGCAGCAGCTCACTAATGTTTCCTACCTCGCTGGTTTACTTCACTGCCTGCAGAGATTTTGTGATTCCTGTTCCCACTGGAGCTTAGGAGGAATATTGCCTTTTTTGGAATAAGGGCAAAAACCGGAATATTTTGTGCATGTAAATGTAGTTGTTGTCTCTTTGCATGACCCACTTTCTGTTGAGCTTTAGTTCACGGACGGATACCTTGACGTTTTCCGGTAGAATTTGCAGGAACAGCTCAGAACAAACCATTACACCATCGCCAAACATAACGCTTCTCATTCAAGCCGAAAAAGTACGATTTTGGTCTCATCCGTCCACAGGACATTTTTCCAAACGCCTTCTGGCTTATCCACGTGGTCTTGAGCAAACCGTAGACGGGCAGCAATGTTCTTTTTGGAGAGAAGTGGCTTTCTCGTTGCACCTCTGCCATGCACACCATTGATGTTCAATGTTCTCCTGATGGTGGACGCATGAACATTGACTGTAGCCACTGCAAGAGAGGCCTCGAGTTTCATAGATACCCTGGGGTCTTTTGTGGTCTCCCGGACTATTACACGCCTTGCTCTTGGTGTGATCTTGGGAAAGGTAACAATGGTGTTGGATGTCCTCGTCTATACACGATCTGCCCGACAGTCGACTGGTGGAGTCCAAACTCTTTTGTAACCCTTTCCAGTCTGGTGAGTATCAGCAATTTTTCTTCTAAAGTCCACAGAAATCTACTTTGTTCGAGCTCCAACACACTTCTACAAACCTGTGTTGTGAAGCTCAGACTTGAAAAGTGAAGACCCAGATTTCTCTTCTTTAAATAAGGCGGGGTCTCCCAGACTCACACCTTCAAATGAATTGATAATCCTCCAGGTTCAGATACTTTTGACACAGAGAAATATGTAACATTGGATCATTTTCCTCAATAAATAAATGAACAAGTGTAAGGTTTTTGTCTCATTTGTTTAATTGATGCCTCCTTATCTACTTTTAGGACTTACATGGAAATCTGATCATGTTTTAGGTCACATTTAGGCAGAAATAGAACCAATTCTAAAGGATTCACAAACTTTAAAGCGCCACTATATGTATTAGTGATAGAAAATCTGCCTTTTTGAGGTCTTACTCTTCACAAGTGATGCTTCGATATGTATTTACAAATTCTGATAGAGATTCATCAACCTTGACAAGCTGAAGCTGAAAATCTGGAGAGCTTTACTCCTTGAGTTTTAATGTTTAAACTCTCCTTCTTTGCTCCCTCCTTTTACCACTATTTGGACTTCCCCGTTGACTTAACTGTCATTGCCATGAGTGTTAGAATAAGGATTAGTTTGGCAGCTCTGTTCTCCCACACGCCCTCTTTCCAAGTGACGAGTTGAGAAACACCGAGGATCTGTGTGCAAAAACAATGGTGGCATTTCACCAGGGGCCTCGAGCAGCCTCCCTCTCAACAAAGTATTTTGAAACGACGACTTCTGAAGACGCCGTTTCATAACTTTCCCCCCTCTCCGGCAGGAAATCATGTGCCCCCTTTTTTAAAGTCACACACAGAGATAATTATTAACAAGGCTCACGCAGAGACGACAAACTGACTTATGGGGACAAACGAACTGTGAACATCTTGGTAATTGCTTCACCCATGACTTCACTTGTCAGTCATTCTCTAGAAGCTTTTTGTGCAAGGAAGTTTGCAAACACTTGGAGATAAACAGAGACGCAGAAAAATGCTCAAGGACACACACACGGGGCAAGACGAGACTTGCTTATGTGAATAATTCAACTCATCCAAAGTCGTCCTTGAATTAAGGTTCAATATGCCCAGGCTGCTTCATCACCTCCTCAGTTTGGTCTTGAAACACATAAGAACGTGTATTCATTTGGATAACTGACTCTCAAACTGATGTTTTACTCACCAAGCTGTTCCAACATGTTATCAGGTCAGACCGGCTTCAGGGAGACACACAGTGGTTGCGTCAGTGATAAAATCTGTCATTTCTAGAGGCTAAATGTGTGGTAAACATGTCACTAACTATTTTGAGCCCAAACCTGATTTGGTCTAATCTTGTTTTTAACATTTTTATCAGTGAAATTACATCTGGGAGCGTGTTGTCCCATTCAGATGCAGAAAAAAAATGGACAAACAGTGTTTTCTGCGAGAGTAACAAACTTCTGGAGTAACACAAAGAACTGCACCACATACAGTGTTTTTAAAATGTCCTAATGTGACTTACTGGCAGACTTAATGTGATAAAGCAACATCAGATCAGACTGTTTACGGAGTTTTATACTGGTCTGATTGTACAGTTGGTTTTAGATTGTTAGAACAAAGTGTTGTGATACATTTCACACAGTCTTTTTTTCATTGCAACTTTACTTTGTATTAAAGCTTTTTCATCATCTGTCAGTTTTTATTTGGCGGGATTTGGCGGGAAATTAGCTTTTGAGCTAACTCTGGCCTAAATGAAAAACATACAGTATATTACTTCTCAATAGGGCTGTAACTTATGATTATTTTCATTACTGATTGATCTGCAGATTAAAAAAAAAATATTTTTAATTGACTAATCATTTGGGCTAAAAAAATGTCATAAAATTGTGGAAATTGACCTTTATGATATCCTAAAACCCAATGTGAAGTCTTCAAATTGATTGTTTTTGACAGTCCAAAAACCCCAAAGATATTCAGTTTATGATCAGATAAGACAAAACAATGCAGAAATTTCTCACATTTCAGAAGCTCAAAGAGGGAATAATTGACTTTTTTGCTTGAAAAATGACTAAAGATGAATCAAATATCAAACCGACTCACAAATCGATTACTTGATTAGAGCTGATTAACTTAGCTCTACTTCTTAATTTAAAATCAAAGGAGAAGTTCATTTTTGACCATGGAAACAGCAGCTGACATATAAGCCTCACCACAAGGTCCATTTAGTAGCTAATCTGGAGCTTTCGATGGTATCACACGATCTTCCTCAGCACACAGAATTTGCTCAGTTGTCATGTAATTGTAGATTTTTAGATTTCCATTTTTCTGAGCGCTAAACGGACTTTGTGGTGAGATTGTTTTCTGTCAGCGGCTGTTTTCGAGGTCAATAATCAACTTTCGATCACAGTTTTTATGCCAACATAAACTAAATTTCCTGAGAGATATTTGATTAATTTGGCTTTTGGTAATTATTTCGTTGCATTAAATCTTTTGTATTAGATTGTATAATATGTATAATATAAAGTGTTTTCTCAGTAAATGACTACACATTCAAGAGATTTGAGCTTTTTAAACTTTATACAGATAATACTGGATTGCATTATATCCGCTACCATCTGTGATTTTGTACTGTGTCTTTAAACTAGCTACTTAATAATATCTGAAAATAGAGACCTTGCACAAGAGGCGTGTGATTAAGGGTAACTCTAGATCAGTTATGTTGTGTTCTGGTAATTTGATCAGATTAGTGAGATCATATTTTTTGCTTTAGCTGACAGGAAATACAGATCACATCACCATCGAGCTGCTGCTGGGCGACAATGGATACAAAGGCTGGCTTTTTGTCATTAACTTAAAGGACGGGTTCACAATTTTCAAGTGTGCCTTAAAACAACATTCAGGTGTCCATATAAACACTGAAAGAGGCTTTTCCTCACTGTAATCATTCCTCCTGTTCATACTGGCTATTAAAAGATCCCCTTCAAATGTGCTTTTAATGTAATCCAAAATCCACAGTGTGTTTAGCATCAAATTCCCTCTTTGTGTTTCCCTGCTGAGCTGCGGTTGAAGTATACTAACAAAAAGAGGAACTTTGGCACTAAAAAGACTGCAATGTTGAAAGATATCTACTTGATTTGGCTCATTTGGACGGCTGAAGCTTCATATTAGCTTCAGATAATCTTTTAAATACATTTTTGCACAGAATACAAGGAATATACTTACACTCAACAATGTTGAGGAAGATACACACGGACATACAGTCAAAACAAGGACAAAATGTTTTTTTTTAAAGGAAACATAATCAGTGTGTTGGCAGACTTTCTAGCATGCATTGTGTGAGAGTTAAAACTCTCCAGAGACCCTTCTTTTGGGTAGTTTGAAAAAAAAACGTGCATGGTGGAAACTTTCTGTGAGTCTTTCGCGTGTTAAGATAAGTCACGGCTATTGTAATGAAAACAATGCGAACCGCGATGAAGGTTAGTGTCACATTCAGCCCCGTAACCGTGTACACGTCTGATTTTTACTAACTTCACTGAAAGCACAGCCTTGCATATTGTCTTTATGCCGACTCTAGTACAACAGGAGGTCCTGTTGTACTTAGAGGAGTGCAACAGGAGACAAATAAAGAACTGACTAATCAAACTTAGAAAATGTCAATAGAAGGAAAGTCTGATAAACGTCATTGAGCTTATCTCTAGTTCAGTTAACTTGACTCAGTGAGTTTACTCATGAGACGACTTTGAACTAATTCTTCAACTTGAAAAGATTCAAGCCTGTCTTAAAGGTCAAGTGCCCAAACGATCACTGGCACGTTTTTCTTGCTGTAATCATTCCTGCTGCTCATACTGACCTTTAGAAGATCCGTTTATAATGCACCTTTAATGTAAGTGATGGGGGACAAAATCCACAAGCCTCGTTCTGTACAAAAATGTATTTTAAAGTTTATTTGAAGCTAATATGAAGCATCAGACATCCAAATGAGTCAAATCAAGTCGATATCTTTCAATTTTACAGTCTGAGGTAAATTTTTCCTAAAAGGTCAGTAAGTGTGGCAGACATCCACTTTATTTGACTAACTCAGACGGCTGAAGCCTCATATTATCTTCAGATGAACTTTTAAATGCATTCTTGCTCAAAACGAGGACCGTGGATTTTGCCCGCCATCACTCACAATGTAAGTGCGTTCGGAGAGGATGTTTTAAAGTCAGTTTGAACAGGAGGTAAAGAGGAAAAACCTGTTTCAATGTTTATTCATGTTAATTTGTTCACCTGACTGTTTGAGACTGACTTGAAGAATTGTGAACCCGTCCTTTAAGTTCAGTTAATTGACATTTAAAAGGACAACTAGCGCTTCTAAGTTGAACACGTTTTGTCTAAATATTTCGACAAATCTACTCAAATTTAATCACGCTGTTAAAGTTTCACTTACAGCATCACTGAACTGACCTACACAGTTTTCTTCAAATATCATATTTGATATTTTTTGTCTTTTCCTACCTGTCACTATGTCAGGAGACTTTAGACACACACATTAAATCCTCTATGCCTTTTTCATGTCAAGAACCCCTAAACTGACACAAATTAGACCATGGACCCCCATGAAACCCATGATCAAAACAGTCATGCATCCTGTCACTGTGTTATTTATGGATGGAATTATAGTGAAAATAAATTATTCCCCTTTTTGCTGGGGACTCCCCGGAGCCCACTCAAGGTACCTTGGGTGTCCCCGGACCCCACTTTGAGAACCGCTGCTCTGTGCAGCGTATTGTTTGTTTAAGCTTTAATGTGTTGACTACTGCGTTAGACTGTGATAGACTGAGATACAGTGCCAGTCGCAAGTGTGTGACCTTGTAACTGGTACTGTATCAGTGTGCGAGAAGTGCTGCACCGTGAGGACAAACAGTTATTATCCTTATTTAGTCAGTTATGTCAGTGTCTCTTTTTAGAAAAAAAAAAGAGAGAGACACACAGTCCAGGGTTAATAACATTCATCATGAAAACTGTTTGTTCATTCATTAACTTGATTTGAGTCTGGAATTTTAAATTAACTGATGCAGTTTGTTTTAATCCTAATTCATCCCCCCAAAAAAGCACAAAAACCTCAAAATGGCACTCAAACTTCACATGAATTCCTTTCCACAGATGATTAAAATGGCACAAAGCAACATATAAGTCACTAAAAACAGCAGAAAAAAACACTATAAATCCTTTTAGAGATATTAAAATGACACAACAACATCAGCCTATAATCTTTTCTGAGCACCACACAAACACTTCCCACAGTTTGAGCCTCTTGCTGGAGTGAAATATCCCCTCTACCTGTAAAATCACACAGGTGGGAGAGTTTGAGGGGGGGGGAGGGGGACTGGATTGAAGTCCCGGAAGACCTCCTCTGATTGGATAACGGTGACGTTTGGATGGGAGGTGGAATATTATAAATGCAGCGATGGCGGAAAGAGAAGTTTGTTTTTTGATCGAGAATATAACGGTCTGGTCCGCACAGATAGACAGGCAGGCAGCTTCGAGTCGAGTTTGTTCACTTGTTTTCTTCCCAACATGAACAGAGTTATTCTCCAGCTTGTTGCAGTGGGATTGTGCTTTGCAGTCGGTAAGAAAATACTCTAAATTATGATATATTCTTTTTTTTTTTTTTAAAAATGCATGTTTTCCCGTTATTTAAAAGCGTTTACTTGTAAAACTTTCCTCTATTGGGGTTGGAGAAGTTCATATATCAGAAAGAAAACGGACATAATTCAGCTTTTTCTGCATGAAGTTTGGTGTGTCTGTTTTCATCATAAACAAAATATTCAGATATTATGTGCAGTACTAGTTGGAGTAATTTCCTTGATGATTAAGATGTTACATTTCTAGGTTTTTGCTTCTGCATGGCGCAAAAATTTCCATGATCTAATTCTAAGAAAATAGATGAAAAAATGCGTTTTGCGTCGGATTTTGTCTCCGGATTTTTGTTATTTGTTATATTTTGTTTTTCTTAGCGGGATTTTCACTGTGTGTCCTGTTATTTTTTTTGTTTTTGACGTTTACTGGTTGTGCTCAGTGTTGGAGGCTGCAGAGCTTGGGGCTGTTTTCTAACTGGGTGTGTTCACTCTTTTAATACCAGTGGTGTGTTCACAAGTTTTCAGGGGCAGGCGGGGCCCAAAAACAACAAGTGGGCACCTTTTTTTTTTTTTTTTTTTTTTGAGACAAATATGAGCAGTGATGCACCATGAAATAAAACGTTAAAAAGTGCCCCCAGTTGTTTAGCATAATGTAATATAAATGCACAAAAGTAGCAATACTGTGTTTTGGTTACTGTCATATATTGATACTATCTTTTCCTGCTTTTATTAGCTGGTTTAACTGATTTGACTGCTCCAGATAAGATCATGAACAGTCCTAACATCACATGTTTAGTAATCATATCACCCAAATATCATATTAACAGTGCATAATGCAAACACGCAGGCTCAACAGGTCCAACAGCATCAGTTAGATTTGAAACGGTTCATTTCTATCATCCATGGCGTTCACAATCTCTCAGAGCCCACGCTGATGTTTTCAGTTTGCTTGTTTTGTCCGACCTACAGTCCAAAATCTAAAGATTTTTAATTTACTCTCACATATGGCAAAGAAAAGCAGCAAATCCTCATATTTGAGTTTTCTTTGTCATATACGACCATAAACTGAATAACTTTGAGTTTTAGACTGATGGAAGTCATTTAAAGGCGCCACCTCTGGCTTTGGGAAATTATAACAGGCATTTTCACTCTTATGACACTTAGTAGACAAAACAATTAATTGCTTAATCAAGAAAATAATTTTTAAAGGTTGAAAATGGTCAGTAGTGGCAGCCCCTAAAGTACATTTATGAGTTTAGCTCCAAAAGAGTCAACAAAACGGCATGGGTTAACTGATTCCCACAGACGAACAAAGTAGCTGCAGAGTTTTGCCGTGTTTACTCTGTGTTTCATGTACCAAAGGCTTTACTGTAATACTGTTATTACAGGTTAGGGTGAGGCAGCCTGTTTGTGGTACTAAGAGGTTCTTTTTTTTTTTTTCCCCCAGACGTTATTAAAAGAGTGAATCATGTCCCAACCTGCCAGCCATTGCATGAGAAATTCCTCACCTAGTAATCGTTGAGGCTTTGCCCGTTTCTCAAATTCCACTTCAACAGAATCTCTGCAGACTGGGCGCTGTAAGGGACCGTTTGTTCTTTTGTGTTTTGGGGCTATTGTAGTTTTTTGTTTTTTTTGTTCTCAGCTGCATTGTTTTGGTCTCCTTTTTCTAACCACACCCTTCTTAGCGGGAACTTTATTCCCGTACTTTTTTTCAAGTAACAACTGTGACCTTTAGCTCACTGATCCTTCACGTAAATAGTTGTTTGTGACTGAAGAGTGGTTCACAAATGTAGATAATTATATACTGAGGGTTTTTTTTTCCATGTTCAAGTGACCAGCAGGGATGAATCCTTGTGGGTGGGTTTGTACTCTGGGGAAAAGTGGATGACTTCAGGTGGCGGTCTGGTTGATTTTTGATGTCAACATGTTACAGGCAATTGAAAGGTTTCCCCAAGCACCAGCTGCCCAATAAAGAGACAAAAATATACCTCTGTGCTGCTACTTTTATAGTCAGATGTCAGTAAATTTGTGGAGTTGGGAGAATAGAGAGGTGACATTCATTTGTGTAAGTCACACTTTGATTTTTGGTTTTGTTTTTTGTTTGTTTGCTACATAAATAATATGTAGAAGACATAACTGTCTTCATTTGCACAAAGCACACACACACAATGTGTGCATTGTGAGCTATAATATGCCTCCCATCCACATGCAAATTGAGAGTATTTGCACAACACACCTGCCTGGGTATATTATCTTCACCTTTTGTGCAGGTTGTAGTGTGAGGTTGATGATGATCTCCATTTTGGATCTCACTTTGAAGGCAGTCTTTTAACACTAGCCCTCGTATTACTTTTCTTAAACTTGTTTGCATATTATCTGATGACACAGTGTGGCTGATACTGTAGGAGTCTCACTTCAGCTTTCTGGACATCACGGGATGAGTTGTTGTAGCACATGAGTTTAATTTTGGCCTGTTAGTCACTGTTTTTCTTTCCAGTTGCTCCCCAAAAAGAGCTGTTAAAAAAAAAAAAAAAAAAAAACTTTTTGGTGAATTGGGGATGAAAAGAACTGATTTTTAGCTCTTGAGAGTCTGGAATGAATAAATTCCTGAGTGAGGTAATGTGGACACAAGAACCACTGCCTGTATAAACTAGAAACAAAATACTTTGATAACCTTGGGATGAAAACATTGGTACTATTTCCTCCCAAAGCACGGATCACCAGAGAGGATATTGTACCATATCTAATACATTTAAACTGCAACATCAGAGCTGTATACTCTTCTTATAGTCACTTTATTGTTCCCTTATTCTATTTGATTTTTGCCTCTCTTCCTACATTTTGTGCTGCTTAACTTGCCCTTGTGTTTGTAACTGAAGGTTTTATATCTGTAGTGTCAGTAAAGGGGCAGTAGGGGGCAGCATTAGACTGATACGACACATCCAGGTTTATTAGTAATGTGCCACACCTGAGTACTTCTGGGAGCAAAGAAATCACTACTTATTCCGGGTGAATTAGTGTTTCTTTACTCAAAGCTAAAGAGTATTAACTCACTGTAGTATCCTCACTAAAAAAAAAATGTCATTAATTACAATTTTAATCTGTATCATCAGTTTAGAAGATTTCTTGTTCAGTAATTGCAGTATTTATACATACTTAAGGCATAAACACACAAAGTTCTGACACACATGACTTTACTCAAGTACTGTAACACAACTTGAGGTACTTGAGTATTTACATTTTCTGTTACTTTATACTTTTTCCTCCACTACATTTATTTGACTGCCATAGATACGATCTACCTTCAGGTTTTACATACAAAACATGATCAACTTTGGAAATGCCATAAAATTTTTATGATTTTCTATTAAATCAAACTTTTCTTTTTTTAAATCACTTTATTCATCAACAAATGGCAGTCGGTTGTGTAGCAGAGAAACATAAAACACAAAGCATATGAGCACATCACATGAAGACAAAATACAGAAGTTTAAAAAAATAAGTTAAATTATGAACAAAAATACAAAATTTAAAATATTTTGAATTTGGGTCCTCGAAGGGAACGGTTATAGGCAATAGTTAAAGGACAGTTTCACAACTTTTCAAGTCTGTCTTAAAACAACAGTCAGCTGCCAACATGAACATTGAAACAGGTGTGGCTCATTGTGATCATTCCTCCTGTAGATACTGGCCATTAGAAAATCCCCTTCAAACACTCTTTATAATGTAAGTGATGGAGGACAGAAATGAACAGTCTTTGTTTTGGCACTAAAAAAAACTGTAAGGTTGAAAGATGTTGAATTTATTTGACTAATTTGGGCGACTGAAGCCTCATATTAGCTCCAAATAAACTTATTTGCATGAATGTAGATTTTATCCCCCATCACTTACATTGTAAGTGCATTATGAAGGAATCTCTTAATGACCAGTATGAACAGGAGAAATGATGACCACAAGGAAAAACATGTCAATGTTCATTTGGGCACCTGACTGTTGTTTTTAACAGTATCCGGCAGATTTAGTTTCATCAGTTATTAAAATCTGTAAGTAGAGTTGTGGTTACTGTGACTTCAGGTATTGGACATGTTCAGCACTCAGGACTTCCAGCAACGGTTTTCTCATTTGAAAAACTACGGCTGCTTGTGCTCATGTGTGTCCTTTCTCATGTTCCAGTAGGGTGGTGGCGAGGGGAGGTGACGTAAAAGAGATTTTACGTTCCACATGAGATGAATGTTCCCAGTAGCAAGAAAAACAGCTTTTTTTTGACTTTCATGTCACATTGTACTTGAACTCAGGCAAGAATGAGAAGGATGAGAAGGGTTCTGAAATATCTGCATCGTGACTAATTACCCCTACAAATATGTACTTCTTGAATGTCAATCTCCTTTTGCTATTGTGTATTCTATCAAGTCAGTACCTGTTTTTACATTACATCTCCTAGCCACAGGCTGTTCTGTGGGGGGGGGGATGTGCAGCCATGTAGAGAAAGTGTTGCAATCAAGGGAGGCGAGGACACAACCAATTACACTTCTGCTGCAGTGAACAAACAGTGTGCTTTAATTGAGCATCATTAGCTTTAGCGCTCCCATGTGACTTTGCCTCCAGAGCCGTCTCACCTATGAATTTGTGCTGTCAGGTTGAAAAGGAAGTTTTAAGCAATGC
The DNA here is from genome assembly GCA_038419695.1 of Scomberomorus guttatus. Classification (NCBI taxonomy): domain Eukaryota; kingdom Metazoa; phylum Chordata; class Actinopteri; order Scombriformes; family Scombridae; genus Scomberomorus; species Scomberomorus guttatus. The sequence continues at coordinate 9,304,618 of CM076461.1, forward strand.
AACTTTGTTTGTGTAATTGTTGTTGTGTGTATGAGAGGACTCAATAGTGTGGAGGATCAGGTTGGACTGGTTGGATGCCTCCCAGATAGCTGCGGCGGCGGCGGCGGCAGGGGAGGGGGGGGATTGCAGAGCACAGTCAGCATTGCAGAGCTCTGAGGTGTTTCTAGGAGTGGCAGCAATGAGGTTACATGATGTAGTATTCAGTGTTTTTTAAGAATTGTGTTACTGATTGCTATTGTAGTTAACAGGGTTGTAAAAGCAAGTGAGTCAGATGTTTTGTAGTTATCTTTTTTACAGAGGTACTTTTGGTGGTTTGTTGTTGTCAGATAAACAAACTTTATGCAGAGAGATAAATCTTACTTTTTATCTCACAACAGAGTAAAATGTGAGATTTATTTATATATGAGCAAGAGGATGTAAGGGTTGTCAGAAGTGTCTAAATGGATGGCTCAGCTTGAGCTCGGGTGTAACCGAAACTGGCGGGACAGGGTGTGTACAAAGGCATGGGCGTGTTCTTTATCTCTAAAGTGAAGAGTTGGGATTATCCCACCAGACAGAAGCTGTCCCGCAGGATCTTCTGTCCCATAAAACATCTGTCACATCTTTTTTTTTTAAATTTATTTTTAACCTTCCCAAGAGAAATCCTCCTGTTTGTGGTGGAGTTTAAGTTAGTTTTGGTTGTAATCTCCCAATTCTATACAGCTTCTTAAGTTTGCGCTGGAAAACTGCAGTCAAATATATCCAAAGATCTCAGCACTTTTTTTTTTTTGTGGCTGGATGCAATACACACCCTAAATGGAGGAGTTGCTCAGCTGGAAAAAAAAAATGTGACTGACGATGAGTCAACTTAGCAAACATTGACAATACAGCAGTGAATCCTTTCTCTGTCAAATATATTGTAGATAAATATTGAATCATCCCTCTACTTCAGTTATTGCTTCATCCTGTTAGGTTTTGTGAGTATTCTTCTACATCACTGCTACACCTGTTTTTGTATCATTGTAAACTGAATATATTTTGGGTTTTGGATTGTTGGTTGAATAAAACAAGTAACGTGTATATGTCCCCTCAGGCTCTGAAGTTTTCTGACAGTCGAATAACTGAGAAAACAATTGGCAGATTAAAGGATAATGAAAAAAGTAACACCTGCACACTTCGAGTTTAATCATTAAAGACGACGTTTAAATCCTACAAAACATTTTGACCTGACGAAGAGCCGAGTATGATCAGACGTTGTCCTAACTGATCAAATTTTGTGGCTTATTTTTTTTCATTGATGCTGCTTTCTAATAGCCTTGCACCTATGTAATGTGCGGATAATTATTATTATTATAAATATTTTGTGCAGCAGAATTTAATTGTTTGTTTTCCTACCCCAGTAAACATTTGGCGACCCCTTAGATTCAATCTGCGACCCCTTTTTGGCGTCCTGCCCCTCATGTTGGAACACACTGGATTGAAACATTACTTGTGATGATCGAATATTGTGTGAATTTAAATTTTAAATGTGTAAGAAGCTGGGTAGCTGGGTTTTGGCTTTATTGTCCTCTAAGGCCTGTAATGTGTTTATATTCCAAAAAATCTAATGGGCTTCACTTATTATACTGGTTTAAACTAAATACACGAATCTTGATTAAACAAACAGAAAAAGGGGATCTTCTAGACTTCCAGCCGCTGTATATCCCCTCCCAGCACTTAGTCATATACTCTGCCTCACAAGCACCCACTTAAAGGAGTTCATGGAGTTTGTTTCCTCAAAAGTCTAATAAAAAAAAAAAAAAAATCTGTTTTTTCCATTTGCAGAAAGATTGAATCATCCCTACCAAGGATCATTAGTTTTCTATTTAAAAACGGTGACATGTAAAATCTGTTCTGAACAAAACAATTTCATTTCCATGAATTGTGACTAGCTGAGCCACTTTATCGCTCTGTACGTTTTGTTTGGCGCAATTCCAGGTCTCTCTTTTATAATAACAGAGGCAGGAAGCTTTATTGATTTTAGTATTTTCACTGGAGTTAAAGGAGCAAATAAGATTCACAGGTGCACATTAGGTGTGCTTAATTTCCTGAGAAATTCATTTAATAGCGGCGGATGTTTTGAGTCTCAGTGTGACTCATGAATGTCTGCTGAACCTGCTGATCAACTTATTTACTTAGTATTTACAGCTGTTGTGGCAATTTTGCAATGCCACTCTGATAAAGAGGAACGAGACAAAGATTACTTACAGTCCTCTTATAGTCTCATGTCTGTAACTTATCAGGTTTCTCTTTCCTGGAGAGCATCTTGCAGCTGCTGAGAGGTCGTAGATACATACTGGACACCTTCTCACTTTCTTATCTGCACCTTTTTAAACTTGACTTTTCTGAATCGGTCATTCTCTGTTCACACTCTCTGTGACTAAGACATCTTTCACAGCAGAAGCTCTCTCAGTTAAAGAGAACATGTGAAAATTAACTGTATAAGCAGACGTGCAATAAAAGATATTGAAACTTATGTACTACGTATGTGTAATTTCCCTCACGCGGCTATTTTGTCTGTTTCCAAAACTGTTAAAATGAGTCAAAAGTGATTTTACAAAGGCACAAAAGTCATTTTACTGTCCTGTTATGATTCTTCAAAATTATTTTTATGATATTTGGATCCTAAATGTTTGCACAGAAAGAATTAGTATTATTAGTGCAGCATTTGGGCTTATGTTTTAAGAATTAGACTTAGCAGTAGAATTACGATGTGTAGTAAGAGAATTGAAATATGAACTAAATCAATTTAGTAAATGTTAAGTTTCATAAGTTTAAAGAGTTTCAGGCAAAGTGTTTGAGACTGAATCATAAAAGATGTCGAGCAACTTCAAGGTGAGACCTCGACCACAAAACCTCCTCTGGGCTACAGGTCAAAGGTCATCTTGTTGTCTCATCTCTGATTACTGACTTAGTCGGATTGCCTCTTTAATTGCCAAGTTGCATCACCTGAGTGGATGGTAAACCTGCACTGTTTAAACAGCCTCTGTGCTCAGATAAACATGAGAAGGCGTTTACTGGATACAGACGTATTTATCAGCCTACATTTTAACCGAATTATAGCCTGTTGGTTAATTATACTGTTGGTCCTCTTTCCTCCTTTTTGTCTCTTATCTCCCCCTCCTCCAACTCTCTGTCACTCTCAGGTCAAGCTCTGCAATGCTACAAATGCAAACTTGGCTTTTGGGACGTGTGCATAACCACTAAAACCACATGTGAAAACGGGGAGCAATGCTTCAGCGGTGTCGGAAAAGCAGGTAAGGAGCTCAGGAGGTAAAAATATCACAGATCAACATTTTCCGGAAGAAACTTGTCGTCATCACGTCACATGAAATGAAAAGCTGTGCGGTTTTGAGAATGCAACTGGTGGGGTTTCATCACCTGGTTGAGACATGGGGGATTTTTATAGAGCTGGATTTTAAGTTAGTCCATCAACAAAAACTTTGAGTAATTTATGTCAGTTATGATAAACAGTTGGAATTATTTAGCTAAAAGTAATAAAGATAATAAAGTATTCCTTTTTTTTGCTGGCAACCAGTAGTTTTACGAAGATACAGGTCGCTTATTACTTATGCTGTTATCAATCGAAGATACAATATACCTCATAACCAAAAATGTCTCTAAGGGTTAAACATATATTCTAAACATAATTCCCCCCATTTCCTGGAATTTGTAAATGTGTGTGGCGTTATGTACACCTACAAAAGTGTGAGCGCTATAATTACCTGGGGGGGGGGAAACAGATTGACGCTTAAAATAATCATCAGTTGCTGCTCTAAACCAACTCTCCCCTTTTGTGCCTTTTTTATGCTCGATTTATCAGGTGTTACAGATCACAGAAGTCAGATCTGCATCTTAATGTTCAGAAGATATTTCTAAGTGTTCTTAAAATGGTGATTGCGATCGCTAACGTCTCTCCACTCAACAGATTATTCAAAGAATCCACCGGGTTGCTCAATCTCTCGTCAGTCTGACAGCTCAGATAGCAGCATACATAAAATGTTATGAAAAGTCTATTTTACAAAGTGAATTTTAAGATTTAGGTAGATAATATACTGCAGTGTTGCTGGAGGGTGAATAATTGTTCTGTAACTGGTTTAAAAAATGTTTGAAAATCACCGAAACTGGCGTTATGTCATCTGCAAACAACAGAGCATGCAGTGTATGAGTGCATACCTCTCTGTGTGTGCGCAACTCCATCCAACCAGTTCAGTCAAACACAATGAACAATGAACGCTGACAGTGATCCTCTGTTGCTCCACAGCCGGCTTTGTGGACGTCAAGACCAAGGGCTGTCTAGTAAAGGCTGAGTGCAACCAGACCAAAGACGTGGACTTCCCCTCCAGCAGCTCCAACACCACCATCTACACGATGACCAAGACGTGCTGCGACACCGACCTGTGCAACAAGGCGCCCGGTCTGCCCGGAGCGTCCGCGCTGCCGCTGGCCCTCGCCACCATCACTGCTCTGTTTGTGGGCAACGTCCTGGTTTGACAGATGACAGAAGATGGATGACACAAATACACACAGACACACACACAGAAAACACACACTACCCACACACCGGCACTATATAAGGATTAAATTAAATGCTCTCCACAGGCATGAGCTCTGTAATCATAGAGCTTGTTTTTATTTCCACATGGGTCTTGTGTTTACTGTCCTTCAGGTGTATTGTACTTTATAATTTCACACACGGTGTTGTTGTTGTTTTATAAATTGTCCCTAAAATGTAATTCCCTCTTTTTATTTTTGTATTTTTAGATTTATCAGTAAGTTGCCTCTGCTTCCATTTCACTTTCAGAGAGTTAAAATTAGTTGACAGACAATGTAAAGTGTAAAACAAGTGCATAACACCGACATATGGATGATATAAGAAGTCCACCGCCTGCTTAACAGGCCCTGCAATTACCTTGCGCCACATGAATAAGCAGTATGTTTAGCTTCAGGGCTGTGGGTATGAATCATGTTAGGCATTTCACTGTATGGCTAAATCATTTTTGCAGGTCAAACTAAGTGCCAATATAGCTTAAAGGAATAGTTCGACATTCATTCTTGCTGAGAGTTAAGATCGATACCGCTCATGTCTGTGTGTTAAATATGAATCTACAGTCAGAAGGGCGGTTAGCTTAGCTTAGCATAAAGACTGGAAGTAGGGGGAAACGGCTAGCATGGCGCTGAACAAAGGTTGTTTTTTTTGTTTTTTGTTTTTTAAAGCTCACTTTGTTTGCTTAATCCAGACGAGACAAGTTGTGGATTTTGCACACATTACTCATTAGTGAGCTATTCTGTGAGCTGGTAGGAATTTTTTTTTTTAAACCTCTTGACAGAGCCAGGCTAGCTGGTTGTCCCTGCTTCCAGTCTTTGTGCTAAGCTAAGCTAACCGCCTGCTGGCTGAAACTTTACATTGAACAGACAGATATGAGTTATATCGATCTTCTGTCAGCGGAAGAAGCGCATTTCCTAAAATGTCAAACTAGTTTTTTAATTTATTGCCTTTGACCCAATGTATTGTGACTTTTTTTTTTTTTTTTTGTCATATATTCAAATACCAATATCTAGATTTAAAAGTTGAAGACGTTTCTATTTCAAAACAATACCTATTCATTTGCCAGCCTTTATATTCTCATAATTGCAGTTTATCTAATAAAATGTATAATGTCCCTTCACTAGTGTCTGTGAAAACATTTCTTTTTATTTTGTTTTGCTGTTTTTCCTCTTTTTGACACAAACTGCTCCATCACTTCTGTGTTTAACCTGTTTTTATTTTCAATATTGGTGTCAAGTTCATTCTGCATATTGCTCACAAGCTGTTGGGTAAAGAAGCTCTTGGTTTTTCTTGCTAGTTTTGAATGTGTGTGTGTATATATGGGAAAGAGTTGAAATCAGTCATGATGTTTGCATATATTGAAATGTAATTGAGATCGCAGCAATTAGAAATGTGTCAAGACTGATCACAGGATATTGGCTTGGATTTCCACACAAATCACATGAATGAATAAAGACAATTTAAACCTTTCTGAAGCTGACACTTTCATCATTATTGCTCAAAAGACAATTTTAGACAATTTGAAGAAGACAACGCAATCTTCAAACTGGAGAAAAAGCTGCCTAAATGTCTTGGCTTGTTGCAATCCTGCAGGACTGACTTGTTTTTCAGGTTTCAGTGCCATTAGGGTCATGATTTCAGGTCTTTCACACAGCACACACTCTTCATTACTAAGGTAAGAGGGCATTTTGACTGAAACCTGAGAAGGGCTGCTTACAAGTGAGTAAGAAATGTCTAGCAAATAACCCAGAAGGGGTGTTTTTTTAGAACTGACCTGTCATATGAAGCATTTCCTGAGTCAAACATCTGGTATTTGTGGCCTGGGGGTTTCTTTGATATACAGTCTTGGTCAAGTGTGTGTGTGAGCCAACATGTAATTTGATAACATAAAGTGAATTTGGCATTCCTTCAATCACTGTGACTCATAGAGATGGAAGGTATGTAAATACGAAGACAAAAGACTGGGGGGGGACCCACTGTCTTGTCCTTGTCCCCTCCCTTCACCTGTCACACCAGCTCCTGATAGTATAAAATCCTGGGTTCACCAAACAGGCTCCTCACACAGAATTTAGTCCCTCGGCTAACAAGAATCTTGTCTTTGAGCCAAGAACCAACCAACGCACCAAGATGAACAGGATCCTAATTGGAGTCATCGTAGCCGTTGCATCTTTCATGCTGGGTAAGTTTAAACAACAATCAGGGTTATCAATCAGTGATCACAAATGTAGGTTATTACTTAATGACTAAAGCAAGGTATAAGGGACAAAATATGAACAAAAAGAAAATTCTGGCAATTTTTCTGGAATTGATTGAATTGATTAATGTATTTTTGTAGTTTAATTGTATAGTATGAAGATATTGTTGACAAACAACCAAAAAATGTTTTCACATGGTCCTCAAAGGTCTCTTCAGCAAGAAATCTGGCGGCAACAACTCAAGAGTCAATGAAAAGGGTTGACACTCCTCTTGTTTTGAAGTTTTGTGATTTGAGGAATTTTGACAAATATTAACGTAAAAAAAGACAAATATAACAGGGGAATTAAAGTCTTTATGCACAAATCACTTAATTTGTCCAATACATGCACAGAACTTTGTTTTAGTGTTAATATAAAGTATTTCTGTGAAAAAAATCTACTCCAACTGTATCCCCAGGCTACTTCACCTGAGGTACTTTTAAAGATATTTAAATGAACTAATGAAACTTTTCTGTCTCTGTGCCACATATACTGTAGCAAAAAGTCACAGTTTGGATCTTTCTGAGAAAGACTCTTCAAAGGGTTGTTTCACCCAAATTTGATGTATTTCTCAATTACCCAGTGTTGTTTTTAGACATGTAGATTATTCGGTTTTTAGTAGAAAATAGTCAGAACAAATGAAATTCAGTTCACCTCAATTGAATGGGGGCGGCGGGAAAAATCTCAAAATCTGGATATGAAAAATAAAAACTACCCACATGGCCAGATACCAGTTTTATTTGTGATTTGGGTGAAACTGCAGCCCACCAACTCTTCAGATCTGTAGATTACTGAAAACCCACTGTGAGTCAAAATCTTGACTGCATCCCCATTTAGTAAAAGCTGATTAGCATTTCTTTACACTGGCTGCTTTTAATAACAATGAAGATTTAAATCATATCGCTGAAATCGGTACGATCGTTTTTTTTGATGTTATTTAGAGTTTGGTTGTTTACTTAACTGGGCAGGGTAACGACAGGAGCTCATTGAGCAGCCATTACATCTTGCCTGCACCAGAGAGGAGGGTGTGGCAGACCACAAAGTCCCTAAAACAACGTCTGCTGCATTTGATCATTCATTATGAATGATCAGGACAAAGATCTTTATGACGCATTACTTCCAGTGCTGGTAGCCAAAAAGTGTCTCATTCCAAAACAACATTCACATGAACTCTCACTGTGATAAAATATAGCAAATTAGAGGTAAATAGTAAAGTTACAAATAGTCTGCAAATCAGCTCTAAACACAGTTTGTTCACAGTATGTTCTGATTTCAACTCTTGTTTTCCATTTGTGTGTTTCAGTGGACTCCCTGACTTGCAACAAATGCTCCTTTGGTTTGGTGGGCCTGTGCATCAGCACTTCTAAGGAGACGTGCTCGACCAACACCAGTGTCTGCTTTACTGGAAAAGCAAGTAAGTCCCCTCCAAATAGCCAAAGAGCTCACACCCTTTCCCCTTCAAACATTACATAACCACACGGGCATGATTTCAGTTCAAATCACTCCCAAACACTGACCCCAAGTCACACACATACAGATGAACAAGCACACCCTGATGTTTCCAGCTGCCACACAAGACTAGAAATTAATGTTTCCTTCATACCGATAGTGCAGTCATTACTTTTTTGTCTAAATAGTGCAGTAAATCCAGCATATAAGATCTTTTTTTGTTTTTACGCTAATAGTAACTGTTCCACGGTGAGAAATTACTCCATGACACATCCTGCATGCTGGTTCAAAAGTGAACTTTAAAAGTTAAAAACTTTCATGGTTTCAGGTCAATTAAAAAAAATGAAAGGAAGGAATAAAAGAAGGACAGAGAGAAGCAAAAGATGACTCGTTATATTAATGATTTAATGACCTTATCTCATGTTGAATGTAAAATCTGAATCAGCCGCATCAAATAAATGTAGAAATATTTCCATTTAAAATGCAGTGGATTAACAAATAGATACTAAAGTACCAGTGCCTCCAGACTGTATTTGATAAAATGTTATTTTGCACCTCTGTAAGCCTCAGTGTCAGTCTAACACAACCATTTCTCCTCAGCCTTCCCAAGCCTCACAAGCTTCTCGGGCTTCAACAGCCAAGGCTGCCGGGAGCCCAGCGGCTGCAACATGACCACCAACAGCACGCTGCTGGGTGTCACCTATCAGATGAAAGTGGATTGCTGCTCAACAGACAACTGCAACCCCCTCAGCGGCGCCCCGTCTACCAAGATGACCCTCACCGCCGTCGCTGGTGTAGCCGTCCTGGCTTCCATGTGGGGAAGCATGCTGTAATACACCTAATGCAGCCTGACCCTGCACAGCAAAAACATCTAATTACAATAAAAATAAATAAAAACGCACTATAGCAGGAGCCAGCTGCTGCCAGCTAGTTGTTGTAATAATTTGTCAAGCAGAGTGTTTTATCAAAGCACCGTCCTTTGATCATTTTTATATATATATATTACTATTATTATATATACGCTCATGCACTGTAACACTCTTTACTTTTCATAACTCAGGTCTGATTGTGGATATTTGTCATGTCAGAGTTCAATTTTATGACAAGTTACATAAACCAAAATACAAAACTGAGGTGTTCACATCATGGAAGTCAATCAATGGGATGTTTCAGGGAAACATTGAGATCGTAAAGCTTTCATGGTGTTTTTTGATAAAAGTTTATTTATCCTTTTTTACTACTGTGTGTCTTTACTGGGCAAAACGTTCATGTGAAAATAAAGAAAATCCTCAAAAAAACATCTGTAGTCTCACTTGTTCTGTTTCTAAGTAGTTTAATAGCATCTTTATCTCTTAGAAATATTCTGTTATGAAGTATTACTGAGTATTACTGATTCAACTCCTGCGTCTATAAAATTTGTTGAACGTGAGTCACAGTTTCTCAAAACGTAAAGCCACGGCTCCTGAAACAGTCAGTTCTTAAATAATTAGAGACCAACCAGCACTCCTCTGTGGTATTTTCACTTGTCAGTCAAGCACATAACTCCCCACTTGACATGTAAGATCAACATGATGAACAAATTTCTGTGTTGTTTGTTTTTTAGGAGGTTTTTAACCAGGGTTTGTGGATGAAAAGTGGTACCTTTAATGTTAAGATAGAGGTTTCTTGCACATCACCGTGGTATACAACTATACAACTATATACAACTTAATACAGTAATACAGCTGCTGTATTTAAGGATCTGTCTCATTTCTTTTCTTTATGTATGTATAAAAATGAATTCGTATATGCAGACGTCTAAATTCTAACTATGAAAAAATATATAAACAGTATATATTTTTCAAATCAGTGTAGGACTGCTGTGATTGAGTAGAGTTTATTTAAAAGGCTGGTTCCAAATTTGTGATGTGTTATCATTGCAGGATATGTGACTTTGAATCAAGCTAAATGAAATGCGACACCTATTTTTAAGATAAAATCGCATCTGCACTGCATTTAATTCCTGTGTTTTGATGGTATTGACTTCAGCAATAATAATAATAATGGCAAAACCAACCACTTTTTCTTCTTCTGACCTTATTAAAACCCAATAACAAGAGAAGTGTTGAAGTAGTAACCCTTCTTTCGCCACAAACTGGACAAACTGGACCAAACTAGGAAATGTTTCATGTTGTATATGTTATATGGGCTGTGCATGAACAAATACAGCATATATATTCCTTTTGTTGGTCAAAAAATCATCCACAGACAAAGACACATACAGTAGTGACATTAAGTTTCAGACTCCAGAGAGGTCTAACTCTCTGTTGACCTCTTAAACTCCAATAACAGAAATCCAAATCGACTTATTTGGGATTTGGAAGAGGTAGAGCTGCATAAAAAGTACAGTCAACACTAATCACTGATATATATACCTTATGAAAATCCATTTCATTAAACCGTTTTACTGCTGGGGTCTCTGAGATCCCAAACGGACGTCAAGTGTCATTTTCTATCATCAAAATCATGTTCATAAGAAATTCTCATAAGATTATGAAAAATCATACCAGTTCCCTCAAATTACAAAACACACTGTCAACTGTGTTTTATGGATTAATTTCGTAGAAAGTAGCAGTAATGAAAACTTCAAAGTGAAGTGGGGTTTTTCAGTCATCAGGACATTGTTCCTGGCAAGAGATGTTACTGTTCACTATTTAAAGGTCTTTTTTTTTAATGTTTTGAGCACCACAAGCCAAATTCCATTCACCTTTTAATGTACTGGGTGGAGGCAGCAACAATTAAAATCTGCTTCTCAATGTAGCACAAAAAAACAGGTGTGGCGTTCTGTATGCTTCAAAGTCATGTGTCCTGCATTGAATCACATTTTTTAGATAATATATCCAGTGTTCACCTTGAGAGGTTACAAAACAAACTCTGGGTGTGTACTTGGTGATTACAGGCGGTACGTGTCTAAAAGATAAAAGTGTGACTAAATGGAGTCAGATATTTAAGTCTACTGATTTAACTTTTTCCTTCAGTATGACAGAGATACAAACATTTTTGGATTCACAATTTCCTCCTCTCCTCTCCCACAGTTGAGTCCCTCACCTCACCTGTAACACCTGCAGTCTGAGGTTCCTCGTCATGCCTCAGCGAGGCGCCTGTGAATTGCACCAAAACTCAGTACAGATGCTTCACTGCAGTTGTAAGTGAGCGTAACAGCAGCATTACAAAAACATCCAATAACTAAATCACAACTTCAGTTTTTCCTCTTTTGATATCACAGAGACCTAAAAACAACAAAACAAACATTGATATTTTATTCTCTTTTCACATTTTTATTCACTGAATTTGCCTCCTGTGTTCTGTGTAAATTGCACATTTAAAGCTAACACGTGTTAAACTGCCACTGAACAGGTGTGCTGTGTCAAAAAACAAGTAAAAAGAAATTTAAATTATTCTGTTTTTTAATGGAGACTTTCAATTTCTCCACATGCTGTGAATACTGTTTTAGATGTTTCTGTACTCTAGACTTGATAAAAGAGAAATGCTGATAATATGCACTGGTTAGCATGGAGATCATAAAGTTTAAAGATATTGTATATGCCAAAAAACTATCATCTATCAATAACTGATAACTAAAAATATCAGTATTGACATCAAACCTGAAAAATCTAATCCAAAACATGTCATTTGCTAGAATTATTTATCCTCACTTTGACTGCATGACAGAAAAATCCAAATCTCCACGGTGCCAACTCATTAAATTTTAAATGAACCACCAAACAATGTTCTAATTATTACATTTTTTTCATTTTACTCATTTATTTTACATTTCCTTAATATCTTCTATAAATTATATTTTATAAATTCAGTTTCAAAGCCCTCTCCCCTTTGACGGGACTGTGACCCTGCGAGGAAAAAAAGAAAAAGAAAAAAGTTTATCACATGAAAATTTCACATTGAAATTTTCTGATATCAAATATTGCACATGCAGTAAATGAATGTAACCACATGTAGTTTGGGACATTTCACATGAAAAACATTAACTGCACATGCTTTTTTGGTATAAATATATTCAATATAATCCCAATTTCCCCAATCCCAATTAGATGTAACAAAAAACTATCACATTTTGAGATATTTAGTCTAAAAATATGTAAGAATCAGCCTTCAAAATCCCACGAGTGTAATTGCAGAATGTTTTATGGTTGTAATCAGCTCCAGTAAAAGAAGACTCACATCAAAACATCTCCATCTGCTTCCTCCAGAGTTTAGTGCCGACCTGTTGGATATCCATGAGAGAGGCTGCACAGAGAGCACCAACTGCAAAAATGAGACAGGCTTTATCCTGAATGTAAAATACAACATCACTAAGACCTGCTGCAGCACTGACCTGCGTAACGGAGCCGCTTCTATCCAACTGCTGCTGACTGCAACTCTGGCTGCTGCTCTGGTGGCAGTTTGGAGCCAATAGGGCCTTTAAAGAAGAGGAATAATGAGGGCGTTTTCATTTAAGAATTCCATTAACTTTTTTATCCTTTAATGTGCTTTAAATAATATTTACAGACTGTCAATATCCCCGTGATATATATTGGAGGGGTACTGGCTGCATATGACTCAGCTTTGAGTCTTAACAGCATCATCTGAGGATAAAAGAAAGTCTGCATTTAGTGTACATGCAATGTGTGGTTGTATGCACTTTATATGCTTTTCTATGTAATTCTCATACATTTTAACACCTCATTGATGTTCAATTTATTTCAAAACCCTTTCAGACAGGCATGAGACCCCCCTGTATGCTCAAGTGAAAACCCTCCAGGATCAGTTTAGACTCATTCAGTGCTGATTTTAAGGCCTCTGTAAACCCTAAAATTACAGCAATAAATTATTTCCATTTGTGTAGCTGTGTGTTTATCTGGAACACAACCTCCTATCCCATATGTAAAAATAATATACAGCATGTACCTACAGTATATGCCCATTTCAGTGAGATTGTGCCATATATGATACATATATGGACATATATTGTTGACACATATAAATAAATATAAATATAGGATAGTGTATGTATAACACACATACAGTATGTTTCCCATATGTGTTATACATAAATGTATAAGGCGTGACATAAACATTTATATTTTGTCTCTCAACTTTATTGTACATTTTATCAAACATTTACATATTGGAGTCTTGCCCATTTTGTCATTGTTTGGGATGGGCCAGAGAATTTGGTGACGCATATTAACAAATTTTGAGCAGAAAAAAAGGATTTTTGTTAGAAATTCACCTGTATTAACATAATATTCCTACATTATGTGTTTATTGTGAATGATTTATACGATGGGATATGCAAACGTAATTTCAAGAAGACACTGGGATATGGCATGTGTTAGACAAACAAAGCAGTAGTTAAACAAATAGTTAGACATTTTGGGAAATACGCTTGTTCACTTTTTTGCCGAAAGTTAGATGAAACAATTGATACTACACTCTCATATCTGTATGCTAAATATAAAGCTACAGCTAGCAGCCGGTTAGCTTAGCTTAACATAAAGATTGGAAGCAGAGGGAAACTGCTAGCCTGACCCCTCTGAAAAATCTGCATACAAGCACCTCTTAAGTTCACTAATTAACATGCTTTATTGTGTTTATTTAAAACTGAAGTTTAAAAATGACAAGTTGTGGTTTTATGGGGAGTTATGTGCTTGACTTATGCTAAGCTAACCACCTGCTGGCTGTACTATGTTGTCGATCTTCTTTTAGCCTAACTCTCAGCAAGTTGATTAGGTGCAAATAATGTTTCAGAACTTTTTCATTTAGCACACAGTTCCAGTTCCTTTCCAAAGTCTCATTTATATTATTTCTTTCCATATTTATCTTCAAATATTTGTTCTATTTTATTGTGGACTTTTGAGTTGAGATTATTTTATCAGAAATACTGTTCCCAAGGTCAAAAAAGCACTTCCACACTCATATGTTGTTCTTTCGAACTCCATGTTAAATAGAAAGAATAAAAGGAGTGTTATTGGCTTTAACAAAGAATATTTGTTGAATTACTGTATTATTGACTGAAGCTTTGTTCTCTATTGCAGTTGAAAGCTTTTGAAAATTATTTTGATGTTGGGTTTTCAATAAGTTCACAAAGGTTCAAACATACACAAACACATATATATTCAACTATGTACACATGTCATCCATCATCTCTTTTTCTCTTTATTTAGCTTTTTAACAGACTTCACTCTCATCAAACAAACCTCTGTTGTTTTTTGTTTTGTTTTATTTTGTTTCGCCATATTCAGTGACTAATCCAAGACCCTGCTGGCACACTTGTGGCATAAAAGCAGATGCCCAGATGAGGAGGCTCATTTTAAACTCACCTGGACTGTTGTAGCTCTTTGACTGGGTGGCATCTTGTTATCTGAGCCGATTTCTTTCTCAATAAAACAAACACCTCTGTAAGAACAAGATGAACAAGTTCTTGTGGGTTTGTGCAGCATTGATGGCATTGTTTGTTGCAGGTAAGAGCACCACACAGGTGGCACTAATCTACTGCAGACAGAACTGATAAAACATATTTTATGGTGCAAAATGCAGATTAAAGTATACTTTATCAGTTCATCCTAAATTTCTGTACATTCAGAGCTTAATCATGAAGTCTCAGTTTGCTGCCAGTTTCTGTTTTTGTTACAACTTGTTACCTAATTGTATATGAAGCTGTTCAATACTACATTTTGTATCTACTTAGATCTACTTACGTACCCATCTTACACAAAATGTGATTTTCCAAAATGTCATCATTGATGACATTACACTGATTCAAGACATTTGAGCTATATACTGTGAGGAGGATAGATGACATAATCGTGTTATTAATCATTGTGATTAAGTGTTGGGCTAAAAGTTTAAAATATTAGTCAGTCATATAGACATCAAAGGAGCTCATGTCATTATTGAAGGATGATAAATTGTGCTAAATGTGTCTGTAACTGTCCTTAATTGACCCAACGCTAAAATAATTAGAAGCTGGTCTCCAGCAATAAACAGAAGCAAAGAAACACAAAAAGACAAACATATATATATATATATATATATATATATATATATATATATATAGTGGATATAATGTTTATTTAATCTCTTATTTTTCATTTCAAGTTGTTGTTGAAGTTTATCCTTGTTAGTTTGCTCTTGGTAGCTTTTTTATTGTAATATATTAGTTTTTTATAAAATGTTATCTACATTGTCATGAATATTGTATAATCAAGATAACAATGGCTGTAATCTAACATTATCTGTAGCCATGTTATGTAATTCTCTAAAAAAAAATCTAACCATCAGCCACTTTTTGGCGTTCCCTATGATGGTCATCCTTCTGTCACATTGCAAAAGGTCTTGGACTTCGGGCTTGGCTGCCTAATTATTCTGTAAAGTAAAGATTGGATCAAGGAAGTACTGAACTGTGTCAAGTTTGAGAATATAAGATACTCTTGGGGGGGGCTCTGAAAAACATTCACACAATTTGGAAATACTTCTGCCTGATCACACTGCATCCCCTCACCACTCTTATTTCTTTTTTTACCGTCATTTTTGTTGTTTATGTCCAAGAGTTTGCATTTGGATTAGATGTGATTTTTGCAGAGGCATCACAACAACTTTAAAGAGTCAAAACTCTTTAAAATTGACAATAAAGTAACACTATAAGTATGTGTGTGATTAAAGCAACTGTAACTTTCCCACAAATAAACGTAAATTACGTATAAACATAATTTCTAGGGTTCGTCTGACTTCTGTTTCTCCACTGTACAAACTAAGCTCTACTAGGTACCTCATCTCTCTACAGTCCACTGCTTTGCTCTCTTAAATCTCTCTATTACTCTGGATCACAGGTGAGTCCCTGACCTGTAACACCTGCAGAGTGGGAATTGCAGGAAAATGCCTGCTCAGCTCCCCCGAAACCTGCGATTTCTCTCAACCCAACTGCTACGCGGGAGAACTGGGTGAGTAATACGTCAATGAGCATCTGCTGTCTTCTTTAGTCAATTGCATACCTCCGCAAAAAATGTGAGAGCAGATTGGCGTGTGCGTCTGTGCTAACAATGATACTAATACCTGCAGAGTTTGTACTATGTTCTGCTATTTGGCACTGCAGAAGATGGAAAAACCCGCCCAAAGCAGTCCAACAATGACTTTCTGCTCTCCTTACACAGCAGCAGGCCTAATAAAAAGAACAATACTAATGTTTTTGCATGTTTTAGACCACTTCTTATATATCAGATATTTTTAACATTGCTACAACTCACTTTTATCCACAGGGGAATATTGTTATTCCACTTTAGGTTGCCTTTGATTAAAAAAAAAAAAAAAATCAACCCTGATTGGTTGACAGATTTATGTGCAGATGTTAGGCTCACCTCAGGATACCTGAAACAGAGTCACATAGTCAGCTGCTTTTCTAACAATAGTACTCATGACTTAATCTGTTTGGAAGCCGAAACTTGGAGCTCCTTACCAGCACTGAATTTACCAGTCAGCTGACCTACCACATGACTAAAAATAAAACTGACAAAAATAAACAATATAATCATTTTTAAAAAGCCAAAATGTTCAATGTGATAGCAAGTTTCTAGTTTACTGTGCTGGTAATGCTTCATGCTTAACATACAATATGTTTGATTTACAGTATATTAAAGGAATTAACACATGTTAAGTAATAATATGGTCCTTTTATAACTGGATTTATTCTAATTTATTATGTTTAGAGTCAAATAAGTAATTTAGCGTCACTTCTTTGAAAGAACATTTTGGGAAAATATGCTTATTTGCCTTCCCCATGAGTTAGATAAGAGGCTGTGACCTTAGCATTAATATACAAGATGCAATTGAAAACAGCTAGACTGGCTCTGTCCAAACTTCAAAAATATCTCTACCAATATATCTAAACCGCACCTATTGATGTGTCATATCTAATTTGTTTAATCTGTATACAAACAGAAATTTAAAAAACAAGTTGTGTTTTTTTACGGATCTGTTGTTTGCAGAGAAGTAGGCTAGCATGCAACACCCCGTAAAACAACAACTTGTCTTTTTTTAATTACTGTTTGTGTATTGATTAAACAAACAAGATACAAAGGGTCAATAGTGAGCTTTAGAGAGCTGGCAGGTGGGTTTTTTACCTTTGGATAGAGCGAGGTTAGCTGTTTTCACCCTGTTTCCAGTCTTTATGCTAAGCTAAGCTCACCATCTCCTGGCTCTGGCTTCATATTCATCTAACTCTCATCAGAAGTGTATATCCCAAAATGTAAGACTAATTCCTTTTACAAATGTACATAATGCTTTATAAAATTATAGTCAAATACTGTATGTAATTTGATTTGTATTAAATGGTCCTACTTAGAGATCACTGACAATGTGAAAAGTCATCAAGTGTTATTTCTAAAAACTTATTTAGCCTGAATAACCAGGTTCAGTAAAGTAGTGTCAGTAAGCAGTGTTTATGTTTAAGTTAAAGATCAGAGTATTTCTTCCACCATGGCACATGGGGCTGAAGACAGAGACAGAGTGAAATGTATAGGTATTTTTTTAATTTTCCATGTAACAAAGTTTAACAAACGGCTGCTGATCTTCTTGCCCTCTTTCAGCCTTCAATGTCAGCGGTCTGATGAAGCTGGAGACTCGAGGCTGCCTGGCCACGGCTCTCTGCAACCATACTGAAACAGGAGTCCTCCTGACTGCCGGGTACACCATCACCAGGACCTGCTGCAGCACTGATCGCTGTAATGGTGTCAAACCTTTCCAACTTCCTGTCATTTCTGATCTGGGCGCTGCCTTAATGTCTGTGTGGAACACCTGGGGCCATTAAAGCAAACAAACAAACAAAGGATTCCATTCATCTGGGTGTTGTCTTTATATGCAAGCACTAAATAATTACAAACAGGTTTTTTCGCTATAAATGCCAAACTTAAAGGACAGGGTCACAATTTTTCAAGTCTGTTTTAAAACAACAGTCAGGTGTCCAAATTAACATTGAAATAGATCCCTTCATAATCCACTTACAATGTAAGTGATGGGGGACAAAATCCACAAGCCTCCTGTGCAAAAATGTATTTAAAAGTTTGAAGCTTCATCCAAATTAGTCAAATCAAGTAGATATCTCTCAACGTTACAGTCTTTTTAGTGCCAAAGTTTTTTTTGTTACTATACCTCCACCGCAGCTCAGCAGGGAAACACTGTCCGAGGAAACACAAAGAGGGAATTTGATGCTAAAAAGACTGTAGATGTGGCAGATATCCACTTGATATGACTAACTCAGACTGCTGAAGCCTCATATAAGCTTCAGATAAACTTTTAAATGCATTTTTGCTCAAAATGGCTGGATTTTGCCCCCCCTCACTTACATTGAAAGCACATTTGAAGGGGATATTTTAATACTGACTGTTTGTGATATTGTGAACTTGTCCTTTATGAAAATTATATATTTGCCTATATACAGTACCAGTCAAAAGTTTGGACACACCTTCCCGTTCACTTAAAGGGGACCTATTATGCTCATTTCCAGTTCTATATTTTTAATCTGGGACTTCACTAGAGTAGCTTCACATGATTCACAGTTCAAGAAAGTCTCTTAACAGGCAGTCTTAGCTCCTGTCTCTTTAAGGACCCCCTCCCCATGAGCCCACTCTGTTCAGCGGATCAGTTAGAAATAATGCAGGGAGGAATAGTACAAGCAGAAACAGCCACAGTGATGATGATGATGTTTGATTGAGGGGCTGCAGACGACCAGCACACCCCCAACAGGTAAACTGCTTATTTTACTCTGCTGTGTAATGGAAAAACACTCACAGCGTACCAGCTCGACTCGAGTCATGGCTCAGTGTGACTTCCCCTTAAAACAATGGAAAACCACCATAATGTTAGCGAAGCGGAGCAGATGACCATATAAAGAAATCCGGGATTACTTTAACATACGTTTACCTCATTATTTGACACTTTGGCCACGTTTAATATGAACATCCAACATTGTAACATTATATATATGACTGAAAATAAGGAAAAGCAGAATTGGTCCCCTTTAAATGAGAAAGTGTGTCCAACTGGTACTGTACATATACTGTGATGCTCCTAATGCCATTGCCTGCTATATTTTGAAATTTGGGGTTTTGGGAGAATATAAACGCAGTATGAAAGCTTAACATAATAATATATTTTGAAGTCCATGTTGGAGTCTCATGAACTTTGAAAAACTATCTTCTGCTACCACAAAGGAAATTTTTTACTGCATGACTCTATATGTAAATACAGTATAATGTCAGCTAATAAAAAATAAACTATTGAAAATGCTTAAACATAACGACTGTGTGTTTTACTTTCTTCTAGGCTGTGAATGGTTGAGTTGTAGAGTTTTCAGTAACGGCTAAAGACTTCCTTTTAGCGCTCCTGCAATGCGAAACCTGTTGAACCTCATTCTTGCACCTTGCTTTACCCATGTAGTCCTTCCTGACATCAGGTCATTGTTATCTTAGCTTGCTTGACTGAGACAGGTATTTAGACCTTTAAGTTCTTTTTAAAAAAAAAAGGAATCCTTTGACTTTGTTACCCCGAGAAGAATGAATAACTTTTGGAAAGCAACAATCCTCCTGGGTGCCTTCGTCGCAGCAGGTAAGTAGAGAAAACTGAACCTTATTAATATAATTAATTAATATTATTGCTCTTATTGTTGAGGAATAAAATGTCTTTAATTAAAAATCTTAAAGATTATGGTCTGTTCATCTTAGCTCAAACACACATCAGTGTTAAGTACAAACAATATAACTGGTGGATAAATATTGTTAAACTAAACTTTAATTAATCTAATAATAATAATAATAATAATAATAACAATATAACTGAGCATCCTGGGTTCGCCTAACTGTGTAAACTTAATAAGAAAACAATGAACAGGACGATTGATATTACAGCAGGTCGAGCAGAAACCACTTCCTTTTCATTTGCATCCAACAACACATGCTCAAAAACGGAAGTCTGCCAACCATTTTCTGCCCTACAGCAACTCAGAGATACACATTAGCTCGCGTACAGAAGCACATAGTAAAACATAGAACAGTCTGTTACAATAATAATAATAATAATAATAATAATAATAACAATAATAATGATAATAACAATTTTATTTGTATAGCACTTTTCAAGCTAGGAGCACAAAGTGCTTTCCATAAAAAGAAAAACACAAGAACAACAAAATACAAGCACACAATTAAAAGACTGTATAAAAGAAATTTACAAATCAATCATCCAAAAGGTAAAACAAGTGAAACTATTGAAATAAACTTAAAATCAGGTGGTTGCACAACAGAGCTGTATTATGTAATCTAATAAAACTAGTTGTCAGGCAAAAAGGCAAGTCTGTAACCTTAACCTTAACCTGGACTCTGGAACAGCTGCAGGTCTAATCCAGCAGATCTAAGAGGCCTTTTTGGACAGTAAGGAGTTAAGAGTTCACTGATGTATTCTGGCGCCTGACCATGTAAAGCCTTTTAAGTCATGAGTAAGATTTTAAAATAGATCCTTAAAGAAATTGGTAGCCAGTGTAAAGAGGCTAAAACTGTGGTGATGTGAGGAGAGTTCTGCACAGTCTGAAGTTGAGCTGCAGCTCAGGCACAGAGGCAGATAAACATGGTGTTACAATAGTCCAGACGTGAGGAAATAGATAAAATTGCTCTGATCTTGGAAATATTCCTGAGTTGATAGAAACATGACTGTACCAGTTTTATTGTGCGCTGTCCAAAGCTAGTTGATACTACTTGCTCGTTATTCTGGGACAAACTAAATGCTCAGGAGTGAGTCTTGGAACAAACAAAGATGAAGATTAATGGTTACATTCATTGGCTTTCATGATTAAGTCTCAGGTGGTTTTACTGAACTGCAGCTTAATGACATTCGCTCTGATTCAAGTACAGCACTAATTGCCACAGATCTTATAGGGGACTCCTGTTTATGTTGTAAGATGATGCAGATTATTTTTTTCAAATTAAGCATGTGGAGAGCATCTTGCTTTGTGAATTTGTTTGAGAGGGGTGTAAGGATGCAAAAACATCACACAAACATCACACAAAAGCAAAAGAAAAACGGGGTCTCAGTTATGAAGTGAACTACACTGACCTTCGATGTATCAGTGTTCAGTTTTAGGAAATGTGATGAAATGATCTCCATTCACTGATATGAGTGAAACACATTAGGAGTGAAACTCTGTGTGCAGTCCTCATAAAAATTAGAATAATTGTTGCGTCGTCATCTAGTAAAATCCAGTGGTAGCATGTAGAAAAGAACAATGGCTGCCTGAGTACGGACAAGAAAACAGGAAAAAGCACTATTTTGTTGAGAAATCAACAGATATTAAAACCGAATCCCATCATCCTACCCAGTGTTCGATTAAACGGTAGCAAAACTCGCCTCTAAAACTGAAGACCAGCCAGTGTCAGTTTCCACCAGGAGATTAATCATAACTTTAAAAATACAGCGTCAGTTTCTTTTTATAACACTCATTATATGATCAACTAAAAGTTCTTCAAGTAGTTTGAAATTTGGGGGATATACACTTGCTGAAAGTTAGATGAGAAGATTGATACTGCTGGTAGGTAGATTTTGTTACCTTAGGGCAGATCCAGGCTACAGTTACTGTTTCCTTCTGTTTCCCGTGTTTATGCTAAACAAATATAACCAGACTGGCTAGTGAGGGTATTAAAGGTAAGGGTATGTTTTTTATAACAACATTTAAAACAGTTCCTTTAGAAGAAACTGGGTAGAGGGATGTGAATAGTTCCATAAGTTAAGGACTTTGGAGATAATGGGTCGACAGAGTTTAAGGATAAAGGGTTAATTGTAAAAATGATCAGAGGTTGAAGAAATATTTGTCATTGTAAGCATTATTATGATCATTATCAAACTAGTAAAACTATAATAAAAAACATCTTTCAGTGGATGACACAGTAGAGTGACAGGCTGTAACCCTTGAACACAATAACCTTACAAAAGACTTTGTTGTCATCTATTATTATCGAAGATATTTCGGATGCCAATAGCAGTAATACGGAGAACAAAGGCGTCGGATAATTCGAAACAAAACAAGATGCTAGCACACATTTCCTGGTACACTTCAGCTCTACATAGGAAACCTCAAAACAATGTTGTTCAGTGAGTTACTGTTAATCTGAGCATCATGTTTTTCTTATTTCCTTTGCAGCGCAGTGCCTGACCTGTCGTCAGTGCCCAGTTGGCATATTTGGGACGTGCCTGCTTGGATCAGATGTCACATGTAACAACGCAACTGAGAGCTGCTACACTGGAGAAGCACGTAAGGAAGCCTGTGACAGAAATACAGATTTATCTTAACCCTGCTGGTTAAGGGCAGTCTGCCCATGAAAACTGACACATATGACCTGATCAGGAAAACCCAGCAAACCTAAAAAAAAGTTTTTTTTAAAAGCTTGACATTAATGTGGACAGCAAAATCTTCCAATGATACAGCAGAGGCATGTCAGAAACACGTAGTTTATGCTTTTCAAGGACCAAAAATCCTGTAGACTTTATTTAATCAGGCAGTCTCATTGAGCTTTTCCAAGAGAGACCTGAGAACAAGAAACATTCATAAGACAAAAACACAATCAGCAGATAGAAACAAAACAACTACACAATAAACAAGGAATTAATAAAAACAGTTACAAGAATCATAAAAAACACGATGACTGAACCTTTACCAGTTTTTCTTTTTGTGACCAACTTTTTTATTGCTTTTCCCATGTAGTTTGGCTACAGGGCGCATAACACAAAAGGAAACAAAAACTCAAACAAGATGCGTCAACATCTCTGATTTTTACATGACCAAAATACCACAACAAACAAAAGCAGCCCGCACCCACCCATTATACCCTAGACCCTATAATCCCCTATAATCTCTGAGGGCCTAAAGTGCATTTCACTGGTATGCTTTGTTTACGTGACCAACAAAGAACTTTTACCTGGCGTCATCTCAGTTATGCCACTGCTCCGGGTCACCCGTCACACACACTGACACTGACATCACAACCTATTGTGTCATTTTTCTTGAGAGGACGGTCTCTATATAAAATAAAGAGCACCTACAGATAATGCTTCAACAAGTACATTTGGAGAGTAGATAAAAGATATCAATATGTCATATAATGTCAATATTTCCAGTCAACCAGATCCGACAAAATGGTGGATTAATTAACTTGGGACTGTGCCAGTAGGGGTTGCCACTAGCAACAAATTGTTTAACTGAAAAAAACTGCAGAATTTGTCATTCGCTGACGTCGTTTTCTGTTACCCATTTTCCCAGAGTTCAATGCCACAGGGGCGATCACCCTACACATCCGCGGCTGCCTGGACTCAGACCTGTGTGGGAAGACGCTGACTGGCACCATCCTGGGCGCTGGTTACACCACCAGTTTCCAGTGTTGCACCACAGCCCTGTGCAATGGCGCCACCTCTGTCCAGCTCTCCCTGACTGTGGCCCTCTGCGCTGCCCTACTGTCCTCTCTGTGGGGCCTGTGGGAGTAGTTTTACATGATATCTCTGTTTCCACAACTCCCCAAGTGGGATTTTACTGTTTGCACTAATACAATCCATCAGTATACTCTTAACTCTGATTTGTCCTATTCTGCTTGTAATGAAGAGATTGATTAAATAAAATTCACAAGATATCATTAAAAGGCATCACGACGACCTGTTTTTCGCCTTTCGGTCTTTTAGCACATTGGTGACATTAAGAAATTAAAGTTTTTACATTCTACAGTCACTTTTCAGCCTGATATGTTTTTATTCAGTTTATTTAAATTTGATTGCTTTTAGGTCAACAAAATTGATAAAAATGGTTAAAGTTTCAGGATTTCACCACCAGAGTTTTATTCCTGGTATCATGGAGGCGGCATTGGACCAGTATTTAGATCTTCATGTTAGCAAATAAAACACTTACAGGTCCCTAATTTCCTAATAATTTCCTATAGGACATTTTCTGGAAAGACCAATGTATTATGTTAGAGTTTAGTTAGTTGTTTATAAGCACATGTCAATATCCAGAGGAAAAAAAGGTATACAGTATAAATAAAATATGACAAAATTAAAACATTTTAGAGTATTTCTCAGGGAGGAAGTGTTGGGCAGACTCATGACCACAGTGTTTCCAAACTCCTGGATACGGCCTTGTGCACATTTACAAAATATATTCAGAATAGTGGCTTGTTTTTTTTTTTTTACAGTGTGTAAATTTATGATATGACATAAAGTATTTTCTGTGCTTTTGGTAGCCTATTAAATTCATTCTTAAGATCCCTTGGATCTGGATAATAACACCTTATAGTGATGTTGCCACAAAGCATAAACAAGTCATAAAATCTTCCGCAAAACAAAAACTGCATGACGTCACTCGGTGGCGGAGTGGCTGGTGTTAAACTGAAGGACTTACATACGGCCCGATGATGTGTGCTTGAGGAAAATACTGAATCACTGAATCAATTCAGCATCCTGACTGGTAAAGAAACATATTCCTAATTGTTTTATTGTCCATTATATCACAATTTTAGATATGAGCTTTTCCTTAAAATGTCTGCAGAAAGTCCTGATTTGTTTTCTATGTCTGATGAATGCAGACTTCAGTAGCTGTTTATGGACAAAGTGTTTTACCTAGCTCAGTTTGTATTAAATGCTTACCAACAGTGTATGAGGGCGCTTTATGTTTGATGTGTTAAAGGCACAGTCTGTGCCTCAGATGTACCTACGTTATATTTTATAGCTGTAATGTCTAAGGCGTAGGAGTGTGTTCATATTTCATTTGACTCTGATTGACATGCACGGAGGTGTATTATACTTTTTCTTTCACTCTCATTATGTTATTGCTCTTGTTAGTTATGTTTGTAGTGTCTTGTAAGCCTGGGCTGGGCACCTGGGGCATAACACATGACACAAATAAATTACCTTACCTTACCTACCTTAGCTTAAGTATATTATATAAATAGTTGACTGTTACATTACAACTCAAGCTTCTCACTGATTGAGATTAATGGAATATCCTGCTCCAAAAAGCATAAAATGTTCATGAAATGTCTTTACTATAGCAGATACACAGTATGAGGACACTTTAGGATTCAGTCATTTAACTATTATTTAATGTTTGGGTGAACTATTTCTTAAAGAAAAACAAACAAACAAACAAAAAGAAAACAAGCTTGATCACAGAGACACAAAACAGGTTAGACATCATGCAGAGAGAAACACACAATCTAAAAGTTAGTAGTAAAATAAATACAGACTAAAGTTAAATAAGATTAAAGTCAAATAAAAGCGTCCCTCTAAGCACAGGCAGGGAATTCCCCACAGAGGTAAAAAAATAAATCTAAATATGCAGGTTTTGTCCTGTCACGAGGATCTGTGCCGTGACATATTTTGTTGTCAACATTTGCCAATTACATTTAACAATGCTGTATTGTTTCCTCCACAGACAACCTGATGATCTAATTAACCCTGTTTCGCCACTGTACCTGCCAAAACCAAAACCAAGGATGCCCTCTAGTGCTCCTCGGCACAGTAACAGGCTGAACGTACATTCCTACCACAACCCGACAGAATACAGCTTCTGAAAAGCAATAACTGTAGGATTGACCTCTGATGTATGAGCAGCTAGCTAGTAAGTGTTTTTGAAAGGAAAGAAAAGTCAAACCCTGACATATCCACATTATACAAATTAATATTTTTTCTGTATTTGACTGAGTGGATACTGTAACAATTAACTACTCCCCAAAGACTGTCTTCAGTCAACGTCTAAAAAGCTTTAAAAAGAAGGCAAGATGCATTATTTAATTATTCTGAATCGTTAAGTGCATGTTTTGTCAGCTATTTATTAATTTGTAGACATGTGGGGCTGAAAATCTTACTGAGAAAATGACTTAAATTGCTTTTTTTTTTGTTTTTTGACTTGAAAATGTACACACACCCAGCATTAATTCATTCCCAGTATGAAACACAAACCCCTAAGAGAGATGTAAGTGATGGCAGGTGGAGATTACAGTGGAAAATAAAACCTGTAATTAGAAAACAGTCTTACACTGTCTCTTGCTCGGTTAAATAGACTAAACTATCCTCACACTGTCCCCTGGAAGGTGCTCAAGGACTCCTGGAGGCCCCTGGATCATAGCTTGGTGCTACATGAGAGCACACACAGCGCCTGAATAAAAGCAGTGTCACATGCTCATTGGACTGATGGCACAACAGGACTTTCCTCACAACACAACACTGATTTTCCAGACTTTTGGACCAGACTAAGTACAGCTTTTCATGTCTTGAGAGCAACGAGCCAATAAAGCTCAATATCGCCCTCAGCTGGTCCTTTAATATACAGTGAATACTGTACAGAACTGCATTGAAATTTTACAAATTCTACATAATGGCTGTTTTCTATTTCCAAGTGTATCCAAGATGACTGCTTAAGAAAGAGTGAAGCATAGGCACAAATTTTCAAATATTGTGGCTCATGTAAAGAAACTGTTTAGGCAGAAAGACCTGATACAGAGAGTTATTATTTTATAGGAAAACCAGTGAAGTGTGAGTTTTATGTCCAGTCATTTCCCCCCCTAAGCTTGCATGTGTGACAATACCTCATTCTTTTTTTTGTGGTTATGTTGGATGGCTGCCACATACACACACCCCGCACAAACAGGAAGCTTCCTGATATTAACTTTCAGGCACATTACATATCTCAGTTATGTCAGTGTCTTTAAAAATCAGCTTTGTTCACTTTCTGATAAGGCACCCTTTATGAAGGGCATTTAATGGCTCAATTAATAGTTAATAAATAATTTACTAATGCTTTATAAATAATTTATAAGCAATTAATAAGCATATTTTTTGAAAGTGTGAAACATTTAACCCCAGGCGTCTTCCTAAAGAATTGGATAAAGCAAATGTTATGGTGGTATAGAAAGGAGGGATTTTTCGCAACCCAGAAATTATGCCTATTAATGGGTTATCATTGATTTATAAAGCATTAGTAAATTATTTATTAATCATTAAATGAGGCATTAATTAATGCTTATAAACCCTATATAAAGGGTGTCAGAAAGTTATTTTTTCAGTCACTTAATTAACATTTTTTTATAACTTCAAGTTCCACATGCAGGTATGAAACATTTCAATTAACATTTAAGCACATTTTCACATCTCCAAACATATTCTGACGTGTATATTTGACATCGGAGACAGGCAGCACCTGCGTATGAGTCTTAGCACAAGGGGTGGACACAAAAACAAGAACACCTGTACAATATAATACAATGCAACAACAAGAAATCCAAAAAAAAACAACAACACAGAGACAGAATCTCAACATTATACGACCTTGTTATCCCAGCTGGTATACTGGATTGTATTATAATTAGGGCTGGGGGCGATATGGACAAAATCAAATATCACGATATTTTTGACCAAATACCTCGATATCGATATTGCGACAATATTGTAGGGATGACTATTGGTGCTTTCACAAAACATTTACACAATAAGATTTCTGACAAATATATAAATAGAGCAGCTAAAACAGTCTGGTAAGTTCAGAAAATTACATCACTCGACTGTAAGGCAACACTTATGCCACGATATCCAATATCTAAGACCATATCTAGTCTCATATCACGATATCAATATATATTACTTCTCCTTGGATCAAGTGAAAAGTAAAGAAACCCGTTTTTTTACTCCTGTCAGGATGTGACATTATGTCTCTTTTGAAAATGACTCTTTCAAACTGGCTCTAATTAGTGTCCCTCCTCACTCTGCACACAACTCCTGCCTCTTACTTCTTTCTTCTCCTCTTTGACTTCAAAGCCAGTCCGCGCTTTTCTTTTCTTTTCTTTTTTTTTAGCCCTCTCACTTTATTTGCCGAAAGTTCAACCACGTCACGCGCCTCCAGGAAATGGAGGAGCTGTGAGTGATGAGTGTGTAGCTGCAGGACTGGGAGGGGAAACGAGCAGCAGTAGCAGCAGCAGCAGCAGCAGCAGCTACAGGCGTCAGCGGCAACTTTCAGCACTTGGAGGTAGCTCTGCAGACTTTATATTAGCTACAGTTTAAGATTTGGAGCTCTTCAGGAAGCAGAGCGTCGCCTTGTTGGGCGTTTGTAACGCCCGTGCGGTTGTTACAATGTTTAATTTGTCGTTTTCTCAGCGGGGCTCGTAGCGGAAGATGGGCTTGGCTATCCCGGGTTTCGAATTGGTTTCTCGCACCGAAAACTCAACTTTCTGCTGTATTTCTGCTTTATTTTGAGCACTTTTTTTCCCCCCCATCTCTGTCTCCTCAGAAAAAGCTCGTGCAGCAGCAGGCGAAGATGAGCGACCCGAATCAGATCAAAGTTGAACTTTTTGTGAAGGTAAGCGATTGAATGATGACACAAGAAAAGTAGAAAAGCCACCATCACACACACACACACACACACGCCCAGAGAGAGAGAGGCTGAGGCGTGGACGACATGATGTGACATTAATTTATTTAAAGGCTTGAAGTTGCGCAGACTTGCGCGCTGCTGTGTTTATCTTATCATTTCATCAGTTTCTTGTGTGTGCTCTGTTGCATGTTTGCGATTTCTAGCTGATAACGTGTCATTATGATGCCTTATTTGGGGACTTAATGTCACCTTGACGGCATTATACATTCAACATGTGTGCTGTAATATTCATGTCAGTCAGACCACCTCTGCTGACTCACGGGGCTTATAAACGACACCAAGTCTAATCTCATTAAATGCACATTAAGACAACAGGCAGGCGACTTTAATCTATATTTAGTGTGTTGGCCAGACGGGGTAATCCCATTTTCTTTGAGCCAAAAACATGCTCTACAATAACAAATATGGCTTTTTCTCCCCCCCTTGCCTTCCCTTCATGCTCTTACACAAGTTTCCATAATGATTCCTCTGTATGAACATGTGAACATGTGCGCCCCCCTCTACTTTTTTTTTTTCTTCTCTTCCTCCAAGGGTGAAAGATGCTGTTGTAACTTCTCTAAATCCTGGTTTACAGTCAAGCTCCTCAATGACACTTGATACCCTTGATTAACAGAATATCTGATTATAGTTTCACATGGGCCTCGGGAACAGTAAGCGGTTGCCTGATTTACCGGAGCTGCCTTCAACTTTATGTGCCATGCAGGCCACAGTGCAGATCCTGAAGGAGATACAGTGTGGCTGAAGATGAAAAAATGGCCTTCTGCAGCCATGCAAAGCACATTTTAGAGCTGTATTGTCATTTCCTGAGTAGCCAACAAGCTGTACTTGAATTCAAGAATGGTTTATTTTTCATTATGGATTAATCTGCTGATTGTTTTCTCAGTTGGAAAATTGCCTGTCACCATTTCCTGCCTTCAGATTGTTTGTTTTATCCAAACTAACAGTCCAAAACCTAAAGATATTTGATTTATTATCATATAGTCGAAACATTCAGTCGATTAATTGTGCAACAGAAATAAACCAGCTACTATTTTGATAATCAATTAACCGTTTAAGTAATTTTTCAACCATAAAATGCCACAAAACACTCCTTAGTCCCAGCTTCTCAATTGAGCTGATTTGTTGCTTTTTTTCTTTTTTCGTGATAGTAAACTGAATATTTTATATTTTTTTTAAAAACTGATTTTACTGAGTGATTTTAATAACATTTTCTCTATTTTTGGACATTTTCCAGGACGAATAATTAATCAATTAATGGGGAAAACATTTGGAAGATTAATCAATAATCAAAATAATTGTTAGTTGCAGCCATATTATCATAAAAGACTAAGAAAACCTTCATATACAAGAAGCTGGAAACAGAATTCTTTGCATATTTGTTTGAAAAATTGCTTCCTATAAAACTGGTGTAAATTACACAAACACTGTAGAGACATGCTGCTGACTTGAACAGGATCAAACCCTGTGTCCAACTTTCTTTGCAAGCTTGAGTTTGATATTTATGCAGCATAGCTGAGTGACCCGAGTTCACCTTCTTTCTTTTAGCTCCTTTTCTTCTCCTCCCTTCTGTTCCTGCCTGTAAATAAGGTTAGAGCTCTGCATGAGGTTTCCAAAGAGTTTAAGGTTGATGGGTGCGTGATAATCTTTTTTTCAGTGTGTTGACCTTGCAGCTTGGTCAGAGACTGAAGACTTCCAGAGCACAATTTCACATCTTTTTTTATTTAGTTTATCTCAAAGAAAGAGAGAAAATTTGAACAGAAAACACACAACATAAACACGTAAGCACGTGTGTGATAACATAAGCTAATAATAAACGTTCTGTTTTTTTATATTCCAGGCGGGGAGCGATGGTCAGAGCATCGGCAACTGTCCCTTCTCTCAGCGTCTCTTCATGGTGCTGTGGCTGAAAGGAGTCACCTTTGATGTTACCACAGTGGATATGAAGAGGTGAAAAACTGGCCTTTCATGAGCGTGTGTGTGTGTGTGATTTTTCTCTCACAACCCTGCAGGTTTCTGGCACAGCAGAGGAATGTCCACCTACTGTTTTTAATGCTCCCAAAGGTAGCGTGTAGTAAAAGAACAGTGGAACTTTTAATTTAGTTAACAGGTGTCAAAAGATATACAGCCACACTGGCATTGTTGTGAGTGAAAGCGGGCACATTTTAAATGCAAAAATGAATAATTTCCTGTGGGTTTGTACATTTTCTAAGCTTCATTCTCCTTGTCTGCTTCACCTTTTTCTCCCACTCCTCTCCTTCTGTTTAACCCTCTATCTTACTGGCTTACTCTCTCCTCCTCTGTATGTCTGACTTTCCTTCTTTTCACATACCTGCAGGAAGCCAGACATCTTGAAGGACCTGGCTCCCGGTGCCCAGCCGCCCTTCCTGTTGTACGGCAGCGAGGTGAAAACTGACACCAACAAGATTGAGGAGTTCCTGGAGGAAAATCTCTCCCCTCCGAGGTAATCACTCCATCCATCTGTTTCCCAACAACATTTCATTGTGTTGTTTTGCTTGCCTATTTTTACCTTCTTATATTTATTTCTCTGTTGTTGTTTTTTTTTTTAGGTATCCCCGTCTGGCTGCTCGTAACCCCGAGTCCAACACGGCGGGCATGGATGTCTTCTCCAAGTTCTCCGCTTACGTCAAGAACTCAAACCCTCAGACCAATGAAAGTGAGTAAAACATAATCTCTCCAAATCAGAAGTGTAATTTGGGTCTATATAAAGTCTTTGCTTCATCTTCATCTTTGACTTTTTGTAATAGATCCTGTTTTATTTTTGGTGGTACTGCGTGTGACAAATGCCACTGAGCTCTGACAGAAAACCAGCAGGGAGCATCAGTGCTAATAACATTATGGTCTGAGCTTTTCTGCCTCGCAGCAAGTAGGTCACCTGCTGCTCTGTGTGTTTAGCCACAGTGTGTTGGGTGAGCTCATGGCAAATGTCACTTTTGTTGGGTGAAAATTGTGCGTTTATTGGGTTATATTCTTTAAAACTCATTCACCGCAGTGGAAAAACTGCCCTTTTAGCTTTGATTACCTTCTGTAAATGAGTATTTTCTGTGTATGCACGTGCTCAGATCTAGAGAAAGGCCTGCTGAAGGCTCTAAAGAAGCTGGATGACTACCTCGGCTCCCCACTTCCTGATGAGATCGACGAGAATAGCGCTGATGATGTCACTTCCTCATCCCGCCCCTTTCTGGACGGCCAAGAGCTTACTCTGGCTGACTGCAACTTGCTGCCTAAGCTCCACATTGTGAAGGTAGTTTTAAGCAGTGCAGTATGCGGCCTAGGTTGAATAAATTATACGGTTGAGTTTCTCAATTTTTTTTGAAGGCTTCTGTTCAGCAAGTCTTGCTCAAACTCTTTCTCTCTTTTTTTTTTTTTTTCCTCCTGCAGGTTGTGTGTTTAAAATACCGAAACTTCAGCATCCCTGAGTCTCTGACCAACCTCTGGAGGTACCTGAAAGCCGCGTACGCCCGGGAGGAGTTTGCCTCCACCTGCCCGAACGACGAGGAGATCCACATCGCCTACTCCTCTGTAGCTAAAGCTCTCAAGTAGGAGAAGAATGGGATTGCAATTCACAGTTAGAACAACTTTTTAAAAAAGCACACAAACAAACAAAAAAAAAACACATACTCACCTTCACACACTCAAGTTGATATCACCTTTCATAATGCGACTCAATACAGCTGGTTTACATCGAAAACTATACTCCACGGTTTGTTTTTTAGATGTTTATTCATGAACAGTGGTTTTACCAGGTGGATCAGTTCACATCATAAGGAAAAACAAGGAAGCGCATGAGGCAAATAAGCTGTTGATGACTGATATAAAAACAAATACATGCAAACAAAAAATGTCAGCTGTGGCTAAATTTATTTTGCCCACATATCTTCCGGGTTTTCCTGGACTTACAGCCCTCGAGGAAATTAGTGAACTTTGTGGATGCTTGTACACACACACACACACTCTCACACTCTCTAAAACTACAGCCTTGCTCGTGTACAGTTTCGCTATCTATAAACACTGTAACGTTGGAAAATGTTTCTTTAGCTTAGCTGAAGTTCCCTTCTCGATGACGGTCGCTAAAGTGTGTACTCAATTATGGGAAATTCAACAGACACGAAGCTGCCTATCAGATCAAGCCTCACACAAGCTGATTCAACTCTTATTTTCAGTCTTGGTATTAAGGTTTTTTTTTTTTTTAGGTGACAAACATTCATACCAGCACCAGCTCACCTGCCAAAATGTCTTCACATTGACTTTATTATTCTGCTACCGAGGGAACAAAGCCTTTTTACAGTTACATTTTTATTAAAGCCAACTTGTATTTAAATGTTTATTCTTTGTAGTGCACCTCAGGGAGGAAAAGGGGGTGCTTTTTCTCGGCCTACAGACCGGGTCTCGCTTGAAGGAGGCAGAGCTGAAAACAGTTAGAGACAGGAAACTATTTCAATAGACTCGGGCTTCCCCTTTCTGTGCTCCCATAGCAGGCGTGAAGGATTATTCAAGATTACTGAGCTTGTTATGATCCGCTGTGAGGTCCTCTTGCCAACGGTTTATTTTGCTCTGCCTGTCATGTATGAAGGACCTTTTTTGTGTCTTATAAAAGACGTGGGTGCATTTTAAGTTAGTGTGGATGAAGGAGCGAAGGCTACACTGAAAGTCCTCCTCCTCCAGCAGCCCGGGGCAGAAGGCCTGTTCTGTCACATTTCACTTCCTCTCTGAGTGGGGAAAAAAAAAAACAGCAGGAAGTTGAATATGAGCGCACACACAATGTTAAAATTAAAATATAGCATTGACAGCTTTAGCTTGTGGGATATTGTGAATTACAGGATAAGGATGGCGTTACTCTATATTTGTCAACAGATCACGTGAAAAGACCAAAACAATGTGTAAACAATGGGTCAAAAATATATAGTTTCATTTTTATAAAAGGTGAAGTACTTTCACAACACAGCTGGGCGCTGTTAGCTTTTAGCAAGAATCACTTACCATGAAATGTGTTAAACACATTCATGTTCCCCCTCAGGATGGACTGTAATAACTTTAAGATCCCTTAAAGCTACAATATGCAAGATCTGGAAATCAAGCTTGATTTCCAGGGGACTGGAGTGCTTAGATTGCAGGTATTGGGAGCTTTGGCGTCCTCTGATTGGTTACTGGTTGTACTTTGAAACCTTTTTCAACTAAAAATATAAGGAAAGACTAACATACTGTAGCTTTAAGTTTTCCTATAGCGCCATTAGTGGGTCAAAACTCCTTTTTCTTATTTTTATGACCAAAATCTAAAGTCATTCCCATTAGGCTCAGCTGTACTTTGGTTTATTGATAATTAGCAAATGTTAGCATGCTAAAATGCTACTAGAGAACAACGTAATAAGCTATATGAAGCAGACAGACAATACACATTATTAGCATCAGCACATTGTTGGTTTCAGTCTTTTCATGGGATTTCTTGACAATAAGAAAATATAGAATATCACTCGATTTATCCTTCAATTAAAGCCTTGTTTGCTTGGTCATTGCAGACTGATGATACATTGTCATGTTTCCAGTAGATTAAATCCACTGTTGGAGCTTTGCTAGACTTGAAATTGAACCGCTGGGAAGAACTGGAACTAATATTAATACGCCTTGTCCAACTGTAGCAGCAGCTTGTGTAGAGGATTTTAGAAACTGTAGTGTCAACATCTTTGTTGTGAACCCAAGATAGCCTCACGTGTCATGTCTCTCACATCAATATGAAGCTCATTAAAAAAATTTAAAAAAAAGAAACCTAAGTGCAATTTAATCGGATTGAAAAGACAATCTTGTACACAGTGTTTGATTATATTATATGTGTCCAGTATGAGCACTGTTGGTTATTTTTCTACAGAATTTTAATCAAGTTAACCCCTCGTTTTCTGACCTGCTAGGTGTAACGCAAGTGTTGATCAAAGAGATGATATATTTTACTTGACTGAATTATTGTGAATTTCATCTATTTTCTAAAATGGGCCGATTTGTTTTGTTTGTTTTTTTTAAAGGGAGCGTGTCTGAATAATGTCAGTGCTGATCGAGTGTTTTTTTTTTTTTTTTTTCTTACTGTAGGATTTGATACAGTTTCAGGGACCATTTAACGTACTTGTTACATTCATTAAAATGTTACGTTTTATTTACATATTTTGTTTCTCACCTCACTGTTTTTAACTCAATGTGTTTTATTTCTTATGAGAACTGTATTGTGCTTTTCACTTTGTTTCATGCCCCTATGCATTTCCCTCCAAATATTTTTAGCCTTTTTTTTTTTTGTGCTGTCTGCCATATAGTCAACAGCAGTTACATTTAAACGTCCACAGAATGAAAACCATGATGTGGACACTAAACCAGTAGATTTAAATCAACAATGATGACAATCAAACTAATAGCACGGCTGGAAGTTTCCATTATGTATTTTGTACTTTAAAAGCTCTTACAAAGACACATTCATTTATTAATAACCCAATAAAACTCTTATTAATAAATTGTGTTTTTATTTATTTGCTTTTTAACAATTTCTGAGGGTAATAACATTGAGATGGCCAAGAAGGAAGCGTGCAAAAAGGTGCAAATAGAAATATATTTCTACTCTACAGGCAGTGACTATAAACATTCAAGTACAATCATGTTAAAAAAAACATGTACACAGTAAATACAGATAAAATAGAGCACAAATAAGAAGCATAATACTGAGAAGAGCATCTCTTCAATGTAGTTTATTAAGGTTAAAGTTTGATTAGCATCGCTATTATCATTAATGTTGTTTAGAGATGCACTGATATACTGTATGGGCATATTAAGAGTCTTATCCAAAACAAAGCAGTTTATATTTTGAGGTTCAAACCAACAAAACAGTCTCACCTCAAGGTCCATTTAATAGCTGTTCTGGAGCTTCCGCTCATATCACACGATCTTCATCAGGACATAAGGGTTTGGCAGTTGTCATGGAAATGTAGATGATTAATACTTGTTGCCCATGTTTCACTAAAAAGTTGAAGTTCAGCCTTGATCTTGGGAACAGTAGATCATCCGCTGATGAAGATCATGTGATATGACTGAAAGCCCCAGAAGAGCTACACAATTGGTACACCATAGAGTGAGATTGTACTAACAATTTTTATTATCTTCTTTTTCCGTAAAGCACTTTGTAACTTTAATTGCTACATAAATAAAGTATTATTATTATTATATGATAGATTAATCTGCCAATTATTTTCTCAATTAATCGTTTAGTCTACGAAATATTTTTTAAAATTGTGAAAAAAATCCCATTCACAATTTCTTAGAGGCCACAGTGATGTCTTCAGTCTGCTTGTCACTGACTATGATTAAGAAAAACAGAAAATCATCACACATGAGAAGCTGGAATCAGAAAGTATCGAGTATTTTTGCTTAGTTGCCGATTAATTTTCTGTCGATTGACTAATCGATTCATCCTTGCAGCTCTAGATTAGTTTGTCGACTGCTCCAAGGACAAGAATGAACCTTTAACCTTAACTTTGTAGCCAACATGGAAAAAGAAAAAAAAGGAGAGTACTCAGAAGAAATTTGAATGTCAACATTTCCATGTCAAATGTGTGAAAGCTCCAGAACAGCTATTAAATGGACCTTGAGGTGAGACTGTTTTGTTGGTTTGAACTTTCTTTTTCAAGGCCAAGAATGAACTTTGAACCTTAACTTTTCAACCAACGTGGGGGAAAAAAAAGACGTCCTTAAAATTCTTATAAATGGAAATTTGGACATCTACTTTTACATGATATGATTAAAAAGATTGTTTTGTCAGCTGTATTTATCTTGGTTTCAGTTTGGTATTTTTACTAACTGTATTTGGGCAATTTTGTAATCTTTTTTTCTATATCACTTCATACAACCGTCAAATCATGTGCTTAAAAAAACATTTGACATAGACATGAAAATAGTAAGTTTATCAAATGCATTTTTACCAAGACGTGTTGATTTTGGGTAATACTCTGGGTAGGACAATATAAAAGATTTGTGTGGACTTCTAAACATCATCACTGCATCACTAAAATATATAATTCACTGGGTGACCATTGGATACGTTCAATGTTAATGCTCTCTTTGCTCTGGTCTGTGAGTGTACATTTTTAAACAACGTCTCCCAGGTCACTTACACATCTTCAATGTCTGATGTTGAGCGTGACCCTGCTCGACCTCCACCCCATCATCATCATCATCATCATCATCTCTGCTGCTCAGGCCAGCAGGAGACTGAGTGCAGGCAGCAGGCAGAGCACCACTCCTCCCCAGCTGAGGGCAGCAACGGACACAGCCCCGTTACACAGGTCCGTATCACAGCAGACGTTGGTGTAGTTGAAGTACAGGCCTGTGGAGTATTTCTGCCCACTCACGCCGCACTGTGCGGGAAGAGCACAGCTTTTCTCGTACATTGTCACTTGTAGAGAGCCTATGAGAGCGGAGAGAGGAGAGGAATTTATTTTGGTCCATGCTATGATGGCTGATGACAATCAAACAAAACTATGGAAGCAAAGAAAGGCCATAATTAGAATTTCAAGCTGCTGACAACCTGATTGTGAAAAACAGCTACAAAATTAAATACAGCTTAATTTATAGTACAGTAACATATAGTTTTTCATTTTGAAGTCTCCAGTTTGAAATTTCTAGAAGATTTTAAGTTTTGTCATTTCAAAAATGTTTGATTATCCTTATCAGCCCTAATGTTTGAGTTTGATTTTTAATTTTTAATTCATTCATCAAATGTGAGCAAACTACTACAGTATTTTTATTTATTTTTTTATTTTTTTACATAACTTGAATATTAGATCCAAAAATTGGCTAGTTGAATTTGAGAACTGGAAACTTCAATTAACATAAATATATAATGCACAGCTTGAAATTGCCGACTATAAATTTCAAAGATGGGAATTAAAACAAAAATCAAATCATTCTTGCTATATATTCTGTTTCAAATTCAGCTTTGATTCAGTTACGCAATTAGGTACTGAGTTGTTTATGAGATTCAGATCCTTTCTGCCTTTCGGTGCTTTTGTTCAAAACCCATTAACTTTGCTCCATTTGGTTAAGTTTAGTGTGGCAATGACAAGTGTTTCATAACAAGCAATACATCTGAAATGTAACATATTGTCTAGTATATTGATAAAAAATCTCTGTCTCACTTTGTCAAAACATTGGGTACGTTTACATGCACAAAATATTCCAGTTTTTTCTCTTATTCCAAAAAAGGCAAAAATCCTACTAAACTGTTTACATGGCTAATGAAAACAAATATTCCACTAATATTCCTGTTTACATGCAGAGGGTTTTCAGGGTTTCCCCTCTGCTCCAGTGGGAACGGGAATCACAAGATCTCCGCAGGCAGTGAAGTAAACCAGCGAGGTGAAAAACATTAGTGAGCTGCTGCCTGATATTTATAAGTGATATTGATATAACTGATATAAATTTATAGTTACATTTATAGTTGTATATCCCACATGTCTTAATTGGAAAATGCTACATTCGGAGTAAGGCCTAATTCGGAATATCCAAACAGAATAAGCTGTTTACGTGACCCGTATTAAATTCAGAATATTGTCATATTCTGAATAATAGTGGAATATTAGTGTGCATGTAAACATACCCACTGATGCTGATGAGAAATAAACCTGAAAAGGAAGTGAGAACGTTTTGGCAGCCTTTTATCTCAGTTATTTAACAAACTGTACACCTTTAAAGGTCGTAGACTTTGAATAATTCAGGTTTTGGAGGAACGAGCAAGCAAGAATTTAAACGCACGTGTAACGCCAAAATTAGTACTCACATAAGACACCTAACCCTGTTTACCTGGGAATGGTTTTACCACTTCTCTTCACTACTCTTCCCACATGACGCTCACATGAAAAAAACTGCCTGAGCATTTACAGTTCAGTTAAGGTGCATGTGGGAAAGGGGCTTTATGGCCTCTGATGAGACACAGTGAGCATTTTGCCGCGCCCAGGACCGGAGCCCAGTGAGCTATTTTTAGAGATAATTTGACGGCATCACAGGCTTTAGTGAGCTGACAACCAGCCTGATGAGAAATGCTGCTGAGATCTGCTCTATTCAGTCACTCTTTTGTCTCGCTTTGTTTTTGCACTCGGAAAGTCGAGAAAGGCCTAAGAGAAGGCTCCAAAAACCAACCACATGTTTGAGTTTTTTAATATTTTAGTATCCCTAACATTAATAAATAGAGACTGCATAGTGCAGACTGTAAATATTTGGACAGTGATATTGTTTTGGCTCTGTACAGCAGAGGAAAGTTCCAAAAAGGAGGTTTATGGAGTTATCTGGAAAACTTTGCAGAGTAAAACCAGGTATTTTTACATCAGTCTGTGCTCCACATTTAAGAGCTTTCTGTGTTTTTCTTCAGCAAAGTTAACCAGATAACTCAATAAACTTTCTTTTCAGAACAAAGATTCCCAGAACACTGGATTTCAAATAAAACCATGACTATGAGGTTAAAGTGCTGACTCTCAGCTTTAAAAGCATTTGGCCTATATTGGGTGAACAGTGTAGGAATTGTAACTACAAAAAGGACTTCAGTTTCTCCGGAGTTCTTCATGATGTGGGTGTTGGCGCCATCGAAAATAAAAGGTGGAAGTCAGCACTTTCACTTTATATCCATGGTTTCTCTTCAAATCTGGTGGGCTGGCAGAACAAAAAAAGCCAAAACAAAACTGTCCTTATACTTACAGAATGGACAGTACATTTCTCAAATCTGCTCCCAGACGAACGCTCTGTACAATGAGGCTTTGTCTGCCAATTTGTGACCATCGTGCCCCAGATTCTCAAAAAAAATAATCTAATCTGCAGAAACAGATACAGTATAAACTCCCTGTCTCTCTCTGTCTCTCTCACGCACACACTGATCAGGGTTCTCACCTCGTATTCCCGTCGCAGTGCTGGACAGGCAGCGCTGCCCGGCCGGGCATTCCTGGGGAAACTTAAAGCAGTCCAGAGGAGAGATGGAGGGGAACACACAGGTATAACATTGCAAACAGGCTGAGGGAAAAGAACAAACAAATATGAAGAAATGTATTGTGAACACATATTGAGGCACATACTGATACTGAGAGTAAAAATCTGAACCAATATACATTTTTTCACATAAAATAAACACATTTTTCATAAGGATCCTTTAAATTTGGTTTTGGGGACAAACTATCAAATGGAGAAACTGTTTATAAATGACCTTAAACATAATTTCAGCATTTTTGCACCACAATTTCTTGTATCTGATGATACATATACACCAATAATGATTTATCTGTGAGCTAATATCAACCAATATATCAGTCATTGGATTTATCAGTCAGGCTCTACTTTTATAGATTGTTTCTACATTCTGCAGACAGGTCAGACTGTCTATCAGATGAAAATAATGGATTGACAGACATTGACAGATCATGAACTCGGGCTAGTTTGATGGCCACTTTCCGGTAATTCTTTTTATTGGCTCCAGTGGGAATAAATCCGTATAAATCAAAAGAAAATTATAAACAAAAATAGCCACAATTCTGCCAGTGATAACACATGAACACTAAGCAAGTTAAAATGCAGCAAAACCTTCCAAATTCAGGAAAAATTGTTTCAAAATCTTTTTATAGATGTTTGGATTTGATCAAATAACTCTTTTACATAATTACTGTTACATAAAAGCAGGATTTCTTTGCCAAATTTCAACATTAAATGAGCTAAAAAAGACTGACTTGTTTGCATCTTTTTAAATTGGTATTTGATATATTTAATAAAACATAAAACTATGGCTGTGAGGTCCAAAACTTTTAACCTGGTGAGTGAAGAAACACAAACTAAAACTGATAGTGAAGTTTGATAAAATGCAAATAAGGGAACAATTTGTCTTCTTCAGTCCATCATCATTTTTTTCACAAGATTTGTTTCTTGTATGTCCTACATACTTGCCAAGGGAAGACAACACAGGAGCACAATCAGAAGTTGTGAACGAGGCATGATGCTTCCAGTAAGAAGTCCTAAATAACAATATTTTCAGTTTACTCTTCAGGCGCATCCAAAAATTCTCGTTATTAGAAGTCCACACCCTCAGCGTCAGCTCTTCTTCTGTTGTATTTTGGGTTTAGTTGATTAAGTCGTACCTCCTCAAAATGTAATTTGTATTTTCAGCACCCTGTGTTCACCTGAGTTTCTCTCTTTGTGTCACTCTTGTTCTTGACTTCTATCTTTTTGTCGTAGGCCTGATCTTAAAACCCATGTTCCTCGGGTGGTTGGTGTCTCCTCCCTCCCTAAAACTTTTAATTTAATTTGCAGAGGTAATTATGATCAGCTGACACGGTAAAAGGCAGCCTAAGAATGTAGGCTCATTTTTATATCACGGTGGGTCTCTCCTGATAAAAACAGCATCTTAGTCACAGTTGCTCTGTGGTTCATTAGTGAAAAAGAAAGATACTGATATTTAGGGGAAGTGAGAAACCAAGTAGATAGAGAAAGGAAGTGTTTGAGTCATTGAGCTAAATAAGTTTAGACTTCTGGCAGTCAGCAGAAAGAGACAGAACTTTATGGTTTACGATCTGCTCCTCTGTAGATGACCTCTGACCTTAAAGCAAGACAAGCAAAAAGATCATTTATAATTCTCTGTGGTGTTGCATGTAAAAAATACTATCCTTTTTTAAAAAAAAAGATATTTTGATTCATATACAGGTGACAATGAGTCAGTTGTTTCTCAGTTTAACAGTTATAGAGCCAAAGGATGCGTTATACAGGTAATAAAAAAGAACTAAATGAAACATTTTTTTAAAAAAGAAAAATTGAATGTGATTTTTTTTCCATGTTTGCTGTAATGAGGGAATAAGAAAGAAGAAGCCTCTGAGCAGATCCATCTTTGATTCAGATGAGCCGAGGATGATAAGTACAGTAAAGGATCTGGTTCTTGATTAGATGTGACGTCTTTAGAGGTAATAATATATATATATATATATATATATATATATATATATATATATATATAAATGCCAGACCAAGAGGGCTGAATTTTATAACATGCAGAAAAACAAACTTAAGCAGACTGGCATCTATCATATATGGGAGAGACATCCTGGTAGATTATGTGTAATTTTGCTCTAGAGAATAGTGGAGACTGTGTATCCATCTATCTTAAGTTGAATTAAAGAATTGAATTAAAGAGTAGTCTCACAATTTTTCAAGTCTTTCTGAAAACAACAGTCAGGTAACCAAATGAACATTGAAACAGGTTTTGTTTGCTGTCATCATTCCTCCTGTTCACACTGACCGTTAGAAGATCCCCTTCATCTTCCACAGTTACAGTCTTTTTAGCAGAAGATGTCCCTCTTTGTGTCTCAGCAGTGTTCTCCTGTTCAGCTACAGTGGAAGGATATTAACAAAAAGTTTGGCACTAAAAAGATATAGACTTGATTTGACTAATTTAGATGGCTGAAGCTTCAAATAAACTTTTAAATACATTTTTGCACAGACGGAGGACTTTATGAGGGGATCTCTTAATGGTCAGTATGAGCAGGAGGAATGATTACAGCAAGAAAAATGTGTGTCAATGTTCATTTGGGCACCTGACTGTTGTTTTAAGACAGACTTGATAAATTGTGAACCTGTCCTTTAAACATTGTCTAGCATTGTTTGAGATTGTGTGTATGTATGAGAAATACTATCCTCTTTTAAGTCAAAATGAGACACATATTGTGTATGTGTTAATGTGTATATGTGTGAGACTGCAGCTTCTGTAAAGAGTAAAGGTGTAAAGGCAGCACAGTGGAGAAAGAGTCAGCATCTTAGACAGAGAAAGAAACACAGAGAGAGGCAGTCAGCATGTCAGAAAGACAGAATCAGTGAGTTGGAGAGCAAGCGAGTATAACTGAATTATCCTTTAGGGTGTAATAGGAGACGTGAGGGC
The DNA here is from genome assembly GCA_038419695.1 of Scomberomorus guttatus. Classification (NCBI taxonomy): domain Eukaryota; kingdom Metazoa; phylum Chordata; class Actinopteri; order Scombriformes; family Scombridae; genus Scomberomorus; species Scomberomorus guttatus. The sequence continues at coordinate 9,347,295 of CM076461.1, forward strand.
AGCATGTAGGATGGTCTGCTGACAGCAGTCTTGTGATAGGGCGAGCCAAGCAGGCTCAGACTGAATAAGCTGTTTACCAGTTGATTAATTACACAGCAGCACACAACCAAAAGCCAAAAAACTCTCTGGAGAAGTTGTCAGACTCCTGCTACATTTTAGAAAAACTGTATTTACAAAACGTTTTCTTTAATTTCTCTGATTTATTTGCAGTAATTGATATGTTAGAAGGATGATCAGTCTGACTAATCTACCATATATCACTTTACATTATGCAAGTTTTTGCAAAATTTTTGCCAGTTGTTTGACTTCTATAAGGAATAAATGGAGTTTGATCATTATTGACTAATCATGAACTCTGGGGCCCGTTTCAGAGAAGGGATTTTTGCGAGCACTGGTTACCTACAGATCTTACAAATGTTTGTCACTCCTGCAGTTCTCTCGCATACTCGTGCATGTGTCTCAAGTACTGTGTTTAATGTGCCAAAATAAACAAGAGGAAATGATCTCATGATGCAAGTTGCAGCTTGCATGTTGAGCTTGGGAAACTGGCCCCCGACTAGTTTGATGGACACTTTACGACAATTCTTACATGGCTCCAGTGAGAATAAATCTATATAAATCAAAATAAGATTATAAAGAAAAATAACAAAAAAACACTAAACAAGCTAAAAATGCACCAAATCTCCCAAATTTGAGTAAAATTGTTTTAAAATGCTTCTGGATTGAAATTGGATTCATGAATTTGTCTCTTTTACACAATAACTGTTACATGAAAGCAGTTTTTTGCCAAATTTAAGCACTGAATGAGCTAAGAAAACAGATTTGTTTGCATCTTTACATTTTATAGACCAAACAACTAATAAATGAATCAAGAAAATAATCTACAGATTAATCGTTAATGAAAATAATCGTTAGTTGCAGCCTTATATTTACTAAAACATAAAACTATGGTTGTAAGGTCCTAGCTGAGTGAAGAAACACAAACTAAAACTGAAAGTGACGTTTGATAACATGCAAATTAGGGAAAAATTTGTACTTCTTCCAGTCCTTGATTCCATCGTTGAGAAAAACTGCAAAACTGACCAAAAACTGGGTCTCAACAGAAGATTATAAGTGACAAAATTACAAATTCCAAATTACTAAAACAAACTCCAGCATCCACACAATTGCTAGGGGTTTTGCCCCTGTCAAGTAATTCAATGAAAACCACGTTCATTTTCTGCCAGCTTTAACAGGATGGGTAGTTGTTGAGGACAAAAGTATTGATGAATTGTAATTAGAGGGGAGGGGAGGAGACTCTTTTTCTACAGACAGTGCTGGTGGGGTGAACATGCTGATGCTTTACTTGACGGGGATGTTTTGTGTGTTGGCTGAAGGATCTCAGTGGACAGATGGTGTTCTTTAATCCTGTCTGTGCCGGTCTGCGCCGTCTACTTCCCGTCTTCCCTCCCCCTCCGTCCACACATCCCTCTACTATTACATCAACCTCACATTTTCTGACTCTTTCTCTTCTTTTGTGTATAGGATACACACACATATATGTATTTCTTCTCCGTCACCGAGTTGCCTCTGCATCTCTGACTTTCTGTTAATGAACAATCTTGGCTGCAGTAACTCAATCTAGTCAGTAGAAGGAAATATTGTGCCGCCTTATGAGTCAAAAAGTAGTCCCACACTCCCACGTGCGCATACACATTTATAAACTCCAGCTCACACCAATCTGTTACCTAGGATGTGTTTATGCATGTTTACGCCACTGCTGTCCAAACTTACAGATATGTGTTTGCCAAAGTTCAGGAAAAAAAATTATTAATTGTAAACACAATTCGAAAGGATGCAGTTTAAAGGGTTGCATATAAATAGCGGAGCTTTTTCTTTAGTGTCTGATCAGGGAACCATCTCAACAGTGTCCAACATCATTTGACCCACATTTCAGGAAAAGCCAGATTATTTTTTTGTCATGTCACACAGACAAACACAGGCCCCGTGGCTCAGTAGTACAGCACGTACAGGCCTTAATCTGTGATGACTTTGAACAGAAAAGAGAGGAGAAAGACAGGACAAGGCAATTTGAAAATGTTTAGACAGCTTAGTGAGATAAATGAACTGTGAACCTGATGCAGCCAATTATTTGGAGCGCTGTTGGAGAGGTGAGAAGAATATTGACTTATTTGATTCACTGCAGACAGTCCAAGTTTAAGCTACAGTATAGTAATTAATGGGTAGATAGAAGCAGAGAGGAAAGGCTGTATGACCTTTCACAAACAATTCATCAGGATTATGGGGGGAATATGAAATAGGAGCCCTTAATCCTAGAAAATCTAATAGAAAAACTCCAATCTGTCATTAATTCAGTGTCTTAACACAAGAAAAGGGTGTCAGGGTAGGCTTATAGGCTATATGTGGCAAAAGTGGGGATTTCATCAGTGGGTTAATTTATGCTAAGATTTTCCAACAACAATGGTAAATTAAAATGTTTTTTTCCTGCTCTGGGTGACCTCAAAATTTGACATTTCCTTGGCTGTACGTTAATATTAAGTAGCTAGTATCAGTTTGCAGTCACAAGCCCCAAACTGGCAGTTAGTCACCTTAAAAAACTAGCATACAGTAGCTAACGTTAGCTTAACTGTCAACGGTTAACATTTAATTTTCAGGTAGGACAGCTCCACTGTGACATCAGCACTCCGATTGTTGGTGAGCTCACAATAATGTGTGTTATGATGCTAATATATTTTCATTTTTATCTCACTGTAAAATAGTGGTTTTAACGTTTTAACTCTAAGTCATATTAGAACTAGTTTAAAGTGTATGATATGGCAACTAAATGCCTCTATTAAAGGGAAACTTCTGTATTTTTCAACCTGGACTCTGTTTTCCCATATTTTTGTGTGTAGGTGACTAATGGGGTCAACAATTTTTGAAACTGGTCCAGTTTTGAGCGAGAACGCTGCAACAGCCATTAAATGGACTGCAATGTAACGCTTTGGGGCAACTGCACACCGTCAATGTACGTCCACTAAAAGTGTTTGTTTTTGCCACTGACAGGCTCAGATTGTGACTATAAATGTCCGACAACATTATGAAAAGGACCATACAGAGAAATAAAAGGTTTTTCTTTACTTTTCACTTGATCCAAGGAGAAGTCTCGCTCTGAAATCGCGAGAGTTAAGTTGTCAAAATCAGCTAAATATTCAGCCATTGAAAAATTTTTGGTAACACTACGTTTTCTGTACTCCAACGCAGCAAACTCCTCCCGGCACTCCTCTGTCCAACTCTGTCATGGCTGAATATTTTGGTTTATTTCGACCAAAATACGGATCATTACAACTCAACTCTCGCAAGATTACAGAACGAGACTCCATGAGCAAGACTTGGTTAAACACAATAACAAACAGACAAGCGAAAAGTAAAGAAAAAAGTTTTATTTCTCTGTATGATCCTTTCCATAATGTTGCCAGACACTTATAACAACAGTCTGAGCCTACCAGCGGCAAAAACAAGCACTTTTAGTGGAGGTCCATTGACGGGGCGGTATCGCCCCAAAGGATTAATGTTACAGTGCTGCCTGTTTGACGGCTGTTGCAGCGCTCTCGCTCAATACTGGACCAATTTCAAAAAGTGTCCCCATTAATCACTTAGACACAAAAAGATGGGGAAACAGGGTCTAGGTTGAAAAATACCTAAGTTTCCCTTTAAGCCATCTTTGTTAGTGAACTTGGAGATGACACTTTCAACTTCAACAGAAAATATTTGACTTTGTACTGCAGAGCCGTTACTAGTGAATATAATCTGATTGCTGCGTCGTGCAGCTTCAACACTGGTTGTAATTTAACAGAAATCAATCTTGATTGACTCCGGACGGGACGTGTGGGGGATGGGGGGGAGAGCTAAAGTCAAGATAGAGATGCGTACGTGAGAAAAACCGGACGTTACGTCTTTCAGCTTGAAGAAATAAGAGCTCAACGGTTATCAAAATCCCTACTTTTCAAAGACGACGTAAAACCGGTTTGTTTACTTTCTGCGGTGACTTTTATGAAGCCAGTTTCTACTAAATGTTCCCCATCATATGTTAACTCAACTTACGTGACGTACGTGTTCTTCCGAGGCGTTTTATTTTTAAATGTATCGCCGGAAGTGTACGTGTCCACGCTGTCTACGTTGACACGTAGCTCGTCAGAGGGAAAAGGGAGCGAGAGGATAACGGGAACTGGGTCCGTTTGGATACTAAAGCAAGCGGAGGAAAACGCTGCCGAGCGAGGGGCTCCTACACTTAAAAAGAGGTGAGCACATATGAGTTTACATCTGTATTTGTTATTTTGTGCAACTTCTGGCAGTGTTAGTGATAGTTCCCCCCCGCTGGAAAACGTGGAACATCATCATAAGTTATTTAGGAGGGAGCAGTGAACTGCTGGGCGGTGTGTTGCCAAACACTTGGAAGATGTTTTGTTCTGCGTTTTGCTGATGGTCACATTGGCTGCTGCAGCTGGACAGCTCAGGATGGCGCAGTTAGAAATAGTGATATTTGTACGAAAATATATAAAAATGCACCTGGGGGGAAAAAAAAACTATTGTTCACCCAGGTATCATTAATCTCACAAAGACTAAAAATCCTCACAGGGGTGGTCACTTGCAGGTAACTCTTTGTATGCTTTGTGTGCTGCCTTATAACAGAATGAAATGAATATCAAAGCCCAGCACTTGTTGCATAAGTTATGAAACAGATTTAGGGGACATCCTGTGTGGAAGGGAACCAAGTCTCCTTTCTGCAGCCTCACAGTGGGCGACTGCTGTGAGTTACAGGGAAGATGATAAAAGGGCAATTGTCCCAAATCTAACCCACTGCCCAAATATGGAAAAGACTTTGCAGCATATTGAATAATGTTTCCTTATAATCTAACCTTAGACAATGCTCCTTTGTCTACTCTAAACTGTGCTATCTCTGTATGTTATTTCAGCTGGCCTTGGATGTTTCACCTGCCATACATTTGTTTAGTTGTGTCTTCTTACAAACTAACAATCGGCAAGTCGCATGAGTACAATTCTGTAGTGCCATGCTATATTTTAATTGGAAGAATAATGAGGGAGACATTTACCTCTCAAACTAGAATGAAATGTTTGTATCCCACTGCAGCTCAAATAAATTGATCCGTGTTGTTTAGTTCGTCCCGTTGTGTACGGCCTTGTTAATGTGTCCATGTCCCTCTGTCTTAGGCTGACTGGGATCATCTGCCTCCACTTCTTGGCATCTGTAAGAATGCAGATGCAGAAGTAGCCGGTGGAGTGCTGAAATGAAAGAAGAGAGACAGGGATGAAAACGCTCTCTGCTTCCCTCCCGGATCTCCTGATTCATCCCGTTAGCTGCATTTAGGGTTCATCTGGTGCTTTTTTACAAGACAGGACTGTGAAGAAGTTGCATCTTTTTATGACCTCTTGCTTGTCTCTTGTCAGAACACCAGTACTTGGTACCACTTTTTATAGACAGACGTAAGGAGAAGAAACACACACTCTAGTAAAATCATGGCAAACATGTGCCCATATGGCCGATTCACCCACGCTGTGGTGCGGGGCATCCCAGAGACCTTTGGGAAAGAAGCGGGAGATGGCGGAAAGAACGGAGACATCTCAGTGGACTTGGCCAAGGCTCAGCGTCAGTTTGGTTGCCTGACGGGAGCCCTGAGGCAGAAGGTGGGCCTGCAGCTGATCGAGATCCCCCCTGACCCCGAGCTGCCAGAGAGCTGGAGGATAGACGATGTGGCTGTCATCCAGGGAGACACAGCACTCATCACCAGGCCCTTCAAACAGCAGAGACGCAGTGAGGTAACACAATGGAGGAGAAAATGGCTTCAGTTCACCCATTTCGGCACCATTAATCCTCTGATTATGCACTTAATCTTGCTTTTTAAGATAAAGGGGGAGGAGGGAGCATTTCTGCTGTTTCATGCTAAAACAAATCAGCCAGGTAGCCATTCGTTTCAGTTCATAAAAGTACTGTATGAAAATAAAACTTTTTAGTTGCGTTTAGGGCTAAAACAATACATTGATTAATCAGCTGATTGACAGAAAATGAAGCAGCAACAATTTTGATAAGTAAGCCATTTTTTTAAAGCAAAAATTCACTGGTTCTAGCTTCACAGACGTGAACATTTTCTGCTTTTCTTTGTCTTCTATGAGAGTAAATTAAATATTATTGGGTTTTGGGCTGTTTGGCAGACAAAGCAAGCAATTTAAGTCAACTTGGGCATTTTTCGCTATTTTCTGTTATTTTGTATTTGACTGAACAATTAAATGAGAAAATAATTGGCAGACTAATCGATAATAGATGTGAGAGAATGTAGAAAAGCAACCTCTTAAATATAAGAAATGTTCCAACTCAAAACATCTATTTCATGATGTCCATATTTTGTTAAATCACAGAACACTTAATTTTACAGATTTCCTGGAAAATAATTATTTCAGCTGCTTCTAATTATAAGCAGAATAGAAATTTCCTTGAAAAACATTTCTATTAAAACCCAACGCAGTATGCATTCACTGATTATTGGCTATTTTATCTTCATATAAGTTGAATTGTTTGCTTACCTGTGGACAAATTACACATTTTTGAATGTTCACTCTCTATTTTCCCCGTCACCATAATGTTTCAAATAACATTACATAACAGGTCTTTCCAGGAAAGTTGTTGGAAGTTATTAGTAAATAATTCAGATAGAGCAGCAGTTGATTCTGTAAAAGCAAAACTGCCAAAATATTCAGTCCGTGCAGCTTCTCAAAACATGAAGCTTTTCTGTCTCATACATGATAATAAGCTGAATATCTTTGGATTTTTGGCTGATGATCTGACAAAACAAGACATTTGAAGACATCAGCTTAAGCTTTAAGAAATTATAACAAGCATTTTTCTCTATTGCCTGACATTTTATAGACAAATTGAATGGTAGAAAAATAACAGGCAGATGAATCTGTAATGAATATAATTGTTGGTTGCAGCCCTAAATTCAGAAATGAATGACCTGTAAAGCATCACTGATGTTTTCAAATGTTTTCAAAACATTTAAAACATTATTTGACCTTAACAAAACTCCATAACAACTCACATTTAAAAAAATATATATACATATAAAAATGTGTTAACTAAAACCTAAAAATATTAACTTAAATCTAAAAACATAATTGCATGCTTTGGAACTTGGTAAATATTAATACAAACTGTTGAAATCCACCTTGTAAGATTGTTCACTTGTCTGTTCCCCTCTCTGTCCGTCTCTCCCTTTCTCTTCCCTTGCTCAGGTGGAGGCAGTGCGGAGGGTGATGTCAGAGCTGAACCTGACGGTGGTGGAGATGGGGGGTGAGGAGGGGGACTCCGGAGGGGCCACGCTGGAGGGCAGTGACGTCCTCTTCACGGGGAGGGAGTTCTTTGTCGGCATCTCCTCCCACACCAACCGCAGAGGAGCCGAGGTGCTGGCAGACACTTTCAGGGTAAGAGATGAATGAATGAATCTCTGTGTGAATCAATGAAGTTTGTTAGCTTGACACAGTTTGTCATGAAATTATGTGTCTGTATGTAATAGAGGGTGTCAAAGTGGGATGATGTACTTCTGAGAAACTTTTAATATGTTGCATTTGCTGCTCACAATATGAATTTCTGGCTTTAGTTCTTGGGGGGGAAAAAATAAGCCAAATCCTACCAAAAAAAGCTTTTGACCATAAAATAATCAATAGAGTTTTAATTTCTAGCCCGTGCAACAAAGATGGTCTTAGTGCCAAAGATGCTTGTCAGAAAATGACCCAGCTGCCAAAGTGAGTAGGTGGCCATTAACAGTATTGCATTTGTGGAATTACAGTCTGTAAACATTGATGAATGAGGTTGTTCCTTTAGCCAAATAATGGAGACCACACAATGTGGCCCCCTTAGGCTTTACATAACTCACCCATTATTGATTACTTCACTTAAGTGCATTTTGCGCAATTCTGCTTTTTCTAAACACACGCGCGCATATACTCTGCACTCATGTTGAATGTGTGTGCATTTGTGTGTGTTGTTGGCTTCGTGTCAGATGGTACGGTGGAGGGTGATGTATTAGTGTGGATGGGAGGGTTCAGAACAAAGGATGAAAGAGAAAGACCAGCAGATCTTCAGTATCATGTTACACTAGCGTTTTGCACGAGTAAAGTACTAGTAACACACAGAGTGATGTAACCTCCATTTGAGTCAAATCTTTGCAGTTTTATTTTTGCTATTTTATCAAAAACACTAAATAAGCTTCATTCATATTTGGTTGTTTTTAAGCATAAAGGGGGAAAAATGGCAACATAGCATCTCAACCCAGGAAAGGTATTTAAAAAAAGAAAATTCACCAGAGCTTCCAGTGAAGTCATTAATGATTCCTGATCACAGTGAACATTTGTTTATGTCCTAATTAAGGTTGCACCAAATGTCTTTGGAAGCTTGCCAGTACTTTTGCTCTGCAGCTACTCTGAAGCCATTTTCACACCAAAAACATCCCCAATAGTTACATGTGTTCATTATTTTACCAAATATTATTCTTAACATGATGGAAAATCCTCAGCACCATTTTTTTTTAGACCACGGGACACTAAAACTCTTTAAATGTTTTTTTGTTGCAGGGCTGCAACTAACAATTATTTTATTATTGTTTTATTTTATTATCTCAATTAATCAATTAGTTTCTTGGTCTATAAAATGTCAGAAGCCAAAATGCAACCTAAAATGTCTTGTTTTGTCCCGACCGAATGTCCACAACCCAATCATGTTCATAGAGGACTAAAGAAACCAGAAAATATTCACATTTAAGGAGCTGGAACCAGAGAATTTAGGCATTTTTTTTCATTTTTCATGACTCAAAATTAATTATCAAAATAATAAGCTGATTTTCTGTCGATTGACTAATACATTAATCACCTCCGTCACAACACCTATAGCATGATATGTTTCTTGTCAAAACTACTGAGTAAATTATAAGTAATGAGAAATTGCATGTAGCCATAATAAAGAACTATTCAGACCAAGAATCTGCAACTGCACGACTGCCTCGGATCCTGCAGCACCAGAATCACACAGCAGGCTGCTTTGTGTCGAGCTGCTAGTGGTAAAAGTTTGACATGGTCAGTGAAAGACCTTACAAGGCCTTTTTTCACAGAAGACATGTCAGAGAAGGAAAAGCATGAGTGTAAGTAATGAAATTAATGATGGCTGAATTCTATTTAGCTGCATCAGCTGCAGGGTCATGCTGACTCACCATGACTGAGCCATCGTTAATGTTATTAGTAGCACCTGTGCTTTTTTTTTTCCCTACTATGACAAGTTAACATGTCTGATGTGAAAAATACCGTGTGTGACCACAGCGCCCTGCTGCTGCTGCTGGGCTACTGAAGCAAGATGAGAGAACTTCTCTTGTGCTCAAAAAAAAAAACCTTTTCAACCTCCATCTGTTCAGGACTTCGCCGTGTCCACTGTCCCAGTCTGCGGTGGAGCCCGGCTGAAAAACATCTGCTCCATGGGAGGTCCAGACACAATCATCATCGGCAACAGTGACGGGGCCAAGAAGACGCTCCGGGTGTGTGTGTGTGTGTATTTATCAGTGTGCATTTCTGCTGGATTTTTTAAAATAAATATAAAATACTTGTCTTAAACCTCAGACTAAAGTGGTCAGTCTCTGTGGAAATGGTGAATTAAGTAAAAGAGAATTGCAACAACACAGCAGCTAATATGTTAAAAAAAAGCCACATTTAGAGTAGAGGACAATTCCACCAGCAGTTAAATTAGATTTTGACTGTTTTCTTCTATATAGTATCAGAAAATGATGTTTTGGCCGGACCGAAACATCTCTTACCAGTTTTATCTGTCATCATTTCTCTCTCTGTGTACATGTGTTTCCATCCTCTTTGTCCTAAAATGAACTGCACACATCATATCTCCTGACTGCTGATGTCATTAATAATGGGCTTAATGTTGCCTGGGAGTCTGTGTGTAATGCTTGTGTGCTGTAATGTTTGTATGTGTGTGGTGCACAGTAATATTAAAGTGTGTGTGTAATGTCCACATCTCCAGATGATGGAACAGCTGACTGATCACCACTATGAAGTGCTGACTGTCCCGGAGGATTCAGCGGCCAACTGCATCTACATAACGGGCCCGTCCAAACGAGACTTCCTGCTCCACCGGCCTGCAGAGGAATGTCCCGACAGCGTCTCTGTGAGTGCAGCTTTGTTGTTTAGTGCGGGCCTCAGATTCAAAAAAGAGACACATTTTTGTCAGATTAAAGGATTATAGGAGCATAATTTAATTTTGTCTTATTGCAATGAATGCAAATAAAGAATCTAAACCTGCTGGTGCCTCTGCTATAGTCAGAAGTATATATTATACTAAATATAAGTACTGCAGTGATAAAAGCTGAAATATCTTAAGGCAATCTCTTGCTGCTTAATAGCACTAAAAAACTGCAAGTAGGTGTTCCAAAACAGTGAGTGTGGAATCTCTGGTGAAATAATCATTTAGTTGTTCTTGGTGATTTGTAAAGATAAAATCGACCCCCTCCCCCCTTTACTACATCAATCTTTAATGATTCCTGCTGGGAAATGCACTGTGGGCTATAATTTTACTTACAGGGCAAGATGTGCGGGTGTGAAATTGGTCCTATATTTATACCGTGGGAAAGGTGTATAATCAGGATGGCAATAAAAAATAAATGATGTTGAGAGCACAAGAACAACGTTAGCTACATTAGAAAAAATCCAGAGTTGAGTAAAGAAATAGCCAAACCCGCCCTTTTTGCCTTAAGAGGCTGAGATTGTTTCCCCAACTCTTATAGACAACCAGAATAGATGCATCAATTATATAGATCTAACTTAATTTTATTAGAAGACAGATGTTATTTAAGGAGCTGCCAAGCTACTACTTCTTATTAGACAAACTTCTACCTAAAACATGTCCAATCGTCTGTGCCAGAGATAAGTAAGTTGTATCCTCCCCTCCTCTTTGCAGGCCTTCCAGAAGCTACAGGACTACACCCTCCTGCCTACAGCCAGCAGCGAGGCCTCCAAACTGGGAGCGTCTCTGTCCTCGCTCTGCCTCCTCATCAATAGAAAGCACACATATTTCTGAAAAAAAAAAAAAAACACCCCTCTGTATGTTACACAGCATTAACCTGCACATTATCACGGGTTGGGTGAGGGGTGTCCATATCACTAAAACATTGTACAGATGGCTAAAATTCTTGTGTATTTATTGTTTGGGGAAACAGTGACACACAGCATACGTATGAGGATATGATCCATCTGCACACGAGCTGATCCTTGGCACAGCTGCCCCCCCTGCTGAAGTTACAGCGCAGCATGCTGGTTTCTTCACAAAAGTCTAACAAAACTATTAATGACACCACTGAATGCAGTCGTAGTTTTACACTGTTTTAACTCCTAAGTCATGACCACTTTTATTTCCAAGTTTCTGCAGACTTTTTTTGTTGAAAATTACAGAGAATCTGTACAATCTCATGTCTGTAGATTCAAAGCAGTTCCATCAGGACAATGTACAGTACATAACAGGTTCTTAGCATCCATTTCAATCAATCTCATAAATATCACTTGTACTTTCAGTCTCAATTACAGGACATGTAGCTGCTAAGTGTAGAATGCAGACTTTTTTTTAAATGTTAGCTTTCCTACTTATGAATTCATAGCAAATGTAGCAATACCAATAAAATTCAACTGGTAACAGTAACTGTCTTGTCCTTGTAGTTTGTTCCCACATCAAAGAAAACATTTGTGTGTAGAAATACATAAGACAAAACACTCAAGTAATTTCTTCAAATTTATTCGTTTTGTTAGAAAGCAAACATGTTTAACGGTTGGACTTGGCAACTCTCTCCAACTCGTCTTTCTTCTTGATGGCGTAAGAGTTAGATGAACCCTGAAAGAGGGAGAAATTTATTTTTAATACACAGTAACTTATTAATAGCAGCACACATTCACAAGCCACCTACAAAAAAAGCACTGAAATGTGAAGTCATGGGAATGTGATGTTTGTAGGTTTTGTTTTTTCATCCTGTAAGTGAAAAATAAAGTTACCTTAGCTGCATTGATCAGCTCATCAGCCAGGCACTCGGCGATGGTCTTGATGTTCCTGAAAGCAGCTTCTCTTGCTCCCGTGCACAGCAGCCAGATGGCCTGTAAGACGAGACGGGGGAGAGAGAGCGAGACGTTAGCAGGTGAGATCGGCTGACAAATTAACTTCAATGAAATAGACAGAAGGCAGTACAGTAGTAGTGTGATGTATCTGAGTTGGTGATTGACTGGGCCACAACAGACTACAGCCAATGAATAAGCAAAGATGTTTCCTCTACGAGCACTCTAGCACACCAGGACAACGGGTGATACCCAGGCGTGACTCTAGCCTCGCTTCATGCATGAAAAAGTAATTTCATATTTCAGTTTCAAGCTGAAAATACAGAAACATTTAATAAAAAAAACAATTTCAGAGTATAAAAAGGTGTAGGTTCAAGCATTTATGCAAAGTTTACAAATGACTAACTGCATAACTAGAGCCTTTCCAACTTTTTTACATAATGAAGTTGTGTAATTACACTGTTCGTCCAATATAAATCAACTAAATTTACAGAAAGGCATAAAAATGTTGCTGAATGAGTTCTAATAGCCAATTTGCTGGATTTGTGAAAGCTTCTACGCTCCAAGGCAAGATGACTTTGATTTAACGCTACACATTTAAGACAAGATGACAGAAGCTATTTGGACAAACCCAGGATGGATGTAGTGGGAGTAAATGGAGAGTGACGTCATGTTACCTGGTTGACTCTGCGGAGGGGGGACACGTCCACAGCCTGCCTCCTGACGGTACCGGCACGACCGATACGGGTGGAGTCCTCACGGGGTCCACTGTTGATGATGGCGTTCACCAAGACCTGGAGGGGGTTCTGCAGCCAAATTTGGGAACAGCATTAAAGCCCCTGAAAACTTTATTTCTCTAACATGAAACATTTCTGACTAAGTAAGCAACAATTTTAGTTTGGAAAAAGCATCCTACTTTATTTATTAGAGTTCAACATTTAAAAAAAAAAAATAATAATCCTAATCACTCTGCTTCTGCCGCCTGGCAACATCATTTATCCCATAACAGTCACAACATTTTGAGTCAAATGTTCCTAAACCTTGATTGGTGTATAGAAATATGACATGTTTCTCCAACTGAGTCCTGCTCACTTCAAACCAGTGAGAAGAGCACAGACAAAAACAAAAACTAAATAAAAAAAAAACAAAAAAAACTGAGTATCAAAAGTGTCATTCACACCTTCACACAGCCTTTGCTGTAGTTTATGGTCAATGGCTGCCCTCTGAGTGTCAGTCTTGATTGGATGTTGTCGTCTAAATTATGCTACACATACTGTAAACATGATACGTACCTCTCCGGTCAGCAGGTGGATGATCTCAAAGGCGTGCTTGACGATGCGCACGGTCATCAGCTTCTTGCCGTTATTGCGGCCGTGCATCATCATGGAGTTGGTCAGACGCTCCACGATGGGGCACTGGGCCTTACGGAAACGCTTGGCGGCATAACGTCCACCAGAGTGTGGCAGGTATTTGGCGTACTTCTCTTTCACAGCAATGTAATCCTGTAGTGAAAAGGGGTCATTTAAGCATCACGGTTTACAGAGTTGGGCACAGCATTGCAGGGTCATCTACAAAGAGATCGTGTGTCTGAGTTGGTGATTGACTGGGTCACAACAGACTACAGCCAATGAATAAGCAAAGACGTTTTTCCTCTGCGAGCACTCTAGCACACCAGGACAACAGGGCAGTGTCGAGGCGTGACTCTAGCCTCGCTTTATTACAGTTCAACATCAGCGCCGATGCTGCTTACCTGCAGGGAGATGTCATTGATCTGAACATCGTCGGTGCTCCACTTGCCAAAGAGCTTGATCTCTGGGGTCTCAGCCACAGCTGGGGCAGTCTCCCACTCAGTCACTAAGCAAAAATAATTAGAGGGATAGACTCAAGATAAGAAAATGCAGTTTTATAAACATTCAGGCACCTCATTTCTCTTCTGCGCATCTTTCATTTACACAGAACTTTACATTTACAAAGATTTTCTGATGATGAAATTGAGATGAGATTTCTGATATTCAATAATGTTTAACACAATTTCTTAATACTGGATAGTTCAGGAAAATTATTGTCACACTAAATAAGTCGATCTTCCAATATTGATGATTAGGCTGCATTATGATGTTTGGTCAAGCAGAAAGTCATCATCTGGTATTCCCGCTTATTTCTAAAATCCTTCAAGAGTTTTTAAACGTTTAGCTGATCATTTATATAACAAAATCCTGTTATAACTACTTAAATCCAAACACATCGGCATTGCAGCAGCACTACCTATGCCATTTACACGTATGACAAGACGATGTTGGCAACAAAGTTTAGACAAAAATCTGATATTACGTTGGAAATGTCGTCGTGCGGTAGATTACTTCCACGTAATATAACAGCAGACATGACAATGTCAGGTGAAAACTTAGTAAATTAAAGATAAAAGCCAAACTTTCGAGGCAGGGCCTGAGACGAAGCCTTAAGTTCACATTAGCTGACTTCAGCCATGGCAGCTAACAAACGCTTAAAACAAACGACTTCCTAAAGGTATTTATCACTGACTGTTTACTTTACTATAAAGCACATGGTTTTGGTAATTAAACGAACGCAACAATGTGTATATTAGCCTACTGAGTGCGAAATCTAACGAGGTGTCTCATCAACGTGCCGCATCCACATGTGCTAACAAAGTAGCCACATGCTAGCGCTCAGCGCTGCTGTGCTCGTTCGTCACATTTAGGGGAAATAAAAACACATTGTGGCAAAACTGAGCTGTTTTGCTCGTGTATCTTGGAGAACTGGATCGGTGCTGCTTCTAATTTTTCCACAATAATCTTTTTTGGTGATATATGAAGCAAGCAAAAGGTGAATTTTTCACTCACTTGTGTCTGCCGTTCTGCTCCACACTTCTCAGAGACGGAAAAGGGCCTTCACGGGGCGCCGCGCTCACATATCCGGTGGTCCTGTCGGTTCCTTCCGGTGCGCAATGCATGTATGGAATTGTAGTTTTTTAACTGAACGGGTCATATCCACGTGTTTTGGGCCACAATTAATTTTAAAGAGCGTCAAAGTGGAGCTAGGTTGAACAAGCGGAATTGAAGGTTTACAAAATTACGTCAATAATATACTAATGGAGGAAAAACATAAATTTATTTATCAACTGCACTACAAAGAAGTCACCCTATTAGTGCTGCAACTATTAGGTGATTAATCAATTGGTTGTCAACTATGAAATTAATCGCCAACAAATAATCCAAATTATAATCGCTTGATAATTTCTTGGAGTAATTTTTTTAAAGAAAAAAAATTCCATAATCTCTGATTCCAGCTTCTCAGATGTGGATATTTTTGGTTTCTTTAGTCTTCTATGACAGTAAACTGAATATCTTTGGGTTGTGGACTGTTGATCAGGATAATAATTGAGAAAATAATCAAAAGATTAATCAACAATGAAAATAATCGTTAGTTGCAGCCCTACATCCTATAATATATTCATGACTTACATAAGTAGAACTCGACTGATACTGGATCTCTGAGGTCAATACCAATATGATATTTGAGAGAAATATCAGATAACGATATACTGTCAAATAGTTATTTGTAACATCAACATTTTTATCCCTTATTTTTATGCATTAAGACTGAGTGGGACATTTTAATGTTGAAAAATAAACTTTATAAAAAAATGAATAACATACACAACAACACAAATTTACAAAAAAAAATATATACTGTAAATATTTGCGTAAATAAGAAAACTAATACTCATATCACTCAAAACAGATGTTCAAAACTGTCTTTTATTGAGGAATTGACATTTGACACCTTTTTTATTGGCAGATCACAGACTATACAAATTGTAGGACAGTCAAAATAGTTCTGTATGAGTTTTTAAAAAAAGTGTCCATATCCACATTTACTGTTTTTAAAGCAAGAAAAATGAACAGAGGAGGACATCCCTTAAATCCACAATTAGGTCAATTAATTTGTACAAGCATACATGATACAAAGACCGCAACAATATTAAAATAATACTGCAAATTTAACAGCTTTGAAACTGTTCAATAATATCATTCTTTATCTTTTTTTCATACTCGTCTTTTCCCTCATCAGGCAAAAATATTGTGCAACGCATACTTTGCCGATTCAAATAGCTATTCACTTCTTGTTTTATCAGGCAATAGATATTTCATTTCTTCCTCTTTTTCTGAAACATCTGTAAGTACAACAGGCATCCAATAACATCCAACAAAATGCAAACAGTTATTTCAAAGAGAAACCGATCCCTTTTTACGACAGAGACAGACGAACAAAAACGTTGCTAAAACGCCTGAGATATCTAAATGCGATGGGAGGTAAAGAGTTTGGTGGACAAGTAAACACTAATATAGCGCTGCCACTCTCCGGCCATTCTGCACCACCCCTCCATCATTATTTTTAGCACCATCACTAAAGGCAGCGAGTCATAGCACTTCGGTATGGGACATGAAACACTGAGGCTTATAGGGAAAGTTTAAGGCTTAATCTACTAAAGCGACTATGGCTCCAAAGCACTGCATGATAATGACAACATGATATTCATGATCACATGTACACACTAAAAATGATAAATACACAGGAAAATATGATTCCCAGGATTTAAAAAAGGGAAGAATAAAAAGTTATAAATAACTGCATCAAAAGATGAGCAGGGCAGTGAGTCTGTACATGCAGACAAGATGACAGAACGTCGCTCAGGCACTGTTGTGTTGTGTTTTGAGGTATGTGTGACCAAATGCACACAGACACACACATGGGTATTTTGTATGTAAATGGGCTAAACACTTTCAAGGTAATAAACTAGGATGTTCATGCAAATGAAAGGGGCACTCCGCTGAGTTTTCACAAGTAACAATCTCTTCATGTGCTCTGGAAAGCTCTGACGGAGAGGTCCGAGGAAATAAACCCTGGTGATGTCATCGGGGTTACAACAGTTTGAGGTTGAGGCTTCAAACTTTAAACAATAAGCCTGCGTTAAAAAACTGGAGGCGACGAGTCTGAAAGAGGTGTGTGTTTACCAAGCAAGACGGATAATAAAAGATGCTACTGAGTCGCATTATGGCAACCAAACTTGGCAATAAAAGTCAGGATATCTCAACCTGTCACTCTCTGCTGCATCGATTTTTGACCATTCTGTTTTTAATGTGTCCCTAGCAAGTCAAGAAAGATGGATAGTGTGCACGTCCGTACGTACAGGCGCAGGACAAAAAGCAGCAACACCTTGCAGGTTGAACCGTTCCAATAAAAACCGTTGCTTGCAAACTTTAGTGTACAAACAGCCTCTAACTTTATTTTCTCTCTAGCAAGCCCCCAAATGTCATTGAAATGAAATACTAAATTGCTGAAGTGGTTCTTTAAAAGGGGACATATTATCCTTTTTCTGTTATTTATGTACTGCTCTGATGTCGGATACCTACGATAAACATGGTACATGTAGAAATGCTCCCTGCAAGTCAAAAGCCGGGGCTTCAGACTGCTCTGAATGCTTCTTTTTTTGACGTTTTTTTCTACCTTGCTGAGGAGCTGACATCATGCATGCCCACTGAGGGGCTGCATAAAAGGACGGTATGAGTAAAATAAGGAGTTTTTTTAACTGTAAATTTAAAGATATTCCAGTAGAGCCCCAGAATATAAATACAGACCTGGGGATTTGTATAATATGTCCCTTTTAATGTCTGATTTACTTTTCTGTTCCCTTTCTGTTGTAATTACATAACAGCGGTTAAACGTAACTTTCTGGAAATGTTTAAATTAGATGCTTTTGACATTTTGTGCCTAGTACTGTATGTCGCTTCTGAGGAAAAATCCTTCAGCTCACACAGTTATGGGTTGGATCTTTCCAGCAGCATCTACAGTGGTTTGAAATACATATTGACAAGTAACCTAGTAGTTAACATGCGCGCATAACACAGAAAAGATACTTACAGAAACAAACCCAATCAACAGAAACTACAAGGAAAATGTACCTCAAAATGCCGGCAACACTGTTTGATTGCCATTTGATTTCTAGGAGTTGTAACCCAAAAAATGAGATTACCCTCTCAAGAGTAGATCCAGAAATGTCTGTGAGTAAACTTTACAGTGGTTGTAGAGGCAGAGTTTCATACGTTATGGAAGTCAAGAGCTTATCCAACTGCAGATTGATGCCGTGTGTGTGTGTGTGTGTGTGTGTGTGTGTGTGTGTGTGTGTGTGTGTGTGTGTGTGTGTGTGTGTTGTGAAAGAGTTTTGTTCTACACCAGCCACTTTTCCATGCACGTGTGGAACACAGTCTCATTCGAGTGCCAAAAGACGTGTTCGACGCCGGGAACAGAACACAAGATCAGATCCCCCCGAGCCGCCAGCGTCTTCAGGCCAAAAACGTCTCTTAAGTAGAGCTGCATCAAGGAAAAAAGAATTTAGAGTTAGTACAAGTTCTTCTACGTAGATCGACTTTATAGTAGAGCTGCAGCAATTAGTCGATCGACAGAAAATTAATCTGTGAGGATTTAATGCTTTTCTTTATCATACATGATTGTAAACTGAGTGTTTTTGGGTTTCGGACTGTTGGTCGGACATAACAACACATCTGAGGATGTCACCTTTGACTCTGGGAAATTGTAATGGATATTTTTCACTATTTTCATTTTATAGATTAATTGAGAAAATAATCGGCACATTAATCGATAATAAAATACCAGTAAAATGTCTGAAAAATATCAATAAAATATCATGAAAATGCCTGAAAAGTTTTGGATAAAATATTAGCAGAATGTCAGAAAATATTGATAAAATGTTAGTTTCAGCCCTACTTTATTATCATTTTCTCCTGTCTCCTGTGATAACAGTAGCTGAAGTTACACTAAAATTATGCTGAAATCTGACGTCTTTCTCTCCGTCTCTGATCAGAGCGACCATTGATCTGTATGGGTGAGGGAGTGGCATGAGTGAGAACCATGAAGACCAAACTTTTACCTCACCCATAGTCCATCATGTGTTTGTGTTGTTTCTACACAATTGTTAGGTACCTGGCGATTTTTAGCCGCTACCAAATGCAGTCAGATATGTGATGTAACTAATGGAGAAGCATATATGTGTAAACAAAAGTATATTGAATCAAATGTGGATTTTATCTGGATATGAGACACACAAGTGACAAAAAAATGGGGCCATAAATCAGAATAATGATGATCACTAAGAGCACTGAAATAAACTAAAAAAAGTGTCGTATATATGTGTCTGTAGTGTGACTTGCACTCACATCTTGGTGCTGCATCTCAACGACGGTCTCGTTGTCGTCATAAAATCCAAACTGACTAAACAGCACAAGAGAGACAGAAAGAGAATGTGTGAGAGCATCACATGAGAGTCATCTGATCATCCACAGGCAAAAGAAGCAAACGTGGAAAAGCCGAGTAATGCGTGAACGGAGAACAGAAAGTGCTCTGTGACATCTGACACTTTGAGATTAAAGTGGTAAAAATGAATATAAGAAGAGAAAACTGTTGCTGCCTTGTAGTTTCATCAATGTGTATGAATCAAAGTGATGCAGACGATCTTCCAGCAGAGAAAAGGCTGTAATTTAAACAATCAAGGTGTTTCAAAGGCTTTCATAGGTACAGGAGTAATTAATAATTAACTGACCCTGGTTGCCCAAAAGCATTTTAGCACTGGGAACAGTTCCATGCAGCTGCGTGCCTCATAAAGCAGCTTTGTATTAACGGAGGTTAATGCGTCTGTGGTAGAAACATCCTCACTTTCCTGTGCTGATTGCTTTTTTCCCCCCAACAAAACCACATGTGCAATGTGTCAGAGATTACAGTAAAAATGACTTGTCTATGAGAAAGATAAAAATCATTCCTGAAATCATACTGCAGGTGAGATTAAAACACTGTGAGCACAAACATATTTTTGAGAAGAGGAACACGACAGAGGACGAACTCACCTCGACTGCCAGGGAGTGATGACTCCGTCGTCGGGGCCTCCGATCAACACCAGGGTTTTGATTTTGAGGAAGTTTTTCTTCCACTCTGGAATTTGGAGGTAAAACACGCTGAATATATACTCTATATGAACATGAGACATCCACCATTTCAACGAAAAATCATCTTATACAACTGCTACTTAAACAGTTAAACTATTTTGTTTTTCAGATAATGTCTGATGTGATGATGAATTGCAGGTAGCGTTCTTCTTTCAAAATCAATTTAAAGCCTTCTGTGGAATGAAATGTGTGTTAACGGCTACATAAGGTGAAAATGTATTGTGTAAATATGCACTTCATGATGTAAAAGTCTGTTATCAACAAATGTAAATAAGGGAAGTTAATATAAGTATTTCTTGTACAATTATGAAATGACACATGAACTAATTCTTGTCATCTTTTGTTATACTCTGATTGGCATTTGTGCCATATGCACTTTTATGTAGAGCATCATTTTAAAAAAGTCAGCACTGTGTGACCTTTTCAGGACTAAATCCTTACACAAGTTACTTGGAGTTGAAGCACCTGCAGGTCATTATTATTTATGGATTATTCTTAGGCAAAACAATATTTTCCTACTTACTGGTAACTCTCTTTAGGAGTCATGAGGTCAAAATCGTTTGCTGTCGCATCATAGAGATAAATTTGAACTCACTGGTAGTTAGACTTAACTTGTGGATGAGTTTTACCCACAAGGAAAATTGCTGACCTGTTGAATTTGGATTTGGTCTCTCACTGTTGAGCAGAGCCAAATAATCACTGCTGTTCACGTACAGGTCCCTGTGGTGGGGATCTGAAGAAGGAGGAAGAGGAGAGAGTACAAACAACCAGTTTGTCAAAACACTTGTTTAAGAAGTTTCTTGGTAGTTAAGCAATCTGAGACACACACCCTTTCTTATAATAAATCTCATGTCTTTGAATTTTAAAAAAAATCTAATTTTAAAGTGTGACAAGCAAAGGAAAATAACTGAGTTTAACTGACTTCACACCTTTTGTGACAAATGTGTGAGAAAGTTATTCTTGGAGTCTCACCGTTCCAGTAGTTGCAGATTGATATTCTCTGTCCTATTCCAGTGTAACAGAGGTGGTAGAGGTTGGACTTCATAAACTGAGGGAAAAGGTACTTCAAGTAGTCTGTGTCTGAAAGGAAACAAGAGGCCAAGAGCAGCATGAAGAACAAGCTCGAGAGGTTGAGAGAAGAAACCAGTCCTTAATATGTGTTCAGCATTTGAAGATGAACCCACCTCCGTATTGTCCGGCCTGAGGCGAGGACAGAGAGATGAAGGAGTGGACGTTGTGGTCAGACAGGGTGGAGAGGATCCCCCTGCAAACCAGCCCACCTGTAATAATAATATAAATAAACAATATTTCTCACACTTACTCATACGTGTGTTTCGGGCAAGGAAAATCTCATCAGCTGACATGATTTTCATCACTGTGTTTTACAAACTGCGGCACTGGAAATTTTAGGGTTTCAAATATAAAATGCTGGCTGGGAACTTCCAGCTTCTGACTGAAGAGTGTCATAAAAAACACACAGCAAGTAAAGCAACAAACACGCCCTTTTTTTGTCCCAGCTTTTACATATAGAAGTGAAACATTTACTGAGGTCACTCTGAGGTCAGTTTTTTTTGCAAGAATGACACTGTAACTACAGAAAATACCAAAACTGTTTTATAATCCTAAGTAAACACCACATTTATGTCTCTATTTCACTCGCACAGACCTTGTGAGTAGCAGATAAAGTGGACTCCGTCTGCTGCGTTTTGCATTATTGGGTAAATAGCTGCTGTGAATCCTTCCACCTGCTTCCACATGGGCTGCAGGCTGGCACTTCTGTCAAACAAGTCGATGACCGTCACATTTGTTCCAGGATGAGACTGCAGGAGAGAAGAGCAGATGTTTTCAGGGTGTATGAAAACTTGTTTAATGCTCGCATGAAGCGTAAAAACAGCTACAAGAATCAACATGCAGGGTTAAACATCAAGGCTGGTTCAAACCTCAACTCATATGCCTGTGTTATCAAAGATCAGTGAGGATGTTTAGCTATTTATTGATCAGGATGTGCTTTAAATATTTATGATTCATTAGGCGATTTGGTAAGCAGACAGGACAACAGACTAAGTGAAGCGGAGAGAGTGAGATCTGGATTTCCGCTTTTGTTTTTTTTTTTTTTCTCCCTCCAGAAATTTCTGTCGTCTGGTTTCAATGTGCAGCTTTCTAATACAACAGTGGCATAAAAAGAGGAACTTAATCTTTGGTTTAACCTCATCAACCTTGGCGGTCACCACAAAAACGCTTTCGCAACGTCACCACATCTACTAGGTTACTCCCAATGGAGTCTGAAGCTGTGTGTTTGGTGACTTCAAGAAGAAAAGCAGGAAAGGGCACATTTCTTTGTCCCTATATGCAGCGTGAACTGTCAGTACTTAGGTCTGCAACAAACGATTATTTGCATCATCGATTAGTCGCTTGGTCTGTAAAATGTCAGAAAATTTTGAAAAATGATGATCACTGTTTCCCAAAGCCCGAGATGCAACCTAAAATATCTTGTTTTGTCCCGACCAACAGTCCACAACTCAAAGATATTCAGTTTACTATCACAGAGGACTAAAGAAACCAGAAAATATTCACATCTAAGAAGCTGGAACCAGAGAAAACAATGAATCGTTATCAAAATATTTGGCAATTCATCTTCTGACTAATCAATTAATCAACTAATCGTTGCAGCTCTGCCAGGACTGACAACTTCAATTGAATAAAACCTCCTGCACACAACCAAATCCTTTCAATTTTAATGTACCAATCAAGACAGTTGAAGAGAACATTAAAACAACTTTACACTGAAAATTACACTTTATATTGAACCAAAAATATAATTAACTACACCTCTACAACTCATTAATGACATATCATAGTACAGGAACTCATATTGTACTTCATATTACTTATGGATTAAAGTGATGCTGCCAGGATAATGCACAAAACTATCTCCTGAGTTTACCATTATAATAACTGCTGAATGATTTAGCATACATACTATATATTGCATGTTTCATTATGAAGGTCCTAGTTTGCTGATAACGTGGTGATATAAGCTGTAAGGCCTGCAGTATTTACTGTAAGCTCAACCCCTGGAAAATATCATTTACATACATTGTTGTCCTCAAAATAACCCCCCAAAAATAACCAAAATGACCCAGTTTCTCTTCAGACCGACCACTCACCTCGTTAATGAAGCGTAGTAAGTTTTTAAAATCCCCTGAGCTGTCGAACAGACCGTGCACAATGATCACCGGCTTGTACCCGACCACAGCAGCCCAGAGACACGCACCGAGCAGCGGGAAGAGCAGCCCGGCTGCCCCGCTGCTGCTCCCCCTCCTCCGGCTTGTGATGGCAGAATGGGAGCCCTTCATGATAACTTAAAACGAGTAAAAATAAAAAATGGAAGAAAAAAAAACAACTCAATAAAAATTTTCCTGAAATAAAAAAGGACACCTGTTAAAATAAAATAAAAACATAAAATCCTGGTGTTTGGCTAATGTTGTGCTAACATCTTTATCTCCATTTTTTTTCTTTCCCAGCTGCGTTACAGATGACCTGAAGTCCGGTGTCCCTTAAATAATCCTGTTTCACACGCACTGCTTCTCCCTTTATGTTTACTGCTTAAATAATACTTGGAAGAAAACAGTGAGCAGCAGCTGAGCTTCGATTTTGTTTGTTCCGGTTTTAAATCAAACGTGATACGGCCACTGGTGACGTCATTTCCTGTTTCAGCTCGTCAAATCAGCAGCTCGGACACTACGTAACAGTCCCCTCGGTGTTTATAGTTATATAAAGCTGTGGTTCTCCAACTTCTTCACATCAAGGACCCCTAAACTGGCACAAATTAGACCAGGGTCCCCCATCTGATAAGATTTTTGCTTTTAGATGTTTTATTACACAAAGTGCATGAAACCCATGACCTAAACAGTCACACATTATGTCATTGTGTCACTTATGGATGGAATTAAAGTTATTAAAAATTATTCCCCTGGGACCCCCTCAAAGACCCCTGGGGGTCCCCAGACCCCACTTTGAGAGCCACTGATATAAAGTAATAATAAAAGGAGTAATAACGTAGTAAAGTTACATTTAATAATCTTAATTACTGAGATGCTTCTTTTTATGATCAACAACATCAATTAACATCTTGACCTATCAAAGACATATTCTGTCAAAACGCACCTGTGTTCATTAACTAACTTTATTCTATACATACCAGAGACCAGAGTCTGATTTTTGACGTTTTACCATATAAAATGATTATACCAAACCAAAGCTGTGGTATAACTGTTTGTTATACCACATAAATAATAATAATAATAATTATACCTCAATGGAATCATAATGAAAACAAAAAGCAACAGCCTGTTTATGGGATAAAGTAGTTGCGTTAAAGTGGATCATATCACTCCAGTTCTCAGATCTTTACACTGGCCTGCTGTCTGTCGAGGAATTGACTTTAAAATGTTGGTTTATAAAGTACTGAATGGTTTACATGTCTGATCTTCTGTTACCTTATGAATCATCCAGACCTCTCAGGTGGGCTGGGTCAGGTCTGCTTTCTGTCCCCAGAGTCAAAACTAAACATGGAGAGGCAGCGTTCAGTTTTTATGCTCCACATATCTGAACAAACTCCCAGAAAACTGCAGGTCTGCTGCAACTCTCCGTTCTTTTAAATCGAGGCTGAAGACCTTTCTGTTTGCTGCTGCCTTTGATTAAATCTAATTTGAGGCTTTTGATTAATATCTTACACTGCGCTGTAACTTTTACTCTCCTGTTTTATCTCTTATTCTATTTTAGCTGAATTTTTTTTTATTTCCAATTGAATCAAACTATTTAAATGTCTTTATATTGCCTTATGTTGCTTTTACATTCTGTCTTGATGCCTTTTATGTTTTCTGTAAATCACTTTGAATTGCCTTGTTGTTGAAATGTGCACAAATAAACTTGCCTTGCTAAAATCTGACTAGCCGAACTTAGATTGTCCAAACACACTGTGGTGTCTCATTTTATGACTTTTCTTCTGTTTTA
Organism: Scomberomorus guttatus; assembly: GCA_038419695.1. Lineage (NCBI taxonomy): Eukaryota > Metazoa > Chordata > Actinopteri > Scombriformes > Scombridae > Scomberomorus > Scomberomorus guttatus. Next base: position 9,372,491 of record CM076461.1, read on the forward strand.
TTGACAGAGTTTAAGCTTTTAACTTATGTTACACCTATGCAACAGGTACATCAGCGGAAAGTGCAACTTGAAAACGTATTAACTTAACTTATTAGTTCTCAACTTTTCAGTGTGTCTGACCTTCATCAGGTATATGGGCAGTGTGCAGGAGTTCTTCTCACTGTTTTCAAGTATAATTATCTATAAAATCTGTAAAAACTTTTTTTCTGCTTATTTTATTTACAACTGGGCTAGTTTTTAATGAACTACTATGATAGACTATATGCAATTGTTTAATAAAGCACGAGTTCTCAGTAAGTAATAAAAAAAAGTAGTTGACAAAACAATCGCTACTCAAAGGCAACTTACTCACTTGTTCCTGAGCTTTCTGACTGCATCATTTGGTTTTCATCAGTAGATGGAGTTTGCTCAGCCGTCGTGTTCAATTATTCTGAGCACTTATAACGTCCACCATCAAACTTGCTCAACTTTTAAGCCAAAATGGACAAAAAGTTTAAGAGGTGCTCAGAATAACAACACAACTGACTGATGAAGACTGTGTGATACGGTCAAAAGCTCTTGAGCTTGAGTAGAATCTTTGTGTTACTTGGCAGGAAACGTTGGTGCCTCTGCAGAATATCACTGTATTGCATTATTACATTTTGAAATCAAAGACTTGTTTAGCTACAGTATTTTTAAAACCTCTGTCTTGAGGTATAAAAAATGTCTATAACAGGTAAAAGAAAACAAAAAAAACTTGTCTGCTGCCCCTATTGAACACCAGTTTGTGGTAATTTGGGTAAACACAAATTTATTTAGGAGTATGCACCATATACATTTTGAAACAAGATCCTACAATACAGTAAACTATTGCATCTTACTGGTGCATATTCCTTAACAAATGTGCAATTAATCAAATTACCAAACTGACACACAGTGATTATGTGGCCTTTGGGGCAGTTGCTCGGTTTGTCCTGTTGTTGATCCTGTCCTGAGCCTCATAGCTGTTGCAGAAGTCACTGCGAGCGTGACGTCTTGTGTTTTACTGCAGAGCTGAAATAGCTCGCTGATTTCCTCAGGGATTTGTACTCCACCTCAATCACTGTCAGGCACTCATACGCATTACACACACACACACACACACACACACAAAGCATTTAAACGAGGAATCGTGTGATGACAGGCTTTATTAACCAGTCCTGCAAGTTGATAGCGAACACGCCCGACCGAGGGGGCCAAAGCCACATCACAATCATTTCGAAACAAAAGTACTTGTCACGTCTTTGCACCGTTACCAATGACAACCAGCTTTCTGGTATTTGGTCCTTTTCAAACTCAAACTTGTTAACCTGCAAAATCAAATGTTTCTATAAACATTTTGTCGACTAACTCTGGTGGCAGTGCAACATATGAATCATGTTTTCTCTCTGTAGGAGATACTGGAAGGCTACTCGACATCTCATGACTAGTAAAAGGAGTGCAGTCAGGTTAAACACATATGCTTTGGCTTGTTGTGATTAATGCTGGAGTGTCAGGTAGGCTTCAACTTTGTTTTGTTTTCACCTAAAGACAACGTTGGACGCTTCCACTGTAGCAACTATATGCGACTTGCTTGCTCAGCTTTTGCTATAAAAGGAAGGAGATGAAGTTCTTCATCCAAAGCATAAAAAAGCATCATAAGCACCTCAGAGCCACCGAGTTCAGTCATTAATGCTCTTTCAGAATCAACTGCTGTAGTGAAGCGTTACAAGTGGCGTACATGAGGACATATCCATGTCAAAAACAAGCCTCATCAAGACAAAATATTTTTCCCGGTGTAGAAGAGATTATCTCATTGGGACGTACTGCAGGAGCAGCGCTACACGGTAGGCTGCAGTAGTTCCTGTAGCTGACACAAGGTGTCCTTCAGGGTGAGGGCTAACGTTTCTGCATGTGTCTCCTCGCAGCAGTTGAAGGCAGTGATGGAAAAGTGGACGTGGTCTGCCTGGGGGTTGTAACATATGGCGTAACCGTCAGGAACGAGTGGCCCGAAACACATCACGCTGTCTGTGTTTGCGGGCACCTAAAGGGGACAAGAGAGAGGATAACATGAATGAATGAACATAAAAAAAATGGAAGACATGATGAGCTGCAACAATTAGTTGATCGACAGAAAATTAATCGGAAAGTATTTTAATAATCAATTAATCGTTTTATTCATTTCTTGTCATTTTTCATGGACTGTTTGTAAAACAAAACACGACATTTGAAGACGTCACCTATGTGCTCCTACGTGAAAATTAGTAACATATTTTTATCCCTCAACTCAAAATTGGGTGAAAAAATTAGGGAAATCCAGGGAATCTCCAGAAAAACGATCAATGACAAAACGTCAGTACTGCAATTTGTTTGTGCAATAAAAAAAAAAAAAAAAAACAGATGAGGATGAATACTACTCAATGATTTTGCTCTTCACGCTGTTAGTATCACCTCACCTTAACTATATAGAGCTTGTAATGTCATTACAAAACAATTCAAATCTACTGACAAAACCTTCTTGAGTTTAATGGGGCAAAACCTTTTAAATTAGATCATACTGTATTGAAAGCAGATCTATTTGGGTGTTCTTGATATAAAAAAAAAACATTTGGTAACTCCTCTTCTAATTAATCTACAACACAAGATTAACGCAAAGTTAATGTTTGCTTGTAGTGTGTTTATTCGTTGCACTGTATGTAAATTTTATGTTAAACAGTCTAGACTGAATAAAGTGTGAAAAGGTGAAGCAAAGGAAAAGTGTTTTGATCAGCAGCATGATGTGGGAATCAAGAAAGGGCACAGTCTATTCAGCAGGCAGCTACGTTGTAAAAGGCTGATAACACAAAATGTGACTGATAAAACAGGGGAAATTACAACAGGCCATAAAAAAACCACATGAGCTCCCGTCGTCGAGAACATAACTAAAGCCACATCAGCCGGTAGGCTTACAGCCGAATTTGGAGAAGCAAATTAACGAAAACTACAAGTCATTGTCTGGAAATTCCTAAAATGCATGATGATGGCAGTAAAAGTGACACCTTCACATGCTCCAAAACAACATGAAAACTCCCTCTCACATATTCACAGTATCATTCAAAAAAAAACAACAAAATCCCCACTACCAGTCGGACTTTAAATACTTCCTGTTAAAGAAATCTCTCGACACACTAACACACCTGTCCTGTTCGGAGTTTCCAGTGCGTTGCCAGCCCGTAAGCTGTATCCATGAAGACTTTGGGAATGCTCAGTCCCTCCTCGATGGCCTGCAGCTTCAGCCCCAGCAGGTGGCGGTCAATGCCGTGCCCTTTGATTGCCTGAAGAGAGCAGAGGATGGGCGACAGTGGATGTGAAATACTAAATGATAAGAGTTTATCTGTTAATAACAGATGACAAAAGCTGTTGAAGCTTTGGTTTTCTTGGCATTTACCTGATCTGTCAGAGCTGTGTAGGCGTCAACAGCTTCTCTGAACAGTTGCAGCTTTGCTTCCCGCTGCAACACAATAAAAATACGCACAATTATTACAAGATACACCAAACTTCCCCCCAATTGAAGCACCAGAAACCAAACAAGCTCTCACCGAAACAGTTGGATCATCAAAGGCACGTAGGAAGTTGAGCGTTTGATTTGTGGGCGAGCGGATGAACTCTGTCCTTCCTCCTCGAAACATCCTCAGTGAGGCGATGTCACAGGAGGGACAGACCTCACTGTGAACTCTGGAAACAAAAATGAAATAACAAAAAAAAAAAAAAAACATTGTGTGAAATCTTAAAACTCAAAACTGCCAATTTCAATCTTGAGTAACAATCACAAACCAGCACCCTGCTTTTAAGACAAACCACAAGGAAGACAGAAACAAATGATCTAAATACAGAATGTTTTATTTAGTTATCTAAAACTTCAACAGTTTGCTGCAGGGTAGCAAACTCATCCCAGTGTTCAAATACTTTCTGTCCAGCTGTGACAGGAAACTACATGATCATACTCTCTGCCAATTGTCATTCTTGGAAACGTAGGAAATCACTAACTTATGTGGAACTGGGCAGATTACAGGAGACATAACTCCTGGAATGCTCTGAACAGTACATATATACAACACTGCTGGCTTCACCAAGCTGTTAAATGGATTTTTGTCACTTCAGACATTAGTGACTTTTACATTACATCTGACAGCTTCATTGAGATGTGACACATTTACAGGAAGGACACAACGCTTGTGCAATATTTGGCAGCTGGTGCACAAGTAAGAGCAGAGAGAGCGAGTGTGGCGAGTTAAAAACGTTATTGTCCCTTCACAGTCTGCATCACTGATGGATTGTAAAACTTATTTTGCCGTTATTAGACAGTGAATTCTGTTGCCTGTTTTATAAAGTCCAACATGCACAATCATTGAATGACATCTCTTAAACGCCTTAAAATTGGCTCATTCACAGCGTTTCCTTGTTTATTAAACCAGGTTTGTGCATAAGAGACGGTGACAGATATTATTTATTACAGAGATGATAGAAGGCGAAACAAGACGCGCTTTTCTCTCTCTGCATGTTTTACCTCGTGCAGCTGCAGCTTTTATGTTAATCCGATAATCAATTCAGACTTGTGTTGAAAGTGATATGGAAATGTGACAAGGTCTTTTACGTAGAAGTGACCAGAGTGCTTGATTATATAATATATTGCCATCATATTAACATTAAAGGGGGGGCATGTCTGAGAGGGGCTTTACAGTAACACGAACAGAGAAGAATTCAGAATATTAGCTAACATTAGCCACCATAAGCTACTGGTCATAGTAAGGTGAGGTCAAAGTAAGGCTGTAGCAGCAAAACCCCTGTTTACTGAATAGAGCAAGAGTATGTTTTGTTGCTGATAAATTTAAGAGTATGTTATGTCTTCTTTGAATAGTTTTAATGCTTCAATGTGAATACTAAACAGCAGGATTTTGTCACCTGAATCTGCTGAAACCAGTGATCACATGGTTTTTCTTACCTGTAGTAGGCCAGCTGCAGGGCGACCTGGATGAAGGAGTTCGGACTCAGCTTGTGCTGCTTGGGAAGCTCTTTGCCGAACTTCTTGAAGTTGAACACGTTCACATCGAGGTCGTTGATCAGTCTGCAGAAAATCAAAAATTATTCTAACCTCAACATTCACTCGCCAGTTTTTTCGGGAGCTTTTAGTCGAATCTCACATTCTTCTTCAGCGAATAAACAGGTGTCATCAAGTATAAAACTTTATTACATCACGGGAAAGAGGCAGTCATATATGGGAGATCGTAACCCCGGCCTCAGAGGGATGGTCTTTGGCGTCTGGTGACACCTAAGCTAGTCCATTTGCTGAAGAAGCTTATGAGATACAGTCAAAAGCTCCAGAAAAAGCTGGTGAGTGCACCTTTAGTTTACAATCATTTCTAATAGGTGTGACCCCAAGGTCGAGAACAAACCTACAAGCTCATAATCTGTCTATACTGTTACATGGTGATTGTGACAATGTGAAAAATATGTTTCATATTGCAATATAGAGATTTTATAATCACACTGGATGTATTTATGTAAGTAAGTTTGGGTTTTGTGAGGCCATTGGTTACATCTCTCTACTTCAAATCAAACGTTAGCAAAAGCTTTATACCCCATTTAGATCTTGGCAGCTGAAAAAGTGCTCTAAAATTATCCCCCAGTGTACGACGACTTGTGGCCAGGAGAGAGTGGATCACAATAATGACCTCTGAGGGGTTCGAAAAGGGAGCTAAGCCAATGAGAGCTTTCTGTTTTGTCAAGGTTACATTAACACAGACAGGAAGATAAATGTGTTTACACTCCTGTGGTTCATTTCAGCCTTGTTGGAATTTGAAGCAAAGGCAAACATCTAGCTTACACTGCACAGCGAGTACATTATTCTCTTATCATGTATTCCTCAGAGACTTCACACTTCAAAACTCCACCCTGTTGGTGAGAACGTGTGAGGAAAACGATACTTACATATCGAGGTTCTGCTTGGCGTGTTCTATGTCTCTCTTGATTTCTCTGTCGATGTGAAAGTAAAGCTTTTTGGGCATTGGCAGAGGGACAAGTGGCGCTCTCTTTGGGTCTGGATTGTTACTGCAGTCAAGAAAACACAAATTACTCCACTGTCATGTTTCATAACGTGTGGGAGTGTTTAAAGGACACTCATGAAATCCACAACCAATCTACGCAAGGCAAGTTATTTTTTGTCTCAAAATAATGATGATCCGTCCCTGTGATGAGATATTTTGGTAACAAGAAGAAAGGAAAATTAGGACATCTTTTTCTTTTTTGTGATAATTTTAGCACCTTGTTGGCAACCTTTTGATGGCATCCTCACACTGAAAGTAGTGTTAAAAATAAATCTGCATCTCATTGAACACAGAGCATAATGACAAAAAAAGTTGACATTGTCTAGTGGATTTTGGGAGTATTGACTGGCCCTATAGGGTACAATACTACACATCCAGGCAAGATTTATATGCATGTCTATAAAAAAATGATGTTCTGGTAAAAATCAAGGTTTAAAGTTAAAGTAGCCAAAGTTTGGCCTCAGCAGCTACATACGTAAAGCTGAAACACTATTAAACTGGATACACAATTTATGATATTTTACAATAAATTTCATTATCAATTAATCTGCTGATTATTTTCTCAATTAGTTGTTTAATTGTTTAGTCTATAAAATGTCAGAAAATAGAAAAAAAAAATTCCCTAATTTTTCTTGTGTTAGTCAAATGAACAACATGGGTCCACAGTTCACAAAGTAGTGTGTTTTGATTGGCTCTCAGTTAGACTGTACGGCAGCCAACAAGGACAAAATTATCCCCCAGACAAATTCTACTGACATTCGGTGCTTGGTGGGTGGTAAATTCAGAGCCAATACAGGAAACGTCTTAAACACAAAAATATTAAAAGATGAGACTGATGATTTTCTATATTTTTCTTTCAAATCTCATGTGCAGAGCCAAACCTACAATGAACTCATCCTACTTACAAGTATTGTGTGTTTATCCAAAGCCTGATCTATGTTATTCCTCTGTGCCGTAGACCTCTGTTCTCAAATTGTTTACAGTGCTCCTCCAGCTTTTTTTTTTTGTGCTACATTGTTAATTTGTCAAAGAACTTCAATACAAAGAGGTTCTGATATGTAGCACAACAAGTTAGCAAAGCTGTAAACTGTAAACAGAACCACGTTCCCACACATGCGCAGAGGCGTCTGCTTTACACAGAACTACTCTCCCAGTGCCCAGTTAAAAACATGTCAGTAAGCCACACCACTGCACTGGGTGACGTGTTCCTTCATCACAAACAGTTTTTAGCGTGGTAGTTTGTTTAGAAACAGCTCCAAAGAGTAATAACATTGATCACATTTTCAGTCTCCGGAGAGTAGTTCTGTGCACTGTAAACAAATTGCTTTTGGACAATAATGGAGGTCTATGACACAGAGGAATACAATACATCAGGCTTTGGATACACACACAATACTTATAAGTAGATCAGTTTATTGTTGGTTTGGCTCGTGAAATTTGATAGAAAATCACCAGCTATATCCTTTAAAAACCACAATACATCAGGATATGATTGGCATTAACCCTTTATCTCACCAGTACTCCAGGATATGATCCAGCAGTGTTGCTATGGGTGGACCCTCAGCTGTGGCTGGTTCATACAGGAGACCCCATGAGCCGTCCTCACCCACCACAAACTATTCAAACAAAGAGTCAGGAGGAGTTAATCTAACCTGTATCAGTGATTGTTAGGTCTTTTTTTTTTTTTTCATGTCATACATGAATCATCCTGCAGCTCACCTGCAGCGTTTTATCAAACCAGCGGTTGCCGCTGTTGGAAAACGTCCCGCCTCCATGCAGAATTTGGGCTGCCTTACGGCTGGCATACCTGTCAATCAAAGATGGAACAAACATATTAAAGTCCAGATGAAACAGCATTTCAAGAGTATCTAACTTCTGTATTGTGACGTTTTTCTGAGTGAAACAGGATAGAAAGGCGGGACCAAACGTTGGGAGGAATTAGATCTGAACGGTGAAAAGTGGGAGTGTCATAACGAATCTTAGCTCTTAGACTGATTGAAGGATGTGATGATATTATTGGTTGAAATTGGTTTGTTCAAGCGTACGTAAGCCGAATCATATTTTGTTTTACAGGAAGAAAACTTTGATATAAGATTTTGATATAAGAACACAAACAAATTTGTAGGTGCACAATATGACCGGGGATGTGATCTAAAAGGGTTTAAAAAGGCAGTTTTCATTTCATCTCGACTTTAAGAAGAACCAAATCACATTAAGGGATTCAAAAAGTGATATTTCAACATTTCAGATACAAAGCTGTGACGCTTATTGCTTAAGACTAAATGTCAACAGACAACACAATGATATCTGAGCACACACAGGGGATTACACAACATACAAAGCAAACACAGAAATACCTGAGTGTGGATTGTATGTGTGTGTGTGTGTGTGTGTACATACTTCTCATCTGATATCCTCATGACTGGAGAATCCAGACACAAGGAGAAAAGTCCCTTCTCTATCACCCGCACTGATTCCCTGTTCAGTTTATCTGAGTCACACAGAGAGCGAAGAGAGAGACACAGACAAAAAAAAACAAAAAACAGAGACAAACACTGAGAAAGAAGGTTTGTCTGTAATAACAATCTAAATAAAACTGCTGATAGAAAGTCCGATATCAAATTATTATTGGACTGCCACACAAAAGAGATTCACACAAATTTATCAAAACATGAGACTGCTTTCTGTTTTTATTAAATGAAAGAAATATCTTTTTAATTCGGGGTAATTCAACTTTGTTAAACTTTAATCTTTGCTATGTTTTTGACTTTATTGTTTATCGAACGTTTTCCTTATTGTTATTGTTTATTTTCCTTTTAGTTTTTGCCCCCAACTTTTTTTTTAATAGAACTGCAAAAGTGACGTCTAAAGCGACTGCATTAAAACTCAACAACGATTTGTTTTGCATAATAACATAAAGCAGACTACAATAATGGCTGACCTTTCCCAAAGCAGGTTCCTCTACAAGTTGTGAGATGAAAATGAAAAATGGGACATTAAAAAAACTGCTTTGGAAAATGATTATTAGCACTTTTGGGTTTACTGAAATTGCAATTAATGGGTTAAAACATGCAAATCCACCACTATGACCTAAAGAATGAGCACAAATCACATTTTCTTATCCTTAATTATTTTTTCTCATAGTTTGTTTTATTCCTTCCTTCCTTACTTTATTCCTGTGATTTCCACACTTCCTTCAACAGGTGTATGTGTGTGTAATCCTGTGATCTACCTCTCAGCAGGCGGTTGTAGGCCTGTCCCCAGGTGTGGCGGTGCTCGCTGGTCAGGATGCCCATGGGCTCTTTGTCAGTCTTCCAGGACTGAGACCTGATCCTCAGCAGCTGCCCGTGGATCTGACTCTCAGTCATTCGAGAGCCGTCGCTGTTGTAAACCTCCAGCTGGAAGAACTGTGAGCAGGAGACGGACAGTGTGAGGAAAAAGATCTGCGCTTTATCAGCAGATGATTTTCTAAAGTGTAGAAAGTGATATGAAGCTTTTTATGTTGGTTGAGCAACAACAGGTGTCGATACTTTCATCCTGATCTAAACAGTACTCTACACAACGTTGTGTTTTGTGCTTATGTGCTTGTGTTGTGTTGGTGGTCAGCATATCTCCGGTGATTTATTTGGCCTCTGGAGTGTTTCTCTTTCACAATCACCGGCATGCATGCCGACATGTGCAGTGCTGCTGCCGTTAACACAAACAAAACAAATCTGATCTCATGAGACGTCACACTTGATATTTTGAACATCAATGAATCGTTTAAGTCATTATTTGAGCGAAAGTGCCAAAAGTTCAGACTTTTAAAATGTGAATATTTGCTGGTTTTCTTAGTTCAATAATAGTAAAGTGAATATATTTGGGTTTTGGGCTGTTGGTCGGACAAAAAAAGCAATATGAAGGTGGGAAAATGAGCTTTGAGAAATTGTGATTGTGGCATCATTTTCTGATATTTTTTAGGCCAAACGATAGCTGTGTTTAGCCTTTATTTTTCAATTGCCAAAGAAACAATAGATGGGACGTATGGGCCCATAATATAAACATTTGAATACCATCATGTTAACAAAAAGAGCAAAAACCAGCATCATAAAAATCCCATGTAGTGTGAAATGTCCAGTGTTTCACGACCAGATTCATTCAAAACTACTGCACGCTTTGTGTGCAGCGTTTATAGGTCTAGCTAGTTGTTCTGAACCACTTTACTCAAAGGCTGAGTGGAAAGCTGACCGTTACAGAGAGGGGAGGGGGACGGGGGGAGATGTGATATCACTTAAATGCGGGGATAACGGCACATATTTCTTTTAGACATGTTCACATGAAAAGTGACAGAAATATCTGAGTCATGGCTGAGAATGGAGCGCTAGAGAGAGAAGTTCAAACTCTGGCTCCACACAGCTGACCAATCACTGCGTCAGGTGGGTGGGAATGACAGCTCATTGGTGTCGGAAAGTTAAACAAAAGTGTGGGTGGAGGGGGGGGGGGGGGGGGGTTTCTGAAGCTATTCCACCATCTGACAGGCACGTCTGATGGAGTATACCGGCCCCTTTAGTTTGGTTTATATGGACTCATGATATCAGTGCGACATGTACCAAATAGAACACATTAAAACTGAAGTGACACAAACTGAAAATTCAAAGTTCAAAGTAGGAACCTCAACTAAAATGACTACAGGCTCACATTCAGCCATTTCTCACGTTTTAATCCGATATGAAGACAAGGGAAGGTAGACTTATAGGCTCATCTTGAGTTAAAAGCACTGAGATTAGATTTATTTTGATTCCTCTGTCTGCCAAAATCTTTTCCCAATAAATAAGCTTCTTGTACGGCCCGCTTACAAGACTTAGTGCACTTATAATTGGTTTAGATCTTAAGAAAGCCAACAAAAACAAAACTGCAGTGACTGCACAAGATTCTCATCATTACAGTGAAGTTATTTTATGCCGAGAAACAAGACCTGACATGAGTGCAATGTCGTATAACTTGTAATCCCAAAAAAAAACAAACAGAAGAGAACAAAAGAGAAAATAGATTTCTGACAGCGTCTTCTGCTGTGGGCACATCCCACCTGGTAGTTCCTGACCACTGTGATGTGTGTTGGCGACCGCCGAGAGTTGCCGTGGTGAGCGATGTAGTCGTGTTTGGGACCCGGGATCCTGCAGGAGGAGAAGAGGAGCGGGTAGAGCTCCATGCACAGAGGCTTCCCTCGCATGTACTCGACTGGCAGCTGGCCGCTAACAGAGACGAGAGAGAGGGAGATTTTTTTTATGTGAATCAAAAGGAGCACCTGGTAGGAGAGGAGGGCAGTGCTGGAAGAAGTACTCAGATCCTTTACTTAAGTAAGAGTACCAATACAGCAATGTAAAAATACTCCATTACAAGTAAAAGTCCTGCATGAAAAATCCTACTTAAGTAAAAGTACATAAGTATTAGCAGCAAAATGTACCAGATTATTAATACTGAAGCATCAGTGTGTAAGCAGCATGTTACTGTTGTAGCTGCTGGAGGTGGAGCTAGTTTGAACTACTTTATATACAGTTAGCTAGTTTAGTCCAGTGGTTCACAACCTAGGGGTCGGGCCCCTCCAACGGGTCACCAGATAAATCTGAGGGGTCGTGAGATGATTAATGGGAGAGGAAAGAAGAAAAAACAAAGTTCTGACACACAAATCTGTTTCCAGTTTTTGGACTTTTTCTCTAATCTTTGATTTTTGGTGAAATATTGGATCATTTGAACATTTATTGAAATGAAACCATGTGAGAAGTTTAGAGGGAAAAATCACTATTTGGTGGAGCTGTTAACAACTCATAGACATCTGAAATGTGACCCAGACTACACACTGCTTTTTGTAAGACGTCAAAAGCCAAAAAGGTTGGAAACCACTGGTTTCATCTTTAACAATGTGTTGTATTTTAAAAGCTTGTTATATTATCCATTGTGTCAAATCTTCATCTGAAAAGTAACTAAAGCTGTAAAATAAATGTAGTGGAGTGGAAGTATAAAGTAGCACCAAAGGGAAATACTCAAGTAAAGTACAAGTACCTCAAGATTATACTTAAGTACAGTACTTTAGTAAATGTACTTAGTTACTTTCCACCACTGGAGAAGGATCAGGAAAAATACAGGCTTTGGCCTTAAAATTGGACAAAAATATATGAAAGGGACAAAAAACAACTCCAGGAAGAGGCCAAAACACTTTAGTTTGGGCTTTTTAACACACTATCAGATAATATTTCCATTATAAATGTGGTAAACTGAATCAAACTGCTGCTCCAAACAGACCAAAACAAAGACTGAAGATCTGTTTACAGCTAGAATTTCACCGGGGGTTTGAGGTGAAGAGCGTTCAGGATGGAAATGGTTTCAGTAGTGTTGTTGTTGGTGTTGCACAGATACTGTTACAGGCAGAGCGGGTAAATAAATTTAGACACAGATAAATTTCATACAGTAAAGAAATACGGGGCGATGCCAGCCGGGCGAAAGGTTGCAGCATAAAAATAACTGCTAGTGAAAGAAACTGTAATGCAACAGATTAAAGAGTCATCAGAGGATTACTGCAGGTCGACCACAGTTCAGAGCTGTGTGATCAGTTTAAAGCTAATAACTGGCTCTATCTGTGTTCTCTAATAACAGTATGAAATATTAAAACTTCTTATCACATTTAACCTTTAAGACATGAAAAGGATTTACTGCTAATGTCACGTGTACTGTTGTCTTTTGTCATTTTTATGCGGCTCCGGTTCAGTCACACATGTGAGACTTACGTGTTGATTTTGGCCTTGAAATCGAGCACCGCTGCTATCAGTCTGGATGCAAACCTGGGAGGAGACAAACATGTTATGGTGAAGATTTTTATAATGTAACACAGTCAGTCTGTTAGAAACACACACGGCGGAAAATTCATCTGTTAAACGGGAACAATTCATATTCAGTCAAATCCGCTGGAGGTGTCAAATATCGAGGTCCATTAAAATTCAAATTACGCTTTAAAGATTACTGACGCATAACAGTACATGCATAAATAGCATTTTTCATCAAATGGAGGGTGGTTTTATAGCACTCTGAAAAACATCACCCTGAAGTAAGCACATTTAAATAGAAGTTGGGTTTGCAATAGAGTTGCAACGATTAGTCAATTGATCGTTTAGTCAATCGACAGAAAACTATTTTGATAATCGAATTATCTTTTTAGTTATTTTTTAAGTAAAAATGCCAAATATTCAGTGGTTGCAGCTTCTGGAATGTGAGGATATGAAGCTCTTTGGATTATGGACTTTTGATCAGACAAAACAAGACATTTGAAGACGTCAACATGGTCTAAAAGGGGCATTTTTCACTTTTTTCTGACATTTTATAGACAAAACGATTAATGAAGAAAATAATCAGCAGATTACTCAATAATAAAATGAATCATTAGTTGCAGCCCTAGTTACCAATGTGCTGCGTAAGCGGATAGTGGTGACTCTGCTCTGCTGTGTCAGTGTTTGTGTGTATTACTCTATATTAGTACAGTATGTGCTCACTCACACTAGCTGGCTCCTCCAGTCATTATAATCCCTTCTGGGAAGAGAGATGGCCGGGTTCGAGTGCACAGGCAGCGGCTGTCTGCTCTCCAAGAACGCCCACTGTACCCACCAGTCTGAGATCTACAGGGGAGAGACCACACACACACACACACACACACACACACACGCGAAGGACATATAATTACTTGAGCAGCAGAACAGAAAGTTACAGGCAAATGGCTGTAAACTTTGTGGTTGGGACGTAACCAGAGTGATGATATAAGGCTAATGTTGATGATGTAAGGGGCTCGGAAAGACTGATGGTCTTATTTCAAATTTACACATTTATTTTCTCACGATGGAGGTTATGTTTACGGACCTGTTTGTTAGGGAAAAAAATTCAAATACTAGTTAACAGATTTGAATTAAATTTGGTTGAACGTTGGGCCATGAGACAAGCAACAAGTTGTGTTCTGTTGCTCAACAACATTCGGCTTTTTTTCATCAATATTGACAGACTAATCAATTGATCGACTAACCTTTTAAGCTCTAAACTGAAGGGATTGTCCAGCCTTGGCTGCGTTTTCTGAATATTTTCCAGTTAACATGTAGAGATGCAACAATTAGTCGATTAACAGAATATTAATTGGCAACTATTTTGATATCAAATAAGCGTTCTAGTCACTTTTTAAGCAAAAATGACAAACATTTGCTCGTTCTAGAGGATTTTATATATTTCTTTGTCATTTATGACAGTACATTGAATATCTTTGGGTTTTTTTCTTTGGGACTGTTGGTCGGGCAAAACACGACATTTAAGGACGTCACTTTGGGTGGTTGTAATTATAACAAACATTTTACACCATTTTCTGACATTTTACAGACAAAATCGAGAAAATAATCAGCACACTAATTGACAATGAAAATAATTATGTGTTGCAGCTCTTTTGACGTGTTTTTTGTTGGGATAAACTTTTGAAAACTCAACGCTTTTCAATACTTAATCACTAAAATAACCCGAAAACCATTTAAAAACTCGAATATTTGGTGTCAGAGTTCACTTTTCTACAAGAGGTCAAGAGCAGGTGGTGTTTTACCACCCATGAATGCTCCAAAAACATCCCAGCGTCTCTCTCCACGCTTTAAAATCACACCCACATCCATCTATCACATTTCCCACAGTGATACAGCAAACACACACCCAGTTCTTGGTGTGTCTGGCTCTCCTCTCCAGCCCCTCCTGCAGCTGCGCGCCCAGACCCCCCGGCCTGCCGAACTCCTGCACCATCCTACGGGTGTGGCTGAGCTCCTCGGGGGGCAGCAGGGGCTCCAGGGCCCTCAGGTAGCCCTGCAGGGTCTCAGCCAGAGGGGGCACCGGCTGGGAGGGCACGGAGGAGAAGAAACACAGCTCCGGCCTCAGCGACACCTGGAAGAAGAAATGCGGAGATTTGTGCACAACTGAGCGAAATCTATTTGTTTGTGGCACTATTTAATGGTAAAATTAAACTTTCAAGTCAAGGACCCCTAAACTGACACAGCCATGGACCCCCATCTGATAAGATTTTTGCTTTTAGATGTTTTATTACAGAAAGTGTATGACTTAAATAGTCCCCTTTTTGCTGAGCCCCCCCCCCCCCCCCCCCTCAAGGACCCCCGGGGAGCCCCGACCCCACTTTGAGAACCACTGCAGTAGAGTATACTGTGTGTCAGCACAATTCAATGACTTCCAGTTTGATTAAATGCCAATAAAAAGGAGGGCTGGACTAGGGCGTATCAGGAATAGGAAGTGTGAAAGATATGATTGTGGAAACATAACCAGCTGCTTCTTCCTCGTTTAACAGCCTGTTGTTATAATAACTACAGTGTGTGTGAGGATCCAGGCCAATATGTCAGCAGTAGCTCCTCAAGTAAAAACATACCAAAAAAAAGACTCACCCGAGACAGCCAACCTCTGTAGGCTCCTGGTTGAATTTTCCTCAGAATCATATTTCCTCAAATTCAAAATCCACCCTCAGTTGCATCTGTGTCAGAGTAGTTTTTTAAAGCAGCTTTGCTTTTATACTCTGACAACTTTTGCACAGTCTCCACAGGGTCAGATCGTCAGACTGAAGTCCAGCCCTGCTGCTCCTGCACGGTGGATTTAGATCCGAGTTTGAAAACATCCGCGCAAAAACCCTCTTTGTGTTTTTAATCCTTCACACTGCGATCATGCAAAGGTTCACGTACTGAACTGGACTGAAGCTACAAGGCTGCGCACGTGTTGACGTAAACGTGTTTCCGTAAACAGCTACGTGACCTACGTGCAACACCGCATCTGTCCACAGAGTGGCGCTGTTACACCTCATGAAGGATTTTCTTCTTCTTCTTCTTCTTCTTCTTCTTCTTCTACTACTACTTCTAATTATTATTCATTGCCCTTTTCTTTTTCTCTGTTGGTATGGCTTCAAATTTCTCTGTGTATTGTATATTTGTATTACATATATTGTTTATAAATTTATACAATTATACAAAATATATACATATTTTTCCAAGTTTCAGTTGTTAAAAACACAATTAAAAGTGTTTTAAAAATTACAAGCACTACTTTATTTGTTTTGGAAACTGATATCAGCAAGTTTTAGTTACCTAATGAAACTAAAAATAATAAAAATAAAGAAAATAATTTCCCAAAGTGTATCTTTGATTATATCGCTTCATGTGAGTTTGGGATCTTTAGAGATACACATAAAAAAAAAGTTTAATTTATTTCCGGTTTCCACACAAATACTTTGTCCAGTGTAATTTTATATAATGATATATTATTATATTATATATTATATAAATATATTGAACAATGGCCATTTTTTCTCCTAAATGTTTCTCTTTATTTGACTGCATATTGAGAAAGCAGACAAAATGTAAATACCTTTAAAGTTTATGTTTATTTCATCATGGTTTCCTTAAAAAAATATTCTCTCTCAATATATATATTGTATTCATGTATTTACAGCATTTTTACAATGCTGTAGTTACACTGTGGTGTAATATCCATACCTTGATATACAGTGGTATATATATATATATATATATATATATATATATATATATATATATATGTGTGTGTGTGTGTGTGTGTGTGTCTTGGGTTACCTGCATTGGTTTAACATAAAAAACAAAATAAGAGACAACACCGTTTTCAGAAATATTTATTAGATTATTTCTCTTGAAGCCAGCTTCTTCAACCATGATAGAAAAAAAATTGTAAAGAATTTGCACAGAATTTGCAAAATTCACATCTTTTTTTTACCAATTAAAATACAAATAAGAAATACTCTGTATATATTATATTATAAATGTAATACAGCCAAAAGTCAGATAGCAGCTGTAATAAATGATGATGAAATTAAAATGCTAATTGAATTGTTTATGTTCTCGACCCGTCTTCCTCTCAGACTTCCACATGACCAAAATAATAATAGCTTTATTTTAAACCCATACGTTAAATGAACTGTTACCACAGTTGTTGTTATGAACAGTAAGGCTTAAAGAAACCCCATAAAAAATGCAGACCTGTACTTCACACATTGCACCACCCCGTTCCTGCAACGTTCAATACAACACCCACTGAGAGGAGGTTCTTCTATCTTATCATCTATATTAAAGGACGGGTTCACAATTTTTTAAGTCTGTCTTAAAACAACAGTCAGGGGCCCAAATGAACATTGAAGTTTTTCTTGCTGTAATAATTCCTCCTGTTCATACTGACCATCAGAAGATCCCTTCATAATGCACTTACAATATAAGTGATGGGGGACAAAATCCACAGTCCTCCTTCTGTGCAAAAATGTATTTAAAAGTTTATCTGAAGCTAATGTGAAGCTTCAGCCGTCCAAATGAGTCAAATCAAGTAGATATCTTTCAATGTTACAGTGTTTTTAGTGCCAAAGTTCCTCTTTTTGTTACTATTCTTCCACCGCAGCTCAACAGGGAAACACTATCCAAGGAAACACGTGGAAAAAAAGGGAATTTGATGCTAAAAAGACTGTAAATGTGGTAGATATCCACTTGATATGACTAACTCAGACTGCTGGAGCCTCATATAAGCTTCAGATAAACTTTTAAATGCACTTTTTGCACAAAATGACTGGCCCCCATCACTTACACTGAAAGTACATTTGAAGGGGATCTTTTAATAGCCAGTATGAACAGGAGGAATGATTACAGAGAGGAAAACCTCTTTCAGTGTTCATATGGACACCTGACTGTTGTTTTAAGACAAACTTGAAAAATAGTGAACCTGTCCTTTAACTGATCTTCATATCATCTGTGTGGGCAAATCCAGCAGGCACATGAAACCAGATGACATAAACATCACTCTTCTGTGCTGACTTATATTTAGAAAGTAAATGACATAAAAGAAACTACCAAATGCATCAACTAGAAAGTAGAATCTTATCAGTCTCATATAGTCTCTTTATATTGCATAGATAAGTGATCTTATAGCACCCAACAGAGCATACCTGCAGGTCTTTTACAATACATACCGTAGTTATACATTCACATTAGTCCCTGAAAATAAAACTAGGTGATATTTTTCCCCCAGTAAACACAATTATGTCTCTTTTATTAACTGCATAAACCAAACTGTTCTGTACATTTATTTCTCCACAGTGGCCCTGATACTAAATATTAAACAAAACACCACAAAGGATTACAAACACTCGCTTCAACAGCGATTCACATGAAACAAAACATGATTAAAAAAAAATCAAATATTTGTTCAACAAAATGGTTGGTGATCTCATCACATGGGCAATTTTAGCGAGGTGACTGGCTTCTACCGGGGGCAAGACTCATCTGGAAGACAGAGAGACGGAAGGTAAAAAAAAAAGGTGAATCTAGGATTTTTATTTTATTTTATCTTTTGAATCTAAGTTCTTCTCAGTCACCATCGTGATATTTACGGTTCTGTGACGACCATAAAAGCAACCTCATACTGATCCATTTGCTCTCGTGAATTTGACCTCATTTACACGTTTCATTGCTGCATTTGAAACCAGTATTTTATTTGTATCTTTAATATAATATATGTTTACTTAGGATGTTTTCACTTTGTTGAGCTTGCCCACACTCCTAACCTGCTACACACCATTTACAAAAGTCTGAAAATTGGTCAGTTTGTTTATTTAAATCAGCGGTTTCCAACCTTTTTTTTTTTAACTTTTGGCCCCTTAAAAAGAAGCATTGTCAAAACCTATTTTCTCCCTTGTTTCATTCAAATAATTACTAGAAGCCTGAGGATTTAAAGGATAGGTTTATAAGTCTGTCCTAAAACAATACTCACGTGCCCAAATTGACAAACAGGTTTTGTGCGCTGTCATCATTCTTTCTGTTAATACTGACCATTAGAGGATCCTCTCTAAACACGCTTACAATGTAAGTGAATGGGGACAAAATCTACAGTCCGCATTTTCCCCAATTCTTGCACAGAAGGAGTGGATTTCATCCCCCATCACTTACACTGAAAGTGCATTATGAAGTGATCTAATGGCCAGTATGAACAGGAGGAATGATTACAGCAAGAAAAACGTTTGTCAATGTTCATTTGGGTGCGTGGCTATTTTTTTTAGGACAGACTTGAAAAACTGTGTATCTATCCTTTAAAATTATCCAGTAATTCACTAGAAATAAAACAAAAAGATTGAAGAAACATCAACATCCTGACCTCCAGGTTGGGAACCACTGATTTAAAGGATAAAGCTGGTGTTATTCTATATTTCTCTTATTGTCAACAAATCCCATGAAAAGAGCAAAACTAACAATGCGTTAATCTGACCCTCAGTACTTTCCAACTTCCCCCAGAAGACGAATCTTTAAAACACTTCACAAATGTATAGCTTCACTTTAGAAAAGGCTCAGTAATTTCCTAAAACAGCTGGGAACTGTAGTTTTTAGAAAATGTTACAGAAACTTTACAGAAACTTTTCAGATGTGGATTAAAACACGGGTGAGCTATAGTGAGTATTTCTGACAGCAGAACAATTGAGCTCTATGGCACAGAGGAATAAGATAAATCAGGCTTTGTCTAATCTGATAAATACTTGTTAGTACAGTAGGATCAGTTTGTCACAGGTTTAAGTCTTTTCATGGGATTTGTTGGCCTTATTCTTTAAAGAAAAGTTCAGGCACTCCGGCCTTCTTCTGTGGTGATATCATCGTGAAAAGAAACAGAAAAATGAAATCCAAACTCACTGAGAGTTTTGCAGACGTCGCGAGGAGCAAAACACCCGTTACACGTTATGTTTTTTGAGAAGGGGGTGACACTGACCCACTCTTAAACCCCGTCCCGTTGCGACCCCCACATTCCTCGTGCTCTTGGACAACGTCGCTCCTCCCTCCACCAACGCTTCCTCCTCCTGCGCCTCCTCTCCCTGCAGCCTGTCGATCCTCCCCAGGTCATGAGGGTAGGGCGTAGACGCCAGCATGGAGGTCTCTGACGGGTACTCACACACCTGCTCCAGCTGGTCCTCATCGAAACACACCTTCCCCTGTAAACATGAAGAGAGAGGCGTCATTTTGTTATTAATCTGGTCCAGTTAGTTTTTTAACTTTTCCTCTATTTAACCAGGTAAAAGTCTCATTGAGATTAAAATCTCTTTTCTAAGAGTGACGTGGCCAATAGAGCAGCATAAAGATTGTTACAACGATAAACACAAACAATACAAACAGACAAATACAACTGTCACAAACTACAAACGATGAACACAACATCCAGTTAATATGCAATACAAGGACAAAAATCCAGCTATGATGCATAAACAAGTACAATTTTCAAAGACGATTTCAGTAAGAATTTAGGATTTTTAGGACATTTACCAAGAGTACAACTCGATCCTTTAAAACTTAACTTAAATTCCCCGACAGTAATCAGCTCTGACGATTTCAGGTCTGTCTGTACATTATTCCAGGAAGAAGGGGCAGCGTGTTTAAAAGCTTTTTTGCCTAATTCTGCTCTAACTTTGGGGACTAACATCTGTAGAATATTGTGAGAGTGCAGGCCATATTGATTTTGGTTTTTACACATGTATGTACACAGATAAAAGGAACCAGCCCAAGGAGAGATTTATATTTAAAAGGTAACCAATGCTGAAGTCTGCAGACATACAGAGATGGCCACTTAGCAGCAGCATACAGAGTACAGTGGTGTACGAGATTTCCACAGCCAGTAATAAAATGAAAGCACAGCGGTATATTGTATCAAACTAAAGAGCAGAACGCTGTAATCCAATAAAGGTAAAAAAGTTGCAGAAATCAAGTGTTTCCTTGCCTGGAGGGAGAAACAGGATTTATTCCTAAAAAAGGAGCTTCATTTAAGTTTCAGCTTGGAAACAAGGTTTTCAATGTATGATTTGAACGATAAGTTCTGATCAATAATAAAGCCTAAGTACTTATATGTTGGGGCCATTTCAATTTCAACCCCTTGAGCAGTTGAGATCTTAGAACGATTAGATGTTAAATCTTTGCCATTTGAAAATAGCACGAATTTGGATTTTTCTGTATTTAACATCAACTTAAGTTGAGTTAAATGTGACTGAACATCAAAGGCAGACTGCAGGAATTCAAGGGTGTGTACTCCTGAAGGGGATGAGCAATAGATAATTAATTATATTGTTTTTTAATTAGTTACAACTTTGGTAGTTGGTGCTCTACAAATAAAGAGTATTATGGTAAAAAGGGGAAGGGAATGGCTCACAAGAGCTGTAGATATTTATGTGCTCTTTCTTGTCCAATGTTTTGCACATTTTGCACATTTTATGTTTAGAAGAAAGAAAAAGAGAGAAAGAAAAAGATTTTCACTAGCAGGAATTTGATGATGAAGTTATTTTAGACCTTTACAGGCTTAAGACAGCTGTATTTAATAACACTGGAAATAAAAGTTTCCATCAGAGTTCAGAGCAGTTTTGAGACACATTTTGGACATTTTATGTTTATATTCTGCTCTATAGTGAGTAGGGACAACCTGAGTTCAAGCCCTCTCTGTAGCAAAGTAAAGAAGTAAAAGTAAGACTTTTCAAAGCTGCTCTAATCAATATTTTTATATGAACAATTGATCAAATGCGAATGTGCAATGCGAATAACTGATAGTGACAAACTAACAGAGATTATCACCTCACCCTGCAGTTCTCTTTAGCTCTGTGGAGCATTTTAACGTCTTTCAATCCATTTTTTTTTTTTTTTTTTTTTTGGTTTTCCGGCAACTTTGCTGTTTTGGTTGCTCTTATCGTCCTCATTCTATTTTCAACTGCAAAAGCCAGCTATAAAAACTGACTGTACTCTATACCTGAGCAGCGGCAAACGGCAGATGAACACAGTTAGCATCTAAATAAAAAAAGGCTGACTGACTAATGTACCAAAGTGAATACTGCTGCAAAGATTTATTGGGTTTAAGAGATTACAGTGATTGATGTGAGATGTTTTCCTTCAGTGATGTGACTAGAAAACACGCAATCTTTGAATGAAATGATCAAGATTAAAGATCAGCAAGACTGAAAAAAAAGGCGTCTAAGTAAGATAAGCTTGCTGACAGACACTTCAAGCAATATATTAGAAACTTCAAGTGAAAAGTCTCATCAAGTAAACCAAGAAAACATCAGCTTTTGCCCCGGTATGGGCAAAGACAACTCCAGATCTACCAACAATTTCCCCTCTTCATCATGTGCTTATATGGTCAAATGTAAACAAGGGCTGGAGGCACTGACGAGGGTTTCAGTAGATGCACACTGACAGCATGGAGCTTAACACAGCAGAAATACTCCCTCAGAAAAGATACTTACTGACTGACCACTTCATGTGGTGATTATTGATTATTCAGGGAGAGACACACTTAATGCAGATATGTTACTCTATTCAGGCAGAAACTGAACACAACTTTGGTTTAAAACTTCTCGTTAAGTGTTGAAAAGGAGAATAAGGCCCTGTGGTGTTTAGCTCGTCTTTGCCTGGACTGACGGATGTTTGCGAGGAGTTTGTTTACTCAAAGGTCAGAGTAGTGTAAACAGGTGACCTAAATTCGACAGGAGCAGACCGATGGGTCAGTGCAGCACATCCACGCTGTGTCTTATAATAACAGCAGCTCAGTTCTGAGGCCCAGACGTGTAATAAACACACCCACAGGTGCAGACATGATCTGTATGCAGCCTGAAAGGCACCACACGCTATGCGAGTTACCGTCTCTTCACCCTGACTGTGGTTGTCTGCAGAGGAGTGCAGATAATAGCTCTGCATTAGAGAGGCTGCGCGAATCATGCTAAGGCACAGCAGGCTAATCCTCCCTCCCTGAACCCGATTAACCCGGGCTAACACAGCAGGACAGCAGAGCCACCGGGCGAGAGACAGGAATGGAAAGAGAAGAAGAAAAAGAGACAGAAAGAGAAAGAGAAAAAGAAAGAGGGAAGTTTTCATTAAGCAGGATTTTTATGAAGTAATTTTAGACCTTTTCAGGTTCAACACGGCTGCATTTAGTAACACTGAAAGTAAAAGTTTCTATCAGAGTTCAGAGCAGTTTTGTTGTATTGAGCCACAAAAGTTTTACATCCCAAAAGCCAGAATCATACTTTTATAGTTGTCCAAGAAGCTAATATTTCTGTCTTTTCAAAATTGTATGAAAATGGAGACAGAAACTTCTCAGGAATAGATACATTTTCAGACAAATGTTGGCTGGCACGAATGGAGAAAACGTCTAAGATAAAAAGCATAAGTATGAAGAGGAAAAGAGGAGGAGGAATAAGACGAGGAGCAAACAGGTCACCCCCCTCTGTGACATGATGGCGCAGTTCAGATGGGGGAGGGAAGGAGGCCTGACGTCAAACAGTCTGAAGGGCATCAACGTGAGAGCGACAGGTGGTCAGAGAATCACAAAGTGGTCACTCACTGCAGCTTTACGGTCATAGCTAAAGAGGATGTTGTTTATAGACGGATAAAGAATTACATGATTGTGGTCCAGGAAGTAAAACAAACGATCACCTGAAGAGATTTATTCTTGTAATTGTATAAAAATTAATTTACAGTTTCTCTTTCACCTGTGTTGATTACTGTACTGTTGATTTTTGAAACAGATGGCCCGGTAATAAACAGTTTCTCATTTGCATATGGCAATTTAAAAATGGATGCTGCCTTGTCACTTTTTTGGGTTCATCTCTGTCTCTCGTTTGGAGGAAGTGAAGAAGTTTGAAAGAGGAAGTGAACAAAAAACATGCAGAGTGACAGGGAGTTTCTGTTAGACCAAATAACAAAGCCTTTAATCGCTGTTAATCCTCTCAATATGACTGTCAAACTGTCATTTTTTCTCTTTGCCCTTGCTCTTTCCGGCTCCTTGCTGACACATTAGACCACCATCGAGCCATTCTCTCATCTCTTTGTGACACTCTGTCTGTCTTTCTCTTTCCATCTCACCCACGACACACTCAAAGTTTGGCGGCCTGCTGTTCATAACGCTCAGGCGTGCAGTGGAAGGTCAAAAACTGTTTGCCAAGGCTGCAGTCTAACAAACCAAACCCCTGCTAGGAAACAGCCAAGAAGATACAAAGAGAGATTTGTCTGAGAGGCAGCGAGAGCTGACTCAACAAAAATGGCAAAATTGGTGCGAGGGAACAAGGAAGCAGTCTGCAGTGCCTGACTGTGTGTGGACAGATTCACCACTTGGGAAATTACCACAAATTTAGCAACTCTTACATGGTAAAAAAATGAATAAAAAAGAATGCTACACTTTTAACTGGCAATCAGACAAAGTGAAACATAAATACAGTCAGATTTATCTTCACAGGATGGTGTAATAACGGACAGACAAAGTGTGTTTCTGCTCCATTGAACAGCTTTGTCATCCAGTTTTTCCCTTTATTACATAACAGCTCATCTCCCACTCTTTCTCAGACAAGAACTGGATTCAGTAAAAATTAAAAAGAGCAAACTCAAAGTCTAAATATGAAGACTCCAGCGCTATTCATTTGCGTTGAGCCAACGTTGCTTAGACTGAATTACTGTAAATACCAGTGTGGCCTTGCATGCATTCACACAGACAAGCAGTTGATGTTTGGCAGGCAGACAAAATGCTAAAAAAGAGGGAGGAAAGGGCTGGCTGCCTGTCATTGTGGTTTCCTTCTCAACTTTTCTGTCTCCACTGAAGCCTGTAATATTACCATTGACTGTCTCTTTCTGCAGAAGCTTAAAAAAACCCTAAGGGGTAGTAACAAAGCAACAAACTGTTTGTTTGCACTGTCTTTTGTGGTTTTGTGTGGCACTTTATAAAAATATCATCAATGCCACTGTCCACACATGGTTGTTTAAAATACGTGAAACGAGATCATTATCAAAGGCTAAAAGTCAAAAGTCTGTGCTGAATTGAGCACCGAAGCAAATGGCAAAGCAGATCACTCCAGGATTTTATGGCTAAGAATCAAGATGTCGTTCTTGATAAGGCTTTAACTGGCTTAGGTCTGTCTCTGTGATCGCACTTCTCAATCAAAAGGGATGTTCTCCCAGTGAAAGGGGATTCTGCTTGACCACGAGAGACCATCAGATGACACAAGGTGATGGCCCCCTGCTCTCGTGATTTAAACCATCCCCCTGAAATTAGACTCACTTTCATTTCCATTTTTAAGATTGTTTCCTCTCTGCTTTTTGGTGCCATTGTTTGTATGGTTAAAAGACCAATAAATCTGTTATTTTGCTTATATTTATCTGCTTACATGAAACACATATTACAAAAACTTGGATACCTGTGATTTAATCATGTAATGCATGTTTCTACTCACCCTTTTCGGGGTCCCTTTGTTCTTGACCAGACAAGACCTTTCCAGATTCTGATATCCACCAATCACCTCGATCTCCTCCACTGCTGGGTACCTCTTCTTCGCTGGTTCAGCCCCGGTGGAGGTCGTCTGGGCCTGCTGCTGTGGCGTCTTTGAGGTTGTGGACCCAGTCGTGGACCCTGCCACTCTTCCCCCTCCTCCGGCAGGCTTTCTTGGAGTGATTGTAATGGTAGCGCCTCTCTTCACTTGTCCCCCAGAGGCACTCCTGATGGAGAATTGCGTGGGCGATGGTGTGGGAGATGGAGAGACACTGGGAGACTGAGCTGGAGATGGGGAGCACGGGGAGGAGGCCGGGGTTGGGGCGCAATCTGAGGGTTTCGGAGAACTGTCCGGGGATTGGCTCCTGAGGTGTGAGGGGATGATGGTGATAGTTTGGTTAGCTAGTTTGAGCTGAGATGTTGGAGAACAAGCGTGCTGAGGAGACACTTTGGGGTTCGTTTCTGATGTTTCTTGATCCTTCTCCTGGATCTTGACATCGCCCTTTACCTGGTGCTTCAACGCTCCTCTGGGGCTTTGCTGCCCCTTTGCCTCTCTGTCCTTAAGAGGAGTGTTTGGCGATGTGGAAGCAATATGATGAGACTTAAGTGCTTCCTGCTCTTTCAGCTGAAACTGCTCTATCTGGCGTTGTATCGTCTGAACCCCACAAATGTCTTCACCTGAGAGTCCTTTGCTATCCCCCTGTTGTGCGTTTGATATGCGGGGGTTTACTTTAACAAGGTGCACTGGTGAGATGTCGACGGGCTTTTCCCTCAGACACAAACCCGACCTCGAACCAACCGTTTTCAAGTTGTATATCCGGCTCATGGCTGTGAGGGAGTTGGGATGCGGTGGTGAAGGGGAGAGAGATTGTGCAGGATTGAGAGGCAATGTATATTCCTCCTCTTCCTCCTCTGACAGCTCCTTTTCCTCCTCCTCGCTTTCTTCTTCTCTGCTCTCGTGTCGGCTCCTGTGGCACCTCAGCTGTTCCTCTGCAGGTTCCAGGGGGTCATCTTCATCCTCAGATGTTTGGAAGCTGTCAGAGATAACTTCGGAGGCAGCAGTGTCGAAGCTGCTTGTTACTTCCTCTCCTCTGACGGCTTGTGAGTGTGAGACAGAAACAGGAAGCTGAGGGCAGGCTTTCAACATGCTGACTTCCTGTGTGACATCAAATGCAGTCACAGATGTCTGTGCTGCTGCATCTTCCTGTCCCCCCTCTGTTTCAACCAACCTCTTCCGCTTATGAGCTGCAGCTTCCCGCTCTATTTCAGTTCCCCTGTCCTCGTACCTGTCCCCTGCTGCCTGAGCATCAGCGACCTCTGCGCTTTCACTCCCATCTCCAGCTTGTGCCTCTCTTTGTGTCAGCCTCTCCAGCTCTCTTTGTCTAATTTTCTCTCGCAGGGACTCGATGCGGCTCAAGGGCTTTCCGATTCTCCAGCTATCCCTCCTCTCCACCCCTTGCCCTCCTTCCCAGTCTTGCCCCTCTTCGCTTTGACTGGCGGCTTTTTTTCTCTCTGACATTTCCTCTCCAACGTAAAACACAGTCCTGGGGATTTGAATCTCCAGCGGACCTGGAGGGATCCCCATTGGGGCAATCTTTTTTGGAGATCTGGGGGTGACGTCATGAAGGAGGTTCTCATTGTAAACCTGTCCCTCCTGTTTACTCTCTTTTGTTATTTCATAAGTAGCCCCGTAAGCCCTTTCTTTTTTCTCATTGCTATAAACAGTTGTATCTCCTATTTTTTCTATTTTACTGATAAGATCCTCTGTGTGCTGGGACAAAACTGAGTGAGTTTGGTAAGGTCCTGGTGGCCCCGTACCCCTCCATTCTGCCCCTCTCTCTGCTACTTGGCAGAGTAGACTAGAGCACTCTGTGAAAGCTGATCCATGTCTGTAGTGACTCTCAGCAGTGTGACATGAAATGGCCGGCTCTGCTGATGCATCAGTGACATAATTCTGCAGAGCTTCTGCTGGGACTGTGCTTTCAAATGCCTCCTCCCCCCGAAAATCAGACACCTTTTTGTCACAAACTTCTGCCTCGATCTGTCCTCCCACGTCTGAATCTTTCTCTACACCCTGCTCCCTTTCCAAACTCAATCTCTTGACCTCTCTTTCAGCTGCCCTCGCTTTCCCATCCTGCCTGATCGGTACTCTTCTAGCAAACGAGATTCCCTCTGTGTTTTTAACGGATGCCACCGTGAACCCCTCATCTCCATCTGCATCACCTGCCTTCTCTGCAGCCCTCTTGTCAAGAGGCTCTGCTTTCTTAACTTCGTTTCTGCGTGGGTTGCACATTTCTGCCTCGGCCTCCTCATTTTTTACGTGTCCATCTCTTTGCTTTCCAAACCTGTCTTTATCTAAAAACCGTGCACACCCCAGTTTGATCTTTGCTGACGTTTCCTTCCCTAAGCCTGCTACATCCACCCACGGTGCCACTCTCTTGTCTGAATGTATCCTCTCACGCGTTTTCCTCTCATAATACCCATCTTCATCTAAACCATTCTCCTTCGCACAGATGACTCGATCCGAGAAGCTAAATGAGCGTTTCGGCAAACCTTTCATCAGCATATCCCTCCTGTCTGCCCTCCACTCCTCAGATTGTTGGTCACTGTGATCCCCTGAATATTTTCTCCTCCCAGGCCTGAGGAAGTTATCTGAACTTTTGGATCGAGATGGAGGCTTTGGGTGCTCTCCGAATTTACTCAGCAGCTGGCTGACCCTCCCTCCTCTTTCAACAAACACGTTATCATCCAAGCTGTCCGTCCTGTCTTCTTTAATGACCGTCGCCTGGCCGCATGGTCTCTCTTTCTCCTTTGCAGTCTCTTTCTCTTTTTCTCTCAGCCAGGACATGTCTGTTCTGAGCTCCCTGCCCATACCCTCCTTCCTTCCATCCATTGTGCACTTCATCTCTCCATCCTCTCTCCTCTCTCCTCCTCCTCCTCCTGGATTCCTCTCTTCAGAGCTTGCCGAGGGCTTTATGATCAGAACCTCAGAGGCTCGGATCTCTGTGACGCTCCCTCCTCCGGCCAGGATCTCCCTCAGGTCCATCTTCATCCCTCTCTTCCCCTGTTGGTCTTCCTCAGGCCTGTCCTTCTCCGTCTCCCTCCATCTACCCCTTCTCTCATCGCTGCCTTTCCTCTCCTGTTCGATGATGATGATATTGTCGGCCCGGATGGTTCGGAGACTAGGAACAATGGGAGAAAATGAACCAGGTGGCTCTGTTTCTTTTTCCTCCTCTTCTTTTCTTACTTTCAGGAATTCCCTCTCCTTGGCTGCATCTTTAACTGACTCTTTCCATGGGCTTTTATCTTTTTCCCAGGCCTCCCTGCTACTTTCTCTGTCTCTTCCTTGACTCCTGTCCCTGCTCCTGTCTTTTTCCCGCCCTTCACTCAAATCTCTAAACCTCTCTATTTTCAGCTCTATATCTCTTCCTCTTCCAGACTCCCCATCCTGACCCCTGGGGTTCGATTTGTCTTTCTCTCTCTCTTTTACATCCACCTCATTCCCTTTCTCCTGACTACCCATGTCAGCATCTTTACCCTTCCTCCACACACTCTGTGTGCGAATAAATGGGTTTTCATGGACTGGAACTATAGTCTCCACAGACACCTGACTCACTGGTTTAGGGTCCGCATCGAGCCATAGCCCTGGATCTGGACTGAGTGACGGTTCACTTCCAATATTGACCGTTACAGAGCTGTCTGTGTCACTCAGACCATCAGAGGGAGATCTGACATCCACCTGCAGGAGACAGACATCTCTCTCCTTCTCCCTGTCACCAAAATTCTCCTGCTTTGCCTTCCTCCGCTGGATGATCCCTCGCTTCCATGCGGGCATGCTGGCAAGTTTCTCCTCCTCCTCTTTTTCTCTCCTCTCTCGCTCCTCCTCCTCTCTCCTCTTTTTCTCCAGCAGGAGTTGCTTCCATTCCGGCAGAGAGGACACAGACATAACAGACAAGCTGCAAGTTTTTGGACAAGATGGTCAGTGTTCCTCTTTAGAGCCTCTCGGACGGGTCTGCAAAAAAAAGGAAATGATGAAATAAAATCACCTCACTCTCACAACCATGTTTAACAGAGATGCACATTATCCAATTTGGTCTTTTGGCACATTATCCAGTTACAAATCGTTTACTACAAACTGAACAAATGTACTGTGAGTGTAACGTGGTATTTGCAACATTTAATAACATATAGCCAAGAGCAAATCAATGACCAAAGTAGGACAGCTTTTCTCATTAGCAGCCTGCAGACCCACCTGTTGCACTGTGTCAAACTTTCATCTTTTACACAAAACAATATCCGCAATTTCATAAAATTAACTTGCAGCACATAATGCACACGTAATACTCAATCACTTTTTGTTTTAGCGCAATATTTATAATGAAAATGTTAAGCCAGACTCACCAAAATTCCAGTTTTTGCATAAATATTATTGTATCCGCTTCGACTTTGCAGGTGACATCTCCACAGGAACGACTGTGCGTCTTGGCCCGGCTGTGCGTAATGCGCTCCACTCTTCTAAGGAAAATCTCCTGTGCCAATAACCAACAGATTAATCTATACTGTCAAAACGGAGGGTTTAAAAAACGCTGTAGCACCCAGTCAAATCACCCCACGACCTGGCTGTGCAGCAGAGCATGAAAACACCTCCGTCGTCACTATAGTAAATATTTTCAGCCTCGGAGCTGCAGGACTGTAATCCGATAATTACATTAAATTCCGTCAGGAGAGTTTAGTGCCACACACCATATTGTCGGACCTAAGAAAAGGCGTTTAGAGAACATTGCCGTCTGCCCGTGCACCAACCCACCCCCCTTCCACGTCTCTTCCCTCCGTCCTGCAGGGCTAATTGGAAAAGATGTGGAGGTGGAGGGGGGTGCGGCTGTTAAACGGGCTGTGGTGTCAGCAGGGCAGAGCGCAGAGCTGCGGGAGTTTACCTGAGACAAAGATGGCATGCGTAATGTCCCTCCTGTGGCACGTTTTTAAAACTACTTTACTATTACTACATTTTGATGCCAGGACATCCCTCCTAAGCTGCTATACCCAGGGTTTGGAAGCTTATTTCAACGATACAAGATCAAAACAACTTGACTTTATTCACCTGTAACGTGAAAATGATCCCAAAAAATGCCAACATTTTTAGGATTTAAAGGGGTAATCCAGCAATTTAGTATTGCACTTCCATAAAGTGTGGGACTAATTCCAAAAAATGTAACCTCAGAGACTCTTTCGTTAGACCCTCCCTGCCTGCTTCTTCCAAACTCCACACCTCTTTTTGTGTTGCAAATTCTGAGTCTTTCACAGGCTGAGTTGAACTTCTTGTGATGAGTAAATTGGTGCCCCTTTAAGATAACTTTTTTTTTCTTTTGATCCACAGAATAGGGAAAAATTAGGAAGGCACTGCAGTTATTTCTTCCACTGTTTTCTGTATTTTTTCCAATATTCCTCTAGTTTTTGGCAGTCCTAGACAATTTGACTGTAATCCCCACACTACTCCTCAGCCTCTTGAGTCTAATTCAGAAACCTGACTACATTTTGATATGACCAGGAGTTTTAGTTAGTATCATTACATATTTTCTTCCTATTTCCATCTGAGCGTATCAAATCAAATTTAAGATTTTTGTCATGTTTTCAGTATATGTTGATAGAATTTTTTTTTTCTGGATACAGACCTACAGAGCGAATAATTCTTACCTCAACAGCTAATAAAAACAAAACACCAGTAAACAAAAGAAAAGTTCATATAAAAGAGTGCAAAAAACCCAAAAGCAGCTTCTATAAACTGCTGTAACTTGGCCCTTAAAAATAAACAAAAGACTTAATAAGATTACCTCACCACACCTTCAGTGTACAAATTATATTTATTTAACATGTTCTTGAAAATACTGAAAATTATTATTGTCATTACAGTGAGGCCACAATGCAGACATGGAAAAACTAATAATAGCCTACAACAGATATACAGTAGAATAGAAGATTACAGTACTTTGAAGTTTGAGAATTAATGACATCGTTCATAAAACACTGGTCACTCTGCTAATAAGCAGTTAATTTAAGACATGAATTACTTAGATTATCAAGCAAGATGAAAAGGGAAAGGTAGGAAATACCAAACTCATGCAGTTTGTTCAGATTCAAGTGGATTGCGGTTAGTTTTACATTACTGTCAATGCGCCCACAACCTCAGCAAGTGAGGAGTACATTCATAATCTCAGAAATGCCACGAGACTCGTTTTCATTATAGCTGCAAAATGTGAAAAACAAAGCTGCGTATTTGTGCTTTAGCCAGTGTGAAAGTATATGACATTCTTTTTCAAGGACAATTAAATATAAAGTCAGCGTGCAGAGAAATACAGTGTATTGTACCTACAGGTGGCACATGTAACAGCCTGTAAAAAAATATACTCTGTGATAAAAACACATTCGGCGTAGTTAAAAAATATATACTGTATATTTGGAGAGTTTCATTCCAAAAATTCTGCGCATGGCGTTCCATGTTGAACAAATCATTCTTCCTGAATTAAATCAGAAGATAAGAGATGCAGCGTTACGTTCGTACAGGTGTTAAGTTCACTGTAAATGTTAACACAGAGTTTAATACCACACAAAATACAAAATACAATTTAATACCCGTTTCACAATCACACCGCCCAAAGTATGAAAGTATGATGGAGGAGACGATATAGTCTAGAATTATTTAGTATTATGATATATTTTTTCAGTACTTCCTTGCAGTATATAATTTAATACAATTAATTAAATTAATGCAACCAGAAGCGTCAGGAAATGGACGGATGGATTCATTATTTATTATAATTTTACTAATTATTAACTATTTTAGTTCATTTAAGTTTATAAACTTGTAGTTTATGGTTGTGTAACGTCACCTGACAGCCGGCAATCAAAAACATTTTATAATCAACATTACTGCCTACGGTAGGCAAGAGAAAATATTCAAGACTTTTGTGAATTAAACTGAAGACTTTTTAATACCATCTAAGGCCTTTTTTGGAGGAAACTAAATAAGAGCTGCGACTAATGATTATTTTCATTATTGATTAATCTGTCAACTTTTTCCTCAATTAGTTGTGTTATCTATAAAATATCAGAAAAAATATAGAGGTGTAAATAAAGCAGTAAATATTCACATTTACGAAGCTGGAACTAAAAAATTTCAGCATTTTTTTCTTTAAAAAGTTACTCAACATGATTAAAACGATCATCAAAATTAGTTGCGGATTAATTTTCTAACGATCAACCAATCAATTAATCGACTTATCGTTGCGGCTCTAAACTAAATTCAATGCTTTTTAAGATTTTTCAAGACCCGCAGATGCCCTGTAACAGTTAACACAGCCCTACAGCAATTTCCTGTATTCTGTTATTCGTAAAGGAAGTGTCTGTATTTTTCTGAGGGTGGAATAAAATCTCATTTTATAACAAAACTCTCCTTTTCTGGAACCACGTATGCAGTGAAAAGAATATTTAAGTATTACAGTGTCAAGTTGCAAATAGTTCAGCTTGAGTGTGGTCACGTGCCATAGGCAGAAATGACCGGAGTAGATATCAGGCTCATAGAGGGTCACAGAGGCTCTCGAATGCAGATTAACAGTCAGTTGTTGAACAGTATTTCTGGTTAACATTAAGACAGCAGTCAGCTTCATGTCACAGCAGTAAGAAAAGTTTCACTTCACTTTTCTTTGTGGTTGCTCTTGCCCTGGTCGCTGGTGTCGGCGCTGCCCCGGTGTGGCTCGGTAAAGATCTGCATCTTGCTGTTAAGCTGCACACAGAGGTAGGCTAAATCCTGTTTGTCCAGTGAGTGTGCCAGGGCCAGGTAGGTCGACAGAGTCAGCGCCAGCAGGAGCCTGTCCAGAGACAAAGCCGGCAGGAGCCACAGCACAACGCCCAGCTCCAGACACACCGGGTGGCGGAGGTGAGACAGGAGGCGCTGGGCACGGGGCGACTTGTAGGACAGGGGGTCCCCCAAACCAAGACACTCATAATACACCTGAGAGAGAAGGAGGGAAGGGAGGGAGAGACAGTATGAGAGGGAGGGAGAGAGGGACAGAGAGGCGAATTAGGTTAAGCAGCATCACCAATAATGAGTCGATCTATTTACGTAACATTTTAGAGGTTTTCATATCCCCATCGCGGATTACACAGTTCCTGTTACACACAATCTTTTTTAATAGGTCATGTTGCTGTTTAGGCATCAAATCAAAATGAGGATATTAATACTGGATGTGAATTGCTGAGTTAGATGTTGAATTAAATGAAATGTTGATCCTCTTGTGGTTCTCATCTGAGCCCAAAGAGATGTGTCTGGCATACAGCATTTGGGGTTAGAAGTTCAATTTTGACAACCACCCACACTAAAAAAAAACAGGCTGTACGAACCTCAGTTATGACAACTAAAATTATTTATTGCTGACATTTAAAATGATTGATCACAGAGAAGGTTAGAGGCGATGGGAAGTTCTTCTTAACTTCACTGCCACAAAGCCTCTGACCCTCAGTGGGCAGCTCACGTCATCGTTTTGCAAAAGTTCAGTGTTTCCCGTACACACTGAAACACTGAGCCAGCATTTTAAGATTTATACACTCTGGAGATAGTTTTGGAAAAAAGCTACTGTATGTTTTTGGGTGCAGTTTTAGTTTGGATGGAATTTGTTTTAAAATTTAAACAAATTTGAGCGCAAAGTTTATTTTCATCTGCTGTTTAATGCTAAAAGTAACATAGCATCCAGTAGCCTAGTGATTAAGATGCATACCATATACTGTAATCACAATGTTACTGGTTTGATTTCACCTCTTTTGTACATCATTCCCTTTCTCTCTTTCTTCCCTTGTCACCTTTCAACTGTTTACTGTCAAATAAAGACAAAAAATGCCCTAAAATATTACCAATTACTGAAATTGAAACTGATAAATGATATTCTTTCTTAATGAGTTAAGTATAGCCCACTAATGAAGCTCTGCTTACCTGCTTGATGCCCAGCAGTTCTGGGTAATCAAAGATCATGAGGATGCTGCAGATGATGGCCCAGCAGAGGAAGTGCAGAGTGAAGCAGAGCAGAGGGAACCAGATACTCCAGGGTGCATGACGCACTGACCACAGACAAGGGGCGCCAGTCACCGGCTGCCAGTAACGCATCAAGATCTAACACAGGGAGGAAAAGGAAAAAATGCCACAGAGATTAATACATGATGGAGAGGAATAGTTTGACATTTTGTGCAGTACTTTTGTTTGCTTTCTGGAGCAGAGTTAGATGAGAAAATATATACCACTTTCATATCTGCCTGTTAAATATGAGGCTATGCAGCCAGCAGCCAGTTAGCTTAGCTTAGCACAAAGAATGGAAATGGGGAGAAACAGCTAGCCTGGCTCTGTCTGTTACAAAATCTGCCTACCAGCACCTCTAAAACTCACAAATTAACACATTATATCTCGTTGGTTTAATTTGTACCAATCTGAAGTGTAAAAACAGCAATTTGCTGTTTTTATGGGGGAATATGGTGTCTGCTGGCTGTCTGGCAACTGCTCAGAACCATAAATAGTCTGGGAAATAACCCGCAGTAAAAATGGCTAATTATCGAATTTACACTTGGTTTTAAACAAACAAGACGTAACATGTTCATTTGTGAGCTTTTGAAGTGCTGGTAGGTGGATTCTGGTGTATTTTATACCAGTTTTCATGCTTTGTGCTCAGCTAAGCGTGCTGGATGTGGCTTCATATTTACACAACAGACAGATATGAGAGTGTTATCAATTTCGTCAAACTGTTTTAGTGTGAAAAACTATTTAAAGAGCTTCACAACCAATAATGGACTATGAAAAAATAATAATTTATATCAGTAATTATACTGTAATCGCAGCTAATGACTCACAGTGAATTATTGTAGTAAAATCATATATCTCCATGAATTGAGTGTGTATGTTGCTGTACCTGGAGAGCCAGTGCAGTGGTGAAGCAGTATGCCGTCCTGTTCAGGGCCCCCAGCACTGACTGGCAGGCCTGTTTGACGGGCGACCAGGCGAGCAGACTGTGCTGTGCGGTGAAGAGAGCCAGCAGCCCAAGATCCACAACCAGAGACTTCAGGACAGAGCTGTCCCGCAGGGCCACTGACCACGGTATGGAGTCTTAGATGTGCGCCGTGAACAAACAGGGAAAGGTCACTTCAAATTCTGATCACGAGTTATATTTGGGGTTTGAATATTGTCATGAATTACTTTTATATTGAGTATTAAATCCTGTTTAATTAGGTGGACTTACGTAAAACTACCCGAATAAGCAGCAACCATTGATTGATTAACTGACTGAACAGTTTCAAATAAATAAAAACCAAAATCAGAAATATACAAGTGCTTACACAGCCACAAAATAATAAATCAGTGTCAAAAAGAGATAATGAGTGAAAAGACGTAGGGTAAAGCCCTATTTTATTAAGCCCACCTTACAAACAGTACAAAAACTAGGAAATATATGAACAGAATAAACAAACTAAAAACACTAATTGTGATTTGGGACAAGCAAAAGGGTTTATTGACTGATTAGTTTATTTCTATACGCATCTTTTTTTTTTTTTTTACACACTGCATCCTTAACAATGTAAAGTCATGGCCTAATAACACACAGCTGTCCATGAAGGCATTAAGAACACACAGGTCCTGTTTGCAATTATAGGTAGATTAAGAATTAGTCACAGCAACGTGTATAGTACACTTTTT
This sequence comes from Scomberomorus guttatus, assembly GCA_038419695.1. Classification (NCBI taxonomy): domain Eukaryota; kingdom Metazoa; phylum Chordata; class Actinopteri; order Scombriformes; family Scombridae; genus Scomberomorus; species Scomberomorus guttatus. The sequence goes on from CM076461.1 coordinate 9,408,623, forward strand.
ATTAGAGCCCGACTGATATATCGGTCAGCCAATATTACTGGCCGATATTGGCCTATCACAGATATATTGGCGTATATGTTGTCCGATATGCACAGAATTTTTTTTTTAAAGTAATATAGGCAGCATTTTATGTATATTTGATCCTTTTTCTTAATTCAAGTTTAATATATACGTATATATGTTTTTTTGTTCTGTGTTCTTTTATTTATAGTAATTTATAATTATTAAATTCCCAGTGAAGTTTACTGTTTCAGTGCACTGATGTCATTTTATAAATAAAGTTTATCATTAAACTGTACAATATCATGCTTCCATTACATATCTTTGTCTCAAGTGTTTGATAACCACATTTGAGGGATCATTGCAAAAAAATTGCATTTATGTGTGTATTCTGTATACATAAGATTATCAGCAGATATACTGATATTGGAATTTTTTCACTCCCTAATATCAGTATCAGCCCAAAAAATCCAGTATTGGTCAAGCCCTACTTTTTATCATAAGAAAACACTCAACTGGCCAATGTAATCAGTGTCAGGAAATAGAGACATTGGAGCAAACCCTGATTTCATGCAGGAAATATGAAGAGGAAAGAAGGGCGATGCTTACAGGGCAACAGAGGCTAGGACGAGTGGAGGCCAGGGTTAAAGATCTGCTTAAGGGTGGGGATACGGTGGAGGGAAAAAAACTGATATTTAGATTTTAACTGGACTAATTACAAGACTGAAATAGATGTGGACAACAGTGGACGATTAAATCCAGATGGAGGCAGTAATGCAACTTAAAAGAAGAAGAAGGTACTGTTTGCATGCACTCATGCATTAAACATGCTCAAGCATGATACAAACTCAGGACCCTAAATGATACATCATGGACCCATTTTACTGTAATACAAGCAAATACAGAATGTATGTAGGTGCTGAATTCAAAGATAATTTAATAAAAGTGGGGTTTTTTTTCTGCTATCTGAATATTTTACAATTCAAAACAATGTTGTGGTGCCGCACAGACTCCTATAAAAATCGACACCATTTAAAAAAAAACATCCTAAAAAGATAAAAGTAGGCTTTCACTAAAAAAAATGTTGTCGCCCAACGTGGGGCTCGAACCCACGACCCTGAGATTAAGAGTCTCATGCTCTACCGACTGAGCTAGCCGGGCACTGTCACTCAACGGTAACTGAGTACTATATCAACTGACCTACTGCTCGGTAAATATATTTATAGATTACTTGTTCAGAAAACTGAGGCGCTCACTCAGCCAGTTAACGTATATGAGATTTTTTTTGCTCATTTTAAACCATAATTTAATTTATGTTATAAAACACCTTCCATGATTCAGTTCTTGCCACTTATAATTATTAGCAGCGAGTCAAAGCCGTGCAGCCGCCTCATATTAACTCCTCCACCAAACTTGGCTAACTTATCCCGGTGGCCCGCCACAGCAGCAGTCACGGAAGCTTACCTTGACATAGTGTCGTCTCCCCAGTGATGTTATGGTAAATGGCTCGAAATGATATGAACCGAATGAAGTCTGCACCGGATATGAAGACAAACGCAAAGTTTAGCAGAGACACGGTGCATAAAGCCCAGCCACGTAACGTTACCGTCACTGACGCCATTTCAATCAGTGTTTTATCTTCATTTGGCAACTTCCACCGTAGTTTCTTCCGGGAGGGGAGTTTGTGACGTTACCGATAATTGACACACGGTGTCGCTGCGGTGCGGCACGACATAGCAACACAAATATCGGCACAAATATCGACATTTTGTTTCGTACACGTGTTGTTGTTTTTTTCCATTTTGAGGGGCAATAGTGGAGGAATTAATTGAAATCTTTTACTTAAGGAAAGATAACAATACCTTCATTTTAAAATACTTACATAGCAAGTAAGTGAGTCCTGCAAGTGCAGATGTATTATCAGTAAAATGTAATTTACCTATAAAAAGCGTAAAAGTAACCTGTAGAATGGCTCCTTTCAGAGTTTTATATGATATTATTGGATTATTGTTACTGATGTATCAATATATAAACGGGTACTTGATTGATTTAGTATTTCACTTCCAAAAATTTGGGGGGTTTGTAAGAGATATGTTTATTGATTTATTTTATGTATTTGTTTATTTGATAGGGACAGAGCACATTAATGAACATCAGTATAAAATACAAGATGTAAACATCTTGTGCAAAAAAGTGCTAATTAAAAATCCATAGTCCCTAGGCAGTTTTAAAGTAACAACATGCAAATACAAATATATGAATACACAAGTAGAGAAAGACAAAATACACTGTACACGTGTCCGGTTAAAATTGATCACAGTTCTGGTTTGCCTTGAGTCACTGTTTGAGATGAGTCTTAAAGGTGGGGTATGTGGGGCACTCCCTTATTGCATGTGTTTGGCCATTCCAATATGAACTTCCCTTTACTGCCGGCACACTTTGTCTAACTGTGGTGCATCCATATGGCACCACACAGTCCCCTCTAGTGGTGGCCCTGCTGTTATTGCCACTGTCAGCTCAACTGATGCAGCAAAAGGTGGAGATATCCAGACTTGAAGAAATGTACTTAGTTACTTAACACCACTGTTCAGGAGATATTAGAAAGGCTTTCATTTTCACTGTGTGGTTACCTCATCCACTAAAAGCTGTTTGGAGTAACTTTATTATAGACAAGAAATTGTGCAAAATTCTACAATCACACACTATAAAAAACACTGTCTCTTCATTCACAAAAACAAGGGGAAACAAGGCCAGCACAAGAGAGAGAGATGTCAACCTGCTCCCGTCTTCAAATGAGGTTAACGTCACTTCCGTAGCACTCTACATGGTAATTTCTGTTAAATGACACCACTCGAATGGACTCTGTACACCCCTGAAACAATGGAGGAAAACTGTTACAATATTTCTCAGAGAGGTAACAATTTTATCACATTTACTGTATTTGCCATTAATAAACAACTCAAAATGAGACAAACACATGTATTTATTTACAGTAACTTTAATTGAGGCTCACCTCAGTTGGCAGTATCGGCATCCTGCAGGCAGCACACTGGGGGGCCTGGACCCTGAAACAGAAAGTCACAGGAACGTCAATCTGGGTGTGACTTGTGAGGCCTGTCGGGCACGTTTGATTTAATCACTCGTCTGAGGTGTGAATCAAAGGGTTTGGCCCATTGTTGTAATCGCATAGGTCCTGTATAAAAATACTCACTTGTGGTAGTCGCTGACACAGTAAACCCTGCTGTCTGTGTCTACAGTGAAGGGCAGACCCTCCAGGCTCTGTCTGCAGATGACACAGCGAAAACAGGACGGGTGGTAGGACTTCCCATGAGCCTGCAGGACCTGAAGGTGCACATAAACCCCAAATAAGACCCACACACACCATAGATGCACACGTATTTAACTGAATGCTTATTTACTCACCATGTCCTTGATTAAATACCCACAGCTGATACACACTTCTGGGGATGGATGAACTCCTGAGTACTACATTAAACAATTCACTCAATAAATATCTGGTAGATTGCTGCAAATGTTCTCAAACTGATATTTTTGTGCCACATTATAACCTATTATATAGTAACAGTACTTACCAAAAAGTCATCTTCACAGTAGATCCTTCCTGACACCGTATAAAATGGCTGTCCATTAAGCTTTTTACCTAAATGTGAATGAGATTTGCACATGAAGTAAAGTGAATGTGAGGAGTGGTACAAAAAATCAAACTACACACAAACTAAAAAACAAAATAAGAGAAATAAAAGTATATCAGTTAAAAGTTGTACCCATAATTAACATATATATACAGTATATAATATCCCACCAAATCACACACATACAGAAGACTCACTGCAGACGCTGCAGGTGAAACAAGTGTCGTGGAATAGATGTCCCATCGCCTGGCAGGCTCTGTCTGCACTGTACACTGCTTTACTGCATCTTGTACAGTTTCCTGAATAAAGACCATGCACACACACACACACACACACACACACACACACACACAATCCACAACACAATGAACAAACACAATGAATGTGCTCTAATTTCTGTGTCACAGCTGAGCAGTTTCACTGTGCAAACTGATCCATTCTCCATTCACTGAAAACATACGGACTGAAAACACACTCACACACGGTGGCTCCTGATCTGTTTTAAGCCGACAGAGAGCCAGATGAGCATCAAAAACTATGTTAGTGTTAAGTGTATTCCTCTCTTACCAAAGTAAGGATTGGCACTAGAACTGGTGTCCATCTCCTACTTTTGCCAGTTGCCTTTCCCAGTAGGAGCCTACAGTTCGACTGTCTGGGGGTTTAATCTTACGTGCGGTGCAGACAGCTGTAAGAGGAGCCGCTATCCGGGTTTATGGGTGTTGCATTCGGTGCTTTTGGTCTTTCTGGGGGCAATGAGTCTTCAGACCCCCTGACTCCTCCATGGTGGTTGGCTGAGTGGGTGGCAACAGTCCAGCCCAACTGGTATATTTTGTACGCACCATGAGGGCAGTATTTATAGTATATACTGCTGGTGCTGGATGTGCATTAAAAAGGATCAACTTCTCATTAAAATGGATATGAACATCCTAGGAATAATGTCTCTAACCTCCAAAAATATGAAGTCACTTCTGTGCTAAGGGAAGTTTTCTTACTGTCATCAATCTATGATTCCAGGAACATTTTTCTGCAGAGATGCATGAAACAAATTCATATATGACAAGTGTGACAGTCCAATCGAAATCTGACCTTCTTTCATTAAAGGGTTTCCCAAGTTTTAAGGAAGAAGATACAGACAGCTTCACACTGATCATATAAAAATGTAGCTTTAGTAGAAAATCCCCCACTAAGATGGGTTTTATTGAATTTTAAGTTGAATAAAGGACTTATTTTGGCTATAAATCCCTGTAAATCGTGTTCTTTAAAGGTGCACTCCACTGATTTTACACACAAAGTTTACTTTACTAGTCATTGGGAGCACTACTCAGCCTGTGAAAACTACTGTACAATGTCCTCTGAGGCTCATGTCTGGAAAAAAATAGCCCCTGATGATGTCATAGTAATGTAATCAGGGTTATTTTAGCTTGGGACAGAAAGCCTGAGGGCGTGGAGTTTGAAAGACATCAACATTTACCAGGCAGGGAGGGTTTAATGAAAGGCACTATTGAGTTGTATGTTGGGAATTGTACTGACATCTAATAACCTTTGAAGTTTATTTAGCAAACTTTATTTAGAGTTGTGTTTCTGTCCACCTGATGAATGTAAGTCATCCACTCTCCTTTAGCTCTGTTTTTGGTCTCTATCGACTCCTGAGGGAAATATCTGGCTCTTTAGCTGCTAAATTCTCCTCTATGTTTACCAGCTAGTCACTATTTGTGTCTGTTTGCCGTTTGGTGCTGAGCAGGTAGTCTACAGTGGGGTTTTAGAGCTTTGTTCTTTGTTTTGATGAAAACAGCTGCCTGCTGTGGCCAAAAACAACACTATGAGAGCGGTGAGAGTGAACCCAAAACAGTAAATGCATTGATTATAGGTGCCTTTAAAAAAAAAATCTGTCGACCCAACTTTATCGTTGTGCAACACTAATTTGTTGAGGGACATCAGGTTTGATCCCCAGAACCAACAGTGTCCAGCGTGAACAGATAAAATCAATACAACCCTGGCATCAGCTGGTGTTGTTTTATGCTTTATTACAACCATCAATACTGCTCAAAAGTCTTGCATTACTGCCCTCATGTGGACTGTTCAGGCCCTTCATTTTATAACTCATGACCTAGAATCAGACCCGCCCAAGTAACAGTCAGAAATGTCTTGAGTCAACCGACTTGATGACTGTAAAACAATTCAGAAAGTCTGTACTTTGATCTGTGTTATTATTTTTTTATCCTGGGTTTTATTATTCTGTAAATTTGTGACGTGCGATCTTTCTTATTTTCCCAATTCATTGTCCACATTTCTATTGATTTCTCTCATTTTTATTTAATGTGTAGAACTACAAGGAGATCAGGAAGAAAAACAAGATGATGATGACATAAACTCAAAATGACTGAACTTTCACACAACTGTGGAACTGTTCAAGGCCGACACCTCAACAGTCTGCAGTTTTGTGCCGATAGTGCAGAGTAAGAAGTGATTATCTGTTAAAAATCTCATTAACTCTCCTCACAAGCTTCACAAAAGAAGCATTTGCAACTCTAATCCTTGGTATGAAAACCAGCAGCCTCGTGGCCGTTTGCAGCACATGTTTGTCTATCCTGGCTGTACAGTAACATGGGAGGGGAGGGGATTTCTGACAGCTGCTGATTCTTCACTGAGGTCCCTTGTTAGGAGACACTGAAGCTGTCTATAGTCACCATAACGCCCACTCTGCATGCTGTCAGACTGGTTTCACACACTAAAAACACCTCAGTTTCACTTGTATTTGATTGTATAGGTGTGTGTGTGTTTGCTTGAGTTTTGGGGAGTGAAAAGACCTCACAAAGTGAGAATTTTTTAAAACCTGTCTTAGTTTTGTATTAGTTTGAGTTTCAGGTTTAGATTAGAAAATGATTGTGTTGAAATTAGGCTGTAAGTGTTAAAGTTAAGGTCAGAGCTATGTCGTTTAGGGTTCGCTCTTAAATTTAGGCTGGATTAGATCAGATATTGGATCAATATATCGTAAGCCTTCGCATACATAACAGATGTCGATGTGTTTGTGTGTGTGTGTGCTCAGTGGTCTTGCCCTCAGGTATGTTTCTGTTCAGGAATGTTTGAGTCATGAGGCATGTGGAGGCAGGAGGGAGCATCTGCAACACTGGGAGTGTTATTCACATTGCAGAGCTGCAATCAGGCATCAACCAGTTAATCACATCCTGATAATCATTTTACAGTAGCTGACCATGCACGACCTGACTTTTGAATGGAAACATATTGCCCATTTATTTAATATTTCTTTAGGGACTTAATATTTGCTTTTGGTGCTCAATGACTTCGTGAATTTGAATGAATTTTCCAGGCAATTTCTGCAATTTATCACTTTATATTATTAGTAGTATTTCATAAGGGACAAACAGTTTTGGTGGCATGTAATATTTTCCTAAATTCAAAATCAAAATGAGATATTTAAACAGAAAGTAACCACTACTTTAATCTCTATATCTACACCCTTCCTCTGCGTCATTTTGGAGATACACACCACGATGCCAACAATCCCTGGCATGTTTGGATGTTTATAAATAGGGCACCCATTGTGCCACACGAGGGAAGTCACACAAGGACTCCTCACAAGTCTTAGAAGTCGGTATCAGATCAGTGTTTCGGCTCAAAGGTACAACGGCAGGGCCCGATCCTCCTCACCCGTCAGGTTTGGACAGGTAACCGTAACCTGCCTGTGGTCCACGCCCTCCGCTGCGCTGCTGCGCACAGGTAGTGTGAAGCAGGAAGTGGCTGTCAACGCCATCGCTGTTGTTGTAATGTGGATTTAATGAAATTGCAAAGACTGTGTGTTGGAGAGAGAAACGGGAACCTTCCTTTTTTAACTTTTTTTTTTTTAAATAGGAGAATCCACCTTTAATAGTGAACATGCGGCTGAAAACCTGCGCGCTTCTGGGACTTCTGTTTTTGACAATCCTCGACTTATCAGGTGAGATCATTGTCAGCAAAAAACATGTTCATTTAGTGTTTACTGAAGCTTTCTTTACTTATTTTCCCTCTTATGTTGTTTTTTTCAGTTGGCTACACTTTCCAAAAATGTATTTTATAAGCCTATCACCAAACGTCCTGATACTGAATCGTGGCTTCCTTTCAAATTTGGGCCAATTAGGTCCAACAACACTGTGGGTAAAGAAGAAGTGCATGCTCTCCGGTGTGATAAAACGTGCTCATGCGAAACCTAATGTAAAGATGCAGTCCTGTAAAGCACTAAAGTGAGCCGTGTTTAAGAGATAATAGAGGACATTAAGGCAACATCACATATGATTAAACGGCTTGACAGTGGAGATGAAAGGCTGAAGCAGATTTTCAGCCTGAGTGGAAGTGCAGCTCTGACTTCTAGACCTCCATTTTTCAAAGCTTTATGAGGCATTTATGGAGCTTCCTGGAGGCGTGAATTCATCATAGCTTCATTAATGATTGACCAGCAATCTGCTGCTGAAATATGAATCTGTTGCTTACGTTTTATTAAGCAGAAGCCGTTTTTTTTTGCTAGATTTAAACTCTGGGCTTTCTCCTCCTCTGGCTTTATTTAATATTTTTGTTGGAGAAGCAATAAGCAGCATTATGAATTTATTCTCAGTAAGTGTTTGTGGAAATTAACATGTAAACTTCTCATTTGCTACTGAATGTCACTCTTTTGAACCCTGTGACACGCTTGTTTACTGTCACAAGAAGCCCTCCAGCTCCACATTTTTATGTAAAAGCTGCACATATTGTTCTGTGTTGCTTTGAAGTCCCTGCAAGTTAAGGTTGAGAATTCCTGGTTTGTTTATTTCTATGTGAACCCCTGCACCTAACCACACGCATGCTTTTTATAACATTACAGTATCTTTGCATCACTGCAGAAGAAGAAAACTGCCATCAGAAATGGCAATGACATCTGAGACACCTCTTCTGAACATCGTTTACTCTTAACCCTTTTCTTTGATAGAAATGGAGTGAAATTGTGAAAGTATTCAAATAGAAAAGGCTATAAATGTAACTGTCCATAAACCAAAAATACAAAATGTTTGAGGGAGGGAAGAAGGAAGACCATGTTTTAAGCCAGTCAGACTGGATTGAAACCACAGTTGGTACAAGGTCAAATGAAACCAAAGCTATAATGCAGCTTTACAGCTGCTGATGTATAAAATTACAGATGAAACTTATTTTTTTCCACCCACCACATAAGATGTCTGATAACACAGAAACAGCAGTTACTCATGCTTTTTAAAACTGGCTCACCTTTAGTTCCTCTCTTTACTCAGCACATAGATGACTCATTATAATGACAATTAAACGACTTTACTTTGGTCTGCCACCCCAGGACATGGAGATATAGGAGGTGTGCCTGAAATCACTCTGTTTGCTCAAATATCAACAGTAAACTGTTTGAACATTTGTGTGCATGTTTTGTTCTTTTTGTAACAGAAATGTGCTGAGTTGATGCTTTAAATCGTTATACAGGACAGCTGGATAATGCTCTGCTTATGCCCAGTCATATGATTTCTTCCTTCCCTCTGATGTTTTGATTGGAGCTGCAATGATTGGTTGATTTATTAATTAGTCAACCGACGGAATATTAATCATTTTGGCAACTGTTTTGATAATTGATTAATAGTTTCAGTGATTTTCTAAGTAAAAATGGCAAAAGCTAACTGTTACATCTTCACAAATGTGAAGATTGCTGCTTGTCATTGTAGACTGAATATCTTTTATCTGACTGTAAACCATTTGAAAACTGCATTTTAGGTTCTTGGAAATTATTATGAGCAATTTCATCATTTTCTGACATTTTGTAGACAAAACAATCAATGACTTGAGAAAATAATAGGCAGATTAACTGATAATAAAAATAATCATTATCGTTTCGATCATACAGCCAATACTAACAATATTTTCATAAAGATGAATATTTTTGCTTGTTTGTGCAATATCCAAAGACTTAACCTTCAAATATGGGAATGTGTCTAAGCACGCTCTCTCAAGCAGCTGATGTGCAGTCGAAACAGGACAACACATGTAATAATGGTTCTTTCTCTCATTTTGCATCACCTTGGCATTTTTTGATTTCCCCCACCAATCAAATAAAAAATCACAGTAATGCTTTATTCTACAGGTCCTTTAATTTTATATACATTTCCTGGAAATTTGCAGGTGTGTAACGGTTAAGAGAAATGGAAAAAAAGTTGGTGTAGTTAGTTTTTTTTTTTTTAAAGAAACAAGTTAATAGTGTAAGTGTAATAAAGGTGTGCAGACTCTCACACTGAGCTGAAATGTAATGGGGGGGTGGGAGGGTACAGAAACTATTCATTGAATTTACAGAAAATGTGCTTTATCGTGATGTGTATCGTTATCGTGATATGAAATGTCCTATATTGGGATATGAGATTTTGGTCATATCACACAGCCCTATTAAGAAGTAAGTTTTTTTCTGTAACATCTTTATGTGACTGACAGCAAGGTCCCTCTGATCTGTTTCCTCAGACTGCCTGCAGACGATATTCCAACCAGACAAAGGCTCGGCGGTGACTGTGTCCACTGAGCTACCCTTAGATCAATGTGCTGTGTGTACACTCAGCGGGGTTAATGACACACAGACTTCCTGCCACTCCTTTCTTTCTCTGCTACCTGAGGTGGAGGTCAAACTGCTGTTCAACTGTTCCCAGCCCATTGAGCAGGCTTACACTGTCACAATAACTCGGACTATCGGTGAGTTTGGCCTGATGATGTCTGCTTTTGTAGGATACATACAGTGAACCACTCCATGGTTTGGCTTCACAGATTATATTGTTTTTATTTTAAAACATCCTGTACTTTCGCTCAGGACAAATAATAATAATGTTCTTCATTAGTTCTTCAGTATAAATAGCTGACAGCACTCAGTTCAAGTCCAGTTCAAGTGCTTCAAATTGGCCTCATTTGAAGAAGAGTTGTTTTTTCAAGGGAGCCAATCACATCCAAGAATATGTGTAGTGCCCCCACTGGCTTTACTAAATTTAAAATGCCTGCAAAAGAATAATGTATTTTTGACTTTAAAACCCTTAAGGAGCACTGCTCCTGAACTCAAGCCCAAATAAGGGAAATTCTTGTGCAGATGCCTGAAAATGTCGTAATCACAGTAAAATAGTTACTATTCTTACATCCTTAAACAGAAGCACAAACATGACGAAAAAAATATTTGCTCGTCTACACGTTTCATTTTTGATCACTCTTTTATTTATATTGTTCCAGTGTTCTGTATTATACACACTCCTGTTACAAAATAAACAACTATTGTCATGGTGATCATGGATCATAAAATGGTTTACACAAAAAGAATAATGAGGATTTGTGCTTTCAAAAGATGTATAGTTTGAGTGAGGGTTAAACCAGATGCCATCCAAGGTAAGGTGACAAATCACCTTTCCCGGCCCTTATTCAGGCCACTTCTTGTTTTAAATTTGACCATTTTGCTCTTTCATCATACATGTACAAAACATGGGTTGAATTTCTGATGACTTTTAGGTTAAATCAGTGAAATTCACGTCATATGCACCTCTCTCAACTCTTAAACCATCTTTTCTTGTCTTTAATTTGTAATTCAGAATGCACAAAGGACACCTGCAGCCCTACAACAGTAGAAACTCAACCCTCCATCCTCACAGAGTTCACCAGAACCTTCACCTGGGAGCTGAAGGCACCTGAAAAGATAGTTGTGGGTCTGGACATCCTCGGAGTGGGACTGTTAGAGACGTCACAACCGTGCACAGATGGATTTCAGTATTCGGTGGCCACATCCAAAACAAAGAGCAAGGGCCAGACTCAGTACTGTCGAGGTGGTTCTGTGACTCATTTAGACCTGCCCAATCAAGCTGAGGTGTCTCTGCGAGTTAAACCAAAGGTGCAAGTGGAATCTATGTTGTTCCAGGCCTCTGCTGGACCACTAAGTAAGAAAAAAAATTAATGAATACAGACTCATCTTTTTGTAGAAAACCCATAGTGACACTGTAGATTTTAGTTGGAGCTGGTTGCACCGACGAGTTAAAACTTACATACTTATTTTGTTGTTGTTTGTTTAGTAAGTTATATTTACACATCACTAAATTAAAAGAAGTTGCACCACACAAGCTAGTTCTTACATAGAGATTAGTTGTTACTAAAAATTAGCACCCAGTCACTGCCAGGTGTAACTATTACATAGATAACTGAACTAACTAACTAACAGTCGTTAAATTTTAACGACTGTATTAACTAGGACTTTACACACAAACTTAGTGATGTACTTACAAACACCTGGTCCAATCCAGTTCTGGCTTCTGTCTCACTCTCTCCATTTTACCCCGTTTAGAGGGCCGAACGATGGTTATAACCGTTGATCCGAGCACGACTGTGGTCATCACCAGGAACCCGGAGGAACCCGAATGTGACGTGTGTTCTCTTGACGGCTCCACTCAAAACTGTAGCCCGACAGAAAAGACCTTGACAAATGTTGAAAGCCTCTCGCTGGAGTTCAGCTGCCCAAAACCTCAAGACGTGTACAGTATGAAGATGAAGAAGACAATAGGTGAGGGCTCTGGAGGCTATGTGTCAAAATGTACTTTAGTTACCACCAGAATTTCGGATTTGCAATTTTGGATTAACTATAAATAAAATGCTCATGTATGGAGGATGAAAAATGACAAATTCATCAATAAATAAATAAATAAATACTTAAATACAGAAATAGATTAATAAATAAAATGATAAATAAATGAATAAATAAGTAGTTCAGTGAAATAAAACAAAGTAATACAATAGAAGCAGTAATGAATAAATGAATAAATAAATACATAAACGTTGGCAATTATTTGGGAAACAAATGTCTTTCTACATTCTTACTATATACAGTTATTTATTTCTGTATTTCTTCATTTCTAATTCTATTTATGTATTTTTTCAGAAATACAGACATAAGTAAATATTTGAAATGCAGAGATAAATAAATGAAGAAATGTAGAAATACAAAATAAATAAAAGTAGAAAAGTAAAAATACAGAAATAAATAAATGTTGATTTGTAGAAAGATAGAAAATAAATGATATGTATATGTATGTATTTATGTCCCAATTAATTACACTTATTTATTTAGTAAGTTGATTTAATATTTAACAATTTATTTGTTTATTTTATTTCTGTTTTGTTTTTGTTATTAAATAATTAATAACATAATTTATTAATTGCTGTAATTATTTCAGCATTTATTTATGTATGTACTTATTTGTTTATAGATGCATAAGTCATATTTTGTCCTCCATAGAATGATGCTAGAAGTCTGATCTCTTTCTCTTTCTGTGATGCTTGAATGCTCGTTAACTGTGTAAAATTCAAACATTTATCATTGTCATTACACAGAATGTACCAAGAGCTCCTGCACCCCTGCCACAGGAGAAATTGATCCCAACCTTTTCAAAGACTTCAAAAGATCCCTAACATGGGACATTAGTGTACCAGAGAGGACCATCTTAACTTTGGACATCGCAGGTGACAGATTGAAGGAGATGTCTGCACCAGATCAATGCCAAGATGGCTACCAGTACTCAGTGAGCACAACTAAAAGTGACGGAATGGTCAAAACTAGTATCTACTGCAGGGGTGGGACAGTGTCTCGTCTGGATCTGCTTGGAGTAACGACCGTGAGTGTGGAGGTGCCCAAAGGAGAAGAACCAGACAAGACGATATTTACGGTCAAAGCTGCACCAAGAGGCAAGTTTTACATTTTGTTTACACAAGAAAGAAAGAGAAGTAGCTGTTCTGTCTGTTTTTACAGATAAATACATCAAAGACATATTCCTAAAAACTGATGCTATATCCTTTTAAAATGACACAAATATTCCTAACTCACAATTGAGCATTAACTTTGGGTAACAAAGCAAAGTTTATAACTCGCCTAGTTTTAGTTTTTAGTTTTATTTGGCAGGGAATGCTCATTGATCAAGAGGAAAAAAGAACTGTAAATGAGCTAGAGTTAGCAGAGAAAGCTAACTTTCATCTGTTGTTAAAACCTAAAAAACACCCTAAAAACAGAATTAAAATTCAAAATACTAACATGCTGATGTTTACCAGGTATAATGTTGACCATGTTTACCATCTTAGTTTAGGCATTTGGTCATAAACATTTAAATTTTGACCTGATGATGGTGCTAGATGAAGAGTTAAGGGATCACCAAAGTTATTCCACTTCACCCTGAGGGCTTTCATGACCCTGACTTTCATGGCAATCCACCCAATAGTTGTTTAGGCATTTCACTCAAAACCAGAAATAACAACCTCTTTGTGGTGCTAGAGGAAAAGTCAGGGGATCACCAAAGTCATCAGGGTTCATCCTTTGGGAACCACGAATGTCCAAGGCAATCCATCCAATAGTTGATGAGATATTTCAGTCTCAACCAAAGTTGTGGACTGACTGACTGCTAGTGTTGCTTAATATATGTAATCTGTGTGAGAAGTCTGTGCTGAGGTGTCTTGGCTCTTTGGTCTAACCAATATCTTATTGTACTACCTTTGTCTTTAGGTGGCAGAATGATGTCTGTGACCCCTGATCCAGATACCATCATTATCATCAGCAGGAGGACCAACGAGCCCGATTGCAGCGTGTGTGTGGACAGGGCGCCCAACCAGAAATGCAATCCAAAACGTCTAACCCTGAGAGATCCTCGCAACACCTCAGTAGAGTTTACCTGCCCTCAACCTCAGGATGTCTTCAATGTGGAGATCAACAGAGAAATTGGTACAAATATCTCAACACTGAGATTTAATTTTCACTTTTGTAAACATTTTTCTTCAGGTTTCTCACATAAAGGTAATTTCTAAAAGGAGTCCTACACTATTTGACTCACCTCTCTTAGTGTGTGATTTTGTGCGTTCATAATCTATTTTATATAATATCTAACAGCTGAGCTATGATTTTTGTTATTGTCAACAAACCCCCCCCACTCAAACAGGAGTAAATAGTGTTTATGTTGGGAACTATTTTCAGACATGGATTTGGTGCATTAATGAGTATTAACGTCAGCAGGATGGAGTGTGTGGGATTGACTCATCTAGACTCTGCTTATCTGCTTATCGTAATGAAAGGACATGTCACCCAGTGCAGCGGTGTAGCTCATTGATGTGTTTTTAATAGCTTTTGGTTAACTATGGAGGTCTACGGCACAGAGGAATAGTGTATTAGGCTTTGGATACGCAGGCAATAGGTGTTAGTAGGGTGAGGTCATTGTTAGATTTGATAGATCACTTATCCTTAAAGTACACAGTCCATATCAAACTGTAGGACTTACTCTCTCCAAGACAGTTTGAGAAGAACACTTACATTGACGCACATTATCACCTTCAAAAAATGATTTCCTGATAACAGCTTATAGATATATTAATCTCGTGTCCGTCAAGACACAAAGAGGGAAATTTTTACTAACAAGACTGTAACTGTCAAGAGTTGCCTAGAGGTGGAGTAGAGGCAGAGAAGTTCTGAAATGCACGGGGGTGCCAGCCCATGTATGGCTTTAAAAACAAACAAAAGAATTCAGTCCTGTATTTGAAAGGTAGCCAGTGCAGGGATGCTAGTACTGGTGTGATGATGTCTTTTTATCTGGTACCAGTACTGCAATTCTGCACCAGCTGCAGGCGAGACAAAGAAGACCGGCCAACACCCAGGTACAGTGAGTTGCAGTAATCCAGCCTTGAGGAGATTAATGTGGTGGGTGGTAACAATCCTCATGTCGTTGAGAGAGAGAGGATGGACTGTTCCTCAGCTGAAAATGGCAGCCTTTCACCACAGAGTTGATTTGTTTGTCAAATTTCAATGCCGTGTCAAAGAGGAGGTTTGATGTCACTGGCCCTAAGCAGCTAGCTCTACTTTTGGGCATCTGACTGTTGTTTCAAGACAGACTTCAAAAACTGTGAAGCTATCCTTTTAAAGATGAAGCAGCTTGAATCTTTGTCAACACAAAACGTCAATCAGAAACTTAATCACAGTTGTCTATGTCCATCTCTCTCTATAAATTTCCAGACTGCACAGAGACCTCCTGCTCTGGTAATATTGTTCAGGCCGAGTACTCACTGTTCCCAGACTTCAACCGGACCTTCACCTGGGATCTCAAAGTTCTCTCCACTCGGTCCTTCCAGCTGGACTTCCCAGAAGCAGGAATGCAACAGATTCCCAATCAGGAGACCTGTCCAGATGAGCACACATACTCTCTTGTTACCTATCTGCGCACAGGGATAGCAACCATTGGTACCTTTTGCAGAGGAGGCACTGTGACAACCATCCAGGTGCGCTACAAGGGCCGTGTGTCTTTACAGGTGCCTGGGGACAGGAAGCTGGATCCCGTTGACTTTAAACTCAGTGTTGGGCCTGAGACCAGCAGTAAGTTAGTTAGTTTTTATTTCTGTGACATACGAAACATTTGACCCACCCCACAGAAAATAAGATTTAACTAATTTTCTTATCAGTGAGATGGCACTTTGAACAAATCCACATTTCTTCTTCCAGACTAATATATGGTCCAGTTTCAACATTAAGTGGTAAAATCCCAGATCCCAACTGTGCACATAAAGATCTTTGCTTCTTAGATAAATTCTCTGTACTATATCCATATTTTATCATCCTAAATATACACACTTTTGGTTTAGTCCATATGTCATCAGCCCCCCGTAAAAATATCTCAATACATGCATACATGCAAAAGAAAAAAAATTGTTGGGAACAATTTTGTCTTTCAGGTATTGTTTTACAGGCAGAAAATTCTTATAAGGCATCCTTTGCATTTTAAAGCTGATTTATGGAAATATAGATGACTTCCTTTGTTTCAAACCACAATATTCTCTCCCTGTTCTTTTCCAGTGGTGGCCATAGTGAAAGTCAACCTACCACGAGGTGTATCAGATACAGACTTCATCTCTCCCAACTATCCCGGTGATTTCCCTGATAACCAGCAGATGCAGTGGAACTTCATAGTGCCCGGCATGCACAACTACACAGTGCATTTTCGTGATCACACAGCCCCCGAATGCCTCAACAACAAAGTGGTGGTGGAGTACCAGAAAGTGGACAAGAAGATGACCAGCCTGACGGATCCCCAGCCGGAGCATCAGCAGGGCAACTTCAACATGGTGCTGAAGAACTGTGAAACCAACAGGACACTACAAGGACTCAGCTTGAAATACAGTGTCTCTGTTATGAGGAGTGGTCACCCAGGTACAGTATGAAGTTATAATAAATAAAGGTCGCTTCCATGTTCACGTTCCCTTATTCTCCTTCTCTCTTCTCTCTTCAAGTCACAGCGCTAAGCATCCAATCAATTTATCAGAAATTAAACATTTTATAATCAGTGATTGTTATATATTGATGTTTTCATACAAAATAACCATCAATATCTTGCTTGTGTTTTACAAAAACATATTTCATTCATTCATTCATTTCTGGATACCTGAATTAGGGAATAATCTCAACTTGAGAAACGATTTAAAAATCTTTTTTTTTATCGTGCAGCAATCAATCAGTCAATCAATCAATTAAGCTTTATTTGTGTAGCACCTTTTATACAGGTTAGTGCAATTCAAAGTGCTTCACAGATGACTGACAAGTCAATAATAAGAGAACAAATGTAGACAGTAAACAGTAAAGCAATTTGACACTAATGCACGCGAGAAATAAAAATTATGAAAATGTAATAAAATAGACTTAAAAACTAATAATAATAATAATAATAATAATAAAAAATAGAGTGAAATACAAATTAAATTTAAAAAAATAGATAAAAAGATGAATAACAAATTAAATCGATAAGAGGATAAAAGGATTAGAAAAGTCTTTCGGGATTGTTGAAACACCTTCACAACAGCAGTAAATGTTCTTAAACAAGCCCAAACTTCCATAACTTCACTCCTAATAAGCCATGAATTTTGGACTTTTTAGATTTAACTTTGGATCAGATCAGATTTTTTGCTTGTCCACCAGCCTGTGATGTATAATACTGTATGTATTGCATGCAGAAATTAGAAAAAAAGACAGTTTTGATTTCAAACTTCAAAAGTTACATAATCGTGTTGTTTAAAATATTGTCCTCCATGTTGTATTTCTTTCTCAGTTCTGTGTACAGTGGATCTGACCAAATACAAAGGCGTGTCCCTGCAGATCGAGTCAGTGGGCTCTGATCCCTACTGTGAGATGAGCATTAACTCAAAGATTGAAAACAAGATCAACGTAGCTGCAGGCACTAAAGCCAGCCTCTCCTTCCTCGACTGTCCAAATGAAGACATGCGATTGACTGCAAGTGAAATTATTGGTAAGACATTTTAAATTTTTTTGCATGTTCGTGAATAGCTAGAATCTTTTATCTTGTAGCTTTTTTTCTGTTTTTAGTTGTGAACTCAATATCTCATTTTGTGCCTTTTTAATAACAGGATGCCAAAATGTGGCTTCATGCACTGCGACTCTCCTCAATGTGCCCAAGTTGGATTCCTGTCTACCGATGCCCCTCCACAGCTTCACCTGGCACCTCAGCATCCCTGTGGACAGCACAATTGATCTGGTGTCACCCACAGGGAGTCTACAACAGTCCCTGCCTGGCCAGGAGTGTAACAGCTCTGTCTCCCTGCATGTGGCAGAGAGTGATGGGTTTTCTGTTGGAGATTTCTGCCCTGATGGAACGATCCAGAAAGTCCAGGTGCACGCCAACGTCTCCATCACAGCTACAGGCCGGGACTTCAGCAAGACGAAGGGGCCTTTTCTTAATGTCAGCTTTAGTCAGGAGATCAGAGGTAACATATGTATTGTGTTTTTTTTTAAAAAGAGTTTTTAAGATTTTAATAAATTTGAGTGGATTTCAGAGTGAGCTAGAGTGGAGATAACATGATGGTAGCACGGTAGAAAATCCTATGAATCAGATTCATTTAGGAACACGTGCTCTGATGCTAGCAAGGCTATCAAGACTCAGGTTGAATTTTTTTTCTGCTTCTAAATGTGGACATGAAAACGTTTGGGAACCGTGGCTGTAACTATTCCTGTGGAAAACAACCAGATGTCATATCAAGATCAGTGAGCTTAAAAAGGGTTTGAGAGTAGAAAAATGTCTCAAGTCAAATAACAAGGGCTTCTTCCAGATTCACATTCTTTCCAGTATGCAAAAGTCACATAAAGAGATTGAAGCCAACAGTAGCCTTAAAGCGGCAATAACTTTTTTTGGCTGGACCAGCCACGGACCAGCCCTATAACCACGGTTGTCCGTCAGTGAGTGAGTAATGAAGTTTCACCATTGGTTGACTGGCCGAGGGTTGGAGTTTCCTCATTGGCCGTTGCTTTTTCAAAATGAATTGGCGCAAGATGATGGAAGCGGACAACAGCAGCACAATGCAGCCTGACTGTGTTTCCTGCTCCGAGCTCTGACGCTCTCAGCTCCGGTGTTAAATGCAGTGAAGTCGGCTAAACTGTTTAAACAGACACATACCAGCGTCTGCCATCTTCTCCTCTACCAACCAGTGTGATCGACTCTCTGACTGGCAGCTCTGTCAGCAGCCGACAGGAGAGATGCTCCACAGTGCGTTTGGATTTTATAACTAAACTAATACCAGGACACACAAGCTTTTTATTTCTCTGACATTTTCATATAACAAACGATGAACAGCAGCATTAGTGTGGGGCAGCTGCTCTGCAGGTGCACTTGATTTGACTGTAACTGCGGTAACCAGGCAGAGATAAGCATCCTGAATTTGCAACCGAAATGCTGTCAAAACTTTCACTTACAATTTCCGACCGGGAAAGAGGAAGAAAAAAGGTGCATAGAGGCATGAGGGAGAGTGTGCAAAACACCCCAAATATCTATCAGACCAGAAACATGACTCCAAATAAATAATTTTGCTCCGTATCTGCTGCATGAGTAAATAAGCAACTGTTTGCTAACAAGTCATGTTTACATGTTTGTTCTGCTGCTCCGAAGGGGACAAAGAATCAATAAATACTGGTTTAACAGACCATAATGTTACTCAGCCACAAAAAAATGCAACTGAGTCGTTCTGACAAACTTTCTCCTCTTATGCAACAAGTTTAGACACATTCTCTGCATATTTGTCATTCTGGGTAATGAGGGAATTAGTACTGTAGATGAAACAGACAAAGAAAATATTGACATTGTAAAAGCATGAGAAGGTAGATTTCCTTAAAAATGTTCATGCTGTAATCGTGGTAAAATGGAGCACATTCACTTTACTTTTAAAATCCACACAGGGGCACTATTGTTCCACAAATGGATGGAAGCTCCTCTATAAACCAGTTGGGATTACTCACACACAGGATACAGTACTGAGACTTATGAATTATTTTTATCCTTTTTCAGAGACCATTATTTACAGAGTCACCCCTACGCTGTCCTCTCCGACCCTACTGGCCACCCCAAACTGGCCTCAAGGTATGAGGCCTTCCTCCACTGTATCCTGGATCGTCACTCTGCCGAGCCGGCACCAGGCACACCTGCAGTTTGTCAATGTCAGCCAGCCCAAATGCGACGGCGGGCATACCGCCATCAAGGTCAAGATGCTGGGGTATGAGGAGGAGTTAATGAGCCGCGGGGAGGACGAGCAGGCGGAGGAGAAGTTATTGGTGCCGCAGAGCTTCTATCTCAACATGTCCAACTGTATACCAGAGGAGAGACAGTTTGGTGCAGTGACCAAAATTGTCCTACAGAAAAAGACCAGTAAGAAAACACTTCTTTAGGCCTCATGTACACAAAAAAAATCATTGCCAGAAATAACTAAGGCAAATCTTCTTTTTGCCTTTACAGATCTCTTGGCCATCCTCCTCGGGATAGCAGGAGCTCTTCTTCTTTTGCTCATAGTGCTGGCTGCTGTATGCATCATCACAAAGTGAGTACACCTGCAGAAAAACTGATAACGTCCAGGCCCGTATTATCAAACTGTTAAACGTGAGATTTAAATGAAAGAGATAAAAGTAAAGTTTGCTCTTAAATTTGGGAATAAAAGCTTTAAAAAATTTAAACCAAAAGAAGATTTATAAACCAGTTTAGTTGCTACTCATTTGTGGAGGTCTGTAATGTGTGTATGTAAATCAAGTACAATCATTTTGACTTGTCATTTTTATGTGAACAGTTAGCAATGACATTTATTCTAAGAATAACAGCAAAATTACACAAATCTTTTGACACACGGCCTGTTTAAAGACAGTTTCTGATTATGGGCTGTGTGCATTTCTCCGTGGACTGAGCGTTTTGATACTTTCACAGTATTTATATAGCACCTAGACCTGCTTTATAATCAAAACAGAAATGGAAATCTCCCTTTCTACAATATGCCCCCTTTAACACAATATTAAGGTGACCAAATGAACATTGAAACAGGTTTTCCTTGCTGTAATCATTCCTCCTGCTCATAATGGCCATTAGAAGATCCCTTCATAGTACACTTACAACATTAAATGGTGGGGGACAAAATCCACAAACCTCTTTCTATTCAAAAATGTATTTTAAAGTTTATCTAAAGCTAATATGAAGCTTCAGCCATTCCCTATTTTTGTTACGATCCTTTCACCGCAGCTCAGCAGGGAAACACTATCCGATAAACACACAGAGGGAATTTTAAACTAAAAAGACTGTAACTTAGAAAGATATTGTCTTGATTTGACTAGTTTGGATGGCTTAAGCCTCATATTAGCTTTAGATAAACTTGTCCTTAAACTTTGTCCCCCATCACTTACATTGTAAGCACATTTGTAGGGGATCTTCTAATGGTCAATATGACAGCAAGAAAAACCTCAAAAAAACCTTTAAATGATCATATGGACTCTGATTGTTTTAAGACAGACTTGAAAAATTGTGAACCCGTCCTTTAAGATCAAATTTTTGCTCTGAGCAGGTCTGTAACTGTGTATTTTTGTTTATTATTTCTCATTATTTGTCGTCTTTCCAAACAGGAAAAAGAAAAAACAGAGAGCGAACATGGAGTCATCCATCTACATCGGCAAAGGGAATATCTTCCGCCCAGGTGACAGACACTTCACCAAAACCCGGTCTGAAAACGACTCCCATGTCTACGCCTCCATAGATGAGTCGATGGTGTACGGTCACCTGCTGGGTGACTCCAGCTACGCCGACAGCGTGCAAGACCACTTCAAAAGCATGCCGGTGGACTCCTACCACACCTTCATGGGGCCCACTGATGGAGACCTGCCCGTAATCAAAGAACCGGATCCGGAGCCCGAGATGGACCAGTACAGGACGTTCCTAGACCCCTCTGAGACTTTCATCCCATCGCGTCCACGCACCCCCATCGACCGGCAGGATAGCCTCAGCTTTCAGGACCGCAGGATGGTGGACAATGAGCTGTATACGTTCAAGAACACGGGGGACATCAACACGATCCGGCTCTCCGGTGCTGACATGGAACCGCAGCCACCGGTTAATGAGATATCAGAGGAATCCTTGTAGTTTTGTTAGGACTGTAGCTGCACGATGGACCGCTGTTACTCAATAATTGTTACAGCACCAAACATCCCCAGACGGTACTGATGTGAACTTCTGTGCTTCAGTCACACTCAGGGAATCTGAGTTCGATGAGTTTCTGAATGATGATCTCGACTTGGTTTTTGTCAGAACTCATTTTTAAAGCTTCAAGAATGGAAGCTGTGAAATAGTTTTAAAATGTTTGATTTATTTAGTTTTATTAAATCTCTGCTCGTGTGGTATGGATTTCAGAGCAGGAAAACAGAAAAAATGTGTTTTTTAAAAGTGTTTTTCTATTGTTTTAGTCTTTTTTTTTTTTTAAGAGATGTTTTTTTTTCTTCACCTGTAGTGTAAATACAAATGTTGTTTCTTTTGCAATAAATTTTAGGGAAAATGTTTTTGGTGGGGGAACAGTTTACTCCTTGAGGTAATGATTGCCGTCACACACTAAAGCAGGGACATTTAATTTTCCCTCTTTGCTGAAACACTGACCTTTTCAATTGTGGATGGTGAAAAAATTTTCAACCACAGGAACTCAGGCCATGAAAAACAGTGTGACGGAGGGCGACGGAGGGCGTAGAAGGACTGCAGACTTCAGAACGGTAGCCAGTATTTACCATGGAGAAGTAGTTTACTGGAAAAAACATGCAGAAGCCAGGTTTACATATTTGAATCACATTTCTTGCAGCTGTGAGCGACTCTGTTTTTGTCTTTTTCATCTTTAAACCTTTTTCTTAAAACACCTGACTTTCAGTGATTACCTAAGAAATAATAATGGAGGAACAACGTTTTTTTTTTTTAGTCGTTTATTGATGGTAATTTGTCAGGTTACATCAGGCTAGACATTATAGGAGACTACGAGACTAGCAAACTAAAATCTCATAAAATAATGCAGATTAGAGATGGAGTTAATATTGTAGAAAATGCAATATCACTCATCATTCAGGCTCCATGTGAGATTTGTCGTTAAAATACAGTAGTAGTGAAGGGACGCCTGAGTTTAAACCAGTGGATCTCAACCGGTGAGTCATGGGACTGTTGTGGATGTGTGGAAATAATGCAAACCAGTTCTTATATTGGTGAAAGGTGCCAGCACCCACACACATTTACTGCAGGAGTACTGGTAATTTGAAGTGTGGACATCAAATATATATGCGTTTGATATTGTTGGAATTGGAATCTTGTAGTTTTTAAAGAGAATATGTATTTTTATATATATATATATATATATAAAATGAAGGCAGAAGTCAATGGTGATCATCTGCTATGTTCTTCTTGGTTTTATTGTGACCACAAGGAATGTAGCAAATGATGTATCACGTATCAAAATAACTTCATTTGTTACTGTCTTATGCAACTGACTGTGACCTCAAGATCAGAAACTGGTCCCAATGCAGATCCAGCTGAGAACCACTGGCTTAAAAACTCCTCTCAGATAAAGCAGGCAAAGTGGGATCGCAGCAGTTTTACACACACAAAGCAGCTGTAACCATGCACAGAGTCTATGATTAGATAAATGTGATCAAACAATGTTGAACTGGCAGACGGAGGGCTTCTCCTCACGGCAGTTCTCGTCAAACCACTTCCCGCGGGAGGCCCCGGAGAGGACAGCGCAGTTCTGGGACTGGCCGCCGTCTGGCTGAGGGGACCGGTGGTTGGAGGTGTCCCAGTTTTTGTATGCAAGGCTGACGCCGGTCTGGTCCATCCAGGTGCCTTCAGTCACCATGTCGTTGAAGCCCAGCCAGACCTGCTCGCTTGGACCGATGCTCTGGCGGATGTAGTCTCTGAGCTGATCATTCTCATCGCTGGATGTGGGCGTACTGAGGACACCTCCCAGGGAGTTACAGTCTTCACTGGCAGTGTGATAGCGCTTCTTCACAGGGTCAGCCAGGAAACACTTACCTTGGATCTTGATGCCTTTCAAACAGACTGAAGAGGGAAATAAAAGGGAGCAGATAGTTATTGTGATAAGTGCCAGTGCATTTATTGCTTTGACTCTACAGGTATCCTGTTATCTCTGAGGACTTTCCTTTGATAATAATCTGAATAAGTCCTGTGATATTTTGGAGACAGAATAGAGACACAAGGCACACAGTAGTCACGATCAACATAATAAAAAATGTCCTTTTTTTCTGCACTGAAGATTCCTTGATTTGCAGTAGCAACTGGATATCATTTTGTGTTCTGCACAGAAGGTCAAGGGTTTGCCATGTGTTTTCCAAATTAAATCCTGCGGTTTCAAATACTACACATGCACCACATCTGTCTTTATTTGTGAGAAGAATACCATAGACTACTGACTACCAACTTGAATGCATATTTGGTTTGCTGAACAATGCAGCTCACGTCACACTATAATTAAATTCACTCAGCAAACAATTACAAGTGTAAATTATGGCTAAAATGTTTTATGTGTCTTTTCTATGCTTTTGGTTGTTTGCCTACAACAACAGAGTTGCGGGCTTAAGGCTGGAAGGAATCTTGGTCCAGGAGGTTTACTGATACAGGAGCTTAAATCTGCTCCAAATGTGCTTTCCTCAGTCTAAATCCCGACTCCAGCAGGTTTACATCATTGCAAATCACAATTGCACAGTGGCCATGGTTACTTTTGGGGCACAGAGCCTTGCTTAGAGAAATTATTTTTATTCCATTGTTAGTAAAAACACTCAAAAAAATCAGGTTTACCTGTCTGCAACGACTGTTGTTCCTTCAGCACGTTGAGCTCCTTTAGAATGTCATTGATCTGTTTTTGTAGATCCTCAATGGCAGCATCCTTTGTTGCAGTATCTGATTCCAACAGCACCAGAGACAAGGACATTCAAATCAGGCAAATTTAGTGAGAAGTTGTGCAAAGTCAGTGATGAAACAACAATTAAAGAAAGTTTGGATGATTTCTTGTTTCAAGGAGACTTAAGCATATGATGAAGAAACCATGCTGTGTAAAGAAAGTTAAGAGAATATGATATTTAAATAACCCTCCAACAGGCTGTGATGAATCAGATTATTGCCATCTACCTTTTCTCACTGGCTTCTTCTTTGGTGCGTTCTGCTGAAGTGAGCAGTTCACCAGTAGTAGCACTCCCACCAGCACACAAACGCCTTTGCACTCCATGGTCAGACTTGTTGAACGAGGCTGCTCCAACGTGGAGGCTCGCAATTTAAACGTCTCTCTCACCCTCTCTTTCTCACTCAGCCACCCCACCCCACCCCACCCCTACCCTCTCAACCCTCACAACAGGGGAAAGTACTGAAGTCCAAAACTGCCAGGAACCTGAGAGGATGTGTGAGGGCGAGTACAAACCAGATCCAGGCCTGGAAAGCGGGTGGAGACTGGAAAACAGGGCGAGACAGTGTGAACCTTCCTCTAGTCGTTATGACATAACCATGTGCAGCTTTCATCAAAGTGTATAAAAAAGAAATAAACTGACTCATCTGTTGCATAAAAGCTTAAACAACTTGGTTACAGTTTATTTCTTGGCTTTGGGGAGTGCTTCAATCTTGAAAAAAAAGATTTTCTTTCCTAAAAAGTTGGCCAAAAGGTGTTTTAGAAGACCTTAAGTATTGCCTCATTTGGAAAGATTCAAATATTTCCAGGTATAGTTGGCCGTAGTGGGGCCATTGCAACTGAAAACTCATCAGTCAGAACCTGTTAAGTCTATCTCTTAGTTTACCTGTTTAGGTACCTGCAAAATTTTTTAAAAATTCATTTTATAAAACATTCTCTGCAGAAGTTTTTTCTGCAGCGAGAGCACGTTCCATAAATAGGAGTTTGTTTTGGACCTGTCTGCTCACAGACAGCGCACACACACACAACAGTCAGAGAGAAGAGTGGAAATGATCCAGAGTCACATCTGGGCCTTTCTGTAAGACTTCTGATTTTACACGATCCTCCACTGACACGTGGCAAGGACAGAGGGATGCAGAGAGACTTAACTTCTCCTGTTTACTTGTGTCATGACACAACAGCACTGATTTCAGATGTGGTATCTCGCC
Organism: Scomberomorus guttatus; assembly: GCA_038419695.1. Lineage (NCBI taxonomy): Eukaryota > Metazoa > Chordata > Actinopteri > Scombriformes > Scombridae > Scomberomorus > Scomberomorus guttatus. The sequence goes on from CM076461.1 coordinate 9,434,742, forward strand.
AAAGTTTGATGTTTCACCCACAAATAATGAACTACAGCTGAGTAAATATGGAAAAAAAGCATAAAAATATTTTATAACATCTGGTTTTCCAATATTCCAAGTTAATTGCAGAGAATATAGTGTTCAGCAACATCTTTTTAAGGATTTAAGTGAAATTTATGAAACATAGTCCCATTGTAAAACATAGTTTCAAATACTAATAAAAACTATATTTGTACAGGATGTTCTTTTTAACATTGTGGGCAACCTCACTAAAGCTGAATCAATTAGTTGGTTGACAGAGAATTAGTTGGCAACTATTTAGATAATCAGTTAATCATTTAAGTAATTTTAGAAAATGTCAAAATTTGCCTTCAATGATAATAAACTGAATATATTGGATTTAAAGTTTATTTTTCATTATTTGACATTTTACAGGCCAAACAATTAATTAGTCAAGACAACAATCTGAAGATGAACTTATACCTGATAATGACAGTAATCTTTAGTTGCAGCAGACCATTCATTAGGGTGCGACAGGGTTTGTGATTCAAATGCAAATCACTCTCTAAACTGTCATCCACCAGCTTGAGTGCAAACACAGATTTTGGTCAAATCAGATTTTACACACTCATGTTTTAATATTAATTAAAACACCATCAACATATAAAACTGTATCTAAATTTCAGCAAATAATAAAGACAAGTAGGTTGTACAAATTAAAAGTTTTATTAGAAAATTATGTATACACACATACTGTAGATACAGTACTTGATCCTAACCAAGGAAGCCCACTTTCTGTCGTTTTGTTCCCAAACGTTCCTCCTGCTGCAACAGCTTCATGAGCGGAGCATGAAGGGCTTTCCCGACACGTTTACCTGCCTAGAGATGACAAAATATTTTAGTAGCTTTACCACATTTCAGCTTTATTTATACATAATCTTATACAAAACCCATATACACATAAAAATTATTTTTTAAATAAAGTCATATCAATACAATTTTGTGTTTTGTTACGTAATTTTAAGAAGGTTTCATGAAATGCCTTCGAGAGAATACTGTTCTTACATAGGATGCTATACTGCATTTCCTCACAAAACAGTATAATGGGGCAGGACTTAATAAGAGAAGGGACAGCAAATAATTAAAAAAAAAGGAATTATTACAGAAAAACATTTTTTGACAGATTTGTCATACCACTTAATCAAGAACATCGATACCATGCTTATATTTATCCATTAAATACTGCATAACTCATCAGCTGGTTAGCTTAGCTTAGCACAAAGACTGGAAACGGGGAAACAGCTACCCTGGCTCTGTCTGAAGGTAACAAAATCTGACTTCTAGCCCCTCTAAAGCTCACTAATGAGCATGTTATATAAAGTTTGTTTAAACTGTACAACTGAACATCAATTAGCAGTTTTCTGGGGGTGCTTTGCTCCAAAATATTTCTCGGTTTGGAGCAAATGTCAGGCAATCAGCAACAACTCCAAGAATTTACCGATCCCAGCCAAGAATTATTCCTGTCCATGACCCCAGTAACACCACAACTTGTCTTTTTTTACACTTTGTTTTTTCTACGGATTAAACAAACAAGATATAACATGTTAATTTGTGAACAGATGAGCTGGTAGGTAGATTTTGTTACTGTCGGACAAAGCCAAGCTAGCTGTTTCCACTTGTTTCCTTCCAGTCTTTGTGCTAAGCTAACCGGCTGCTGGCTGTAGCTTCATACTGAACGTACAGATATAAGAGTGACATTGATCTTATCATCCAACTCTTTACCAGAGAGTGAATTTCTCCAAAATGTTGAATTACTGCTTTAATTCACACTTCAAAGATAAAATGACACAAGGAATACAGCTACAGACACTAAACACTGTATACTTTAATATGTACACATTATATATGGACAGTACAACATATTATACACTAAGTTAACAGCAGTATATTCAAATAAACATCTAATATTATTTTAAAACTTCTATGAACTGTAGAAATGCAGCAGCAGTTTCATCCAGATGAGATCATAACCTGGTTACAGCTCAAAGTCAATTATCACTGTCACTTTTTTCTTTTCTTTTAAACCAAAGTACCAGTTACATATAAAAAATAAAATAAAATCTCATTATGCTAATATGTCAGCTGAGGCCAGAGGAGGCCAGATGGCCGAGGAGGAAGTCTAGACTCACCTCTGTCATTTCAAAGATGCTCTCTGGGTCCAGACTGCCTCCACCCACCTTCCTCATGCAGGTGACCGTGCCCTTGTGTGTGACAGAGATGATCAGGCTCGCCACAGAGCACGCCTTCTCCTGCAGAGTCGCGTCCACCACGTGCCTGTGGCCCACCTGCAGGAAAACAGCTGACGTCAGAGGAGCTATGCAGAGCATATGTTTCACTGTTTGCGTGATAAAAAGGTATCAGCGAGTGAGTTTACCTTGCACAACGTCACTATACAGGGAACATTTTCTACATTGAGTCTCATACAGTCATAAGGGTCATCTGACAGCTCAATTTCCTTCCCTCCTTCGTCGTCAGCTGATATATGCACTTTAGGAATTCTGTTAATATGGGAATCAGAAAACAGCTTTCAAGGAATTTTTACTGAACATTTTTCCACCTTAAATGATTCAATTTACAGTATTTAAACAATCATAAAATCATTAATACTCAGACAAATATCAGTAAGACCCGGTACTTACTTAGTGCTGAAGAGAGCTGCCTTGATAGCTATTGAGATGGCATCGTACAGGTTTCCATCACATTGTAGGAGCTGTGGAAACAAATCAGTGTGACATTCATGACTACACTGACCTTCATATATATATATATATATATATATACACTCATCGAGCACTTTCTTAGCGAAGGTAAGTGAGTAAAACCTGAAAATGTATACATATACTGTATACATTTGATGATACACATTTTGACCTGATGATGGCATTAGATGAAAAGTGAAAGGATCACCAAAGTTATTATAAATCATCCTGAGGGGGACATGAATGAATGTACCACATTTCATGGCAATCCATCCAATAGGTGTTGAGACATTTCACTCAAAACCACAAAGGTCAACCTCATGGGGGCGCTACAGAAAAAGTCAGCAGATTACATGAATCAGTAGGATTCATCATCTGGGAACCATAAACATCTGTAAAAAACTTCATGGCAATCTATCCAATACTTATTGAGATATTTCAGTCTGGACCAAAGTGGTGAACCAACCGACACTGCCATCCCCTGCATGGCTAAAAACTAAATGTTACTGAGTTTTAATCATACTTTTTATTACACGTCTTCTTGACCATCATTGATTTGAACAAGATTCTGAGCCTGCCAGCTGAAACGCACAATCACTCACCAGCACATCCACATAGAGCACCCAGCAGTGTTCTCCAGGAATGATACAGAGGCTCTTCAAGTCTATACTGTGTTTGTTGTTAAAGACTTTGTAGAGAGTGTTACTCAGCTCCGTCCCCAGCTCCTCGCCTCCTCGCCCCTCAAATTCAGGGGTCGCATTGGCAGAACTAGTGAAGGAAGGAGAAAACAAGACACTAAACATGTGAGGTAACAAAATATCTCTCCATCTACTGTAATTATTCTTCTGAGTTTTATTCTTTCTTGAGTCAGTGGGAGAGAGCTCAGAGAAAGTAAAGTAGGGAAAGCACTGATACTGGCTGACCCTGCTACCTCTCTCCACACACATTTATTGCACATATATGGTAGTAAAATAATATTTTATGTGGTAAGTCGGATCACTGAGTTCTGTTAGGATGTATCTCACAAAGAACAGATGATACAACACTACCTCCTAGTGGCAGGGTATCTATCAGAACACTTTCAAATACTGTTTACTACAGTACTACAGACTTTGCTACTTTAAAACTTAATGCACTGCAGCATTGCAGCTGTCTATTAATATGTTGTTGTGACTTTGACATTTTGTTGGTGTTTTTGTCTTTTATGTTAAGACAAAGGAAATCTGATAATTAAGTGCAATCCAATACTGATGCAGCTCTCCCTTTAAAATCTCTGTGTTTGCCCATTGTGCTTTAAAAATATTGGATTTTTAGAGGCTATATGCATTACTGTAATGAAGTACCTTGATTTGACAGGTATTTAAATTTATGAATTACCCAGAAACATTTACTCCTGTTTGGCTATTTTATCCATAAACAATAACAATAATAAGAAGGGAATTTTCTAGCAGACTGAATAGATGACAATTCAAAGAACTTCACATTGCTGTGAAAATCCTATAAAATCCAGCATTGCAAAATCTCTGATGGTAGACAAGTATATATTGTCTCTGTATCATCACACTCATCAATCATTAATACCTACCAATCAACAAAGAACTCCAAATAGCCCTCTTTTGGCAACATGGGCTTTGGTTTTCCAAGGTCAGCCTTAACCCCAACTAGAACTGCTGTGTGTCCCTGAAAGAGAGACAGAACAGAAATATTTACATCAGATTTATCTGGTGACCCTTTGGAGGGGCCAGACCCCTAGGTTGGGAACCACTGGACTAAACTAGCTAACTGTATATAAAGAAGTTCAAACTAGCAAAAGTAACATGCTGCGTGGACAAGGTGATCTTGTGTTATTGTCAAACACAATGAGGCAAATGAAAGACTCCTGCTGAAGAGTCAGTTAATATTACCAGTGTGACTTTGGCTGAGCCGTCTGTGTTGGACACCACATCAGTCTCTATTTCCATGTGTCTGTAGTCCTCACAGCCTCGTCCGTCCACTCGCAAATCATCCTGATGGTAACAATCAACATGTCAACACAGACCCAGAGTCAGGAACTGCATAACACAGCTAGCTTTCTGCCGTTACAGCACGTAAAATGCTGCCTTGACATTTATCGAAATAGATTAACTACCAGAGGTTGAAGGCTGTAGTATGGTGATTAAAACTTACCCGTATACCGTGTAAAATATACACTTTCTCAGCCTCGCTAACTTGTACTGTTGCCATAATGTAAAAACCAACCGTTGTGGCGCGTGTGTGTCGCTCTTCTTCTACGCCATCAAAACACGACGGATAGAGAACTTTAGTTTACCCGCTTTGCTCACCGGGCTGTCCCGATTTTCCCGAGAGGATAAACACCGCCCAACCGGTGCAGCCAGTTTCAAACACAGGCCTGTGAAATATACATATATATATATATATATTATGTGTAAAATATATTCATTTTCAAAAGCAACTTTAAGCCACAGTTTCGAGATAAGTTTTTCTGTGCGTGATACATTACATACACAATTTTCACGTGTTGTTGCTTAATTTACAGTAAAACACAATATAAACATAAGAAACTCTCAAGTTTCTACCTGTAAAAGACGTCTCTAACCTGCATATAACCTCCACTAAAGTGGAAAAGGGGCACTGTTTGATGTTGACAATTCCCCAGGATTTCCATCTCCAGCACAGATACAGGGTCAGATATTATATTCACTTTGCATTAAAAAGATAGAGGGTTTAACTGATAACTGATACCAGATTTAATGCAGTTTTCAGGCTGGTTGGGTTGTGCCTTTTTTCCCTAAATCGGGACTCTCAGGCTCTTGTGGCTGCATACTGGGCATTAAAGTAGCAAGTGTAACTGAAATTTATTGTGATTAATGAATAATTGATTCAGAAAGCACCAACCTGCAATCTGCACCATTAATTAACACCCTTTGAAAACAGGTTTTGTCTATGCCAAAGAAAGATGCAAAGCTGAAGTTGCAGCCAAATGTTATCAGATTTTTTAAACTCTCAAATATCGACATAAGTATTGACCTCAAAAATCCAGATTTCTGAGTCTTAAAGGACTAGTGTGTAAGATTTCGTGGTGAGGTTGTAGATTGCAACCAAATGATTACCCCTACCTGTGTAAGATTTAATGGCACCTAGTAGAACGGACTTGAAATCGAATATAATATCATTAGCATGTTTTAATTAGGGTTTAATCCCATGAAATTAAGAATCGTTTTGTTTTCATTACTTTAGAATTAGCCCTTTATATTGACATAGGCTGGTCCGCCATATTGCACCGACGTGTTTTTACAGTAGCCCAGAATGGACAAATCAAAGACTGGCTCTAGAGAGGGCCTTTGGTGTTTTTCGCAAGTTTCGTGGCCACTGTAGGTTCTCCTACACACTTGAAAGGGAAGGGGTGGGCGGGTGTATTCATTTGGTTACAATCTGCAACCTCACCAATAGACGCCACTAAATCTTTCATACTGATCCTTTAAACTGTTAAATTTGTTGTGCAGCCTTTTTAGCATAAGACCAGAATGTGGCAGGGTTTTAAATGATATCAGTGTGTTTGATTAGTAAAGCCTTGGTTGGGGGCGGGCAGGAAGCCTGAGTGAAAGTGCTGCCTGCGAGTCTGCGCTGAGGGAAGAAAAAGACCATGCGAAAACGGGAAGAGAGAGCATGGACGTGTGATAGAGGGAGAGACTATCAGACTTCCTGGTTGGCTCTGCGTTTTGTTGTCACATTGCCCGCAGAGCTTTCTGGATCTGACAGAGAAGGAAGTATATAGGCAACGGCCTGCTGTAGGGCTCGGTCTCCCGCTGTAGTTAGCATATGAACGAGCGAATTAACACCCCGTCGAAACCGGGACAGCGGCAGTGAAAGCGGGAGCCGAGCCGCGGAGCTGCGGGGTGCAGCTGTCCGCAGATCCGTCACGTTAGCTGGGATTAAAACAGACGGAGCGGCGGAGGAGACGCTCAGTCTCCGTTTTGGTGTGTTTTAACTTCCCGAGGCTCGAAACTACAAGAGGACTTCAAGAAACTTTTGACGGCAAGCCAAAGGAGCGCGAGGTACGTTGTCACAACCAGCAGACTTGTTACTGTTTTAACAAAATGTAGTAAAACGTTAAAATACAGTGTGTTGCTTTTTAAAAAAAAAAATCTGCTCTCAACTACTGGAAATCCGGATGTCCTGTTCCAGCTTCCAGAGTTGCTTCCTGGTTGAGTTTATAGCATTGACACTTGCATTAGGAGGTCAACGTTATAACCCTATAATACCATAATAAGTGTAATAAACTGTATTGATTATCACAAGATAATTCCCTGTATGCTTACCCATCTTCAGGGATTGTCAATTTAGCCTCAGAGCAGGCTTCCTGAAACTGGTAGGGAGTCCTGCTCAAGGGCACTTCAGCAGGATAAATGTGCACAAAGTTTTTAATTTAATAGTTTGTACCTATGAAGTTGTCCAGCATGTTTTGGTGTATGTTTTTACCTGCCAAGCTGGTAAAGGATGTACACACCAGTAGCTGCTTTTACCTTCTGGTTTGCCAAATAGTTGATTCGTATGACTGACAGAAAATGAATCAAAGAACTTTACCTTACATGCACTTTACATAAGCAAAAACACAGTCTTAACAACAAACTCAATAACAAAAAGATCAGAAACAAAAAGAAATCTTAACTAGTTTGATAATTGATTAATTGTTGTTTTTCAAGCAAAAATGCCAAATATTCACAGGTTCCAGCTTCTTAAATGTGAGTAATTGCTGCTTTTCTTTGTCATATATGATAGCAAATTGAATATCTTTGGGTTTTAGACTGATGGTCGGACAAAACAAGCTATTTGAAATCACCATTTCCTCTCAGAAATCATGTTGGACATTTTTTATAAACATTGTTTTGACATTTCATTAATTAAACGATCGATAATAAAATAATTACTGGTTACAGCCCTACACTATTTGCTGTGAAATTATTGTTGTTATCAGGGCTGCAACTAACGCAGTGACGTCTTCAAATTTCTTGTTTTGTCCACAACAGTCCACACAACCCAAAGATAATCAGTTTACTATCAAAGAAGACCAAAGAAACCAGAAAACATTCACATTTGAGAAGCTGGAATCAGAGGATTTGGACTTGACTCAAAAGGATTAAGTAATTATCAAAATATTTGGCGATTAATTTAATAATTGGCAACTAAGTGATTAATCGACTAATCGTTGCAGCTGTAACAGTTATGTCTCTCTCTTGTTTTGCTGAATTTATTGTAATACACCAACACAGGGTGACATAAACTGGCAGGCTGACATTTTTTTAGTCTACAAAACTTTGTTTTGTAAGTTGCTAAATGAGATCATTAAAGTGAAATCACATTAAAGTGTTGATTAAATTGATCTCAACAGGAGGGCAAATTTATCTGCCTCTCATCTCTGCATCACATGTCTCCCCCCTGCTTCTCATCAGGCCTGCCCACATAAGTGCCACTGCCACCATCACTCAGTCCTGTCAAGTTCTGCATTCTAGCAGCAGGGTGTCAAACATACCCATAAATCATTAATTGAATATCTGACTATGCCATGCATACATTTTGAGTTAGCTCACTGATGTAAATCTGGCATTTTCAGGTACTGTATCTAACCTGACAGTACTGCGGAGACGTCGTGAACGTTGCATCTACAGTAAGAAACGCAAGAAAAGAGCAGAGCAGCTCTCAACTGTGGTCCGTTTTCTTTGGGTTTACACAATGAAAGTAGGAGCTGTTCTGTAAAGAGTTTCTGTTACAATCAAGTCATTGTAAAATCAGCCATTCACTGAGAGAAATCTATAGACTCATTCTTCAATTTGCTACAAAAGAAACCATTGACTGTGTTGACAGTTAATGAACTCAGGTCTTGCAGTTACTTTTCACTCCAGGTCTTTCATAACTTTATCGCCGCAGGTTCCTTTCTTGTTCAGTCATCTGCATTTTCAATAATCATAGTTTTTTTTAGGGTGAAACTAAATCTCTTTGTTTCTAATCATAAAAGCAGGACCCTACATAACAATTACATTACTAGCCCGTGTCACGCATCCTGTATTCCCCTCACTGAGACAGGTTTTACTGGAAATGGGCTACTCCCACCAGTTGCATCAGATATATGACATAGTTTTGTTGGTAAACAGTAAAAGGACTTATCAACAGTAAGCTAGCAGTCAGGCTATAGCCTTTGTTTGTAGTTTGACTTATAAAACCGGCTTCACAGGCCCCTTTTCCAAGACCTTGAAGTAAACTTGTCATTCTGTTTTTGTTAATGTAGTTAAGCAAATAGCCTTGATAAAATCAGCTATGATAACATTTAGTCTGGTAGGGATCACCTTGAGATTTTGACTTCACAAAAAAAAAAGAGTTTAAAAAGTCAGATACTAATAGGCCAATATTTCTTCTTCTTTCTTTTTTTGGTATGAAGTAATTTTGCTATCAAAATTACTGTACTACAGTTTCTTGTTATTGATTGGCTGACATAAACATGAATACAGATATATTGGCCCAGATTTCTCATCTATTTTGTATGTAAGATCTTAATCTACATACTATCTACTAATTATACTGTAGCTGTCAGATATACATAGTGGAATAAAAGTATAAAAAAAAGCAATAAAATGGAAATACTCAAGTAAAGTTCAAGCACCTCAAAATTGTTTCAACCACCGGAGCCAAGACAGATGGTAGAGTAATCCCCGACCTGTAGTGAAAGTGATAGCCACAGACGCACCAGACCTCCTCCACGACCTCCCGCTGTACCCGACTCCTGCTGTGTGATGACAGGCGTGGTGAAAAGGGTCAAGAGGCTCTGCAGCAGGGTTTGAGTTGTTGTTACTGTATTTTTCAAAATGCATTCAAGCCAGGAAGTCTTTCACTTGCTTTCAAAGCTGGAATGTTTGCAGTCATACAAGTCTCTGTAGAAAAAGAGTTTTATCATCCTTTTTGTTTCCATATTTGTTTTTCCTGTTGTAAAATTAAAAGGGTTACTTTCAAGAGATTGCTACATAATTTTAGAGGGCGGTCTTGTACAAATACACTTTATTTACACTGTATTCTGTTCTATTTTAAGTCCATGCAAGTTAGAAGTCCACACCATAACTGAGTTTCCCAGAGTCTGCAGCAATGCTAGTAGCTCTGTGAGGCTGTACTTCTTAACAATCTTAACATGCTTACATTGACAATGCTAATGTGATTTTTAGCAAGTATGATGTTTACCAACTTCACACACATCTTAATTTAGCATTATAGCATGCTAAAATTGCTAATTAGCACTAAACACAAAGTTAAATTTGGTCATCAAACAAAGTATTGGGCAAATTGAAATTTTGACCTGATGATGGTGCTAGATGAAAAGCTAAGTGATCACCAGTTATCATATGTCATCTTGATGGCAATCAATCCATTAGCAGACTGCTGGTGGCACTAGAGGAAAAGTCAGGGGATCGCCAGAGTCATTAGGACTCATCCTCTGGCCATCATGAATGTCTGTACAAAGTTTCATGGCAATCCATTTAATATTTGTTGATATATTTCATTCTGGACCACAGTGGTGGACCAACAGACCAGGCAGCCGACCAACCAGAAGGCCATCCTGCACAAATACACTTTATTTGTAATCTGTTTTAATGAAACACAGTTCAACACGTGGAAAATCACAGCATAAAGACCAAAAAGCATATGTATTAATCAACTGAATTTAGTGTGACAGGCTGAGATGAAGTGAATGAGTTATGAAAGAGGGGTGTTCTGATTGAGTGGTGCATGATGGGAGGGTGGATGTCTGCAACAGGTTAATATACAGATGTGGAGTTGGAGGCCAGGCAGGAGTGGTGCTGTGTGGATCTGGCCTACAGAGGGGGAAGTCGGGCTATAATGAACCATGAGATGTTTTTGTTTAATCCAGCGGTGATTTTGATTAATTTCCTCCCAAAAGCGCTGTAAGAACGCCATATCGTTTTCATTCTGATTAAATTTCTGTCCTTGGGGAAGCAGGCTTAACTGCCAGGATCACTGGCCAAGCCCTAATTGATACGGACATAAAAGTGAGATTAGGCTATCACTCATTTAAGCCTAATGGATAAATTGAATCCTCAGGAATGACCAAGCATTTTGATTTGACTGCCTATAAGCTCAGGTTTTCGCGGGGAGAAGGGCGCAGGGGTGAAGCCAAGCTGTTATCTGGATATAATAGTGATGGCTTTTTTTTTTTGTTTTGTTTTTTCTCACTTTTTGACCCCTTTGAAGTCGCATCATCTTTGTCTCCGCTCACTCAGACCTGCTCAGAGCCATTCGCTTATTCATAAGCCTCGTCTCGAAACAGAGCTGGACGCACACTCATTCTCAGTGCAGCTCAGGACAACTGTGTAGGCTGTTTTCGTCGGAGAATTGTTTTGTTTTGTTCTTTTTAAGGTCAAAATGGGGTGAATTACAGTCTCTAAATCCAACAACAGTGTCCTCTACTTGTTGTGAGAGGAATCTGGATGGAGTGTTTGGCCTGTGGAGATTAGACCAGCCAGTGTTTGCTCCTCCATCAGTTAATTCCTCCTCCTGAGTATTGTCCTCAACCTCATTTGCTGATTCACCGTGTCTTATTTGCTCCTGTCTTTATATTCCTTGAGGATGTTGTGCACTTTTCAGTCTGTTTACACTGACTCTTAATTGTTGTGGGGCAGCACTGCTACACTTTGATATTGCAGTAATGCAGACAGGACACTTATTTAGAGCTGGAGCGACAATTGGAAAAAATGAAGATGTCAACTAGGACTTGGGGAAACTGTGGAGGGCATTTTTTGCTATTTTATGAAATTTTATAGACCAAACAGTTCATCAGTTAATCAATAAAATAATCAGCAGATAGATTAGTTGTGAAAATAATCATTAGTTGTAGCCCAAATCATTCCTTTCATCACTGACACATATGCAGCTCAAATCTCTCATCTAATTCTCTAATTCCTCTTCTTCTTTCATTTTCTTCCCATCTCTCCGCTCCCCCTCCTTCTCTCCATCTGTCTCCCATCACTCCGCGCAGTATGAGGTTGGAGCCACAGGTGTTGTAGGATGAAGAGCCCGGCGCACCGCACCAGGGACATCGAGCGGCAAGCTGGCTACCTGAAGCCCGAGCACTGTGCGCCTCCTCCGCCCCGCACCGGCTCTGACACCATGTGGTTCATCCGCGACGGCTGCGGCATCGTGTGCGGCATCATCACCTGGCTCCTGGTCTTCTACGCCGAGTTTGTGGTGGTGTTCGTCATGCTGTTGCCTGCGAAGAATGTGATCTACAGCCTCTTCAACGGGGTGCTCTTCAACGGCCTGGCCTTCCTCGCCCTCGCCTCTCACGCCAAGGCGATGTGCACAGACCCGGTTAGTCAGTCAGACTCTGATGCTCTGATTATCAGTTTGGGTGTTTTTTGGCCAATTAGTGAACCACTTCCTCTTAGTGTGTTACAAAAGATTGTGGTTACTTTATAGGAACAAACTGAATCATATCAATCAGCAATCAATTAATCTTTTAAGCCATTTTCTTCGCAAAAATGCCAGAAAAATTCAGCTTCTCAAATGTGAAAATTTACTGGTTTTCTTTGTCTTTTGTGATAATTAACTGAATAACTTTGGGATTTGGACTGTTGGTTGGACAAAACAAGCAACTTGAATAAGTCAGTTTGGGCTTCGGTAGTTGTGATGGAAATTTTTCAATATTTTGTGATATTTTATAGACCTAATGATCGATTAATCATGAAAATAACCAGCAGAGTATTCCACAAATAAAATCATTGTTGGTTTTCAAGAAGAAATGCCAAACATTCTCTGGCTCCAGCTTCTCACATGTGAGGATTTGCTTCTTCTCTTTGTTTTATTTGATGGTAAACTGAATATTTTTGCGATTTGGGAGTGTTTTTAATGACGTCACCTTGAGATGTAGGAAATTGTGACAGGCATTTTTCACTGTTTTCATTGCTAAATCATGAAACTAATCTAAAGATGAATCAATAATTAAATAATCGTTCGTTGTACTACATCTTCATAAAAACTGTGTCTGAATAACAAAGATAAAGATAAGGTAGAAATATGGTTTTTGTAGCTTTTGCAAAAGTAGGAGTTAAGAGAACTAAACCGAGATTTGTTCCAGGACTAATTTTACAATGTGATAAAGTACGTGCCGTTATCATGAGATAATGAGATTCTGTTTTGCAAGCTGAGCGTTAAAGTCAAATGATACATTTTTAATTGTGTTTAAATGTTTCTTGAAGTGAGGGCGAACCTCCATCTATAAAGAGCCCCTACAGATATATTAATGTAAAGGAAACGATGTGAAACATCTGAAATCGCAGAATAATTGCATGCCTTGTAAACACCCCCCCCCCCTCCTCTCTCTCTCCAGGGGGCCGTGCCTAAAGGGAACGCAACCAAAGAATTCATCGAAAGCCTCCAGCTCAAACCTGGACAGGTGGTGTACAAGTGTCCCAAGTGCTGCAGCATCAAGCCTGACAGAGCTCACCACTGCAGGTACGGCACTCTGCGTGTATGTGTAGATTGTAGGGGGTGTTACCGGTTTTTCATTGCAAGCACTGCAACTTTTAACATGTGGGTCTGGGGGGGGTAGAGTGTTCTGCTGAAGTCTGCACCTTACAGAGCGACCGTCCCGCTGGGGCTTCTCACCTGTGTTTGTTCTGTTTGCGCTTTAGAGTAGCTTTGTAGCATGTCCCTGTAGACTCTGCAGCTCCATAATAGGGAATTCCCTCTGTGGCAGCTCTGTGGTTTCCCTGGGATCTCAAGGCATGAAAAGTGCAAAAACACTGTTGAGTAATTGAATTGTAAAGCCATTGAGTCATTCTGTCTCAAAGGCAAAAATCGGTGTCAGTCAGAATGAAAAAGATGTTTTTCTTTCACTGAATATTATTGCATTTATGAGTCATCCTTTGTGGGTGGTTCAGATGATACACTGAGATGTTAGACTTGTCTCTAATGACTCATAAGAATAATGTACTTCACGCTGGATGGCAGCTTTTTAAATATAGATTTCATAGATCACGTAAACAAAGCACACTAGATAGACTGAGTCTGACTTCCTTCTTTGGCAGATGATGAATTATGAGTTGTCAGGCCTTAACTTGAGTTGTCAACCAGCTGCAGTTGTGTCAGATAAATAACCCCAAACACACTCTCAACGCCGCACAAACAGACGCACTCCAGCCACCCTGACTGAGAGCAGTCTGGCTTTGCAGACTGTTACAATCTCTCACTTCTGTCAGTGTCAACGTTTGAGTGAATTACACTGCTAAAAGTGGACTGATAGTATGTGTGTGTGTGTGTGTGTCTTTTTGTGTGAATTATTCCCTTAAATATCAGCCTCACAAGGTCACAGTTTACCCGTAATATTTTTCACGCTTCATCTTTATAATGTCTCCACAGTGTGTGCAAACGCTGCATCAAAAAGATGGACCACCATTGTCCCTGGGTGAACAACTGTGTCGGAGAGAACAATCAGAAATACTTTGTGCTCTTCACAGTGAGTCTTTAACCGCCACTACTCAAAAATGATGATTAACTATTGTTTTTATACTTCACATCTGTAATTGCCTCTATGACTATGAATATCTCTATACAGTATCAATGCACACAAGCAATGAAAATAAAGGATTTATGATGTATGTTTTTAATTTCATTCTAACCTTGTTACATGATGAATATTATTATGAGTTAATATTATGTTGATAACATTGAATCTATGTTTGTTTCCTCAGATGTACATTGCACTAATATCCTTCCATGCGCTGGCCATGGTGGCCTTCCATTTTGTTTTCTGCTTTGAGGAAGACTGGACAAGTAAGTATTATTCAATATTATAGTGACACCAGAGACTGTGAACTGGGAAGCACCAGCACTAGATCTGCAAAATAGGGCTGATTTTTGTAGATATTTTTACTAGTTATAGCCAGAAAATTACCATAATTCTGTTTGTGTTGGTGTTTCCTCGCATATCTCCGTCATGTAAGAGCTGACTTTGGATATTCCCCAAGCTACAGTGTAAGGTTACATAACAAACCTGTTGACATTTTTATTTCCCCCCTCTTGTTCTGTCCTCCCTCATCAGAGTGCAGTAACTTCTCTCCACCAGCAACCGTCATCCTCCTCATCCTGCTGTGCTTCGAGGGGCTTCTCTTCCTGATCTTCACAGCCGTCATGTTTGGGACCCAGGTTCACTCCATCTGCACCGATGAGACGGTAAGTGAAAGAACCGGTAATATTACCACCATCTCATGCTTCTATACACCTTAGTAGAAGATCAGCATCCAAGCTTTCATGTTAACAATTTTCAACCTTGTAAAGGATATTTCTCACTGAAACAGAAGTCAGGCTTTTAAGGTGTCTTTAGTTTTCTTCCAGCATGATGCAGTAACATTTTTGGGAACTATTTGGGACCGACTGACCGACTGATAGGCATTTTATAAACCAGAACATGTTGCCAACATACATGAGCAGGATTTGAGAATACATTTTCAAAAGCAATCAGTATGCTCTAGCAAACATTTAAAGATAACCAAATTGGAGGAGAAGTTTATTTTATTACATTACATTCATGTGGAAGATGCTTTTTGTCTAAAGCAACTTACAACAAGTGTATTCAGCCTCCATAAAAGTTTATTTCCTAAAAGTTTAGATACTATTGGACATGTTCTTAGGCAGTATGCTGCAAGATGAAATGATCAAAATGTTGTTGTCATTATGCAAAAAGGTCTGGACTCAAGTTGTGTACTCAACTGAAACTAAAACCATTACTGTAAAAAAACAACATCAATTCTGGGGTGCGGTGGTGGCACCAACCATAAATCACAATGTCTCCAGTTTATGTCTGGCCAGGGACATTTTTTGCATGTCGTTCCTCATCTGTCTCTACTGTCCACTCTCTAATAAAGCACAAAATGCCCCAGAAATACTTAAAAACCATCTATTCATAACAATACGATGAGCAAAACCAGACTTTAGTTTCTATAGCGGTTCTGACTTGCTAGAATAAGTTGTAATGATAAAGGTTAACATTTCTAAATTCATACAGTCAGCTTTTCACTAAATCAGAGCACAGATGTAAGTAGGGGCAGGTAATTCACTTACAGCCTCCAGATAGGTCGAGATTAGTGCAATTTCTCATAATGCGTCTGCTCAAACCACCCACAAGGATGACTCACTGCGTTATAATATTCACTACAAAGATCATCTATTTCAGTCTATTGCAATCTAATGGGACCTGCAGTTCTCTGCTCCGTTAGTGCACCTTTATCTATGTGTTTGTGCGCCGTTCTTAGACATCAGGAAATGCTGAGAGTGAGTCACCCGATTAAAGCCTCTCAGAGAAAAACAAAAGAATGCACACATGCTTAATTTTTAATCCCTTTTTAGTGGTTATTTTCTGTTAGCATAATACAATTTAAAGACACTGTATGTCCACAGTTGTGCCTTTATTGGTATTTTATTTTATGTCAATTTTAAAAAAAAATGCAATCAGAAATAGAGACTCACATCTTTCTCATGTCTGTTGTGTCTTATCCTTGCAGGGTATCGAGCAGCTGAAGAAGGAGGAGAGAAGATGGGCCAAAAAGTCAAAATGGATGAATTTGAAGGTGGTGTTTGGACATCCGTTCTCTATAGCCTGGCTGAGCCCCTTTGCAACACCTGACCACGGCAAGGCAGATATATACCAGTACATAGTGTGAAAGCAGAAAACGAAGCTGAGCTCTGCTGCTGTGGACACAGACTGATCGATCCTGGTCTGCCCTCCTATTGGCTGGACCTCAATGAGCATGAACACCACTTAACCACTTCTACATTTTCTTTTGTTCATGAATAATTGATATTTCAGGGTGTTCTGTTGTAAACTATTCCGTTGTTAAAACACGTTTATTTTTTAAAACACTGTCACCTTTTCATTTCAGTGTTTCCCCCTCTTGGTGCTGACTGAGATTAGTGAGGTGTAGCTGTACAAAAAAAGCTCTCCAGAAAAAGAAAAGAAAAACATCACAAACTAAGTAGCGACAACTAAACATGAAGCACTTAAGAGTTGGAAAAACAACACCAGAGACTGAACTCTTGCTTCTCCAGATTAAAATTTCCTGCAGTACGTCTGATCATTTCCTGCTTCCAAGACTGAACCATGTTAACTCAGACTGGGAAGCAGCGCAGTCCGGGTGCCGAGATGGTCCCCTGGTTTCGTCTTCCTGTAAACATTGTTGTGATGCTGTCACTTCTTCATTTGCTGTATTTTTTTTTTTTTTTTGTCGTTGCAATAGTCTTTTGCTGAATGCTGTGGATGATTTGCCTTAGAACAGTGCATTAGTGGCGTCTGCTAGAAATTTAATTTTGCCTTAATGTGACAGTATGTGAAATGAGTTTGTTTTATCCTTCTTTGATACCGGATAAGTGGATTTCTTTTGATGGACTTTTTGTCTGCAGTAAACCCCACCTATTTGGCTCTAAGAAAGTTAGAACAAATTCCATATAAAACCAGTTTGAGTAACTTTCTCTGTCATCTAAAATGGCCATTAGCCAAGTCTCTGCTCAGACCAGAGCAGAGTCACTGTGAAGGACATTAAAAAAGGCTGTAGGATACAGAGCAGCAATAACCCAATAGTGGCCAAAGTTATAATCCTTAAGATTTCAGTCCTGGTTGATTTGGTGACACTTGTGGTTACCACAGTAACTACACAACAGCAGGACACAGCACTTGGTCACCTTTCTAGGAGCTCACTGTGGCTGCTGCTTCTTCCACAACTCCCTGCAATATTTAAAACGGATCTGCTTTCAAAAAAAATGCCTGAAAGTGGCCTTTTGTTTTAGTTTGTACACGCATTTTTGATGAACAAACACGGTTAACACGTTTTCCCGTATGTGCTTCACAGTAGCAGCAGCAGTCGGAAATGGTGGGTTTGCTCTAGCAGTAATTTAATACAGCTCTGATACAGTGTTAGGAGAGTTAACAGTAAATGATTAGGCTGATATCAATGATTACATGCTGCTGTGACTCCATCAAGCATAGGAAGGCAATTTGAATCTAGCACAGAAGTGGCCACTAATAAGGTAAACTTATTACATAATTACACAATTAAATATAATTACAAAATATGAACATATTGAGTGGCTGTTGCTGAAAAATGCAGAGCATAAATAATATTAAAAAAGGGATTTGATCTCTACAAATGTTTAAGGATTACAACTTTAAAGTCACACATTTGAGACTTAGCAGGTGAACAAAGTCTTGTCTCTATTCCAAGAGGCAGAACAGCTTGTACAATATTGAAAGTGACACTTCAGTTCAAGAATCCACCAGGCAGTTTATCCAGTGTCCTCCTTTTGTTTGAGATCTGTGTGCAGTAAATCTATCCGACCTCTCTGCTTGATAACCATTTCCATCACAGTCACCAGCTCAGATGGAAAGTCAGGGAATTAAGCAATACACATTGCTCTCTGAATGCACTGACCCTAAGTGTAATTCACTCGCTCTAAATTGATGGAATTTGCCTGTGGATAATCCAGTTAGTCATGGATTGTAGTTATGACTGGAAGGGAGAAAAAGCCTTACAGGATGAAATGATGAAGATTTAGGCCAGTGGAAAATGTTCACTGAGGCCTGAAAGACCACGCTGAAGAGTCACATTTTAATTGTCACAGCTGCGGACAATACAAGGCCACCCAGCGTAAAAAGCAAGTACACAAAAGGTTTTCTGTGTATTGACTAACCGCAGATTTGATCTTGGTTAATAACAATTTGATGCAAGTAGAAAAAAGACCACTTCAAAGCATTAAAAATGCCTTTGATCAAATGTGTTGAAAAGCCTTACTGTAGTTAAAAACATGCT
This sequence comes from Scomberomorus guttatus, assembly GCA_038419695.1. Classification (NCBI taxonomy): domain Eukaryota; kingdom Metazoa; phylum Chordata; class Actinopteri; order Scombriformes; family Scombridae; genus Scomberomorus; species Scomberomorus guttatus. Next base: position 9,453,340 of record CM076461.1, read on the forward strand.
TTTAAAGCTTATGGGAGGACTTGAATGTACATGTTGCCAAATTGAGTGCTTTACAAAGGGAGGCAATAAAGTAACCATTTCAGTTTCAAGAGTAGAGCGTCATTAAGAGTCAACAGAAATTTTCTGAATAGTTTTAAAATCACTGGAGTTTTTAAAAGATGTAAAAATGTTATCGTTGTATGGACAGGCAAAGGTTGCTATCCAGTTTACATACACAGTTCACCAGCTTTGTTCTTTTTTTCTTGAATTGTTCGATATGTTCTGTGTGGTCAGGTATGAACACTATTTGTACCACAAAATGTTTCTTTTTTTTATTGTATTTGTTTAAAGGGGGATGAAATAAAACAGTATGTATGTGATACAACATTTTATGCATATTTTATTTACTCAGTTTCACAGTTTACTCTGTATTTTTGCAGGTAATGTTTGTGAGAAATTTGGAAACTCCATTATTAATTCAGGGATGGAAATAAAAAAATTAAATATTTGGTACTATAGTGTCAAATTAAAAAAACATATAATGAACATATTCAGTCCTCGTTGCAGAAGCAAGCTCTGCAAAAAGTGATTTTGCCAAACAGTTACCATTAAATTACAGTAAAATACAATGAATTATTCTACAGTAAAATGTTTTGTTGTATATACCCTCTGTAATTTTACAGCCCAACTTAAGTAGAATTACAATTTTTTATCATGAAAAACATCTTTAAAAGCATAAATACATTAGAATTTTATAATTTGAATGGTTGCTGTCTTTTAAATTACAGTATAATTTACAATAACATTTTTTGCTCTACCTTAACTTTAGTAGAATTACAGTTTTTCATTAGAAAACATCTCTAAAATGTAATGAAATAAACCTTTTACCCCTATATCCCTACAGATGTTGCAGACTGACTCCACTGAACTGAGCTCACTCTTTGTGGGCACTGATAGAAGAATTTTAGTTATGTTACATGCTTGTGTTGTGCTATTGGAGCACCAGCAAGTTTCTATAGTTTGAATGATGGTATTTTGTGTTGTTAATTGTATTACATGTTAATATTAATGGGTTTATTGTATATACGACTTTTTTGTATATTGTTTGGACCCAAATGTTGTATCTATTTGTGTCAATAAAATAAATAACTAGATGGATTCATGTAATAATTAGATAAGTATACAAAATTACAAAAGTATATTGTGAGTTACAGTGAAATACAGATTTCTTGAGGTAAAACTAATGAAAAAATATTTAGATTTACACCCACATTACCCCCTTTTAAACCCCATTAACAATATGACACAACTTTCAGTTAGATTTTATGGATATTTAACTCCGTTTATCAGTTTTTTTCTGGCATTCTTTTGTATTTATTTGAGAGTAACAGACGAGATACAGACAGGAAGTTTATAATGAACATATTCAGTTGTCACTGTAGAAGCTCATATCTGCTTTGTAACTGGAGTACAATGTTTCTCATTGGCCTTTAAACTGATTTATCAAGTTCAAGTTTCTTTATCGTTACATCTCATTACACAAGTATAGAGAAAAAATTTTAGGTTTCAGCTCCTCGACAACGCAGTAAAAGACAAAAACTGCAAGGCCGGTCAGGAGCACAAAACGTGACAGCCATACTCAGCGATTTCTTTTTTTCCCCCATTTTTACCAGAGGTATTTAAAGAAAGGAGACTCGTGTAATGGTGCGCGAAGCTCACTGTTAGTAGATGTAGACTAGCTCAAGGCAAACATTGCATCCAGGCCCATTAGCTACTGTAAGCACACTCTCCATTAGACATTATTGTTTCAATGCAGAAAAATGACATGGAGCTAAATGAGTTTAAAGTCCCTGTTTGCTGCAGGAAAACAGCTTCACATCTTTACCCACTTGAAAGCAGGTGCACTGTAAATGCTGACTGTGCTTAACATCTAATTCAATCTAAATCATCTAAATCAGCTCAGAGCAGATATTCTGTTTGAAGTACAAAGCTGTGATGAAGACAGACTGTAAATCTTCCCACAGACAATACAATGAAGTGATGGAGACGAGAATTGTGTTTGTCATATGAGATGTTTATTTAATAATTTATCAGTTTCTTCTCTCATTGGAGATGACAATTTACACATCCTCTAAGTGTTTCCTATTAACAGATTATATTTACACTTTTACAAATGTTTGTTTCACGTAATCTGTAAGACACATTATGAATCATACGTATCAGAGCAAACATGGTGTCTCCCTCAAGCTGCACAGTCTTGACCTGTAAGGGCAGTGATGCTGCTACACATCTGGGTTAAAAAGTTTAACGTAGTGTTAAATTAGTCAGTGCAGCGGCCTCAGGATTAAAGTGATTACTGTTCTGTCCACACTTTAGAAGCAGCTCCAAAATTGAACAAAAGAAGATTGTTTTCCTCTAAGAAGCTCTGGTGCATTCAGTACACCAAGGGATCAAAATTTTATTGATTCAAAAGATGTCTTGATAAATTTAGTTGTTTTCTTGCAGTGCGGCACATTAACTTATCAATGTGACACACACACCTCATCAGGTCAAGATCGTATTTCAGTGGTTCTCTAATCTCCCCGTACAACCACATCTACAGTTTATGTCACACGTATAAATACATCACACTCAGGGCCATGCCGCTGTCACAGAGCTATAAATGTGGCTACTGCAAAGCTCTGATTGGTTATATTACAGTGAGAGTGGATTCACAGGTAGATGGTTTACCCTCATATCATGCCGTTAAGTGGAGAAAAGCAGGCACCTAAAAGTTTTCAGAATCAAAAGCAGATTACAGATATTAAAGGTAAGTTAAAAGAATAGTTTACGTTTTGGGAAATGCACTTATTTGATTTATTGCAGAGAGTTTGATGATAAGACTGATACCACTCTCATGTTTCTACGATAAATATGAAGCAACAGCCAGTAGCCAGTTAGCTTAGCTTAGCATAAAGAAAAACAGCTAGCTTGGGTCAATCTGAAGGTAACAAAATATGCCTGAAAGCATCTTTTAAGATTACTAATTAACATTATATATCTTGTTTGTTAAATCTGCAGTACGAAAATGATAATTCACTGTTTTACAGGGGGACTATTTCTTGGCTGGGAGCAGTTGCCAGGGAACCAGCGGAGACTTAGCCAATAAAAAGTCTGGCACAAAACCCCCCGTAAAACCACAACTTAATGTTTTTATAACTCATTTTTTGTACAGATAAAACAAACGAGATATAAAATTTTTTCATTATTATGTGCTGGTAGGCTGATTCTTTTACCTTTAGATGGAGCCAGCTAGCTGTTTCCCCATTTCCAGTCTTTATGCTAAGCTACGCTAACTTTCTCCTGCCTCCAGCTTAATATTTACCATAGAAATATGAGTGGTATCAATCTTCTAATCTAATGCTCGGCAAGAAAGCAAATAAGCATATTCCCCAAAATACTGAACTATTCCTATTCCTAAGTAATACAACACACCCAGGATCCAAAACATGGAGGCACAAACAACTGAATTCACTTTTTTATGTCGCTGCGTGAGCTGTTAGTGATCTCCACTTCTGAAAAATCCTGCGTTGCGAGTACGGCCCTGCTATGAAACATCACTCAGCCAGCCTTTAAATACGAGAGCTGTATAATCACATTGTCACTGCAGTCACATTAATAGGGATGCATGTAAATCACATGATACAAAACCTGCACAGCAGCAGCTGGAAGGACATCTGATATATTTGTGCATTGCCGCTGTGGGATATTACAGACAGTTATTATAGCTACCGTTATGCATTTATATTATGATATGTATCCAAACAACAGCAACATGTGATCCTAAAATACCATTTAATAAGCAACCTTTGATGTTTTCAAATCCCTGTATACAACAGTATACTTACTTAGCTGATGTATGCTAACAGAAATGTACCTTTAGTAGCAAGTATTGCCATTTCATTTTCTATGCTCAATTATTAATGCTCAAAGCCCCTTCGCTGTTACACACATCACAGTGTTATGAGATTTAAAGGAAGTATAATGTTATTGCACTCTCACCTCCAGGGATGTAGAAGAAAGCTTTAATGAAGCCATGTGTCTATCTAACCCAAGGGATGATGGGTGATGGATGGATATTGATAATGTGCAACAGAATAATATAAGATTGCAAACTCTGGGCACATAAAACTCAACAGGCAATCAAGAGGCAATGTGATGTCTCTGATGCTGGAGAGGCAGTTTGGCCACTGAAGACACAAGATGATAAAAGGAGGCAGCTCACAGGGATGTCACTTTGATAAGAACTAGACACTCCAGGATGCTTTGGTGTGAGTCATATGAGTGAAGGCCTTGGTAGGAACATGCACATATCTATCATGAAATTGAAGATCAGCTGCCTCTGCATCAAAACATGTGTCATGCTCATATCTTAAGGTTAAGGTTCAAGCTATCAAGAAAGGCAAATAATAAAAAAAAAAAAGAAAGACCCAGGCAGACAGCACGTTCTTACCGGGGGTGAGCCTTTCAGCGCTACATTAGTTTTATTACTTGTGAAAAATACGCTTCGTTAGCTAAGTGCTTCATTTAAAACATCACCTTGAGCATGCATAAAATTAAACATTAGTGTAGGATGTTTACAGTGAGTGTCGTAGTAACTTAAGGAAATGTGAGAATTAAAAAAGCTTTGGTGATCCTACGGCTGCAATACATAATCCACAGGCTGATAAATGGTGACATTGGTGCTATTTGTTCATGAGCAATGAACAAAACCCACAAGATTGACTTCTGATCAGTCTGTTAATATGCACACCACCCCTCAAATTATATTCATGTTGTGTATTATGTGTCTCTCTTTTGTTCGCTTTCTTGCTGAGAGTTAGATGACACAACCACTCCTCTGTTTAATATGAAGCTGGAGTAAGGAGACAGTTAGCTTAGCTTAGCTTAGCTTAGCTTAGTTTAGCGTCGCATAAAGACTGGAAACAGGGGACTCTGTCCAAAGGTACCGAAATTTGCACCTCTAAAGCTCACTAATGAACATGTTTCCTAATCTGCTGGTTGCCTAACAAGTCTCATTGCACCTGGCCAAGAAATAGTCCAACACAGAACCATTAATTGTCATTTTTACACGTTTTTGTACAGATTAAACAAAAAAGATATAATGTGTTAATGTGTGAGCTTTAGAGGTGGTGGTAGGCGCATTTTTTTCTTTATGGTGCTAACGGTAGCTTAATATTTACCGTACTGACATGAAAGTGGTATCGATTTCCTCATCTAACTCTCGGCAAGAAAGCAAATAGGCCCAACTTATCAAACTATTCCTCTCTTCCCTTCCTTCTCATCGTTTCTGTTAGCTCATGAGTTGTGTTGTTGTTGGCTAAAAGTAACATAAAGCTAGTATCATTTTTGCTTCATTGTAAGCCTGTGAACAAAGATGATTTTAGAGCTACTGAAAAGCCGAACCTGGGCAGCCAGTAGCTTGTCTCCACTAGCCAGACTGTAGCTGTGTTGTGGCCAGACTGGCTGAAAGCCAACATCTCCTCTGATTTTTAGAGCTTGACTAAACAAGGCAGCACCACAGCTGAGCCAACAGTGTTTCACAGCCTGCACAGCCACAAACTGCAACCTGAAATTTTAACTGATAATACATTGATTTCAGAGGCATTTAGTTAAACAGGAATCAATTTATTTAGTAAAATGAGCATTATTAGCAACAAAATCAGATTTTTTCTTACTGTTTCACTGTTGTGCCTAAAATTACTCTTAATTCAATAAATGTACTTTAGTGAAAAAACTAAATCCAGTTTCAAATTTTATCATTCTTTGGCTAAAAATAAAATCAGAGGAGATGCCAACCAAAACACATACCACAGCCAGATGGAGCCAGGCTGAACAGAGCTAGTGGAGACGAGACATATTATTCATCCTTCTTGGCAACTGCGTTGTGTTGTCCATCCTGTGGAGAAACCCTCTGCAGTACCAACAGGCCAGAGAAAGTCAGGGAGATCCCAACCCACCACAGCGTTATCTGGGCTTCACCGAAGATAAGTTGGCCCAGGAAAGCCTGCGGGGGGAATAAAGTATTGCATTATAACCTGTAAAGATGCTTTGATGGAAACTGTCAGTTCAACTTTGACAAGAAAATCCTCTAAAAGGCTAAAGCACTGTTATTTCTGAATATAGTCTAGCATACTTTCTAAAATAAAGCAGCTGATACGAGGAAGAAAGCATGTAAGGTCGCTCTGAAATTAACTTACACTCCACTAAAGTCTGGTGGGAAGTAATTTGCTGAGAAGACAAGTTGTTGACTACGAAGACAAGATAAGTAAGTGCTTGTGTAGGAGGACCTGTGAGTGAGGCTGCTACTTACGGAAGATATGAAGTTGGAGGCGGTGGTGGTCACAGTGGTTCGGGTGGAGGAAGAGGAATACCTGAGTGCTTTGGCAAGGAAGGTCCACATCACAGCATTGCAGGTGAAAAGCAGCCCGCCACACAGCAGCCTCAGAGGGATATGCAGCTGAAAAATAAAAACAGAAACATACAAGTTTATAGGGCTCAACAATTAATCAAAATTTTATCAAAACCGCAATATGGTCTACCACAATTTTCAAATCGCAGAAGGCACAATATTTGTTAATCGAATCGCAAATCATATCGCAATTGCAATATCAGTCAATCTAATCACAATTAGATATTTTTTCAAAATCGTTCAGCCCTACAAGTTAATGACAACTGATTGTTGTTTTATGGTTGCTTGATTGCTCAAAATGTGTAAAGTATATTAACTGGCATATCCTGTCTTAACATTTTAACTTTTTTGTCTTGTTTCAGGATAGAAGTAACGATATAAAATGTGACAGGCAGCTTGTTGTGGGGAGCTACAGCCAGCAGTAGAAGAACTATTCAGATTCTTTATTTCTTTATAAGTAAAAGAATAGGAGAATATTATATAGAAATACCACAATGTAAAATTGACCCATTACAAGTAAAAGTCCTACATTTAAAACTTTACTTAGGTAAAAGTACATAAGTACTATCAGCAAAATGAACTAGAAGTACATTAATAAAAGTACTCACATATGTCATTATATATACACCTTATTATTGTATTACTATTACTGACGTAGTAGTAATTGTTTCCATGTTAATGTGTAAGCAGCGTTTTAATTTTGTAGTTGGTCAAAGTGGAGATAATTTTAACTGTTTCATATATTATTGGATAACTTTTTTAAATGCCAAAATTCTCTCATTCCAGCTTCTTAAATGTGAATATTTTCTGTTTTCTTTAGTCCTCTATGATAGTAACCTGAATATCTTTGGGTTGTGGACTGTTGATCAGGACAAAACAACATGTGAGGTTGCACCTGAGGCTTTGGGAAACAGTGATTATTTAAACCAAACAACTAATCGATTAATCGAGGTTGATTGATAATTAGTTGCAGCCCTACATTATACTCAGAAGGGTTCGTGTTATTTTGTCTATCCCTGCATGTGTGAAATCCCAGCTGAAGTCTGATATGACGCACTGGCTGCATGCAATAACCTCTTGGGGCATATTGAGAGCCTTCCTTGTTTTGCATCCACCTGCAAACCTTGGCCTACTTGCTATTTTGATTATCCTTCAGACAAGAAGTCACTGTACAGACCATGGATGCATTATAAGATCTTATTATACATCCATGGTACAGACAGACAGCTGCCTGCAGATGTCCCTCTCTGACATTCTGGCATCACTGTGTGACGTGTGCGGAGAGCGTGAAGGTCACACAAGAAACCTGACCCCCTTTAGAAACCTGGAAACCTCCTTCAGCGCGACCACGCTCACAAAATAACGCGATAACACACAGGCACACGAGCTGCAATGTCATTCTGCTCTGCACGCGGACACGGCACGAGCTGCTGCACGGGCTCCCTCGTGCGATGCTGATGATGCTGATGCTGAGGGAGCTGGAGTCAGGGGAGGAGAGAACCCCCCTAACGTCCTCCGTGAGAAATCGCCCCGCTTGCCAGGCATGCACGTACGTGGGCGCTGCATTATTAACAGCCACCCACGCTGTGTTAATAATTAACTTCAACTGTGGCGATGCCTCACCCGGTCACAGGCGGTAGTTTCGTCCGCTTGTCTAAATTTCCGCTGCTCGCCCCATGTCCGGAGTCCGGTTTCGCAGACTCCCTTCAGGTAGTCGGCTCCGAGAGACAGCTTGGCCGACGACGACGCCACGGCCCCGAGGAAACCCGCCAGCAGTGCATAGAAAACTCCGGGGAACATCTTTGATGATGACAGCTGAGGCACATAATTTTCTACTCCATCTTTACATGTCTGCTGCTGCTGCTGGTCCGGGTTGAGCTGCCTGCATGGTTTTTGCTGCACTTTCTACAGACAGCCGTCCGGTGGCAGTCACACAACACATGGTCAACCCGGAGCAGCGCAGTGGTTGGACTAAAATACCCCTGTTGCATTTTGGGAATTGCAGTTCTATAATTTTACAACCTTGACTGAGTGTAGAATGACTTTAGCAGCATTAAAGTGTCTCCTATAATGCTGGGATCATAATTAAAAGCATCTTACTGTGTTAATCAGATATTTTGATTTAACCCTTATTTAAAAAAGTTTCACTGATGTCATTAAAGGACAAAAATGTCCAAAAACTGCCATAAAATATTATATATTAATATTATGTCCCACTTTCACTGAGTTAAATCTTTTAGCAAACTTACAATACTCATTCATTTTCAGAAGTTTAACCCTTTAAACGCCAGTGTGTTTACATAATGCCACTGTTGTTTTTTATGAAAAAAAAATCTGTATTCTAAATACTAGGGGGATTTTTTTAAGGATTTCTTTCAATGCCAGTTTTTGAGGGAGAGAAACAGGGAGGGGGGAACTGTGATCTTCAGTAACACACACACACACACACACACACTCACACTAATTTCTCCATACACACACACACACACACACCACTCTCAGACGTCCATATCAATGCACACACATCATTTTAGTTGCATACATATGCTACATTGGCCTGCAGCACTCCATAATACAGCAGCAATGACCTGAGTGGAAACCAGGAAAATAGCTTGTATTTTCCCCATAGAATTTTGAAGCCAGGCTCTGGATTGAAAGCCTGATATAACAGAATGTATAATTTTATGCTGTAATGGCTGTGGGATCAAAAATTATGGTTTTAATGGGTTTCAATGGGGACATTTTTGTCCATAAGGATCTGAGTGTCTTTATTTTGGCTATACAGTTTATTATAGACTTATTATAGGAGCTGAGGTTGAACTTCCAAAATAAAAAATAAAAAATAAAAAAACTACACCTTTGTCAAAATGTATGCATTAACACAGCCAAAAATGATCAAAAAGTCACAAATTGAAAAGCCAAAAATGTCCCTAGTGAGGCACAAGGGTTAAGAATTTGGTCATTAAAAAAACAACCACATTATAGTCCTTCCTCTTCTTCTGTGCTATTAATACAGGGTGGAGTAGAGGACAATCAATGCTAATGTAATGTCTTTGAGTGTGGGCAGAAAGCATCAGCTCAGGCAAAGTATGACTCCACTTGATCCAGACTGCTTGAACCGCAGGGACGGACCAGTGTTCCCTTCGGCATACTGATGAGCTGCAATATAGAGACTCATTACATTAAAACACACCGGTATAAGTGGAATGGATGGAGGGAGTGTGTGTGTGTAGGCAGTAGATGGTTGGAGGACTTACTCACATACGTACGCCCACATGATCTGCATTCCCTTTCCTCTGTGACCTTTATAGAGAGATGACGAGCCTGTCAGAGAGGCGGAACCAGAACAAGACTAAATTATTCTCCTAATTAGGCGCAGAAAGTGGAGTCATTGTCATGAACGTATGGGCCTCTAATGACTGTATTAATCAGAGTGTTGTAATGAAGACAAGAGTCATCAGAGACAGACGTCCATCTCTTCATCAGACTCGGCAGCTGAAAATTTGTAGATGGGGGACAAAGAAGAGTGGTGAATTAAATACTTCACTTTCAAATCAGTGCATAAATCTGATTTCTGCTTTTTAAAACGATTGATTGCATTAACTGAAAACTGATTTTGCTGCCTTTTTTAAGGTAAGAGGTAAGGGTTTTGTAGAGAGAAAAAAAGGGTTATACTGGAAAATAGTTAATATTAGGTCAAATAATTACAGCTTTAGGTAATAATTCTGCCCTACAAAGGAAGAGAGCAACTACAGAAAAAATGAGAAAAAAGGATTTAAAGTTTCAGCCTGTATAATTGGATAAATTACCTTCTTTTTATGCCTTTTAGGCTGATTATTTTCCTCCAAAAACTGCATAGACAGAAATTAAACTGCAGAGACTTTTGCTGCCACTTTGGTCATAAAAAAGAATGACAGAGTAATTATAAAAATGTATCTTTACAGTAGCACAAGTAGAGAAGAGCCATAAAGTCAGCAAGCTTGAGCCAGTCTTGTCAGTTACACAGCAATATAGGCCGATAATATATCTAACGTTAGCAAACATAAGCTACTGGTCATAGCCAGGGGCGTCATGCAGCCAATTTTTTTGAGGGGACACAGTTTAACGATGCGTACGTTAAAGGTATACTATGCAGGATTTGTCGGTTGGTGTTTGTAAACACACAGCATTTAAAGTTGACCCCTCCGAGCAAGCAGAGAGAGAGAGAGAGAGAGAACAAAGCTGTGAATCAGATAAATAAAACGTTATTTTCTGATTGTCTCATGGTTACATTCTAAAGCACAAATAAACACGCCCACAGCTCCGCATAACCTTTCCTGTTGTATCTTCAGGGTTACAACAGGGAAGTATCTATAAACAAGGGTGTCTTGTTAACTGGAACTAATTTGTTTTGGGGAAAAAGTACTACTGATTGGGATACTATTGGGATCATAGACTCTAATGGATGTATCTGTATCTTTGTTGAAGATGTGTCTGTCTAAAAAAAAACTTCTTGTCTTAACTCTATTTTGACCAAATATGTAGATACTGTGTTTTGTTTTGTACGGTGCAGATTCATAACCTTGAAGGTGAACTCTTCATTTTCTCAACCAGGCCAAATCTAAACCCAAATTTGTTTTCCGACCAGTAGATGTCTCTAATGTGCTGAGGAACACTTCCACATCAACCGCAACCTGCGGCTGTGGATGTAAATCATTGATTTGCAACCTGTCTGCATTTATTTCTGTCTTGTGGGTTGAGGCAACAATTTCTTTGAAATACAGCCTGTTTTTACAGCTGATACTTTCATGACTTGTTACCACAACTCAATATTACCTTTCCATCTTGACATTTGTGGACAATAAAATGTTAATTAGTGCATAAAGAAGTCATTATGGTATCATTACTGCTTTGAATGCATCTGTCAAATTATATAAAAATTATAAAGTGATTTTAACTAAGACTGTGATCACAGAGTGCTTTAAGGAAATAATAAGAGGCACAAAAACAGATTATAGAAAGGTAATAAAACTTTAAAACAAACTAGCCAGAAGCTTGTTGGTTTGTGTTTGTGTGTGTGTGGCGTACATGCAGTATATGTTGCAACACTGTCTGTGCTCACCCCCACACACATGTGGACAGGACGGATATCAGAGTAGTTAGCAATGGCAGAGCGCAAGAGAAGCAAGAGGGGTTCTGTCACAGTGTCCCTCTGCTCTGATCACACCGAAACAAGCTTCAGGGGAATGACCGTCCTCAGTCTGTCACATTTTGACACCGTCATCTTTCTGGAGTGTCTGCTTAGCGAGAAAACTCTGAAATCGAGTGGAGTCATTAGCTGTTATCTTCTCGCTTGGAGATTCCGGCCTGAAGCTCCTCTGACAAACATGAATGTCAAGTTAGAGCGTTAATTGGGGTCCTTCTGCTCCTGTTCAATTGAGTGATAATTGAGCCCACAGAGGGCTTAGTGACACTTTTACTGAAGGACTGTCACTGCACTTCCTGTATCTTTGTCTACCTTTTGTGCTTCTGGTCATGTAAGTTGGCTTAATAAGAAAAGGAATACTTCCCTCAAAGTGTAGGGTTCATCAGTTTAATGACTATAACTGTGACCTTTAACTCAGCCGGCGATTGCTTGCAGACGAAAATAAATTTTGATGAATCAAAAGGAAGTTTTAGTCAGTAAAAATGTTGCCAAAAAAAAAGCAACATTTGCAAAAAATGTTGGATTTTCTTTCATATTTTTGCACCTTTACCAGTTCAGTTTTGGCTACGCATAAATTTCAATAAACACATTTGAATGCTGAACTAACAACCTTTTTAAAAAACACATAATTTAGCTAATTTAAAAAGTATATTTTAAGCAAGGAGCAGTTTAGTTTTTTCTTTTTTTGCTGGAGAGTACTTTGAACTAATATGAAATTAAATATGAAAGTGTAGAGATGGTATGACCTTCAGAGTGGTGACTAGCTGAGGGTTCCTCACACACAAAAAGAATATGAATACTGCGGTCTCCATGTTAATCTCTAAAGCTTTATTCTGTAGCTGCCTCGATGAATATGCATGGCTTCATCTTTAAACCCAGCATGGAAAGAGGCAGCAAGCAGAGCGGTACAGTCCAATATTCACTCACAGGCACACACACTCTTGAACTATGAAATCCCCCTCTCCTGCTCTCAGTGTCTCCCTCCTGTTTCTGTCTTTCTGTGTTTGGCACAAACACAAACACATACACACACACACTCTCTCTGCTGACCTTGTCAGTGTACAGGGTCAATAGCCCCCCTCCAGTCCATTAAGTAGTTATTGGCGAGGTTGCTGGTCTTTGTGAATAATGCAGGCTGTTGTGCAAACATATGCACACTTTTGGCAAGTCAAGCATCACCACATGTCATTTATGCAGATTGAACTCCCTCATAAATGATATAAAAGAAATACAATTATACCCATATGGCCTAACATCACAAGATATATTTAAAGATTACATTACAGTAAAATCAAAGTCCAACAGAGTAAGTTCCACGTCAAGGCTACATATCAAATAAACGTCTTTCCTGAGACCAATAAAGGGAGCAGGACATTTTATGGAGCCATCTTGGCGGGCAGCAGAGTTTGCAACCAGCAGATAAAATGTTCCTAAAACAAACAGACTCTAGATAATCTCAGTACCTGCGGTTGTCAGGAACAATTAGGCCAGGTGAAATGCTAATCTGAACCAGCTGTTCTTTCCAAATGCAGCGTCAGTGTAACGAAAAACAAACCAAGGTCAGTCATGTCTCTCTGTGCATTTTGGTTTTGGTTTGGTCTCTTGGTCTGTTGGGAGAGGGGGAGATATATGTGGATTATGTGAGTGTGTTTGTTGTTTTTGTACACAAAGTGATTGACAGTGTGTGACAGTGCAGCAGTCTGCAGATAGCTATCCGTCAGGGACAAGGACGGACAAGCTCACACAGCCAAACACTGATAAAATCGCTGATGAAAAACACCCACCCTTATTCAAATTCTGACAGGTTCATAAATGGAACTTGTTACTCAAGAGTTTTTCCAGTAACCTTTCAAAATGTGCACTGACTAAGCAATTAATGCTTGCTCTGACATATTGTATCAAGGAACAAAACTCTCCATCCAAAACTCTCCAGTCCCTTTGACATGCCAGGACATGAAATATTATGCTGTGGAAATAGAGAGCATCAGAACTAAGAGATGAGAACCTGTGCTGACGGAGGACTTCTTCACATTACTTTATCTTTAAAATTGAGTCTCAAGCTTTTTCTTTCCCGAGCCTTGTGATCAATCATCAATTATTTTCTGAAAAGTCGTCCGACACCTAATTGCCAAATGTGCTGGACAGCACAATGGTTTGATCAAATAAAGTTTTGCATGCACAAAGTTTGCTGCAAAATACTGAAATATTCTAGTTCTAATTATTATATATTCTAGTTCTACTGCACATTGACAAAAATACATCATATCCAATAAATTTGGGTTTAGTTACAATGAATGATGGAACAGACTGATGTGAGTTTGTCAAAGATAACCATAACATATGTTTGTTTGAAAAACAAACAAACATTTCCAGGCACTTCCGTATTAGTCACATATGTTGGAGCGTTCAGAAAAATCCTAGTTTCCCAGTTGTAACCACATCTTGGGGGTTGATGTGAACACTATTTACAAGTTGGAAATCTGTAATTCCGATATGACATGAACATAAGGTCTGGCCTGGAGTCCAGAGGTGAAGACTTTGTGCAGACCAGTGAAGTTCTTCACCAAACTCAGACAACTATTTCTTTATGGACCTGGCTTTCTGCACAGGGGCATTACTTGTTGAAACAGGAAAGGACCAACCTCAAACTGCCGCCACAAAGTTTGAAGCACATTATAATACATGTACAGCAAATATGACAGTTAGCTTAGCTTAGCACAAAGACTGGAAGCAGATGTAAACAGCTAGCCTGGCTCTCTCCAACGGTTAAAAAAATCTGCCTAGCAACACCTCTGAAGCTTGTGCAAAAACTAAAGCTATGCTAACCTTCTCTGGCACCCTCCCCTTCCAAGTGTGTACAAGAACCTAGAGGTGAAAGGCCCTCTACAGAGCCAGTGTTTGGTTTGTCCGTTCTGGGCTACTGTAGAAACATGGCAGTCCAACATGGCAGCCTCTGTGGAAGGGGACCCGCTTCCTATGTAGATATAAAGGACTCATTCTAAGGTAACAAAAACACAATGATTTTCATGGGATTATACACAAATTAAAACATACGTATGAATATTATATTCCACTTCTGCCAAGTCCGTTCCACTAGATGCGACTAACACAAACGTATGTGGACGGGAATATCCGCATGCTTTTGTCCATGTAGTATATACAGTATACAAATGCTAATCATAAGAACAGGCATGTTTGCACCTGTTTGACTGTACAAGATCCACAATGCATTAGCCTAAACTGTCATTTAACATGTAAAGCACAATTTAGTAAATACTTCATGTAGTCAGTATTTTCAATTAACAATAACTTTAATTTTTATTCATTATGTTTAGATTGTATTCACTTACCGACCACCATTATCTGAGACTTTCTTGACTGTTTTAATATTTTTCACTGTTGCTAATCGTAATCCAGGATATACAGACTCTAACTAGAAAATGCATTTACTGCAGAATTGAAAAGAATAAATTGCAAAGCATTGCTGAAAATGCAGAAAATCTTGTAGTGCCACCTACAGGTGAAATTGTATCAAATGCTACAGATTTGTACAACTTTGCTGAATTTGGTTACCATGGAATATTACATTTAAGACATATGGCAGTTAATAAGTAGTATGGTGGTGTTTCACTAACGGCAACCAGGTGTAGCTGTTGGTGCCATGTTTCAGTATGTCGTGTATATTCTCATGGAGAACTCGTGTATCAAGTTTCATTTTATTAAAGACAACATAATTGTAGAAATATCAAGTTATATTGTTACTGTAGTGCCCCCTGTGGGTAGCATTGTATCAAATGTTACACACTTGTGCAGTGTGGCTGAATGTACAACATTCCCAGATTTGGTTGCAATCGAATTTAACATTGAAGAGTTATGGCCATCAAGTGCATCAGGTCACGCCATCAAAATTTTGGTAACCAATTACAGACAAACAGTAAGTGATACCCAAAGCCGAACTCATAAGTTTTATGTTTTATGCACCAAGTTTGGTGAAGATTAGATAAAGTTTGTGCCAACAGAAACAAAAAATGTGTTTACCAAAAAATCCGAAATGGCAGAAATTTTTTCCAGCTGCAAATGGACGTGGCCTATATCAGTCGAATCAGCAGCATCCAAGGAACACACTGTGCAAAAATATTTTTTGCTACGCCTCACAGTTCATGAGTTATTAGCCAAAATGTAAAACACATAATAACTGCCCACATGGTGGCGCTATAGGTACTATGTTTTAATAGTTAAGCATTTCCACTACTGTCAGACAATGTGGAATAAGGTGATATTTCCAACCTTAATACTTAATACAAGCATACAGTATATATATATATATATATATATATATAGTGTAAATGTGTGTGTGTGTGTACGTATTTGCAAACTTGCTTGTCTCAAATTGCCCCTTTAGGGACAAATAAAGTATTTTGAAATTAATTAAAGCTACTTAAGGCTAAAAAAAGCAGAAAACTCCATATTAAGGGGTTCATTTTCAAATAAGACTGAAGTATTTCCACTGTGGATTGACAAAGTTCTAAAACCTTTGGGCTCAAATGTATAATTTGTAACTCATAAACTGCAAAATGTAATGGCATCGAGCTACAAACAAGGCTACAGTTCTCAGCTCCTGAAAAGCAGACTTTTTTGGAGATTTGAGGTTTTAAAGTATCTCTTTCAAGGCTTTAATTGTGTTGGTACTGAGAGCGTACTGGTAGTGGAAGATGATGAGGGCCGGCCTCGGGCAGTCACAGCTGCCATAAATCTGACTGGGCTGACGCAGAGCTGTAATGCAGGAGATTGGTGCGATGTCAGTGTAGCTGGAGTAAAGAATCGAATCACAGCTCAGGGGAATGAGTTCTTTCATGTTTTACAGTGCTGAGGTGAGGAAACACCCATTTCTCTGCCGGTGCTTCTTGCAGTCAGCTTGTTTGGTTTTGGCAGAGTGATGGTGATAGTGACTGTGGCAGTAATGATTCAAATTGTTTTAAAGCGCTTACAACTGGATGATAGCGATGAAGAATGATGAAGCAGAAGGAGATGATTAGGAGGAGGAGATGATGGTTTTAAATGATGTGATGATACTGCAGAGGAAAATATACACGCCCCTATTCCTTTATGCTAGAAAAAGTCCATGATAAATTCTGTTTCTATAATTTAGACACATTTTTAATTGAAACTTAATAACAAAGACCTCCGAGTCAAACTGACATGACCTCTCATAATGAAATGCAGCTGACCCGAGCTTGACTCTCAGCATAAGCTTTTAACAAACCATTGACTCTCTGTTGCCCAGGGATTTTTTTTTAACTCTCTTGTATTGATCGCTGTTTTGTGGCTGCCTCAGCTGACAAGCGGCAGGAATCTATCCGTGCTCTGTTAAGTGTCCTGTGGAGATTCATCGAGGCATGCCTTCGATTGCTCAGCGCAATCTCGGCCTCTTCTTAATAGCCTGCAATGCTCCTCAGTCTGGTCTTCATTAATGTGTCCTTTTTCATTCTGGTTGTCATGGTTGTGTGCATGTGCTTTTGTGTGCATAGGTTATACAATACCTGGATGAAAAATATACCAATATATTGTACTAACATTGTCTTTTATGATGCGATTTTTTTGGGTGTCAAGGATATCTCCCACCTTGTCTGCTTCTTTAAAAAAAAAAATCTTTGTTTCTTTGTTTTCTTTGTTGTTAGAATGTAAAATAAACCAAACCATACCTTTTAGCATACCTTTGGCCAGTTTAACTTGTCTGGGGGCCCTCAGGCAAAAATTTGCTGTTGGTCCACTGTTGCCTTTAAGTTCCCATCAAACACAGCACACACTATTGATGGCACCTTCATTATATTTTGCAAAAAAACAACAACTAGTACATCTATACAGGAAAATCTGGCCCAGGTTTTCTGTATATCAGTTAATTTGGTAATTTGAATTTGAAACACAGCTTTATTTAAAAAAATGCACCATGTGAGCACAATATAATCTAAAACTAGAAATACCACCTCGTGGTTGTATGCCTCTGCCAACCAGTCAAGTTGCATTTTACATCTATGTCTGTCCAGACTCATATGTTTGTAGTGAAAACTTTGAAGGAATGTAATAAAAGGTATTAAGTGTACAGTGAATCATTTCCAGTGAGAAACATGCTGTCTTCACTAGACTATTTTTACAGAGGAGTACAGAGGACTGATAGAGAGCTTCGTCACATGGTGCAACAATAATCACCCAAAGCTCAATATCAGCAAAACCAATGAGCTTGTGGTGGACTACGAGAGGAACAGGAAGCCCGCTGTCCTGGTTGTCATCCAGGGAGAGGAAGTGAAGAGGGTGGACACATACAAGTATGTTGGGAAAGCAAAATGCAAAGAAGCTACAAATTCTAAAAAAAGGATGCTTCACACACATCTTCAACCTGGCAGCACAGAAGATCTATACAATCACCACAGTTTCAAGGTGAGCACCCAAGATTAGTGTCACCAATTCAGTATCCGACCAAAGGTGAAATATGAAAATTGTTTTTTTTTACACAGTGAAGTTGACCTTTGACCTTTTGGATATAAAATGTCATGACTTCATCATTTTATCCTATTAGACATTTGTGTGAAACTTTGTCATAATTATCATATGAATTCTTTAGTTATGGCCAAAAACGTGTTTTGTGAGGTCACAGTGACCTTTGACCTTTGACCAACAAATTCTAAACAGTTCATCCTTGAGTCCAAGTGGACGTGCCGAATTTGAGGAAATTCCCTCCAGGTGTTCCTGAGATATCGCGTTCATCAGAATGGGACGAATGGACAACCCAAAAACATAATGCCTCCGGCCACGGCAAAGTTGTGTCTACAAGACTGGGCCACTTTATTATTAATAGTGCAGGATCCAGTTGATTTAGTGTTTTAAAGTCCAACTGAAATTAAATTGCCTTTTTTGTCAACTACAGCATACATCTGTAAAGGTGTGGTCACATGACGCTCCCAGTCAATGAATATTTGCTGCATTTCCCATTTACTTCTATTGAAGGCCGTCCAAAGGACAAATTTAAGTGTGCGTTTCCTGTTTTGGTGCAATGTCCAGCTGACTCTGATGGTTTTGCAGGTCAGAGTTCACCTTTGTTCAGCTTTGAGTGGACGGGTGTTCTCGGTTGGCCAATAGAAACACTGCTGTACTGTGTTTGACAATGGAGAAGTTATTATTGTAGTGTGTTTTGTCACCAGTTTTAGTGCATTATCACACTACTGGACTACAAACTGTAATGTCACTTTTATACACTGTTTACAGTTTGTGACCACTATGACCAATGTTTATTTATTACCTGCATTAGAAACGTGACATCACAACCTTTTTTGGAGCAGAGTGTGTGTGGGGCAATTTCGGTGAATGGAGACATCATATGGGACTGCATATATTTTAAATTCTTTGATTTGATGCTGCCCCCTAGTTTTACATTATTTTGATTAATATGCTTATATAGCTGGAGTTCTTGAATAAAGCGATAACGTGGCATATCATAGGCAGAGCAGACGGTCACACTGAGCCTGATAGCATCCTGCTACACAACACAAGAGCCACAGACTCTGAACAACCCACATTAGCTTATCTAGCTTAGCTTATCTAACTTACAATCATTACCTTTCCTGCGCCTTAGCTTGTTAAACGAGCCACCAAACAAACATTCACCGGTGAAAAGTGCACCACTAACGTCAGTTAGCAGGCTACACAGCTTATTAGCTGCTCAGCTGCAGCACATTAAACAGCCTGCCAGCTATCAAACAAGCCTCTGACAGCTGGCTGAGACAAAAGGAAGCATTTCTGATATAATTTAATGATACAAAACTATTAACATTTAAAAAACATGTTAACATTATTTGTGACTGCAAAGAGGGATGATTAAATGTGATTTCAGCTGGACTTTAAAGCCCCTTGGCTTTAAATGTAGGCTATTTCTCTGTACAAAAGTTAAACCCACAGTGCATTATTATGGCCTACATTTTATTGTTTTATCAGCAATAATATTTTATGATTCCCCACAATAGCCTGCTGTGCCTTTAATGAGTTTAGAGTGACCTTTGTTTTATTGCATTTTCTTTCCTATTATATTGTGTTTTCATATAGTATTAATGTTCCCATAATAGTCTTATAATACTCTTGTCTGAAATAATAAATAAATGAACATATTTTGCTGCAATTTTCGATTACAAATAATACAGATACATGCATATCTTTATGTGTATCAGCCACACACATGAGCCATGGCTTTTCCTGCTGGCATTTGCAATATTATTCTCTTTTTTTTTTCTGGGGACTTTTTTTGACATGATGATGTGTATAAAAGGATTGCATTGTAATATCCGGGGGCTGGCCCAGAGTAAAGTGGGAGTGTCTGCGCTCTTGCTCTCCCTTCCTACCAGGAAAACGCTGGAGGAGACCCACAGTGCCACACAGCCGCGCACTGCAGAGGAGAGAGCAGGGCACGAACACCACCGAGGAATATGTCCGCCTTCTTACGCACCGAGGGACGCTCAAACCAACGGCGCAGCGCGGTCAATGCATACCCACTGCCTCTGCTTTAGTTCAGCAGACACGCATCGCCGTGTTTACCACTTATGCTCTGGTGAAATCTTCCCTGCTGCTGCTGTTGCTGCTTCTGGTCCACCCCTGTCCCCTCCTCCCCTCTCCTCCTCCTCCTCCTCCTCCTCCTCCTGTTCTCCACCGTCCCGTCGCCAGGATGGACAAGACGCTCTGCAGTCCGCATCCCGGGACCAACAAAACCAACTCTTCCTCCTCGGACCGCGGGAACTCATCGTCGAGGAAGCCCGCGCGGACCGGGTCGCAGAGCCCCGGCTCCAGCTCACTGGGCGGCCCGGCTGGATCAGGAGGCAGCCGGGGAGCTTTGCTGGGGAACAGCATGAATTTGCAGCAGCAGGCGCGCAAGCGGCAGCTGGAGGGAGTGCTGAGCAAATACACCAACCTGATCCAAGGCTGGCAGAACAGGTAAGCACATGGATGGAGTTAGGTGGGAAGGGGGAGAGGGGGGGGCGTTTGACACTTCACTTTGGGTTCAGTTTTCAGATGGCTTCGTGTTGTTATTTGCCCCGTCCACGTTGCACTTCTACCCACCACGTCACTGAGGGGGAGGAGAAGGGGTGAGGAGGAGCTGAGGGGGGTTAAACCCAAACCTTGCACACATGCTTGTAGGCCTGCTAATAGAGAGGCAGAAAAACTATTTAGGGACTATTATAAGTTCCAATTTATTAGGTGCACCTGTACAATATAATCCAATACAACAGCCCTGCATTAAATCATATCTTTGATAATCTTATTTTGGTTGACCCCAGATATGTTGACCCAACTTCTTGTAGTCAGTGGGGATGTTGTTGCAACTATTTTGATAACTGATCAACCATTTATGCCATTTCTCAAGCAAAAGTGTCAAAAATTAGTTCTGACTTCTCAAATGTGAATATTTGCTGTTCCCCCCCCCCCCCCCCCCCCCCCCCCCCCTTCATCAACAGCAAACTGAATATATTTGTGTTTTGGACTGTTTGTTGGATAAAACAAACAATCTGGAGATGCCAACTTAGCCTTTGGGAAATTGTGATGGACATTTTTCACTATTTTCTGACATTTTATGGAGTGATTAAGCGAATAATCAAGAAAATAACTGACAGATTAATCAATATTGTTAGTTACAGACATTTACATTTAGTTACAATTGTGTTGGATTGCCTTTTATAACATCATGGCGCCTCATGCACTGTATAGGGATGATCAAAACATCCCTATTACATGTCTTTTAGTATTATGCACTCCAGTGCAATAGAGCTAGATCGATAAATCGGTTGGGCTGATATTGGCTGATATTAGCTTATTGCAGATGTATTGGTATCAGCTATATGTTGGCTGATAAGTAAGAAGAAACTGCTGCACAGAAATGCCAAAGATGTGTGTACACTCAATACAAATATTATATAAATATTATTAATATTATATTAATAATTATTTAATATTCAAATTATGGGATCCTCATAAAAATGTTTGTTGTTGAAAAAATACACTGGTTGATAAATTGTTATTGGATTTTGAAAACTCTCAAATATCAGCTATAAAATTTCATTATCAGTGGGACTCTAAGAATAACAACTAGTCGATAAATCGATTAGTTGATTGGTCAATCGACAGAAAATGAATCTGTAACTATTTTGATAATCAAATAACTGTTTTAATCATTTTTTAAGCAAAAATGCCAAACATTTGCTGGTTGCTGCTTCTCAAGTGTGAGGATTTGAAGCTTTTCTGTGCCGTATATGATAGTAAACTGAATATCTTTGGATTTTTAAATTCTTCAAAGACATTTGAAGACGTCACCATGGGCTCCAAGAAATTATAACGGGTATTTTTCACTATTTTCTGGCATTTTCTTGACATAACAATTAATCGAGACAATAGTCTGCAGATAAATCGATAATGAAAATAACTGTTAGTTGCAGCCCTTATAACAACACCACCAATAACAGCATTGGCAACAAAAACTGCCACAGAAGCTGAATCAACAGCTGTCTGACACAATGTCAACAAAAAGTGATAGGGATTTATTGCAGGGATGTTGTGTTGGATTATACAGGTGTATTTAAAATAATCCAGCTTAGTGTATAGGACATTTATCCCCAAACAGTGGGGGGAACTGAGTTGACTCAGTTTATGTATTTACCAGCATTTACCATGCTTGCCAGTTACAGGTTGTTGTTATGGCAGATATTATCTCATTTTACTGCTTTAAACTGATCTGATGCCCATATCCTGTGTTTCTCTGGTGTTCTGCTTCTCCTGGAGCACTGCAGCTGCTCTCGTAATGAAGTACAGAGCAGCACTGCAACAACTGTGGAGATCACAGCAGTGCATTATTTTGCGACTGTACTTCATGCAGCATTTATGGGTTCACTCCCTGCTCTGTCGGATTTGCTCAACTCAGACGCCGCCAAATACTGCAAGAACTGAGAGTTTTTCACGAGAAGCTGGTTTAAGACTGTGAGAGTTTAATTTAGGAAATATTACTCAATCTAACACTTGTTGTTGCTGTTGTGGGCCATGTATGAAACATCTGGCTGTGGTTTGGGTGGTTTCCAATATCTTTTTTGGAGGAATAGAAAGCCTTTTCTTGCGAATTTCCTGTATGCTGTCAAAGTCCTGTACAGATA
Organism: Scomberomorus guttatus; assembly: GCA_038419695.1. Taxonomy (NCBI): domain Eukaryota; kingdom Metazoa; phylum Chordata; class Actinopteri; order Scombriformes; family Scombridae; genus Scomberomorus; species Scomberomorus guttatus. Next base: position 9,476,132 of record CM076461.1, read on the forward strand.
TCATAAATTATGCAGCTATTCTTCTCTGCAGGTTTAGTTTTTTTTTTACCCTCATTTGCACATGAGTTTGAATTGTGAAAAATACAAAAACCGTACAGTGCCCCATTGTTTCTGTAGCAGTGCTGCAGAGAAGAAGGAGTCTCAGACTGTTGTGTGTATGATCTGGGCTGGAGGCCAGTGTATGTGAGAGAGGGGTGGGGTAGGGAGGCGGAGATGTAGAGAAAGAAGGGCCGCTCTCTGCTCTCCCATTAAACTGACAGAAAGATGATGCACTATACTGCATCTTGATATGTACCCAGAGGAATACCTGGGTATAAGATTCATCCTGGGGAAAAAAAAAGGCACACATGTTCATTACCAAGAGGTAAACGTGACGCGTTATTGATCAAAAGCGTTCTAAATTACATGTGATGTTCATGTGGGATTTGTCGTCTGTCACCTCTGCTCACACAAACACTTGAACTCACACATGTATGCAAACAAAACCATACATACTGTGCAGGATGTTACAGTATGAGCAGGATCATACTGATTTGTAAGCTGAGCTGTTATCAGGAAAGGTATTTAAAGACTGGTTTGTACTTTGGGGTTATGATACATGTCCTGTTTCAATTGCAGAGCGCCTAAAAACGAAGGTCTAGCTTTAAAGAGGAAATTCCTTTTGGTCCATTGACCCGTGTAGACACAGATAGTGACTAAAACATCCTGAAAATGTTGCCTGAATCAGATCAGATTAAATGTTTCTAATGAGCACACAAACCATGATTTGTTATACTAACCTACTATTACTGCTGCTAGTTAATACTATCACTGGTATTAGTAGTACGGCTATTACAGCTGATGATAATAGTAACTGGGATTCATAACTCACTAGGAGATCATTTTGTACTGTATATTATTACAATTAGTCAATTAATCGATTAGTGGATCGACAGAATAACAACTATTTTTATAACTGGATAATGTTTTTAGTCATTTTAAAGCCAATATGCCAAAATGTCTCAAATGTGAAGATTTAATGCTTTTCTTTGTCATACATGATAGTAAACTGAACATTTTTGGGTTTTGGACTGTTGTTTGGACAAAATAAGACATTTAAAGATGTAACCACCACTAACTCTGAGAAATGACAGTATAATGACCATTTTCACACCATTTTCTGACATTTTAACAACAAAGTGACTAATCGATTAATGGAGAAGACACTTGGCAGATTAATCGATATGGAAAATAATCATTAGTTGCAGCCCTAATAATGACACTACAGTCCTGGTGTCAGTTGAATGAAAATTTATTTGTTGCTTATCATATTTTGCTACATGCAGGTTGTTCCACATACGGATAGGAAGTGACTTATCGGAGCAGTGATGTTTATCTGTTACTGCAGTGAAGAAATCAAGATGAGAAGCAAGATTCCTGGAGTTTTGTCATCATTATGTTGAACATATTATGTCAGGGGTCAGCAATTAGTTTCAACCATGAGCCAGTTTTTAAACGAGTTTTTATTGGGGGGCTGTTAACCGGTGCAGTGGTTAGTTCATTTAATAAAATAGATTTATAACACTGTTAAAGACTCTATCTGAGGAGGAAAAATGGCATCCGCACACCGTTTCTGTTCGTCTTCCAACCATCTGTGTTTGTGAAGAACAAATCTGTTATGGTAGCATAGGCTAAAGCTATTGAATTAAAATAGTGTTAGAATTCACACATTAAACTTCAATTTCTGGTAGGTGTATTAGACTTAATTTCAGCACCATGCATTGTAGGCTGTGGCGCAAATATAGTTTTAATGCCTCTCTTCGTGTGTGGGCAGTATTAGATGTAACAAGGATATATTACAATAATTGGGATTTACAGGAGCCTAGTGTTTATTTTGTTATCTACAGTAGATTGGTGAAACATTATGTAAAAGTTTTGATCTAAACTATGAAAGTCAAAACTTTCTTCAGTAGGCCAAATATTTTTTTCTACAGGGCCAGATTTGTTGTATGTTGTACAATTATACCACTTGAAATCAGAAAAAAACAATCTTAAAAAACCAGTTATACATGTATGTCCACTTGGAGGCAAATGTTACATGAGGGTCATTAGTGATTGTTCCTAAAATACAAGTCATTGGGTCTTGTTATCAGTAATGTTTCTAAAATTTTATATTGCATATAAATGGGACTGCATGTTGAGCTTTACTTTAAGATGAGCAGTCATTAAAGCAGGTTTTAGGTTTTGATAGAAAATAGACCCATTACATTTTTCTGCCATGCTATATTCTCCACTGCCTTTGTGACTATTTAACATGCTGCCAAGTAAAGCAGAGTTTTACCACAAATTGATAATCATAACTTCAGTCAGTTTTTTTTTTTTTTTTTTTTTTTTACAGCAATCTGTGTGAGGAGCTCCATCTGTTTCTTTTTAACATGAATTTCTGGTATTTTCACACATTGTATATTATTGAAGTTTGACCTAGAGATGAACACTAAGTATTTTTTCGCTGCTTAGCTTATTGTAATTGAAAATAAAGTCCTTTTTTATTCATATACAAACAATATTTTCAATCTTTAACTTGAAAGTTAACGCAGTTGTATTCCTCCGCCAAGCAGTCAAGTTGCAGTTTACATCCATGTCTGTCCAGACTATTTGTAGTGAAGACTTTGAAGGAATGTAATAAAAGGTATTAAGTGTATTTTTCTTGTATGTGTTCACATGCTTGGCCCATAAAGCTGTTTCTGATAGAACACCATGACAGTAGACGACGCTTCAGATATGGATGTTGCTGCCAAAAAGCTACACATTCTAAAATGTGGATGCTTCACACACACCGGCAGCACAGAAGATCTTTACAATCGACACAGTTTCAAGGTGGGCACCAAGATTAGTGTCACCATTTCAGTATCCAACCAAATGTGAAATATATAGTCACAATCTCCCCTTAGGTTCCTGAGTTATGGCGTTGAATAATGGCCAGAAAAGTGTTTTTCCACAGTGAAGTTGACCTGTGACCTTTTGGATATAAAATGTCATCACTTCATCATTTTATCCTATTTGTGTGAAACTTTGTCATAATTGGCTTATGAATTCCTGAGTTATGGCCAAAAACGTGTTTTGTGAGGTCACAGTGACCTTTGACCTTTGACCACCAAAATCGAATGCGTTCATCCCTGAGTTTAAGTGGATGTTTGTTTCTGTGTTCACGAGAATGGGATGGATGGACAACCCGAAAACATAATGCCTCCAGTCATTGCTGTCGCCAGCGTGGAGGCATGAAAACATCAGACAACATTATTAACTGTAAAATTTAGTTATTCTCTTCTTCTATCAATTTCTGTGGAATAATTTTTCCATCAGTGCTGGAGCTCATGAATGTGTTTTTTTCACCAGGGAAGAAACTTGAGAGAAAGGGTTACAACATTACACCATTTATTGCAGCCATGTTCAAAATGACTGTTATCAAGCTTTTTCTAAACCCATTAGGGGAAGAAGAAATCTGAAAAGTCCGTTCTTTCCCAGGTTGTGCTTAGCATTTACAAACAGTTAATATCTTAAGTGCCCACAACATTTAAATATAGAAACCGCTAAAGGAGGAGATGCCATTCACCGGTGGAAGACCGTGTTGAAGTAATTACAGTCATCAGTCACATTCCAATATTTATCACGTGGAGGAACACATTGTGTGTGTTTGGCAGGCTGTGTCGTGGTGAGTAGCAGACCTGAGTGGAGCTAATTCTGCCACTATGTGGGTGGCCATGTGTCAGTGTGAGGTGTTGTTACTGTTGTGTAGGTGCTGTGTGTGTTTGTGTTGGAGCAAGAGTTTCTGTCTTTTGTTCTAAACACATACCTACATGCTATACTTATGAAGACCCTCATAATGCATTCCCTAGGCCCTAAACCTAACCTTAAAGTATCATGCACATTTCCAGGTCTATATTTTTATTCTGGGGCTCTACTGGAATATCTTTGCATGATTTACAGTTCAAATAAACCTTATTTATCTTATGCTGGCTCTTTATGCAGCCCCTCAGTTCAGCCTCTTTCTGAAACAGGCTGTTTTACCTCCTGTCTCTTTAAGGCCCACCACCCAATGAGCCGGCTCTGCTCTGATTGGCCAGCTTCCTGCAGGCTTTCGTCGGTTCCGTAAACAAACATTAGAAGTAGGATTTCTCTTCTTTTTCTCGTTCTTTACTTGAAGTGGAAACTTCTCAAATACATCCGTACCTGTTAATCCAAAATATATAATGTAAATAATAATTTGTGGGCATGCACAAACAATCTGACATCATCACCTCAAGTTTTGAACCTTTGAATGTTTTTAATATAGACATCTGACATCATAACAGTGTAAAAATAACAGAAAATCGCAAAAAGCATGTTATGTCCCTTTTAAGATTATGAATATAATTAAAACCAAAGTGCTGCTTGGCACAAAGTTGTAAGTTGCTTTTTTCACACGTTTGCTTACGAGCTAACTACTTGCTTGCTTGCGAGCGTAAACATGAACGACACACACAATCAGACAGGTTATAAACAAATCATGGTGTTAGCCAAACTTAGCTTGAAGACAAAAGGAAGGCAAACAGTAAATTGGTGAGTACATTGTTATCATAACCTCTAGAAACAATTAGTCTCATCTAACTCCAACCTTACCCTGAACTTAATTCTAAATGTAACACTTAAACCAGGTTTTAACTCTCAAATAGTCCTTTGAAGAAGTACCAGCTAAAATGTCCTTGCGCTCAAAGTCCCCACAACACCAGAAGCACAGCACATGAACACACATACATACACATACTCACATTGTCATGTATGAGTACTCATCTGCAAATTGCTGCACTACAAGACTTGAGATGCTATTTCAGGATTGATGTGTTGTCTCGACAGCCTCAAGGCTCCCAGGCCAAACAATCACTATCTGTAGTCTATTTTACACAAACACACATTCACTCAATCTCTCTCTCACACACACGCACACACACTAAAAACATGTTTAACGTGTCTGCAGTGATATGAAAATATCCCTGCCAAGCCTCAGGCCCTTTATTACAGATACACAGATGGTTGTTTGTCAGACAAGATTCATGCTAGATTCACCAGATTGAGCTGTTGTGACCGTAACATACTACAGTTCACATTACAGCACCTACACACGTGTGTGTGTGTGTGTGTGTGTATGCATGCCATTATCTGGTTATGCTTAGTGTGTGATAATTCAGGTTGAACTCAGCTCGTATTTTGGTTAATGAAGCAGAGCGGAGTGTTTTGATGGCGACTCAAAGCTGGTTTCCAGGGTGATAACGTTGAAGACTTTGTTTCAAAAGGAAGAACAGCCTCAGATTCAGATTTATTTTCAAACTGCAGGTCAAATGAGGTCCAGCATTTTCATGCAAGAGATATTGTTGCTATTTGAATTCCTACTTACTCTGTTGTTAGTGTATAATCTAGTTTAGCTTATCAAGCTACTTAGCTTGATAAGTGTTTATGCATCATATGTAGGTATTTCAACATTAGTGTGCAGCTCACAGAATACCAAACATTCAGAATTATCTCTTTTTCTCCTTTTCAGATATCTTGTTGTACAATATGACGCCGTATCTGCAAGGATTGCTTCAGTATGTAGATTCTAAATTTATGTCTTCCTATGCCGTCAGCTGGGTGGGGAGTACATTGTGAGGGATGAATCATTTCTTTGCAGATGTGCCCAGAGGAAAAGAGCACTGCTGTACTGCTTTGATCAAAGCTGTGAGTCTGGGTAATGCAGCTCTTGTGGGTGTCTCTGTGGCAGAGAATAGGAGCAAAACATAAGGTGTTAGCTTGGCTTCTCATTGATCTGAACAAAGTTAACGGTCAGTTAGATGTTTTCTGCCATTTGTTTTAGAAATTTCATTTTTTGCTTGAGGTGTCTTGAGTTTGTATTTTCTGTCTTTCATACTGCCATAACAGTATTTGTTTGGCTTGTTTGTAGTTGCAAATTAAAAGGGACATATTCTACACATTCCCAGGTCTATATTTTAATCTGGGGCTCTACTGATTGGCCAGCTCTTGGAAGCTGCCTCTCGCCAGACTTCCGCTTGCTTTGGAGGTCAATAAACCAGACAACAAACTATTGTAGTAAGATTTCACTATATTTTCTCATTCTTTACTCAAAATATCAACTTCTCAAATACATCCGTACATATTCGAGCTGAAATATGATTCGAAATATGAGATTGGACGGTGTAAAGGGCAGCTTGAAGCATGGACTTTTGACTTGCAGGGAGCATTTCCACATACATTAACCTCAAGTTTTGGAACTTTTGTTTGAGTTTGAGTTTTTGTAATACTTTGATCAAAGCTCAGACTTAAACCTGCATTGCTGATGTTAAAATTTCATCAAAAACTTTAGTGAAATCTCAAGAGGATTGCTTGCAGTGCCAAACCTACTGAGAGCCACCACTCAACATTCAGCCTTTAGCAGCTTTTAGCTTGATGTTTTTGTTCTCTGGTTATGGTCTGCCACCCTGTATAAAAACTTCCAGCTGTTTCCAGTAAACAAGCTCAAGACAAGCTGAGTTGGACGCTACTTGCCCATTGTGAAATGGCAGAGAGCCCAAGTTAATGAGTGGCCAGTAAAGAAAGTCAAGAATCTAGCAAGCTAAAGATTACTTTAGTTAAAAGCCAGTGAATATTGGACTGAATTGGTCACTTGCCAGAAACATGCCCCAATGGGATGCTCATGTTGCTCTGTGTCTGCTAGATGTGTTTTGGTTTGGAGTTTTCCTGCCTCCTAGTGGTTAGAAATAACCTAATGCTGCTTTAAAATATTTTCATAGTAGTATGGGACAATAAAATGTTGGCTTTACATAAGCCCTTTGACACTACAATGCTACACATTTTATTATTGAAAAAACATCACCCACACTCCCTGCCAATAACCATTGTCCTGTTCTGACATCCCTCTGAACAGTTTTTTGAGAAATAACTGCCAAAAGTGCAGAGGGAGAGATGCAAACTCTGCTGACAAGCTATATTTCCTGCAGCATCAATGTTAATGCCTTTAGGAAATGACAGTATTTTTGTTGATGTGGATAAATGTGCTTGACAAAGCTCTTTTTTACAGTGTTATTATTGTAATGATTGTGGATTTATTTGAATTGTATCAGCAAAAAAATGAATCGGTATTAAGAGTATTAAGAGATCTCTTTGTTATTACAGATGTCTACTCTTGAGTCAATGAGTGATTACATTTCAGAGCTGTAAGGCAGAGATAGGCCAAACAAATTTAAATTTAAATTTTGTGTTTTCCATTACTCAACAAGTTATAAAGTTCATGTCTATACAGATAATTATGAATAATGCCACAAAATGTTTATAATTATTTAACTTGTCAAGGGTTTAAAATCACAATAGGCTCCAAGACAAGGATAAGCCTGGCAATTTTCTATATTTTTCTTGAAAAGACCAACACCAAAAATGTGTTCTTGTGTGATCTTTCAATACTTCCTGACTTCCCTACCCATGTGGCACTCACCCTCTAAAAACATTAGTTCCTACTGCATAACTAAATCTCTAAAAATGAGTCACAAACATATAATTTCATTCTTTAAAATGCTCAGTAATTTCCTAAGACAGCTGTGCACTGTAGTTTCTAGCAAATGTTATCAGCAGGACAGTGTGTGTAGGACCAGCTCAAAATTAAGTACAGTGTGTGTGTTCATCGTAATGAAGGAGCATGTCAGCCAGTACAACAGTGTGACTCACTGATGTGTTTCTAATAGTTTTTGAACAACAATGGAGCTGTATGGCACAGAGATATAAGCCATATCGTGTTTAAAAAAATGCAAGGGGCCGTGCCGATGGGGGCATGTTGTTTCAGGTACTGTTGAGAGAATGAAATACGAGCCAGGAAGTCCGGGTTGAGGGGACAGATCCATGAGTTTGATGGCTTATTCGGCGGCAAAACCCTGCACAGTGGTTTATAATATATAGACAGTGTGAGTCCCGAAACCGGGGGGAGTCGCACATGAATGAACTGTCAATCAGAGTTGTCAATTAACACCCACACGGCAGACATCAAAGCCTACATCAAAGTCTTCAAATCTTATTAACTGAGCAATATTTTCCAAAATGACCACAAGTACACTCATTAGAGGGCCAGAATTTAGTGATTGAGACCATAATGACTCGTTGAAAAAATAATTGACTTAGTATTTCTAGGGAGAAATTGAGGCTTTTTGAATGGGAGTCAGTTGGGGTCAGGAATTTTTTGGAGCCAGCATCTAGCGGACATCCTTTTAAAGAGGTTAATGCTTTAAAGTATTAGAGTAACACACCATTCCTGAAGAAGAAACACCACTGTCATGGGGGACATGATTATCCATATTGACAAAACCCAAGCGGCTGACTTCCTCTCACTTCTGTTCTCATTTGACCTCAAACAGGTCTCCACCCCTCCCACACACAAAGTGGGCAGTACTGTTGATCTGATTGTGACTTGGAACTGCTCTACAACAAGTCTGACTGTCACCCACCTACATCTATCAGACCACTTTTTTATTCAATTCACGGTTTCCTTACTGAAACATCCTCATGTTTGACCTCAAATGGTCTCGTTCTGCTGAAACATCCGGTCCCTCACATCGACTCATCTTTCCAATGAGGTCTTGGCTACCATGTCTCCTCATAATGAATTCTCCTCACTCCTTCTCAATGAGGCTAGCCTCCTCTCTTAACAATCTCTGTCCTCTTAACATCCAAATCCTCCTCTCCACACTCACTGAGCTTGTTATCTCAGGATCTGTACTCCGCTGGTTCATGTCGTACCTCTCAGGGGGATATTTTAGAGTATCTTGGAGGGGAGGAGTCTCTAAACAGCACAGCTTATCCACAGGATTTCCTCAAGGGTCAGTGCTCAGTCCCCTTCTCTTCTCAATATACATCACCTCACTTGGTGCAATAATCAGCTCCCATGGTTTCTCATACCATAACTATGCTGATGATACCCAGCTCATCCTATCATTTTCACTGGAAGACCTCACAGTCTCGGCACGGATCTCGTCGCCTTGACGATGTCTCGGCATGGATGAAGGAATGCCACCTTCAGCTTAACCACTCTAAGAGTTCCTTGTCCTCCCAGCCAGTCCCTCTATACGACAATATATCAATATCCAGCTATCAATCATAATATCATGCATTGACTACTGCAACTCCTTACTGGCAAGTCTCCCCACATGCACATTCAAACAGATGATTCAGGATGTGGCAGTGTGTCTGGTCTTCAACCAACCCAAAACAGCACGTCACTCCGCTGTTAATATCTCTTCACTGGCTCCCAGTTGCTGCCCCAGTCAAATTCAAAACCTTGATGCTCACTTACAAAACAGCAACTGAAACGTCTCCCACCTACCTGAACTCCCTCATTCAAGTGTACGCTCCGTCCCACTCACTACGCTTTGCCAATGAAAGGTGCCTGGTACTACCACCACAACAGGGCGCTAAGTCGCTAGCTAGACTCTTCTGTTCTGTAGTTCCTTGGTGGTGGAATGAGTTACCAAACTCCATTCGATCCGCAGAGTCCCTCTCAATCTTTAAGAAAAATTGAAAGACCCAGCTCTTTCATGGACACCTCTGCACCTGATGGACTTGCAAAATTAAAAAAAAAAAAAAAATATGTCTCTTCTATGCCTCTATGCATTGCCTGTTGGCACCTACGTTCTATTGGACCTGAACTTAGCCTTATGGCACTTACTCAAGTTGTTCTCTCCTGACTAGATCCTTGCTTGTGTTGTATTAACTCTCATGTGTGTGTTGCTTTGGATAAAAGCGTCAAATGAAATTGTAACATTGTAACATTGTAATACCCAAACAACAAATTCTCATTGATACCTACATCCTGCTATGCTATTTAGCGTTTTAATACGGACAAATATCTAGGAAACAAATTGACAGGAATGCATATTAAATTTAGTGGTCAGGGGAGCATCTTGTTCAGTAATAGAGGGGTTGTTTTCATTCATTAAAACAAGTGCGGTAACACTGCTGCCAAACTTTGTTGTTCCATCATCTTTCATTTGGCCCAGTTTGCTGCAGCCTCATGCTTCCAACGACGAAAAATTCACTGTGAGCCCAGAGTCTGTGGTCTCACAGGTCGGGTATTAGCAGCACTGTTATGACATGAGAGGCTGCATGCAAGGCCCTCAGTTTATTATCCAGCACTATCCATCATGTTAGGCCTGCATTGTAGTTTAGCTGCAAAGGCTAAACTGCCTGGAGGGGTCAACAGTAAAAGTCTCCACTCTGCTGACTGAACAGAGGATGAGACTTTATGTACAGGCCAGTATGTTTGTGAGAGAGATAAAGAGAGGGCTGGATAAAAACTAACGCAGGCAGATTGTTCCCTGGTTGGCTGTGGTCAACATAAATCACCAGCTCTCCCGATGGAAGGGGCCAAGACCATGAGTGGGGATCAATTTTCAGACAGCAGTATTCACTTCATCCTCATGGGGAACTCTCAAGGGTTCATAAGAAAAAATGCCTTATGTGAATGATGCAGTAATAGAGTTCTTTGTCTCTTGAAGACTGAAGTTGGTCATGATGTGTGTGATATGTCTAGTGCTAAAACGATAAGTTGATCATGCTATTAGTTGAACATACAACCATTTTGATAATCCAATAATCTGGTCATTTATCAAGCAAAATGCAGATTCTCAAATTCTTTTCCTTGTTTTATATCATTAGAAAGGAAATATATTTGGATTTCACAGTGTTGGTTGGATAAAATTTAAAGGGACATATGCACATTTCCAGGTCTATATTTTTAATCTTGGGCTGTACTGGAACAGTTTCCAAGGACGACTTCCCAGATAGTTCTATGTAACAAACCATCTGGCGCGTCAGGTTACTGCAAGCTGCCCCTCGGCAGACTTCCGCCAGCTCTAAAGGCTACGAAAACAAACAGTATTGTCCGATTTCACTTTTTTTTCCAGTTCTTTACTCAAAATAAGAACTTCTCAACTACATCTCAACTAAATACATGTTCGAGCCCGAATCCGATCTGAAATTTGCAAGTGGACAACATGAACAACCTTAGCAACAGAGGCTATGGAACAATCTGACATCAGTTTAATGGGGAAGTAGAGGTAACTTTACAAGCGGAGCATTCAGAGCAGGGCAAAGCATGATATGTCCCCTTTAAAGATGTCACCTACATCCTACAGACATTTAGAAAGCCTGCTGATAAATGGCAGTATTACATAAGAAAAGAAGTAACAGGTAGTGTGCCACATAAAGGGGAGATCAAAGTGAACTGTTGCTGTTCTCTGGAATCCCAGATGCATAAAAAAAGTCCACACCTATTAAAAACAACACCTGTGAGATACTGGACAGGTGACACCTTGTGATGTCTTCAATCATCACATACAACCATGATGTGGCAATAGGAAGGAGCAACAGCAGGATATGTGCTGAGGGCAATGCTGCTCAGGGATTTTTCCAAAGGCCTGATCAATACTGTAGCTTCTGTAATCCTGCATGGAACGGCAAACATTGATTGTTAACAAGGGGAATCTCAGGGAAAAGAGGGCGATGCAGGGCCAGAACACAGGCAAAGAAAAAGCTGTTACCTCAGGCCACTCTACACAAACATGGAAAGGTCAGCTAAAGCCACCCAGTGCCACTCTGGCCTGTGTTGAACTGTAGAACTAGAACAAAGTGTTAAATGGAGCAGACAGGACAGTTTTTGAATGTCATATAGAATCCTCTCTGGCCACAGGAAATGAAATGTGCCCACCTCTGTGTGTCTGAGGTTATACTGTATGTGTCTAGCTGGCTTTGAATCTCCAAGCCAGCTATGAGCGAGGCAGAGATTCAATTATGCCGTGATTGAATGTGATTCATTAATCCCAAAGGGGAAAATGTGGGGTTTAATTTTCACGCCTCGGGCTGTGGGCTCTGCTCAAGATGACCACACTAATCGCTACCTTGAGTAATTTGGAACTGAGCTGCTGGCTTGATGTTGGTGAAAGCAGGTGTTAATGTGCAAGGAGGGGTAATTTTAGCAGTCTTGCGTGGAGAACTGGTAAATAATATCCTGCAGGCTTCGTTGCATGAAGGGTGAGAAATTTAAGGGTGTTTTGTGTTTTTATGGTAGCTCTCTTTTGCCTCATCTCATAGCCCCCTCCTCGCTTTCTTTATCTCTCCCACATCCTGAAAAGTTTGTGCAACAGGAATATAAAAAAACTTTTACCAGTAAACAAGCTGCGATAATGAGAGCATAAAGCAAAATGATGATAACATTAACGGTGCTTCTTCTATTTCTCTTTCCCCCTTATTTCTCTCTGGCCCATTACTTTCTTAACTTCTCCCTTTCTGTGTCTGCTTTTTCCTCCCTCCGATGCAGGTACTTTGTATTAGATCCAGAGTTGGGACAGCTGCAGTACTTTGTCAACGAGCAGGGGAAAAGCCAGAAGCCCCGTGGGTCCCTTCCCTTGATCGGTGCCTCAGTAACCCCGAGCGAAGAGGCTCCGCACATGTTCATTGTAAACTCTGTCAATGGAGAGCTGTACAAACTCAGAGGTATGACTTCACGCTGGCCCTGGCTGCCCGTATATGGCAAACTGCAAACACTGAGTGGAGAGTGTGTGTTTTATTTTGGAGTCAGTTGTTACATGCTGGGGTGTTGTGAATGACTTTTTTTGCCCAATTTTTGTGAATGCAATGGACAGCTTGTTAGTGAAAGCACTTACTCTCTTACTCTTAAAGCTGCTTGTCATGTCACACTTTCTTTAATGCTCAGAGCATGGCTCACTCACATTTAATACAGACATACAAGCCCCCACGTTGTTGTGGCAATTTACGTCTTGCACTTGACTTCAATGAGGAAAGAAACAATTTCTCAATAAAGTATTTCACACTTTATTTAATTAATACATGGCTCACTCACACTCGATACAGACATATAGGCTGCTACAGAAGAGTGAACCCCGAAGAGTGGGTTAAATGCTCCTTTATTTCTTTCACACCAACCTCTAGGAGTTGTTGTGACTACTCTATGCGTGGTTGTACCCATACAGACATGGTCAGATATGCTTCAGCATAAACAGGTGTTCTTTGTTTCTCTTTCACACAGGAACATGCTGTTCAGGCGCACAAAAATGGTTTCTATGACTGTCACTAAGCATTTTTAACCTTTCAGAAGTTCACACAAGCATTTATACATATTCATACAATAATTTCCCTTCCATTTCCCATCTTTTGTTTAAAATTATTGTAGGCTGCGTTCATAATGCAAGTAAAACACGTCAGATGACGTGTGCTGCAGCGAAATCAATGGGATGCATGTTCAAGCGGCATGATTAGGTCAAATCACCCAAGCTATCCGATACAAATATCACAACAATATAAAAATGACCGTCACCGGATTTGATGGCAAGTTAAACTCTGACGATGTGTTAGATGTCTTTGTAACCAAGGGTGTCTGGTGTCGTTGCAAAGCACTGAGGTGCTCATCAATCCTTCTGAGGTCAGAGTTCACCAGTTCACTTAACCTTTTGTTGGGAGAGTCATTATTTCTCCTGTCGAGCAGTGTAGCAAACGTTTAGGTTTTTAAACCTCAGTGGGAACAGACCATGTCTGCTTCTCCTCCTAGGTTATAGGTGGGTGTCTGTTGCACCTTATCAGCTACTTCTCTTCCTGGTCTGGTCTGGGTGACGCTGGTCTCTCACCCCATACTTCGTCTTCCAGCAGTGGCACCTTCCTGCAGTGGCTGGCGTGGATCCAGCAGCTTCATCCCACTACCGTGGCGGCTGCAGGTGTGGTCAGCAGAATCTGATGAGGTCCTGTCCACCTGGGTTTCCTCCAGTGTTTCCTCTTCAGATCCTTTACCACAATCCAGTCTCCATGTTGGAGATTGTGTAGAGGCCCCTTGGTTGGTTGCGGAAGTGCTGCTTTCACCTGTGTGTGGACAGAGCTCAACATTTTGTTTAGTTGCACACAGTAATTAAGCATCACATCTTCCATTAGTTCTGAGCTCAAAGCTTTATGCTGTGAGAAAAAACTTCAACCCATTATTGAGAAAATGTCAACCATTACAATATTTCTTCCCATTGCATGGTGTTAGTTCAATGAAATCCATCTGCAAGTGATCAAACAGTTGGTCAGGGGCTGAATGACTGGAGGCTTCATGTCCTCATATTACATTGTGAGCAAAAAATATATACATATATATTTTTTATTTTAGTAATTTGTGAAGCCTCTAGTGAACCAGTGTTTGTTTTCTGTATCCACCATCCCCCTTTTGACAAATGGTCCTTCCCATGTGCCAATCTAGCATAGAAGGGAAACAAACATTTAGGCAAGCATGGACGTAATGTCACTTGAAAAAAAGTGAAATCAGGCTATCAGAAGAGAAAAGAAAGAAAACGATCAGAGGGAAAGCAGCAGTTGTGGCTAGGCATTATAATAGTTAGCTTCTTGATAAATGAAGAAGCATTTCAGTTTGAGAAACAGCTACAGAGAGCGAATCATGATCAGCATTCTCATGTTACTGAGGATGTTAAACAAGGTGAGCTCTTAAAGTGGCTATTTTTAGTTAGTTATTTTAAACTGTCATTTGCAGCAGTGTACACTGACAAGAGATTTGCAACACTAACATCAAGTCTGTTGTATAAATATTACAGTATACAATATTATATAAATTTCAAAATGGTTGAAATGTACAGTGGTTCTCAACAACTTTTGAAATATAATCAGTAGTGTCAAAACACTACCTACAGGTAAACTCAGACCCTCCGGTCGTACCTTTTTGAGTCACATGTCTGGGGGGTGGTCTGCCTCTGCCTCTGTCAGTTTCCTTGTGGACAGTCTCTATCCCAATGATCTAGGTTTCCACAATTCCAGCAGCCTTCTTCGTTTCTGCCATGAGGCCTCTTGAGGGTGCGTGTCCTTGGCCCCTGGAAGATCCGCCTCACCCTTGATCTCTGTCCCCTCCCTGCTGCGGCGTTTGGATGGCCTGTAATTGTGCTATTTGGAGTCTCAGTTAATTTTCTTTGTTCTGAGTGGATCTTGCTGCTGCTGATGTCTGGATTTTTCCAGCATGGATAGCACAGTCTTGTATTGTTTGATGATTTGGTGCAGGATAATGACATATTCCTGGTCCCCTTGACTGCATATGTCAGGGAGTTTGCTTGCCACAGAGGCAATTTCTTCGCATGTCCAAGGGTGGTAGACATATATTATTTCTACACTGTCTTCTCTGGGTTTGGGGACCTCTATCATTTCTCCTTTTTCTCTGCTTCTAGTTTGGAGGGGGACTGTAGATTGTGCCTGTTTTTGCTTAGTTAGACAGAGTTTCTTGGGCTGAGTCTGTAGAATATGAAGAAGGTGGCAATGAGGGCTGAAGAACTGGCTGAAGACTCTCCCATCGCTATCAGGTCCAGGTCATCTTGAACCCTGTAACACTGGCCAGGACATGTGTCTGGTTGGCTTGCGTCTGGTTGTAATGACTGCTCTGGAAGCGGACTGGATTCTGGTGTTGACGGATGGTTGGCATCAAGAGCAGGTCCATGTCTTTCTGGGGAGAAAACTGGGGACATTGATTAGTCTAAGTTTAATCCACAACTGTAACTGCCTAGAAGTCTCTGGTCCATGGTTATCACTCATTATTTTCGCACATCCTGATAACTTCTGTAATTTGACCTTTACCCATTTTAACGTGCACGACCCAAGTTCTTAAACACTCAATCAGACATTCACTTGACATTATTCATTCGTAACTTTGTCAAGGGGTCGTCACCCCCAGTAGAATGTCTTTACCTTTCAGACATCTTTCGTGGCCTTCAATACTATATCCTCAATTAATTTCAGATGCCGTGTCATTCAAACCATTATGTATAATTCTCACAGGCAGTCTCTTCTCGCCCCAGGAGTCATTTACGAACTTTTCTCAGGGGAGGTAGACTTTCTGGGTCTTAGGTGACTTTAGTCCCTTCACCAACTGTGCGCAGATTCAACCTATTTGGAAATAGATGAAGGAAGGAATGAGATTGACATCCTGGATGAGCCCCGACATTGTTGTGGCAATTTACCTCTTGCACTTGACTTCAATGAGGAAAGAAATGATTTCTCAATACAGTATTTCACACTTTCTTTAATTAATACATGGCTCACTCACACTTGATACAGACATACAAGCTGCTGCAGATGAGTGAGCCCCGAAGAGTGGGGTGAATACACCTTTATCTCTTTCACACCAACCTCTAGGAGTTGTTGTGACTACTCTGTGTGGTTATACCCATACAGACATCAGCGTGAACAGATGTTCTTTGTTTCTCTTTCACACAGGAACATACTGTTCAGACACACAAACATGGTTTCTATGACTGTCACTTTCAGAAGTTCACACAAGCATTTATACATATTCATACAATAATTTCCCCCACATGTTCTAATCAATATTTATATATTACCAATGAATCTAAAAACTATGTGTACTGTGAAACAAGTGGCTCATAGTGAGCTCATTGTTTTACAACCCGAAAATTTACTGTTACCTCTGACAAATCCACTGTATGCTACCTGCCCAGCACCAAACAGCAGACAGATAAAGTTAGCGACTAGCTTGAGAACATGGTGGAGCAATCAGCAGCTAAAGAGCCAGATATTTCCCCCAGGAGTTAGTGGAGACCAAACCCTAAGGTAAAAGGAGAGTGAATAATGAACTTACTTAAGTCAGGTGGACTGAAATGTGACTCCAAATCAATGCTAATGTTGCTCCGTGTCTCCTTGGTGTGTAAATAGGCAATTTTGCTAATGCCATATTAACTTTATATGGTGATATGTCAGTTTGGTGTTTACTGCTTGTTACACGGCTCCTAAGTAGCCAAAAACAATTATTGAGGGTGCAAAAGTTTTACAAGTTGCACTGAATCTTTCATTGCATTATATGTAATTATTTTTCTATTCTGGCATTGACCAGATGGTTGCCTTCAGAATTGAACTTTGCCTCTTTTAAAATTTGATATTGAATATTCACACTGGCGGGAAAAAAACCTTAAAACCTAACTTGTTAAAGTGATTTCTTTTACATAAATTTGTGCTAAAACAATTAGTCAACCAATGAGCTGATCAACACGAAAGTAATAAAGAACTCTGAAAGATTGATTATTTAAATCTGCAGTGCGGAACTTTTACATGTACATGAACATGCCATACAAGCCCTTGCCAGGAGGGGTCACACAATGCTGATTAAGCCTATCAACACCAGATAAATCTCTCTGTATTTCACAGTATACCAGAGTTTTTTAATCTGGTGTCGGGTTTGACATTCCCGCACTGGCCTGGATGAATGCATACTGAGACTAGAGACTTCCGCTGGCCGAGCCGGCTAACTTTATATAAGCTCTCTGCCAACTTGAATAGGGATAAAATAATTTAATTTTTGGCTGTTCTAGACTTTCAAAATGTTATTGGACCGAATAGATCAAATTCTGATAGTGAAACAAGTCATTTCACGGGGGTTGTGTGATGCTCAAAACAATTTATCCACTGTTTTACAGCCACAACAGTAGCGACGGAGTAGGCTATGGAGTAGGCTACGGCGGAGCCTACGACGTAAGCACGTGTCGACAGTGTTTTTGTAATTACTCTCACTGCCTGAAAGGGGGGACAAAAGTCCTGCACTCCAGCTTTAAGTCATTTATCAAGCAAAATTCCAAACAAACACTGGTTCCCAGAGCTTTCCATACACACCGACTACTCATTTAAGTCCAGCCGGCTACTTAATTGTATTAATGTTTGATTCTAATAAAAAAGTTTGGATTAAGTTGCAATTTCGCTAGGTGTGTATATTTACGACCACTAGCCTCCGCTTCCAAACATCATGATGATACAGAAACGTGCCTATCTGTCTGTATCAGTCCAGCTCCGACATGTGCTATATGAATGTGTGTGCGCTCAGCTGAGAGGATGTGCCCTACCGAATAGAGAGCAGAGAGTCGTCTTCAGTGTTTGACAAATATTAGCAAAATAATTGATGACAAAACACATTAAGAATTGCATTGATTGCACAGACAGGGGATATCCTGATTAGACAGGCTACTTCGGAAAACACCGGAAAACACCGGTTGCAGCAACTTTTGTGCAGTAAGTATTTAAAAGTCCACTGTAAGCACTGCATTTTCCATATACAATATAACAAATAAATGAATAATCTTCCAGGGGTGCATGCCCCCGGACCTCCCTACCTGGCTACTTTTTCCCACTGGCTGGCTACTTCATATCCTTGTGGAAAGCCCTGGGTTCCAGCTTCTCAATTGTTAGGATTTACTGCCTTTTGACTATTTTATATCGCTGTAAATTTAACATCTTTTGATCTTGGACTGTTGGTCAGACAAAATAATCTATTTAAAGATGTCACCTTAGGCTGTGTGAAACTGTAATGGCCATATATTTGTTTGCCATTTATAGCTTTACTATTCTTTATCTTTATTGCCCAAGGAATTTGAAAAACCTTCCACACACATTATGTACAGTTTGGTAAAAACAATGTATACATTCTGTTCTTGTTCTCTGAAGACTGGGTAAGCAAATCTATACCAAAGTGAAATATCTCTTTAAGACCCAATACCAGACAAAGAGCCTGTCGCTGGTCACTGTGCTGAAGGCCTTGGCTTTCAGTGACCTGTATCTACTGAAGCAAAAGAGACTCCTTTTTACTGTTGCTCCACTTGAGCCGCTGGAATGCCCCCTTACACTCTCAAGGGGGGGGTATCAGAATAACTTGGCCTATATTCCCTGAATAACTCGGTGATCCGTGTGTATTGAGCTAAGAGGAAACAATGATCCCACTGAGAAGTTGGGCAGTGTAGCTCACAGGCAGAGGTATTTCCTTTTCCAACGCTTCACTGAGATTCAAGAATTATCAAGAAAGTCACTGAGAGAGAAAAGCCATCTTTAAATACAGCTCAGCCAAACATACCCAAGGCCTGTTTTGAGGTTTGATGAGTGCCAAAACACCCCGTTAACCCCTAAAAACCCACCACCAACAAAAAACCTATACAAACAACAAATATTCTTACTATGAAAATGCAGTGAAATAGCAACATTTGTTGTCTAAAACTTCAATTTGCTCAACCAGCAAGGAGCAAAGTAGCTCACATGTGCGTCCTCGACATTTAGTGATTAGCCGGTATGCTCAGATCTGGTATTGGTTACCATGGGAACCCCTGAAAGCCTACCTTGTGGTGGGAAAAAAAGAGTAACTTCAAGGTTTAATCAGGAGTCATTTTCCAGTTTTCCAGGCTTAGCTTGTAAGGTGTAAGCCGTCCCTGTGTCCAAAGCTTTAAATGCCACCTTTATTCTCAGGTTGATACCTTTTCACAAGAGGATTTTGAGAAGGTTTCCTTATTGCTCACTGTTGTAAGAAGACACCGAATACACAGATTCTGTATGCAGAGGCTCCCTTGAGGTGTTTTCTGTGCAACAATTGATCACAACTCAACATCTCTCTAAGAATGCAAGAACGTGTACTTTCATCCGTGAAGGGATTCACGTGTGACATCTAACAGCCTTAGGGTTTGTCTGGCTCTGAATCGAAGAAGCACAGGCAAATTAGCTAAAGTAGAGGAATATAAAGGGAGCATTTCATTATTGGATATGGAGACCGCAGGGTCTTGTGTTTTGTTGCTGAGCAAAGGTGAACTGCCGCGGGAATTTAATCATGTGTGAATGCTCAGATGGCAAATTAAGCTATTTATCATATGATGTGTCTATGTGACAGTTAGCCAATGAAGGGGTCAAGTTGTTTCCAGCAGAGCTTTCAGACTGGCTGATTAGGATGCCTGACACAATCTTCACTGTGCATCTGAATAATTAAATCACAGTATTTAAGGAATATTTGAGGTGTTGTGATGTAGAAATCTGTTCTCATGATTGATTATTATAAACCTGCCAAAATATAACAATATGTTTAAAATATGTCCAGTTTCTGCAACAGCAAACTATTTGTATGGTTTCCTGAAATGAGCCCTGTCAGCTGTGGACTTGACATTTTCGACTTATGTGATTATCCAGAGAGTTTTCACTCAGTGAGCAGCTGGGGGTTTATTGTCTTGCCTGTTTGTGTGCAGATACACATTCATTTTCTATGGTTTAGAGTTTAACTTGATCTCAGAAGTCAACAATGTTTGTGTCAGAAAGCTACTGTAATTAAAGGAGTAGTTTGACATTTTTTTCTCTTTTGGTATCAATCTTCTCATCTGGTTTGTATGCTAAATATGGAGCAAGAGACAGTTATCTTAGCTTGGCATAAAGATTGAAAGCAGAGCAAAACAGCTAGCCTGTCCAAACTTCTCTGTAACAAACAAGATGTAATGTGTTGCTTATTAAAATTTAAAGGTGCTGGTAGACATATTTTTGAACTTTGAAGCTTTCAACAAAGTCTTCATTCAGCAAATGAAGCTAGTCTCTAAGTGTGCAACCTCAAGTCATGTAATAACAAGTTGTTGTGTAGAGAGCTGACATCACTAGCAGGCTAGCCTCTGTTTCACTCGCTTCTGTAATTCAAAGCACTTTGTCATTCAGAATTTCTTTCATCTGTCTTTCTGAAACAACTGATGTTCCTGGGGTTTACTTTCTGTATTCTAAGACAAAATTACTTGGTGAGCACACAAAAAAACTACAGCTTCCATGAAAATTTACAAGCACAGCAGCTCAGGTACTTATGTCATCGTTGTCCATTCACATAACATCCCCCAACGCTCTCTTATAAAGTCATTTTTCCAACTCTTTACCTGTAATCTCAGCTGTCTAAAACGTATACAGTGTTCGGTCCTCTCTGTTATTACAGACATGTCTTAACTAGCTGTGAAACCTCGACTCGCCAATGGGCTCGCCTCTTTTGTCGATGTACCAGGACAGACCCTGTACGCATCAAACCCGGAAAAGAATCAGCACTTAAGAATCGTTTGTTCATTTTTGCCAGCACTGCTGTGATGGTCTTACAGGAAAGGATGTTCATTTAAGACCACAGAAATATTGATTAAATAACAAATATTAGATAGGTTTTAAGGTTATGTTAGTGAGATTTTTTAGTTTTGCATTTCCGGTTTCACTTCAACTGTCCATAAGATTATAAACCTGTCTTGATTCCTTGAACACTGCATGACATTTAAGTCATGTTGCACTACTGCAAATGTGAGGTTCAGCAGTCACAGCAGCTATTAAAAGGCGATTAAAGTTAAACCTAGAATTACAACAAATTTTCTCTTAGCATGAGTGTTACTGTTTTATTAAGAGTAATCACAGGGATCAAACTTCATTATGTCGTTTTGATTAGAAAACGCAGGTTGCTGTAATTGCAAGGCCACTCTTCCACCCTTTCTGGTTCTTGTCAGTCTGTCCATTTTCTTGAAATATGCGGTTAAAATGCCCTGCTCATAATATCTCCCAGCACTTTAATCAAATCTATCTGCTGGTCCAAGCATTAATCCTGAGACTCACCATTATCATAGCCAATAACATCTTTCACAATGCTGTAATTAAAATGGGTGTAATTAGTCGATGATGGTGGTGCTATGATTGACTCGGAAGGAGCTCTCTCTCCCTCTCGCTTTCATTCAGTAGTATTTGGATACCATTCAGCCGTCTCTTTGGGATGGATATTGACATTTAAATAGGACACACAGACCTGGACGAGTGTCTATTGTTGCTAATTTTAAACAGGCAGACGGACCAGCTTGTTGCTCCCATTTGATTGTTAGGCTCCTCATTTCCAGTACAAACCTAGTGCATTCATCAAATGATTAGAAATGTCAGCATGTCACTTCCAAGTCTGCCGCTTTTGTGACACAAAACCAGCTTTTGAATTTTTCATCAGTTTCATAGTATTCTCCAGAAATGAAAACAGCACGTCCTGGTCTTAGCTAAGTAGTGTGTATACTGCTTGCATCACCATATGAACAGGTGCATATTAGCATAGCCACACATGGAGGCTGCTCTTCTCAGTACAGACGACTAATTATCTTTAATCACAGATAGGCTTGTGCACATCACAGAGAAAAATGATTGATGATTTAGACACTTGCTCACTCTCCGGGTAAGTGGCCCTTTATGAGTGAGTGATTTCAGTGGCTGATGACAACAAGAAACAAGTGGGAAGAGGTATTTTTGCAGAAAGGCAGCTTGGCACAGGTGTTTCTGTATGAATATTATGTTCTCCCTCAGAGAGGCGAACAGCCACTCCCAGTAGGGAAGCATGTCTCGAATGCTGCACTTGTCAAGAGTTTCTGTGAACGTCTCATTTTCTCAGAGTTGCCTCTTCACTTAAAAGGGTCCTTTGTAGGTGTTCTCGTGACCGAGCCAGATGTCGACAGTGCAAATGATTGACAGGTGCAAATTGAATTCTCCATACGCTAGAATAACTTCTATCAGCATGTCAAACAACACTTAAAGAAAAAAAATCGTCAGAAGATTTTAAAGTACTACTTTCATTTTGGTGGTGATGCAATTTCTGGTTAATCTAATGAAGTCATCGATCCTCATTAACCAGTCACTAATGGGGACAGTGCTGCATTCATTTCCACATTTAAAGCTTTTCTGTGGATGAAAATCAGAAAAAATATACTGAATCTACCTAAATGAAAAACATCTGACAAGAGAGGATTAAAGGGTTCAGTATGCTTCAAACAAACCAGGTTGTATGCGAGGATATCAAATTCTTTGTTGGATCGTGTGTTTCGGAAAGTTACAAAAGCTGCTGTTAGATGACCTGACAAGCACTTCTTCACAAGTCATTTCGCTATTTTCGGTTTTGATTTAGTTTCATCCTATCATTAAAGCAGCTATAATCTTTTTTTTTCTTAATAGCAGTGGAACAAATGACCACTTTCATGTGAAAGGGGTTGATCGTAATGAGGTACTGTCATCAGGTGGACACAAACGCGACTCCAGTTGAATGCTAATGTTGCAACTATTTGCTCACAAGTTCACTATATTAACTAAAAATTGTGTTAATATGTCAAAGTGTTCACAGCTTGTTTCAAATGCCCCAGAGTAGCCAAATCTACAAGATGTAGAAGTTAGCAGTTTGTGAATAAATAAAATTGAACTTTTAGTTGAGTTATGCCTCTTTTCATTCTCATGTGCAGACTGTATGTGTGTTTTATTTTGTTTCGCTCTCTCCTGAGAGTGAAAAGATTTTGTTTCTTAGGGGAAATGTATGGGATCTCCTCAAACTTGTGATGGCTGTTCAGTTTGGACTTTGGTTGATTTCTCACTGAGCAGAAAACATCACAGGAGTCAAATGTAGTAGTTTGGATCTGAATGAAACCCGAGGTACCATTTAAGTGATGATCTGTAAATAAGTGTTAATTTGTTTTCCTAATTTTTACCCTTGCAGTCTCATGGGCCTAATGTGCACTTTCATGTGAGGGTCTATAAAAGCTTAGGGTGTCCCATTCCTATTTCTGTGTTCTGCGAGAGAGCTTTGAAGTGTTGCTATGAGCCCTTGATAGCCCCTCTGGTGAAAGCCTGTATGTGCACAAACTTCATAATGGTCTGTTACCCAAAACTATTTTTTAATTAACGATCATATTAAATGGGTCCAACCAGAATACAGGGAAAATCCTATTTAATAAAAGCATAAGAAAGGTGAAACTTGAACTAAGAATTCAATTACTCATGCATAAAAAAAGAAATTTCATTTTTCAGTTGCAGTTGAATTAGATGGATTAGATCCTCACAATCATCTTAACAGTTAGTTCTTCACAGTTCAGGTATAAATACGTAGCAATCCTGACGACTTACTGTAGGTGATTTGTATCCAAATATTACTCATTAATGTGCACTATCCCATTAATAAACCAATAAATAAAGTAAATTACTGAAATATGTATGGTATGAAACACATCATACAGCAGTCATTGGGTTTTACAGCTTTTGCATCACTGAATGCATCACTAGAAAGAAAAACTGAAAGTTTAAAACTTATAAACAACTATTTGAGCTTAGAAAAAGTTGAAGTAATGTATGCATGTATAGCTACAACTGAGGCCATAGTTAATGAGTTATATATGTATGCAGATAGACAATGTTTGCAATCTGTTGGTTCAAAGTAAAAATAGGAACTCAATATAGAGTAAAGAAAGAGGTTTGAAATGACCCAGAACTTGGGATGCCAATCGGGACAGTAATCACCTTACCGCTGTTCACACAGTGTGAGAAAATCAAGCACACCCTCAAAGCAAGCCCTACTCAGGTGTACTGATTACCTGCTACACACTTTCTCCTTTGTTACTGACTGAGATGGGGCTTTGTTCTGGTGTATTTTAGGTGGGTTTGTAATCTTTTAACTTTTGTTATCTTGTATGCTGTTTGTGCTCCAGCTGGGATTGACCTACAGCCAAAATTCAATGTTATCAGACCCTTCAAAGACATTGTTCTCTACTAATTAGTCAGTGAAATGGGATCAGTAGGATATTATTTTCCAGTCTGACCTGGAACGGGTCAGTACAAGCAGACAGTCAGCGTCTTTCAGTTGGAGGGCTTGTTGTGTTCGTCAGCAAATCCAGGCTTCAGTTGGCTACTGTATCTGTGTTTAGATAGCAGGGTGGATTGTCTTTGTTGCGAAGGGGAAAACCACAAGTATCAAGCTGCTTCCTGTGCTGCTGGCAAATTGTCCAAATGAATTGCTTCGTTTCTTGAATACTGAATTCTGAATTTAGCATAGACGGGAAAATGAAGAGGTTCAGGTACCAGCCTTCAGGACAACGTTCAGAAAGTAACAGGATCAAATGGCCTGACAGACAGTCGGCATGTTGAGTAATCATTTGGCACAGAATGAGATCACGGGGCATCCAGCAGGTCGCCTTCACTGATGCTTCACTCATATACAGCCCTGATTATCCTTTGGGATTAATAAAGTGTGTATCTATCTATATCTGTACGTCCACCCGCCCATCCATCCACTGATACAGACTTTTATTCCACCTGAAAACCTGCTTTGTAGTGAGTAGTTTGGTTGTCTGCTCATTTTACACAAGGGTTTACATTTAAAGGAGTAGTTTTTTGATGATTTTGGGCTGTTTTATTGGACAAAACATTTGATGAAGTCACGCTTTCTCTAGGATATTGTTATGGTAATTTTTCACTGTTATGTTTCATAGACCAAATAATTAATCGAAAAAATAATCAGCAGATAAATTGATAATGAAAATAATTGTTAGTTGCAGCTCTAAATATGTGTTGTTTTCAAACTTAAGTTTTTTGTACAGATTAAATGAAGGAGATATGTGTTAATTAGTGAGCTTTTGAGGTACTAGTGGGTGGATTTTGTTACCTGTGGACAGATCCAGGCTAGCTGTTTCCCACTGTTTCCAGTTTTTGTGCTAAGCTAAGCTAACCTACCCGGCTGCTGGCTTCATATTAAACAGACAGATATGAGAGTGATATAGATATTCTCAAGGGTATTTCCCAAAATGTCAAATTATTCCTTTAATGTGTGCATCCATCTATTGTTCTCAGTTGCTTCCTGCAAGTTTATGAGCTTCTTTTTGTGCCTTTTGAACCCATTTTCAATTTGGGACAACTGGAGTGGTCACGAAAAGCAACTTTAGTACCTACAACAGCTGTTGACTAGAGAGGCTGCCCAAAAAAACTACACTTGAAACCTCATACATCCACCTCCTGTACTAAATGCTGTATATATATATGTATGGGTTTGGGTCTCCGCATCCAATCGTGCCACTTTTCTTCTCAGCACACAAGGTCCGGGGTCAAAATACTTTTTTCATTGTGTCGGTTCAGACTAGTTGAACCTGTTGGAACTAAAAATATTTACAGGACGGTTAAGCACATATGAATTTTGTATTTGCAGCTTCCAATACCTGATATTTTGTTCATACCAGGGCTGCAGCTAGGATTTTAGAAATGCACCTGCCCCCCCCCCCCTTATCCATTTATAATTAGGACCAAATGCCAAAATGGATAGATAATTAATGGGAAACACTGTCCCATCTTTCCCAAAAGAGAGACTTCCCATCTATTAACAGCTTCTTGTTATACCATACAGAGGCTCTTGCTGTGGATTGGACCATGTTATTTAATAAATTAATTTTGATTATTTGGATTTTTCACATATTGTTTATTCAACTGTTAAATGGTAATTTCTGTAAATTAGTTTCTCTAAATTATCTCCCAAAGACTTCTCCACATTGCCAAGAGTAGAGTTCTGGGAGGAAAATATAGTGAATTCTTTATTTATTTTGTTAGCTCAGAAGTAGACAAATTTTAAATATATTGAGCATGAAAACATTGGAATCCCCAAAATACTAAATACCTACATTACTTGAGAAATGTAAACACCCCCCACATTGCCAAAACTCCCTGAAGAAGATGCAGAGGGCATGACTGCAGTGTCCTCAACGGTAGCTACAGCCCTGGTCCATATGCTATAAAACATCTTTTTCCCGAAAATGACAGTAATTTAGCTCTTTGCTCTTTTAACTTTATTACTTGTATGGTGGAAACTCTATTGAAAATGTGTTTTAGACAGTAATTTGACACTAAACTGGAAAATCATCTGCTTATAGAGTAAAATTTTTAAATAATTTGTGATTGTTGTTCCTCCAGCTGGTGTTGATTTCTTTGAACAAACCCTGGGCAATAATTTAAAAGTTAATCTCTGGAAATGGAAATCATTGTATGATAATAAAAATTGAATGGTGCCCATCAGTGGATGTGATACTTTATAGCAGATTCTTATAACTGCATATTGACCTGACTGTGAACTCATATAAGGATTTATTGTTAATTCTCAAAGTCTTGTGTGTACAGAAAGTAATTTAACTAATTTATTTTTGTTTTGTGTGTCTTTGCAGCCTCAGATGCCAAGGAGCAGCAGTTTTGGATCAGTCAGCTCCAAGCGTGTGCCAGACGTCACTCTGACAGCAGTGCCAAGGTAAAACACACTACACACACGGTAACAGTACGTTGTAAACATGACCCTTGTCCAAGCTCTTGGCCTGTGTTCCCCAGGAAGAGAAGTGAATACAAAGCTTTGACATTTCCCTGGAGATCCCTGTCCCGCCTGTGAGTAAATGTGACAGTTTCTCGTTTCAGTAAACTCAAGTTCATGAGTTTAACAATATGCCTGTCTGCACAGGAGCAGGTCCTCCAACAGGTGAAAATCACCGGTGCAGTCATGAAAACTTAACGCCTAAAGGAAGTTGTAACATGAGATTTACACATCAGTAAATTAAAAATAGGTTGTTCTTTTGCAGCTCCAGTTTACTTACTTACTTATAGCTAAATATTTACACCCAGTAACTTAAATTACTAAATAGTGTCAGTCAGGTTAGCATAATCAGATATTTCCATCTCATTCTAAGCTGCATGAATACTACTAACTCTGAAACACAATTTTCACATATAATTTAAACAAAAGTAAAACCAAATCCTTTACAAAGGATTGTCAGTAAGACTGTAAGTTCCTAATGACATAATGACAAGGTATAACACGAGATAACCCACACTGTGTAATGGATAATCCATATTGTCCTCCAAGATACAGGGATCAGTCAGATATAGTATTCAAACACGGGTGGTTCAGAGGCTTTAGATTTCAGCTCTACAGTCAATGTTTCTCTAACTGGGACAGAAACAAGCTTCATACTCCGTTAAAGATATCTTCTCTCCCACGCAGTCTATTTGTCACCTGTTCATGTGAAGCCATTTTATTCATTAATTCAATCCACTCTTTAAAAGTGGACATAGTGGAAAATTTCCAATGGCGTAAAATTACCTACAGCCAGTAACCATGGCTAAACGAAATGACAATCTGCCATGTTTTGACACTTTAATACAACTTGGTAATAATCCAAAGAGACGCAAAGTGGGGGATTTGCTCAAGTGCGTTCCTAACATCTTATTCAAGAAAGATAAAATCTCTTTCCACATACTTTCTGCTTTTTCACACCTCCTTACCACATCTCCAGCATGAGTCATTGTCCTTGAGTTTTAGTTTAACCAATTTACAGGGGGTCTAGTAACTTCTATTGATTATTTTATGAAGTATTAGCTTTTTTCCAAGCGTCATCTGGGATTCCTTGACCAGTATCTTTTTCAAAAACCCATTTTATACCCTGCCAACCGTGGCGACTGAGTGCCTCTAATACATTTGTAAAATTTTGATGCCCCAAACTGTATATGTTTCCTCTTTAGGAAGAGCTCCTGAATTCCAGTGATACCACCAAGTTTACATTTGTTATTAAAGTATACAGTGTCTAATTTGTAAGAATCTCCAGAAGTCTGAGGTAGGCAGATTATTTTTAGGATCCTCAAAAGATCCAACTCCTCTGTCCTCTACAAGGTCGTCAAGAATCTGTATGCCCGAGTTGACCCATCTTTCCCAAAAGACAGATTTCCCATCTATTAACAGCTTCTTGTTGTACCATACAGAGGCTCTTGCTGTAGCATATGGATTGTTATTTGATGTACCACCCTCCATGTTTCTCGAGTGAAGGCCAACACAGGGTTTTGAAACAGAACTGGTCTACCTTGTTGAGTCAAGAAGGCCTCCAGGGAGGAGGGGTGTGTCAATGCCTGTTCAGTTTTAACCCAGCAAGGGACCTTATCTACACACAAACGTTTTTAAGAATAGCAAGTACAACCCAATCCTGAGTTTTTAAGCTGCAGGAAGATTTATGACTCAAACGTTCTCTCCTGGCTTTTCTTCTTATTCTCATTGTCTCATCTTCTTGGTCCACTAAAATGACCTGTTTTCTCTATTAATTTTGGGGCAGATAAATCAACTTTCATCAGTGGGAAACAATTGGTTGAAATGGTGATGGTCTAAAGTTTCCAACTGTTTTCTTGCAACACAATATTTAAACATAGAAGCGACTACTGTGTGAACTCGGGGGGGATTTTTGTCTCAATACACCATATGTGTCATCATTTTCTTTCATTATTCAGAGGTTCTTTCATTTTCTGACTCCCCCACATTTTATACCCAAGCATCCCACTCAAAAAAAGAGGAATAAGTGAGAGATGCAAAAAAAAAGATATTAAAAAGAGAGGAAGAACGCATTTAAAACTGGGGAAAAAGGAGGAAAATAAGGGACAAAATACAAAAATCCATGACTGACAACCTTTGCAAACCCTGTGTGCTTCTTCTGTGTGAAGAGAAGAGCTCAGCTCCCTCGTGTCATCCTGAAACTTCACTTGCTCGTCTAATTCGAGAATATTTTTAGCTCTTCCATTGATGGAAGACTTAGCGATTTAGGAAAATATGGTAACACGCTCCTGCTGCTTTATTTGGGGGATGGGATTGCAGCTGAATGTCCCCGCCTTCGCTGTCCTCTTCATATCCTTTTAGGCTCATTTCTGAAAGATTACAGTGTTGGACGTAGTAGTAACTACCTTTATCCACAACCACTCTTTTTTTCTAAATATGTGATTCATGGATTAATATTTGGGCATGTGCATTTTTAAGGTTTAGCGTGGGCTTCAAAGGATTAGTCAGTGTATGTGTGTGTGCTGTCTGTATCTCTGTGGGGTGTATCCCCTTTCGCCTGATTCCAGTGGAGAATGAGGCTTGTTATAGAGCTCCTTCTGGAGCTCCACTGCAGGTTGTGACAGTGTGGAAATCAGCAGTGCATGAAGGAAAGAAATAATCCAAACGCTATTATTTCTTTAGCAAACTTTTGGTATTAAAGTTTGTAGATGGAAGTCTTTGCTGCAACTATGAACGAACAGGCTGAAGTTGTTGGGATGCTTGGAACAAGTTTCTAACTTCTGGCGTTTATTTGGTGGCTGGTAGCTTCTTTTGCAAAAATGTTTTTTTTCAGTGTTGCATCATATCTTTGCTCCAGAAACCTTGATGACGCCAATCGAAATCAAGATACTACAGCCTCTACACTTTATCCCGGTTTCTGATCAATCTCTATCTTTTGTGCAGTTGTGTCATCAACTCAAGTTACCTAATAGTCAGTAAAACCAAAAATATAAATAATGTAACGATGATCAACGTGCTAAAATAAAGGGAAAGTATGACTTTGCTCTCGTTTTCTTTTACTGGTGATCATTTTGTCATTTTACATTTTGTCATTTGGCGCTTTTATCCAAAGCAACTTACAAGTGAGGTTTTCACCCTGAACTACTCTGAGGTAGCTATACAGAAAGTCGCTGAGATGTTGAGACACACCTGCAAGCAGATCATCAGAAACCTGGATACTTTTGCAATTTACCGCGATAGGAATAACCAGGTTTCAAGATTAAAACCAGGATACTAATCTGTGTAACAATACAACACACACATTTGTCCCCTGTATAAATCTTTGTGAAATCATTTTGTTTTCATTGACATTGCCAGAGAAGTGTTAATTCAACTCTATTCTCAATTTAAGGCTGTAGTTACTGGTCTGTTGTATTTGTTTGCATTGCATACAAACTACTTTGGGTTGACATACAGTGATTGCAAAGGCCAGAGCATATGATTCACATCATTTTCACTCATCAAACCCTTCAGTGACGCCTCGTGTCCTGTACTGTATGGAAACATCAGCATCTGTTATGTTCCTCTATTTATTTATTCATGTGTTTCGTTTTTAATTAGTCACTGTCTGTCTGTATGTTTTGGTCTCAGGTGAGGAAGTTGAAGAGCTCAGATGAACACCTGAGTGTGGAAAAAGCAGGAGGAGGCCAGGAGGTGCTGGTAAGTCACCACGCATACAAAAACAGACGATTACTTAAGATACAGACTACACTTTGTCTCACCTTCAGACATCACCTTTAAACATCGGAAATAAAAAAGTCCACCGTCTGCCCTGTAGCGTTGATTTTCTTTTCCTGATGGCGGCTCTTAGCAAAAATACTACTTTCATGTGTCTTTTAAAACGATTAAATGCTACAGCCTCCTTGCCAGCTCGCTTATTCAACATGTAGCTCTTCACTTCAAACTGCTGCGCGGCTGGAGAGAGAGCGGAAAGTCCAATTACTCTGCTCAGCCGTGATGAGAAAAGCAATCAAAAGATGACAGAAAATTGGATAAGCAAGGAACGGCGGAAGGAGGAAGAAGGTCTAATTCTCTTTTTTTCTTCAGCCTTGCGGAGCTGAGCGGGCTTTTTGTTCCTGTTCGGTGACTGTGGGGCATTTCCACGGCAGCAGCTGTTATTACAGTACCCACTGCTGTGGTCTAATCCTTCCCTGGGCTGCACTGTCTGCCTCTCAGATCATTATCGCAGCTACTGTGGTGATGAGGGAGTCAGCGGTGGAGGCTTGGCTACATCTCTGATAACAGACCAATTTGACGGAAAAGGTGTAGCAGGATTTATTTATTACAAAAAAGGGCAAAGGGCCATTTTCCCAGTGAGCCTTTATAAGTAACTGAATAGAGACAGCCGACATATTTTATACTCTTTCTTCTATGCAGATACTGTAAATACAGCCGCCAAACTTGGCATATAGAGACTTATTTTGAAGTTGATGAGGTTTGTGTGGTATTTTCCCCCTCAGCATATATCTTGTCATCATGGTTGGTAGTGGATAGACATGGGGGTGGACAAAATTGCAGAAACACCTTTAAAATATTGTGCAGTTGTAAATGTGTTTCACAAACTGTAGCCATGCAGCTGAATCACAACCTTTTTAACACAGTAGAACATTATAAGCTTCACTATCTCACCTCAAGGTCCATTTAATAGCTGCTCCAGAGCTTCTGATCATATTACATGAGCTTCATCAGCAGGTGGAGTTAGCAGATGGACTCATCTCTCTGTTTATCCTCCCAACACAAATTAGCCTTGATACGAGTTGGAAAATGAATAAAAACTAAACAAACTAAACTTTATTTGTTCTGTTTTTCATTGTGCTTACTTACTAAATTACAAAAAGATGCAGACAGACCTCTCACTCTCAGCGCTCACTCAGATTTCATCTCCTGCTGTAGGAAGGTGATGACGGACTGTTACCTGCATACTGATGACCTACATGTAATTTGAAATCCATTTATTATTGTCAGAGGCATGACAGGGAGCGATGAGAAAGACTGCACCGAGTTCAAGGTAGTAACTACAAAAATAGCCTATTGTACCCTATAGAGTTATAATTCAGCTTTTTTTCCTCTTGTGACCTAGTAGCAAATGGGGGAACCTCTACCTTAAAGCGGCAATAATCGATATTTTCTATAATTACAAATTACCTTTTGGTTCACTCTCACCACTCTCATTGCAGCAGGCAGCTGTTTTCAGTGAAAAAGCTCCAAAACCCACTGTACACTACCTGCTGAGCACCAAGCGGCAAACAGACACAGTTAGCGACTAGCTGGTGAACATAGTGGAGCATTTAGCAGCTAATGAGCCAAATATTTCCCCCAGAAGTTGATAGAGAGCAAAAACACAGCTAAAAGAGAGTGAATATTGGACTTACATTCACCAGATGGACAGAAACTGTATTTGATCACATTTTGCTGGAATAATTTGGTTAATCTTCCATATTGTTTTACTCTATGCTGGTAAGATTTTCATCACCAACAACTGCTCTGTTGATAATTTGGTCGAACTAAAAAGTACATCATCACATCAAAGCCAGAATGATTTTATCCACTGTGCACAAGAAAAATTCAGTCTACATTTACAGTTGACAGCGTACTGCACTATATACCGACAGTCTACTGGAGCGCTGTGAAAGAAAGCTTCCTCGTTCAATAAAACAGTAACTCCTAAATTAACGAGTAGACATCTCTCTGGCCGGAGCTTTCTATAGATTCTCATCAGGTCACATCAGAGAGTTTGACCTTGTTCATTGCAGCACCACCAATCTGTCAGAGGTCTCAGGCGGTGGAGTCAGCGAAGCCGGTGTATCCAGTGCCACTTTCCAGCCACAGCTGAGCCTCACAGGTAGTTGGTTAAAGTAGGTAATGTTGTGGTACTGTAGGTACTTTCAAAGGCTAACTTTAGTTGTCCTGGTTTCAGTTTCAGTTTTCTCCAGTGAAAAGAATTATTAGCAGCCTTAGGGGCAAAATAAGTCTTTTCTGAAAGTAAGAGGGGATGAATAGAGCTGGTAAATTAGAGTACTGAGTAGAATATGCATGGAGGTGGACACAAATTTACATATAATGCATAATGCAATCCAATACAACACACAGAGCTTTTGCAAGGATTTTAGTAATACTGAGGTCATACATCCAAATTCCCCCAGCAGGACTACAGCCACCTACAACTTTTTGACCAGCCTAAAAACAAACTCCATGAAATTAAATATACACATTTTATTTATTCAGTGATTGTTCAACTATATTTTTTGTAATCTCCTCACATTAGGTGACTGCCAGGTACTGTATGTTATTCTGGTGGAGAATATAAAATCCCTTCCTTATTTTAATGTTTGCCTAAAAACAGTTAATCTTTTAGACATTTAATGTAAAACATTCCTGAACCAGCCTTAAAAAATGTGTAACTGTAGAATGTAAAGTCTTCATGTGGACATGACCTCCTTATCATGTGACCTCCTGATAGCCCTAACCACACCACAAACAAACAATGGCCTCAAAATTGACCATAAAGTAGAACCAACACTTCTCTGAAACAGTCTTACAAACAATTTAAATTACAAATTAACTTCCACATACACTGATACCACATACATTTTTTTTAACCTAAGACATTTTGGCTTGTCATAGTAGGAAGAGCACAAGTAATAACATCAACAATGGCTCAGTTCCATTCAAGTGTTCCAGTAAACCATGGCAGTGTGACAGAGAGCCAGCATGCACAATACCAAGACCCTGAAACATGAAGAAGCCAAGTGGAATTCAGCCATCATTATTTTTTATTATTTACACCTGTGCTTTTCCTTCTGTGACATATCAAAACGATTTCTGCGGGAAAAATGCCTATTGCTGTTGCTGTGTTATTATGTCCACCCTCCCTGCGAGTGTGTCAGACAGGTGTGGTTTTAGCTGCAGGTGGAGAGCCCGGTCAGGCAGCAGGCACAGCTGCAGGTTATCAAGCTGATAAGCAGCCTGCTAAATGGGCCAGTAACCATGTGTTGTTTTGTTTTGAGGCTGAGGCTACATGCACACAACTCCTGACAGGAAGGGCAAGAAGAGTCAAACAGTTGGACTTTGAGTTGGACTGTTAGTGTCGCTGGATTTCTGCTTGAATGCGTGCGCTTTATGACCCTTGACTACTGGTGTGTTTGTTCATACTGGACTTGAAAATCAGGTTTTGCTGCAGAAGGAATGGCATAGGTTTGAAAATCCACTGACACTAATTACCACTGACTTCAGGTTTTAACATTCCAAGGTCTTAATGTTGTTTGAGAGGTTCCTCAATAAAATATTAATGTTTAATTTTAGCAAAACCTTTGTCAGCTGATATTTTCGTACTAAAAGTATCCGTGTAGAGGTATTTAAAAACCCATATGAAAATCTAAGCCAGTGTTAGTACTGAATACCTAATTATGTGTAATTAGTGCTGTTCCCTGTAGTGTAGAAAATGACAGGTCAGCAGCTGACCGTTGTACCATCTACCCACGCTGTCTCACACGGGGCCAAGTCCGCCCACAGCCGAGTGACAGCAGAGCACCTGTGAAGTAGCAGGCGTAAGGTCTTATTTTTTTGCCCTGAGTTGAGTCTGTCAGGGAGTGTGTAGATTGTACTCGTGCTCAGTCATACCTAATCAAAATGATAATTCAAATAATTTTTTATATACATCTGGACACGACTAATCGTCCTCTACCTGACGTGTATTGATCCTATTTCTAATAGATCTTTGGTTTGTTCATATAAGGCCAAATTTAGACACTAAAATCCCTGTATTCAGTACGTTCCTCACACCTGTGCTTGATACTTCTCCTGCATCTCCGTCCTCCTTCCTTCCATCACCACCCCTCCCTTTCCCTTTTCTCTTTGAATTTTCTTGGTCGGTCGCCTTTTTTTCTGCTCCACTTTATTGAAATGCTTGGGGCCCCGTGCCAGTTATGGAGGACAAAACCTCAGCGTATCTATCTGTTCGCGCTCTCTTTTCTGCTTACTCACGGCTTGTGGCTTAGCTTTGTACAATAAAACAGTGTTCTCAGCTGTAAGCTGATTATTTTTCTGATAAAATGATTACACAAGGACCTACCTACTATAACTCCCTCTATTATTATATATTTTGTGGTTGGATGCATCTAATCACAAGGGAGGTGATCTTACAGTCACATTAAGATGATTTCTTGTGCTTTTGCACGCAGTTTATCATCAAAAACTGCACAAAGGCCCAAAATAAGCAACCATCTTCTATCACCATCATGTATAGGAATTTTGCATACTTTCTGCCAAGTACTGGCAGTTTCTTCAATGCCATGTTAGTCACAGGTTTGATTTCCTGGGTTACCGCAAAGAGAGCAGCATCACTCCAAAAAAACGTAGGGTGTTTGTTTCCCTCTCAGTGAGCAGTGCTCTGGGGTGGAAGTTGTTTATTTGATCTATTTTATTTTCACTGCTGCAGTGACCAGACCTCTGTGCTCTTCCGAGGGATAAATCTTTGGTGCCTAGTTTCTGCGCGCTGCTGTAAACTAATGGGGAGTAAAGACAGAAGAGAGAAATACTGGTCTGACATCGCTGCCTGTGTTTGCACAGAGGTCAGCGAACTGAAAAGACAAGAGTCACAGAGGGGAAGCGAAGGAGGCATTAAAATGAAGAATGTGATGTGACTTTAGCTGCGGTGCAGAGAGCAAAACAAAACAAAAGGATGACTACCTCTTAATAAAGCTCAGTTCAGCTTCACTTTTCAATTCTCAAACTAGTGGTGGCATCTATCCTCTATCAAATTCAGCTGCTTGTGTCAGGGTTAAAACTATTTTAAGGAAATGTAGGGAAGATTGAGTTCTCAAAATTTGTAGATCTTACTTATTATGAAACCAAATCCCTTAATTTTTTTCTTAAAATTCCATTAATTTCCCTATTAATAATGATGGAATTAAGGTATTTTAAATGGGCTTTTAATGAAATAATTCATGGATAAATCAATGGACTTAAATACATTAAGGTAATCTAAATGGATCATTTTATCCACTTAACATTGACCAAAAACCATGAAAACCTAATAACTCATTTTATACACTAAAAGGCCTTAATTCCATATTTACACATTTTACAAACAGCACAATAGTATTTTGAGCTAAAAGTTAACATGCTGATATTTATCAGATATAGCGTTTACCACATTCATCTTCGTTCAGCGTGTTGGCAAGCTAACGTTTGCTAATTAGCACTCAACACAATGTACAGCCAAGGCTGATGGGAATGTCTTTAGTTTTCCAGTTGTTTGGTCATAAACCAAAGTATCAGAGAAATTAAAAATTTGACCTGATGATGGCGTTAGATGAAAAGTAAGGGGATCATCAATTATGTTGTTATAAGGCATCCCGAAGGAATCATAAAGGTCTGTACCAAATTCCATGGCAATACCATTGAAACAGTTCACTTAAAACCACAAATGACAGCACTAAAGGAAAAGTCAGGGGATCCCCAAAGTCATTAGGGTTCATCACCTGGGGACCATTAACATTGGCACAAAATCTCATGGCAGTCCATCCAATAAGTGTTGAGATTCAGTCTGGACCAAAAGTTGTGGACCGACCAACAGACTGACCTGCCACTAGCCTGGCTAAATATATTATGTTGCTTATGGACACTTGGCTTTTATCAGAGATGACCCAAGTTCAGAAAAATCTCTTCCCCTGTCCTCATTGTTTCTCTGCCTTCACATTATCACACTCCTGTCACTTTTAATTTCCCACACAACTCTCTCTCTCTGTGTCATCCCCTCCCTCCCCCAGGGCTCCTCATCCTCTGGTCGGACTCGTAGTTTCTCCCTCCTCCCTCACCTAACTCCATCTTCATCCCCGGGTTCCCAGAGGCACCTGGGCCACACGGCCTCACCCAGCAACATCGTAACCATCACCCACCACAAATCTCCGGCTGCAGCTCGGCGGGCCAAGAGTCAGTACCCAGGACGGCTGCTGGAGGTCAAAGAGGTGGGTGTCAAAGGCATGACGATATTTTAACCTTTGGCCTCAAGACTCAGAATGCAAAACAGACTCGTGGGTGTATGTTTTTGATTTGGCAAGATGACTTTAAAGGATAATTTCATTTTATTACAACTTGGGTCTTATTTTCCTAGTTTTGGCTTTAATTCCTGCTTATAATAACATTGTATTTGACAAAGTAATTGCTGAGGTCTTGGAACGTCACTTCAACAGTCAGACAAGGCAAGGAACAAGTGGTCAGATGATCAGACACGTTATACGATAAAGTCAGATTATCTAAACCAACTAAACTTTTTTTGGAGGAAGAACGTAAAGTGAATGCATCTGAAATGTTGGTAAGGATCCTCATTGCGCAGGAAGTGCAGTAGGTCAAAGTTGAACTAGGACCTTTGTATGTAAACTGTGTTTCTGACACAGTTGGGGTAATGATTTTACTGTTCGCCTCCCCTTTTTTCATCTAGATAGGTTTGGCTAATTTGGGAGTTCAAAATCTGCTTGGGTGCTTGGGTTTCTCTGTTGGACTTCTTTTTCAGAGATGTGTTGTCAGTATTCAATCGAAAGGGTTGTTGGATGGTTGAATTGGCTCTGACAATTTCTGTAACTTTCAGAAACCAGCAATCTGTCTGTCCTCCATTCTTCAGTTACAACAAGTGTAACACAATAAACGTCTTCTTGGAAAGACTGTCCGAAACAGGGGGCAACTACCATGGTGTGAGTCTGAGGGACATTATGGTCTCAGTTGCTAATTTTGGGCCCTCTAATAAGTGTGCTGTTGGTCATTTTGGAAATTATTGCTCAGTTAATACGATTTGAAGATGTATAGTAGCTTTGATGTCTGCCATGTGGGCGTTGACTGACAGCTGTGAGTGACAGTTTGTTCAGCTGCTGCTCTCCCCGGCTCCGGGACTCTGAGTTGAAATATTGTTGGAATATTTCAGTAAGTTTAAGTTTAATGGAAGGTCCTGGCTCCAAACGGAAAACATGTTGCCAACCATAAGCAGCAACTCTGGGTTTCAAACCGGCTCCAATACAAACCAATGGATGACGTTACACCTTGCTACGTCCATCTTTATATACAGTCTGTGGGCCAAAAGTGGCGCCATTGTCCCCATATCTAAACAGTTATCTTGTCTCTCTCTCTCTACGATGACAGGCTTTTTCACTCAGCCTTGGAGTGTGGTGTTGGGAACAGCAATAATCACTTTTGCCTTCAGACATGGTCAGACAACACGTTACAGGAACTAGTTTCTTTTGAACATACTCACCCCTTAAGATTGTATTTGAGTGAAAAGAGTTGTTGGACTTTACAGGGGAAAAAAAACAGCCATAAATTAAGTTCCTCAAGAAATGTTTGTCCTTTCTTATCGTTTGGACCAGACTCCGAAACCTTTTCCACAAAGCTATACTTCATTTTTCGTGGCCTTTGTCCTCTGAGCCTTTGGCCTACTGGTCTCAGGTGGGACACTGGTGCAGTGAGTTCAGCAGATATTTATGGCTTCCTGGCAGGCTTGACATTGACTGCGGTGTGCTCCATCTTTACTGTAAGTTCAGCTTTGTTGGCATTTTTACTGTATATATCAATACTGATTAACATGGCTGGTGACAGAGGGAAGAGCCGGCGGAGTTGTTGAATCGTGTGGTGAGCGTGTGCAGAAATCAACTTATGAGATGTAAAAGTGTCAGCGTTTGCCAAGATGGTAAATTGTGAAGGTGATGAACAGGGGAAATGTGACAGCAAGCTAATCCATATAGAACATTTTTATGTTTCTGACCGTGTTGTCCTGCTAATCCCTGAATGTATGGAGCAAAGCCTGTACGTTTTTAATAGTTTTCTTCTATTTCCATAAGAGTTTAAATTTACAGACCTGCAAGCACATCCTGAGTTAATTAAAAATCCCACCACTTGAAATTTCCTATCAGTTTGTGACTTAGTTTGAAGTTGAAATCCTCATTAATTCTCTCCGCCTCAGTCACCAGACCTGTCACTTCTGGTTACCACTTGGTCCTCATCTGCTACATCTCCATACACTCAGCGCAGTCATTCACTATTCTCCGCTTATCTTTCAAGAGAAGATTGTTTTTTTCCCCCTGCCTCTTCTTAATAGCCTGTCTGCACTTGGTTTATAGTGATTAATTGCAAAAGATTAGGCTTGAAGTTGGGTTGGCGAAGTGAAAATGATAAAGACATGATGAAGACATGATTGTATGCCTGCCTGGCAAACTACTGTATAGCCATTACCTGCAGCCCTTTGGTTTAGGAATGAAATGTGCTTTTCGGACCGTTGCCAGGCAGCTGTGCATCTGGCCGCTGAATTATGGAGATAAGATGACTTAGCAGTTAGGAAGGAGGAGGAGACATGGACAAGGAGAGACAAGAAGCTTTCTAAATGTAAAATACTTGTGCACATGTGAACTGTTGGTCCAGAGGAGAAAAATACAAGCTGACAGGGAAGAGGTAAAATCTGCCATCATGGAAAATGTTGTTTAATCTGCAGATGATAGTTTGAGTTGTTTCCATTTTGGTCTTTGAGTTTAGATGTAAGCTGCTCAACTGTGAAAACAAATAGTATATTCCCCTTTTTATGAATATCTGTGGCTCTTTTTAAAGATTTTTTTGGCACTTTAGCCTTCATTGACAGCACAAAGTTGCATGAGAGAGAGAGAGAGAGAGAGAGAGGCATGCAGAAAATGTACCGGGCCTTGATTAAACTGGCGATGTAGCAGTCACATGGTGCATCGTAACCACTGCCAGGAAGCCCCAATATCTGTTCTTTTAGTTACTCATTGTGGACCAGCAGGACATAGTTCAATAATCTGATTACCAAACAAAATGTAATAACAGGCGTTCTGTGGAAATGGCAATAAAGTATTTAATAAAATTAATATCTAATTGATAAAAAAGAGAATTAATAATTTCATTTACAAATTAATGAATGAATACATAAATAAATAGACAAAATTTAATTTGAAAGCAATTTACTTTGTAATGTAATGTAGCAATAGAGGCAAAAAAATATTTTGAAAGTAATTTGCACTTAATATTGACCAAGTTCAAACTCATACCTGTATTACACCTTGAAAAACCCAATTCAGTTAATTACCTCAAATAATTTTGTTCATTTTCATAAAATAATTTTTCAAAAATACAAGTTACCAGAGCTCAAGGTGACATCTTTAAATTGCTTGTTTTGTGCAAAAAACTGTCCAAAACCCAGAAGATATTCAAATTGCAGTGATATAAAACAGAACAAAGCAGCAAATCCTCCTTTGAAAAGCTGAAATCAGCGAATGTTTTGCATTTTTCCTCGATACATAACTTATTCTAGTTGTTTCAGCACTAATTATATGTCTTCTTGTTAATTGTTTAGCTGTTGTGTTCTTTCAGACAATATGAGCACAGTGTTGACCTTGCTGCTCAGCTGAAGGTTGCAGGCAAATGAAGGCAATCTTTCACCTGTAGCTATCAGGCCGAGGCTTCAGAATAACAAAGACGACTCTCATCTTAAACTGGGACAAAGAAGCTTTGTACGAGTCTGCCAAATAGGACGTTCTAGCATACCGCAGGCTAAAACCCCTCCCCCGCTTCTTGCCTAAAAAACCTGTCATGTAATTGAAACCTCACAATAGGATTTAAGCACCTTTTTATCACTGTGTCCCCTTTCCAATAACTGAAACAGCAGGGGAGTAGACTGCCAAATCTTTTGCCAAACAGTGTATTAAAAACTTGGCATTTACCTCAACAGTTCATCTGGTTCCTCTGCTTGTCATTCTCTTGAAGTAGCATCAATATTTCATGCAAAGCTCTTTCTTTCATGCCTTTCTTCTTCTTCATTGAAGAACTGGCTGGCTTCAGGTTGCTAAATTCCCCATTCAGATGCGCCACGCTGTGTGTCTGCCTCATCGCACTAAGAATAACTTGTCTAAATGATTCACTCTGTGACAGAAAGAGAGCAACTAGCTATCAGTGTGAGTGGAGAATAATTTCTCACCTCTCAGGAGCAAAGTCTGTCTCCTCAAGTGAACCTGGGAAAGTTTGAGTAAATACCAAGCAGATGGTGTGATCATTAAGCAAAACAAACTCCACAGACGGAGAAAACAAGGCCCTCTGTGATGTGTGATTCATTCTCCGTTTGGCCTTACATTCTTTTGATGCAAAAGAATCGGGTTGCTGCCTCCCGTGACCTGATTCATGCAGTATCTGCCGTCATTTAGCTCCTCTCCTCGTCTCTCTCCACATCCACTGTTGCTTCCTCGCTCAGCCTCCAACCTCCGTCCCTCCCTCCCCTTGTCATTTGCTGTTCTCTTTCCTTTATTCATAACGGGCCCATAAACTTATCTGACAGGTTTGGCACAGGGCCGGGGGATGCTGGAGTCGACAGTAAAGGAGTCTGCTTGCACTGTGATTTATGCACCGCTGTACACAGTAGAGACCAGAAAGCTGCTGCGTGCTGATTATTGGTGGATTTATGGTCAAACAGCAGCATCAGGGATCTTTCTGTTGTACATCCCATCTATTTTCTGGTCACTATCACTGATAATATTCATAAACACCACTCTCTCACTTCCCGTAAGATACCTCCTCCCCTCTTCCACCCTGCCACAAACGCACACAACTTTGGCTCTTTTTCAAACTGTCATGGAGGGAAAGTGGTCTTTGCACATCAGTGAATCTCCACATGATCTGCCTCCTCAGCTCCGCCCTGTTGATTTACGTCCCACCAGCACTCACTGACCCGTCCTCACACAAGGCAGGAGGCCCACAGATGCAGCACAGAGTTAGATTTAGAGAAATATGTGATTATTATTGTCTTAATAGGATTAAAGCATCCACCGCTCACCTGGCTTAAAGGCTCTGCTAG
The DNA here is from genome assembly GCA_038419695.1 of Scomberomorus guttatus. Taxonomy (NCBI): domain Eukaryota; kingdom Metazoa; phylum Chordata; class Actinopteri; order Scombriformes; family Scombridae; genus Scomberomorus; species Scomberomorus guttatus. The sequence goes on from CM076461.1 coordinate 9,517,984, forward strand.
GTGCAGGAGGTGCAATAACAAAAAATAACTTCTGCACATCTAGAGTTTGCACAGTCTATTTAATACATTCACGAGCTTACAGTTACAGACTTCTTCTGATATTTGACTTTTTTTTTTTTTTTTTACCTAAAACTCAGTTTGTATTTCAGGATGTGCAGGATGGCAAAAGTCTAAATATTTTTTCACAAAATGAAAGATTCATATTGACTGCTGATGTGATGGTGAGCCATGTGTGTATTTCAGGTTTACCAGGTTCACACCAAAAACAGCACTGTTTTAAAAACCCTCAAAGGGCTGCGTTGGTGGGGGGCTTGTTGCTTCATGAAGCGGAGAGACAAACAATTATGATCCAAGAAGGCCAGTTTGTGTAACACTATAAGTTTGACTGCTTATGAGACGACAACACATGCAGCAGTTTAAAATATTATGAGACAGGATTTTACAACTCTGGAAAGGTGACAATTACTTAATCCTCCAAGTTGGCAAACAATAGGTTGTGACAGGTGCAACTTTTTAGCTGGATGAGGACGTCCCTGTGTTAATTTGCCAGACCCTTCTGTGTCAGAACCCGGCTGTGCAAACGCAGCGGACTCATTGAAATTAATTTTTTTTCATGCAGTGAGTTCCCTTACTGCTGTGTTTATATCATATAGGATGGATGTTGAAGATCTGACAACTCAAAATGGTTGAACATCAGACTTTGGCTGATGTGAGGCGTCCGTGTTTGTTTGGTTTTTCAGGTACTTCTGTATTGTTAAGCGCCAGGTTTGATATATCAGAGCTTGCGGAAAAAATTTTCAAGTCGTAAGTATGACTTGAATGTTGGCGCTTTTTAAAAGCTTAAATTCTGATTATTACAGTAACTACGATATTACATGAATGCAGCATTACTTTACAAAAAAGTTTGTTTCTTCAGAACACATCATTCACAAAAAATATACTGTAAATGTACATTTTAACAAAATTTTTACTTTTTTGTAGGTAATAGTAACCTCAAGACATGATTTGCAAAACATTTTATGAAGAAAAGAGCTATTTATGATTTTCAAATATTGCCTAATGAATTACAGGTTATAACATTTTTCCAAAAGCAAAATGCTGCATTTTACTCCTACAGTGATACTTTACATTAGTGTAGATATGTGTAATCTTTTCTTTAAAGTCTAGTGTAGACTAAAAATCTTCTGTTGCGCTGAAAGCAATAATTCCAGCACTGACACATCTGAGAGGCAGCATTAAAATAACAACATATGGATGAGCTCTTAGTCTTATGTTCAAAGCACAGACCATTGTCATGCTGTCACCTTTTATCCATCTGGCCATCCATGCATGCGTCTGTCTGTCCGTTGAATGTGTGACGGTGGGAGTCAGACCACATAACCGTCTCTCCTCAGCCAGCATGTCACCGTCGACTGATGTGAACTCATCAAACGCCTCGACTCTCGGTGCAGCAGCACCACTGGGCAGTTACACTGCCGCGGCAGAGCTGGATCACTGAGGTTAGGCTATTTCTGGAAGCAGCGCTGGTCCTGTTGGCTCCAGAGAGCTCTGTGTGTATGTGTGTGATTGTGGTGGTGGGGAGCTGCCATTACTGTAAGCTCGCTGATTTATAGCCTTGTAGCTGCTTTTTTATGTTCATGTCTAACCATATAACTTGCTTAGAAATATTTATGTACATATAACATATAACTATAGAAATATTCATATAAATGGGAAATGCTATGTTTATATTGCCTGTTTTATTACACTTTGTGTTTAAATATACAGTAGGAAAGAAGACATTTGTATATAAAACATTAATTGTGTAGTATGTGTCTGTGTGTTTGACTATGCACGTACACGTGTGTGTAAGTATGTGTGTCTGTTTTGAATGATACTTTACTTGAAGGTGGCTCTGGTACCTTGAAGGTGACTACTGTTGCTCACTTGAGGCTCTGTTGTATTTATTTTAGCCTTCTGACAGGTTCCAGTAAGGACCTTTCAAAAGTGTGTGTGTGTGTGTGTCCGTGTCCTTATTCAGTCAGCCATTACTGAGAGATGATACCTTATGTCATAGTTGGCTTTCACTTTTTTTCCTGTATCTATTAATATTTGTATATGTGTATGTATATATATGTATATATATATGTATGTATGTGTATATATATATATCACATTTTTTAATGTTTGTATAAAAATGTCATGTTTTATATCAAAAAAGGTGGCTGCATTTTTCTGAACACCATGAGCATTTTTGAGCATACTTTATTTTTTTAGTTATTTAAGGTTGCATAGCAACACATTTGCTGGCCAATGTAGATTGTCACCCGCTGAAGGCACCTTTAGTTGATAGGGACCCTGAGGCAGCTCTGATTTCTGGTTTTATTAGTGTTCTACAGCTGCTGTTATACTTCTTGCCAGTGTCTACTTTTTGTGTCTGCATTTTCACATCGCATCATATGGAGACAAAAGTTGGAGATATTTATGACATAACTTCAATATATATGTGACTGTATGTACTTATAAAGGGATACCCCCACCCAAATACATTTCAGTATGAAACAATCATCTCGTAGATTTGGCAGTTAGCTGTTAAGTTTGCCTTTATACAAAGCTGAGACTGAAGTGTTTGCACTCGCGGCAGATGCTATGAATTAGAACCTGAACGATGACTTTGCTGGCCTGCTGAATTTCTGTAATTTTGCTTTCTTGGTCTGTTCCGTACACACATCTGTCATGTGTCTGTCCATCCTTAGAGAGGGATCCCTCCTCTGTTGCTCTTCCTGAGGTTTCTTCCATTTTTTTTCCCCGTTAAAGGCGTTTTTTTTTTTTAGGGAGTTCTTCCTTATTCAAATTGAGGGTCTTAGGATAGAAGATGTCATATTGCTGCACAGATTGTAAATCCCCCTGAGGCAGATTTGTGATATTGGGCTATACAAATAAAATTGACTTGACTACAAATACTACAAATTTTATGTATGACCAGTAGAAACATGTGAAGTCACTTCTGCAGCATAATCCACTTTTCTGCTATTCATCCATATTGTCACAATGTTCAAGTCACATTTTCAACAAAAGTGGCTACAAAACAGCTTCTCTCTCATTCCTTACTCAAAACTCCCTCAATCTTACAGTTTTTTGCATTGGTATGCACGTTGGAGCACTCTTTGCTTTCACTTTAGTAAGCCACAACACTGAATTGACAAAATACATATTCTCAAGCATCTGACCAAACCAGATTTATCACTTAAACATGAGGATTGTGAACTGTGATAGAAGAATTTGTCACAGTAGAATATTGAAAGGTAATAAATTGTAATATCCAGCCTTATATGACCATATAAAGTGCAGTGAAATCATGTCCTTCCTTCGTGGGTCACAGAAATATCTGCCTCCAGGATTTTATTTATAAAAAAAATGTGTTAAATGAAAGAGCAAGTTCTGATTATTTGAAGGACACTGTGAAAATGATAGGGTATCAGCATGCTGAACACTGAGAATCTATTAATAACAGCAACTCAAAACAGACGTTTGAGCTGTGTCTGCCTGAGGACTCCAACATCCGACCCAAGTAAATAGCTGAATAATTGGACAAGCTCTGTGCTGCTTTAAAAAAATAAATAAATAAAAAAAACCTTTACATGAAAGTCTATGCCACATATAACACTAGCTCAACAGCTTTCAGTGACTCCAAAATACTTCTGTGTACTGAGGCAGGGAGACAGATGTGTTTTTGAAGTGTGTGCGGAGGACGAGTGGTTGTGAAACCATACAATATTAATGAATAAAACATTTCCAGGCTGATAAACAACCCAGATTCATTAGCCCCAAGAGAAGCTTATTACCCGCTAGCGAGAACCGACTTTGTCTTCTTCCTTTTGTGATACATTTAGACTCTGATAGGTGAGTCATACAGAAATCATTTTCACAGTAAGAAATGTTCTGTCTGTGGGAGCGTAGGGAAGAACTTGTCTTGTTTTGAAAAGTTTTTGCAGCTGTTTTTTTTTTTTTTTTTTTTTTGGCACTCCATTCTTGGAGCAGATGGTTGTGCGGCTCAGTTGCTGCCTGCAGTCATGACTGAGGTGACGCCACTAGAATTAAGTTTTCTTACTTCCTCCACATTGGTTAAACAGTATAAATGTATGAGATGGTTGTCTACAATGTCACATTCATATTTGTTGTGTGCATCTATGTTCTATTCGTGCAACCTCTCAATTCTGTCTTCTCGTATGACTGATTCAAAATTATAAGCTAATATAAAAAGATCAGTTATTGAAAAAGAATCCTAATTTGCTGCTCAGTGTTTTAATGAGCCTCAACTCTTTTTTAAAAAATTTGATGACACATCATATCCCAATGAAACACCAGACTCACTTCTAATTAGGTCTGCAATTAATGAGTCAAAAGAAAAACAGAACATGAAAAGATGAGGCTAGCATTATTTTAATTTTTTACAAAACCCATAATGTGTAAGTTTGACTCTAAATAATTCACAGTATGACTTCCCTGCCCTGTTTGACCATAAAAAACAGGTCACAAATATATAGTTTCACTTTTAAAACAGCTGGGCACTGCAGTTTTTAACGAAATGTTACTCAAACCAGAGTTAGTAGTATATTTGTGGGGGATTATTTTCAGCTGCAGAATGAATACACATTTGGTGCTCTAGTGAGCAGAATGGTGTATGTGGGATGGACTCCAAACAAATTATGTTGCCTAATGTTACCCAGTGCAACAGTGTGGCTCATTGATGCGTTTTTAATAGTTTTTTGACAACATAGAAAAAAGCTAGCTCAGGCTTTGGATATACTGGCAGGTATTGGGTCATAAACCAAAGTATTGGACAAATTGTAAATTTGACTTGATGATAGTGCTATATGGAAATTGAAGTGATCACCTAAGTTGTAACAATTCTGAGGGCTGCAAGAATTTCTTTACAAATTTCATGGCAATCCTCTGGGAACCATGGATATCTGTACCAACCTTCATTGCAATCCATCCGTCATGGTTGTTGAGATGTTCGTCTGGACTGAGATGGTGGACTGACCGACCAACAGATAGCCATGCTGCTAACACAGCTAACAAAACACCAGGATGATTTTAAATGTTGCATTGCAGCTTAAAATGTTGTCTGGCAAGGCTGGCTGAGAGATCCAGTTACAGGGCTCATAGCCTTAGCTTATGTACATCTACTTCCAAGCCTCCATTTGAGTAATTGATACCATATTATGTGAAAAAAATCTATCCCTTTACATCAGTGGCTCTCACTGGTAATTTTAATCATGACCCCTGGCTGTTAATGTATTTTAATAGTTGTCTATTTATTTTAATGCCTTACATCACTGTTCTCTGCCAGGTGATGTCCCAAGCAGAAGGCCAACAAAAGAACCTTGTCCAGTCCATTGACTCACTACCCACCAAAGGCCCCCTCTCCTGTCTGGACCAGGACCTGCTGCTGCTCAAAGCCACGTCAGCCGCCACCCTCAGCTGCCTGGGAGAGTGCCTGACCATCCTCCAACAGACCCAGAGCCACAGCCAGGCACCACCTCAGTCCCAGGCCTCTCAGCGCAACCACGGAGCCCCCTCCGGTGAGTTCGCCCTGGGCCCCGTTCCAGTCCTGCTACTGGAGCCCCCGACCCCTCCATCTCCCCCACCCCCCTTGTCCTTCCAGTGCCCTCTTCCAGAGCCCAGCATCAGCGGCAAGGGCCAGCTGGGGCAGCTGGACTGTGGCTCTTGTCCCTGCCTGATGGGTACCATGAACTTCAATGTTTGTAGTAAATGTTGTTGAATGTTGTATTTAGTGCATTTGTGTGTTAAATTGTTTTATTTTGTCCCATTTATGTTTTTTATTTTTAAGCGATTAGTTGTTTGTTATGTGTTGTGGTTGTTGATACAGATTTTCCATTCATTACTGTGTTGTGTTCAGTGTCGTCAGTTGCATTGAAATGCCAATAGTTCCTCAAAGTCGTAGTGCCAAGTGTAAGCATGAATGTGAAGTGTGTATGAACATTATTAATCGTCGATATTGTTTACAAAATTCTTGAAAGCATTTCAGACTATGTCCCTACATGCATGCCAGAGAAAAAAATCAGGGTTTATGTGTGAATGAGTAAACCTAAATATAAAGACTAATACTATGCACTTCTAAATCTCCTCAAAGGATTAAATCTTTGCCAAAGGAATCCACACTGGTGCCTAAAAATGTCAGACCTCTGCCATGTTTAACCCTCTTTGTGCCAGATCATTATGGATCCAATAAAGTTCTTTCGATTTAAACCTTCTGCAGCCTGAGGGTGGTTCTATGGGCATAACACAAAGGATTAGGATTAAGGAACAATTCCTAAAGGTGGAAGGTAGACTCCAAATACAGGACAAGTGTCAATTTGAGTTAACATAACCTTAAATTTATCAGATACTCCAGAACAATTCTAATTTCCCCAGTCTTGAGAAAATATGTAGTCCTTTTACAATCTCTAAGTTACTGTAGAACAACAGCACGGTTAAAGTTTTCTTCAGCGGGGAGGTGTACATTTGACTTAAAGGAATACTCTAACGAAAATCAAGATTATAATCAGTGCCTGTATGCTTGGAAGGTGGCTAATTTGTAGCTTCTGTAGTTAGATTGGATTCACAGCCGTTACAATGGATCCCAATGGCGACTCAAAGGTCAAGGCAAAAAAAAAAAGTGTCAAAATTGTCCATAGAAACTTCTCAAACACCTGCAGCACAATTCCCTTCTCTGCTGTTCATCTGTATGTTCAGTTCCAAACAGTGCCAGTCATTTGCTAAATGAGCTACTTCTGTTTCACACTATTGCCTCATAGCTTCCAAGCATTACTGGATGTAGCATATTCAGCGATTCATTTGCAAAACAAGGACTGTTTGAAACATACTGAAAATGCGTATCAACAGTGGAGAAGTTGCTGCAGAGGTTTTTTGGGAAGTTTGTATGGATGACTTGGATTCATAAGGGTTAAGACCAAAACACAGATACAAGCAGTCTAAATTAATTTCCTTTGCAGGGCAACTTGGAGTTGAACCACTGCTCCTTTACTTGAAAGAAGTAAGTTGAGGTGGTTTGGGATCTGATTTGGATACCTCCTGGACGCCTTCATGTGGAGGTATTCCATGCATGTCCAACTCTGACGAGACCCTGGGCAGACCCAGAAAATGCTGCAGGAATTGTACTGTGTATTCCATCTGGCTTGGGAACATCTCGGGATCCCTGGTGAGAAACACGTATGGGCTGTCTTGCTTAGCTTGCTGCCACAGTGACCTGAACCCGGATAAGTGGCAGAAAATGGAAGGCTGGATGGTTTTGATGCATGTTTTTGCCGTGGCATTTGGGTTAGCATTGGAATCTGTTGTAACTGCTGTGAGTCCAAACAAAGCTGTCATCCTCTGAAGGAGCAATCTCCAAACTTTTCTGAGCCATCTTTTAAGCCCTACAGGTGTATGCTTTCTGTGGAGTATTCCTTTAAGCCATGAAGTTGTGGTCCACCTCCATCTATGACTTTGGGAAGGTCTTTTGGGTCTGGGTTTGGATGGATGCCGGATTCCAGCCAATCTGTTGGCCTTGACAGTATGTTGGTCTTCTCTTTGCGCCAACAGTCACCCTGCCCTGTACCTGTTCTTCAGACAGGGGGTGGTGTGGAGTGGGACCGCCGGGCCGCAAGTACAAACCTCTTTCTTTCCGCTGTTTGGCTGATAAGTCCTGTGGGGGTCCAGCTGCTCCCCGCTTACGGCATGTACCCCCCACACCTCAGTGAGGAGATTTTTGTTAGGATCCTCAGTTTTGCCGAGTGATGGGTAGTGTGGCTCACCAGCATTGGCAGTATCCAGATTTGATGCAGCTGATAAAGGGAGTGGCTGGCTGGTCCGTTGGTTGGTTGAATGGTTTAATTACGCCCACACAGGAAAGCTTTGCCACTGCATGGGAAAATTAAGTCTTTGGTAGTGAGCCGAGCATGAGGTTGGACTGAGTTTGGCTGGCACGTTGGTCCCTCCGGGCTCCTTGTTACTACAAAACCAGCGCCGCTTGGTTGAGTCAGCTCTAGTAATGCCAAAGAATGTCAAAGGAAGTTAAAGGATCTTTGTAAACTCCCACCAGAAACCTGCCAGTCACAAACCAGACAGCATATTATCAGCTGATGTCATGGAGGATCTTTGCTACTCGCTCTCGCTCTTTTTGGATCCCCCTCCCTACCCTCTCTCACCTCCATAAAGAGCTTGAAGCCCAACCCCCTGTCTCGTTCACCAACTTGCTCAGAATATTTTCCTTTAAGGAAATGAAAATCCATAAAGGAAATTAATTTACTTTGTCACCAGAAAACTAGTCCCCTTACAGCTTAACATAAAGAATTTAAAGTAGTGCCTTGATTCACAGAAATGGAGATGAGAGGTGAATGACAGTTCTTATTTAAGAGAAAATAAAAAGGACAGCACATGAGGGATGAGAGTTGGATGTGAAAACATCCCGCAATCTGAAACAATGTCACAGCCCAGAAATGGAAGGCAATGGAAAACCATTGGAAACATCTACTGCATGAATGTTTGTCTTTCCACTGTTTGATCTGCGCCAGCCTTTTGATTCACTTGCATGCCTCTATCCAATGGCCCACATATCCCCCTTCTCACTGAGTGTTTCTACTTCTGGTGCTTCATTGTGACATCTCAAGAGAAAGTCTCAAAGAAGATGTATCTGTCATTTTGGATTTTTAAGAAGCTGAACATGTTTGCAAAGCAAGCTACCTGCCTATAAGAAATTCTTATTACTACCACAAACACATGAAATATTTGCAGTGACCCCCCCCTACCACCACCACCACCGCCACCACACACACACACACAGGAAACCACTGACTTTAAAATGTCTCGAGTATAACCTTTTCAATTTTCACAGTATTAACAACTCACTCACACATACTGTACCTCTGCCTCCAGGCTGAGCCACCACCGCTCATTTCTCCACTGTACAAGAGTCCAGTATCACCGGAGGAGGTTCACTTACACTGTTCATGTTCCTGTTAGTCAAACTGTCAGTTGACCAAAGCAGAGACCTGGCCTGAGGGCTATTTCAGTGCATTTTATCGAGACAGACTAGCCTCAGGCTCACCAGCATGCCGACCTGTGTCAGCACAGCTTTCTTCTCGCTAATGGATATCAACAAACGGCCTCTTGGTGCATTAGACCTTTAACCCAATTTGAGAGTTGGGATTGGAGATGAGAAGGGCCTTTGGTACCACTCCATTAGCAGTACTTTGAAACGTGATCTGCTATTGTGATGTATTTTAGAAGCTTTTAAATGAAGAAACTTGCTTCTTGGTTTATGAATTGCAAATTACATTATCTTAATACAAGCATTTGTGATGAGTCTGCTGATACAGGAGATGCAAAAATATCAAACATCTGACAGTACAGTAGCCCTGCATTAAATACAGATTTAATGAAGTGTGAAGGTCAGAGGTGGTGACTGAATTTGATGTCTGTTTTTGAGGCTGTAGTTTGTAGTGGTGTTAAGCTGATGTCTAGTGAGAAGCCTTTAGTCAATGTTGTAACCATTGTTCATCTACGGTAATCAGTTATATTGTGTTTGGCATGAGTCATCGTGATTTTGGAGACTTTTCAACTTGCCACATTACATCATTTTCTCATGGACTTGCAATTTCGCCTGAAACTATTTAAAAATGAGTGATTGCTAGATGTAGAGCGATGTGGTTAAAATTTAATGACAGTTTACACAAATCTTATCAACCATATCTATATATCACAATATGACAAATTTATGGAAAAATCACGTCAAGTGCAATTAACTGTGTTCCACTACAAAGCTGCAACGATTAGTCGATCGAAAAAAAAAAGCTTCTTTAACGTGAACATTTTGTGGTTTCTTTAGTCTTCTGTGATAGTAAACTGAATCGAAATTTGAAGTTGCATCCTGGGTTTTGGGAAACAGTGAATGACATTTTTCACAATTTTCTGACATTTTGTTGGCCAAACGACTAACCGAGTAATTGAAACTTCATAATGAAAATAATCGTTAGTTTTGGCCTTATTCCATTGTCATGCTTGGCATCAGACGAAACCCATCAAATGTGTAAAACAAATAGCTAATAGCTAATTTTGCACAGAAACATTAGTTTGGACAGCAAATTTTGTAAAACAATAATACAAAATGTTCGTATCTTCACAATACAATACTGATAATACTGAATTATCAGCCAGGATTATCTTGATGTTTCTTAAGCCTCCACATCCTGCTTATTTGTATACTACATAATACTGTAAGACTCAACTCTTGTAGCTGCCTTTTGATTTACAGTAGTAGCTGCATGAATTTAGCCATAAATATTGTTAAATGTGGAATGTAGAAAAGTCTCAAAAATCACGATGATGTATTCCAAACACAGTAAAACAGCTGTTCATTGTAGTACCTCACAACACTGACTGACCGAAAGGCATATAAAGGGATTTTTCCCTAACAGCACTGCAAAATACAACCTCCAAAATGAGTTGAATCAACACCTCTGACAGTCCAGAGAGGCTCACTTCTTTCAGATTGTGTATTGATTTTTAAATGCCTGAACAGCTACAGCAACTGACATACAATTGTTTCAAGTCTCTGTCGTGATATGTGGACAGACAGGGTTTAGATGTGTTCTATATCTGTGGAAGATTTTATTGTCTGTGGCCCAGAGACAACATGAATCATCATTCTAGTCATTTCTGTTTGTTTGACCTGAGTTGAGTCATTGCATTGCCACAAGCCAGGATATCACACAGAACAAATATTAAATTTAAACAGACACACCAACACACACACACGCGCGCGCAATTTCCTGGTGTCTAGTCTCTTGTCAATCACACACCCTCATTTCAGTTTGAAACCTAATATTGAATGTCAGAAATAAATTGAGTTTTCTCCCACATCCCTCTTTGATTCCTCTTGTAAATTTCATCCCAAACAAAAATCAAGCTTTACTACGCACAAATCAACAGCATACATCAGATAGTTTTAAATCCCAATTATCTCCACTTTTGTTAACTAGAAGCCGGCACGTGGCTCTGACAGTGCCTTTGTCGTTTTTCAGATGGTGTTCCTGTGTGGACTGTACCAAAGTCGCCCTCAGGGGAGCAGTTGAAGAACGGAGGTCTGACTCCTCTGCGATCAGCCGAGCCCTCCCCGGCCCTCAGGAAAAGGAGTCTGTCCCATGGTGCTGAGGTGAGACACGTTACGTAATTTTCTCAGTTATTACCTTTGTCGTCTAGCTCGCTTTTCTTTGCTTTCCCCTGATGTCTTGGTGTATTAGAGATCTGAGTTTACAGGCATGAAGAGTCTCAGACGTGGGACTGAGACAGCTGCAGGGCTGCACAATTAATCTAGAAGATGTAGATTTCAAAGTGTTTGAAAGGTTATTGTACAGATTATTGTCGGTTAAAGAAAATCATGCTAATCACAGTGAGAAATTCCTTCTTCTTTCCTAATCTCAGCCTTGTTAAAAGACAATGGTTTCACCCCAACCTACAACCTGTATTTTACTGGTAACCGTTCTCCAAAGTACATTTTTAGATAGATTTTTATATTTTTTTTTAGCCATCGTTCAATTTATTTTAGCACATTATGTAATCAATTCCTTTCAAGTTGCTGTAAGTTGATTTTCTTGCTGTAGTGAACAAGATACAAAATGGTGTGAAAAATCTGAATGAAATTGCCAATTCTAAAACTTCCTCTGTGCGCCAGCAGGCTCAAACAAATCAGTGGTAGTGATGTTATTGTCTTGCCTTTGCCTTTGTTGCTCAGCAAGGGAAGCACTCAGCTTCTGAAAGTTTTAACAGAGTTGCTGTCAAATAAGTGGGTCACGCTGTATAGAGCTGGAACTGAGCCGATCCCAGGAGGAGGCTTCATGAATTCTTGTCTGCCTGGTGCAGAGATGGGCTGTCTGGACCACCCTGTATCAGTGACAGGAACCAGGTGACAGTGACGTAAATGTGAGCCAGTTGGGCGGAGAGTGAGAGGCAGTGGGAGGGTGAGACATTGGTTACTTGCTTTCCGTCCCAAATGGAAATCACACCTCTTAATAATTAATTTAGCTGGTCGTCAACTTAAAAGGACAAAGTCCACCCTAAAGGAAACATTTTTTGTTTTTATTCCCTTTGGAGCGTTGCTGTATAAATAAAACTTTCTGCAATACTATCATTAAAGACATAAGGCTGTTAAAAAGCAGCTAATCTTTCTTTAACTCACATTTTTCTTTTCTCATTGCCATGGATACCCTGGAAATATAAATGATCTGAGCTTACATCAAAGTACTAACACTGCAGCTACAGTGGATTTTGGTCTAATAGATGAAAATCTTTGAACTATATTAAACATCAGCTGTGGATGTCAGGACTTATTTTCAGTCTGTCAGAATCAAACAGCGAGGGGTGTCTTTCTACAGTGGACTTAATCAGAGGTGCCAATTAATCTCCTGACATCATTATCCTCCATCTATGACCATAGTGCCCTGTGAAAACGGCAAACTGTAAATGTGGAGAATCATAACCTATATTTGAAGTATGTAAGGCAGTTGAGAGAAAGATGGATCCTAAACAAAGTAAACTGTAACACTCACCAGTTATGTCTAGCATCAGTGGGTGGATTTTAGGGATGTTTTACCTCGAGAAGTAAAGATGATTTTTGTTTTTATGCATAGCAGTTTTCCCCTCATTATGCATGTAAAGACGCTTCTAATTAAGTTGAAGACAGGAGTTGGCCTTTGAAGATTTGACTCGACTAGAAGCAAGTGTGAAACTGTTTTGGATAAACGAAACAATCACAGCTATTAATCATGACATCACACGCCACTTTTATATCCTCAAATAACTAATCAGAAACAAACAAATCAGACAAATGAGCACTTGAACATACATGGACATGCATCGCTGTGATAAGAACTACCTAATGTTACAGAAACCATCTTTGGGGAAAAAAGGTCAACAACGTGGAGGTGGCGGAGTTTATGATCTATACTGCAACCAGCCACCAGGGGGCGATCAAGATATTTTGGCTTCACTTCTGGATAGATTTCACGTCGTCCATCTTTATATACAGTCTTTATATACAAGGTACAGTCAGTTACCCTTTAATAATGTTGTATCAGCCGCACAGTTAACAACTTCAGTTAAACAGTAACTGCTATGGATTTTAGGCAGTGGCGGTTGCTATAGTAACTGTGGTTCAACTGGAAACCAACTTCTGGCGTCAGAACAATAACAGCAGCACAAAGGTTGTTAATTTGTACATTATGTAAACATAGGTCATGTTTATGAAACACTTATCCTAACATGGCGGAATAATTGAATCCTCGGCTATGAATAACAAGATGAAGATTAATGAGGCAAGTGTCGTCTCAGCGGCGTTTACTGCCACACTCACTCATAACAGCCAGTCTGTCAAATGTTAGACTTGTGTTGTTACCTGTCATAAGTCTGTCTTGTTATGGAGCAGCCTGTTAAACACTCATTTCAGATTTTATAACCAGGTACGGGATGCAAAGAGGGACATTTTGCCCTTGATGTGAGCAATAATCAGCCTCCTTTTAATGCCATGAGGGATTTACTGTGCTAGCAGCAGTCTAATCTAGAGCTGGAGAGATGTAATCTGTCATGTTAATGATCATTTTGTATTGACATATGAGTGTGAAAAGGGTATTATAGCTTTGCACTGTCAACCCATTTACAGCTAATTGTCAAGCTGTTCAACATACTTAATGGTGCACAATTAGGAGCAGAGAAGGGCAGCTCATAATGGTGATTTGACTCCTTTAAAGACATTTCAGAGAGTATTATGGCAGTTGTGATTCAGGGGACCTCAGCCAACCATCTGCATAGACATTCCTGCCTCTGTCAGTATGTGTCTGTCAACTGGATGTGCTATTAGGATACTGTGTTCCACTAATGGGTGATGTCAGGTCATGTCGGTGATAAAAGATATAGACATTGAGGAAACTGTAAAAATGACCATCTGGGAATTACATGATCGGATCATATTTCCTCAGAACCCCATAAAGTGACATGGAGGTAAATGGAGAGAGAGATGGTCTGTGTTATCCGAAATCACTCCCTTGTTCACTATTCCCTGTGTAACAGTAGTTTAGCTTATAGTGAGAAGTAAATTGAAATTTCAGACACTTAGAAATCGGTATCATTTATCATCATTACTGACACACGCAGAGTAATTTTCTCATCTATAAAATGTGACACATTTCATTGTGGGATCGTTAGCATAAAGTAGTAAATGCCGTTCCATTGTGGGAAATATAGTGTTTAAATTTCACATTAAGAAGTTGGACACTCAAATAAAGTGGCGGAGGATGAATGTAGTGAACTTGTATTGAACAGGGAGTGATTCGCATTGTCTTGCGAAACATTTTGCATTATCTCAAGAAGCATTTTGTTCAAGCACAAGTCCTTCAGGATTTAAGTGACATCCCCACAAATGTTAATTGACCAAAAAACTTAAAGCTGCACTAATCAACATTTTTATACTAAAAATAAAAAAATTATCGAGTAATGTGAAAAATGCTGCTCGTAGTAAAGAAACCCACAAGAAATTATCACCTTCTCACCCAGCAGACAACGTTAGCAGCTAGCTGGTGAACATAGAAGAGAATTTAGCAGCTGGAGAGCCAGATATTTCCTGCATGAGTTGGTGGAGACAAAAACAGAGAAAAAAACAACATTTTTTATTTTAAATCTTTTTATTGAACTTTTCCAACTGCCATATGAATTTTAGAAGAAAATAAAATGTCAGTTGTTTTTTTAGTTTATGTCACTGCCCCCAAGTGGCCAAAAAATGTATTTCTGCAGGTTTAAATCCAAGTGCACAAATAATATATCAAAATACTCAAAATTACACTTTATTCTTATGATATGATTTAATCTGTTGAGTTGTAAGAAAAAATGCCCTCAAAATCAAATATAGGCTAAATTACAATGGGGCCAATTTGTAACCACCTAAAAGAATCCAGAAGTATAGGTCTCAACTTTCTTAACCAATAATACATAAAAAATAGTGTATTCTAGCCTTGTCAGGTGTAGATAATACATCATGCATTACCTTTCAAAAACTGCCTTGAAGCCTGTAAATGACTTTTGACTGGAGCTGAAATTGCAGTTTTCTTTCCAAAACACATTGTACCATATCATCACAAATAGAAGATCTGTGCATGTGTCACTTTAAAAAAAAAGAAGAAAAGTAGACATCTCATTTTGCAATGACACATATAGTTTTCGATTTTTTTTACCACACCCCATCACTGCTGTTACAGATTTTGTACTTCCTCCTCTGGGCTTTGCCCTGCAGCTTGAACCAGATTTCATTAGAGCCTTCAAAGATGCTCTGGCCGGCGTTTGAAGAAGAAGAAGAGCAGGAAGATTGGAGGCGATGCTGTGCAGATTGCCAAGGCGCATTAGGCCAACGTGACACGCACGTTTATTCATCTTTTAATGAGATTCAGCACCATCATCAGTCTGTTAACTCCCCATCAGGTCAGAGTGATTGAAAGTTTTGTGTTGGCGTGAAGGAGAAGGGAAGGATGAAGAGGTAGAGGGAGAGATTTGATTATCTTACCTTTTTTCACTAAGGTGATGTTAATGAAGGACATAGATTAGATGTGTTCTTGTGATGATCATTTATCAGATGTTATAGGTGAAGGTGGGTGACAGTGATTTTGCCACCTTGTGGCTGTGAAACACAATGCAGGTGGAGTTAACTGCAAGATGCAAAGAGGTGACTGAATCAGCAGGAAGGTCAGTTCTCGAATCATTAATTCATACCCTCGGTTGTTTTCCGGTTTACCATCTTGCGTGTAATCTCATGAGTAGTCTTGAGAGCAATGAAGAAAATACATTACCTCAGAATAGTGAAGCTTTTCTATTTGAATTATGTAGCACTACAGTGGCGTTTGATATCCAGTCCTAGTATGCAGACAGCAGGAGTAAGCACAGGGTCAGTGCGTGACTGTGGGAAAATGGTGGGGGGGGGGGGGGGGGGGGGGTAAAATTGCTGGCGCTTGCAGAAATCGGGTGTGTTTATGCATTTGCAACGGCACCAGCGGGCTCCCTTGCTACATATTAGATCCATACATTGCATTACTGTGGATATAAGCTGCTGCTGTAGAACAGAGTTAATGACAGACCTTCAGTCAGCTCGGTATTAACAGCAGAAGGCAGAGAAGGAGGGAAAATCTTCCCTCCTGAGTGCCTGTTGGGTGAGCAATATCTCTCAAAATAATAAAAAAAATGTTTGTTTTGAAGATGGTCAGCTTTATTCTTATTTTTTTGTCTCTTCTCCCTTACAAGGAGTGAATATGTCCAAAAACAATGTTTGTTTTCTTTTGTATCCAGATAGAGACAAAAGAAAACAACATTAGGGAACATAACCACTAGTTTGAAATTAAGCCAGTTTTATTAATAAAGCCCAAAATCACAAATTTGCCTCGAAGGATCTATACAGCATCCTAAGGTTCAGATCAGGGAAAACAATTTTTCCTTTAAACTCTGGATCTCGACATGTGATAGATGTCATATGTAGAGCGCAGACAAAAATAACCATGATGAAATTCCATATAAGGAGACACAGGAAACAAAAAAAACTTTACAGAAGTATTGAAAGATGGTTTTGTTTACTTTCCTGCATTTTCAACTAAAAACTCTTGAGTCGTTGTTTCTTCTTTATTCCAGCAGAGGGCAGCAAAGTCCTCTGCTATATTGCTGTGCAGCTCTTCTGAATGATTCACTGTATTAGTCTGTTGCACTAATAGAGTGAACTTACACAGAACAATTATAATATTTAAACAGTGGCGATGACATTAGTGTGGAATAAGCTTTGGACTTTTAGTTTTGCAGGTGTGGTCAACCTACAACACGCAAAAGAATAATGAACTTTAAAATGTATTTGAACTACAGTAATCAGATGCTTCTGACCTGGCTCGCCACAGTCAGTCAGAGTAATGAAGTGTTTATATGATGCTGCATCAACTTAGCCTGAAATTAATTAACAGGCATAAAGGTCCTGTCAGTCCCAGAGCGAGAAATGCCAAATAAAGAGCAGTGTGTTCTCAGGTCTGATTCAGTCTGTTCAGCAGGGAAAATATCAAGCCAAGAGTCACTGTAATCCCTCTCATTATTGAACTCCAGTCTCAGACACTGGCAGTGACACCTGCCTGTGGTCTTTGAAACGTCTTCCTTCTTTGTCTCTTACTGCACTCCTAATAGACACACCACAGCCTTCAATTTTTACATTAAAAACATGTAAAAATATATTTCTTCTTGTCCTGTCAGAAGCCTTTTGTAAAGTTTGTATCTGTGAGGCAGATATGGAACCTCGTGACTCCTGCCTGACTCCTGCATCGAACTGCACCTATAAACAAAAGCAATGACTGTGAGACCGGTAATGTTGAGCTCACTGGGTTAACATTAACAACATCAATAAACAATAAACACTCTGAACATGGTGCCATCACACTGTTTATATAACTACAGTGAGCTCTGAATTAAAGCATAGGAGTTGGATAGTAACACAAAGAAGGTATTTCATTAGTTGGTGAGAAGTGAGGTTAAGTTTTTCAAAGTTCAGTCTTCTCAACTCTCTGCTCTAATCCGCCTCAAAGCTCCTCGACAAAGACATCTGATGCACGATTTTTCTCAGTTTTTGATTTTCTTTAGACTTTATATCAGAGGGAGAACAGTTAGTACTGTATTCACCTCATGTGTGAAGACAGGGGAATTTAAAGATACCCTCCAGACATTAATTTGAGACATAAAAATACTCTGCTTTGAATAATAATTTGATGATTTTTTTTCCTCCAGAAAGTTTAACTTCCTTATTAAGAGAGTCTTTAAAGCACATCCTCTAATCCATAAAAAAACAGAATCAATCAGTTGTCCTGTCATAAATTCATGCTCGTACGAACACTTGTTAAACTCATATTTAAGGTGAGCACAGAGAAGCTTCCCCTCTGCAGCAGATTAAAGTGAAAGCAGCCTTCTAGTGTCAAACTCTGCATATACATCGTTCTGCACAGTGAAGCTCAAACATCCATGTTCGGTAACATAAAGCAAAACACATTCCTGAGCGGAGGGAGACATTTAGTACTGTGTGATTATGCAACATATTATCCCATTCCTTTTTGAGTTAGCATCACCGCGTGCTGTTTCTGCTGCAAACAAAAGCTGAGAAAATCACTGCTGTGCAACAGTTTAAACAGAATGAGATGTATAGTATTTATGGCTTGTTAGGGTTAAACTCCCCCTCCTGTCAAAAATATGTTTTATTGTTATTTCAGTTGGATGTTTGAGCTTCACTGTGCAGAATGATGTATGTGCAGAGTTTGACACTAGAAGGCCGTTTTCGCTTTAATCTGCTGCAGAGGGAAAGTTTCTCTGTGCTCACCTTAAATGTGACTTTAAGGCGTGTACCTACTAGCATGATTTGTGACATCACAACTAGTTTGGAGCCAATTGTGGTCCAAAAGGCAACTTTCCCAGTGTGATGTGGAAACTTGAAGCCTCCAGTGCACCTACACTATGAATGGACTTAACAGTGAAGTAGGAAACTTCTTGTGTCCAGCAGCTAAACTTTTGAACTGAAAAATATTTGCATATTCATAGTTAGAACTGCTATATCTTTAACTGGGACTGGCCTCAACATGACTCCCCACCAAGTGTAATGGTGTACAGTTTCTTTCATCTTTGTGTAAGTGTGTGTGTGTGTGTGTGTTTGTGTGTGTGTGTGTGTGTGTGCGCGCGCTCTGCTGCTCATTATAATTTATACATGAAGCACCGAAACCCAAAGTCTCAACTCCATTTGTCTTTTTGAAGAAGCAGGAGAGATTTTGGGAGGTCTGATTCTGGCTCAGTGTTGATTCACAAACATTCAAGCGGTGACTTGCGAGCCTGTGATTTATTTGTGGCATTTTTCCGTGTTGATGGTGCATCTGAGCCGATTTTCCACCTCTTTTTTTCCCCTCTAGCATTGTACTCCTACTCCTGGTACCCAAGAAAATACTTCTGTAAGTTCACTGCTTCTGTCACCTTTCATGATTTTCATGCATTCACTTTTTCTTTAGTCCCATCTTACTGGAACTCTGAAATGTTATGTGATTTTGTATTGTCCAAAAATCTTCCACCATTTAATTGCCTTCTGTATACGTATCTAACTAGTAAATAGTAGAAACACTTGTATACTTAATATAAAATGACAGATGCATGGTAAAAAAAATAACTCGTAGCTTTGAGATAAATGGGATCCAAACAGGAAGCCCTTAGAAGCTGTAATTCAAAAGCTTTTCAGTATCTCCCTGGAAGTTGACATTCAAAACACACCTGACATTTAAGAGAGGAAGGGGAGCTTGGAAAATACACAGCCAGTTTAGTAAGTGGATCCATGAATTTAGTCAGATGTCCTGCTCTTTCGGGCGGTGTTTCTTATTTAAATAAAGGATAAATATACAGCACACATGCAGAGTTCAGCGGTTGTTTGACTAAATTGTCAAACAATTGAGCTAGTGGTGTTTTGAAGTGATTTTGAACATGGTATGATTGCAGACATGGCTGACTGAGGGTTTGCTAAAAGTGAGGTGAAACAAAACATCTAGGCAACTAAAGTCTCGACAAGGAAAATGCCATGCTGATCAGAGAGAGGTCAGAGGCTAACAGGCAGTAGGATGAGCTTCAACACATCACCTGTAATCTGCAATTACAAGAAGATGAAGCTTAAGTGAACTTGTCTACACTAATATTGTCTGAGGAGTGAATCTATGCTGGTTTTGTCAATATGTCAGTATTACTATCTTGTTTGGAGATAATATCAGGAGCAATATCAAAATGATGCCTGAGTCAACAGCAATGGCGTGCATCGAGAATTTGGGCCATGCAGAACTGTACGTGTGAGAACATCTTTTTAGCCATGTGCAGACCAAAAAATCTCACCAATTTGATGGATTGCCTTGACATTTTGTACACATGTTCATGCTCCCCAGAGGATGAATCCTACTTCCTGGCTTTTCCTTTACTGTCATGAGGTTGACATTTTTGGTTCATAGTGAAATATCTTCACAACTATTACATGGATGGCCATGACATTTGGTGCACACATTTTTTTCATCATATTGGTTTTCCCTTATTCTTTGATTTAGTGCCATCATCAGGGCAAAGTTTAAATCAGTCCAATACTTTGGTTCATGGCCAAATACGTGCAAAACTAATGGCACTTTTAACAGCCTCATCTGTACTTTGTGTTCAGTGCCAATTAGCAAGTGTTAGCATGCTAAACATTACCTGCTAAATATCAGCATGTTTGCCCTGTCGTTGTGCGAATGTTAGCATGCTCACAGAGTCGCTAGCGTCATAGACTGTAAAAAAAAAGAAAAGAACATAGCCACTGTAACGTTACCCATTGGTTTGTGGACGTTTTGAAGCCTTTGAAGCACGCACCTGTCACCCAAAATGGCCACGCCCTTAATTATGCATAACTTTAAGCCTTAATAAAATTTAAACGGGTGAGTTATATAAAAATTCACCCCCTGTACAGTTGTCATGAACGGGAAAATTAGCTATAGAGACCAAAACATTTTTTTGTACCAGGCTGTAAACATGTTTATTTCTGCTGTAAAGTTGGGCATTTTAACATGGGGGTCTATGGTTGTTGACTTGCTTTTGGAGCCAGCCTCAAGTGGCCATTCGAGGAACTGCAGTTTTTGGCACTTCTGCGTTGGCTTTGTTTTTCAGCCCTGGAAGTTTCTGCTTGGCTAGCATGGCTGTATACTTTTAGTCTCTGTTTTATATTATAAATTAAATATCTTTTGTTTTTTGACAGATGACAGACAAGCAAAACAAGTCATTTAAAGACGTCCTGGGCTCATCACATCAACCTTCTATCTAGATCGTGGCTCTCTACTGTTAAAACCAAATTCATATATCATAATCTCAATATATGTGCATGTTCTTATTGCAGGATGAGACTTATGAACTTTACGGTGGTATATTTAGCCTGATAATTTAAAAACATAATTGAGGATTTTGAATTTGAGCTGCTGAGTGTAGTTAAAATTAGTTTAATATCCTTTAAATTTCTTCTTCTGCTGCCGGTACTTCATGCAAACATCAACCCCTGGGACACTTCTGATCCGCTGCTGATTATATTAAAAACTCCAATATGCAGTAGAACTGGGTATGATTTCAGGTTCAGGGTCAAGTGTAGTTCTCATCTATGTAGAGGAAAACACAGCAGGACACACAGTAAATTAATAAAAATCTAGTTTGAGCTGTGTGCAGACAAAACATGTGCAACAACAAAACAGCATCTCTGCCCTGTAATGAGGAATAATTCAGGTTACCATCTTACTTTCTTCTCTCGACTGCGCCCAAAGGGAGCAGAAATCCACTTTACCCTAGCATACACACTTCAAAGGCAGAGCTAGAAAGAGGACACTTCTGTCGGAGAGCGATTTCATAACAAAAGGTTTGGGAGTTGAGTCTCATACACCTACTCTATCCCCTGGTTCTCAGATGGTGTTTCGACAAAGAAATGCGTAAAAATGGAAGTGATGGTCATAGGGGATGAAGGGGATGGCTGGCGAAGGAGGACTAGCCCTCAAAGTTTAGCCTGTTCAAACCGAGAAAAGGAGTCTTTGAAGTGGGAGCACGAGCACTCAGGCGCCCACACTCTCCCCTGATGCTTTGCAAGAGCGATAGAAACAGACAGAACAGACACAGAAATCGAGAAGCATTCAGAGCGGGAGAATAAAGAGAACATAAAGAGGGGGAAACCGTGCGAATGGATGAGGAGACAGTTAAGGAGAAAAGATGATGATGAAACAAAATAGCAGATGGCATGAATGAGGAGATGAGGGAAGTAAGGAGGAATGAAAGAAGCGATGACAAAGACGACAGTGCGCGGGCAGAGGAAGAGAGAAGAAGAATGAATCAAACAGGAGACTGGAGTCAATTAGAAGGACTGTCAGGATGGAGCAGATTTAGAGAAGAAGACAGAGGAAGAGCGTGAGATAGAAGAGAGAAGATTTGCAAAAAATATGAGATAGTGAAGTGTGTTGGAGAGTCAGAAAGCTGCCCATGAGTTCCTGGAAAATAGTTGAGCACTGTAGGATTGCAGAACTGCAGACTAGTGGTAATTAAGCAAGCTAATATGCACACCCCACCCGCATGTGTGGAAGAGGAAGAGGAGAGAGATAAGCGGAGGGGGTTGGGAAACTAGATAAAAGCAGGAAAGATGGAGGAAGAGAGGACGTGTAGAAGGAGGGATGAAGCGTGTCAGAAGAGGACAGGAGGGAGGAGAGCAGATGAACAAGTGATGAGGTAGATACCATGAGGGGAGGAAAGGGTAAAAAGGGATGTAGGGAAACACGGCAAAGGGGTGATGGGAGGGTGCAGAGGGAAACGTCACTGGGACTTTCCCTGAGCTTTTTTTTTCCCCCCCCTCCTCCTTGTTTTTCAGAGTGGGTGGTGGGCAGAGAGGAGGCACACTCTCTGCGAGTCACGCACAGCCGCTCACCACCTTAACTCGGCCACATTTGCACATCGCTCCAACAAAAGCCAAGTCTCCTTTTCGAATACTGCTCACTCAGTCAGCAAGCTCTCTCAGATGAGGAAGATGTGTGTTCGTTTTTGTTTGTGGCGCCTCTCAGAGCTTTAAAACTCTTCAAAAGACACAGTTTTCGTCAGGTTTCCCACTGGGAGTTCACCTCTTTAATTGAATTTTGCACCAACTGAAGCCATCCTTAACCTCTCCTTTTGGTGGATTTTACTGCTGGCTGTTGAGGCCGCTCTACTTTTTTCCTTTTTGGAGATGAGATCCAGTTTTATGCAGGTCAAGCCTGTAGCTACACAGCAATGCAGCGTGAGTGTTTACAAGCTGATGTGTGTGTGTGTGTGTGTGTGTGTGTGTGCTGTGCATGCATTCACCCTTCACCCTTACATATTGTCTTTGCATAATGTTTTAAATATGGGGTGAGTAGAGTACTTGCAGCCTGGAGGGGTTACACTGGTGCATTTTAGCAGTAAACATAACTGATTTGAAACGGGAGGCATAGTTTTCCTCCAACACCGAAGCTCTTTGTTGACTTCATAAATTATAGAACAAAGTAGCCAGCGGGGCTCATTCTGGTGGTAAACATTTTCAGCATCCATAAAAGTTTCTGAAATGATTTTGAAGTGGACCAAAGGGAGAAGCCAAAGTTCCTCCCAGTCTCCTGGATAAGATGTACAAATTAATATTAGTAGACATCTTTCTAATAAGGCACTGTTATAAAGTGTTTTATTAATGGTTAAACATTCTCTATGGCTTTACAGATCAGTTATTAGCCGTTAATAAAAAGCATCTTTTGGGTTGCCAGACTGCGAGAAATCCAATCTTGGCCTTTAGCCTTTCTATTTAGTAAAAGTTATAAATGTCAGTAATCCGGTAATCCAACAAATGCTAAATAATCCATCAAGTACAGTTATAAATGTCAATAAATTGTTAATAAATGGATTTAGGTCAAATGGTCCAAGCACTGTAAAGGAACATGGCAACCCACATTTGTTCTTATTTGCTAATTTAGCTGTTAGCTAACCCTTTAGCACCATATTTTTAAGGTTACAGTTGTATACTTTAGTATTATACTTGTACTATTTTTGCGGCAGGGTATTCTTTTTGAAAATGACCACAATGCCCGAAGAGTTTGGTCTATTGCTACATACAGTATATACATAACATTCATATTCATGTGACTTTTCATCGTACTAGCAGTCTGTGACAGTTAGTGCTAATGTCCTGTACTAGCATCCTGCGCTAGCATCCTGCAGGCAAAAAAGTGGGTGTAAGAAGTATTTAAAACAATAAACCAATAAAAAAATGTGAACATGAACTAATTCATACTATAAACAAAATAAAAATCCTTTATTTATCTCCAAGAAACAATTTAAAAAGTCCTAAAACAGTCCTTCTATCACAGAACAAACAAACAAATAGACCAATAATTGTTTTTGTGTAGCTGCTTGGATCTAGTGGCTGATAAAGGCCCATTCTGTTTTGGAGGCACTGCTCACAGCAGCGGGACCCCCTGATTGTCACACAGTATTTTGCACACTGGATATAATGGATAGAAATTGCATGCAGGGTAAAGTTGAGGATGTTCTGAGACATTCAGCATTACTATAGAATACAATACAAATGTCCAAATATAAGATGTCATGTTGTAATGTCCAACATTTGTAGCAAGAATAATTCAGAAACCTTTCTGTTTTGTACGGTCTCTCCTCCTCTTCCTCCTCACACTGTTAAGTCATAAATCTTAAACCTCTCTATGCTTATTTATTATTCAAGACACATTATTATCCACTTTTTGACAAGTTAAACTGCATTAAAGATTCTGAGCTACTGTACTGACAAGCACCATGTCCAATATATCCACTCAAGGGTTTCCGCAGAGATGCTCTGACCTCTTCAGCAGTAATTTCCTGTTGCTGTCAAGAGCCTCTTTAATTAGTTAGAACCGCTGGAATCATAACAGACCTCCCCTTACCTCCCTCTTTTCCCTTTCACTTCTATATATATCACTCTGCTCCGAGAGCCAACCAGCTCAAGGGACTCCTGTTCGTGTGTGTTCTCTTATGTGTGTGTGTGCTTGTGTCTTTTGTGCAGAAATGTTTTGGTGCAGTGTGTGTGTGTGTGTGTGGATTTGTGGAGTGTGGCTTTTGGCATGCATGCAGCGAATGAAATATTCAGGTGACAGGCAGGCACTCTTGTCCTGGAAATCTCTCTCTTCTGCGTTTTTTTTTTTCCCTCCCTCTCTGCTGCTGGAGCACTTCATGTGATTACGCTGCCAGGAATTTCAGTTCAGATTTCCCCCCAATGTTCCTGCTTATTTTGCTCTTCTTTCCAGCAGCAGCTTCACTAAAATGAGATGCCCACAAGTTGGAAAAAGGACACATATGTACTGTATCTATGTCTGTTATTGCACAGGGACACAGATAGATATGGAGGATATAGAGCAGTGGGGTGGAGGGGAAGTACAGAGAGTTTTTGTTGCCCACAGGCTCAAGAGCACTTTCTGCATTATACATTAGCCTCTTTCTTTCTTTCTTTCTTTTTTCTTCCTGCCTGCCCCAAGTTACTGCAGGAGATATCTGCTTTAACCTCTTCTGTATCCTTTTTTAGTTGAATGCTGGAGCACAAACAAAGGACACAACTTCTGTCCGCTCTGACCGGTGCTGCATGTCATGCACACATGGAGGCATTGTGCAGGTCAGCGTCGGAGGCTCTTAGAACCAAGCGAGAGGCTGCTCAAAGAAACGCAGCGCTCCTATTGCCATATGAAACGCTGAAAGTGGTTTGAGAGGCGGGATGGCACGGCTGAATGGAGTATGAATGAGCTGCAGTGAAAAGTAAATAAGGTTGTGTCCTTTGGTATTTATAGGTTGCCTCTGTAACAGGTCTTGCACTGGCCTCTAAATGAGTTCTGTGACCTTATCTTTGGTATTAACAGTTGAGTGTTGGTGGGAAAAAAAAAACAGCCTCATCTTCCTTCTTTTGGCCTTTCCAAGTGACAGGTACCATGTGGAACAACACGATATCTGTGAATACACAAAATAGTGGAGATCGCCAGAGGAGTCCAGATAAAACTAAAATATTCTCAGCTGTTATATCTGTTCTCAGCTTTATAAAGAGTGTTTACTCAATTTCTCACTTTGAGAACACACACACAGCGAGATGCAGCGTAGTGTGAGCTGAAAACATTTGAGGTGAATGAAGCAGTGCACTGGAGAAGAGTTCTGCAATGTGTTTTAATTTAGATTTACTCCTGACAAAAAAAAATCACGACACTAAAGTTCAGAAAAAAGTAAGAAAATAATCAGAAATTGTGTAACAAATGTTAAAAGATAAGGCTGATAATAGTCTGTATTATTCTTCAAATCCCATTAAAAAAAGACCAAAACCAACAATGAATTGATCCTACTTTAACCTGAAAGTTTAATCTCTGTGTCTAAAGCCAATTAAGAAGAAATGTAATTGGTTAAACCTTCTTTTGAGATCTTTTCGGCTCTAAATTGTCCATCTGTTAACGGCGTACCCACCACAGACTCCTCTAAAAATAAAACTTCCATGCACTTGCTGAAAGAGTAAAGCATCAGCGAACCTTCTCATTGCGACTAAAAACTCATTAAAATTCTTCTTTCTTCTTGTCTTCATAGCAGCACCAAGGGCTGGAAGACATCAGCCCCATTGAGGAGGTGACAGACACGGAGGACAACGAGGAGGAGGACCTGGGTGTCCTGGATGACCAGCGGAGCATCATTCTCCACCTGCTCTCCCAGCTCAAACTGGGCATGGACCTCACTCGGGTAAGAGCACTACTACCGCCTCCCATGGACACCGGCTCATGAAGAAAACGTTTGTGTGTCATGAATGTAATCTTTGTAGTGTGTAATTGTTGTTTTCTTGGCATTTTCCCTAAATAAATCGTATCCTTTTGACTTTTGGTTTTCCTAGGTGGTGCTGCCTACCTTCATCTTGGAAAAGCGATCACTGCTGGAGATGTACGCCAACTTCATGGCCCACCCTGACATGTTCCTGTCGATCACAGCTGGAGCCACAGCCGAGGACCGTATCGTCCGCTTTGTCGAGTACTACCTAACTGCCTTCCACGAGGGGCGAAAGGGCGCCGTGGCCAAGAAGCCCTACAACCCCGTGCTGGGGGAGACCTTCCACTGTTCCTGGGAAGTGCCTCGGGACAAAGTCAAACCTTTGGTCCGATCGAACCAGGGGTCCGCCCGGGAGCCAGGCAGGGGCCCCAACAACACGCAGCAGCCTGACGATTCACCGGGAGGCTGCTACAGAGTCCGCTTTGTGGGCGAGCAGGTGTCCCATCATCCACCAGTTTCAGGGTTTTACTGTGAGTGCCGGGAGAGGAGGATGTGCGTCAACGCCCACGTGTGGACCAAGAGCAAGTTCATGGGCATGTCTATAGGAGTGTCCATGGTCGGGGAAGGTGAGTCAATCCACAACATAGAACATGTAATGTACTGTAGATATGCAAAGTTTAATCACTCAACTCAAAGATCTCTTGTAAGGGTGGCTCCATCTATTTCTTGGAAAATTAAGCTATAGAGTCCAAGCACATGTACTCTGTAGTCCACATTCTTCATTTCAACCGTCTACTGAAAACTTTCTACTTCAAATACAAAAATGAAACATGGTAGAAAAGACACAAAACGTACCACAATAAGGCACATCTAGCACAGTAAAAGACCTTTGTGCTCTATAGGCTCCATAGCTCTAACTTAAATTAACTAGCAAGCAAAGCAGCCGCTTAAACATTTCAACCAATCACCAGCCAGAGCTGACTGCAATCATTATGGCTCTAACACCTCAAGAAAGACGTGGCCAGGAGGACGACATAAAAACAGAAAACACAAAAATAAAAACAAAACAGACAACATGAGCAGAGCAAGAATAATTCAAATTCCATCCAAATAATTAAAAACAAAAAATATTGGTGCTATTTTCCAGATGCTTTAAAACTGACTTTATCCAGTAACTTTTGGCAATTGTAAGTTCTGTGTATTGTTTTAAGTGAAATATGTTGTACATTTAAAGCTTTTTTTTCCCCCCAACTCCGTCCTGACATGAGGATCCGACATCTGTAAAACATATTGGCATAATACTGTATTCTACAGGAGGTGGACAAAACACATTAAACACATTAAAATACAAATTAGGTGAAGCTCAGACCCGTCACTGGTCATTCTGAGGTTGTATTGTAAAACAAATGTCATTCATTTATATTACTCCCATGTCATCATAATTTTCTAGTGTTTATGACCAGCAATTTAGGCGATTATCTGGTTTGTGTCGCCTTATAAATATAGTAATTAGTAGAATCTATTTGCACAAATTGCTAAATAGTATTCAGCTTGATATGACTCACTTGTGTGACTGGATTTGTGAGCAGTTGGTGTGTGACCTGCTGTTGTATCAGCTGAAAATACTATTAAACAATGTAAGTAGTAGCATCTCAAAACTGATCAAGTCAAATCAA
This sequence comes from Scomberomorus guttatus, assembly GCA_038419695.1. NCBI lineage: Eukaryota > Metazoa > Chordata > Actinopteri > Scombriformes > Scombridae > Scomberomorus > Scomberomorus guttatus. The sequence continues at coordinate 9,546,045 of CM076461.1, forward strand.
CACAATTATTCAGTGAAACTCAAAAACACAAGTTTTATCAAATTGCTGTTATACTGCAGGACTATTTTTAGTTAAAGCTATAATATGTAACTTTTCCACATTAAAATGTCTAAAAACAACTAGACCTATGTTATATATTTTTTGTTGAGTTGTGTACTTACATTATCCCAAATGTTTCCAACAATATCCAAAATCAGAGAAATCAGTAATTTTAATCAAGGTAACGCTCCGTTTCATTTGGTCGCCTGTCAATGGCGTCATACCCCCTCTACAAGATAATACATTAGCATTGTGGTTGTTTGCCAGAAACTGTTATAAATGGTCTTTTATTCAGTTTTAAGCCACATTTTTACAATAAACGTTTTAAAACTTGGTCGTTTTTAACTATATCTTTTAACCGGATGAAAGATTTTAGTCATTGGACGTCTGGATCTTAAGTTATCAGAGAAACAAGTTGAGCAGCAGCAGCTCAATTAGCAGCAGCTTGATTAGCAGCCCCCCCCGGAAGTCCTGTGCTTGCTGAACATCGTTGGAGAAACATCAATTTTGAAATCAACAATGAAAACAACAACTCCCATGATCCCATGCTACATACTCCGTCTTTTGTTATTGTTTTGATTGAGAGACTCCTAGCAGCTGAAATTACATATTGTGTGTTTAATGTAAATACACATTCTGTGATTATAACTAAAGATAATCGCTTGTTTTTAAGAAGGTGCTCATTCTATCAGCCGTATAACAAGAGAAGCCATTTGAGGGAAAATTGTGATTTTGGGCCATGTAAATAAAATGAAACATCTCTCATCATCTGTTAAACTGTCACAGTGTCCTTTCCTGCATGAAAGAGGATGCAACCTCTCCCATGACAATCAATAAAGCAGTCCTATCTGTCAGCACCATCACACTGTGCAGGCCGTTTGGGGTGAGTCACCCTGAGTCAGGATACACAGGAAGTCCTTGAGACTGATCGACTAAAGTCCAGATACATGAACTGATCCAGTTTTAGCTTTCTCATGCTTACTGCACTGACTACCTGTCGACAGGTTATGACGCAGCAAGTGCACGACGCATACAAGATGCTGCCATCAGAAAACACGGTGACCCCCACCCTAGGACGTATTGATTGCTGGGGTTTTTTTTTTTATAACGGCTGCTTTCCTAATAGCAGTTGGTGCTGTGTTTTTATAAATGGCCCAGACTCTGCTGATTGGCAGTGATTCAGCAGCAGAAAAGGGAACAGCAGCTAGTTTTTGTGTACGTCACCTGCTGGGTTGTGATTTGACCTTCATGACATTCTGATGAGTGATTGCTCCGGTCTGCCTCTGACTCTAGAAGAAAGAAAGTTTTGACTATCACAGACTTATTGTACACTTCTTTCACCTATTCTTAAACTAGAATTACATAACCAGTAGAGTGATAATTACCTGCAGAAAGCAGAGGTGGACACCGCTGGTTTTCCTGTTATTTACAGACATGGAGTCCTTCAGTAATGATCACACAGCTCAGCCTGGTCCCCTCTTCACATAAACTGAAACATACTCAGAATCACATAATGGCTACAAGCCATTGTTGTGCCTCTGAAGAGGTTTATCTCTCGCTATGTCAACCCTCTGTGTCATTTAATGCCCACAATGGTGCCACATGGAGTTTAACCCTGAAGGCTTTTTGCAGCGAAACATCGCTGCACCAGTGGTCTCTTGTACACACGTGCTAAGATGATGTAACATGTGAGAAGCAGAGCACAACTGGAAAAAAAGTGTTGGTCTCACATATTTTTATATGACAAAATAAATAACTTGAACGACATAAGTGATGACAGTGAGTTATGTGCGGCGCTATAAAAGAGTTAAACTATAATGACCTCTCTAGGAAATCGCTGTATCCATCATGCTAACATAAACTGGATAAGCTTCTTCACAGTGAGCGTCCATTGTGCTGGTTATACCTGGATTGTTTTTTTTTTATTATTTTTTTTTTTATTGAGACATAATATATACAACATATAGTATATACGGTACATGCATACATGTACTGGGGGTCATGTCATATGGCTAAAGCTCCCCCTCACCGCCAATCTAGACACACCATGGGACTGATATATGACAAAAAGAGCCAATCTAAAACCCCCAATACAAATATCATTACATATACACATATATAGTACATACACACATACACATACATCCACACAGATAATGTAATACATAATAATACACACACTCATGCTACTTATTAATATTTCATTTAATTCAATATTACATTAGGGATGGGCATTTTAAATAATTTCAATATACGAATACATGCATTAGAGTGCTTGAGTACTCTAATGTAAGAATAAGGTCTGAAGTGAACACCCAAGTGAAAATGTGGGTATGCAAGTTTAACGTTACATAGCTCACACTGCACATTCATTTAGTTTATTTTGTCAAAATACTTCCAAACATCACTCTGCCTGTAACGTTAGATTGAGTGATGTCTGACTGAAAACGTTGTGTACCTATTTCATTCTCTACACTGCCTGCTGTGTTTTACAATGAAAATCATTGAGGGGCACATAATCAGCTTATAGAAAACATCTACATACCAGGCCCATAGATTAAATTAGTGTTAATTACTTGAACATTTGATTATGTGTTTAGACAAAGAGAGGCAGTGTGCAGGGAAAACAGCTGGCTGGATATAAAAACATGTGGGAGGAGAAGTGACTCAGAGTGCCGCTCGACATGCCTCACCTGATTCGAACTCTTGAGAGGATGGCATCATCTTCAAATTTCAACAAGTTACCGAATCATATCTGGGCTATTGGTTTTCTTGCGCTCCCAGCAAATATGTAAATTTCTAACATGAAAACATTTTATCGCAGTTTGTTTCTGCGCGTTTGTGTTCTCATCGCGCATTTGAGGCCTCTGACTTTTCTTCCTTCCTCCTCTCAGGAGTCCTGTGTCTCCTGGAGCATGACGAGGAGTACGTCTTCACGTTGCCCTGTGCCTACGCCCGGTCCATCCTCACTGTGCCCTGGGTGGAGCTGGGGGGCAAAGTCTCCATCAACTGTGCCAAGAGCGGCTACACGGCCGCGGTCACCTTTCACACCAAGCCTTTCTATGGCGGGAAGGTGCACAGGTGGGTGTTTCTGCTTAAAGCACTGGCTTCACTTCAATCATTAAATACTTTACAGGCAAAGGGAAATCATTTATTTATCTGTCAAATTGTTTGGCATTGACACTGATTTATCCTTTATTCACCTTTTTGGGTAGTTAAATTTCCATTTTAAAAGTTCATACTTGTTTTTTTCCTACAATTGAATATGAGGTGTCTCACCCTGTTGTTTTTTCTTTGATGATTTATAAGGATTAAACACAGGACATATTCGTCTATGATTTCATTTGATTCAGTTTTATTGCCATAAACAACATACTGTAACACACTTCATCAGATGTTTACTTATTGCTCCACCTGCAATGAGAAAAAGCTTTTAAAAACATGACTGCAATGGAAGAAAAGTGGCTCTCTAAATGAACCAGGTGTAAATGTAATATACAAGCCAGTGGGAGCCAAACAGTAATAATTTAACTGATCTTTAAGTTTGTTTTTAATCCAACTGAAATATTAAGTTAATGATCAAAATGCAACAGGCAGACGGGACATTTTTACTAACATCAGTCTCTGTGTTTGGCCAACTCAGAGTGACCGCAGAGGTGAAACACAACCCGACCAACACCATCGTGTGTAAAGCGCAGGGTGAGTGGAACGGTACGCTGGAGTTCACCTACAGCAGCGGGGAAACCAAAGTGATCGACACGACCAAACTTCCAGTCACCAGGAAGAAGCTGCGGCCGGTGGAAAAACAGGGGCGGACAGAGTCCAGGTGAGAAACTCATCAGCACGGACCTGATACGATGTTACTAAATAGTTGACTTTGACATTGGATGGACTGCGACGTGTGGGCTGTTACATTAGTTGCTTTAAAATGTAATCTTTTTGTATTTTACTTGTGCTCGCAGGCGGTTATGGCAACATGTCACCAAGTCGCTGAAGGAAGGGAACATTGATGAGGCCACGGAGCACAAACACAGACTGGAGGAGCGCCAGAGAGGGGAGGAGAGGCAGAGAGCAGCTGATAACAAACCCTGGACACCCAAATACTTCACTAAAGAGGTACAGTGAGGGGAGATAAACTGCTCGGAGCGACACTGTAACTGTGATACGAGGATAGCCAGCAGGGTGGCCTGATCTTCTGCCCGGCTATTTTCACCAAACATGCTTACATTTCTAAATTTATCAAAAAGTTAAATTCTCAATGTCAGTATAAGTGGTTATTCTTATAGAATCTGTTGACCGATAAATGAGCCGGGCCAAGTCAACTGATAAGTTGATATCAGCCTAAAAAATCCAGTATGGGTCTATTGGGCTATTGGGCTCTACTGGTATCCAGTAATGCAGATAGTTTTGATTAGATTTTCATGTTTTTTGAGATATCTGTCTGTTTTTCAGTAGAAAGTCGTTCTTCTGAAAATTGATGGCAGCAAAGTCTGAATTACACACAGTAACGTGACCAAACAGTTCCAGGAACTAAATGTCCATTCAGGGGACAGCAGCAATATTTCATAAGTTTAATGTTACTTCATTACGATACCTGCCCTGTTAGCACAATTTTGCAAAATTTTGCACAAGTAGCAAAATTGTAGTAACGTTCGTTTCGGTCTGAGGTAGCGGGTCACATTTCCAACAAGCTGCAGCAACACTCTGTACAGCAAACACTGCCCTGATAGTTCCAGAGCCGATGCAAAGTATGATCCCCAGAGCAGGGACTTTTTTAGAACCAGGACCCAAATATAGTCTCTGTTTCCTGCTGTCAAAACAAAGGTAAGGTTCTGGACCTCTGGAAATGTTCCTGAAGTGAACACAAGCTACTGTATAAGAGCCTTTTTCTGGGAAGACATGCTGCTGTCACATTTTTTAGATGTCATTTTAATGCTCTGAGCATCACAAACAAAATGTTATTTACCTCTACTTTATTTATAGAGGAGGAAGTCTCAGAGGATAACTCCAAACAAAAGAAAACAAAAATGAAACTATCTGCATGGCTCGATATCACTATTGGTACTTTTGAGCTGGATTTGAATTGATAGCTCTTTAGGTAATTTGGGTGAACTGGCCCTTTAAGTTCGTTTCGGTAACAGATGATTTTGTTGATGAGGTTTTTAATAGTTTTTAATGTCCTTTGCTCACACGTGCAGGGAGAAGGTTGGATCTACAACAGCCCACTGTGGAAGTCGACCTGACAGCAGAGCAGCGTTCTCTTCTCATGGACAGTAACTGAGACCCTGCCTCCCCACACTGAGGTCAGAGGTCAGCAGGTCAATCATACAGTAGGGAGCAGTGTCCTCCACAGACCTTCAGACCAGAGCTACAGACTCACAGACTGACACTGTAGAGACACTAACAGGAAACAAGCAAGGTGCCAAAGGGATCTCCACTGTTATAACCAAGAAGGGGGTTTGAGCCTCTGGGACAAAATTACATTTTTATATACAGTTAATATAGTATTACTATTCAAAGTAGAGTATTTCTATTTTTCACCTTGCCAAGGCCTTTTTTGCACACGCACACTAATGAAGTTTGCCACTGGTGGTTTTTTTTAATGTTTCCTCAGACATTGTCAATGTTTGCTCCCAAGCTTTTAGTTTGTCATACAGCATTAGAATGAAGTCAAGTCCCCTCTAACACAAAATACTTTAGCTGAGCACTTTTACCATAGAAATAAATTTACTATTTTATATCTATGGCTTTTAGCAATCAGGGTGGTCTCTAAGAGCTTTACAGGAAATAAGATCACGTAACCAGATTTAAAATCATAGGTAAAAACAAACATTAAATTATGTGTTAATATATATTATTATAGAGTACAGTACATCAGTTTCTAGAGAGTATATCAAGGGTCCTGATTGTTTTGTCTGCACTATGAATGTATATAGGCACATTTAAATAGTATGCTTCTTTTCCGTCTTGTTCTGAGTGCTCCCACACATGCTTATTGTGTTGTACCTTTTTATTTTTTCCATGTCGCTTCATCTTCAGTATTCCAGCTGTTAAGTGGGACGCCTCTACTTAAAGGACCAGTGTGTAGGAATCAGTGGTATCTAGCAGTGAGGTTGCAGATTGCCCCCTCCCCTTCCAAGTGTGTAGGAGAAGCTACGGTCGCCGTGAAAAATGCGTAAGGCCCTCTCTAGAGCCAGTGTTTGGTTTGTCCGTTCTGGGCTACTGTAGAAACATGGCAGCCTCCGTGGAAGAGGACCCGCTCCCTATGTAGATATAAAAGGCTCATTATAAGGTGATGAAAACACAACAATTCTTACTTTCATGGGATTATACACTAATGAAAACATAGTTTCTGCCAAGTCTGTTCTGCTAGATGCCGCTAAGCTGTACACACTGCATCTTTAACTGACGCTTTAGTATTTTCCATTACTACCTCTCTTATTCAGCTACTCCAGCCATTACTCACACTGGTAAACACTGGTTTGTTTGTGGTTTGCATAGAAGGTTTTCGCTCCTTTTTTTCCCGTATGTGGCTATTGTGTAATTATGCAGCCGCTTCACACACAGCCCGTGCCTCCTGAAATTAATAATTCTCCTTTAGGTCGCTCATGGTGATGAATATGGATGAGGAGGCTTGCAGAAACACAACTAAGTTCTCACATCTGGGGGTCGCTGGAAGGTTGCCTCTGAAGATGAGAGGATAATCTACCAGAATTACAATCACTGGGAACTGGGGTAACCTGCCGATCGGAGAGTAGAGGAGATATACGCGTTTTTATTGCAACTGAGAGACTGTCCATGCAGTAATACTCATGTTTTTCACAGTTGGCATATCAGTTAGTGTAATTGCCAATCTTTGTTGCTTTCCCCCCCCCCCTAACAGTGACTGCAACTGTATTTTTAACCACATTTGACAAACTATGTGGCCAATTTGTAGAACAAATGGCATTTCTAAACAAGCAGAGATGAGATGAGAGCAATTAACAGTATATCCGCTTCATGTTGTTCTTCACTGAAAATTGATTTTTTTTATGGTCAGAATTACTTTTTGTCATGAATTTATTCATATAAACTCCTCACAGCTTGCTCTTTCAGTTGTTCCTTCACTTTCATTTTAAAATGTTTTTTTTTTTTTTTTAAGCCAGGTGAATTTATCAGATGCCAATTTGTAGCCTACGCCATGAAACCTGTCATCTACAGTTCATTTATATGACACTGGCCTTACATGAAACTACCAAGCAGCTTTCTATATACAAAAGGATTCAGACTCACTGAAGTAGATAGTGATTGTGGAAAAAGGAAGGACTGTCCATTAATAAAGACCTTCTACCTTTCTTAAACATGTCCTCTCATGATGTCCTGAATGTGTATCTGTTATATGTCGTCCTGTGATGAATCACAGACTACACTCCTCATTTATCACACCACAGCTACAAGCAGGTACTGAATAATTTGGTTCTAATAAATGTACCATGGCAATCATGGACTCAAGCTTTTTTTAGCAACATGCTAGTCTAGTCTAAAACAGATATAACAGGCTATATTGGTATGAAATGTGGTGCAGACATTCCCAGTACCCAGAGGATGAACCTTAATTACAACTTTTAAAACAAAAGACCGGTCAGCTGTAGATTAATGCTAACATAACATGCTAATACAAGAGCATTTTCACACTGATGAACTGTATGTATGTTGTCATGGTAAATTAGCTTGTGAACATGCTAACTACACACATGCTAACAAGTGAAACATTACATACTCAATGATAGCTTGTGACCATAACATTAGCATCAACCTGCTAGCATCGGAACATGCAACAACTGAATTTGTCCAATAGTTAACATAGATGGGTGTTAACATGCTAAATGTTAGCATTTTTACGTGCCAACTATAGTGTATTATGGGATTGATTTGTAAAATGGGAACGATTCCCACATTTACAACTTGCGAGCATTCAGACAGTCAGACACATCAGACAGTTCAGGATGATTGGATTACTACAGAGTTGGTCAAATGATGGTTTAAAATTCTGTCCATTGCCAAAATTATATCCAAATTTGGGTTTCATTACATTGAACGACGGAATTTGGATGACGTGAGGCGTCCATGTTTGCTTGGTTTTTTTTAGGCACTTCCGTATTTTTAAGCGCCAAGTTAGATACATCAAAGCTGTCATAAAAATATCAGTCGTGATTACGACTTGGTTGATGTGAACGTTACTTACAAGTGGGAAACTACAGTACCTCCAATATGATGTGAGTGCAACATTAGCATGAAGCTCAAACCTCAGCTGAGCCTAATTCCACGTTCACGTCCTATCAATACTGTACCTGCAGTAGAGGAGGCTGCAGTTTAAGGACCGCATTTCTAGGTCCCTAGTATTTGTTGGTTTAATCACTTTGAATGACGGAAACGTCCCTATTTGCTTGTTTCTGGTGTGTAAAGAGCAATACAGTCTTATGTGGCTGCTAGTGTACTTCTAGACTTGATATTTTAAGTTTCTTTTTGGTCATGACTTTTTGCCGTCTACTTTATATAACACATTCAACTTTTCTTTTGTTTTATTCAGGGGTTGCCAAGCATGCACACTCCCAGAAGTATGATGCTATACCCCTTCAGCTATAGGCGCTTTCAGACCGGAGGAACTTTTTCATAGTTCTAAGAACTGTTGGAGGAACCACCCCCTTTTTATTGTGTCCGCACTGCAGGACCTGGGAACGATCACAGTTCTTAAAACGCTGTTTTGAGGGACTTTTTTTAGTTCCTACTTCAGGATACATCAGGTACTCTCCCAGCACAAGAGGAACCTTGAGTGATTTAAGTGTACGGTGATTGGTCCAGACGTAAGTGTACTATAATTGGTCGAACACACGAACCATCTTGTTATTGTTGTATCTTGCGCAAAAGTGACGTTGCTATACCAACTGCCGGCCGGCTTACGTGACTTCAGCGTTCCTATTGGCTGTGTGAACAGAAAAAAAGCCCTTGAAGGTATGTAGTTCTCGGTGGAGCTCCCCAGTGGGTATTTCCTCTCAAGGGTCCCCAGAACTGTTTGGTCCAAAAGCACCTTATGTTACTGGTTAGCTCCACTGGTTAAACTGGTTTTGTCAGTGGTGCCTTTCTCAAGTAACATTAAGAAGTTATCTGATGGAGAAAAGCTTTACTTTGCATTACCAAATCAATATTTACCCAAAATATCAAGGGATTCCACCCAGTGAGCACACCATTACATGCATGCTTCTGAAACCCACCAGCAACTACCAGTCTGTGGAGTGTAAAGTCATCTGTTATAACTACCGCTGCAGACTCAAAAGTAAATGTCTTTATCCAAAGGCTAATGCTGCCATCAAGTGGTCCAGTTTGTGTTCACCTGGGTTGAAAGCAGATCTGCACAGGAGAAACTCAGATATACAGATCTGAGTTATGATTGGGCTTAAAATGACTTCATTCATAAATACATTGTGGGGAGAATAGAAACCACAATAACAACATACACAAATGTTTTCATTAAAGTGTATATTTAAAGATGACTGAACAGAGCAACAATGTAAAAATGTAAACTTTGAAAGTGAGAGTGAGACAAGCGGGTAGGGATTGCATTAAACAACAAAAAAAAAATGGTGTAGACGAGTAAACTTAATAGAGGAAGGGACTGGTCTGCCGTTCCTAATTAAAAATGCACAAAATGAGAAAATAAGAGGGCAAAGAAACTGTACATCACATTAAGGCTTAGTCTGAACTCCTCTCTAGTCTCCTCTCTTGACAAAATGAGAACTCAAAAGGGCAAGACACAGTTTTAGGCATTGTGTAACTGAACAACAATGTGGCATTGTGTCGAAGGTCTGAAATCTTGAAATGGTGACACACTGCTTCAGAGAAGATCAAAGCAAAGAGAACAAAGGGATTCAGACACATTTTTAAAAAGTGTAAAGAAAAAAATAAATTGGTGACACTAATAAAAAGTCACTTTTTGTGAAATGGGTACAGATGTGACAAAAGAAGTACAGCTGTATGATGTATTACTCTTTTGATGTGTCACTTGATAAAAATAAAAGCTACTGAGGCGTGCACATACAGAAACTCCATATGGAAATAGAAACGTGGCTTCTGAAGAACCCAAACACACAAAGAACAGTGCAGTGCCCATAGTGTAAGAAGTCAAAGGTTACTGCTGATTAGAGCTGTGTCCCTGCTGTATACTATCTACTAAAACATATACACTGTACCAACCATACCATTCGTCTGAGAGGTGTCCAATAACAGCACACTCAAATATCTAATCTAGTATGCTTACTAGAATTTAAACAATTAAACTAGATTAATTCACTAGTTGACAGGAAATTAAAGGGCTACGATACTGAAGTGTATTATGGGAGTTTTTTTGTAGCTTTATAGATCCATACTATGGACTAAAAGTCATGATTATTTCAGCCTCTGCTTCTTTGATTTTGACCATTCTTCACCTTTATGGAACAGTTATTGAAAATCGGTGTGAAAATAATTTTTTGAGCAATTTGCTGCTTTTCTCTGTTTTATATCATTATAAATGGAATATTTTGGGGGTTTTGGACTGTAGGTCGGACAAAACCAGCAACATGAAGACATCATCTTAGGCTGCAGGAAATTGTGATGGGAAATTTCCCCCCAGTTTAACATTTTATTGACCAAAAATATTAATCTGTTAACTAAGAAAGTAAAGGGTTACCATTACGTGATAATGAAAAAATTAGTTAGCTGAAGCCCTGAACTGAAGTGATTAGTCGATTTATCGATGAGTCGATCAGCAGAAAATTTATTGGCAGCTACTTTGATAATTGAGTAATTTATCAAGAAAAAAAATGGCATGACATTCCCATGTTTACTACATTTTATAGGCAAAATAACTAATTGACGTGTCAAGTAAATAATTGGCAAATAACTCAATCATTAAAATAATTGTTGGCTGCAGCTGTAGTTTGACAACAGCTGTTAATTCTACACTGTAAATGGACTACACACTAATAACTTTTTTACATGCAGTTTGGAATTGGGACACAGCTCTAGAGTAACTATGGTCATTAGTCTGTCCGTTAATCTTACGGATCTCACCGTAGTTACAGGCAGAGATGGAAGTTCTTGAAAAATTTGTACCTTTCCTGACCTGTTACCTTGTCTTTTCCTATTTTAATTTCACTCCCTGTGTACCAACTACCCTAACCCCCTTCACAGTTCACCAGTCAATTTCCAGTTTTCAATGCCTCAGTCTGGTCGAAGCATCCAACCTGCCGTATCGATACATGATGAGCTAAACAAAAAAAGCTAACAAGGTAGACGACAATCAACGAGATGACGATGACCAGCGATGAGGCACTAGGCTTGCTCACTGAAATAGAGAGCTCCCTCTGCAGGAAGGGAGGCCTAATTTATTATCACTACTTTTTACACACAGTTGCCTGCTTCCGTCTTTAAACCCTAGCAGCAAAAATGTACAATCTATGCAAAAAAAGGGGGGTGGGTGGCAGGAGGGGGGGGGGCATCGTAAAAATTCACATTCATTCTTTCAACAAAATCTCAAGCCCCTCTGTACAAGAATTATTGCATTCACTGTTCTATTTGTTGTCATTAAAAAAACTCATACCAAAACAAAAACAATCACATATTGAAATTAAGAGCAAAACAAAAAACTGCATATTTAAAAATCACCACAATAATCCAATATATTATAATCCTTTTAGTCATTTTCTTTACATAACATATTTACATATTAGGCCAATTTTTTTTTCTAAAGAATTTGTTGTAAAAGAAAGACAGGGAGCCAGGCAAACATAAAGGAGATGGTGATGATAAAAAGGTTAATATTACAGGTGGGCTGACAGTGACAGTGACGTTCCTCCATACCGCATACGGTCCTCTGTACACGTGTCAGGAACAAGTCCTCAGCTTTCACTCCTGCGCTTCCTCACTCTCATTAATGAGTTCACATGTGCCATGGAGCAAGGTCAGGTCAATGGGTCTTTGGTGCAAATGTTCCTAGTCTTATTTCTCTTTCCCCTTCACCCGATCCCCGTACTGATAAGCAGTTAATTAATGTACCACAAAAAATTTATCGACGCCGAACCAAGTAGAGCAGCCCTATGCCTTGCCACACATTCAAATACAAAGTAAAAAACAAAAAAAACAAACAAAAAAACAAACAAAACAGAAAAAACGAAACAGGAGAAAATAAGCAAGACAAAGGTCCTCAGGATAAAACAGACAACAGTCCTGGAGCGAGCCAGATATGACACTTCAACTTCCTCAACACACGGGGGCGCTCTAAAGAGAAGCGCTTGAGACCAAGTGCCAGATAAATGGCCCCTGTTGTGTTCTTCTTCATTGGTTGTTAGAGGTTTCTTCGCATTTATTTGTTTGTTTTCCTAGAGGAGTTCGTCATCATTATTTTTTTTGTAGTTTCTTGCCTTTCCTCAGGGCGAGCTTGTTCTTGATGTGTCCTCGCTTCCTCTTGGCAGTCTGTTTAGAGACAAAAATCTACTTACAAACCATTCTGTAACTGAAATAGTTCAATAGTTCAAATTTGCTGGATATACTTGGATATAAATGACTTACACTTTTACCCAGAGCTATTGTGAGCAAGTACTGATTATGCAATACTGTTTTCAAATATTTACAGTAAAGAGGTGCATATATCCTGCTTTTTACATGATGGAGAGTAGCTAAATATTTATTTAAGACTATCTTAAAGAGTATGGAGTTGTAATAAGGCATGTAACATGGAGAGACTGACAGCATGGAACTAAGAGTAGTAGTAGTAGTAGTAGTAGAAATACTGCTACTTCTAGTAAGCTAGTTGTTTTTACAGTGTTAATCACTGCAACAGTGATTGGGGAAAAACTTCTCCTCTCCTCATTCATATCCCATATTCTGTCACTCTCCACTGCCTCTGCTACATCTCCTGAAGCCATCTTAAAATAAACTGAGCTAACAAGTCCATCTGGACTGTCTGTGACTCGGGGGAACTTCCACGTTGACCAGGGAAAAATATGCTTCTTGTGAAGGAGCTCAAGTTAAAATGCGGTATTAAGTTACTCATTAAATGGTATTTCCAATTTGCAGTGAGGAATATCAGAACATGTCATAAATTGAAATTAACTTCGACCAATAATCTAATGAGTCAATGATATCAAGTTTTTACTTTAGGATGAATTTCTGATTTGGGTGTACTTATCCTTGAAATACAAAAAAATTATGTGTATGACATAATCTACTGTAAACCATCAAATGTATTAAACTGTTTAAAAAAATAAAAACAGAAAAGGATCTCTCCTGCTACCTTTTTGGAGGTGTACTTCTGCTTGGGCACTACGCTGCGAAGCTTGTGGTCCAGCGGCTCTCTGTTGTCCAGGTTCTTGACCTTGTAGATCCGGACCAGCCAGTGCTCTGAGGTGAAGGCCTCCTCCAGGTGCTTGAACTTAATATCCTTGTTGCCAATCTCAGCATTGCGTGTCCGATCAAAGCCAGGCGGCGTCCGGAAGTCCAGCTGGGAGACAGGTGGTAAAAGAAAAACAGTGCTTCAATCTAAAAAAAAAAAAAAAAACCTTCTACTGTACATTTGACTAATTGGCTAGAAGGTAACTGTGTAACTGTTTTTTTTGTCTTGAATAAAAACTGAGACAGAAAGGGGGGAAACTTTTACAAAACAATGTGACAATTACGAAGACGCAGCCTCTTTCTTATTTAATACTAGCCCACAGCAGCTTTACTCATTTAACATTAGTGCCTTACAGAAAGAGACAAGGATAAACAACATAATTATAAAAGAAAAACAAAGTTTGACAGCACTTTGATTACAGAACAGTGTCTGCCCTACACTTTGATTACATTTTGTAGGAACCACTCACACCCCTGTTCCTATTATTCTGCTGTAAAAGCCGTCAACTGCTCCTCTAGTCTCTGCTATGATTTGCCCTTGTCACCTCTATTCTCGAAACAACACTCTCTACCTTCACTATATTATTCTCCTGTTTCTCATCTACAGTATCTTCAGTCTCTCCTCCGTGCCTTCAGGCTGCTTCAGATGACACAGTATGAAATATTAGATTATTATTAGTCACAATAGTTTAGTCTCCCGACACATATTTATTAGTGCTGTTCAACCTGTCATTCAAAAGATAAGAAAAGGAAAATAAATTAGTTTTTTGGGAACACCATGATATGAAGAGCATGGGTCGATTCTATTCATTATAATATCTACTATTCTGTACTGTATTATGCATTGTCAGTATTATCCTTTAATCTCCACTCCATTTGCTCACCGCTACAAACTGCATCCTCAACTATCCTGTACTATGGTTCACCCCACTCTCCTTATTGTCTTTTTCACTATGTCCTCTAAGCCTCTGTTTCCCCTTGTCACATCCTGTTTCCGTAAACCTAATCTACCACCCCCCCACACCCCCCTTCTTTCTTCCCTTGTCGGACTCACTCCCTCCTGTCCGCTGTCTACTTCTGTGCCTTAGTCTCTCCATCTCTTTACCCTGAAACAGCTCTGTGAGCTACACAGAGCTTTGGCGTTCTGTCTGCGGATGGCGGCTGCATTGATTCTCCCATCTCGGCTGAACTGTTGGCTGGGCTGCATCTACAGCAGGGATGTAAGCACCTGGCAAGAAGGATCCCTCTCATCTCTCCTCTGCTACCTGCCAGAAGTAGCCATGGCACATTTAAAAGCTTCTGCCAATCCTTCATATTCTCCCTCCATCCTTTCTTTCCCCCAAAACCCCTTTTTCATACCACAGGAGCTCCCCAAGGCATCTCCTTAAATCCTCTTCTGCCTGACACAAAGCTCTGCTTTTATGATACAGTAGCAGGACGTTTTACACCTTTGGTGGCGGCAGCTGCTTGTTATTCTCTGGCAAAGCTGCATAAAATGTAGTAGCAGTACTTTTTACTGCTTACTGCTTGTGACTTGCTGATATTTGTGCTTAGAGAGTTTCTCTCCAGCCCTTGACATGAAAAAAAAAAAAAAAAAAAATCAAAGACACACATGGGTGCAGAGTTATTGGCGATGTTACTTGGCCAAAAAGTGAAAGAAAGTCTTTAGTTATAACCTCTCTCCTCACCTGCATTTCACCAAATCGGTAATAAGACATCTTGTACATGAGGCAGTTGAGCAGAGTTGGTGAACCAGCCTTGTCCACTCTGAACTCTCCCTGAGGGGTGAAGTAGTCACTCTCCTGAAAGGCAAAAGCAACAAAGTGAGGGAACATAAGTTCCAGAAAATGGGTAAAACTTTTAGTAGCACCGGCGCCAAGAACTCACTGACCAGAGATGATGATGATAAAAGCTTGAATTTAAAGAAGAAAAAAGAGCCTGATTGTGATTGCCTGAACCAAAACCCAAGCATGATGGGGTCTGAGGCCACTGACTGATTAGGATTGGATTTGGGGACAATTTCATGCCAGTTGATGAGGGCATGGCTCATGAAAATAAAAATTTGTTTTTCTGTCCCACACTAGATTTCAGACTGGAGTTTCTTGTCCTCAGTTCTCTCTTGAAAAGAAAATCTTGATCTGAATGAGACTAGGTGATTATATAAAGTTACCTAATAGATTATAAACACATTTTGCAACATAAAATGTTATACAATAGCATGTAAATCTCTGTCACACACAAAACAAGAACTCAATGCAGGCCTCAATGTGTTTTGAATGGTAATTGTAATTGTGTGTGGATTGTTCATGTGCTAGCAAAGGGCAAAGAGTTTAGATTAAAGTCAGTTCTTAGACAGAATGCGTGCTGCTGAATGTTGCAATTAAAGCTGCACAACACATTTAATAAATATGGACATTATCAATTACTCTGCTGATTATTTTCTTGATTAATCCAATAATCATTCAGTCAGAAAATAGTGAAAACAATTATGAAAATAATCATTTCCCAGAGATACAGTAAATATTCAATTTATCATGATATAAAACAGAGAAACAGCAAATCCTCATATTTCTGAAGCAGGAACCAGAGGATATTTGGAATTTTTGCTTGAATATTGATAAATGAAAAGGTTGCCAATTAACTCTCAATCTTTCTTTTAATTATTTGTGCAAAACAACAAAACCAAGCAAAACCATAAAGCACGACAAACAAGGCAAACAACAAATAAACAACAATGTGTAAACCCAACAAAACAGCAACATTAACATTAAGAGAACACAGAAGCCAAGCCAACAACATGATCATTGTAATTTATAATAATTGTCACTATTAGTCTTCAATGACTGAGCCTCTCATGAAAACTGGAGTTGTTTTTTTTTTTTTTGTATCTGAGCTACAAAGGTGTGAAAACATCAGTATGGTCCTTGAGCATCATTATAAAAGTGTAAGAGTGGTGTAAGATTGTAAGAGTAAAGAGGAAACATTGATTTCACTGCTGTGTAAGTGTGTACTACAAGCTTTCTAAGAGAACAGCTGGAGGTGCTGCTGTCACACACTCACCCTGATGTCCTTAGGGTGCTCTCCCTCTGCTATCCTCACCATCCACAGGAACTTGTTTATATCGTCGCCCGAGTAGCCTATTACACCTCCGAAGATGATCAGCACGTAGTCCACGTCTAGGGACCTCATGATTTTGTAGGCTGCGCTCTCGTTGGACGACATGGCTTTCCCCACCTAAAAACAAGTGGTGTAGCATGACAAGTTGTACTTTAATTGGGGTTTCCTTTTTCAAACCACACGATACTTCAATACAGAGTTGAAAATAGGAAATATTCAACAGAGATCCATCATGCATTCTCTGTAATTACATTTCCCACGGACAGATGCTGAAGAGACAACAGGCAGCAGGTACAGTAGAAAGCAAGAGAGGAGAAAGCTAGAGGGCTTTAGCAGACCTAACTAAAAGACAAAAACATTCCTCTACATTTGGCAGCAGCAAGAGAAAAAACAACAAATCAAACCTGAAGAATGTGGCAGCAATTAACTGAAATCCCCCTACAGTATAGATTCAATGGGAAAAGTTTAAGCAAACAAGATTATCTGGCTTGTTGGAGGGAGCAGTTTTATACAACGTGGCAATTACATGAAAAAAAAAAAAAAAAATCACTGAAGAGCCTGCTAATCATCCAGTGGCTGCCAGAAGAAATCATTTGTTTCCCTGTAAACGCATGCATCCAAAACAGGAACAGAGCAAAGAGATGAAGATGAGGGAAGACAACAGAATAAGACAGACAAAGAAAGAAAACGGCTCACCAGTGCTATATGACTGTTGTTCCATGTGTTATTATCTACTAGCGTGGTCCTGTTGGCCATCCCTGCTATTTGGTAACCGTAATCCCACCACGACATGACGCGCGCATGCTCGTCTGTGTTCTGTCTCAACCAGTAGTACGCCTCCCTGAAGTCATCCAGGATGTTACGCGTGCTAGGGGAGAAAAATAAGGTTGACAGGTAACAGGGTTGACAGGCATATGACTGCAGAGGCTATTAATATTTCAGTTAAGACTTTGAATCAGAAGGGCAACAACAGCTGAAAATAGAGCACCCATGCATAAGAAATGGAGGGTTAAAAAACACCTACTTTGAATGCTCATGGCCTAAATTTACCTCGAGGAGCAGGAGCAGACATAAAGCCCGGCAACCAATTAACTGTAGGTAATCATATTATGTCTGTATGTGTGTGTGGGTGCATTAATGCGTGAGCGTGTGGGTGTATATGTGCGAGAGAAAAGAACAGAGTGACAGCTATGCTGCTCCCAGTAGCAAGGCTAAAACATTGTCTGCGAGCTGCTGTGGTATCATTAATATATGTATGAGAACTTGCATCTACCATTTAGTCTTGTCCTTCAATATTTCCTCCCTAATGCTTAAAGAGAATAATTATGCCTGTAAAGAATCTCAGAGAGAATAATATATCAGCTTTTTGTAAATGCAGAGATGGTCCACAGATGTTTTCTGTGACCTAGAAACACTAAGTTAAGCAATCATATTAAATCTTATAGGTGCACATATCAATATTTCCACAAACGTCTTATGAAATATACATGTGCTCTCTCTGTACGTTCCTGCACGCACTCATTTGTATGCAAAGTGAAGCCATCCACCCCTTTCTATTATGAACCATTACTAGAGACTTTGCTCGACTCCTTGCGGTTATTTACATCCATTAACGCATTACAACTGAGGCGTGTGCGTGCCTGTATAATTCGTACCCGTCATGGTTGTATGACGCGAGCACCACGCTGGGACTGGAGTAGGCGTTGCTGGTGACCCAGGTGCAGTGGACAGCAAACATCATCAGCAGCATCAACATGAGCATGGTGACTATGGACTTGATGTTTGGACCCAAACCCTCCTCTGCTTTCTCCTGCTCTGACACATGTTTGCGCACCTTGCCGGCCTGCAGGGGGAGACAAACACTCTGATGATGGACGGCCAAGTCTGCAGCATTCCAGAAAGATGAATTATTGAGTGGAATAAATTATTGAATGAACTAATTGAGCCGAGTATCTTAGAGCATCCTCAAGTTTTCTGTACTATCTGAAGACGCGTCACTGAGGATTTTGAGATGAACCCGGTGATGGCTTAATATTATTTTACACAGCAAGTAGAGAAATATCTGGCAAGGAGAAAATCTGCACTATGTTAATATGGTTCTTCACCAGCATCTCCAATTACATTCTCTGACATCTAAACTGCTGGATGAAAGTGGGGCAAAATAGATGTACTGTAGATGAGATGATTTCTGCTAACAAGAAATATAATTCTGTAGGTTTGACCATAACTGAGTCAGTTAATAAAAAAGGTTATCGAACAATAAAACAAATACATGTCATAAGATGGAGTGTCAGTCTAAAAGGTATATTGTTGTTTACATTAAATGTTACTTGTGTGGTTTCTTAAGGCTTAAAGCCACACTGAATGTATTTCTGACCTCAAAACATTTGCCAGAAGCCTTTTGTCTTGAAACCTGCATCATTTATAGTAATGATACACTATTGGCACACTGCTATTTTTCACAACCTTCACTGCCATCAAATGTTGGCAGAAATGTGTATCACAGTTTGCGTCACATTATGTGCAACTTTTACATTTGTTTTATTGGCACTGGCAGCTTGTATTAACAGGAAAATCTTCAAGCATTGCAAACTTGTATCACTTAGTCAGAATTCCAACATTACTATCTTGATTTTCAAAAATTGACCTTACTATAATATATAATTTTACAAGTGCTTGTCAATTTTACAAAATGTGTTATATGAGCTGAGATTTTATATTTGTGGGTAGCACATAATGCTGTGATTACAAGGTGGACTGAAAAAGACAAAGCCACTTGTTTGACCCAACGGTGACTATGGCAGTCAGTTCAAAATTCAACAAAGTGAAACAGCTAAAATTATGGCAACAGCATCTAACAGTTGCAGCTGAATCACAGATGAGTCACAGTTTAGCTAAACAGACAGCCAAAATTGGTGGGAAGAGAGAAGGAAAGCTGACAGTTGCATGTCTGTCAGCTTTTTTAAAATCCAAACTCCTGAGCAAAAAGTGCTGCGAAGGTGTGTAAGGGTCTAAGGATAGAGGATGTTGGATGCTGTGCAGACACTCCCTGAGGCAAACTTGTGATTTTGTGTTATTGGGCTGTATAAATAAAAACTGACTTGACTGGAATAAGTCAAGTGTAGCAACATGAGGAACAACATCTCAGTGACATTTTTAGGCTTTTCTTATTTGCTGTGGTATTATAGAGTGGTAATAAACTTTAAGGAAGTTTGACAGTCAAACTTCCAGTATAGCAACCTGAACTGTTGTTGGGCAAATAAGTGAAAAGTATCAGATTATTACTACTGTAGATTAGTGTTATTTCAACATCCAGTCTTGACCTTGTCATAGAGATTCCCTGAGTTCCTCTTGTCATCCTCGTCGCTGCTGTCCTCTGCAGGAGGCTTCTCCCTCTTTGTGTCGTCTCCCATGTAGTGCTCAAAGACACTGGAGAAAGCCACTGCCGACAGCATGCACACCACCGGAGTCAGCGTCAGCATCAGACGCACCATCACACCGGCGAAATACACAGCACTGATGGCGTACAGGGCCACTGGAAGGCAGAAGAAAAAGGAGGTGGAGGGAAAACAAAGCAGACAGAGGTCAGATAAGGAGAAAGAAATTGTGAATGTAAAGAGGAGACTGGAAATATGGCAGAGAGTGAACGGGATAAAGTGACAAGCATAATCAATCTACGGTAGCTCTGCACAACTCAAACCCTAAATAGAAGGAGCGCTGGCTGCTTTCTGTCCTTGAAAAGTGCCGACCCGGCTCAACAGGTGCATCGCTAATCAATAGCTGTAATTGACTGATTAAGTCTGAGGAGAAACAAAGTACTGAAGGACTGTGTTTCTAGCGCTCAAAGGATCTCTGCCCTTGATCCGGGCTGTCTTACTTTGTAAACATAAAAGTTTGGCTTGATTTGTTTTTTTAGAGAAGTTCAGTCGCCTTCAATGTTTTTCTTTCAGGCTGATAACTGAGAGCACATTATACTAGGAGAGACAAATATACTGGTGAAAGAGCAGGCGTTTATTCAGATCCAGAGATAAGACTAGGAATCAGTACACTATGTTTTATTTGACTTTTGATGTACTATTGAATCACTGTTAATAAGGCATATAAAAGACCACAGAACAATTAGTGGTAAAAGAAAAATCCTAATTAAATGTTGTAATTCCCTAAAACTTTCGAGATTTGAACACCTGGTGTTAATTTTGTGCCCTGCAAGACAGAATCATTTTTTGGCAGTGGATCAGTTTTAAATATTGCATAGATTGAAGCAACAAGGACGAACAGCCAGAGTGAGCTGTTAGATGAAGACACGTCCAACTTCTCGGCAAGGTAACCGACTGTGTGGAAAACTACATGCAGTGTGCACAGCGTGAAATCATGATTGCAGTTGCTCATGGCACAATGGAAAAAGGCCAACTATTGACTAACTTTAATTAAAACAACATGAGTTTGTTTGGCTGCACTGTAAACTGAACTGTTTTTGCTGCCTCCAAAATTTTGGGAGCTACAGCATTACTGTTATCACCGGTAATTTAATTTAATCTGACAAATAATTAATGACATGATGCCACAGTGGAAATTATGTTTTAAAGCACAGAAAGAGTTGTGATTTCGATAAAATCTTCATACCAAACACTCGTTCATCATTGATATTCTTGATGCAGAACCAGAGGCCTGCAGGGAACGTGCAGACCAGGATGTGGAGGTCAAAGAAGAAGGAGACCCACGTCGTCGGCTGGTGCTCCGACACAGACGCTATGATGGGGATGTGGATCTTAGCATAGCTGGGGAGAGGGGTGGGTGAGGGGAGGAGGACAGTTAGGGGGGGGGAGGGAGAGACAAACAGACAGGATGTAATTTATGTTGGGTTTAGCGCATAGGGAGTGTTGAGACAAATTATACAATAGATCTTCCTGATTAACTAGAATTATGAGGAAAAAAGATAATTTAGCTCCCCGGCATCCTTATGGTAAAATATGAACAAATCTAGCAACACAGATGAGTTATGTTCTTTTTTCGTCATTAGTTTGTGATCTGTGTGTTCGCTCTTTATTCATTACAGTTTTTTACACAGTTTCTATACGATTTTAAATATTTCTCTCTTAAGTGTTTTGTGATTACAGCTGGGAAATAGAAAACACACAGCACATTAAGGAATTAGTATAAGCCTCCGAAGGAAAGAAAAAAACATCCCATACTGCTTTAGTCAGCAAACACGGGGGGAGAATTGATTGGGTGTGCTGAAATATCAAACACGTTGCAGTGCATTTGGAGAGCGCAGGGTGCCTGGTGCTATTTGGAAATAAGACAATAGTTAAACACAGAGCCTATGCTGTGCTGTTTTTCCCCTCTGGGATGGTGCAGGGGGTTTTATTGCCGTCTTAGAAAACACACACATGCACTCGATTGAACAAGTGTTCCATCGACAGTGAGAGTGTGAAGGTCAGCAGAGCTTACCCGGTGTCCCAGAGAGAGTAGAAACGACCACTCCACGGAGCAATGTATCCTAGAGAAGCAAAACACAATCAATAAGGAAATATATAAAGCTCGTCTTTCTGTTCAAGCCTCAGAACACAAGGACCGTCTGTGGGAGTCGTGTTGAATTGTGCTAATGAGAAGATATTTTAAGATAAAGGTTGTCAGTCACAGGAAAATATAGTAAGACAACATTAAAATATTCATGTGATTGTCCTTTGTCACAGCACAATATAATTATTTATTTGGCACAAACACAACCCAACTGAGCAGCTTCAAATAAACAAAGCAGAAGCTTCAAGAATAGAAAACAGCAAATACTATCTGACCTACAGGCCTAGAAAAATGTGTAGCAGAGACGATGTTACAACACACATCTTACTATTCTCTGTATGAACCACAACTGAAATATACTACATAAATATAACATGGTAATTTACCCCCACTCTACGTAAAGCCCCTGAAAACTTGGTTTCTCATCTTATGTATTTCTCTATAGCAATAAACATTCATGAGCAATAGTTGTTATTTATTAAGAGTTAAAGGTACCCTGTGGAGTTTTTAATTGCTACGAGCGTTATGGATCAATGTTTTTATGAGTGGGTCCCAGTTTGTTTGTATTGTGCTCGCACAAGACAAAGCAATTCATACTCCGTTGTTGGCTTCACGCCATTACACTGATCAACAGTTGGTGGCAGTAATGTACCAAGAAACAATGGCAGTACTGAAGACTGCTAGCAAGAAAACCTGGATGTAAAAAAATCACGATTAAATATTTTAAAAATCAGCTCGAATGTTTATGAAGAAGGAAACGCACTCAACACGTTAGACTTTCAAGGCGTTTTGGTGATTAACGCTGAGATTTGTTTATTTAAAAGAAATGTCCGCAGGGTACATTTAACACTCAAAAAACACAGCTTATCTACTTTATCAGGATTGTGTGTGTGTGTATGTGACATCACAATTTTCCAACTAAGTCCTGCCCAATTCAAACTCAAATTCAAAGAAAATAGGTTTCTTAGGGTCTTTTAGAATATTTATATGTAGCCCAACAACTGACACACCAAGAAACAGTCAATGCTGAAAATGTATGCTATTGATGGTACTGAATTACTGAAATTGAGTTGTTTATAAATGTAACTGAAACCATTTACGCAGCAAATTAGAACGCACAGGGCATTTTATGCGCGCATGCAAATGTCTTATTTTGGTTAAGCTTTGATCTGGAATACATTTCAGCTCTGAACTGTTGCCTTGGGGCTCTCACAGCCACACGCACACACACAAACACACAAGTGCAGGAAACACAAACAAAAGCCTAAGCCCCATATTTAAAATTTTGTGACATGTTTGCTCCAATCTACAGCTGCATCGTGTAATCTGTTGCTCTTTAAAACAGACTGATGTGTTTAATAATAACAATGATATATTCAACCCTATCATAAAAGTAGAGCCCTTTCCAAATATGATTTCGCAAAGCACTGAACCAAAGCAGGCAGGGAAAAGATATAAAAAGCAGAGAGGAAAGGAGAAAAGAAAAGTGAGAGGAAGGAGATATTCTGAGAGGTGATTTAAAGGATGACTGATTTAACCGATCAATACTTGGCTCCGTGTTCAAGATGCTGAGGAAACCCACCCGGCTACTATCTTGCAGAGATTTTATGAGATGAAAACGTCTGACAGACCAGAGGAGGGAATGCGCAGTTTCACTGCAAAACTGGCATACCACCAAACAGTCACTGACTCCCACTGCTCAGTTCAGATGGCTGACAGATCACAGTGTTTACCAGACGCCCAGCTGAAGCCAGTATCCCCACAAGATTGGACGTCTGCGCTCACATGACTGGCCAATCAGTTCTAAAGCATGCCTGCAACCAATCTCAGAATGCCAATATTAGATGTAACATGCCACCATCACTTTGCACTGGGCAAAAGGCCCTTGCTGCAGCATTTTACATAATCTGGAGTGACATTATATCAGATTGTTGGTGAAGGCGGGTAAATAATATGCTAACCTAATCAAAGTAAGAAAAACAAACCCATGTATATTCTTCGAAAACATGCTGAAAGCAAGGGGTACATATAATTGTGCTTTCTGCTTACATAATAAACACGTGTACATCAGCTTCCAACCAGCATCAGTCTATAAACCACTAGAGATGCAAAGCCAGTGTGATGCTGTAAATCATTTAAAATGTTGTGCGTCTGTGTTGGTATGTGCTTTTTTGTACACTAAGTTAGTGCTTTCAAAATGAGATGGTATGCTATATGAATCCTTCAAATAGGTCAAGGTTCTGAATGTCATCTTATATCTAAACACTTCAGCAGGAGACATATGAAATCAATAAATGGCAAGGAGGCTAAAAGACTGAAACCTTGAGGCCTCCGCTGTGGCCACAAACCCAAGCAGAGCTGAATATAATGGAGAAAAACATTAACAAGGACAAAGTTCAACCAGCTGGATGTGTGCATCAGGGTTCAACCGGGCCAGTCAAAAACAACACATACAACTTCACTGAGAAAAAAAAAAAAGGCACTCAATAGAGCACAATCCTCCACCAACGCTGAATAGTTCTCCAACTTGCAAAGCTACTGCATCCATATCAGTTTGTTTATCATTTGCCTTCCAGGTTCAATTTTCTGATAAACCGAGCACTGATTAGCAGCCCATTTGGGAGGCCTGGAGATCAGACCATCGGGGGATAGTGTATGAACACACCAACTTTTTGGATTAAAACAGAAAAACAAAATCTAAAATGGCTGATATCCCAGATCTGGATTGCCACCAAAATCTAGTCAACTGATCCTTGCACAAAAGGGCTATTTATCAACCAAATTTCAGCCAAAATCAGGGTAATATTTTTACATATTGTGCTAATAAACACACAAACAGATGGGGCCGAAAAGATTAACACCTTCTATATTTATATTATTGGAGTATAACACAGAAGAAAGAGATCTTAAATCATGATCTAGACATCAATACTCTCAAGTCTGCACCAGGAAATAAACTCAGGAAATACTAGATGTAGGTTAACCAGTTTTTTTTTTTGCAGTAGCTTAAACATTGTTATCATCTGACTGTCACCTATTTCTCCATTTATCTTCAACAACTTTGCTACATTACAGCGCCTAATACATTTGTTTTTTGTTCTGCCTGATGTGCATCTGCACAACATAAAGAATGTGTTGACATCCACAAAAATATTCTGGCTGCCTTTCATTTATTGGGTTGTGCAGGCAAATATCTCTGCAGTCAATAACCTCAATGTGTTCATAAACCAACTATGTGAAAAGCACTAAACCCTGTTTATTAATATATGCAGTCATGGGCATTCATACATAAATAAAGCATATAGCCAGTAATAAGATCTCAAAACAGACTAACCATTTTCTATTACAGCCTGTCCATGTTAACATAAAATGCAAGACATTCGGTAAAGCATTAAATAAGACAGGAATGTTATTCAGTTTTAATTTAAAATGTTACTTTTTTCAAGCCTTGATCTTTGTCAGATGAGCTGTTGGTTTATTGGGTTGTTTAATAATATTTATAATGATTAGTGAGAAGTCTTGCTGCAACTCAACATTGGCGGCAACTGAACATAACTGCCTGCAAGGACAACAACAATACACTAATTTGTCCTTCACAGCCTTATTAGAAGAGCCCAAGTACAGCTTCATCCCTCGATACAATTAATTATATTATATATTATATTATAATATAATTATATTATTATATTATAAGTTGATATTGTTACAATATGTTTAAGCAATTTTAGCTCTCTGCTCAGTTGTTAACCAGCTTTCATGCTCTCTCAATTGAAGCATGTGGTGTCAAAGTGAAAGATTTTTTTTTCTTTTAACGAAATCATAATTTGTTTTTCAAAATTACTTCAGCTACTCAACAATCTTTCCACATACCAATTACAGTATATGAAAAGTACCATGTGCCTCCTGACTAAATAATGCTGTGAATATGTATGAGCGGACATACAGACCTGTGTATGTGAGATAGATCACTGTGAGGAAGACCACGCCGGCAGCGAGAGAGACTCCGAGGAAGAAAAGTGTCTGGAATTCCTGTTTGGTCAGCCTGTCCTTCAGGTACTGCAGGAAGGCATAGGCTTGGAGAAGTGCAAACACACCTGAGAAAAGCCACAGATAGCAACAAAAGAATGAGCAAACATACAATGGAAACTCACACAGAATATTTGAAGAGGCCCTGATTCTCCTGCAGGGTACAAAGAAGGTTTATGTGGTTAAGAAGTGCCGTTGTCAGTTTGGCAGAATTCTTGACAAAGCAGTTTGCAAGCCCCTTTGGCTCTTCATGCAGATGTGAAAGACAAATACTGCGGGACAACATATTTCAAATGCATGAGACCGATTTGGGTAAATAAGCCCTTCTCATTCCCTCGCCTTGTCTTTCTTTCGCAGCCCCTTCGGTCACACTTCTTTCCTCAATTCCTTGGCTCTGTCACTTTCTCAGTTCAGATCTCGCTCGGTGTCTCTTTGTTTGTCTGGTGAATTTGATATAAAAAATTGAAAAGAGGCCTGGTTTCGCTCCCTTTCGTCACCTCCCATCCTTTGACAAACCTTGTGTGAAATCACCCTACTCCTCCACTAGCCCACCACCGCCCACGGCAGGTCTCACCCATTTCCAAGGTTAAGCCCCTGCGCGTCTCCTGGAGAGCCGCCGCGGTGCTAACACGCTTGTCACTCTATGCCACCCTGCTTGCCTGCCTCAGGGGCTGACATCTCAACGGTACAGACAGGTCCATGGCTCTGTCACTCTCTTCCTGTCTCCCACTGTGCTCCCTGAATGCTTCCACCAGATGTTCTGAGCAGCTGCTACCCAGGCGGCATAAAAACACACTCGCTCTTTGAGAGAGTGGGGAGCCAAAAACAGAGAGGCAGAGATGATTTTTGGTGGTGCATCCCTTCAAAGCCTCTCATAATGTTGTTTGTGTTGTAGACACCCAGGAAAACAGGGACACTTCAACGTACGCCTGCTGCAGAGTTAAGAGAATTCTCAAAAAAGGTGCTGCTGAGCTCCCTAAAGCTGCCAGTGACAGTCCTCTCCCAGTCTGGATGTAAATGAACACAAGAATCATGCACGTACATACGCACCCACCCATGCTGTCAGGCAGCAGATGGGCCCACTCTTGAGAGGCGAAACTGAACAAGCTTTAATAAACTACCCACATGCCAAAAAAGAAAAGTACTTAAAGTGCTATATCCATATGGGTGGATTGTGAAGCTGCTTACTTATTTCTATTTTGTAAATGTATTCTGAGAAGATCCAGTGTCGTTCTACAGATAGAGCATGACTAACACTGTCAGGGCAAGGGGATTCAATTCCCCCTGCAGCCTAACAATCTTAAAGTGTGTGCATCCGGTACTATAAGGTGCTTTGGATAACAAGCAAGTGGCTTATGTAAAGTCATACCTTTAATACATAAACTGCAGCAATCAGCCTGAACCCTTTCCCCTGTGTTTTGAGGCATACATTTTTTTAGCAGTGCTTGCAGGGTCAGAGCAGGTTGGAAGTTGACATGAAAGTGCATTCAATCTCTAAAGAGTCAGAATAAATTGTCAACAAGTTCTTGAATTAGACAGTGTAGCCTCATGCAACAACATTATTGTACTCTCATCGTAAATCAGTTTTTTTGTTCCATAAGCAGACAGAAACAGTGCCAGGAGTCATATTAGAGGACCCAAAACAATTAGAAAATATTAGCAGTACAGCTGTTAACGACATGTCATCAGAGCATCTCGTTTTATGACAGGAATTATGTGCTGACATATAGTTAAGATGCTAGAAATGTCTTTCTAAAGCAAAGCGGTCCATGACTTTGATGAAAGGTGGTCAAGGGGACGTGACAGATGTCACAGAGATGAAAGAGAGAATATTACACAGCAGGTGATGCTACACTGTCGGGTACAACAGAGGATGATACCGGACAGAGAGCTGCATTAACACCCTGGGGCGGCTGTCGGAGTGAGAGAAGTTTCCTAAAAACTACTAAAGTGTATAAGTTGTGTGCATGCCAATAAAATCTTTTTTTTAAAAAAAGTTTTAGCTATATTTTTTTTTTTGTTGATTTTAGTATAATATTTAAACTTGAGATTCATTAAAATTAAGGCATAATTCTTAACTCCCCTTGTTCATGACTCGTATGACAGGTCTGGCTGGACCAGTCATGATTTTGGTTCATACCCAAGAGAAAAAACTCTAAGTGCAAGAAATTTGGTGAATGCCACAAATTTGCTTGAATCAGTCGTATGTGCCAATTAACAACAAATCTGTTCACACGGGTGTTCCTGCCTAAGGCCCAATGTTTTAACATAACAAATGTTGCATTAATCCCCAAACAGCTGCTTGTTGCTGCTTCAGAGATGTGCTCTTGCAGTCACGTACTCGTGAGAAGCTCCAACTTTTGGTGAGAAAGGTACTATTGAGCCACAACTTGGAAAAAAACGTTTTCCTACAATTGCTGACGTCATCATTAGACTCTAAACGGCATTCATGTTGATACTTTTAAGAGGGGAATTTGTTTTTTCCCAGGAGAATGCAGGCTTATCAACGCTGGAGATAGAGAGGGTGGGACTTACCAGCAGCAGCCATGTGCTCGCTCGTCCTGATTGGCTGGAAGCCAACAAAAGGGATCTGCATCGACAGTATGAGACCCACAATATAGAAAGTGCTGTAAGCTGTAGGGAGAGAGACAGAGAGAGGGAAGACCAGATAAGAAATCAAACAATCATAATAATCTACTGCCCTACTAAAAACCTTCTACTTCAGTTTGGGTCCCACTAAGGGAAATCAACCTCAATAGAGGTATTTAAAGTCTATTGATTTTCACTGTCGCACCTCAGAGGGAGTAAATACAAAATACCTAATCTAATGTCATTTACTGAGAAAATGGGAACTGGCTCGGTGCAGTGTGGTGGGGAGGCCTGGAGTGAGACTATGGTGCTGAGAAGAGTACAACTCCCACCTTTGTAGCTGAGGGGAACCGATTTGCAGACACACCAGCTTAATTAAGATTTCATACTCTTCCTGAAGAGTGTGCCTCGTTTTTGAAGTAGTTGTGACCGCCCTCAGCAATCTCTTTCTCACACATCTGCTATTGACTCAAGACAGAGAGAGATGAATTGTGAGGGAACATAGACTGCAAGGCATTTTTATTAAAACAGGATTTTTCTTCTTCTTCTTTTAGCATGTTCCCTCATAGTAACTAAGAGACACCTGGCTCTGAAAAGAAGAGCTGCAAGATGTAGTGAGGGTGGCAATGAGCAGTATTGGAGGCGCTTCAGGATCTAATGACTTTTCCGTCAACAGAAAATGTCTGAAAATATAGTTCTCCATCTCTCTTTTGTAACCAAAAAGGTGCATGAAGTTACTAAATGATGCTCCAGCTGCAGGCATCCTTAAAGAGAACAAAGACAACGGAAGGAAATATTCCACTTCATGTAACAACACTGCATCGTCAAGTAGAATTTCACTGTTGAAGTGAAAGTTTGGAGATAGATCAAAGGTAGGTCAAAGCCCTCTCACTATGAAGAGGCCACAATTTATTTGCAAAGCTCTCAAAGACTATGCTTTGCAGTTACAGCGAGTGCAACATATAATCATGTGTAAATGATACTTGACATGGTATCATTTATCTTGACCACAACAGGAGTGCCTGCCGCGAGCGCGTGGCTAAGCTGATGATGGATGTGTGGATGGTGGAGGGTTGAGCTTGTGTTCTCTAAGCCAACAGATAATGTGCTGGAGCTGCCACGTGCTCTGTGAAACTGGAATATTCTGTGGAATAACAAGCCTATCCCTCTCCACCAGCACTCTGCCTCTGGTAGTCGCAAAAAATATATATATATAAAAAAATAGAGAGGATCAGGTAGCAGGTGGTTGCATTTACTGTTAAGCGGTATGTGGGTGTGTGGATGTCTGCACTGTCGATGATGGAATGCTTACGGTTGTGAGAGATGAACACAGGTGCGTGACTGGGCATTTGAGCTTGTTTCAGGGTCAAATGGTTGGGCAACCATGCTGGGAGACTCACAGGAAAGAGTAGCAGTTTGCTTTTTGCATACATTTTTATTCTAATGGGAGAAGGTCTCAAAAGAGTTGAGCTATGTGTAGGAAGTTGTAAACATCAAGTCACACACTTGAAATGTTCTGGTTTAATTGCTTGTGTGTGTGTTTGTGTGTGTGTGTGTGTGTGTGTGCACCTTACCAATGTAGACTCTTCTGCTGTAGCGTTGCATCAGCAGCAGCACAAACACATGCAGGGGAATCAGGTTGATGATAAACACATAACCTCCCCATGCTGACACCTGGAACACACAGACACAGACAGTCAGCCTACTGTGGCCATCATCCTTTATACAAGACATTTCTTCTTTACTCTCAAAGAATGTAAAAGTCCCATATGATCAATCACGCCTCATTGTGTTTTTATGAGGAGTGGAGGCTTTTCTGTTCAAATGCTACAAATTAGCTTGGCAAGAAGGATGTCAGGTTTGCCTGGATGAGGCGAGCTAACTGAAGTCCAGTTGAGACCATTGAATTTGTTGGGGCAGCAAACCTGAATAGGCTCTGAAAATGCAACTGAAATTGCAGATTGAACAGTCCACCACAATGTTGCGTGCAATGGTAAATTAGCTCGTGAATTCAGTGCTGTTTGCTGCCCCCCACTCCCACAGGGATTGACCATCACAATCAATTATACACCTCTGGCAACACCTCTGGATGTGTTTACTGGAATCAGGTTGCAAACCACTTTAATTTAACCATTTCCCTTCAAATTTTACAAGTGTCTTCAATGCATATAAATCACATACAGTACACAAATAAAGGCAAAAACTAAATGTTTGCAATATGCTTTTAAAATTAAAGCTGCAACAAAATATTGCTTTATATAGATTAAAGGATAGGTTCATAATTAAAAACAAACAAACAAGAACAGCAGCAAAAAAAAAAAATAGTCAGATGCCCAAATGAATACTGACACATGTTTTTCTTGTTGTAAACATTTCTCCTGTTCTGGCTATGAAGAGATCCCCTCATAATGCACTTTTGCAAGTGATGGGGGACAACATCCACAGTCCTTCCATGTAAAAATGTATTTAAAAGTGTATTTATAGCTAATATGAGGCTTCAGCCCTCCAAATTAAGTCAAATCAAGTGGATATCTTTCAAAGTTAGTCTTTATAGTGCCAAATTCCCTCTTTATATAACCTTCCACTGCAGCACAACAGGAAAACACTGTCTGCCAAGACACAAAGAGGCACTTTTTGTACTAAAAAGACTAACTGTGGAAGATATCCACCTTATTTGACTAACTCAGTCTGCTGAAGCCTCATATTATCTTCAGATAAATGTTTTAATACATTTTTGTTCAAAACAAGGACTGTGGATTTTGTCCCCCATCACTTACATTGTAAGTGCATTTGGATCTTCTAATGGTCAGTATGAACAGGAGGAATAAGGTCAAACCTGTTTCAATGTTATAAGGGGCAGCTGACTATTGTTTTAAACAGACTCAAAAAACTGTGAATCTATCCTTTAATCTGTCAGTTATTTTCTCGATTGATTCTTGATGATAATTGTTTTGTCTATAAAATGTCAGAAAATATTTAATAATACTTAATACTCTTGTTTTGTTCTGCCAACAGTCCAAAACCCAAATATATACATTTTAATACCAGCAAAAATGAACATTGACGAAGCTGGAACCTGATGAATTTTGTGTCAATTGACTAGTCAACTAATTGATTCAGCTCTAATTTAAATAGCATATGAAATACATTATCAATCATGATTTGAAATGAGTGAACTGATCCATATACACAAGCAGTCCTTCTCACATACATCCGCCCCTACACAAAAATCAGCATACACACCTTGAATAGAATCATTCAAGAAGGGTGTAAAAACATCTTACTGCCTCTTTCCTATTAGACGCAAGCACACAGCTATAAAACACAATGTATATAGAATCAGTAAAAACTAGGCAATCATACTTTACATGTTAGATGTAAAATGTGAGATGCACCAATAACTTTAGAAGCTCCACTAAAATTATACCTCATCCGTTTTGAGGTCCGCTAAGTATTGCAGCACTGGATGTGGGGGCTATAAAACGTCTCTACAAAAACATCACTGACAAGTTTTCAATTGCCTGCACTTGACTACAGCAAAGGGCAAATGGAAACTGTGAGAGCACTAGACACACAGGAGAGCATGGGGGAAAAGAGTGAAAGGCCACAGAAAAAGCAAGTGTTCAGACAGAGAGCGAGAAAGAGGAAAAGAGAAAGGAAAAAGTGTTAGAAAGTGAAACAGGGAAAGAAGAAACAGAAAGGGAGAGTGAATTAAAGAGAAATGGCATTGAATAGCAGCAAATTGTTTGATCCTTTATTCGCATCAGCTTGTCAGAAAAAGCCTGTTTGCACCTGCCACTGTGAGTACAATGAAAAGAGCATTCGTTACACTAATGTAATCACAGGAAAAAAAACAGCTCAACATGTCTAATTGATAAAACATTAATATGCTACATTAAGGCAGAGAGTGAAAGAAAAAAAACTCCCAAATAAGTTCCTCGCTGAATGGCTAGGTGCAATTATCTTTTGGCAGTCATTTGCATCTTTTCTCTCAGATGGTGACAGCCAATTAGTAGCATGTGAACCGTAACTTAAATGAATACCAGAGATGGCTTCAATTTAAGACTAATTTTCAGTGTTGACACAGGGGTGGCTGATCAAGTCTCTGCTGTTGACTGGCTGGGAACTAATTGAAAACATAACACTGGAAACACAGTGACTAAGGCCACTGGCTGTGCAAAATTGCCAAATACAACACGGTCTGATGTTATTTTTGTCTTGTGAGCATGTACGATACAGCCAGGACGGAGTGCACAACATTAGTAACAGGAAGCATGAAGAGTGCTTAAGAAACTGTAATCCAAACCCCCCCCCCCCAACTTCATTTTGCTAAAAACTAACTGAAAGCATCAAACACACTGTGTCTGCAGCAAAGAGTACATCAAACCAGCTCCTTTACACCAAAATTGAGCCATAGTCCAACATGTGGCATAAGTCACGCCTGAAGGTCTGTGAATCGATGTGCATGTTTGAGAAATGATGGCATGTATTAATTTAGAGAAACCATGCCAACCACATTAGTCTTTTTCAGGATAAACTAATAAAAAAAGCCACTTTAAAATATCGATCTCTCTGGTCAGACTCCCTGATATCAGTAAGGTGCATTATTGACTCAGAGAATCAAACTCAACATTATTTTTTTGGCTTGTTTTCCCCCTTCGGATACTTAACTGGGCAAAAGTGTGAAAGGCTCAATGCCATGTCAGTGGGATGGAGGAGAGTGGAAAAATTCCCATGGTCACTATTTGCAAATGTTCAGGGCACCGGACAACTCAAAATGGAGGTTATCAGCGTTTATTATCAGTTCTAATAGTTAGTGTTATTTATATACTAAAGGAATAGTTATCAACTGTTGTATAACAGTTGTATAATATGCAGTTTGGCATGTGGGTTTAAAAATGTATTTACTAAAATTGCATTAAAGCAGGGTTTAATAACACTGAGTCAATAATGTAACCTGATGCGCCAGATGGTTTGTTACACAGAAGCATCTGAGAAGTCGTCCTTGGAAACTGTTTGGAAAAGGGCAGGCACTTTCAAAAAATACTTGGCAGGTGATTGGATGAACCATCTGTCCATCACCGTCTATCACCGTCTTACCATGCAAGACAGCTGGAATCCTGGTCCGAACCACCAGTGGTTCAGACCCAAGTGCATAACTTGAAGCGTGACAAGATGATATTTAGCACCAGGTTAAATATATCTGAGCTTTCTAAACTCTACAATGCAACTTGCAGATTGACCTCTTGAGTCTTTGGAAAAGATGGTCAAACCAGCAGAGCACACAATCAACCACAGGAAAAAGGATGGGAGAAACTGGCCATCTGGTCACATTAGAGGACCACACAAAGATGAATGCCTGTGACAAAACCAGAGCTGTAGGTGTGTGTGCACACAAACAAGCTCTATTTGAAACCATGGTTCTAACAGCTGACCCTGTGCTCGAGCCACAGGCTAACCAGCTCAGGGCAGGAATCGGAAAATGTTTGGAGCAAAGTCTTTTAGCCGTTATCGCTCTCTGCATTTCATACCGGGCTTATCTGATGACCATGGGGCCACTCTGAAGAGGATATAGAGAACACAGCATGCAACAGGGAGAAGGGTTTACTGTGTATGTGTGTGTGCACAAGTGTTGTCTACGTGCTCTGGTTTAGCATTGTTTATTTGAGAAAATGAAAATGGATGTGTGTTTATTTGTTAACTGCACCATCTCTAATACCAGCAGTGACCATCTGGTTCATTAATAAGACTAAAAGCAAACATTCAACAATCAAGGATCACCACAAGGGCTGTGGCTGCAACTCATACTGTTTTGTGAATTTATATTCCACTGTTAGGTGGCAGGTCTGTGTGTATGCCTGCATATGAGTCAGCTCCAGGGTCACATCTTGGGCATACCCCAAGGCCATACTCCTACTTGCTTTTTGCTCTTATCACAGTGATATTCTAGTTGTGAGCTGCAGTTTTATTTTACTAATTTCACTAACATCAGTATGCTCACAATGATGATGTTAACATGCTGACAGTTAGCAGATAATCATCTTGGTTTAGCGTGTTAGCTTGCTAACATTTGCTAATTAATACTAAACAGACTAATGGGAATGTGATAGTATTGCAGGTATTTGGTGAGAAACCCGGTATTAGACAAATTAAAACCGACCGGGACATGAATGTCTGTACCAAATGTCATGGAAATCAATACAAAAGACATTTCACTTAAAACCACAAATGTCAACCTCATATTGGTGCCAGAGGAAGAGTCAGGGGATAGGATTCATCATCTAGGAACCATCAATGCCTATACACAATTGTGTGCCAATCCATTTAAAAAGATGTTGAGATGTTTCTCAGAATAAGTGAAAACTTTAACCTGCTAGACAAAAAGAAGCTTATGACGCTCCCTGATGGTACAGGTTGCTAGTAGGAATGGTGGGGCGTTTAGACAAAAGAATAAGCCAAAGCTTTGGATGAGCATGCAGGCAGTATAGTTGATCCATGCATCCGTTTTTGCTCTGTCCTCTGTTTTTCCCCTCACCCACACTGCTCTCGCCCCCGGAGAGATGAAAGGAGGATGTTGCAAATCTACCAAAATGGTTCCTGTGGCTCCTGTCCATCAGTGGGTCCAGCTGCTCTGATCCTTTTCTTAATCTTGCCCTT
Source organism: Scomberomorus guttatus (assembly GCA_038419695.1). Classification (NCBI taxonomy): domain Eukaryota; kingdom Metazoa; phylum Chordata; class Actinopteri; order Scombriformes; family Scombridae; genus Scomberomorus; species Scomberomorus guttatus. Next base: position 9,581,403 of record CM076461.1, read on the forward strand.
CTCTGTCCTCTCTCCTCTGATTATGCCAATATCCAGGCAGGGGATCTCTCCCTCTCTGTCTCCATATCAGCCATACAAGTGTCACATTCGATTAAGCCCCATGGGAAAACGTAGCTTTGGCTGTACACTGATTAAATTGACAGCATAAGGTGGTAGAAAAACGTATGTGTGGGTCAGCGAGTGTAGGCGGCACTTTGTGTGCAAGACCACAAGGAGACAGTAGGTTGATGGAGACATACAAACCTAGTTTGTTGCTCGTTGCTACAGAACGTATCTGCAACAGTGGGTGGGCTGCAGAAACAGTACGGAGGAACAGCACATCACCTCAGAGAGAGAGAGGGCGTGAAGGAGAGAAAGAAATAATAAGGAAAAAGAAGCATGGAAACTCAATGTTCCCATTGCTTCAGAATAGGACAGGAGTGTGGCAAAAGAGAAAGACGTTGGAAGTTTCAAACCTCAATATATTCTGTCCTGTCTTATCATTTGGTTTCTTTCCATCTCTCACTGTCCCCACTTTTCTTTCCTTTTCTCCCGTTCTTATCTTTCCACCCCTCTATCTATTCCTCTGTTCTGTCTCGCACTGTATTCATCTTTCCATCACTCCTCTCTCCCCTGATCTTTCCAATCCTCTCTGCCACCCTCGGATGCTGTGGCCCAATGTGATCGATGAAGCTGGATTTCAGTAATCTGTTTCATTTGACATCTGTCTCACTGCCGGCCACAGAGATTTAGCCTGGAATGAGCAAGAAGCTGGAGATTTTCATAGGCGCTCGCGCTCCCTCACACACACACACACACACACACACACACACACACACACATGCAAACAATCTGTCGCTGAGGCAGTGTGCCTGGAATCGTCTTTTTATCTCATCTCTCGCTCTCTCATAAACCCCCTGATGGGCTGCGCCTGAATTTATAAATAATGCAGAAAACACTGGCTACTCTACTCCTCCCTTTTTCCATGCATTGCCATGTCCATGCTGGACAGAAGATGATCCCTCTAAGTACCATCTCAGGAGCAGGGTTGATTACCTGGAACCAGTTCTGAATTGGAATTACCTTCAAATACATATAAAAAGGGTGATTTGTTGAGAAACAAGCTTTTCAATTCAACATATAAACTCCTGAAAGCAAAGTGTGGATCTCCTGAGCCTTGGTGAGTCTGTACCAATGCACATGTCAGAGGTAGCACTTTACAAAAGACTGTTGCAATTGCAACATGAAAATTATTTCACAGTGGGAGAAAGTATGACTAGCTTGACAAAGCATTTCCTGGAGCACGGTAAGAGGGTTTTTTATGTGTTTTTTTATGTCCACTGTCGTAATTAAAGTTCCACACAATCAGCATGTTCAACTCAAGTAAAGACCAATATAAAATGGTGCTCCAATGTTCTTTGAGCATGACAAAACACAAAATATTTTTATTCATTTCACGTTAACTAAAAAGAATCACAAAATCCCCTGATGCTTGTGATGAATGATTGATTGACTGGTGTCCAAAATGGACCAAATTTGATAAGAACCAAAATCAATAAGCAGAATCTGAACCAAAAGGGACAAAAATAAAGATTACACCAAACCCTAAATAGTAGAGCTTAATCAATAAATCACTTGATTCGCCCCCAAAAGGGCAATTGATTGAGCAGCAGTGAAATGAAACATAAGTAAAAAACACAAAGCACATTAACACATCATATATTTACATAAACTACAAAATGGAAATGGTTAAAAGAGAGCATACAAGTTAAAACTATTTAAAAATAAGTTAAGATAAGAATAAAAATATTAAGTCATACAATATATCAGCTCATGTCACCTTTTATTTACAGACATTAGTTCAGATGGCAGCGATAATAAGTCACTGAGCTAAAAAAAGGGCTAATTAAGTCAAATCAATGGAATCCAGCCTATGGTAAGTATGTACCCAGTGTGTATGCATCGGTGTTTGTGTGTGAATTATTCTTACCATGTAGAAATAGGAGAGACAACAGCCAATAGTCCAAAATACAGAGCCTGTCTTCACTGATTTCACCTAAGAGAGAGAGAGAGGAGGGAAGGAAAGAGTGAGTACAAAACGGTATATAAGTCACAGCAGTATGTTGGCCACGCATCAGCTTCAAATAAGTCTTGGAGACCCACAGTTAGTACAGTATTTCAGGGACACTAGAAACTAAAGCACCACATGCTGCACATTTTCTCCAATAATGACATGGTGTTCTCCCTCCATTGAAGTAGAAAAATCTAAAATCTGGACTGAATGCAAGCTATCCTCTCCTCTAAAGGTTCATCCTATTGGTTTATGGCCCCCCCGCTGTTGAAACATCATAGCCCCATCAAAAAGCTGTTTACTTTTACTTATATTAAGAATAGGTTAAGTAGTGCTTAAAAGGTATATTTTGTGCCTCTTTAGAACTAGTTTAATGATGATAGTAGATAATGTAACCGCCAGCTGTGGTGAGAGAGGATGAGATGAGACCAATTTAGATTAGACCACCACCAACATCTTGTAAACAAGCTCTCTTTCCCCTGCCACAGGCCAATAAAGCAGGCAAGTGTACACATTAACATTTAAAAACACACTCAATGAAAAACTTACATGCACACACACACACACACACACACACACACACACACACACACACACACACACACACACACACACACACACACACACACACACACACACACACACACACACACACACACACACACACACACACACACACACACACACACACACACACACACACACACACACACACACACACACACACACACACACAGAACAAAAGACACACAGAGCTCTTTCGAGATATTAAACACCAGTGACGGGGATGGGCGGGGAGTCTGTCAAGAGGTCTGGTCACATCCAATAATGGCGGAGCAATGATTTGTTGACGAGGGCGAATCAATGCTCATTGGACCAAGGTGGCTTTGTCTCGCTCAGATACACAGCATCACAGACAAGCAGCAATCAATCATCTGCACGCACAAATGGACACTGATACTGCCTCATACATGCAAAAACACCTTAAAAGAGACACTCCACCAATTTAACACATGAAGACCAGTTTATCAGTCAAGAGAAGCATTACACAATCTGTGGACACCGTTGTATAATGAAGCATTATGGGAACTGTAGGTGTTGCTTGACCTGCAGACTAATCCGTCGACTGATTTATGTGTTGTGCTTTCTAGCCTGCCACCATTAGTGTGGCAGCGGAGTCGAACTGAACACGCTTAAATTTACAGTGAAAGCACTGATGTTTGGGTTAATCGTGCAATCACTGCGTTACTGCGTGGGTTTATAAGTCAGATGCCACTGCAATAACGATGCCTTGTTTACTTCCGTCTTTGACCTGGATTTGTGTATACTACAGACTAAACGTAAGAATGTCTCTGCTTTATTTTTATTTTTTATTTTTTTTAAATCTGTCTCCTTTGAGTCCTCTAAATTCATGTATACAAGTGCAACACCAAATTACCGGAGTGCCTTTTTAAAAGAGGACGTATCACACACATTTCCAGGTCTATATTTTTATTCTGGACCTTTACTGGTACATCTTTGCATGATTTACAGTTTTAAAAAAATTCATTTATCTTATACTGGCCTTTTATGCAACCACCACTTTGTGAACATGCGCAAACAATATAACGTCATTATGAGGAAGTAGAGGCAATGTTACAAATGGAGCATTCAGAGCAGCCTGGACTTTTGACTTTCAGGGAGCATTTTTACATACATTCACAAGTTTTGAATTTTGACTATGTTTAACACTGACATCCAACATCATAACAGTATAAAAATAACAGAAAATCATACACATATGTCCACTGTAACACAAAAATAAACCATACTCAAGTGGCGTTTTCCTAATGTGTAGTGGTAGGCTACAGTAAGTAGGTCAGTCTGTGGTGACCTGCTTATCATACTCCCCTGTAAGAAGGTGGAACTTGTGGAACAGAAATGTGACTATGTTTTTGGGCCTTGTAGCTCTGTTTGCGTTGACATAACGTGACAAAGTTTTAACTGACATTGCCGAAGGAACAACCACCTAAACATAATCCCATTAATTGTTCCACATTCAGTCTTTGAGGCTGTTTACACTAGAACAAAATCAAACATTACGTTAGGATAGGACGACAATAGATACTGTACAGCCTTCGCACGTCAGTGTTCTCCTTAGACAATATTGCCACTCAAGCCGTGCCAAAGCTAGCCTTGTGTTGTCTATTCAGTGCATGTACTGTACAAGTCATGTTCAAGTGGTGCCCCAGCTCCCTCTTCCAACTGCCCTCCCAGACGCCGCTCCCTTTGTCAAGACACAGAAGTTACACAGTGTGATACCAGTCCAGCTAATTAAATGTGAGCCGAGAGAAAGAGTGGAATTACTGTTACAATAATGTAGGCATGGTGCATGGGGTTAGAGCAAGGGAGGGAGGCAGTGCAACTGCAAGTGTGTGAGTGTGTGTGTGTATTCATGTTACAATGAGCTATGGTGTTAAAAAAGAGCAGCTCTCCTGGGTGCGGGAGGATTCAATTATAGATTATGTGAGTGAGTGTGTGTGTGTGTGTGTGTGTGTGTGTGTTGGGGGGGGGGGGTAAACACAGAGATTAAGCAAGTGGAGTTGAATGGGTTATTAGTGGATAAAACGAAGGAGTCGGATAATGAAGATTGGGCTGAGACTTGAGAGAACAGCTCTGAAGGTTTTCGCCATGTGGAGGAGAGGACGGGGATAAAGAGAAAAGGGAAGAGTGTGGAAGAAAGGAATGAGCAATAATGAGATACAGGAAGAGAAAGCAAGGCGGGAAGCAAGAAAGAGGAGGCAGTAAGCAGAACACAGCGAGAAGAAAACAATGGCGGGGACAAAAGAAGACAAAGACAATTAAAGGAAGACGAGATGGAAGAAAGACAGAGAGGAGGAAAGGAAAATGTGGAGACAAATGTGCATAAATGAGACTGATAATGGGAAGCAGTGGTGCATGGCCAGGATGATTGTTTTTCGGGGCCCTTGCCAAATAGAATGGTGCACGAGAGGTGGTAGGTGTGTGGAGGGGGATTTTTTTTTTTTTCTGATGGCACTGCTCCACTGATGACACATCACCTTAAGAGGTGGTGATGACTGCCTCTAGGAACACCTGCCTCACTTGAAGATGTATTGTGCATACTCACGAGATGACAAGAAGCCATTACAATAATGCAGAGACAAACAGATGTCCTTAACACACCCTAATACACATTTCACTGGTGTGAGACAAATGGTTATGGTGACAGCTCTCGGATAAGTCCTGAAAAGTTTAATGGTGAATTTTGGAGGCTCTCTCAGAATTAAAAATGATTCAAGTTGGGCACAGGAAGAAAATGTCTTAGATATATTAGAAAAAAAAAATGTAAATGTTGAGACTAACAATATATGTATGTTGGTGGAAATTAGGGCTGCAGCTAACAATTATTTTCATTAATAATTAATCATTTTGTGTGTAAAATGTCAGAAATTGGTGAAAATGCCCGTTATAATTTCCCAGAGTCAAAGGTTAAGTTTTTAAATGTCTGATTTTGTCCGAACAACAGTCCAAAAACATGTATGACAAAGAAAAGCATTAAATCCTCACATTTGAGAGGCTGAAAAAGGATTAAAAATGACTAATTATTATTCAATTAACAAAATAGTTGCAGATGAATTTTCTGTCAACCGACCAATCAATTAAAGCTGGGGTAGGCAACTTCTGGAAATCAAGCTAGTTGTAGCATGAGAGTCCTATGGAAGCAGCTCCGATCCCCCCTCCACTCCCTGTCCCGCGTGCAGCTGCTGTATTGATTTCCCTCCTTGGACTGGCAGTAACAGAGCTCTTCTGTTGGGTTTTACAGCCTTCATACAAAACACCATCCACACAGGTAAGAACTTCATACATTTTACAAACAGTTGCCACAATATGAAATGATAGATTGTAGTGGAGCCTACATTTTGAACAAACTAGTTAGCGTTAGTTTAGCATTACAGTGTGGCAATGCAATCTATGTTGCTAGTAAGAAGGCTAATATAAGTCGCTACATTTATGGCATTAAATGGCCAGTATAATATATTTAATTCAGCATGGCAGTGTAATCAACTGTAACTTCATTCATCAATTAGAGTGTACACAAGGAAAGTTTGCCAACAAAAGACTTCAGATGAGGAATTCATCGCCCCTACTACCTCCTCCGGAGGTTGTGGAGGATGTGCCAGAGGACGGGGTTTGTGGTGCTGCCAGGACCCGAGGAGGCAGAGGCCGTGACCGAGGGACAAGCCGCGGAGCTGGCCTGGATACCCAAGGGTCGCTTGCAGCATTGGCAAGCTGAAAGTCTTCAGTTTGAACAGGTACATCTAACATCTAATAAAGTTAGACACTCTGCTGCCAGTGTATTAGGTCACCTAGCTAAAACTAATGCAGTCTGATACAACAGTCCTGTAAACAAATCCTCCATTTATTAAGGCGATAATGTTCAGTTTCTGTTTAAACTTTTTCAGTGTTGTTTCAAATCTATGATCATTTTGGAGGCTCCAGATTGTACTGCTGTTGAAATGTATTGTACTATACTAACAGGGATTTCTAATCTTGTGTCCACCCCCTTATATCAGTGAGGTTAGGCTAAATAACAGAAAACACCTCTCTGTATAATTAAATGCAGGCCGAGCAGTACCACAAACTACAGCCTCCAAAATGATTATACAGTTGAACATTATAACCTTCATGACGTGAGGATTTACTGCAGGACTGCTGTATTAGACTGCATTAGTGTTAGCTAGGTGGACATGATACACTGGCAACTAAACTTATTTATGGCAGTTACTATTTGTATTGTTTATTCAAGTAATTCAGCTGTCATTTACAAGAAGCTATCAGGCAAACTAATTTGTTTTTCTGGAGAAAGTCACCTTATGGAGATGTATTTTCTAATAGACCATCATTGAAAACCTGGACAACTGTCACCAATTCCTACAGACCTGCTTGACCCTGGACCCCAGCCTCATTTCTGATGTCCTTGCCATTAGGGATGGAGACAAACAGGCACCTAATCCACTTACCATCCCAGCACAACCCCAGTGGTACAGCTGCCAGAGGTGTAGGGACATACCAACAGACACATGCAGTTTCATAATGGAAATCAAATTGTGAACATTTGTCTTTGGATTTATTTTTACTTCTCCCATTCTTGTAATTTTGACTAATTTGTTTTTGCTTTGTTTTGCTCTGCATTGTAATAAAAGATTGCACCTGTCTTTGTGATGTCCCAATAGGTTTACAACAGTTATTTAATGTTTCATAATACTTGTTTTGACTAAAAACAACACATATTGTACCCGGTTTTTTCTGGCACCATTGAAAAAGGCACTGTAGTGCAATACAACATCATTACAGCACTCAAATAACCCAGAATTGAATCATGAGCTCTCACAGAGTCAGACAGAAGTGGAGTCTTGAAGCTTTAAAAACTGTTTTGCACCGAATTGGTCTGTATCACATTGTACTGCTTAAAACTAGCAACTATGTGTCATAACATTACCAAAGCTAAATACCTATATAAATCCAAAATCATGACAGACAGTATGCTACAAAACTTTATATTTTACTACACTTAATATAGAGATAATAACATCAGCAGCAAGTCTGGCATGTAACTGTAGTCCTTTGGAAGTGCGACAGTATATAAAAGCTCCATCTCCCGGACTTTTTGTTCCAGACTTTGCGGTACCTAAAGAAAAACTTTTTCTCCATGAATTTCCACCATCTGAAGGGACATGCACGCGCATCTGCATTTGTAGAACAGCCGATAGGAACGCCCCTTTCTCTGAAATGACCCGTGATTGGCTTAAATCTCCCGTCAAGGGCTAGATTTTCTAAAGCCTGAATACAGAGCCAAGAGGAGGTGCAGAAGTCTAGTATAAAAAAAAAAAGCCTACCCCAGCTTTAAAGCTGGAGTAGGCAGCTCATTGCAGCTCTATTGGAAATGGTCCTTACTTGTAGGGTGTTTAGTTCCCATTGCAATAATCTTAGGTCTGTCCCTTGTTTTGAGCTATAAAGATGAAAACAATGTCCTTGAAATCTAATTTTATCATGAACAATTTGGGCAATACCAGTGACATATAAGTCCCCTTAAAGCTCATCAAATTCTGCATTTGTACTTTTCAGTATAAACTGTACATATGAAAGCATGTGCGTGCATTTCCTAAAAAGATTTTGGCTACCAAAATGTTCCTCTTGCTGTGAGTGGAACTATCAGCTGTTTGGATTCACTCTGCTAAACCAGTAGACTGACAGAGCCAGTCGTGTTGTATCGAGACTTAAACTGTGGACACAACAGGCGTGCTCAGCAGCCACCTGGACACTAAACTGAAGGTCACTGCCAGATCAGTGACAGGGAGTGAGTTCAGAGAGGGCCTCAGAGCAGTCCGCAGGCTGGGTTGAGTCTAGTGACTCAGACTACCTACAAACAACATGTAGAGACGCGTCCATGCATGATTTGACAGTGACATAAATTGGGATGGCTGAATCCTTGGTTGGATAAAAGGTCTCTTCCAGCCCGACAGCAACTGTACTGCCAAGCTTGTTAATGCAGTGACAAACAGCAGTGAAGCATGGCATGATGAAATACTTGCATCACTACTTCAACCTGGATGAAAGCCTTCTCACCACAGCATGCCTTTCGGCTCGAGCATGTAGAGATCAACGCCTTTAAGGTAAAATAAAAAATTGGACAAATAGCCTACAAGCTGCTATTACCACTCTGACTCCCTGTGGCATGCATAATGAAAGCTCTTTTCTGTGCGCTTACTTTAACACCCTTGGAAGAGGACAACAGTTAGACTGGTTGATGAGCAGTAAAACTGGTATTCTAACAAGGCGCTCCCACTGCCTTTCTGCATTAAATCATATTAAAAAAATGTTGTGTCTCTGTAGGACTTAATTGAGAATTCAAATGACAGTTAAATTATAAGAAAATAGCAAAGATGTGACTTAAAATTGGAACATTGAAGATAAAGTAGAAATGGAAAACCAAAAGAAAAGACTTTTAAAACAAGTAAAAAAGTAAAATATTGTCAAGCAGTATGTAGATGAAGAGTTGTGCAGCATTTACAACAACTAGGTTTCATTTAAAGCTGCGTATTTATGCACACACAGGCGATGTGAACACATCAAGCGACAAACTCAATTCCCATGTTTGCCAATTAAACATCTGTGATGATGAGGTAAACATGTCTCTGCATTTGTTGCGTGGATAGTTTAGCTGTAATAGTAGCCTGAATCTGTTAGTTTTTGCTGTCCAGTAATTGACGCAACAAACTATCAGATGAGACAGAACATTTATCTTGAATGCTGATGTGCAGCATTGTGTGGGCTCCAAACAGATATCTGCATAAATGTGGGACTCTTGCGGGTCTAGCACCGTTTCGATCAGTGAGGGTATTTTTTTTAAACAGCTGCAGGCGGTCTCGTTTGAACGCCACGGGTATAATCAAAAAATAATCAATGTAGTTTAAATAAAGCTGGGGTTTTATTTGCCTGTCTTGTCTTTACAACTCTGGTACACTTATATGAGCCAGCCATGATTAGTTTGTCTTCCTGCACCAATACAGCCAGAGTTAGTCAATAATGGACATGTGGTTCATTTGTATTGTTCTCTGGTTCCAATAAGATTGCGGCATCCTATCATGTAGTAATCTTTTCCAGATAATACCAAAGCTTCCAGGCTAAAAAAAAAATAAAAATGTCCTTTGTCAGAGCAGCAGAGATGCAAAAGAGACAAAGAGTAAACAGATGAAAGCAACGGGTGTTTAACATCTGAATTTCCTCAATAGCCTCATCTGAAACCAACTAAATAATGACAGTAGTAGGTCGAATGGTGGAAACTGTTTGTTCATGTTGCTTTTTGTGGAACTTTATGACGCTGCTGCAGCGCTAACTCAGCTAATTTTGTTGTTACACAGAAGCCCGTTCTGCTCTGTGATCCTCACCGGTATGTATGGTTGCTGCTGCAACGTTATCTAAATGTACTTGATAGACATGCCTTGAAGTTAACGATCAGTGTTGACAGTTAACTTTTTCTTGTAAATTCTACTAGCCACCATTCTGTAATCGCACTTATGTGTAAACAACTCTTGTGTTATGTTTGTCTTACTTCAGAAAAAAAACAAAAAAAACAACATTTGGCATTTGCATCTGGCCGGTGGCCATTGGTAATTTCCATCCATGGTAACGATACACGTTTGGACACGAAATAGTGCAGGAACTGCAGGAATTCCTTTGCTTGGCAACGTTGTGTAACTTGGATTAGCACCCAGCAGATAACATGCTTAGACCATAATGCTGTAGTGGCCTGCTGGGCAATGTGTATAAACTCAAGCCGAGGCGAATATGACCATTCTGATCCACAGATACACTTAGCGTTACTGTAATACTAGTATTAGTGACGCTACTGCAGCTCTGTTGCAGTTTCAGTATGAATATGAATACTGTCAACAGCCCTTGGTCTCTCCTGTTGTGGTCATATAATCTTGCATTGTATCACAGGCCGGAAAGCCACATCCAGTTCTGGAGTGGAGCGTGGGGAACAGCAGCTCATTTGCATTTAAAGCTACAGACACAGAAACAGCCTATCGAGAACAGGACTGAAACAGAGGGGTGGAGAGGCATGCTAGAATGCATTTTCAGCAAAAAAAAACTTCAAAGACATGTTTTGGGGACCTTAGTGACCTATATTAACTTGTCGAAAAGAAGTATAAGATGTGACTGTTAATATAAACCATCATATTCGTTTGACACCTGCTCCCACAAAAGGTTAACTGTAGGTGTGAAATTCTTTCACAGTCATGATGGTAACTGGCTCACTGTAACCTGTTAGCTTCATATTCTATCACCACACAAATATTAAGCAATTTTGTTAACAGAAAATTATTTTACGGATTCAATGAGATGACACAATGTTGTATAAATAGAAGTAAGCCCACTGTGCTCTAATAACAGACAGTGATGTTTATGCAATTAGAGTATCTGCACTTTTCCTCCTGCAGTCCTCTCTAGCCCCAGCAGCAGAAATATATTTTTAAGAGTAATACAAATGACTTTTAACAGTAATAATATCCTGTATTGCCCAGATCTATCCATTAATAGAATGGTGTTTTTCCTGTCATGAAGAACAATGTATCAAATTCTTAAACATTCAGTTTTCCAGTCTTGGTTACTTAATTTGTTGAAAATATTACATGCAACACATTCTACATAATTTCACGCTTTTATTATTTCTTAGTATTTCTAATGACTTTTAATATATATATATATATATATATATATATATATATATATATATATATATATATATATATATATATATATATATATATATGGTGGTGCCTTTACATTCAGCACATTTCCACAGGGAAATTCTCAAGATATATGTATTGCTCTGCTCTTAATCAGTTAAGAACATCTTAATCAGTTAACATGTTGCATATAAATGGGCTTCACAAACCCACCCCCCTCTTTAATGTTAAGAGAAACCTGGTTTAACAGTTGATAACTAGCTTCATGAAAAAGGAAGTAATCTGGTAACATTTTTCTTTCATTCTTTTCTCTCTCAAGTTTCCTTTCCCCATTTTCGTTTTTACAAAATGAAAAATTCCTCAGTACTTATTCAAGGTCAATTTCAATAACATGGAAGAAGGGGATGCTGATGGTTGTTTACAAAGCAGAGCTTTTCCATTTCACACACATGCACATGCAAATACACACACACACACACACACACACACACACACACGAGATGCATTCATGTGAGATAGCTTCAGGGCTGTAAGGCAGCTGCTGATGTAACTGAAAAGAGTGGACAGACTGAGGTAGTGTGAAGTCTGTTTCAGACATCATTCAGCTTGAAAAGCCCCTTCCTTCCACCTACTGTGCAAGACCATTTCTAAAATTCTTTAGTTTCTGTAGTTCCTGCAAACATCCAACCTCTATTCAGAAATAACCTTTTATTCCTATCTGTGGAATTGCTTTGTTTGGTCAAGGTCTACCTTGCAAGGATAACTTGAACAAACAAGGTTTTAAACACCTGAGAGAAAAATATTTTTGCAATACACAAAGAGACCAGTGCTTAACATGAAAAATAGATTTTAAACCTCTGAAATGTAAGAAAATAATAAAGATTACCCAAAAACATTCAGTTTACCATCACAGAAGACAAAGAAAGCCATAACATCCACACATGCAAGAAACTGGAAACTCTACATGTGATAATTACATATGATTGTATCGAAAGAGGGTAAACATTTTACCTTCATTCACAAAATAAATACATGAACTTGCAGATTCTACAAGGTCAGCTGCCTTGTGAAGTAAAACACAACGTATATATACATATAGAACATATATATTCTGGACAGAAAGGTAAATTGGGAGAAGGGCTATTCAATGTTTAACCCACAATCTTTCCTATTCTACTCTTAAAGGTCATGTTATTGTGAAGGTTTTACAGTGCAGCATGTCGTTTCCTGGACTCCACATGGCCGGCATAGATGCCCAGTGTGCCTTTTAAGGCTCTGGATAAATAATTAAACTGTTCTGTGGCCAAGCAAAAAATAGGGATACACAGGACTGCGCACGCACTACTGGAGTAGAGATTTTATCATTGTTTTTTCAGCTAAAACAGATTTTAAACCTGATTAACAGAGTTCAGGAGTAATTCTGATTCGTCACACATGCCTATGTTGCATTTCAATGTATAGTAAGACTCTTTCTTTCGTGCATCTTAGGGAAGAAATGAGGAAGAATTCATCAAGCGACCAGCATACATACCCAGAGGTAGTAGGTGAACTGCAGGGCGAAGATGGCGATGCCCTCATTGTCAAAAGAGCCAGCGACAGAGCGGGAGATATAGCCTGGGACAATGGCAATGAAGCAGGCCGCCAGCAGCCCTGCACCCTGGTTCCACAGCTCCCGTGTCAGCAGGAAGGTGGAGATGGCGGTCAGACCGCTGAACACTGGTGCCAGAAAGACGCACACATCACGAATGTGGACCGTGATGTGGAGCAGGTTGAGCACATAGTGGATGAGGCCCGCAGTCACCATTAACCCTGGATATACCTGAGTAAAGGGGGAAAGAGGGAGAAATTGTGAGAAGAGCAAAAGGGAACACCAACATAAAGAGTGGGATGGATGTAGGGGACAGAAAGAAGTGTGAGACATGAGCAATGGCACGTAAGTAGCTATTTTAGATGGAGATAAGAAAAGGTAAAACTAAAATTTACAGCATTACAAACAGCAGGCACATGGAGGAAGAAACGAGCTCTATCAAGGAATAACTTAACACTAAATCCCCTTTTTTGAGTTGGTAAATTATATGTACCGTCAATTTATTATAATAACAATTGATTCTGGTCCCAGTCTAGTGTTCATTACAGCTGTAGCTTTCCAGCAAAAATCAAGTAATGCTTCCCTGTAGATCAGAAAAAAAGTGTGAAAAATCTATGTTGCTGCCTTGTACTCCACAACCCCAAAGTACAATGTCACATCCGTGTAGTCGCACCAAGTAGGGGAGCAATTATATGTCCAATTAATCAATCCGTTAATCTTTTGGTCAATAAAATGTCAGAAAAAAGTGAAAAATGCTCATTACAATTTCAGGACAAGGTAAACTCTATGAACTGCTTGTTTAAATATATTCAATTTACAACAATAAAAAAAGCTGCAAAAAACTTCACATTTCAGAATCTTGGAACCAGTAAATTACATTTTTTGCTTGATAAACAACTTGCACTACTCAAAAATTGTTGTCATGTAATGGGTGCTCTTCCACGGAAAGTTGTAATTAATTATACCCTCCGTTCAGTTGAAGCCTGGGCCTGAGTAGGTGAGGCCTCGTGGCCCTTTCTCGACAATACATGAAAGCAGATCCAATTAGGGCCCTGTGCAGTACACTGGCTGTCTGAAGTAAAGCGAGGCTATGTTTAACGCGTGAGTGATGTCCCTGATGTGTGTTCACTGTAGCCGCAATCCATGCACTTTGCCTTGCCGCTAATAAACTCAGGTCTTCACGTCTCTAATTAGCCCGTGCCTAGGAGACCTAAGCTTCATCAACCAATCTACTTCAATGAAAATCAACCATGTTTTGCCTCTCGGCTCTGAGGATTGGACTCTGTCTAATGGAGCGGTATCCTGCCATTTATAAAACTACTCTTGTAATTATTAGCCATTTTGAACTCTGATAGGGTCCAGGTCCTCAAAACGTTACAGAGAGAATCGTGATTGTTCATCATAGCTAAATAGATTTTGGTTAGGCTTTTGCTTGATAGATAAAAACATTTGTGCATAATTTATCCACACTTCTCCCTAAACTGGCATTTAAGAACAAATTACATAGCTTGTTCATTATGAAAATACCATCGACTAGAGCTGACAGAAGCCGTTACCAAAAATGCACTTGAGACACCGTCCTTATGGCAACAAAGAGTGTTTTATTGGCTCAACAGCGCTCTGTTGTTATGGACTGTCACATTAGAGAAGCACTGCTTCCTTATCTATGGCTCAGGAGAAAGAGCAACTGACAGTCGTCCTCTGGGGGAGTGGAGGGTAGGTGGGAGTGAAAGGGAAATAAAAAAGGAAGAGGGCAGCTGGACTGGACCAGACAGCAAGGCACTCAACTGTCACAATAACTGATATCGGCTCGTCTGTCTTCCAAACGGTGTGACCCATCTGAGTGCTTAGAGACTTAACGCTATCATACACAATTAATGAGGACTGTCAGGATCATCTGTCTGATTCTGAATAACAAAGGGGTAAGAATAAGGGCGAGAACAAAGAATGGAGGCATGCTGAAGGTGAGAAAAGACCGAGAGACATTAGAGAAAGGCAGAGGCAGACACTAGAGAAGAGATGATGAAAGATAAAGCGGTAGAGAGGCTGGGGAGAAAGAGGAAGAAAAGTGAAATATAGCGACTAAGAGGAGAGAAAGGGTGTGTTAAAGAGTGCAGGCAGGTAAAAGGTTGAATGCAAGAGTCTCGGTCACTGCTCTCAGATAGAGCAAAGGTGGATCTGTGAATTCCACCTGGAGCCAGCGGGGTCACAGATCACCACTCAACCTGAGAAAGGTGACTGACATTGTTAAAATGGCAAGACAGCCATTTGAAAATAAGATGGGAATGGAACTTTTGAATTTCATAAACTATCTAAAGTTTCCTAAACAAAGACCATGGATTGTGACTGTATTATGGGCTCTGAAACAGACGGAGATGAACCCAGCACTTTTCCACACCCCTGCATGTTTTAAAAGCATAGGCTTGATGCAAATAAGAGCTCTCACACATTCATTTTATGATTTCTAATGCAGTGTGGGAGTAAACTTTATGCCCTGCTTCCATGAGGCTTGTCTGTTTTCAGAAAATTATCTAGCTCAGCCATGCAAACAAGTGGGATTTTGACAATTAGCCAACACAGTAAATGAGTGAGTGGCTTTTGGTTACTCCAGCAACTAAAATGGTAAAAAAAAAAAAAAAAAAAAAAAAAAAAAAAGGTAAATGGCTGCATTTATATAGCGCTTTTATCCTTTACAATGTTTCTGCTGCTCACTCACCCATTCACACACACACACACACACACACACACACACACACACACACCCCCGATGGCAGCAAGCTGCCATGCAGGGTGCTGGCACAACCATCAGGGGCAATTTGAGGTTCAGTATCTTGCCCAAGGACACGTCGACATGTGGACAGGAGGAGTCGGGGATCGAACCACCCACCTTCTGATTGGTGGACGACCTGCTCTATCCCCTGAGCCACAGCCGCCCCGTCCACTACTACCAAGGTGCCTTGAGCAAGCACCATATTGTTCAGCCAGTGTTAAGAAGTTAATTCACATCGCGGAGTCTCTCTGTATTTAAACATTCCAACCACCGCAGCCTCTCACAATAAAAGGTTGAGATGAACACAGATCTATCACTGAGCCTGCTGGTTGAGCTCTGTCAGATCTTTCTTTTGCATCAATTCATAGATCTTGCTCCATTTTGCATAGATTTGCATACTATAGGAGATATTTGCATTTAGTATGGACAACAGAATGACCCACCCACCTGCTATCAAAATCCCTGTGAACCCTATGAGGCAGAATGTGACTTGCCATCTGGCACTTCACTCCTTCCAAGTCCACCGTGGGTTACAATAGGCCTTACCGCTTAACAACACCTCGCTTATCTGATGCCACAGTCACTCTGCTGCAATGCATCTATCTTGGAGACAGTGGAATTACTTAAATTACATTAGCATAAACAGCATGTAAAGCAACCCACTGGCTCCAGCACACTGTACATTAGCTGATTTCAATACCAACAGTATGGGAGCATCTGCAACGAATAAAAAGGGTGTCTGGTAACTTGTCTAAGTAGCACTAGTGTGGAAACAATCATCTGCTGACACTGTTCAAAATAATAACACATGATGCAAGGACAACATGACCTCTGTAATTGCTAAGAGACAGTGAAAGACATACATACAGGAGGATCACTCCACAAATTATGACAACTGAAATTGCACCACTCAGACGCTTGTTAACTGCTCAACTCATGACTTTCAAAAGAGAGACATTAGAAACCATATAGGCTAGGTCTACTTCTACTTTTTAAACTTCTCTTTGTTTAAAGGAATTTTAGTGTGTGTATTGTTTTATTGTGTGCATTTCGTTCATGCTGGGGTACGGTACTGAACTTCCCTTTTTGTGTAATAAAGCTGGTTGAGACCAAAGCAAATTTCCATCTATAAACAGGGTGGATTATTAAGTTAAAGCTTAATTTGAATCAGAAAATGATGTTCAGAGCAGCAGAGTTCATATTCATAAAGGGAAACGATCTACAGAAAGAGCTCAGTTCTGCCATGTAGGTGGTTAGCGGTTATTGGCACAGCACCTAACCCCCAGCTCTAATACAGCATTTGCAGATTGGTGAAGCTTGAGGGTGGTTTCCTGAGCAAATTAAAATATTTAAAGTAGTGTTCAACTGGAAAATGAAATGACTTAAGTGAAACTAATTTTGACCAGAAGAGATCAGAAAAACTCCCAGTAATCTGCTTCAAATGAATCATGCTGTAAATTACTTGTTTTTTACGCCTGGCAGATATCATGTGTTTGGTCGTGTGTGTGCATGTGTCCGTGTGTGTATCTGTCTGCAGCTAATCTCACATACTACTGGACTCATCAGCCTAATATATTTTGTGCACATTTATTACTGTATGCTCAAGGACCTCTCGTGGGTGCAGTGATTCACAATTGTTGAAAAACCTATTTTATAACATGTTTTATACCGCCATTGACTGCTGACTCCTCACTCCTCTTAACCGGCCAGTAGGGCAAAGGCTTTTCCGGCAATTGGCTAGGCTAAAAACAAATCTGTTGCAGGCCACATTTTGGCCTTTGTCGTGGCTCAAAAACTGACATCTATAGAAAAGTTTGGTCTCATCTTGAACCGGAGCATCTGCAGATTAATTCCATACCCAATATGCTATGATCCACTAAAGTTAACAGCGATATGAGATGAATAAATCCCTATTTTTGTTAGCTACGCTGCCATCTTGACTGTAATGGAGCCAGGAGTGACAATTGAGTGAGATTCAACTCTTCTTTGTTTGGGAGGGGAGAGGGAGGTAGGGAGGGGTTTTATTTTGTGTGGTGTGTTGCAACAACATGTGCTGAATAAATAAAAATGTTTAAATTGAGAAGTTTGGACTTATCGTTATTACCTTATTAAGTTTATACAGGTAGGCGAACCCAGGAGGACGCTCAGTTACAATACCATTACACTATTCTATGCATCTTAAACAAAACTGAGACTATACATGCCCCCAGACACACCTGGTGGAGATCTGCACTCTACTGAGTACACTCTTCTAGTTACTCATACATTCATGAAATGCTAAAACAAGAGTGTAGAGAAAGAATATGCCTATATATGCTTTGTGTGCTTATTTGTGTACAGAAGACAATGGCGTTGTGCAGCCCAGGGATCTTGTAAAGTCATAAAAATTAAAATAAAACAATACGCCTTCCAATTCCGATAACCAGTCTAATCATGAGTTTCAGCTTTCACTCCATGGTACAAAGTCTAACCCAAGTATCCATGTACTGTAACAGAACTAGCACATCCATTATTACAAGCTTGGCTTGTCATATGCAATTACCAGTAGCTGATGGTAATTGCATATGACAGATGAATACTGATGGATGGGTTTTGGATTCCAATTCCTTGCGCCTGTTGTGCAGTAGTGAATACTATATTCAAACATCAGCATCTAGCGTGGCTACAGCTCCTGCCCCTCACCGTCTGCTTGGTGCTGTAATGATAACAGCGTCCGATAGCTACGCACAGCATTAACATGCCTTGCTGTCTCATCTGTGCAGAAGAAGTCTCCAAATAGCCCACAGGACTTCGTTTTCACTACAGAGAGACAGTAAGAAAGAACAAAATAAAAAAAGAAACAGAGGCACCACAGGCACCAGGGGGCAAGTTCTATTCTAGCCCCCCAGCTGGACCCAATAACAGTACAAGTAGGGAGACATTTCAAGGTTTATCTGGCACTGAAGACCTGGATTATGAAGTCCTGATGCATCATTAGCTATTGCAATTACAGCTTAGAGTGCAACCTTGGTGGGTCCATGAAGCTTGGTTGTGAGAAATGAAGGCAGGTGGGGCCATTAAAGAGGAGAGGGAGATGGATAGGCCAAAGGTATTTTACTCACACAGACTTCACAGTTCACAGGATGCAGGGCTGAGAAGATGAGACTGGGAGAAGAGATGCTCAGAGGAGGCGAGGTGGGGAAATGGGAGATAAATTGCGTAGCATCGGGACGTTGCATTTTTTACTGAAAAGGGTCAATGTTTCACAACAAACGTTGCTGCTGGTAAACAGGGAGACCGTGATAGCCTAGAGGGATAGATAGAGGGGAATCTGTCAAGTTAACAGCTTACTGTTGCTACTGGATTGTGACTTAAATCCATGCTGCACCCTGCACAGGCTTATAGGGCTCTACGGTATCCCTGCACTGCCTTGTCTAACCCCAGATAACCCCGTGACACCTCCCACAAACACACTCAGGAGTGAGGATACCCATGACCACAGACTTTCCCTTTTTCTTGCAGTAACCACTAATGAGTTAACTGCGAAGCTGACTACATATCAGAATCGATGAGTAAGCCCCTGCGTGTTCATGAACAGTGGACATATAAAGATTTAAATAAAATGCATATTTGCTGGTCTGACATATAAACTGCTTATCTGGGTCTGGATCATGGTGGCTAGAGGTACTTAAATATTATTCAAGGGCACATACTATGCTTTTTGCGATTTTCTGTTATGATGTCGGATGTCTATGTTAAACATGGTCAAGGTCCAAAACCTGAGGTTAATGCATGCAGAAAAGCTCCCTGCAAGTCAAAAAGCCCAGGCTTTCAGCCGGCCCTGAACACTTTGTTTGCAATGTTTTTTTCTACCTTACCAACGAGCTGAAGTCGGCTTTTTATGTGTTGTTTGTGTTGTCCACTCACATATTTTGGATGTGATTCCAGCTGAGCTGTACAGCTGTATTTGATAAGTTTCCATTTCGAATAAAGAATGAGAAAAAGAAGTGAAATCCTACTACTGTTTGTTTTACGTAGCCAGAAGTCTGCTAAGACGCAACTTCCGGAAGCTAACCAATCAGAACAGAGTGGGCTCATCGGGAAGGGGGCCTTAAATAGACAGGAGCTAAAACAGGCTGTTTCAGACACAAGGCTAAACTGAGGGACTGTGTAAAGGGTCAGTATAGACAAAATAGGATTTTTTAAAACTGTAAACCATGGAAAGATATTTTAGAAGAGCCCCAGATTAAAAATATAGACCTGGAAATGTGCATATTATGTCCCCTTTAAGCATAATTGTAGGCATACAGTAATGTGATGCCTAACTGGCTGAAGGGCCGACTACAAGCAGTCTGGTGCTTAGGTCACTCTGATCAGCATCTAATATAAAAAGGATTGAGACTGCAGGATTTGCAAATTCCCCAGGAATTTCTGCAGTGGCTGATAAACTTCTACCATTCATGCATCCTTTTTTTTCTCCACTTAACCAGGTCAGGGTAACAATGGCACACTAAACAAGGTAGCCCAGACATTCTTTTCCCCAACCAGCTCTTCCATAGGGATTCTGAAGCATTCCCAGGCTTGGTGGGATGTGTAGTAACCCTTCCAGCATGTTCTGGGTCTTCTGGGTCTTTTCCCAGCTGGACGAGCTGGGAAAAGGCTATTTCTATATGGAGGTGCGTAGGAGGCTTCCTGACTGGATAGCTAAACCGCCTCAACTGGCTCTTTTCAACACACAAGAGTTGTGGTTTACGCCACAAGATACTTCTGAGTGTCGAGCTTCTCATCCGATCCCTAAGGGTGAGCCCAGACACCCTATGAGTAAAACTCATTAATGCAGGTTGAATTTGTGATCTTATTTTACTCACTACCCAGAGCTCCACAGGTGAGACATCAACTAGTAAATCCACAGTTTCACCTTCAGGCTCAGCTCCATCCATAGTCAAGTACAATACCCACATCACCTCAGACTCCATCTTACCCTCACTCATGAACAAGATCCAACCTTGCTTGTACTCCTTCACCTGGGCCAGCAACTTGCTCCCAAGCTGAAGAGGGCGATCTGGCCTCAGAGTTAGAGTTGCTGACTCTTTTCCAAACTGGTTTATAGTCTGATGCAAAGCAAGCTAATCCACATTGGCGGTCACAGTCTGATTAAGCAAACAGCGTTACATCATCAGCAAATGTAGCAATGCAATCCTGAGATGACAAAACTGGAAACTCTGCAATGAATGTTGTTGTCTGTAACCAAGTGGCAACCTCCGGGGCAGAAAAATGAAGCCAATGAGGAAGTGCCATAAACTGCAGTTCCTCAAAAGGCCACTTGAGGCTGTCTCCAAAAGCAAGTAAATCCCCATAGACCCCCATGTTAAAATGCCCAACTTTACAGCAAAAATAAACATGTTTACAACCTGGTACAAAAAAAATATTGGTCTCTATAGCTAATTTCCCCTTTCATGACAACTGTTCAGGGGGTGAATTTTTTATAACTCTCCTGTTTAAATTTTATTAAGCCGTAAAGTTATGCATAATTAAGGAAGTGGCCGCCTTGAGTGACAGGTCTCTAGCCGCTAGGTGGCTTGTTTCAGCAGCCAGGCTTTATTCGGCCCGCCTCAGCTCCACCTCTTTGCCCATTTCGGATTAGCCGAGAGTTAGGTGGAGTCAGGCACTGCCAAGATGGCAAGAGCCAGAGCCACCCACTTTGAGCTATAAAACTGCTCTTCAGAAACCAATGGGTGATGGTGGCTACGTCCATATTTTTTTTTTACAGTCAATCTCTGTAACTAAATCTGTATTCCTACAAAAAGCACCCTAGAATAAAAAAAAACAGTGAAGCAAACATGTGTGACATGGAGCTTGACAGCATGTTTCTGTGGAGAAACTTACTGTGCCACCAACAATCCTGCCCAAGGGGTACCAGGCTCTTTCGTCAAACCAGTTGAGAAACTCGTAGAAGCCATTTGTGGTAAGATGGTGTGTTGATCTGTAGTTGAACCTAAAGCAACAGAAGAAAAAGAGAAGAGTTAGAGGGTTAAGTTTGAGGCAAAACAATCACACACAGATAAGGAAAACCCATTTCCATTTGTTAACCATATTTTGCCAAAGTTCTTTAGCTGTTGTCAGACCAAGAACACTTAACTCTGAGAAAGAATAGGTTATTTCATTTCCAGATTTTCTGAAGGCGGGCAGAATGGGTAAAGCTGCAGAGATTTTGCCTTGTTAGAACTGGGAAGATAAAGCCTCCATTCACTATGTGAGCCTTTGTGCTGATGCCAACAACTCTCAGGTCAGCCCTCGGTTAAAAAATGGAGAGATGAAGGGCTCTCACACATACTGTGGCATTTCTCAGAACAAAGCCTGCTTATTGTACAGATAATTCCAACTGCAGCCAGTGGCATGTGCTGATGTGACAAAGACATAAAATGGGTATGGTGTTGGAACAGAAAAAAAAGCCAAAAGAATAAATATAAGGAATATCACTGCAAACAGGCCTTGATTCACACTGTAGCTGTGGTAAGCTGAGGGGGCTGGAACAGTGTCAAGCAGCAGAACGAAAGAGCTGACACTGGTGAGAAGACTGCTGCCAAAGAGAACGAACCAAGTGTTCAGTAAATCTTCTGAGGCACCTTCTTTGATGCGCAGCTCATTAATGTGGGCTGCTCTATGGTATGCTAAGATAAAGATACCATATACCTCACTTAAGACACCAGCCTACCCATGTTTACAGTTTTGTAACTATGCTTAGTGATAACTAAGGGAGCGGCTGTGGCTCAGGAGGTAGAGCGGGTCGTCCACTAATCGGAAGATCGGCGGTTCGATTCCCGGCTCCTCCAGCCCACAAGTGTCGAAGTGTCCTTGGGCAAGACAGAAGATTCAGCATATGAATGTGTGTGAACGGGTGAATTGACTCGTAGCGTAAAAAGCGCTTTGAGTGGTCGGAAGACTAGAAAGGTGCTATACAAGTACAATCTATTTACCATTTAACGAGAGCCTGATCGATAAAGTCAGATGGCAGATATTAGCCTATCACAGACATATCGTATTGTTGTATAAGACCAACAACGTTTAAGTTTGCTGTTTTAATAAGACAAATTATTAAGACATTTTTATTCATCTAAATCTGGAACTTCATCAAAATAAACAAACTCATGGGATGCATGTGTCAGATTTTTTTTAAATTCATGCACATAGAACCTGAGAAAATAGGAAAAATGTTCATTACACAAAGTTTAAAAACCTTAGTCGAGGGGAAAAAATACTGGTTTTGGACCAAAAATAAATCAATTGTTCCGTAGCCCATGGCCTAACATTCCTCCAAATTTCACTGAAATCACTACACTAGTCATTGAGATATTCTGATTTCCTTACAGTCAAACAAACAAGACCTTGAAGGAGGCAACTATGAGCAAATAAATCCCAGTAACACTGGGGTAATTAATGCTATGTTGATTGTAGAAAGAATAAAAAGAAAACTACAAAGAAATGCCTTCACAGAACACACAAGCAAAAAAGGTATGACCTCAAAAAACAGTAACACAGGCCTGTCAACCACCCCAAACCAAATCAACAGCGTTTCCTTATTTCCATCTACGCCACAGCAGGCATTTATTCAGTTTAAGATTGTTTGTGTGTGTGTGTGTAAATGCAAGTAAGACGGGGGAAGAGGCAGCATAAGAGTTAACACAAAGCTGCTGGAGTGTGCGCCACTTGCACTCATGATCAGGACAGTGTGTTTAAAATTGTTGGCACGAGGCGCAGCTCATTAATCATCACAAGGTGCCTGATTTTCTACCTCCTCCATATCGCTCTTGAAGCTGGAGCACTCCTCCCTCATGCAGGGCCTCGCATCTTGGCTCTTGTTTCCGGAGAGCACATGGTGGTCTGGTCAGGCATTAGTAATATCAAACCCAACACTGAGAACAGGCTTCTAGTGTTCATCTTGAGCATCATGTTTCATTTTAAAGATCCACTTTTCCACAACTGATTGTAATGTAAACAGTTCCGCACATTTTTATCCAGTCAGTTTTAAGACTATTTCTTAGGATAGGATACAATTTCGATGACTGATATTTGTTTGTAACTGTGTTTATATGATACATATTGAATTTCTGTTTTATATGCAGATGTACGTCAGATCATATAACTCAACAACCAAAAGGGCCTGAGTCAGGACAGAGTACAGACTTGGCAAAACTATCCAGCTGGAATTCAAGAGTCACACAGAAAGTATACACTTAAATTGTATCCCAGTTTTTTGGCTAATAAAATTCAACGTAAATTTTATTGTCAGCCATCAAAGTTTTAGCTTTGTCCATCAAAACTTAGTTGTTCCATCCTGCAAGGCTTTCTTTACTGCACATAATTTGCTGTGTCCAATCAAACTGCGCTTTCAAAATCAGATGGTGGTCCAGGCAGTACTTTTGTTCTTTCATTCTGTGAGTGTATTTCCTTACATACTGAGGTGTACAAAGAACCACAGAGCAACAAAGTGCAAAGCTGCAGAAGCAGCCAGCTGTGAGAGAGTTCTACCACAGAGGGATTTCCAATGCAGGTGGAACTGGCTAGCCACTTCTGCCTCATTGTTCTTTGGCTGTCAAATCGGCGAGGCAGAAACAAAACGAATTCAAAGAAAGCATTCTAAAAGAAAACTTTGCAAGCTGCCAAGCCATATCCCCAAAACTCATTTTCCAATGATCTCGTGGACAGCCGAGCAGAGTGCTTTATCCCTGCCCTTGTCACTTTGATGAGACGAGATAATGTAGCTCTGCCAGGCACATTAGCAATTTAATGCATAGCTGCCAATATGGTCCCAGGCGACAGAGCACATGATGACTAGTGACGCCACTGCAGCACCTCCAACAACCAGAGAGCGAGCTTCAAACTGAGCAACACACCCCTAATGCCATAAAAACACACTCCTGGACTGATAGCTAGGACGATCAGGGGGGAATGGGACCCTATATTGACTCATAATATCTCAAAACATCAATGAAAATTAAGAGTGACATATAGTGCACTTTAGATCACTTGGGGCCCCCCTGCAGGCATCATAATTCATTTTAATCAAGGTCCGTTCCACTGATTACCAGTTTCCTGTTGAGACAGGGCCATCATATCAGCATGACAAAGAGGGCTCCATTGCTGTTTACAAGCCAGTAATGCCTCATTCAGTATCAACTACATAATCAGATGCATCATTTCTTTTCCCCACTGGTTCGCAATATGGTTAATGTCTGAATAGACTTGGTTCTAGGGCTGTAATCACCACCTTGACACCTCTGTTCTGAAGGGATGACCTGTAAATGACAGACCACTTAGGGACCCAGAAGGCAAGTAAGAGCATACAAGATAACTAGACATCCATCAGGTGGGTGGGTTTGAGCATCGCCAAGACATCAAGTTATTGGGTTGTTTAGTTGTTTTTTTTTGTTTTTTTTTTAACACAGCAGTCTCTTGTTATGTAAGAGGAGGTATTTGGTAAATGAAGATGTGGGATGTTGGTGACCTGGACCATAACAAACAACCATAAGTGAAAAGTATGTTAGTTTATTTTACAATAGCCAGCATCATCCGGTTGAAGGACAGTCTTATGAACCACTAGACCTACTTGCAACCCGAAACTGTAACGTTGATACACTGATTAGGCTTCCAGACAAGCCCCTAGCCGTTTCATGACCACTTAAATAACAGGATTACAACTATCTGCTGTTTACAAATTTGCCTTTTAACAGTCTCTCAATGGGATTTTCTGGTTGGATTACCTGAGAATGGCAAGATAGTCTCCACACTTTTCCCTCTTGCCCCAAGACTAATACCTCCATGCTGGCGGAAAGGGTCAAACTAACTGGCTCATTGGACAGCTGCCAAAGCTTTAATAGTGCTGAGTGTCCAGCATGCTTGCCATCACCTGACAAGATGAGGCAACCTGGCATATCATCTGGGTGCAGTATCACTTTATTTGTAGTGCGTGTGTGTGTGTGTGTGTGTGTGTGTGTGTGTGTTTTCCTGCTTGTTCAATGACCCAGTAAGGTAATTGCAATCTGTGGTTGTGTGATGGCAATTTCGCACACGTTACAAGACGTGATTTGATGAATTAAATGAAGTTAAATATTGGCTATAATTACTTGCCTGCCAGCATATGCAGTAGGTTCAATGAAGCTCTGTTTACACAAAGAGAAGTGGCAAGAAATACATGTACAGTGAAGATAAATACAAATACACAGCTAATTATTCTGCCCGGTCAACCATTTCCAAAAATCCCAAACTGGCAAAAAGTATAAATATCCTAATTTCAATGTTTGAGCACTTGCTGACACTGCAGAGAGATTCCTTCAATTGAATCGAGTGCAGAGCTCATCTTTTGATCTTTTTAAAAGAGGTCCAGGAAAAGCCATGCTATTGAAAACTGAACCCAAAAAAAACCATTACAATCCCACTCCACATGCTTATTATAGTCTTATTGTACTATGGTACAATAAGACTATCTATACCGTCACAAGACAAAGAAATGGTGTTTGTAGAGGCAAGGACTACAGTGCATACAGCAACTAGGCAACTAGCAAATAGGCTTTCCAAAGTAATGGGAGACAAAAAAGAAGGTATTAGATGAGACATGTTGAGAACTCAATCACAATATTGTACTGATTTAATATCTATTTGGATCAGTGATTTGCATTTGCTTGATAACAAAATAAAAAGAAAAGAAAATTGGCCCCTCAAATTGAAACTTACTTATTCAGAATTAACCAGCTGACAGTAGTAACACAACCAGATAGTTTTTTTGTCTTGGTGGGTTTGTAAGGTCTTCCTGTCAATATGCAAAGAAACTACTGCCTGTTGAAACTAATGAGTGAAAAGTGAAAAATGACATTGCATCTTGAGGTAAAGAGACATAATGGCATAAATATTGACTTGCCTTGGTGAAGAGCTTCAATACACATTACTGTGCTCCTGCTCTAACTGGGTCTAGCCATTAGAGAGAGAATGGCTATAAACTAGCATTGTTTATTTGCTCCAATACCTCCACATTTTGACAGTGAAGATAAACCACACATAAAACAATTTGGGCGTATAAAAAGAGGCTGTTGGGAGCAGAGTTATTCATTTCTGAAACGGAGCATAAACTGATAAAGACTTGTCTGTGCCTAGGTGCTATTTTGTGAATGTGTAGGTGCTATGTCTCTTACTCAGCAAATGCACGAGAAGGCTTGTGGATTTGCGATTTGTTCAGTCTTGAAATGTGCCGCTTTTGTGTAAAGTACTCAGAGTCTGAGTTATTTGAAAGCAATTATCCAATGAGCTCTTCATTTTCCTGACATCAGATTTATAGAGAACAGAGTCACTGCTATTGACATCCTAATTATCTTTTCACAGATGCACAATCCCTTACTCACACCTGTGTGAAAACAGCTTGGCAATACCTAGGCCAATAGGCCAACCGAGACAATTCTACAACCAGCATTACTTCCTATGTAGGTAACACAGCGCACTGTCTCTGCTGTGATTAAACTGTAGTATTTAACATAATACAACACATCACAAATTTGTGTCAACCCCTCCCCCCTCCCTTCCAACCCCTTTCTCTCTCAACAAAAATTAAATAGATGGATAATTATGATGGAAAAAGTTCAGATCTATTTTTTGTAAAGCCCCTTTCACACATGCACTGTAACCCTGAAATTTTACCCAGAGGAGCTGTGTGTGTGAACGCAAATGTCCAAATCAGTTGGACCAGACATTAAATGGACTTTACCATGCCAGTTCCCTAGTATAAAGTCCGTGTAATGTCCGATTGAGCCCATGTGTGAATACAGCAGGTCATTAGCTAACCTAACATTACCTTAATAAGTCTTCAGATAGCACCTGTCAGACTTAATATTCCACTGCATGATTGCAGAAATGGAGCTGAATCTGTCTGAGTTCAAACAAACAGCTTTTAAAAGAGTAGCTTCTCTCAGTGTAGGCTGTATTACAATGAATTCCCCACAAAGCTTAGCTTCCCATCACCCAAGAATGACCGTGACTGAACATGGAAAGGACATGAAATCTGGACAAAGTGCTGGGCAAATAAGCAAAGCCTTTAAAGCTGCATTCCACCAACAGATGGCCAAGAAAAGAAAACTATAAAAACACACCTAGAGCAGAGAAATCTCCTGTTAATCTATTAAATACAATGGAATTTGTATTCCCCTCTTTAAAAAGGAAGGATTCAGCATAAGCATGCTGTTGTACAATTTGCAAAGACTGAAATATCACTCCACAACTAAAAGGCCAACTTTCAAAATAAATACCTACTTGCAGAGACTAATACTGAACCATTGGCATGTAAACAAGCCACATTACAATATGTCTGCTCAACTTCAATAAAAAAAAGATGTCAGTTGTTTATCATAGCTGGTGTATTTAATTTGCAAAACATTTCACAGGGACTAAAATTTCAGTGGGTAAATCCATGATCTTGTACAAATCCTGTCTGATGAATATGTTGGGCTGACAACTGATGAATGGACTTCAATTGCAACAGATGTTTCTGTGACAGCTACTGCACACGACATGGATGCCAGATGGAAAATTAGAAGCATGGTTCTCAACACTGGAGATTAAGTGCAAGCACAAATATGAGTGTTGCTATCTGCAATGGATGCGCCAGGTGGGTTCAAAATCTATATAAATTCTATATAATCCAGGGATAAATAAAGATGTATTGAACTGAACACATTAGAAAAAGATATAAGATGGGTAAAACACCATTAAACCCATAATCATCCTGTCCAAAAAGGACTGATGGTGAAAGCCTTTGAAACATAGTACAATATATCTTCAGTCCACAGCAATTCACTTTACTAAGCCAATAACTGACGCCCGCCTCTGACAGACCAAACAGAAGCAGCTCAGTGTTAAACCTGTGAAAATAATTTAAGATGGTTCCACACAAACAGTGGAGAAACACCCGGCTGCTGTCAGTATTAAAAGCCGTCTCATCTTGAGCTGAACACCAATGAGTGGACACTAATGTACAAGGTAGGAAACATTCAATTTTTATTTACAAATATTCACAGCGTCACTTGAGACCTTTGAACATTAAGGGACCTGATCATTTTCACTGTTTATTGGGTTTAAGCTGATTATAAAAAAATGGATACAATATTATTTTGGCAGGCGAGCGAGGCATTCAACCCTTTCAAGATGGTAATTAACTT
This sequence comes from Scomberomorus guttatus, assembly GCA_038419695.1. Classification (NCBI taxonomy): domain Eukaryota; kingdom Metazoa; phylum Chordata; class Actinopteri; order Scombriformes; family Scombridae; genus Scomberomorus; species Scomberomorus guttatus. The sequence continues at coordinate 9,610,243 of CM076461.1, forward strand.
ACCATCATCACCCACATCATCAAATATGCTCAAGCACATGGATTGACAAAATTACACACGCCACAGGCAATACAAGAAGTAAAATCAAAGTTGATTTTTGTCAGTGAATGTAAGGTGTTTTATGGCTGTTATGCTTTACATAAAACTTGCCACCACGTGTTGTTTCACAAAGGATTAAAGGACGAAGGTAAACAATAAATGCTTGGATGGGATTACAGCAAATATGAACATTTTTGTTGGCTGTTCGATGAATAGATATACATTACAGCATGAAAAATTCCCAGACAGTGAATTTGTTTAAGGGCACCTAATGTAAGTGTTACCAGAAGGTGAACTTTACTTGCTCTTAAAAGCTACAGGCCCAATAAGCCAAACTATACACAATAATGGATTAAGAATCATGTTATACGTCCTTGAAACAAGAGTGATTCAAAGGAAACTAAAGATTTATACTTTGAGTCCATTAAAAAGGTAAGGAGGGAGATAAGAAATTACATTGAGAAGCACAAAGTCACAGAATTTCAAACTGCGGTGTGTGAATCAAAGGAAATGGATGAAAGGCATGCCAATTCCACATTTAACCAAGGAGTCCACAGGGGCAGAGGATTCTCTTTTATCAAAACCCACTGTTACCATCGACCAAAAATAGGGGAGGCACTGGAAGAGCCAGGCAGAAACAGCAGGCAGCAGTGAATCCCAGAGATAGGGAGTAATTACTGGCACACAAAGAGCTTTGCTGTCATAACGGGCGGCTAATCAATTGGATATCACAAACACAAACACCGAGGACAAACAGCAGTAATAATTACAGGCCTAATCATCACAGACTGAGATCTCTATTGAAGGCATTCTCAAAAGAACTCACGTCTGAATGCTAAATCATGATTTGGAAAAAGAACAGCACAGCTTTACCCTAAAGTTTTTAGTCTAACTATTGACAAGGTGTAATGAGTAATATGTACAACTCCTGATGGTGTACTTGTGTTTTTGCCCTTCTTATGGATGTGAGGGAACGCAACACATTAGTAGAAAGGCTGTAACGCTTAGAAAGAACAGTACATTTTAGAACTACACACAAACATGTAGCAAATACCCCACTGTTAGGCTCTAGGCTGAAAATCCTGCATTGAGGGTAAACTGAGGGCAGCTGCCCACAGCCATCTACAGCTTAAAAAAAATCATCTTCTCTTCATCCAAACATCCACCTGCTGCAGGAAAGTAGAGATCTGGGGAAAAAAGCACTTAAGACACCACAATAGCCAGAAATGAGACCATAAAACTGGATGTTAAAAAACACAGCTGTGGACAATTACGCTGTCTACATACAATTGATTCCCCTGGACAAAAAGTTGTTATTGCTCTGCCGTTGAGTATAATGGCTTTGCTATGAGCTGTAGAGTCACTAAGAGACGGTAGAGAAAGCCGGTAAGACATTTATGCCTCATTGGCTTAAACATCAGTGCAAGGCGCTCAATAATACTCCAGTCAAGAAGATACTGAGCACTTTGCACAGCCTCTCTCTGCAAAACTCGACAATCATTATGACAGTGTGCCTACATCATAACACAAGTTATTGCTGCCCCAAAGCTGCCATATCTGCATGAATGGGCTTGCCACTGTGGTACTGAAATCCTGTGGGGTCAAAATTTACTGCCAGGGCTTAGTAATTATACACCGTCTTCTGTACCACTGTGATCCCTTCATCATTATTTCCTAACACATGGCTACTTCTGCTGTTTCATATTCTATGGCTATGAGATAATGGAAGAGAACAGAGGGGAGTGCTTGTATTTCTCGCTCTTATTCTTTTTTTTCCTCTCTTTTTTGGTGGTGACAAAGCAATGTTTCATTCTTCCACAGGGGAGTCTTTGAGCAGGTATAAATTCCCAAATCTTATGGCCTCCACAGACACATGAAGTCTGTGCTACCTACTGTAGCTAGCCAACTAACTAGCTTGGCTTGTGAGCCAGATTTTTTTTTTTTTTTTTTTTTTTTTTACTTGCATGAAAGTGAAGAGCTAATGTTAACAGCAGCAGGCAGATGGCTAATTCAGAATTCATTTGACAGTGTTGTGATTCTAAATGTAATCTCCTGGGAAAGACACACAACTATATAACGAACACCCTCAGGGACTTGGACACATGTTACTGATGAGCTGTGATATCAACAAGTGCTTGAGGGCTCTCTCATAGGTTTTTATGCACAAAATGAATCCATCATAGATGCATGATGTGTCCCTAATATTTTGCCCCTTTTATGTATGTTAATGGAGAGGACAAAATATTAGGAACACCATTCAATATGACGCACCCCAGTACACCACCTCCCACTACAACCTCACTAATAAACAAAGTAGAATTATCACCTTTCTGACAACATTAACAAAAACTGAAAATGTATAAGCTTCCTAAATGTAGAATTTAAGGCAGAGCTGTTGTATTGGTTTGCATGATTGCACAGGTGTACCTAACGAAGTGGTCGGTGAGTGTATATCTACTCTGTAGGAGCCATAGACTGTGTGCACAAAAAATTAGCTTTCAAGTCACAGTGACTTAGTCTCTTTCTTCCCTACAAGCACAGACACATGTCGTGTTGCACGTTGGTTTACTGAATGAACTAGCAAAGAAACTCCCAAAGGGAAAAACGGACATCATTATCCAGGATATTTAGCTAGTTAGTCAGTCAGCTGTAGCACTTCAAAGAGCTTCAAAACTTACCTGCAAATGCAAAGCTCTGTCAAATCACATACTGAATTTGTGGTCTATTTTCTTTGATAGCGCTGTTACTGTGTGTGCATGCGGTGCTAAATTTTGTTTGGAGAAACAGAAGAAGTGCTGAGACTGAACCATTTTGTTGACAGGCTGCACAAACGCTCTATGCATACAGAACTCTTAGCTTAATTTAGAAACCACATTAACTTCCATTTAAATTTCTTTTGACCTGATTGAACTAGTGTGACAGCATTCATTATTCACACTTACAAAGGATGCCGCCAAAGATCTGGAGTAATTAGGTAAATGACTCAGTGTAAGAATTTAAGCAATTAAAAGCTTTTTTTCTGGGTTACTCGGACTGATAAATAGTTAAACTTTAAAAACAAATGACACCATTTCACTTTCAGTAAAAGGTATTATTCTCCATATACTTAATTTCACCATAGAAAAAAGAAAACATATTAAAAGCTCAAAGACTAGATCAAGTCTTTGTAGAAGCTGGAGAGCAACATAGACAACACAGCAGACCTTAATGATCCACACAATCTAATGAGCAACCATGCTAAATACGGATAACACCACAGGGGACTTCCTGACTTTGTAAAACACAGAAAAGCTACTCCGTCATAACTGTGACTCTGCATGCATAATTGTACTGGAGGAAGGGGACATTGATTTGTTTGGTGGGGAGCAAAATTGCTGTAGTAATTTCCAGTAGAGGAAAGACAATGAGCCTTTTGTTATTCCTCCAATTAAGTGTCACCCCAGACATGGTGAAGCTTCCACACTTTAGGCCTTCGTGCAGAGGATGAAGAATTGCTCGTGGCTAAATGGAGAATACTGTAGCTCTTTCAAGGCCAAAGCATCCTAAATGCATCTCAGCACTAAGATAATTTTTGTTCAGTGACTGAGACCATGCAGCAGAGTTTTTAAGTTCCACACTGAGTCACTGTAGTCTGAATTAACACAATCTTACACACTTCTTGGTGTGTAGTGCCTGCTAAAAACAGCTGTGTGACCTATTTTGGTCTCATAGCATGTGAGGAACTGTGAGGCTATGAGAAGGCATTTGCAGATCCTTCTATGTATGACAAACTACACCAAATCCCTTTCAAAACTTGCTGTTATGTGAATACACGTATGTTTTTCAAACTTTTCCCCCATCAGTGTTCAATTACAGTCCCCTTTCTGTTTCTGTCAAGCTGCTACAACCACCCTACTGCCTCAGGTAATCAGTAGGGATGTGGAGATAAACAGATTTCACTGTTAACCACGCTTTAAAATGTCACGGTTTTGTAACCAGAAAGGCTCGGCTACACTGAGTGTTTCTCTTCTCACTCTCGAAAAAGGGACATTATGGTACTTTTTTTTCTATGAAAAACAGTTGTACTGTGAGGAAAATTAAACAAACTAGACAATTGTGTTAAAAAATGTCCATAGACGCAACCGGCAGACTGCAGGTGGGAGCTCTCCTACAGAACCAAAACAAACTTGTGCATACGAGCTTAAAATGCTGTGCTGCAACAAGTTCAGGTACGCAAAGTTGTACAAGCTGTCATGAGAGCGACTCCCCTTATTTATGTTTGAGGGGGGCTACATTAGCTAAAGGAGACAGTAAGTGTTCTGGCAATGGCTGAGGGACCCAACATTGAAGCGTTGTATTCACCAAAATTCACCAAACAAGTTCACACAATGCTGATTAAACCCATCAACGCCTGTCTCTCTGTATTTTATAGTACACAGAGTTTTTAAATGTCTGTGGCAACTTTCCTGCGCTGGTGCACCGGAAGTGCTGGAAGTACACATTTCTGTGGCAGAAAGCACTGCAGCTTTACCATTAGGATCTTGTAGACTTCCAGCAGTATACCATGGGATCTAATTAATTGCATTTCTGTGATTAATAACACCTGCATAAGAGTTGTTCTCACTTTCCTTCTTTCATTTTTACTAAAACTGCAACAAAGAAAACAATAGACAGGATTTTCTCAGGCCACATGTAGATTAAATATTAAAAATGAATTTAAAAAATAGGCATGATGACAGTTAATGATAAAAACACTTCAGTTTATTACATACATTTGTAATATTTTCCCCTGGGGGATGACTGAAGTTCATCTTAAGCTTATATTATTATTATCATTATTGTTATCATTGTTGTTGTTGTCATGAAGAAGAAGAAGAAGAATTATTATTATTATTATTATTATTACAAATACTATACTTTAAATATTGGAAATCAACCAAAGTCATTCCTGCAATGTCCAATTAAAGTTGCATAATAATCGTGAAACCATGATTTTTCCTCAGACTATAATTTTACCATCAAAATCTATAGTCATTGCATCCCTAGTTATCAATAAAATAAACAAAGCATATGGTGGTTAGCAATTAAACAGCTTACTTAAGAAGCACATCAATTCTATGCCAGGCAAGTGGTCAGCACTGCCACGGTATGAACGTGGTCTCTGCAAACTCCCAATTAAATTAACAGAAATGTAATCAGTTCACACTGAAAACACACAGTTGTCCTAATCTGACTTTGAAACTTCAGCAAAGATAAAAATCAAGCAGCACAAGCACTCACAGATAAAGTAGGTGTGAAATGCACAGCGATAGCATCTTAGTAGAAAACGGGGCTCCGGGCAAAGAGAATACATAAAAGGCAACAATGAGCTCATCCTGGATGAAAACTCCACCCAACCCCCCCCCACTCACACCCGATGGATTTGAAGTGGTGAATGAGAGCAAAGGCTTCCTCTCACTCTCTTGTCTGGGTAGCATATCTCAGCCAGAGGGGGAAACAGATCCAGCACCCTATTACAGGGAGCCTGAGAGATGGGACTATGGTTCATTCGCAGCCAAATTCAGCTTTTGTCTAGCGGGCCTCATCAAATAGGGCCCAACCTTCGCTTGCAGTGTCATAGTGACATTATGCCATCTCTGGCTGCAGCAAACGCAGGGAGGGTGTGTGTCTATGTAGGTGTGTGTGTGTCTGTGTGTGTGTGTTTTTCGAAGAGAGAGGGTGATGGAGAAGGAGAAAGAGACAGATGACTCTCTCAGCCCAAGCGTCCTGATTGAACCGCAGCCCAGAAATGCAGAAGGGGGAATCTTCCCTCTGATTTCACTCTGCAAGTGAATGATGCTGATGGAGACAGCAAGACTACTGTCACAAGCTGTACAGCCAGCACCTTTAAAAGAGACATAGTGTCTGTCAATTTCACGCCTCTTTCACACATAGTTCCCAGAAAAATTACTGGGATAACCTTTTAGGCCCCGCTAGTGATTTTCACTATTCACACACGCAGCTACATTCAGGAACATTTCCGTCTTGCGCCTTTTCACACATGCCATGGCAATGCCAGAACAGATGGGGCAAGGGACAGTCCAGCAGATGGCGGTCATGCAACACACCGCCATAAAACTCAACTGAAGAAGAAGAAGGGGGGTGGGGGGGTGGATGGGGGGAGGCAAGGCCGGATGTATGTGTATGTGGCTGTTTTTGTCCAGTGCCAATGTTCTTGTAATGTATTTAATATTCAGCTCTATATAAAAATGAAAAATACTTTAAAGCATCCACTAAAATAGCCAAAATCGTTGCATCAAAAGAAACTTCATTCTGAAAAACACATTATGAGTCTTAGAACATCCTTACATTATTTCTCCATAATATAAGTTTGACTTCGCTAAATATTCCAAAATGCCAGCTCTATTTGTAGTTTTAAAGCTTAATAGCCTAAAACACCCAATAAGAGGAAAATAGATGAAGTTTGGCAGCCAGATCCCATGGGAATGCTCATCATATGATGTGCCAGATGGCAACAGTAAGAGCATTATCAAAAAATAATATTCCTTAACAACCTCACTAGCACACTGACTGACTGTGGGGGGTAAGTGTGCTTTCAAAGAGAGGAGAAAAAAACACTAAAACCTTGTTATAATTCACAGAGGTTTAATACAGCATCATTGTCATCACCGCACAAAGGATCCAGACTTATGTCCGTTTTTAAGTAACTAAAATGGCAGGTGACAGAGCTATCCAGGGCTTCTACAAATTCATCTTGCTTTGAAATGAAACTCTGCTGGCAGGGCCAGATGGGAGTTAAATCGCAGTTTGAGAACAAGACCTGCTTGCACAAAGACATGCTCATATGAACAGAACAGAAACATATCAAATGGAACTGGCAAATAAGGAAGTGAAAGTGAGAAGAGTACCTCTGCCAGTTTGCCACTAGGATTGAGGAAGTATGCTTCAAGGTCAAGATAAGCAGTCATGGTAAATGAAATTCTAATGAGGTGGTAATTGCTAAATTGCTGGAGCTATATCGAAAGGAAGGAAATGTCGAAGTCTGAAGTCACTTCTTTCTCCTGAGAGAAATCATATGAAGTGCTTAATGATCTCCTTCATATATTCTGATGAAGCTTTGGGAGCACTTTTAAATGGAGAGGTGCCATCGTCAGAGCTGGATTCATTCCTTAAGTGTCGGAAATATCCTCCTTGATCTCACTAACTTGAATGCATCTGCGTAAAAGGAAACATGCTTTGAAGGTCACAGGTTGAGATGAAAAAGAAGATAAAGATGACACCATCACAGCCCTATATTAACTTCAGAGTCTTTGAGTTTGGTGTCAAATGCAAAGGACCAGGGAGGGAAAAGCAGGAAGGCAGTACTTGTCACAAACAGAACCGAAACAAGAGGATAAAAGAAAAATAGTGGCATAAATAATAAACCCGTTGCTATAAACCAACATTTATGTTGAGTCAAGAATTATACTCCAAGCGGCAGCATCATTAGACTAGGGAGTTTAGTTGGTGGTCAAGACCAAACCGGATAATTAACTATATTTTTGAATAGACACAGGAATTTCCAAGGAGCCATAAGTTAGTTTACAAGATAGCCCTTCAACAAAGTACCAGCTATTGGTTTTTAACTAAAGCATAGGGAAGGAAGAATGGGATAGCAGGAAAAAACCACTAAAATGTTGCACCCAAGCTAGACGTGACCAAAAAGCTCTGCATGAAACTATCCCATAGGAGACAGATAAGATGGAATAAGTGATTGTGTAGAATTCAACAAGGTACTAAGAAGTGCAGCCTTAAGTCCTTAAAATGTTTACAATCAAATTTTTGTTTAGCAGTAGTCTGGTGGCCTGCCAGCCAGGGTGGGCAACCAAGCTCAGACTACTGTTTCTCCATCCTCAAGGGCTGGGCAATATCGTGAATTCATTTGTTTAATTAGATTTTTTGTTTGTTTGTCCCTACCTGCCGTGTGGCTAATGCTACAGCAGATCAATTAATGAGTGGAAACTCACTCCCATTTCAAGTTTTTCCTCTTAGAAGTCAACAGAATTTGTGCTCGAGCAACAGGCAAAATTAGGAAGCACAACCCTCCTTGCGGTTAGATGAATGAAAATGTGGTTGAAGTAATAAGTATTTGAAATGGACAATGATGACTAGCATAAATTAAGACAACTTCTTTGCTTTACTTTGCTCATCTCTGAAGACATGCACCATGTTTTGTACTAACAAAACAAGAGAAGTTGAGAGTTGTGAGAAATTTGAGGGATATGTCGGTATCGCCATGACATCCATGTGGTAGCTGATTCAGAGAAAAGTATTGAGTTGGCCCTGCCAAACTGCTGCTGTGAGTCAATAACAATCACGTCCAAGAATGGTTGCCTTACTTCTTCCCCACCAAGCTGAAACAGCTTGACAAAAATGTGAACAATAAACCAGAGTGATTCTGACAATGACAGTGTAGAATGCAAAGACTAAGCCTCTCAATCAAGTGGGTTAGTCCATCCTGTGGTTCAAAAATGCAGAAGGACCACGGCAGACAAGAGGGATTATGACCCTCAGGACCATGATTAGCATTTAGAAGGAAAAGTTCACTCCTGTGGTGTGGTGCTACATGTCTTAAGGACACATTAAACTGGGGGGAGGGGGGATTTTATTAATTAATTTCAGCAAATCTGTCCTGAGGACTTAGCTAGATCAGGAGGAGGCATCATAAAAAACAAAGTGAGTGGGCTGAGGTGGTCTCTGCAGACTCAAATGCTGCAAGATAAGACTGCAAATGAAATTAAAAATATTATATACTGACCTCTTCTTGTTCTATTTGTTATAATTTAAGAAGTGATTATGCAAAATAAAAAGTAATGTTGTCCTCAAGTCGTGACACGCCCTTTTTACTAGATTAATCGGTTTGGCAGATTGTTTTTTTCAAAGCAAGACAAACGTTACACACAAAAGTACGATTACAAAATGGTGGCCAAATCTTGGCCACTTGGGCTGGTGGATTCTAACTAACCTCTTGCATTTTTAAATGTTTCTGAATCCTCAAACTTTCAGATTATTTCCAGGTTGACGTGAAAACAGAGATTTTCAGTGTGGTCTCAGACTTTTGGATTTAACTGTATACTTCAGAGGCCACCCTCAAAAGACGGTCAAGAAGTTGGACATAGCTGTGAGTGGGTAAAGGAGTTCCAATGAATGCTCTTCAGATCGCCAAACACCCGCCCCCCGCACCTTTCAGACGTCGAAATTGGGGCGCTGCCGCCGACAATTTTTGAAGCTGTTACTGGCAGCCAAGACAATCAGCACACTTCACATGATTGACCAGGTGTAGAGAAAGTGGACAGGATTTGAACTTCTCTCTCAAGCTCTTTTTTTATTCTTCACACATCCACTTCCTCCATTACTTCTCACCACGGAGGCCTTCAAGGACAGATTGTCAGAAAGTATGCGCCGTTATCCCCATTTGAACAATTATCACATCTCTCGCCCCTCTCTATGATGGCGTACTTTTCATCATGCCTGTTTGGCTTCAGACATGGTCGGACAAACCACATTGTGCAAAATACTTTAAGAGCTTTAATTATAGTAGATAGAATAGAATAATTTCTTTTTTTGCACACTGGCGAACAAACACAGTTTCACACTCTGAATTAAGCTGGCTCTGAATCAAGTGGCCCCTTCTCTATTTTGGCCTATCACAATTTAGAGTTATATTTAGCTGTCAAATAGGGTTAAAAAGCAAACTGTGATAAGCCTATAATCTTCTACTAGAATTTGAAAAGGGTTGCTTTTTTAGAATCGGAGATGTCTTGAGGCCGAAACAAACATTTATCTAATGGCCTGCAAGTGCACTGATGCCTGCTGTGGGTTGCCTGGAGCCACAATGAGTCATGCCATTCTCAAAGCACTCCTTGGATTTTTTATAGCAGCAGGTTAGCTGCATGCCAACAATGCCCACAGTTTCCATGAGGGAAACATGTTTTTGGTGAGCACTCACATTACATTCTGCCTTCTGTCACTCCAACTGGCATGGAGATCATAGTGGATGACAGGTGTTTAAATAATGACACTGACCTAAAAGTTGTGACGAAAATAAAGGCAACCACAGTATCCCTGGGATTTCCGTGTGGTGTTTTTTTGAATAAATAAGCAAATCCAGTAAAGAAAACTGTCAAAATATGACTAGAAAATGTGTCTTTCCATATAATTGGCAATGACGTTGCTGTTTACTAGAAACCATATCCGAAAAAAAAAAGACTCTGGCTGAACTTCTTTCCGTACATCTTGAAATGCATTCCAACTACAATATGAACAGACAACTGCATAGATTAATCCTTGCAGGGGTTAAAACCTCTCACAGTGATTATCAAACATGTACAATGGATTTTGTAGGGGCTTTTAACTTTCTTGATTAATTTGTTGCAAATGATTAATTTCAATCTAAGTTTCCCTCCCATTTCCCTTTCAGCAGAAATTTGACCCTTTGTCATGCAGACATCCTGAACTGTCATCCGTTTTAGAGGCCAGCAGAAAAGAGGCACACAACAAAGAGACATCTTCATAAATAAGAGGGAACATCTGTACTCTCAGACAAGGGAATTAACAACCTTACAAAAATCATATACATCAGTAATCCAGTGCTAAGAATTTAAAAAGTCTACCAACAAGGGCTTTTAATTGGTTCTCGTTTTGGAGAAGCTACATGAAGCTCTAAAAGTGGTGCTTGTTACCAAACAAAGTGGAATAAAGGAGGTCTATGTTTTTGCATTCCTTTGCAGTTTACACACAGTAGGATCTACAAATGTCCAGTGCAGCGTTGGCCATCAGGCATACCGGGACAAATCCCAGTGGGCCGCCACATCGGTGGGCTGGTAGACCGTCCATAAAGTTCACAACAAATCAAATCACAACCAAGTTATACCTGTACATATGTAATCAACCCTCACCCATCCAAGCCCCCCCGACCCCCCCCCCCCCACCCCCCGCTTGCTCAACCTCATTTCATAGCTGATGTGGCTCGCCCAGACTACCTGCCAGCTGCTGTGCTTGATAACCGCAATGATATGACAGCCGTCTGACAGGCTCATCTTTCTCGGCCAGTCACAGATTGACAACCTATTCCAGCTGTCATTCTGCCCTGCTTGACACCACTCCATTCATCCATCTGTCATTTCTCATCCGCTGCCCAAGCCCTCTTCCACCCACTCCTCCCTTCAACTACTCCTCCATTTGTCTGTTTACTGCAACAACAGAGAGCAACCCCGGGCAGTTGTGTTTGTGTCTGGCTGTCAGCTGTTCTGACCACCTGAAACAAAGCTGTGGCCTCAGACCATAATGCTGTGTAATGTCATACCAGGTGGACTTGCCAGTGGTTAGGCTGTGACAATAAAGTCTTCCCCTCTCAATGGGCTGATGAGAATGAACACAAGCAAAATAGCTGAACAATGGCCACATCTGCACCCGGAAAACAAGAGAGAGGGTGCTGCCAAAATGGAAAGATGCCCATTGGCAGACATACAGTGGGCAGTGGGCAGAGTAACACTATACTTCGTACTTATTACTTTTAAAACAAAACCAAAAACATTTATATAATCAGGGAATCAGTGTCTATTCTGAATACTAAAAACAGGATACAGATAAAAACTGCAATACTACCAAAACATAAGTAAAATATGATTATATAAATACAACTTCCAGCATAAAAATTCTGAGGTTTCAACACTTGCCTTAGTTTAATTACTTCAAGGGACTTTGGCTGATATGCAGCATAATCAGGAGCGTTTTCATCCCATTTTGCTTTTCACTCTCCATTACCATAAGCTTATCTGTCTTCTCTACAAGAGGACCCCATTTATTGTAAACTTCAGTGTCTTCTTTTTGCACAGCAACTTTTTGATGCGTGGGGAACTATAATTTTGGCAAAAATCATTTCAAAAGATCTACTCTTCTTAGCAAAAATGAATTAAAATATCTTTTTTAAATTGCTTTAACAATAATTCTTAGTAAATACCAAAATCTATGGGTTTTAGTTACTTGATCCCCGTAACAAATCCTCACAGCTTTTAATATGTCCTAATAATTTAAGAGTTGTGGAAAGCTATCACATGGCAGCAAGGGACCATATTCAGGCCCTGCATTAAAATGCCTCTTGGGTGATCCGATCTCAAGTGGACAGCTCTAAAGGCCCAAACGCGCTGAAAGCAATAATTGATGCGCCTCATTTGACGCGCATTAATTAATGCTCCTATGGTGCACTGCAGGCATCAGACTTGAAATACCAACACCACAGAACCAACACAGATTTGTCCTGTTGTTCTATGTATTTACTGCTGCATTAGTTGGATGTAATGAAGGAATAAAAAGGAGAAAGGCAGAGGAGGAAAATGAAACAAAGAGCGTCTGTTTCCACAGTAAATCATTTGTAAAGTGTTTGATTGTTATTTATTTGTGCTTTAGAACGCAACGCCATGAAATAATCAGAAAATAACGTTTTATTTGTCTCATTCACCGGCTTTGTTCTCACTACCGCTCACTCTCCTCACTCGACCACCGCCGCACTGTCTCTCTCCCTCTCACTCGCTGGTGCTCTCAGCTCGCTCACACTCTCTCGCTCTCTCTTTTTCAGCTGTAGGAAAAAAAAGCTTTGGTCGCTGGGTCTTCATTTGACGCGCCAAAATCAAAACAAGGTCAGAGTAGTGGCATCAAGGCAGTTTGACGTGCCTCATAACACTTTTGGTGTGTGTTCGGCCATTTAAAAACTATAGGTATACTTCAAAACACACGCGTCACCCAAGACGCATTGAGGATGCACTGAGATCTGATCACTCAGACCACATTTGGAGGTGGTCTCATCCATGTGGCCACATTCTTTTAGCAGTGTGAACGCACATTGAAGGACCGCCTACTCAACGGACGTCCTCTATTTTCCAGCAGACTAGGCACAAGAATTGCATTGCTGCCTCCTGGTCCATGAACCCTCCGTCCAAAGCTGTGTTCAACTCGTTTGATAACAGGATAAAGAGATGCATGTGAATTAAAAAAACCAAATCCACTTCCCGTTTTTTCCCCATTTCCCTAACCCATTTTCGTCTTCAAATCGGCAATTGGAATAGAAATTAAACCAGAAAATAACTTGTTTAGGACGGCTGCTCTACTCCAAACTATTTCACTGCATGAAACTGGACTGTGTGTATGTAACAGCTGACAGCTGACCAATGAAGTTACACTGCTGTGCCTCATGCATACATGAGAGAGATAGAGAGAGAGAGATAGATAGATAGATCCGAGCACAAGTGGTCACTCAAGATGCATGTGGAGACGCATGTTAAGGTGTGAAGAGACGTACTTAGAGCTGTCCACTTGTGATCAGATCACCCAAGATGCATGTTAATGCCAGGTGTAAACAGGGCCTCAGATTTGAAGCCAGTGCATTGGTGAAGGGGAATGACAGGAGTGTCCCTGATTCCTAACACTTCCCTGACATGAAACTGAAAGGTCCACAGCTCCACCAGAATACATCAGTATTCAAAAAAGAGAGGATATTGTGGTGGATTTACTGTGGCACCTACAAAACACAGTGACAGAAGAGGCAAAAGCTGTGCAAACTCTTTCCAGGAACTGCAGTAGTATCATCTCTGAGATTAGCTTTAGTTATGGGTTTAGTTTAGTTGCATAGTGATAAAAGACTAAATAAGGGTGTGTTGAATTGCAACAGTGTCATACAAAAAACTAAATTACTCATTCATACACGAGATGCAAAAATGTGCAAAGGATTACATAAAATGTACCTAAACAAGAAAAAATGGAATTAAAGACTTTCAATAAATACATAACAGAATTTAAATAACAACAGAACACATGGCATTTAAGAGGTGCCAAAGGATAGCCAGCCAATTAGCTTAGCAAGGATCCAGCCAATGGATGCATCAACACAGAATTAAGCAGGCAAATCATGATTTAAAGCATGCAGTGGTACCTAAATTATTACATCAAACACCACAGTGTGACTACAACTACCTGACCTTCATAATAGTCTCTACTTTAGGATTTAATTGATTAATCCAGCTCTTCACTGCTGATGCTAGACAGTGAATTTCCCGGGAGTTCCTGCAAAATGTTGGAGGGATTAAAATGAAAGGAAAAATTACTCAAGAATAAGCTGAGTTGAGCTATTTGAACTATTCAGTAATGCTTTAGAGATGCTTTAAGCAGCTGATCTTATTAAATGGGCTCTCCTGTAAGTATAGCTAGTACAGCTACAGAAGACATTCAATTTAACTTGAGGCCGAGGCCCGCAATATAATAAATCAACCCTATCCGCTCTGCATTAAAACATAAAGCACAGACATACGTGTAGATGTATATGTACACTCAAACAAACTGATGAAGCAGTTTTTGGAACAATGAAATCGCTTTGGCTCCACCATCAAAACCTCCCTCAGATTGGATGCCTGGCAGGCATTAGTTTCTTCCATCCCCCTCCGCCTCCTACCATCCTACCACTGTCTCTCTCACTCCTCTTTTCTTCTCCTCTCTGTATGCAGGTGTGCTCGCCCACAGAGCTGCATGCTGACTCCTGTCAGTAAGAGGACAGGGATGTATGATAAGCACAGATCCTCGCTGTTCCCTCTGCCCCATTTCCACCCCACCATCCTCTGCATTCCATTCAGAGAGCATCAAGGACCATTTCAAAGCCAGAGTGAGAAAGAATAGATGGTAAACAGTAAGGCTGAGCCAATATTTGAGAATGGCCTGACCACCCGTGATCTACAGTAACCACAAAGTCCCAAGACTCATAACAGGCAGATACTGGACTTTCTCTTCCAAGTATGACGTCACAGGTTTGTCCATCAGGATAAGCCCTACTTTAGGGCTGGCTCTGCAAATGCATCTTCAACACCTGTTGAACTTACATTATTTAGTCCTTTACAATGGTTTCTCAAACCTAAAAGAAAGACTACACCCTGGAAACGCTGACCAATATTACTTGTCCACCACGTCTCAATTTACGGATGGAAGAGTGAGGAGATGTGTGTGTGGTGGTAGTGCTGGGGGAATTTGAAGCATGAAGACAGACTGCTGACCTGGCACAGACTTGTGCTACTCATGCACAGAACAATTTCTAGAAGAAAACACGGAAGAGAACGTACTCACACAGGCTCTCAAAAGGAGTGCCGTCAATTACAGCCTTGCATTTGTTAAGCAGACACGTCGCTCCTTCTGTTTTTCCCTGGACACATGGGTTCTGCCGGCTGGGTGGTCATGGAACAACAATCGCATCAAACCGCCCATGACAACACAGAACGAACAGCTTGACAAAAGCTGCATCAACCACGCATCTCCACACTGTGTGACACACATGGATGTGTGAGTGTGTGTGTGTGTGTGTGTGTGTGTGTGTGTGCGTGAAGTTTATCCACTGTTTCCTGTAGCATTTTCTGTAGATGAGAACACTGGGGATAAATTTAGCTCTGCTACCCAGGTTTGTGCCTGGGCCCATTCCACAATCAACTCCTGTAGGGGATACAGTATTAGACATGACGCTTTTTGGACATTTATATCAAGACATATTAAGACTGCAACAATAAGGCCTGTGACATGACAATATTTGTATGTACTTTCTAAAATATACTTACAAAATCACATATCTTACAACAATCATATCATAAGTTACTTAAAATGACCCCTTTATTAGACAAGGTCTTACTTTTCATCATAATAATGACTTTCATCAGCATCACTGCTGATCACTTACACTGGCTGCTACTTGCAGTGACGCACAGCTGTAAGGAAACCACCCACACTACAAGCGTTTCAATGACAAGCGCGTCCTTCAAAACACACACCATAGCTGTCACAGCAAATAAACGTGAAGAACTTGTACATTCACATTTTTATCAGTATATGTGTTGGTATTCAAACAGTAAATACACTGTACACAGACAAATACACAGATTATACAGCGCTACATTATGAGAATCTATGGTATTTTTTAATCATTTGGCTGTGGGTTGAACAATAACCAAAGCTGGTGATCTGAAATGAATTAAATTTAAGTATAATTGAATTAAACTGTGGAGGCCCACTGCTGGTTAGTGAATGTATGGTATAGGAAACACTGCCATCTACACCCTAAATGTGGAGATGTAAGCACCAGGCTTGGGTATAATCAGTTGCTTGTATTGCACTGCTGCCATGTTTGAAAGTTATAGGAGTACAAGATCACACTCTTTAGCCTTCAATAAAGAGAAAAGAGTTGAAACACAGTGCTTGAAGCTGTCAGAGGACAATGCTCTTAAAATCTCATTAGTGCACGACTGCCAAAACTAGCGAGAGGACTACAGTTCAGGAAGGTGGGGCAGAGGACCAGCTTAAGGTAAGTTGTAATGAATAATAGCCAAGGCTACATTGTACTGTAGCTTATGTATGCTGAACCTCTCCCACCCCCATGTAATTAAATACAAGATGTAAGATTTGGCTAGAATTTTAGTTTAAAAAAATCAATGATGTTCATTTTTTTAAGGAAAATGTATTTGTTGCAGCTTCTCAAATATGATGATTTTAAGCTTTCTTGTGTGTCATACATGATAGTAAACTGAATATATTGGGATTTGGACAAAATGTGAATTTGAAGACATCACATTAATTATAACTATTTTCTGATATTGTGTTGTGTTCATTACATGTTTCTGCTGCACTGCCGTCTGGTTCAAAATGAGTCCAGCCAACTTCGCTGCACGTAACCATTTAGATTCCCAATATGTGGTCAGTTTATCCCAATAACGCCTATTTGGAAATTTGCACCAACGTTGTCAGGAGATGCCGCTGCTGTAGCCGCTGGCCGGGTGAGACAGCTGGTCATCTCAGCTGCATGATCCGATAAACTGATCTGTGCGGCTGTTTGGTGATTTACCACTGGCTCTAATGTCTCCGTAGCATTTGGATATCGTGACGATGCCATAACACAGCTTCACTGTAAACAGTAAGCTTTACGCTATATTCAGTGAGTGATAATTCTATGAGAGTAACAAATTGGGCTACCTCTCTGTGCCATCATCCTCCATCAATGCATCTGTGACTCATGTGGCCTCTGGGCTGCTGACAAGCACCTCTTGTTAGGTGGCAATCTTTCCAACACTTTCAGAATAGCCTCACCAAATTGGCTGACAGGCAAACTGGGGACTAAAAAACTAGGACGGCAGCAACCTCGATTGAATGTAAATGAATAGACCAGTGCTTTTCACCTTTATTACGTATATTGCCCTTTTGTTAATGTCCTAAACAGTGTCCTAGAATAGTTAATAAGAGGCTGAAAGCACAAACTTTTGAATGCACAATCGGTCAAGGCAGATAGCCGCCCACCTAAAGCCTGGGGAGTTTTTCCTTGCCACTGTTGCAGAGAGCTTGCTCTGGGAATGTTGGGTGTTGGTATATTAAAGAATACAGTCTAGACCTGCTCTATGTGAAAAGTGCCCCAAGATAACTTCTGTTCTGATTTGGTGTTATATAAATAAAATTGACTTGACTTGACAATCCACAGCCAGAGGATAATGTCAGCATACAGGGTATGAAGACAGAAGTTAAAGATTTAACAAAGCAGCCACAAACAGATTTGTCACAAAAAAACGTATTTTGGAATAATTAGCACACCTTTACTATTAGTAAAAAATAGTCTATTTTAAATTACACTCTAAACAAAAAAAATGAAGCCAAAAAAACAATTATATCTGGTATGAAATTGTGTTGTCTGTATGCCTTTCATTGTGATAGCCAGTGGCTTCCCAGTGCCTGATGCTCCTTCCCGCCAGAAGCAGCTCATCTACACATGCCACTGGTGCCCTGGAACAGATCTGTCGCTCTCCGTCTCACACACACGCGCAGCACATCTTGGATTCATAGACTCCCCTGCTACACCTGACGCTAGTTACTTTGGGAGCTCTGCCTGGGAAATAGCACTTAATCATCGGGGGCTTGACATCAAGTCCCCTGACTGATGAGAAAGCAGCAAATAAAAAAGTTCTGCAAGGGAGACTGAAAAAACTGAATGTGTTAGCTTTCTTGTGTCCTGCAAGTGTTGTGATATCTATGACTTGTGTGCAAGGAAGCCTGGCCTCCCAGGCTGGAGTAGAGACAAAAGATCCAGAGCCAAAATAGTCATTACCTTTGGCACAGAGGTATGCTGTGAAATGGCTAATAAGTTGCTGTGGTAACTCCAATCAACTGTATTATACAAGGACTGGGCTAATGTGAGCAGGAAACCTGCCTATAATGACTGAGAGTGGGCACTCACTGCAACTTTTTCCTACTGCAGGTAACAGGACACCGTTTCTAGGCTGAGTATTTCATTAGACAGTCAGTCAGGGGTTAAAGCAGGGTTCACAGCTCCAGAAAAGTGTCTGGTATAAAGATCAATCATGATTTATTCTACATTTTCCCACACTACTGCCTGTGCTTTCCATAAGCACTCATTTAAGTACTCATTTAGCACTCCGGCTACTGTATTATATTAATATTTTATTCTAATAAAATAGTTTTTATAAGTTGCAATTTACTATGCGTGTACATTTACGACCTCTAGCCTCCGCTTCAAAACAATGCAAACATGATGATAGTCCTGTCCCCACATGCTCTATATGAATCTGTGTGTGTGCGCACAGGGCACAGACATTTATTGGCTTAATGACTGAACAAATGAATGAATTATCTTTTACATTTATATTGTGCTTTTTACAGCATGGGCCATCTCTAAGACGCATTGTAAACACACACTAAAATTGGCAATGCTGTCAAAGTAACAGGCCTATGTCATATGAGGAAAGTGTAGGCTATGCCTCAGCCTCACACTCAGGTGAAAATGAAAATGAAGATGACTAGAAGTTGAGCTGATTCAGTAGATTCACATGTTTTGTTATTTTAGAATTACTGTATTTTTGCCATAGGTTTATTTTATTAATAATTTAAAACCAATACATAGGCTAGATAAGACATATAAAGATAAAATAACCTTGTTTATTTTCATTGAATAAAATTGCATTCATCTTTCTAGTAGAACAATACATTAACCATCATTGTGGCATGCTCCCAGACCCCCTAGCTGGCTACTTTTTCCCACTGGCTGGCTACTCTATATCCTTGTGGAAAGCCCCGTACTGCACTAGCTAATGTGTTGCTGTGCCAGAAGCTGCTCCTGGGATGGCCTAGTCTACTTTGAAATAAGTGTCATGTTTTTGTGTGTGAAAAAGACAGAAGGAGAGAAAAAGAAAGAGGTGTGTGTGGAAAAAGTCCACACATAAAAGCTGCAACCCCCACTAATTTTCGCAGGCTTTTTAAAAGAGCTGAGGTGGTAACATCACTTGTGGGGGGGATTTCATTTTCACAGCACTTAACCACTTTCAGCAGCAAAGACTGTATAATAAACAGGTCAGAAGCACTAAAACCTCCTTTCCCAAGTATTAACTGATATGAAAGTGTGGCTTGAGACAGTGGATGATGGTACAAAGCATCTTTGAAAGTGCTGATGTTTCAGGTGTTAAATCACACTTCTTTTTGGGATTAACAACCAAAAGCAGGTAAATATCACTGGATGTCTTCTTTGTGTCTCACAAGAAAATAATGTCACTGCCTCCAAAAAGTCTGCAGATTTAAAAAAGAAAAAACCTTAACTAGGGTTTACTTGGGATTCTTTTTGGATAATGATGCAACCAATAAAAGTGGCTGTTACAATTTTCAGATTTGTGATTCCCGAGAGAAATTAAAATCTTGCAGAGCACAAGAGGAGAGGCAGGTGAAAAAGGGTAAGCAGGATGAGCTGAGAAGGAACAGTAGAAATAAAGATTTGTCGTGATAGTTTTAGTGCATGTAAGGCCGTTTTCCAGGGGCTCTTGGGCTGAAATTCTTATCCCAACGTGGTTACGTTGCTGTAGTGAGGATGTGTGCACAGCAGCAGATGGCATTAATACTACAATCCCAACTGTCTCTTACCATGCCCCCCCCCATTTTTTTGCAAGGATTTATAATGCATTATAGTCACTGTTATGATGCATTATAATGTCATTATAAGTTACTCTAAGTGGTCAGTGGGTGCTTTAAGTAAAGTGAGAAATTATCTTTAAATCTATGTCTATTCAAGGATGGTTCCTACACCGGGTCTCTAACCCTGGTCTGCCAGACCACAGACAGCTACGCTAACCAGTCAGCCAAAGAATTAAGCCGTTGGCCAAGGGCCAGCGCATCTAGTCATCCGTGGTCGTTACTCTCCAGAGGGCACGGCCTGCACCATGACACTATGCAAGAACAACACACAAAACATTGTAACATTAATTTATATGTTTAACGGGTCATTGAGTGCCATTATATTATTTATTATATTGATTGTTATAAATAATTATGAATATTTATGAGTGCTTATAACTATAATTATACAGTTTAGCAATACCGACTGATCAAGCGGATCAGGTATCTGTCATTCAGGTTTTCTCTGATCATTTAGTCACAAGGGGCCACAAACTCGATTTTTTGTGCCACAGCAATCCCTGCTCTCATGTTACCTCACATAAAATCCAATGAGTTTCACACAGTAAGGTACACAGATTTTAAATTTGGGAAGAACACAGTACCGGTATTGGATTGATACTCTTGATACGACTTGAGGTATCAGAATCATATTGGGAGAGAAAAAGAAGCATCAGTACATCTTTAGTTTAAGTTGATTATTTTTGTGACAAACAGTTTAAAACCTTGAAGTATTCAATTTACAATCATATGAAGCAGCCACAAGTTTGGCATGATAAATGACTGAATCAATTGTCAAAGCGACTTATCGATTCATCAACTTGTCATTTTAGCGTTGGAGTTAGGCACTAAAAGCCAACATCCTGTGTGACACCAGCATCCATCTACACCTTGAACAAAAATCCAGTCATGTGAAGCAGAAGCACTTCTGATGCTGACAGGTCATAGAGCGAGTAAGAGTGTAAGTGCGTGTGAGTGTGAATGTGTATGTCTGTCTTTGCTTGCTAAACCCGAATATCCAGCTCATTATTTGCTTGACAGAGACAATGCCCCCCCCCCCCCCCACCCTCACTCCTCTGTCACAAAGGACTCTATTCCTGACATAACCAATGTGGGACAAGCTTGACAGCTTCCTAGGAAGGCTCCCCCTCCCATACACACATGTATGTCTCTCACCATACAGGTTTCAGTACTTAAATTTTCTTTCCACCGACTCAATAAACACACAGACAAATAATTTGTATAAGAGTCAACTCAGGAAGCAGGAACAAATCTTTCTCTTATGAAGAGCACCACTAGCAGCTTGGCAAATATCAGTACTACTTAAAAAATAGGGATACATTTGTACCAGCAGGGTCGAAGGGTTACATCTCCACAAGCTTAAGTGTAATAGTAAGTAGTCATAAAAAGATTCTTAGCAGGAACTATCCACTGACTCACTGCCTTAAGAAGATTGAGCAAGAGAACTAGGAGTTGGTTAAAGAAAGTCAGGGCACAACTTTTCTAATTACTTTCATGAATGGAGAGGACAAAAAAACTAAAGCCCAGCTGGTCTTAAATCAACAAATATTATGAAAGCAAAATAAGCACAGATAACAGACAAGTCATATCAGGGGCTTGCCTACAAAATCAGTGCAGCTTGTGGTGTTTGCATTGTGCAGAATGCCTGACATTTTGGTGTTTATCAATCCAATCTTGATTCTTCAAATTGCCAGCTTGTTAAATGTAATGGTAAGCTGCAGATAATTTGAAGCTCTGTGCGGAGGAAAATCAATGACAGCATCCATGCATTCAGATAACAAAGGCACTAATCATGTGCATCTAGGAGTGACAGACACTTCCAATTAGGGCTGTGACGATAACCGCATTACCGCGGTCATGTGATGCCTACCGCGGGGTTGGGCTCATTACTGTCGTCGCAATTTTTTTTAAATGCCACAACCGGATGGAGATACGTTGGAGAATCTGTGTTGCCACATGAGAACGACTGCCCAGGGGGACGCCAAAAGTGGTGCCCAAGGAAGTGGAAGTGCGCCAAGTGAGCCGGCATCCAAGCTAGGCTAAAGGCTAACCCCGGTCGACCAGCTCTCCCATCAGTCTTCCTCGCCAACATCTGCTCCATCGTCAATAAACTAGACTACATAAGACTGTTTCTGACCCCCCAGAGAGAAATGACAAACTGCTGTGCCCTAATCTTCGCCGAGACGTGGCTGCAGGAGATAGTCTCCAACTCTGCTATGCAGCTAGCCGGGCTAAATGCTCTCTGGTCGGACAGGATTGCTTCATTGCCCGGTAAGACCCAAGGCACTAGTGCTGGGCGGTATGACGAAAAATTTGTATCACGGTATTTTTTAAGATTTGGGCAGTTTCACGGGATATCACGGTTTTGGTTTTTTTTTTAATGAATGGACCTTTATATAGGTTTATAGTGGCTTATTCTACTGTCAGGAGTACATAGAGTTTACATGAATCACTTCAAAAGTTTGTTTCTGAGTGTGAAGGAACCGAACCACCCACATCACATATTCATCCATGCACGGTGTGTTCACATGAATGAGGCTAAAAAAATGTACAGTGACTGTTACCTCGGAGAAACCGCTGGTGTTCTTGCAATCACTGCTCTCTTCTTCTGACGAGTGAAGAGGAAGGATTTTTCCGCAGTCGGACCTGTTGCTGCCAGATTCGGAAAATCTACAAGTGTTCACAGATGAGAATTATCCCAGCTGCTTAACTACTACACATGGATTTACTCCGTTTATCAACACTGTTGTCCTGGAGATGGTTTCACCCCCACAAAATCAACTGGAAGAAAAGAGCGAGGCCAGCGGTAACATTAGTCCATGAAAACTGCACAGTGTGTATCTTGTCATTTTATCCTTGCAATTTGGAAACTTGCAGACAGGAACCATTTTATTTCATCTTTTAAGTTACTACCTCTCTATGCTCACATGTAAACAAACCGACATGCAAAGTGCCCCAGATGTAGTTAGCCATAATGCTACTACAGGCGGCTAGTTCCTGTGTTTACTTTTGTTCAGACTCTCAAACTTTTGAAGCGGTTCATGTAAAAGTCATGTTTATTTCTAAAGTAGTGCCGTTCGGCGGTTTGCAAATGTACAATTTTAGTGTTACAAATTGTTTATGTGTTGACAAATTGCTGTGTGCTGTGGTGTTTTGCCCTGTTAAAGAGAGTTAGTTATGGGTTATTAATTGTTGTGTTATAAAGTTACGACCATTAGTAAGAAGAGTATGAAGGTAATAGTGGTCCCCTCTCAATGCGCATTGCACGGGGCACTACAGCGCTCCTCGCAGTGAACAATGACATATTCTGCTGCCTGATGAAGAGTTACAGCAACAGTTGCAGCCCATCACTGGTTTGATGGTATATGAAAAATTCATATCATATGGGAAATTAAAACCAGTATACCAGATGAACCGGTACGAACACGGCGATCATCTCTGCTCACTGCTCAGCATTAGCAGTGGTTCTAGCAGTCAAATATAGACCTTTTTATCCAATAAATTTACCGCCAAACCGCAGGGATACGCTGTGTGTCTAAAGTCATCAAGGTTTTTTTTTTCCATTCCTTACTGTCAAAGTTATAATACATGATGCAAAAAACATGCTTTTTAAAAAGAAACAGACTGGTCTCCTTTCATCAAAGGTAATTGGAGTGCATGTAAGTTGACAGAGTATACCAGAAAACATCTTTGAATAATGTTCCATTTAGTAACCTTGGCAAACACAGTGCTCACATTGGGGTCAATTTTATGTGTATATGATCTATACAAAACTCTAGCACTATGTCGACTATACACACTGACAAATCCCCCAGAGTGTCAACTGTTGTAAAAAATGTAGGCCAATGGTTCTCAGCAACCTGATCAGGATTACACATGGGATCAACTGAAGGGGAGGGGGTTGGTTGTTGCAAGATTTATGAATAGTCAAACATGAATATATTTCTGGTGTAACTCCCTATGTTGATAAATGAATGGATAAAAATACTTCCCTTATAAAGTTATAACTATTTGCAGCCCCTAATGCTTCTTCCAACAATTAAGTGAACCATCCAAAAAAAATCTAAAAAGCTGCGGCTTTGTTGCTGACTTCACTATTTTGCACATTTAAGCCTGCAACAGTCGGTTCAATCCGAGCACTGCTTTGTTTTCGGGGGGCAAAAGTCTAAAAAATGTTTTAGACTACTTGACGTTCAGATGTAGACTACTCATAGCTACAAGGGCTTTCAAACTTTTGAATATCAAAGAGTGCCTTTGCTTTCTTTTCGGTGACATGTTGCCAAAAAGCTGTGCAGGTCTAGCTCTGTAACTGTGGAAACTGATGCCACTTTATACTCTTATACTGAGGCAAAACAGCTCCCACTGTCACTGTGTAGTGTAGCCAAATACCATAGGTAATATACCAACTGTGTGACCACCCAGGATGATAATCGGATATATGAAGGCTGAAATGAAAGAATGCAGCCCATAAGGAGTGTGTAACACTTAGGACCACTCTTTAACAAAGCTAAGGTCATTAATTGGTGCAAATTCCAAGCTCTAAGCTCTCAACCATGTCGAAATGGTGAACCTCTCCTAACCCTAAGCCATGGCCCTTGGCTATAAAATGTAATCAAGTTATCAACATAATTAAAGAGGCAGGTGTCACCCTGAACAAGATGGAGAACCTGTCCTTGAAATGCAATAAATCCATGCATCAGCCGGGCTGCCTGGTTGAATGCCACAGGAGTATATGAGGGCAGTGGGGGAATGACAGTGCATCGCAACCGGGCGGACACTTGTGAGCCCATGTGACACTGTTACAAAGCGGAATAATCCTGCATTGTGATGACAGACACACCAGAATGGATCAGTTGGCTTCCGGGTTAAACAGTCTGCTTTGGTGATGAACACCGGCTGTAATGTGCGCGAAAACCTGGTTGTCAGGTATGCTTTTCACTACACAGTATCTATAAAATTAACAACAAGTTATACCATCAGATGGGATCTATCCCAGTAGTAAAACACCCTCAGTCATATAAAGCCCTGCTGAAGCTATAAATCCCATATAAAAGAAACTATTTCAACTTCACACGCTCACAGTGAACTGAGTTTTCAATGCATTAAAACGCGCTCTAAGTACAGAGAAAGCATGCATGTCTTCCTCCCGGTTATTCACACGTTTACCTCAAGTGGAAGGAAAGTTGTACCTGCAGCTGAAGGCTCAATGCGGCTATTACTTTGTGATAAGTGGATGCAAAAAAACATTAGACGAGCGGTCAAAGCAGACTAGCTAGCTGCATGTCATTAGTATCACCACATTTTTAAATGTCAAGGTCCCTCAGACAGACTACACATCAGACCACTGACCCCAATATTCAGTGTTTGTCCCAAGGACATCAGAGAAAAATCCTACCGTTGGTCACAATATGGAAAAACAACTGTTTATCCTGAGTATGAAGAGCTAACAAACGTTAACAGGACATTGTTAGCGGTAAGTAGTGAAGGCGGCATTCAAAACAATCACTGTTATTGTACGGACTTATAAAGGAGTAAAACAATAAAGTGAAAATTAATATAACGTTATCTCTAATTCATTTAAAAAATGACCCGCTGGAGCGACTCGAACCTCTAACATTGGCTTTCATTACCTCTACAAGCGAGAGTTAAACGTTAGCAAGCTTACCAGGGATCAAACTCGTGGATGATGCTCTCGAACCGGATCACCGCGAAAAGTCTGGAGCTGAATCCGGCCAGGCAGGCCAGAAAAAGGATGCTAAAGGAGAGTAAAGACTGCCACCCTGCTGGCTGTGTCAGTCCGCCAGACAGGCCTCCTTTGCCCCCTCCTCCACCCGCGGCGCCGGGTCGGCTGTTCCCGTGCACCGAGCCCCCGGCATTGGTGGACGCTTTGTGCTTGCCGTCGCTGGCTGCGTGGTGCTCCGCCATTTCTGCGTGCGGTGTCGGTTGGATTTGCTCGAGCGTCCCTCCAGCCACACTCCCGTGTCTTCCTCCGCTCCGTACTGTCGTAAAACTCCCTCAGTCAGTCGGTGCCCGCTTTCCCTCCGTATCCTGTCCTCTGTGCCCCCCCCGTTAGTAAATATTTAATTCAGTATCGCTACTCCGAGAGACAGCCGTTACATCCCGAGACGCATACTCGTGCGCCACATACCGAGTCTTGCAACAGTCAATCCGCGACACGATTGAATGCCGTTGGAAACTGGAGGGAGGGATGCGATAGGCGGGGCGTCGGGAAGCTCTGGCGGCCTCTCACAGATCGACAGGTACGAGGGGGCGGGGTTTTACGTCGTGGAGCCAATCCGAGAGCAGTATTGAGTGGATCGACAGACAACTCCACCAATGGAAACACACTAATATATGATTGCAGTTTATTGGAATAAGGATTATCCCTGTTATATATAAAATTGAGTCATTCTGGTGCTCTCTGTAAATATAATCCTTATTACTCAGTTTGAAGTTAGCTGTATTGGATTTAAATAGTTTTTTTATTAGAGAATAATAAAGATAAGTGCACATAGTCCAAAATCTGTATAAAGAAAAGGTTTCCTTGCAGCCAAAAGCTATAGGCAGGTGTGAGAAGATAAATGTTCTCTGTGAGTGCAATATTTCTGTTGCCCTTGGATGTTCTGGACTGGGTGGTAGAGTGGTAATAAAGATTGATGTGTCTCATCATTATTATGTCCCCCAGCAAAGACAAGAGCACAGCATTCATCATTCTCTTAAACTCAGGATGTATTTTCACAACTTTCCCCCAAAGCCTTGAAAGCCTATAATGCAATAAGACACCTTTTCTGAACATTTCAAATAAATGCTGAAGTTTTTGATTGATTGTATACATTCATTTTGTGCTTGCACTGTTTCACACAAGCATGAGACAGAGGCAGGGAGGGTTATTGATTTATCTGAGACGTGATTCAGTCCCAATAGGGGGATGAACAACAGTCCTCAGAGTAATATCAGATAGAAACAACTTTGTTCTTGTACAGTGAAAAATAAAAAGTAAAAAAAAATCTTTTCCTCACCTCCTCTAACACTTATGCTGCTTTATGTAAATCTGTTACAGAGAGCCTCATCTTACACAGAGGTACTCCTTGGAGCAGTGCATAATCAAAGGAGCCTATGCCTAAACAAACAGCGATGTAATTTAATCACTGTCCTCCAAAACATTATTATATATTCAAATTATGAATTCCTATTATTTATGTAATACACCGGATTTCAAGGCCTGTTGCTTTGGTTGAATTATAGAAATGTTTAAACAGATATTGTGCATTTTGGCAGTAACTACTAAGTATCTAAGTTTGTATTGTTTGCCATAAAACAAGTTGTTAATTAGCTGCAAATCTGCTTTTGGCACCTTTGATTTTAGAATTGCCTATTTTCTGGTTTAAGTACTCTACAAATTGTTCCAAATTCCCGTCCTTGCTTTGCATCAACACAGTTTACAGCTACCCTGTCATCCATAAGATAATGATTTTTTAAAAAAGCAAATGAAATATTCATGTAGTAGAATTGGACTGAAGTTTGAGCCGGCTTAAGAAGAGAGAGCGATGGGGAGATGGAAGGCAGATAATAAATGAAAGTAAAAGGATGATTATGAAAATTGATGGAGGTCATCATGGAGAGTAGATGGAGTGGCAGAAATGGATAAGAGTTTTGAGTTCATGAAGAGATCACACAGACCAAAGTTTCGTATTACAGACAACATTGCAGGCATATGCTGCAGCTGAAAGTCGGTGCCAGAAGGAATTCTCACACACACAGACAACATATACACAGGCAACGGAGTGTGTAAAGATACAGTGCATGCAAACACATGTATTCCCACACACGAGCACATGCATACTGATGAATACATGTTTGTGTATACACCAGCAGACACACCGCCATGTGTTCACACCGACACACGCACACATATGCCTCAATCATCCATCAAAGTCTGCTCATGTCACGATGAACACTCTACCCTTTCACCTCTCCTCTCTACCTCCAAATTCTGAATGGATGATCTTTGAGACAAATAGAAATGCAGACTGTGAAGATTGTTTCAGTCGCATCTATTGTCAAAAGGCCAAGCCCAGATGAAAGCCAGCCAAAATGACTGCTGTTGCCAGGCAGGGCAGCTTTGCTTTCCTCTGTCTCCAGAGGCTGACTTGAATGTTTGTATTTGCTTTGTCTTTCTTTTCTGTTTTTTCTTCCAAGAACATTACAGACTTGCCATATTTATGCTTGGCATTCCTACGTGTCTATACTTCTTTTCTTTGCCAAAGGCCAGTCGTGCAAAAAGCTTAAGATGCCTGGCAAGAAACACTCTTTACATCTTTCTCTCTGTCATTCTCTCTTTGCTATGAGAGCATGTGTGAGAGAGTTAGAAAGCGAGAGAGAGAGAGAGAGAGAGTGTCATAACTGGTCAAGAGGATTATATCATTATGCCCATTTTTACATGTTTTGCCTTAACAGATGTAATTGAAAATGGTGCATCATGAGAATCCTGAAAGCTCCTTCAGCAATTTGTCTCAAGATGCATAATAATCAATCAATTGTGCATGGTGTTATGTAAGCATGTGGGGCGAAGCAAAGAATCCTCCGTGAATCAGCTGTCTCTGATGGAGCCGAAGTTACTGTGTACTTTTAAAGGAAGCATCCAGTCTTATGAAGATGGTATGTGGATTGCACAGTGGGAAAGAATCTGATGTTGTAATTTGTTTTTTAAGGCACAGACTGCAGTGTGAAGGTTGTCTGGGAAGCAGGCACATCATGTTCCCAGATCGTTGACGTCCTTGCAACACATATCCGCATTACAAAAGAAGCTGGAAAAATTCACAAAATGGGAATTAAAGATCCATGTATCATCAATACCCACTTATTCCTATTGCGGGTCTTTAGTAGTTGCCCTTCCCATCATGCACTTGGTCTGTAGCAGGGAAACATCAACTCGATTGATTGCCAATTCTTCACAGGTGTAACACATAGAGAGTCACATTCACACACCTACAGTACGCAGAGTCTTTGATTTGCCAGCTTCCCTGTCTTACAAACTGCACACAGAGAGAAAATTCATCACCAGGATTTTCTTGTTGTGTTTGCTTTGGCCATTGTTGTTAAGTTGTTATTGTCCTTTTTAATTCACTTGGCATTTCTCTTCTTTAATTGCTTGTGCATCATCTACATGATGCACAAGCTTACAGGGGGAAAATCCATTCAATCAAAAAGCATGGCAGGACAGGATGTTTGTTCATTGCGGGCGTAGAAAGCTTTAAAGACTCCATAGAGTCTCTGTGTGTGGTCCAGTGTAACAGGATGATTAGCCAGTGGCTGGGGATCGTCACTGCACAGACCCATCTGCACGGCAATCATTAACAGAAATGAGAGCACTTAAAGAAAACCATTTAGCATCCCAATGAGGTGTGGCAACTATTTATTTACCTGCTGCCAACAGATAGTTAGACAGTCTGTTTTAATACTCTCTAAGAAGCTGTTCAGCATCAGAATAATTGGCTCAAGGTCAAGTTTCATGTGTCATAAAATAATTCCTCTTTGAATTTCAAAAACAGGCTTTAATAAGTTTCTGTGACAACAGAGTTTAATGACATCTTAGTCCTAGTCTTGACGATGAAAAAAAAAAAACCATGAAAATGTGAGTAATGACCTGAGTTAACTTCTACTTGATAATGTGGGGTCTTTTACAGAGTGCAGAGGGTTACCTGTGCGGCCTCATCAGTGACACACCATTTCACACTAAGCATGCCTTATTCCTCCAACAGTCAATGGGGCACAGAGAAGCAGTTAAATCTACTAGATGTGAACATGACCCACTCAGTCCCAGGCAACGCATTCGGATGATACTCTACAATGGCACAACAGCTTAATCTTGACTTTGATGGAAGGTGTGCCGGCACGGGATCGGCCATGGGTTTCACCTTGTATGATAGGATTGTTAATCTTGATAATGTCATGGGTGATTCACTGTGATTATCTATAGCACTGCATTACTTAGCTATTCGTATACACCTTGCACAGTCAAGCCCAGACTCCTTCTTTAGGGAAAATTGCGTGTTGTGATAAAATATGAAATAGTGGGATAAGCTACTGTATTTTGTAACAGAATATGGTGTGATCTATCATCTGGGAGATCAGAGAGCTCAATTTATGAGGCTGCATCTGCCTCAGGATGCTGTTGCATTCATTGCATCCATCTGTCATTTTACAAAGCAGATGAAAAGTTATTTCTCCCTAAGAGGCTGTGAGCTTTAGAGACAATGACAGTTTTGATTGAAAATATCTTTTGATTTCTTATTTGACTGCAAAAATACGTTCACCAACCACATCACCAGAAAGGGGAGAAACGCAATCTTGTCAACGAAAGCTATCATTTTTGACAACTTAAATAAAAAATAAATGAGAATGTATCACAGTTTTTTGATAAAAGTCGAATCCCTGCATCTTTATTTTACCCCAAATCATAATTTAAAATAATAGCACAGTCACGCAACCTATCGTTTTAATTCCTAATCAGGCCTTTAATCACAATAATTATCCCATGAAATTATACAATAATTATGCAATTATGGAACTGATAAGAAGTCTGTCGCATCTGAGTGCATAAAGTAGGCCTCTGCGCATAAATAAGGAAAGAAAAGTCAATTAGTCAATCATTTCTTTTCTGAGAAGAACACTCAAAAAGTTTCCACATAGAAAATGGTAAACGTTCACAATTCACCACATTCATCAAGATTGATTCTGACCTGTCGACACAGGTAAAACTGCCTGCAGTGATGCTTCAGATCCGATCGGCATGCTACATAAAAAGTTTATAAGAAAGTTTTAATTGATAGTGCAAGAAAAAGAGAGAGAGATGGGAAAAAAAGGAGGATGAGTAAGCTACTAACCTGAGCTCAACAGAGATATCAACTGTCTGCAGGCAGAATGTCAGACTCTGAAACGTTGGCGTGCATTTCCACAGTACCTCTTTAGAATAACAGCTGCCTTATCAACATTTCCCTTCCTTTGGTATGGTTAGAACAGCTTCTTCACCATGTCTTTTGAGGGGGCTTGCCATTTAGATATGAGAGATGTTGTGCGTAGAAAACAGTTGAACTTGGTCTGACATTATCCCCGCAGGGAAGAAAAAAAAATATGACTCACATGTTGAAAATTGAAGTATGCTTCCCAATTTCCCAGCTGCCTCAGCTTGACAAATGACCCTTCTTTCACTTTCCTGAGTGGCCAACATGGGCTGTCTCAATTCAGAAGACGACAGATTTATGAGATATTGCTTCAATGACAGCCCTGAAACCTCTATGGTAAAATTACAGCAGCTGTATTCAAAACAAGAGGAGCAGACATGAGAGCTGCCTCACTTATGTTATTCTTTTGTGGTCACAACACATGTCTTTCCAATAACTGCATTCACTGCACTTTCATCCTGAATTGACATTTTACTTTACAGTCTATGATTTTACATGTGATGTGATGTATTTATGGTATTTCTGTGATGCACAATGCCTCATTAGCTTCAGCTTTTGTGAAGATTTCCTGCATATATGAACTCCAGACTGATGCTTGTTCTTTTTTTGTTTTCATGCCCTTTTTATATGTGCAAATACATTAAATTAAAGGCCAACTCTGGTCTATTTCCTGACCAACGAGCACTCCGTAAAGGTGGTTCAATACAAAGTGGCCCCTTGGTCCGGCTTAGGTGTCTCTGTGCTCAGCCTGTGTCCAATCGATTCTCCTCCTGGTTGCCCTCGATTGGTCATCTGACAGGACACAATTCGCGCCTCCCAAATAAAGTTAAACTTAGCTGGCCTCTGTAATGAATATGGGAGAAATGGGTTGAGATGGGGGTGCAGGACCAGCAAGAAAGAGACCAGAGGACAAACACAGGGAGGGGGGGGGGGAGAGAGAGAGGGAGACTGCCAGCCCTCTACTGGCTGTTTAGTGCTAGTGACGTAATCACTGACCATGCCTCTAGTGTAAGCCAGAAAGACACAGTGCACACATTCAAAATTATAGTTTTAACCCGAAAACATTTGCATTTCTAAAAAAAATGAAGGCGTAATGAGACAGTGTTATTAGTTGTTAACACATACAACCTACAACAAGCAGGGTTTGACTGATATTAGGATTCAGAAGTGTATTTCCAGATAAAAAACATGCCCAAAAGTCAAAGTCAATCCTCTAAAACTAACCAATGAACATTTGATCTCATTTCTTTGCCCTGGAGTCTCCACTGCTTTCCTAATAACCTTGTTGTCATGACAAGACTCCTTGAGAACTGCTGGTAGGTGGATTTTTGTACCTTTGGACTGAGCTAGGCTAGCTTTTTTCACCTGCTTAATGCTAAGCTAACCGCCCCCTAGCTAGCTTTATATTCACCAAACAAACATGAAATTGGTATCAATCTCATCGAACTTTTGACAAGAAATAAATGTATTTTCCAAAATGAGAAACAAGAATTCGGTCTCTTACAAAGCCATAATGTTACAATTCAGTGTGCAGCAGCCAGTGTTTTATTACAGTGAAATAAACCAGTATATTTCGACATTTCTAGTTATCTAAACTAACTTTTATAACTTTTGTTTGACTTCAACTTTCTTTGACCTTTGAGGATAGTTGTGATGTATTTTTATTCATGGTGAAATGCAAACAGGTTTAAACAGTTCAACAGTACACGTGGCTGGAGATTAGCAGGAACCAGGCTCGCTGCACTCGCTCACGCAGCATTAACTGGAATGGGACTGCAATCAGTAAATTATTTTTAAAAAGACAAATTAATATGGAACACAGATTAAAATATATACTGAGCCAAATTAGTCCCAAATCATCATTACACCATGTTGAGGATGATTGATGTAGGGAATTAGGTGGACAGGCCTCCTCCTTGTATGCTCAAATAATCAAATCCTTCCAGCTTTTGTTGGAGGGAAAATTGCAATGTAACTGCCAAGCACGGGTTTTGTTAAATGTAAGCAAACAACACTCTTAATATACCCTCCCAAGACAAACACCTTCAGTTCAAACATACTGCCATTTGTGACACAGCTGTGTTTGTCCTTAATAAACTGCTTTTTTCTATTAAGGGCTTTGAGTGGCTTGCTAGCTGAGAATATAATGACACAATAGTTCATTCAGGCATAAGGAAATTAAAGTAATATCAGCGCTATCAAGGCCACTGCCATCAGACAAAAATGTTTGAGAGGACAGCAGGGTTAATGGCTCCTAATACACCGGTAGTCTCATCTCTCCATCTCAGGGCCTCAGCTGCTTGCTGCTCTTATCTTAACAGGCACATCATCCCCTGGACAATTGCCACATGCAATTGTGGCTCAGCGCCTTAAAGTTTCTTCAAGAGCGTGACTCCTGTTGCTGCTACTACTGCTGTCAATACAAAAAACTGCACATCCCACGTGTTGCTTTATAATATGTCAAGCAAACCATATGGGTATTTGGAATTTAAAGAAAAGGATGGAAAAGGATCTGTGAATGCATGGGCTTGTGGGGGAAATGGCCTCTGATGTTAACTGACCTGGAGAGTGGAGAGAGGAGGTGATGTCAGCGCAAGGAGTCATTTGTCTTCCTGGTCATCTGCTTACTGGAATTTAAAATATTGTTTATAGCTCCCACCAACCAACACATTCCCCAGCAGCTCTGATTGATGTATGAGGCGTCACCATGGCAACCAGTATGTGGGAATGATATGTGACTTTGGCAGGAGAGTATCTCCTTCTGGATTATTAAGACCACGTAAGGGTTATGTGAGCGTTTGTTTCTTTGTATTGAAGCAATGACAAGTTGATCTTGGCTAAACGCTCCTGCCTGCTGTTGGCACAGTACATACGGTGCCGCAGGTATGGAGTAATACTAATGGAGGGCTGCACACTAGTGGCTTGAGTTCCTACTTCTTGAGACATTGTGACAGGCGAGTGATGGAGAGTGCTGTGAGGAATGAATTGAGAGAGACTCGACAGAGTGACAGACAGAGAAAAATTTGTTAAGTTAGGCTTGCCAACGGCAGCTGTTTAAATGCAGTTAGGTCTCACCAGGATACAAAATGACTCTAGTGTTTGGTGACTGGTTAGTGCCACCAAGTGTGGCTCTTAGTAATGGAAAGACCTGTCACATCTTGAGCTCAGCCCCTTCATTTTTATAGTGCAGCGCTTCCATGCCCCCCACCCCCCACCCCTCAAAGCAGAAATGTAAGCACACTGGCTCCTGCACTTCAGCACTTTAACCCAGTTGGTTCCACAAGGCACAAATTATGGCTTTGTCTGCAGTATCCAGTAGAACCACTACGCCCTCTACTGGTTCAAAGACAAAATGCAGGCAATAGGAATATTCTGCAGTAGTGTTGCAAGGTGTGTGTGTGTGTACATGCTTACATTTCACCTTAATTACAACAAGCACTGTGATACAGATAGGAGAGTTTGTACCAGCTGACTGAAGATTTGATTATCATTAACACTGAAGAGACATGTCATCGGTTTATTCTCTTTATTACTGTTCTCCGACAACTATTACTAAAGCCAAAATTTTGTGAATTCATTTGCAAGGCACAGGAATGTGAACTGGCATAACAGGATTATTGCTGAATGACTCTATGTGTTACATGAGTCACGTGTAATTGCTTATCACTTGTCCCAGGCTGTTAGCCAAACTGCACCTAACCGCATAGACCTTTTTGAGGTTCTCTGTTGCTCCTGCAATAAAATAGTAAAAGCTCATTTGAATTTGATATTGGAATGAAGACGTTATTCTTACAGTGACACTAACAAATGTCTTGTCAGTAAAAAAAAAAAGAAGTGCTTCAGGAGGCATTTAGAGGCATTCACTTAAAAAAAAAGAATCTCCTTTTTGAGAACTTGAGTCCAGTGCTGCAGGAAATTTGGCATCACATTATTTGATAGTGAAAAATGAAGACAAATGTTACCTTTGTTATGTTTGACGCCCCTGTAGTAATCCATTTATAATGTAAAATTATAAATCATTCATCATCAGCGTGTATATCCTGGGGTGGTGTCCAATTTATCTGTAGTGCAACCTACACCAAGTGTGCCTGTGGCATAGTTTATGTAAATAGAGCATGTAAACTCAAGAAGGGCAATAGAAATCTCCCTGTGAGACATCAGCCCACTGTAGCTGATAAATCACTTTCTTACTGTTCATGAGTGCATTTGTTGAACACGTCGCGCATTTTCAGTGGAGCAGCTTCACAACTGCAGCCTACGTTAATGTGCTTTGAATCCGAGGAAGGTTTCTGGTCCATTTTTGAGCATTTTGACATAATAGATGGAGTGCTGGAAACTGAAATTCTCGCACAACACTTTGTTCGTTAGGGCCTGACAGACGAGAGCTAAACACACATACATAGGACACGCATCCCACTCCTGGTAGATTCTCATCCTGCTGTAGGTCCTGATTTATGGTTCAGTCTAAGAAGTCAGTTTTTGCTTAGTGGAGCCTTTTTAACAGCAGTGCAAAATTGATTCTCGGAGCCAATGGATGAATTAAAAGCAGCTGCCTGCAAGACACAGACAGACAGACAGATAGACCGACAGACAAGCAAATAGTTGGACAGACAGGTAGGATGAAAATCACAGACAGACACAGAAATCTTTCAGTCAGAGGCAGCTGTGGGCTCACGATGAAAGGTCTGTCAGCTTCATACACTGCAGATGCACTCCTTGCCAAACACCATGTGGACCTGCTGAACCTCTTACCTTGGTAAGTGTAGGTGTAAAGCATTAGGCACTGTCTGTCTGTAAAAGTGCAATCAATAGAAGATGTGCGACAACACAGTCTGAGAGATTTGATGCATCTCGGTGGTCTCGGTGTGATCATTAATGAAGGATGTGTTAGTATTTTTGAGTGAATGTCAGTGTGTGTGTGTGTGCCAACATGAGCATGCAGATATCTATATAGTATCCATGACAGAAAAAGTAGGTTTACATGCCAGAATGATGAATATGGTCATGCATGCCAACTGATGGGCTACCATGATGATGATGTTACTGTTATGAGCCTGTCATCCAGCAGGAGGAGAAGTTCCCAAGTGGAAAAATAGAACATATGTCTCCATATTGAAAGTATATTTTTAGGATGTAGTGTTTTAATACTTCATGGGTATCACAGTATGCTTGCAATGTTTTTTTTCACTGATGGCAAATGAAAAATTCTCTACCAAGGAATAAGAAAAATAAAAAAGATGAAACCCAATATTCACTGGTAGTTTAGACCTGGTTTGGTCCATTAGTCTGTGGTGTTTTAGCCCCAGTTTTGTTAGAATTCACTGGTCTTTTAGTCTCAACTTAGTTGAGTTTTCACTGGTATTTTAACCCCTTTGTTTGATCCACCAACCCATGAAAAAAATGTATGTACTCATTTAATTTGACAGTGCCAAAATAACTTAGTGGGATCAACAGTATTAGCAACATTTAGCATTACAGGTAGTCATTTGATTCAATGTTAGAAATATCAAAATGGAGCTTATGGAGCTCTCAGTATATTTTTATGTAGGATACTGGCTAATAATTGTAATACTTGTAAATTATGAGTTATACATCCTGATGTCACAGTGAAACTATACAATAGGTGTGGTGCTGAAAATTGCAAAACAGTCCAGATTTCCTATAAAAGCGAGGGTTTATATTGTATGATGCAGGTCAGTGAAGTGGAGTAATCATCTGAAAGTCAAAGTATGAAGCAATGGGGTAGCATTAAAGACACAACTTGGTACTCTGAATACTGTAACACTTTTATTTATGGCTTTACACTTTTATACAAAAATGAATTTGATACAGATCTGTTCTAAGCACAGAGTCAGAATTCCCCTTTCTGTCACAAAATGTCTACAAAAGCAGAAGAAGTGCTTTTGTGGCAGAAAGGCAGCGGTCTGGAACTTTCAGTTTAGAGTCCTTAATGCATACAGTATCTCTTTTCCCTTTATTCTCCTGGTCTGATTAAGCAGACGTTCTTTTTTAGATCGGAGTCCTCTGAGTAATACACACGCACACACAGTTGCCTTTTTCCTTTGTGGCTGATTTCGCTGTCTTTATTTTACAGTTACGATATCAGCTTTCCCCGCAGATTACTGCCTTGGATGAGTTTTCTATTTTTTTGCTGTGGGTAATTTCCATTTCATGCCAGAAGAAATTATACTTGCACCTTGAATCTTGCGTCGCACTGTCATCCAGTCACGTTGACATCTATCCAAGGCCCCAAGGCACCTGGGAATCCATTTTAGTATGATACAAATATACTGTAGGGGGGTTATTAGTGTTACTAACAGTCCTAATATTTTAAATAGCTCCCTTTTGCCCCATTTTTCTGAATACATGTTGTCCCTTTATTCCATATACCTGATATGTATTGTCAAAACAAAATAGACACTGAATATATATAATTTAGTGTGCATAGATATTGATAAAGTGCAAATAGTATTTGGTTAACAAGCTTTATCATGTGATATCCCTGTATGTTTATGACTTGATCCAGTCTCTGAAGCATGTAGAAGAAAACAAAGTCCATCTCTGATAACAGTTCCCTTTCATCTACATGATTTTCCAGTTTGCTCCTCCGTCGCAGATTTCTGATGAACCCATAGCAAACAACGGATCCACTGGAATTTCTTTCTCTCCCAGCTGGTTGGTTGTAGGTCCTCAGCCACCCTGCCCCCCCCCGGGCAGTGTTTCTGTTGCACTCTACTTCTCATCCACCACAATGATTTCTTCAGGGATCTTCTCCTCTGAGTTGGAGCGTTCTGACAGCTTGTCCAGGTACTCGATGTCGTCGAAGCGCTCAGCAACACACTGGGCTGTCAGACGGGCCTCCGGGTCGTGGTCCCAGCAATCGTCTATGGAGGCGCACACCAGCTGGATGCCCTGAAGGGGGAGCAGTGGAGCACATATATAATCAGTCAATAATACTGACTTGAGGCAAGACTGACACAGAATACTATCATCCCCTCAAGCTGAAACTCTATCAGTGTTCATATGTTTCTATGTGTTTCCATCTGTGTGTTAATCTGTGTCTGTGCAAAAGAAGAAGACAGGATCATGAATAGAGTGTCATACAGCAGAAGCAGGTACACACTGTGCTTGATTGATTGATCTGATCTCCTTGCCTACTTGATGTTAGTTTTGTTTGAATGGAAACAATTAAGAAGATTGTTTGTCAACTTGTTTGTGCTAATTTAATTTAAAACACAGTTTAGGAATGTGCATGAATAAAACACAATATGTAGGGCTGTATTTAACAATTACTTTCATTATCGATTAATCTGTGGATTATTTTCTCGATTAGTCGATTAATTGTCCAATGAAATGTTATAAAATACTGACTGTCTAACAGTCTAAAATCGTGAGATATTCAATTAACAGTCATACATGAAAAGGAAAAACATCTTCACATTTGAGACGCTGGAACCATCAAATATGTGGCATTTTTTCTTAAAAACTGACTGAAACAATTAACAATTAACCGGTGACCAAATAGTTGCTTAGACTAATCGACTAATTGTTACAGCACTAATGACATAATCTTAAGGAGGGTTCAACTTTATTACCTAATCTCCTCACTCTCTACAACTAGTGTTAAGATTTACTTCAGTGTTCTTCTTGTATGTTGCATAATCCTAAACTAATGTATTTAATCAAATTACCACACACCAAAATTGGGGCCAGGTAGTATTCTAGCATGAAAAACTGTTAACACTGAGAGAGAGTGAGAGTAATGGGAGGGTAAGGGGGCCCAGCACTTCAGTTTTTCTCCAGGGCCCCCTATCAAACTAATCCAGGCATGTCTGTGCCACACCGTGCACCTTGGGGTGAGGAGGTAAGTGCATGTACGAAGAAAAAACGAAACGTGCTAAATTCAATTAACAATCCACCTGTGTTTGCACCTTTGCACCAGCATGAAAATAGAACCAATTATTTTCAAGACTATCATTCATTTCTCAGGTTATCCAACAGGTGTTGAAAGGGCTTTGTGAACCTGAATGGTCATAAAGTCACCTCAGCCCATAGGACATCATAAAGTGCTCAGATTGAAGTTCAAACATGTCTGGCATGCACATATGTGTGTGTGTGGTGCCTCTTACTGTGTGGTTGATCCAGCTGTTAGGGATCTCAGGTCTTCCTCTGTCTCGGATAACGCTGTCCTTCATGCTCTCTACACACGGGTGCTCCCTCAAGTTCCCAAAGGGTGGCTCGTACTCTTTCACCTCTGCATGCAAACACACACAAACGAGAGAAAAGAACAAAAAAAAAAAATTAGCCTGTGACCTTATCAAAATGGCGAGCTTTGATTGTTTTATACAAGCAATAAACTTTTATTCACATCTACTGGAAGATTCTGTTGAACAGACAGGACAGATCAGATGGCAGCGCCCCACAACACACACATCAACAACACCCCTCAAAGGATTCACTATGTGCTCTAAATTAAAACTGCAGGTTGCAAACTTTAAATAGCACTGAGGCAGCACAAACAACTAAAGAATCCTGTGCTGCTGATAGAGGGGCCGAGAGGGAGATCTGCTGAAGAGAAACACTTATTATTATCACATTTTTACCCTCAGCGTCAATGGGCTTAAAGTATCTCACCAACACAGCTCTGGCTTTGTGTCAGCTCTCTTACACAACAAAACCCAGAGTGCTTGTCAAAGGCAATTTAGCAGTTTTACTCAGGGCGAGATTTCAAAGCATTGGCTTGGAAAATATAGTCCGGAAACTGTGGGTCAAAAGTTTCCAAAGACAGTTTATCTTTACATGAATTAATATATCCCTGGAGTAAAACAACAAATCAAATTCCAATTGGCTTTGAAGCGTGGAGCGCTCGTATAAAGAAAAACACAAGTTTCAGAGAATCTACCGAGATAAGAAAAGTCTAATGAGGCACATGACTGTGTGAAGAATGCTGAAGTAAATAATTAGCTTTAGTGGATTTTCAATAATTAAAAGATGAGTTTGAAAGTCACACAAAATTCCACATATAACACCTTGACAAAGGCAGACAAAAACCTTCCAACAGCCAACAGAAAATCTGCTTTCTTTACTTTCGGCTGCTTTGAAAACTTTAAATTGACTGTCACTGTTGACTGTAGCTGAACACAATGACGCCTCTCAGATGTTGCAATAACTACTGTGCATCAGAATGGATACCTTTTATCATTTCCTTAGATAGAAAGACAGATTGAAGTCAGTTAAACGTACAGTAAGTATGTGTCATTATTATACAATGAAATTCAATGACTCAAGACTCACTTAAATACCCAAGAAGTCGGAAATGTGTCGTGTGGCAGGAACTGTGATTAACAATGATGGCGTTAATCAAAACCACATACAGTCTAACAGTTATATTTCTGATGATGATGCTCTAATAACATTCCTAGCTGCTATTTAGTGTCATAAGCTATAACATATAGATGCTGTTACAGGCTGTTTAGGGTTTAGCAGAGTTACTGCTTGTATTTAGTCCATTGCAACTTTGGTATTTGTCTTTATATGGATATTTTACTCACATTTCATTGTCGTTGAACCTGTTTTGGTTGTTGCTTTTAGGGCTGTACCCGGATTTAATACAAAGATTTGACTAGTCATTCCTTTTTTTTGCTTTTTTCATATAGACTATCTGGCAATCCATTGGCATGAGTTTCAGTGATGACCACATTAACATAGCCAAATACAACAGGGTCATGGGAACATATTTTTGAGCATTTAAAAATCATTAAAGACAGCTGCATATGATGCAAGATGAAATAACTGACATCTCTTCTTCAACAGGATAGATTCTTTATTTCTCTTTAAACATTAAAAAACTAATAAATAAATCTAAACAAGAACAGATTATTTAAGATTAGAAAAAAAAAAAGACGACTTGAAGAATCTCAGTCTCTCATTGACTTTCAGGGGGCAGCCCTAGTTGCTTCATTTAGTTTTTCTAAGCGTGCAAATCTTACTGATTGTGTAATTAGATGACGACTTATTAAATCAGGTTTTAAATACACACAGATTGCAAACACCACATGAATGAGAGGTGCAGCGTGGGTTTTGTCTGGCATTTTCCCCGTACATAAATCTGGCCCACAGTTTACATAACTGAAACAAAGCAGTGCCAGTCAGAGTCAGCCAGCTCTGGAGTTACCTGCCCAGTCACGAGGCCGACATGTTGTCTCAAGTAAACTCACACATCTTGTATGAAGTTTACTGCCAAAATGAAAGGAATTAAGGAATCCACAGATATGAATTATAACTGTCCACCAAAGTGTCGATTAGAGTAAAATATTGAAGTAGACCATTCATTTCAAAACTGATGAAATGTTTCATTTCACTATTTGAAAACATATTTTAAAAGAATCAGGAAGTTATGAAACCTGCAGTCAGGAATTGGAGGCTTCTGGGACACAAACTGACGCAGGACTTTTCAAAGACTGGAATGTCCTATATTTTAGCAAGCACAGTTCCTCTGGTTTGGTGTAAAAGCTTTAACACAGGCCCGCCCAACCATCAGTCAATCATCTAAGATAAAAGGAGACAGATTTTTGTTTTGACAGGTCAGAGAGAGAGAGAGAGAGAGAGAGAGAGAGAGAGAGAGAGAGTATAACTGCGTGCTAGACTGCAAATCCACTATATAAACTGTTGGGCAAACATGTTTATGTGTTCATCCTCAAACAATCGGTCCAAAAATATTTGAAATCATACTACTGAGCACTTTGCAGTGTAAACAAAACTGTGTATTCCAGCACGGAAAGATTGGCCAGTCCTACTCTAAAAGGAAAGATGTTTTTTTTTTTTCACGGGCAAACCTTAAATTAAACTCTGAACTAGCAAAAGCTATTGAAAACACAACACAGGGCAAGTTAGGAATGCTGTGGTTTGCAGAAGTCACACACTGCATATTGACAAGATTTCTGCAAAGCAGTACAGTATAACAAGTTCAGCACAGTAACTACGGGGAACTATGTCTGCTACGATAGCTGACATGTTGTGATGTGAAATTTGCAAAGCTAGCACATATTTCATCCTTAAATGTCTATTTTTCATGCCAGTTGTCAGACACGCCTGTAGAAACTGTCTGAGAATCTGCAGCCCAGAGAAATTCAGATAAATTTAGCAGCAACAGCAGAGCAGGAAGACTTCTCAATAAGTGTCACCCTTCAGGAGCTGTACAAGCATGACAGTATTATCATATCTCTATAGCTAATTACTGTCTGCCCTCAGTCTTGTATTCATACAATGGCCAGATGTTGTGCTACATATTGATATATCGACCATTAACTTATGTTTAGTTATACATGCTCAGTTACAGTAGCAAGCCAGAACAAACCGAAACAAAAAGCGAAAGAGACACACAAACCATCTTCAAATCTTTACAGCACACATTCGATATGTTGTTTGAGATACTTGTTCTGTTAACATTTTTGTCCAATTACGCTCAACAAAGCGTAAATCCAGAAGAAAAAAAAAGAACAGAAATCCTTTCACCTAAACACATAAATAATGCAGAAAAACAGATCCAAACAGAGTTTCAACACGCACATGGTAATAAATTAGTAATGTGATCACAGCAACTTTTGTCTGTTTCCCAAAGTCTGTCTGAGTCTGCAACAACACAAATCCACTCCCAGCCTTCTCTGCTGGTTTTCATTAGGCTGCGGTGGCTGTGACACTTGTTTTGTGTTCCTTGCAGGTTGTTAAAGTCATTTAGTACAGATCAACACACACACACACACACACACATTGCATGCATATACGTTACACATTAGCAGAGCTTACTTTTGGACATATGGCATCAACTTAGTCTGGAGGCTTACACTACCATTAAGTATAACTGATACAAGCCCTAACCTTCACAGAACACCATTAAAGAAGACCAAAACCTTTTGAGCTCATGCTGGATGCGACACTGAAACCAAATTGGACACATTTTGTCCCCAGTCAAGTGGTTTCAAGTCCAAAATTTCTCCTCAAAAGAGGACTATTCAGGAACCCCTACTCCACACACACACACACACACACAGTTGGTGCAAAGCATTAGGCACTGTCTGTAAAAGTGTAATCAATAGAAGATGTGCGACAACACATATACATTTAATACTTCATGGGTATCACAGTATGCTTGCAATGTTTTTTTCACTAAGTGAGAAGTTTGTGCAGCTATCCTTGTTAAGACATTGCTTTGACTTCCATTCATTGTGGACAGCCTAACCCAAACCCTAACCTTAACCTAACCTCAATTTACACCTTACCCCCAACCTTAACCAGGACTTCAGAAATGATGTTTTGCCTCATTAGGACCAGGCTTTGGTCCCCATGAGGGCTACTGGTCCCGACAAGGTCAGAGGTAACAAAAACGCACACACTTACAGTCACACACACACACACACAGTATATACAGTACACATCAGATTATCAGGCCCTCCAGTCCTGAAGGGGTTGATGGTCTGACATCTGGAAAGCAGCTGCCCTAACCTCTCCTCCTCTCCAGTCTAGCCCAACCTTTCCCTCTAGGGACTGAAGGCATTTCTCTGTCTACAGCTCCATGTTCAACTCCACTCCACTATTATCCCCCTACTTAGCCCCACCCGCCTGAGGAACGCCCTCATAGTCTTTCCAAGCCCTAAATCTGGACCGGCTAAATTATACAGAAGAGACATTTTAGGGAACGGAGGCAGAGATAAAAAGGCCTGAGCCCTGAATCCAACTTTTCCTTCTCTCGAAGGTGTGCTTATCATGCCATTTCCCTCTCACTCTAACTCTTCCTCTGCCTTTGTAGTCTGGGTAGATAAAGAAAGCAAAGTGATGGCTCATAGCTGGCTGACTGGCACTGTCGTTGTTGTTCTTCTCGCCCGGCAGATCTCAGATCAGACCTCAGCCCCAGGAATTGTGACAGAGTGGCTATGTGGCTGCCTGCCACTGAGACGCAGAGCGCTGATCAGACATCTGTCTTTCACAGACACACACACACACACACACACAGGTGGCATCAGAGACAAGAGGCAAGCAGGGCTTCACCCCAGTCATTATAATGATGCCCTG
The DNA here is from genome assembly GCA_038419695.1 of Scomberomorus guttatus. Lineage (NCBI taxonomy): Eukaryota > Metazoa > Chordata > Actinopteri > Scombriformes > Scombridae > Scomberomorus > Scomberomorus guttatus. Next base: position 9,654,315 of record CM076461.1, read on the forward strand.
GGATGTGTCACTCTGAATGTATGTGTGTGTTTGTGCACGTGTTCATATTTTGTCTCAAGTGAGGTGAGTTCTCAGGGCGTCATGAGTGACTCACAGACCTCCAGTTACAACTTCAGGAAAAACAAGAGACACGCAGCATGAAAGCATGAAACTATTTAAGTGCACTCTGTAAACACACCAGTTTTACTCTCATGGTGCTCTGATTCCAGAATCAATAATAGATCTCTGCCAGCGTACTATCTACGGGGATTTTTTTTGAGCTGCCAGTGAAGCAAAACCAAATTACTGCATCTCATTTGCACAGCTTATTCTTTCCACCTTCCTCAGGGTCTATCAAGGGAGGAGGTTGGCTGTGTTTGTGCAACGTTTTAACCTTTTTAACCTTTAGCATGAGTACGTCTCCTTAAGTTTTTGGCCTTAATGAACTACAGATTTCACCCCAAAAGAAGAAAAAGGGAGATATACAGAGAAATACATGAACTGAACGCAAGCTGCTTCTTTCTATAATCTTTATTCTGGTCCACGGGTGGGGAACGGGATCCCCTCTGCTTCCCCTCTCTCCAGTAAATCTACACTAGCCTGTCCTCCCTGTCTGTCTGTGCCGGCATGAGTAAAGCTGGATGGCTGTCTACAGTGTTGCGGTGCAGTGGGAGAGTAATTAACTGCTGTCTCACCTGCCTCAGGGTAGGAAGAAAAAGAGAGACAGAGAAAAAGACAGACAGAGGGAGGGAGAAGTGTTGAGAAGTTGAGAGTGTCAAGTTTAGAAGCAGAGAATGACAGAGAGTTTCTGTGCAAGGACGTTCAGTGTTTAAATGTGCCTAAAATAATGTTTGATTCCCTTTACAGTTTTTGTTGAGATCTAAATGCAAAGTAAGGGAATGAAAGTAAGATGTAAGAAGTGAACGAAAGGGATGAGATGGGAGGAAGATGTGTGGAATGAATCAAGCTGTTGTCCCTCAAATCCCTCATGAGGAAACCAAGAGAAGCCACACTACCGTCCGTCACGTGAGCCTGGATTCGTTTAGTCCATCACTACCAACATGAATCCTGTCTGGTCCACTCTCAAGAGACATTATCCACAAAACATCCTCAAATAAAGACTTACAAAGTTAACTTCACACCAAAAAAAAAAAACAGTCTGTCTTGGGACTGTAATCTTTGCAAAACAGGAAATAGTCTATTTTCTTTTCAAACATGTACCCACAGGGCACACATATTCTTGCTGCTGGGAAGGAAAAGCGAGGGGGATCGTGGGTCACTCGGCCATGTTTTTTTCTTCACAGGGCTCTTGGGCAGCGTAACTGTGCGATACACTTCAAGGGGCCCCCTGAGGGGATGACAGGGGCAAAACAGGAAAAAGCTAAAGCAGACACGTTCATGTCCAAACCCAGCTTTCAATCACTGCTCTGACACAATGGAGACAGGACCAGTCACAGAAACAAGCTGGTCCGCAGAGACACTTAAGGGAAGTGAAAACAAATGGCTAAGTGTCGACATGAAATACTGCCTTGTGCTTTGCTTTCAGATAATCACCTATTTCTATTATTTGCACATATCCTGGCCTTGTTTTTATTACAGAATGACAAACAGAAGCAACGGTACATTAGTAACAGCGAAGGCTGATCCTTGAGACTTCCACAAGATGGATTGTGTTTTTGAAACCTTCTAGATTTTGTTCCCACAGTGATTAATGGCATGTAATTGACACACATGTAAGTCCTGTTACGCAATGTCACACATCCAGTAAGTGAACTCAAGGTGGAGTTGGTCACTGCACTCCTAATTGGTAAAGTCGTCAATGTGCTCGTATTCCTCAGAGGTCAAGCGAGCTGTAGAAGCAATTTTTGTTTTTACTGTATTTCTAAGGATACTTACACAGGCTCCAAAGGGAATTTCATCAATCAATGCTTCTATTGATTTCTTTTACACGAAACAACACAAGCTAATCTCTAATTTACCAAGGAAAACGTAGTTATCTCTATTATTAACTAAAGGTCACAATGACGTTTACTGTGTGTACAGTGGGGGCATGATGTTACTGGTCAGGCACACAGGAATATCTCACTTACAGTAGGCATCCACCAAACATAATCAATCATAATAAACACAAAGAAAAACTCAGGTGGGTGCTGAGAGCAGCAAGGTGGAATATTGATTAAAGGAATAGCTCCAAACTTTGGGAAATATGCTTATTCTTGCCAAGAGTTTGGTGAGAAGATCGAAACCGCTCTCATAGTTGTCAAGTTGTGGTTTTACGGGGGATTATGTGCTGAACTATTTCTCGGCCGGAGGCAGTAACCTAATAAAGTCTCCCCAGCCTCACTGGCAACCTCACGCTGATGACAAGACCAAAACCACAAAATTGTTGTTTTTACTTTTTGCTTTTTGTACAAATTAAACATACAAGATATAAAATGTTAAATAGTGAGCTTTAGAGGTGTTAGCAGGTGGATTTTGTTACCTTTGAACAGAGCTAGGCTAGCTGTTTCCCCCTGTTTCCAGTCTTTATGCTAAGCTAAGCTAAGCTAAGCTAAGCTAAGCTAAGCTAAGCTAAGCTAAGCTCCTGGTTGTAGCTTCAAATTTGTTCTAACTCTAACTCTCAGCAAGAAAGTGAATGAGCATATTTCCTAAAATATTGAACTATTTCTTTAAGGGGTCCATCTTCAGGGCATGTTTAAAGTCTACTGTATCTACTGTAGTGCCTCTGAGAAACACAATGACTTCAGGCCTACTGCTCTCTGGCTGTTTAAGTATTTTAACCTCTCTTTGAAGAGGGGCACGCTACACATTTACTACTACTCTTAAGTTTGCTACGAAGAGGGCTTAAACTGATTTTGGCCTGCGCACTAGCTTGTCTTGTTGTCTACATCCTCCTTGAACTCAGCTACATTACACTGAGAGTATGTCTGTAAAATCTATATTTGAAAAAGTTACCTCCTGCAGATTTTACTTGTTCACTTAATCCTTCAGTAATGTTTTATATAAATGAATAATTCATTTAATGCCTAATTTATCAGTTTACTCAAAGTTGGTCAACCTAAAAAAGGAACTGCATGATGAAACTATTTGGATGAAAAATAAACATGTAATCATTTTAAACTTTTCCACGAAATATAAGCTGTCAGCAGCTTCCATCCAAGACTCCTGCATTAACTATCAAATTCAGAGGCTAACATTTGAGGCACACACACAGCTCTTTTCCAATGTCTCTGATCAAAACAGCATTCCATATCTTACCTCCGATAGCGCTACACCTGGAGATCATCTCCCACAGTACAAGAGCCATGGAGTAAACATCGGCCTGTTTGAAAGACTCAATGTTTTCCAGGTTGATTCTGGACTCCAAGACTTCGGGAGCCATGTACCTGGCTGTTCCCACCTGTGACGAAAGCAGACAGGGATAAAAAAAAGTTTTCCATGTCATTTAGTTCCTTGATACCACCACAACTGTAAGGGAATGTATAATATTGTTTTGTTAAGAAAATCTTCGCAGTAACAGTTATTTACCGGCCTTGATCAAGTGGACAGGTGGTAATTTTGTGCTGTAGTAAGATGTCACATTCACATTTATTTAAATCAAAACATGTTTAATGTTTAAAATAATTGGAAAAACAAAAGTAGCTCAGAGCTTAACAACTCGTTGCTGGTCTTCACATAATTACCACCTTGGAAAATGTGTTCAAATGCATTAAGGGCATTAAAATGCATTAGGTGTGCTGAGCAGCAAAGGGTGATGCCTTTTCATAATGAGTCATTTTCATAACAGTCTGAAACGGCTCTGGCCTATTACATCAGCATAATGAGTCCATTAAGAATCAAACAAGGCTGTTTGTCTTGTGACTATAATAGAATGACAACCCAAGAACACCTACAGCACTATTTCTATCAGCACTGTCCATCTGTGGCCAAGATATAAAGTGCCAAATATCTAGAGATGGTGTCCCTGAGTTATGAGGGAGGATGATCAGAAATGAAAAGTTTGATTGATAGCAAGGCTCTTTTCAGGGTCTGATAAATATCATTAAAGAAATAAATGGCCATGTCTAGTGTATTAATCTCTGAGGGGATCAAGAGCCAAGTGAATCCAAATAGAAACCTCAAATTTAGGATTAGAGAGCTTTACCTGCCCACTGTTGGCCAGCTCATCCACAGACAGACTGTTGTCCAGGCGAAGTGCGAGGCCGAAGTCGCACAGGCAGCAGGTCAGGTCACTTTTCACTAGTATGTTGGAGCTCTTAATGTCCCTGTGTGCGATAGGCACCTTGTAGCGACCGCACGTGGTGTGGTCACTGTGAAGGTGCGCCAGTCCACGGGCTAGCGACCCGCCGAGGAGCCACAGGTCGTGCCAGTTGATAATATGGTGAATCAAGTACTCCTGAAGGTTCCCTCTGGGCTGGTATGCTGTGATCAGCCAGTACTGTCTCTGCACCTTCCTTTCCTCTGCTGTCAGGAAGTGAAGCACATTGTCATGTCTCAGGTCTGCGTCTGAGAAAATTTCCTTCTCATTCTTCCAGGAGGCGTATTCCTCGTATGAGAAAATCTTGACAGCCACAGTCTCAAAGCTCTGCTCCTCGCTGACTGAGGAGCCCTGCTTCAGCTTGGCTTTGTAAACTTCCGCAAAGCGCCCTTTCCCAACCTGGACGTCCAGTTCGATGGGCAGCAGCTCGGTATTATGGTTGAGGTTGTTGGCGTGCGTGGAGCTGCTGTCCGAACCTTCGTCATCTATCATGATGGCGTGACCGTCACTGAAGTCCAGCGGAAGACCTTTCCTGCGTCTGGAGCGGGCTCGGCGCTGGTGGTAGACCCGATAACAGTAGAAGGAAGTGATGACGAGAACGGCCATAACCAGAAGAGGAACCAGGCTCACTAAGATGACAGCCACCACCTGGGAATCCATGTCTGAGGGGGCCAAAAGGTAAAAGCTTAAGTATGGAGATGAGCAATGAGCAAGACAAGGAGACAAAAAGTGGGAGGTTCTATCTTTCTCTTGTATTTTTCTCTCTGCGTGAGAGACACTATTTTTTCACTTGTGCTTTTTTGGAACTGTCATAAACATGAAACGATTTGTCTCCCCTGATAAAAAGATATAAAACTCAAATTCTGTCTGTGCAGATTATATCAACATCTAACCAAGAGTAAAGTAGTATTCTCTGAACAGCAGAGGAACCTGACCCTTCCCTGTGGAATGTCTATAAGCATCAGAAAGCTAAAGTTAGAGCCTGGTCCATAAATGCAAACCGCTCCAAACCATGACCCAGTCAACCACATATTGTGTCTCTTTATAGTTTACGTCTGATTCTTATAATTTGGGAGGTGGTGCGTCTGGGAGCTACGGTTTTGGCAAACAGTGAAAGTTTATGCTTGTGCCGTGTTTATGGTCCAGTTTCTGAAGCTGCAGCCGTAAAAGAAGACCTATAAAAAGTATATCTAGAGACACAACATACTAAATGAGAAAACCCTGGTTTGATGAGCTCTAAGTTTAATCATTTATATGTCGTCTTGCTGTTCTGAGTGAGTGCCACACAAGTCCTTCTGTTCTGAAATTCACAGCTTCTACTGACCTTTATTTTTAAATCATGTTAAAGCTTGTGGTTGCAAAATGTGCGATGGAAATAGGTTTCACCCAGAAATGTGTTTACACTTTAAGAGCCCAGATGGATGAACTTAAAAAACAAATGAATCTGACTTTAGAGGCTAGCTGTGAGGAGCAGAGGTGGTTGAAATGAGGGAGGAGGACGAATCTAGCTGACTCCTCAGTCATACTCTCTGGTTCTCTCTTTTTTTTTTTTTTTCCTAAACAGGAAACCACATGTCTGAAATCCTCAACATGGCCTCAGCCAGTTTGTTTTGATTTTCGCAGAGTGAGAAACTATTCCTCACAACAAACCTGTCACTGTGCCTCCTGGCCTCTCTCAGACAGTTTGGGTCAGAGCCTCACTTATAGTATGAAATATTAAATGTTCAGGAGAAAATGTTCTCTGAGTGGCAAGAATTGTCAATTTGACGGTTAAACCACCTTAATTTAAGTTTTGCCTCAGGTCCTACCTATGTTTTTGTACTGAAGTATTGTTTGTAAATTGTATTACACAATGGCTCTTGAGGTGCAGCACTCCTAACAGACATTCAACAACAACTTATTTTAGTTTCATTAGTTAAAAGAATGAAAATGTACCAAGAAGAGAGGTGCATGACAAAAAAAAACCACCCCAGCCCATCAAATTATGTATGTATAATATATTATACATAATGTATATTATGTATAATGTCCAATCAATTCAACCTGACTCATTAAATATGGCGCTTTTACACTTCAGTCTGCGATAGCCTCAACTATTATCTTCCTCTTCCTCGTTTTAGGTCTCAGTCCCCAACCATCATACTGTCTCGTTAGATCCTTAAGATGCAACCTTGTCTAACTAACTTGTCTAGCATCACAATCTACGTCTCCTTTTTTTTACCCTTATTGGTATTTTCAATCGTTTTTGTGAATGTATTCCTGATAGTATGGTTAAAAACACTGTTAGCCCACAGGGCAGTAGATGTTAAAGAGGGTTAACCGTTACTATGGCAACACCGAGCATATTTAAACTGGTGTATGATAAAAGTATTTCCTCTAACTCTATTTAGCACTGAATTTGATATGTTTATTGAATTGTACATTAACATTAATTCATCAGAGCCGTTTTTTTCAGAGGCAGTGGACACTAGCTAATAGATTAAGGGGTGCAGAAGGGGTAAGGGGTTCATTTTCAACATATTTACAGGTACTGTCGCCTTGTATTTTTCATTTCTACTGAAGCTCCTTCATTACAACACTGTCTTATGTTAGTCAGTGTGCACAGACATTCTCTAGAGTGAGCGAATGTATTTCCATGACGTGGTTTGCACTGTGCAGATGCTTTCAATTTGGCTCTCTGTGCAGAGCCAGGTCTCGGAAATGTACCTCGGTGTTATTATTGCCTGGATGCTGTAGTCAAAATACATCTGATTCCAGGGCCAATGTTGTAACTGGAGCCTATAAGCCAGTTTCTGCAAAAGCTGTTTGTAATCATGTATCTGGAGAACATTACAGTGCACACGTGTTAGCATTCACGCATGACGCCTTACATGACAAGCCGATAGGAGCTGGCATAATAATAATATTAGGTCGACCATGACTATGACGTTACCGTGTTATGTTGTACAGATGTACAAACCATAAAGTCACACTTCTGACATGCTTAATGCAGCGGTGCTGTATTATTGCTCCACTGTGAAAAGGAAAGTACTGATGCAAGATGCGTGCAGCAATAAAAGACTTATGTAACTTTGTGTAACTTAAAGCTGCACTTATCAATATTTTTATATTAACAATGGATGAAATGACTACGCTTGATGTGACAGGGGAGGCTTGTAATCACTAACCCACTGAGAATTATCACCACACTCACCTATATGCAGCGTTTTAGTGTCTTTCAGCCACTTTCCTGTTTTGTTTCACTCTTTTTATCTTATTTTATTGCTGCATTTTTGTATTCTGTTTCATTCTCTGTACTTTTAGTTGCCTGAATTCATTTAATCATAGTGCTGAATCATTTTATCTAAATTTTTTCCATGTAATTGATCAACTAATGCTCCTTCAACTTACAGGAGTTAAAGATCATGTGCTCGTTGCACTCGTCCTCGGAGCAGGAACAGATGAAGAACTGCGAGCCCATGCCCTTTCTTTCTTTCATCTCACACTTGGTGTTGTTGTAATCCTCCAGGACCAGGCCGTACAGCTTGTGAGCTGGGTTGTGGCAGATTGTATCAAAGGTGACATTGTCATCTTTCTTCCTCCTTAGAAAGAGAAAACACACAGAAAATACCACCGTTTACTGGGTTAAGTTCGATTTGCAGTCTTTATTCACAGCCCTTTTGGAGAGTTTTCAGATATCTGTGTTATCAAGTAACAAGGTGATGATGGCAGGTCTGCAGTTGTGCAAATACTGCAATTTTTCAGCCGTACAGTGATAAAGTAGTGACTGTAAATGGCATATTTGTCTCTTTCAGCAGTCCACAATCTCAGCATTATGTAAATCCATACGACTCAGAGGTCATGTTTACAAACAGCAAGATTTTGAAATATCATTACAAACAGGAAACAAGGGAAAACCTGAACCTGCACAAATATACATATTTAAATTTAGCTTCCCCGCTGAGCAGCGCTGGCCGCGTGGTTATGAGAAACATTTTAAAGAGGTGCTGCTGTCCGTGTGCCATTAGCTTTCTGCTAACCTCAGCTCATAACATGCCCGCTACGTTGCTAATATAATGAGAAACAGCAGCGTAGCCTTAAGCTTTTAACACCAACAGGAATCTGCTTTCTGCAGCTTCCTGCTGCTTCTCACATTCAGAGTCAGATTCAGGGCTGATGGGTGGTTAGGTACTCATGTGCTGTTGTAATCCAGCCAACTGTCTTCACCAGAATGCTGACTGACATTGTGTTTCAAAGGAAAAGGTCATTTCAAGGAAGAAATTTTAGGACCTCAGGGAGGAAATGATGCCCGGTCTGACTAATAGAAAAGAGTCCATTATGCCCTCATTTCCTCACTTATTTGTTTGAACATGTGGTATGATAGTATGATAATAGGTGAATGCTCATTTCACTATAATCATACTTAACTATAACTATATAAGTATAATCTAATCATAAATGTATGTCCCTGCCTTTTATTAAGATGTGAATGTGGTTTGGAAATACTGGTATCATGTTTGGATTAGTGGACACTCACCAAATAGTGACACACACATCATCATCATGGGGGCAGATGGACGTGATGCCACACTCCACCATGCAAATCCCTTTACCAGTGCAGCTGGTCGCTTGTACGTCGCAGAACTTGCACAGCCTTTTTATCTTCATTATAGTGGCCTCTGGAGAAAGAGAGAGGAAGTGAGAGAGGAAAGACGGTTCAGTTTACTCTGTAAAAACATAAAACAGACTCGAGCCCATTACCTTGTATGCAATTGCATACTTAATGGATTGTTTAAGCAGTCAAAAGTCTTTTGACATCAAGCTGGTTCAGAGATGCAAGACACTTTCATCGTGATCAATAACAGGAATATACATGATAGTTATTAGCATGAGAAGCAAGACAAAAATTCATTTCATTAAAGAGTGCATATCTTCTGGAATTTGTAAGTAGAAGCAGATATTCAACATAACCACAAGAAAATCTGGACTATTTCTTCCTAGAGGGGTGGACAGATTTTCCCCCTGTGAAGTCTGAACAATAACAGCAGCGCGCAGTGGCATCCACCTCCTTTGGTCTTGTTCAGACTTGACTTTGCCGGCAGGCAGACCCATACCAGTGAGACAGACAGGATTGTGTGATGAGTGCCTGTGGGTTTGATAATCATCTGAGGAGACAACTGCCAGACAGACAAGAACAACAAACAAAGGAAACACGGATGCATCTCCTTGCTGAGAAGTCTCTAATTTGTCAACCCAATGAGTCGGCTCCCCAACTAGAAAGGTGTTGTGCCAACTCTGTTCATGAATATAAAAGAAAAAAAAAAAAAAGGATGCCATTATGTATCAGCGCCTATGAATGTTTTCAGAGAGAAAAGAAATGTGTGTGCGTGTGCGTACGCGTCGGTGAATATTTGTTTTCTGTAGAAATTCCCCCGACTGCAGTTAGCATCTTGTCCTTCGTCATGAGCAAAGGCTATCTCTGATAAAAATGAGATAGACAGCATGCTTCTGTTTGGCAGAGGAAAGAGAGGTGGAACAACAAAGAAGGTGAACAATCCCTCCTCTCCTCTCTGATTTTTCTTTTCCTACAAGGGAGTGTTCCCTTCACCAACACTACCACCACATAAAAGTACGAGTGGAAAGTGGATCTTGCGGCTTTAAGAGCTGGAAATCATCCTAAAAGAAGATATTCCAAGTTTTCCAGCATCAATCTAGACCCAGTAGTGGAAACATCATCAGGAGAAAATGTCTCTTACAGACAATCACACTGGATTGTTTTAGTACATAAAGAGTTTGTAAGAGTGTCACAATGTAGGGCCAAAAGGTCAGAAGCAGATGTTGATTAGGCCACTTGCTGCGAGTCTATTGGGTAAATAGAAAAGGAGAAGAGGGTGAAAAAGAGCTTCAGCACTGCACTCCTTACAGATCTTTAGTTATGTTAGTTTATTGTTAGAACCAAATGACAGCACTGCTACAGTTTAACCACATAACCACACTTCAGCTCTACGCTGACTCCATGTGCACAGGAAGCTGAACCTGTTCCTTGCATGAGACTAGAATATGTAACTTGTGATCAAACAAGACGAGAAGCTGGCTTAATTTGCACTGACATACTGTAGCTTAAAGATGACCTCCTGTAAACAAACAAGTGGAGTGTGTCTGTAGTAGTTCAATCACATGACCCACAAAGTTAGATGTTTCACGCTGGGAAGTGTAAGTGAAAGCAGACATCTCGACAGTGTCGGCAATGAAGAAGTTTGTTCAGTATCTGTTCGCCGCTGACTGACTTCACACTGATTTGAGGAAAAGATGCTGTGTGTGTCTGTGTGTGTGTGTTCTTAACCTGGCACAAAAAGCCTACTGTGTCATTTCAGCCAATCTGCAGGGCGGCGTTAGACCTGCGGCTTTACAGCAACAGAAATACTGTACAACCTGCAGCGCGAAAGAGCAGCAAATGGAGAGCACCATACGGTGCATCAATGGCATCCTGTTCCTGCAGCTTCTCAGGCAGTGCCAGAGTGACATACTTTCACAAGAAGCTAGCAGGATATTGCAGACGGATATTACTTTCTGGCTGCGTCTTAACCAAGGAGCTCCCTGACAAATAAAAACATCAAAATATTACACTTGAACTCCAGACTAAACTACTTGACAGTGCAATTTAAAACTTTGCCCGGCGGGGTGGTGAGGTGTTTTGAAGTAAATCAGCACTGAGGGGATAGTCCATGCCTGAGTGCTAGTGGTGGGAAGGGTGGTTGAGCCGGAGTAATTATATCATTAGAGCAACTCCTCTGAAAGAGCATGTCATTTAAACCCAGGAGGCGGGCTATATGGAAGGGATGAATGGTAGTAATTGTCACCCAGGGCTACGTATAATTGCAGAGAGGGGGAGAGAGGATTAGGAGCAGCCAAAGCCACTTGGTGCCGCTGGGACTGAGTCTGAGACAGAGGAAGGTAAAACGCTGTCTTCCTCAAAGGGGGGCTGCTAGACCTGTACAATGCGGCCACACATCAAAGATGGAGATAGCCCCCATCTGAGGGGAGCTTTAAAGGACTGTGACGTACAACAGGTGATAGCCCAAAACAGAATGTATTCATGTACACAGAAAATTAATGTAAGACACACAAGTAGTTGTTCTAAGTAAGAAAAAAGGCATTCAGGGCTCCTCAATGTGGCAGTTTATGTTGCTATAAATAAACGTATTCTGTAATAATGCTCTGTACGCCTATGTAAACACACAAAACAGTCATTATTCCACAAGTTATTCGTAAAAGAAGCAGTTTGTTTACATTGTAGCGCTCGATAACGCGTCAGAAATGACTTCGCAGAGCTCTGACAACTTTTTTTTTTTGTTGCGGCGGTGTAAAGTTCAACTCACCCGCCTGCTCGAGCAGAATACAACCAAAGAGTATCGCTCCACACCAAAAAGCGGAAAACCGAAGTAGCTCCATTTAGAAAACGGACTATACACTCCCCTCTTTCTCATTAATTTACCGAAACCTTGACAACGCGTTCATATCCAGACACCGCGGACTTTCTTCGGGTCCGCCTGTTGATCCTTCACAGCTCCGTGTAGAGGCAGAATAAACACACCAGGCAGGACTTGCCCTATATGACTCACACAGTATGTGCACTTTTCATGAAACAGGAAATCTTCAGAGGGGTTGGACAGATTTTTTTTTCTCTTCTTCTTCTTCTTCTTCTTCTTCTTCTTCTTCTTTTACTCAGTCATACTCCTGTGGCTCACAAAGTCCTGAACCATGTCATTAAGAGGCTGAAACCCAGCAGAGCAAGGCTTGAAATGACATGCTCTGAAATAGCTTAACCAGAAGCTTCACCTATAGGCTTCAAGCGTATGCAAACACCCCTGATTCACTTCAAAGTATTCATACCTTTCAGATCTTATTTAGAGTTGTCAAGCTCTCTCATCTCTCTTTTATTTAATGTTTGGCTCAGCTCAGCTCATTTTTATCAGAAAATTATAATTTTTACACACTTAGCAGCACGCTGGAGTCCTTTAGGTGTCCATTTCAAGTCACTAAATTACATTACATGTTTTCCTGGAGAGGTTCCAGGCTCACAGTTAATCAAGGATGACATAAGAGGTGCTGAGAGTCACTCCATATCTCATAGTGTTGGTTTTTATTGAAGACACACAGAGGTTAAGTCCACTATAACGCCCATAAATTACCCGTCTATTGCCGGGGCTTTGCAGACATGTGTTTTTGCTCTGCATACTCCAGGCGTGATGTCAGGTTTCAGTCCTGACCCTGTGACCCTGGAGCTTATAACTCTCCACACAGGACATCTACTCCTTCCTACACCGCCAAACTCGCTGAGCTTTATTAACAGCTCTCGTCTTGCTTTTGGTGAGCCCGTTTTAGTGTAGAACATTTTTTATGTGTGAAGATACAGATGTGGGATACCTGCCCGTGTGTCCACATGTTTGGGAGAGATTTCTTTTAGCCCGTTTAACTGGCCGTATTTCACTTGTGGCTCTGTGTTGGTGTGGGCAATTGGGTGTGTGCGTGTGTGTTTGCTCAAGCTTTGTATGCCAGGCAGGCATTCAGCACTGCAAGATGGGGTCCAAGCCACAAGGTGGAGATCCGACAGCGCTGTGAGCCTAAAACGGCCATTCCCTGCTGACCTCAGCACATGTGGGATTCTAGAGGGTCACAACAACATCCTCCTCGCTGACCACAACACCCAAATGAACTCCTTTATATTTTAAGTTTATCTGCTTCATTTCAACAGGAAACACACAACACTCCAGTGTGCCAAGAAAAGCTTATTTAAACACGATTTTTTTTTTTAGTCACTTCGTGTGCCTGTTACTTTTAGCTTTTCCCCCTGTACAAGTTTCACAGTGTGCCTCTCCCTTTGAACGGTTTTTTTCTCCACCTCATTGCACAAACACAGATAAACAAGCGCCAGGCAAACATCCTGAGTGGTATTATGTTCAATAGCAGGTGCTTGCCGTTCCTGTAAACTGCTTTGGTCGAGTGGAAAGGCAAACAGAGCAACCTGATGACAAATCTCTGGACGCGTGCCTTGAGATAACACCGATGGCAAACAGGCCGCGTTCAGCAAATTACATTATTCTGAGATGTCAGATGTCTCTTTGCACCTTTCTCTGCGTCTCTGCAGGAATAAAGTGATATCACAAGTGCAGAGTCTCTCCCACACACAGGATTATATGCATAAACCGCATGCACACTTCCTACATTTCTTATAAGATCTCTCCACCGCACTGTGTGCCAACTGGAGATATGCCACAGAATGAGAGGGCACACAGGAATATTGAATCATAACTCAGTACTTAGCTGAGGTGGTGCAAATATTGCAAAGTTGGAAAGACGCTGAATCGCTGTTAGAAACGGTGAATTTATGGCACTTAAAAAGACGCTTGACAATTATGAGAAAGTTCAGCTCTAATAGGTTTTGAGTGGATTTAGATTTTAGATTTTGTTTTAAGCTGTTCTGATGACACAGGAAATGATCTTTTTAATTCGAGGTTGCACGATGCTCCAGCTTTTCGACATGAGTTTTAAGCATTTTCAGTTGGAGCTTTGTACACCATGTTCCTGGTGCCTAAAATTATACATGGCAGCGCATTACACAAGGGATGCCTCCCCCTACAGCAGGTGACTGTAAAGCTCAAGTTCTGAGCTTTAGATTGTCACACGAGACATGCAAATACTTACTTAACCCAATTCTAGAGCAGACTTCTTCATTTTATATTTATAGTATTGCAGATTGTATTTTTTTTTGTATCTTATGGAAATGTGAAGTACCAAAGGGGCCAAGAAAACCAAAATATGAACGCTTTATCTTTTCATCACCACAAAATAAGTGTTGACATCTTAGCAGCACAAAGTTGGGAGGTGTCAGTGAGCCTAAACCCATGTCAGCATGTATGCTTTTGAAGAGGCTTAGTCTTAAAAGCGTGTGATATATGACTTATCATCCAGTTTTGACAGCCTGGTAATATGACTTTAATTTGCTCGCCCACTCTAATTAACATGGCCCTCTTTCACTGCCCATTGGCATTAGATTTAGCCACTATTACACAAGTTGAATGGGTAATCTTTCATTAATACAGTACTGTATCTTACTGTCAAGAGTTGGAGAAGATGTCATAGAGCAGATCAGATTCATCAACAAAAAGAATGTGCCTCTAGAGGTGACTGATTTATAAATACCCGTCTTGTTGGTGCTTGGAACAGTTATCTGAGCATACTCCCTCTCAACTCAGCAGAGAAGGTTCAGTCACTGATTCGTTGGCTGTTGTTTATCCACTGGCTGTAAAAGCAAGCGAGTGGCTGGATCACTGCACCGCTGCCAGCATGCCACCTCACGCCGCCTGTCTTTGTAAACCTCTTTCAATCAAGACTTTGTTACAGGATAGAATGCACAAATACAGCTCATGCCAAAGGAAAAACATCTTTAAACACTGCCCTTGAGTCCCACAGGCTCGGGCATGTATATTTGTGCAGCAGAGAGAAATGTAATACAACTTGCAAATTGCTTGTGAGAATAGTGGCGCAAAACAATCAGGTAATTTTAAATCAGTGCCTTCTTCAGATGCATTTCAAACGATCAAGGGGCCTGCCTACGCAGCCGGAATATGAAATGTTTTTTCAGATCATGGAAGATTTTTTTTCTGCTTCTCTTGAATGTGCCTCTTCCTTCAAATAACACGTTCAACCAGAGTTCACGTCATTTCTCACAGTATTACAGTAATACTGCATATCTATCTATCTGTCTAAATATGCCTTAGCAGACCCATGTTTACCATGTTCACCATCTTAGTTTAGTGTGTTAGCATGCTAATTAACGCTAAACATATATAGCTGAGGCTGATAAGATTGTCATTAGTAGAGAAAATGTCACCAATGTCAGTAGGATTCATCCTCTGGGGACTATGAATGTCAAAATTGTGTGATAATCTGTCCAGTAGATATTCAGATATTTCTTAGGATAAGTGACAAATCTGACCTGCTCTTGGCACTTGGGGAAAAGTCAGGGGATAGCAAAAGTTACTGTAGTAGGATTCATCCTCTGGGGACCATTAATTTCATGCTAATTCATCTAATAGTTGTTGAGTTGTTTCAGTCTGGACAAAAGTGGTGGACTGACCAGCTGACAGGTCGACATAGTCATGCCTAGAGCCGCGCTGCTAGCTGGCTAAAAGTTATTTCAACAGTTAAGAATTACGTGCAGGCATCTCACAACTGCAACTCATAACAGGAATGTGACAATATAGCACGCACGCACAACACAGTTGAATGATTTTACCGTTAAGCCACAGACATGAGCAGGAATCCAGGCCATGTATGGTAAAGATATTACAGTAAACACAACCTCTTGCTTTTATGTTCTTTGCACGTAGAAAAAAATGGTGGGGAAGTCTGACTAAACACGGCTGGCATGTGAGTTTGTATGCACATTCATACGGACACACGTAGCAACATAGTAAGTGGCACAGATACAGGATCACACACAATAACACACACACACCCCCACACAATGATTTGGCACAGTTTCCTCTGTGCCACTGGTAAAACGGAAGTCGCAATGGCCCATTCTGACAACAGAAACTTCTTCCACAGCTGTGAGCAGGCTTTGTCTCCCAGCATTAGTCAGACGCTGCGAAGGAAGGGAAAGTTTATTTAATGGTAAAAGCTCCAAAGGTTACAACCTTTGATATCACAACACTTATAGGGGCTATTGTTCTCTGGCAGAACATCGATAGGTGTCCAAAATGCTGTCAAAACTTGTTTTAGAAAGAGAATGCTTTGTAGAGGGAAGCAAACATGTGAGCAAATGTTGCAGCGTGTGACTCCATCTCAGCGTGACAGGCAACATCCTGTTTCCTATGTGTGGAGATGAAGTGACAAACGTAGTGTAACATCAGGTTAGATACTCTGTGGATACTTGGTTTATGCAAACCTTACATTTTGCCTATATGGTATTGGACATAAACACAGTCTCACACAAGCCAAATAACAAAAAGATGATTACTTAGGTATTCTGCAGTGCTGATTTTAAAAAAAACTATTATAATATGTAAAACATTTTTAGTCAGTGCTGTTAATTGGCACACATTGTTAACCTGAAAACAAGCTCTCATGCTGAATTTAAAAGATCACAAAGAAGCAACAAGAAGAAACGAAACCGAAAACAAAAAAGCTAGCAAAAGAAGAAGAGGAAGAAAAAACATCTTCCTTCCTCCCATGATATTGTTTGTAAACCATCTCTTTCCATAGAGCGTAATGCCACACATCAACCGGTGGCTTTTACCACAGATTGGATGCATCTAAAGTATCTAATGGCTTCAAGGGGGATCGTGCTGTGATCTGTGCAGTGTAGGGTTAAACCAGCCTGAAGCCTGTCCTGCCATTGGTCTTGTAGCCTGTAACTACTTCTGCGGTGAGAGCAAAGAGAGAAGATGATGAAGATGATGGTCATGCCCTTCACCAAGCCTCGATTACAGGGAACAGACTACTTAAGCAAAGAGGGGATGATTTAGTTGCCCTGCCCCCAATAAAATGTTTCAATATGGGTCCCTAATGTGGCTGAGGATACAGTTACAAACAAATGCAATCATAGTGTCTTGTGTTGTGAGGGAGTAGATGTAGTATATCAAAGAATTTCATGCATACTAAAAAGGAAACATATGCGCTGCATGTGATCTCTGCATTAATAATTATGGTTATTCGTAGGTCCTAGTGGCCTTTGCTGTTACAGCCCCCAAACTGTGGAACCGCCTGCCTATCGAGATCAGACAGGCAACATCTTTAGTGTCTCTTCTTAAAACATTCTTTTATCGGAAAGCTTTTATGAATGTTTGATATGTTGCTGTGTTTTATTATCCCACTTTTAACGGTTTATATTTTTGTGTAACTTCATTTTATTCCCCCCTGTTTTAAGATCTCTGATTTTCTTTTGTTTTTAATAGCTTAAAATGAAATTAATCAGAATACATCTTCCATTACTAAGTAATACACACATCACAGTAGGAGAGCAGGTGTTAATAATAAAATGAATGACGGCTGAGCTCCATTTACCGTTTGTGGTTTCAGGATCAAGGTATTGTGCATGCTGGTTCACTGTCGCACTGACATGGCTTACTGGGACACTTGAATAGAGTCAATGTTATCAGTAAAACCTGTGCTTTTCTCAGGTTGTCTGCAAGAGTGGTTATACAAGTATCAATACATGTGGCTATAAGATCATCTTTGCTCATGGAAGTATACATTTTAGACTTCTGATTCATTTTTAACTCCCTAATAAGATTAAGTTTCTGCAGCTACTACTGCCCTCTGAATGTGAGGGTTTCCAATAATCAAGCTCTAGAACTGAAAATGTCAGTGGTCCACTGAAGGTTGTAATATACAAACAGCATCCATTGATTTACAGTCAGCTCCTTGTGGGATGCAGCTTGGAGATGGAGGGGATGGGCGTATGCAAAGAAAAGCAAGTTCGCAATGGCATCCAACAGGCCACACTCCAAATATGTTCAGTGAGCGAGCCCAGTGATCATGGTTTCCCAAGAAACCCACTTCTAATAAACATTCAACATCAGAGTGTTTGAAGGCAAGTCCTCCCCGGTCTCAGCAGCCGCGTGCATATTTACAAACATCTGCAGATTCCCCCTGATGAGACCAAAGATTCCTTTGGGATTCCCATGGGAAAGGCTGTGCCGAGATCGGGATGAAACAACATTCCAGCCAAACAAGGTTTCCACAATAAAAATGCTAGAGGATGGTATATTACTGTAATGTCACACGAAGAGCCCTCCTTACCCAGAGGGGCCCCATCTGGAGTCACAGGGACTCTTAAGAGGTTGGGACACAAAGAAGCAAGTGCTTAATTGGTGGATATCAAAACAACATTTGACATTCTCTTAGGCTGAGAAATTGGTCTCCTGATATTTATCTTTTTTTTTTTTTTTTAAATTAGATTAGTCAGAGTCCTCCTCCTCTGAAAGCATGGGCTTTACTGGTTATCTGAAGGCCCTCAACTTGCAGTTTAGGTTGATATCACTTCTTAATTTAATGATTATAGCAGTGTCTGAATGAGTACGGACTTAAACAAAGTTTTACTGTGCTGTGATCTAACAGCTCATGTGCTGTTTAAGTAGATTTTCTACCCTACGAGGAATTTAAGGATATTCACTTGAGCAAATATCAGCAGAAATTACTGACTCTCTTATAAAAAAGAATATTTAACTCATCTTGTAATGACCGAGACGGCCTGCAGCCTCACTAAAGCTCAAGTATCCTTTTCCACTCAAGCACTGCTGTGGGTCTACCTCAGGACCCAGACCCCTCCCCTCCATTTTTGTCACTCTCTCACATATTGTCCAGTGTGCATAAACACCTTTAAAAATCACCCATTTACCCAGTAGAGATCAAATGAATTGCAAATGAACTGCTCTCAGCTAACCACTAGTCAGCAAACGCACAGCTATCTTTGATCTCAGGCAAACAGATGTATGAATTATTAGCTGAAAACATGCGCTGTATATATCAGGGGCAACTTAGCAAGCCCTGCACTTCTTCTGACTGCAGAGCAGAGTGGATGGGGCCAGTGGGTACATGTTGGGTGTGCCAACACAGGAAGTAGCGCTCATCCTGTGCCACCTTCTGCTCTTGTTACAGGCAGGAAATACCACCATGACCCAACACTGATAAGGACAAGGAGCTGAGCCATGGCCACGTGGTATGCAACGCCAGACAATAGAGGAACCGTATATTCTGTGTTTATGTGTGTGTGTGTAAGTGAGAGAAGGAGAGATTGATAGAGACGACGAAATAAAGAGAAAGAGAGGTTTGATTTTTAGGTGCGAGGTCGTAGGATGTATGCAATGTGGATATCCTGGTAACACTCTACTTAAACCCCACCCCCTTCCCCATTTAGCATATATAAGCAGAATATGAATGATTATTAACTCGTATATAACTATAACGTAGTTGTGAGATGATATTAGGACTTTTTGAGTGTTTATTAAAGGGACAGTTCAACATTTTGGGAAATAGGCTATGCTTATTTGCTTTCTTTCTGGGTGTTAGATGAGAAGATTGATACCACTCATGTTTTCATGTCATATTTTTATGTGTATTTTGCATTTTATGTTAGTATTTTTTTTTCCTTCGTTTTTTTTCTCAGTTTGTTTGTTTGACTGTTTGTTCTCTTAAGTTGAGGCGAGGTCCGTTGTCCATCTGCTTTATTTCTATCATCTGGATTTTATGCATTGTATATGTGTGGTTAATATGAAGCAGCCTCCTGGAAACATGGGGAAACAGCTAAAGGTATCAAAATCCACCTTCTAGCACCTCTAAAACTCACTAATGAACCTAAGTGTAGCCTAAAAGCAATACATGGTTTTATGGGGGGTAATGTGCCAAACTATTTCCTGGCCAGGCTGTTTATATATACACTTTATTTTTTATATGGACTAATCAAATGAGATATAATGTGCTAATTAGTGAGCCTTAGAGGAGCTGGTGGGCAGAGTTGTTAACTTTGGACCGAACCAGGCTAGCAGTTTCCCCGTTTCCAGTCTTTGTGCTAAGCTAAGCTAAGCTAAGCTAAGCTAACTAGCTGCTGGCTCCAGCTTCATATTTACCTTACAGACATGAGAGAGGTGTCAATCCTCTCATCTAAATTTCAGCAAGCATACAATTAAGCATATTTCCCAAAATGCCAAACTATTCCTTTAATATATTTGTCAACAACCATAACGTTCCCTATGAAGCATTCATAACTCATTAACTGTAGTTAATGAATGACATAACATAGCTGAAGAACAAATCTGAAGAACAAAAATTAACTGTTTCTATACGTGTGCAAATCATTCAGATGACAGTTTAAACTCATCATATATGTGTTCAGAGGACAAGTTGAGTTTCAAGGTCCATTCTTGATCGTGGGAACAGTAGTTTCACAACCAAATCTTAACTCAGAGTTCACTTCCGAGGCTTTCGGCTGCATCCTGTGGCCTTCATGAGCTGATAGCGTTTGCTCATTTGTCACATGCAGAGAGTGAAGAAGTATTTCTAAATGAATAAATGCATCATTATCATATGTAATTACTATTAAATATATACATGTAACGACTGTTACATTGGTAATCATTTATTGCCTCTTTATGCACCAGTTATTAATGCTTCATGTATGCTGATATTTACAACAACACTATAGAGTGTGCTAGGAATCATTAATTAATTGTTTATTTACTGATTAGAAATACTAGATGGGGGGTTGAAATAAAGACCGAGATGCTTTATATTCCAGTGTTAAAGCAGGAGATATATTTAGACACATGTTCTGCTCTGAGAGTGTGGATGTCTTCCAAATGTGTTTGATATCACTAACAATCAACAACATGTTCATTCTTTTGGCCCAGTGAGAAATATGTCAAACATTTTAAGAAGCAGTTGATATGCATGGCTGTGACGTCAATCGTCCAAATGGATTTAATTTAACGCCTCATTCCATAAGCTTTTCCTCCACCGAAGCAGTCATTTTCCCTCGCCGGTTTGTAAATTTACCATGACTGTGAACATGCATTTATTTTCAGCCATTCCATGGAAATTCGGGCCCATCCACTCAGCTCTTGTGGATGACTTTGATCATGGAAAACCTGCCCGCAATTTCTTCCTTTTAAACAAACTGTGCATGACATAGAGGGAGATTGAACCTCTGTATGGTCCCTCATAGCCTGTGCATCAACACAGCAAGCAAATGACAAGAAAATTACATCCCTCCTCTAATAGAGCCATTGTAGGCTTTATTCTGAACAACCACTGTATTGCAGTTGTATATAGTGTAGCTAATGAGGCTCAGAACAAGCCGGTGATAGAATATCATAAAATATTCTCTGGTGAACACAAACTACACAGATTTACAGATGTCAAGGCTGAATACTGATGCCTTCACCCGCTGAATACACTGCTTCCAGATGAAATGATTTTTTCATTTAGACAAAGGCATCAATTTCACATTTACTCATCAGATCTAATGAAGTCGGAGTTCACTCCAGAGCCAACCGCCTTGCCTTTTCCTTTGCCAGATCCCAGTGTGCTTATCCAAACAGAGTGACTGCCAGCTTTCTCGCTGTGAGGAATTTCCTTACAGAGCACCCCCAACCCCCCTCATGACACCGGGATGATTTAGGTATATAAGGAAATCAGACTTTAGCTCTCAGTTCTGCTCCAGTGCAAATGTAAGACACTAGAGTCTTTAATTATTTATATATTTTGCTGGAATTTCATCATGAACTCCAATCTGAAATATGATGTTTCTCAGATGAATAGTACTCTGCCTAAAAATCTGGCCAAGCGATTATGTTGTTCCAACCACAATCACAACCGCCCAAAACAACATTAAGTAATACTTTCTTGGTATCAAGTGTTTATATTGCTATAAGCAGGTAAAAACCAAACCAAAACAGAGATGCAGTGTTTGGCAGATTATATTTAGAAGTCAAAACAGAACCAAACTTACCCGTAACTTATTTCCTGGTGCACAAGCTTTAAAATCCCATCTTTCCTGTTGGGATTTGCATCTGGTTGTGAGTGAGGGAAACAGAGGAAAGAAAGAGTGTTTACCACATTGTAAAAAAGAATGGGTCTTACAACATAATCAGCTGCTGCATTCACAATACCAACACTGTCAGTCAGTAATGTGTTGGCCTTTGTTGACACGGATAACAGTGCTTGTCTTTTCCTTGTAAAGGCTGCTTTCTCAAGCTGTTTTCTGTCACTAGCCGTGAAGATCATACTCAAAAGTGCTTTAAATGTTTCAGATGGATGTTGAAATTTCACTTGTTGAACAAGAAATAGGATTCATAATGTTTTTTTTTAATGCAAGATTAAGAAATCCATGGGAGTCAGACAGGGAATTCAAAGCTCAATATCTTGCATTGAATTTGCAACATTTAGACATTTCTTTCAGGCAGCAGAGCAGACCGGCCCTCAGCCATAATAGATTAGCAAAGGAAGGTTCTCTTAAATGTGCTTTCAGTGAGCTAAGATTAAATTCTAAGTGGGAGTGGGAAGAGCAGTCCCCGGCTATCCATTCAGGACTATATATTTTGGCATAATGTGTTCTACATAAAAGCACATTTTCTCCACAGCAGCCCATTTTCACGCATGCTGGCCCAGGCCTGAAAATCTGCAGAGGAAATGAACTACGCCGCGTCTATTTCCAGGAGAGGCTCTGTGGTCCAGCCTCATTAAAATGCATTGCTATTATGGCTCAACTTATACCTCAAGTTGCTGCCTAAGCTCTTTGTTTTAAGTGCAGCTGCTAGGTGAGGTGAATTTTTCCTGACAGAAACCTCAGCACACAGAGGAGACATTGTTAGAGGCACATGAGGTGGAAAGGTTGAATGCTTCCAATCTGATAAGAGTGACAGAAAAAAAGAGAGTGTGTGTTGGTCCATCTGGCTTTATTGTGCCGAAATTTTCCAACTGACCTGACCCCTTCTGCATTATCTGACCACTGGCCAAACTGCTAGAACAATGATAGTAATGGCTGGGTGTTTCAGGATTGGCGTATTGTACTCACAGGAAAACCACTGCTGCTACTGCTGTCCAGAGGAAAGAGTGTGGTCACCTGAAATCAGCCAGAAAATTATAGGGTTTGGATTTTTCAAGTGGACCTTTTGTGACTGAGACAATTTGTGGTGTGCTGGGAGAGGAAAGTGGAGCGACAAAGTATGCAAAATATTTTGAAAGAATAGCTTGCATGACTATAAATTAGGATATTCTAATTTGGAGCCAAACAGTTGCACATAGAGGGACATGGTCATTTTTGTTTCCTGCAGGTTCCCTGCTGCCAGCTTTGGTTATAAGACTACACACCGCCCTGCAAGAGAAAATAGTTTTTTATTTGTTTTTATAGCTCAAAAAGTCAGGACTAGCACTTCCACTTAAATTCTCTACAGATAAAAATGATTAAATAATACGCGACTGTACCAACAGTGCTGTTTTTGGGCCTAACCACCTAACCTTTTAAGACACTTTCTGAGTTTCACTGCTCAAACAGTGGATGTTCTTTGGCTTTTCACAGATGACATTTAGTACAGTTAGATACGCTGCCAGAAAATAAGATACTAAATAGTTCATTCTGTCAGGCAGTGTACTGAAGGTGTGCAGCATGGCTAGTTTTCCTCTGGATTGCCAGTGTGCAGATGAAGTTGTAGATTTCAGTAATCTGTAATAGATAAACAGCTCATCCCAGGATCTTCTGGTCACACGAAGCCTCCAGAGAGACTGTATTTATTTTAACTTTATGGAGACACTCAAACTCATCCAGACCTCATCTGTCATCTAATGAGGCCCCTAACTCCAGATGTTCTGACTACAGCAGCTGCCAGCTGTATTCATCAGGCATACTGTACTGTATATCACCACCACTCTTTCCATGCCTCTCCCATCTCTCTCCTTCTATCTGTCTCTTTTAATTCTTCTTGAAATCCCTCTGTAGTTTCATGGAAAAGCAATAAGGAATGTCCTGGCACTCTAAGACAGCATCATTAGCCACAGCAGAGCCCTTTTGCCTGCTCGATGCCAGCTCCAGCCTGCACGTCTTAATCTTCACCAATGTGTACACTTGTTGTCCAGCTGGTGTCATGGCAACGGGTCTGTGTTCTGCTAGACTTTTGCTATGAGAGAGAGAGAGATACACACATACACACATTTGGGCAGAAAGACAGGCCAACAGAAGGAAAAGCAATAAAGAGTGAGTATTAAAATGCCAGGCCAGCTCCTAAAGCAGAACAGTGAAATACTGATGGAGGGAAGGTGAGGTATTTCTCCGTAGCTCTCGCTCTTCTCATAGAAACTCCCCATTAGATCTGATTTTTAAAGATGTTCTAGGCTCAGTTCCTATCATGATGGCAGTGTTATACAAGTGCAATGAGGTTTACATGGCTTGACCTTGACATCCATGCAGCTCATTCATTATTTATGTGGGGTAATTCCACTGCACACATGCCAGGACTTTAAAAACATACTATGCATGGATGCCAAGTGCTTGGCAATGTTCCATTTATCCTTTAATTATGCTCACATTTTCTATATTTTTCTTATTGTCAACAAATCTCATGTGCAGTACCAAATCAACAATAAACTCATCCTACTTACAAGCGTGTATCCAAAGCCTGATATATCGTATTCCTCTGTGCTGTAGACCTCCATTGTTGTCCAAAACGGTTAGAAACATATAAGCTATGAGTCATACTAAATAAAAATAATGTGACGTCTGGGTCTGTCACTTGCAGTGTCCAGGAGGCAGGAAGAGGTTCAGAGAAAACTCTGTCTGGGTCTTATTTTGATATAGGGCTCAAGGGATGTGGTGACATAGCAGGACACTGTTTTAACATGTCGCCAGTTGAACCACGTCTCCAGTTAGCAGTGTGACTTGGAAAAGTTAGATTTTTTTAGATTAGACCAGACAGTTCTGAGGCCCCTGATTTTGAGACAGATAATCTCTGCTGATGGCTGTTTTGCTCTGTTTAGTCCCCCCGAAGCATGATCTGTGGCTCGCACATACAGCACAGTCAAATGCAGGAATCAGGTCATGCATACATCCATGTGGGTCGGCTAAATTCCTAAAAATTAATCACACAGTGAAATTGGCACGCTTACACACACACACACACATACACATACACACAGAGTTAAATACGCCACATGTGGGAGTACTTAAGAGAGTTTGGGCCCCCTTCTGACTCCGGCCTCACCTATGTCGAGTTTCTTTGTAGTTCAGCAGAGGGTTAGTCTGCCGCAGCCATAACATGTGTAATGTACCATAACTCTGGAGAGATTAGAAAACATTCTGCTGGCCTTTCTGCAGGAAACACCACATTGAGTTTGGTGAACAGTATATATGTATCTGTGTGAGAGAAGAAAATATGCCCGGGCAGTATATCAACTTAAGCTGCATGGGGTGCATGGGTCTGTGTGCATGGTGCATAGCCACTGACCCAGAATAAGCAGCAATCATTTCATTCCTCTGCTAACAGTCTACACCCCTTTTGCAGTGTCTTAAATCCAGAACCGCCTCAGTCCGTCAACACCGACCGTTCACAGACTTAGACACAGCAATTCTAATGTATTTTTAGCGTGGCATTTCCCCTGCTTGTTGCCCTTAACCCTGCCCTTAAGTCCACCTTCCATTGTTATTCCTGCTAGAGAGGGCATGACATTTGTGTTATATGCACCATTCTTTCACTATGCTCTCATAACACACAGCCTGACGAGGGCAAAGGGTTATCCAGTTGACAGATGAACTGGACACTATGTGATTTGGGAAACAGGGCGACCAACAACAGAATTAGAGTGTATTAGGAAACATAAGATAAAGGATAAGATAGGACAAAAACATTATTACACCCACTGTATATTTTTAGGTGATACTTGTAAAATATTGTATTGTTACTTTAGTTACAGGTATCAGTTTTAGGAACTGCACTGCAAAAACAGGAAAGTCAGTTCAGTCATGGTATGTTTTTAAAAACATGATCTTATTTTTTCTTGTCCAAGATAAATAATCTTGATTATTGGACTTTTTTAGTAACATATTCAATCTGCTTTTCAGTTAGAGCTGATGAGAAGTCTGAAAAGTGGATTACATGGTTGTCAAATCAATATCCAAAAAATGTATTAAAGCCTCTGGAAATTTGGCTTGAAATAGTAAAAATGCATATATATGATATCAGAGTTGAGTGTCTCATCAAGCAACTGCAAAAATCAGACTGAAAAATAAACATTCATAACTATGAGAAAACCTGGATCATAAAACAGGCCATTTTGCTGTTAAGACCATTTGTCAAGACTGTGTAGACGTGGCAGATCATGTTTTGATTGACATCCGCACCGGCTACTGGGGGCTGGCTAACTACAGTAGCTAACGACTGGGTTTCCATGGTGCAGAGCAGCGCTTCTAACTCACTGAGCTTTGCCTCCAACACTGTAAATATACTATATTACAGGTACCATTATCACTAAAGGATGCAGGGGAATAGCTAAACATAAGACAGACTGAGCAAGAAGGAGCAGGAGAGTGAGAGGGAGAGAGAAGCCATCGCTAACTGCTAAGCTAAAGTAAGTAGCAGATCTGAAAAGTGGGTAAACAACTGTGTGATTGGTGAGAAAGTCGCTAAAAGAAGGAGAAAGCTAAGAGTGCTTGAGCAGAACTAGTGTACAGCAGGTAATTAGCTGCAGTAATGAAGAATATAGCAAAATTAACTGGGTTGAGATGCAGAAACGCTACCAATGACACAGAAACTCCGGCAAATGGAAGTGAGACAATATGCTTACTGTCACGTCGTTTATGATTGGTTTGTGGAATTTATTAGTATTAATATGCTAGTTTTTAGCAATCCAGCAAAGTTACTTTTTCATACTCTACTGTTTTGTTTTGTTTTGTTTTTTTGCTTGAAACAAATTTCTCTAGATTAGACTTGTGTTGAGTTTTTTTTTTTCAAGAATTTATGTTCACGCTCAATCTTTAGCGTTTCTATAGAGGGGGATGTTTTGCAGTACATTGCTAAAATAAACCTCATATTTCTTCCAATCATGTATTGTATGTCCTAACACACCAGGGTCACATTTGGAGGGGCTGAGGTGTTCTGGAGGCCCCTGGAGCTGGAGCTGTGCTTTACGGCCTCACATTTCAGTAGCTTACACACATTCCCATTACATTTCCACAAATCTGCTGCACCGGGGCGCCAGGTTGGCCCCTGGAGCATGTGTGGTCTTCCTCTTGTTATTGGGGGGACTGTTTATCCACCTGCACACAGTTGCTGTAGATCACATCACTTGGCCTGGAGGTGATAGTGAGCTATTAGGACCTCATCCTGCAGCCCTCAAGGTCTGATAGACCACAGGGGGAAGCGAGGAAGTAAATGACGAATCCTCTCTGTTCTTTGTTTTTGTTCTTTATATATCCCTCCTCCTGTTCTCTCTCCATTTATCCATTTCTCTCTCACCACGTCTCTTCCCTTCATTGACTTCCCTCTTCTTTACCACTCTTTCCATCTCCTTCCCCTCTGCCCCCATTTCTGACATCTTCTCTTCATCTTTCTTCCTTCATTTCCTTCTGCCGTCCCTCCCTCCATTTTTTTCCAACCCTGACCTCCCAGTTCCCCCCCCCCCCCCCCCCCCTCTCATCTCCATCCACGCCTTTGTTCTTTTCAATCATATTCACACGCCGCAAACTCGACACACTCAAAACTCCATATCCATTCATTACAGTGTGTTCAGAAATTCTCTCTCCAAGGTGAATTTCTTAACTTGAAATGCCTGTTTGGATGGTTTATTTCATTCAGTGGCTGGCAAGGGAGAAAGCTGTGTTCCCCAATCCCTATTGGAAACTGGATCAGGGGATTTTAGAGTTTTATTTGAGGACAAACCTTCAGATGTCTTCCATAGGATCTCTGTGATATCGCAGTGTAAGAGGAACTCGATTGATTGTGATTGTGTGCTCCGACTTACAGCATATCCGAGCCAAGAAGTGTCGACTCTCAGTTTCTTCTTTCAGTTTTTTTGTGACTGCTTGTCTGAAAATATTTATGTAAAACAGGTAGCTATAGATCATTGAACTGTGCACACATTTAAGCAACAATCATCCCAGTATTACAGATGCCCCAATATTCCCTCCAGAAATAGCTGTACTGGGTTCACAGCAAATCATATGATTCCCCCCCCCCCCCCTTTTTTGGAGCAGGAAAATACACTGGAGAGTCATACAGTGTATGTAAATACAGATCTTATATTCATCTCCCTAGGGTCTAAGGTAGGAGAACATGTTTATATTTTAAGAACATACAGGAGATATCATGTTATTCTTAGCCTCTATACAGTCACAGTAAAGTTAAAAACTATTGTCATTGTTTTCTGTTACTATAGTTCAGCTTCAGTGGAAAGGAGAATAAAGGTCAGCTCTTGTGTCTGGCCTGCTGGGAAGCTGCCATCTCAACATATTCACATAAACGCTTGCATAAATGACTCATGACTGTTTAAAGTCTCTTCCCATAATTGGAACTAGAATTAAAGCTGGCGTAACTCCTCTTACTGGCCAAAACCAGATCATACAGAGGGGAGCAGCAGAACAGCACGTAGCCTCTAAATAGATAAGTGTCTCCAGTTAAATAAAAATTCTGAAATTGTCGATCACTAATAAGTGTGACTGACATGACATATAAATCCCTTCATTTCCGCTGCGTCTCTGCTGTGTGAGGAAACACGTCGGTTCCTTACAGTTGCTCTTTGACTTTGAGTCAAAGGAAAGTTCTTATTTTTTTGATCAGTTATTGTTCTCACCATAGCAGTTACAAGAAAATCAACAGGTTGTAAACAAGCCAAAACGATCTTTAAACTGATCGGTTACTGATTGGTCATGGGGGGAGTTTTGGGTCTCTGTAAATTAAAGAGTACGGTGGAGACCTGCTCTATGTGAAAAGTGCCCTGAGATAACTTTTGTTATGATTTGGCGCTATATAAATAAAATTGAACTGAACTGAATTGAAAAATTGGTTACATAAGGGTTAATGACAGGCAGCGGAGCATTAATGTGAAAATCATGAGGTTCTTTGCATCCTCAATTAACACCTTTTGTCGGCGGTGTATTGAGAACAGAGCCGGGCCCTTGGCACAAACCCACTGCTGTGCCACCTGGGTAACAATGCCTTCTGTGCAGCCCCCAGGATCCCCTGGGATACAATTGTTCCACTAATGTCATTGTAAACTTCAATAGGCTTTGGCTACGCTCCCAATTCCTGCAACACAATGATAGTAATTCATTATGGGAATATTGAAATGGAGCTGCTGTCTGACTGAATGTGTTGCCACATGGATTCTATTGTGGATGTGGAGCAAGACATCCGTGTTTTTCATTTGTTCTTCTGTCAGCTTGAGGACCACATCTGGCGAAGATGTTCACACCTTGTTTATCAATATGTGCTAAAGGGTTGATTTTGATAAAGCTCCTTCTGCAGCTGGAACAATAACAATAATCAGATTTTTGGCCCCTTGATGGCAGAAGTCCACAACAAAGAATAACACGTATGTTCTTGTAAAGTTGATATGCCTATTGTGTTAGCAAACAATTGCATATTTACACAGAAACAGAACAACATCGACATTCCTTTGGAGTCCTATTTCTGAACACATGATGAATGCAAGTCCTCTCCTTTTTGCTTTGT
This sequence comes from Scomberomorus guttatus, assembly GCA_038419695.1. NCBI lineage: Eukaryota > Metazoa > Chordata > Actinopteri > Scombriformes > Scombridae > Scomberomorus > Scomberomorus guttatus. The sequence goes on from CM076461.1 coordinate 9,683,754, forward strand.
TTTGGTTTCCTCCAGCTCCTGAGGAAAATATCTGGCTCTTTAGCTGCTAAATGCTCCACTATGTTCACCATCTAGCTGCTAACTTTGTCTGTCTGCCGTTTCACACAAGGCCCGTTAGTGCATGAGGGCTTTGTTTTTCTGAAAACAGCTGTTTGCTGCAGCTGGAATCGTGGCTGATGAAAGACTGAACCAGACAGAGAGAACAACAGAACAGAAGAGTTGTGGTTTGTAAAATGAAAAACAAAGGGCTGAAAGACTCTAAAACAAGGGGAACTCTGAGAGGACCTGCAGAGCCAGGAGCTATTTCTCTGTGGATTTAACTACGAGGGACTCCTTTCACTTTACATATAGTGGTTTGATCCATTGTTATATATACATATGTCATATAAAAGTTATTCAAAAGTGCAGCTTTAAACTAAAGTTGCTTTCTTACAACTTGAGTCATATTTTTGTAGCTCTGACAACCTTTTTTTATCAGTTATGATAAGAATTTCCCTCGGTAATTCCAGTCCAAAGCAGCAACAAATGAGTGTTTAAAACATCTGACAAGTTGTAAAACAATTTAGTCCCATTATCTAAACCACTTTATTTGGAGATAAAACTGAAAGTGAGTGCACCTGAAAAGTCGGTAATAATTCCTCATCGCATAGGAAAATTTTGTGCGTGCGCAACTCTGTCAGTCTGTTTACAACAAAACTGCTTGTTCTTCTTGCCCTCTTGGACATTTTAACAATGTATTATGATCCCACATCTCCGCAATTGAAGTGTTAAGTACAATATTAATATTACTGATAGGAATGAAAACTACCAAAACTAAAATCCCAGTTGTAATAAACTGGAATCATTCTTTAACAATTTCAGATATGTGCTCAGATTATAGGCATGTTACTTATGCAATAATGCTTTCTGAATCTTATAGACCTAGATAGTGTAAAATATGAGTCATGCATTTCCCCACTAATGAGATATCCATATTTAGCTTGTTGTAATGAGGTTTACTGGCCTAATGTTGCATTCAGATATTCCTAGATTAAGCGAATAATGAAGTCCCTCTCAAAACACACTAACCCCCTCCTGGGTATTATTTAGATTTTAGCTCAGCAGTGCAGATCCCCCCTTTGGTTAATTACGTCTCTCTTAGAGGAGTATAAGCTAATAATGGAGCACCAGGTGTGTGTTTGGTTGCTGACGATCACAGATTTTTCGATTGAATGCAAAACCGCTCTGACTGCACCTGGAAGCTCGGGGTCATTGAGGTCCCAGTCCCAATCAACCCAATTTCACAGAAAACTCTATTTAGATTGGTCTAGGATAAAATCAATTGTGTTCAACTAGCTGGAACCTGAAACCTTGTCACCCCAGAGGTCTTTACAAAGCATTTGTTGCCGGGAAATAGATAAACTTCAGAACCAAGATAATGGTTACAACTAATTACTGGCCTTTATTTTTACCACTAGGGTCATGTTTATTACATCAGGGAAATTTAGAGAATGCTGGGTTTGCAATCGTGACACCCTGATGAAGACGTGTGGCAAAATATGCTGATGAACCAATAAATGATTTTCCTTGAGTTGTTTTTTTTCTTCGAGACAAAAGCTGATATCCCCGTTATTTCCTACTATCATTTTTGACATTTATTGTACTGTAAAAAACAAACATTTGAAGAATTTCCACATTAACTTGCTCATTCACGCCTGCCTTTTTAAATGGGATTTGTCTGTCTCAATGTAATTCACAGTTGTCACAGTGAAGCTCCTGCCAGGATTTGCCATCAGCTCCCTTATCGACATCAAATGCATCCAGGAACCCCTCAAAGAGCATGTTTATCTTATATAAATACACATCAATCAGACAATTTGTACTGCAAGTAGGACAGATATATTTTAATACACTTCCTGGCTTTTCCTTCCTAATCTACGTACACTATATTCAGCAGATGGCAAATGCTTGATGGCTTGGGAAGGCTGGTTGTGTTGTAGTGTTGAGTTTCCCCGGTGGAGATGTCCTTGATCTGTATCCAGTGGTAGTGGTGTGTATGTGTATGTGTGTGTGTGTGAGTGGGGGTTCTCACTCCTCTGTGAAATACACACACAGCAGATAACATCTGTGTTGGTATGCTGCACCCTTGTGGTGCTCAGCTGCTACATCTCTATAACTCCAGATAAGGAGACTGCTTGGCTCCGAGGGAGTGAGATTGAATCTGTGGCATTTCACTCGATAAAGGATCCCACTGCATTTTCCCAGATTTAACAGCCATATAGTGTGTAGTGAAGAAAGCCATGGTGCCACGGAGAGGTTTCTCAGAGCAGTAAAATGTTTTAAATTGCTGTAAATGTACCAAACCAACAGTTATCTCTGTCAAGCGCTGAGGTACTTCCATAAATTCACAAATCAGCAGATGCAAAGGAGGAAGCGGTAACTCCTGACAGCCCCATCCTGCGCATTGGAGAACACATGCTCAGTCCAATCCAGCCAGTCAATTGTTCTCTATTAAGACGTCCTTTGTCTTGGCCGGTCTTGTTGCCTTGGTCTCGCAGAGATGTCTGAGGAAGTGGAAACTTGGCTACTGTGCAGCCGTGGTATTGACAGTACAGGCGTCCCTAGGAGGTGACAAGGACAGCAATTGATTGGGCCTAAATGAGAGTGAAGAGGAGGATTGATTACCATCGATCCACTTCTTCCTCCAGCAGGCTCCTCCATCTTTGATTATGACCACTTTACGCCCAATCAAGTGTGTGTGAGCTGTGATGGGGGGAAATCCCATCGAGAGGTATTAGCTCCATTTGTGAAGGCTGTAATTATGAGAGGATGTGAGGGCCCAAGGTCAACACGCAGCAGGTGCCATCAAGCTGGATGATAATAATAGGGCTTCCTCTTGCTTCCCACTGCAATTTAGTCATATAGATAATAGGCTATAGAGAAGATGGTGTGTTCTGTGTGTGTGTGTGTGTGTGTTCCTTGGAGGATGCTTGGTGCATAATAAATGTTTCCATAATAATGGCTTGAGGACAGAAAAACAGCTAGCTGCGATGAAACACAATCATTTGTGATGCAGATTGAAAGATAACAGCGCTCCTTGATGCTTTTTTCCACATTTTTTTATTGAAAGCTTCATCAGAGAGAAAAAAACAACTCATAAAACCCAAGTCAAATCCTAACATCCACAGATGTACAGATAGTTTCTCAAAGATCACACACACTGAGCAGCGTGTGCGAGGCATGACCATGTCCTCCTCGGCGCTGAAACAAAGAAAAGTGAAAAACAAACAAAAACAACAAAAAGAGAAAACTAACAAAAAATCAAATTAAAAACCGCTCTGCTGTCCTAATAAATATTTCCTCTTTTTTTTTTTTTATCTGGTTAATGAATCCCACGCCTAACGCACTTTCTGTGCTGGCTATCTCTAAACAATTTGGTCGGCCATTTCCTAGTGATTGTTGGGTTTTGTATTTCTGAGGGAGCTGTTTGAACTCCACGAGGTGGTGTGCTGGCTGGCTGGCTGGCTGGCTGGCTGGCTGGCTGTGCTCCTGGGGTTGTGTGGCCAATCGATAGCTCTCATCAAAGGTGGACCGAAGCATCAATTAAAAAGCACAGGGCCTCGCTCTTGTGGGGGGTAGTTTGAGCAATTTTCCCACTGCATTATGTGTGCGGAGAGTGTGTGTGTGAGTGCGTATGTGCAGGTCTGTGATGAGTTATTGAGCCACAGTTCTCCTTTACACTCCACTGTGAGAGACAGGCTGTGAGAGTAACTCTGAACTACTGTTTTCCTAACACACGAGAATCAATGTGGAATGGCTTTGTCTCCGTTCAAAAAGGGTGTATCCACAAGAGCCTCGCGACAACCGAGTATGACATGTAATACATCTAATGAGTTTACTGTGACAGTGTGGAAGCCACACTTCATAAATGACTGTCTGGATCCTGTCAGATTTTCGGGATGGCGGCAGTGATTGTGAGAGACGGTGAGTTAGGGACGGATTGAGGAAACTGTTTAAAAAAAGGCAGTGAAGTAAGCACCTCGCCTTGAAAGACTGACACTGGAGAAAAACCAGGATGTAGGTAAAATCTCAAGATCTGTATTTATCAGGTATCTCAGAGTAGGTAAGCTCACAGATGATCAGATCTACCTGGTTGAGAGTGTGTGAGTTATCCAAGGGGACTGACTGGGAATGAAATGTTGCATTTCCCCATATTCGCTCTAAATGTGCAGCATCCTTCTTTCTCCAGGCATCAAATAGTAGATGGGGAAAAAATTCTGAACATTTTTCTTGGGGAACCAGATGAGTGTCATTTACTGCAATTGAGATATTTTCAGATAAGTGGTTAATCTCACAAAAATATACTTAACTAAAATCAAATTCTCATGACAAAGATTGCATAAACTTTGACTTTCTGGCACTATGGCTGCAAACAATATCATCCTGAGCATGCAAACTGCAAACACAGTTAAAAACCAGTAGAGCCAAGGTTTACTCTGCAATATGAACGTCATACCAACAAGAACATTACCCTTCCAACCTGCTGTACCAGCTGAATGAGATGGTGGCAACTTGGACTGTAACCCCTGGACCTGGTTTCACTAAAACTATCTTACATGCAGATCGCAACTGGTGGCAACATCATGTTTCACGAATGATCGTTGTTTGTAAATTGCAAAATTGGAAGTCCCTTGCATGCTAATGCATGGTTGCAAGTATGGTTGTTCTGATTGGTAAAACATTAATGTGAGAGGATATTATGTCATCAGATCGCTGCTTGCATGTTGCAAATTTTGGTGAAATAGGTCCGAGGATGATGAAAGAGCAGCACATTGGACTCTGTCAGTTTTTTTTTTCCCCCAAAAGCTGAAAAGGATGCTGACGAAGACTTGAGGAGGAGGAAGGAAGAGGATGTGGCTGAAGCAAAATGAGGGATGGAAGAAGGACTGAGGAAGGTACAAAATGATGGGCGACTGTGCGGAGAAGGAGTGAAAGAGTCTGTCTTGGTGTGATGGTGCAAGCAAGGAAGAGTGTGTGTTGCTAATTAGCGAGGGGTCAAGCTGGTCCCGGAGACCTGTACAGGGGGACGGCACTACGCCTCTTTGACACACTGCTTCATGAAGATGGAAGAAACTCGAGGCTATGACCAATTCTGCCCGGCAACAGGAGCTAATGATCCCCCCTCTCCCTTTCTTACACACACACATACAGTACACACACACACACACACACACAAGCATACACTTTCTCTCTTGGTATAGCTGGCTCCTGGTTTGTGCTGACACATGGGCTGACTGGGAGCAGAGCGTTTCTGCTACAGCCTCCTTAAAATTGCAGGCATGCCCTCTGTACGCTTCCACGAAGATATTGGTATTCTGAAAAGGTACATTATGCCATTGTGCTATTAAGAAAAAGCCATTTCTGTTTGTTCAGTCGGGTAATCTTTCAGATCTCTGTGAAATATAGGTACTGTACACCAGTAGCAAACACCTTCCTCTTTTTTTTTTCTTGAATCTCCATTAGCAAAATAGAGCTGATATTCTTTGTTGTGCATTTTTTTCCATAATCTCTTGGCTATTTGTAATCCTATTTCCCATAATGCCATTACTATTGAATCTCAGGCCATTTGTAGGACGCTCTGCTCTCCGATGTGCAACTCCCGCATTTAGAGTCCTATTAAGCTTCAAAAATGTCTTCTGTACTCTATAAAACAGCAGCTGTAAAAGTCTTGAGAACTCGGTTATAGCTATGCCGTATTCATAACCTTGCTAAAAGTTGAACTCGTTGAGCAGAACAACTCTTCATGCACACACGACACACACACACACACACACACACACACACACACACACACACTAGCTTAAAACTGGTAAAGTGATAGTGTAGCAGCTCTGTTGTTTAATCAGGACACTTCAAATGAGTCAGAAATGGAATACAGAGAGCGGATGAAACAGTGACGAACAGATGAGCAACGTGGGCACGTCCAGGGAGCAAATCAAAGCCTCCAGGCAAGTAAAGCAGATGGTGAGTGGCAGATCAGATGAAAGGGAAAGGGCAGGTGTTGATTTGATTGGACAATAAATAGCTGAACGGTCATTGAGAGACAGTTTGAATGACACATTTTGGCTTTTGACCTCCGTTGGTGGATGGAAGACATGTGGCAGGCTTATGAATGTACATAAAGTATTTACAGTGTGACTGAGGAAAAAAATGTACATATGGCTTCACCGGTGTAGTTCACTACAAGAACCTGTGTGCTTGGTTCTTTTGTGTGTCATCAAGTGGCCTGTTGAGCGAGAGTTCATGGCCAAATGATCAACGGTGGCCAGCTCCTCACAGAGATCAGCGCACACAATGAAGGCACAAGCCCGAGACAGCTTCCTCTTTAGCACCATAGAGTAGCTTCGATATTGTGTAGCATTTCTTTAGCACAACGTTTTTAACAAGCTCTTCCATGTGCTTTGCTTTTTAAACTATCACACAGATAATTTGGAATCATTTGGAAGCTTTGTTAAAAGGCACTCAATGTACAGTTTTGATTGTTACGTACAAACATGGCCACACATGGTGACATAGCTCGCCCATAATGTGCACGACATGCCGTCGTTTCCCAAAATGCAGCACAGCAACGCTGGACTTAGATTTGAATGAGTCACAGGAACTGCAGGAGCTCAATTGCAATTGTCACCAAACAAAAAGCTCTCTCTCTGTCTGGAAGAAAGGGGTCTTTTGAGGGACACTGGAGTGGATCCTATTGCCCTGGAGGGAGACAAATTGGGCCCGTCAAGCCTCATTGCGAGAGTGACTGAAATTGGTTTGTGGTTCTGCTTCTGCACCATCCAATAAAGAGAAGAAACCTCAGAGAGAGCGCAAGAGGGAGAGAATGACAGCGAGGGAAAATGAGAGCAAAGGAGCCTGGCTTGGCCATGGCACATTAATGGTGCCAGCGAAGCAGGGAAAAACTGGGTCTTTTTAGTGCTGTAGCACCACTGTGGGGCAGAGTGAACTAACACAGCAGACACACAGTGCACCTGACGCACACAGGCCGCTGTAGTAGGGGCAGAAATGGCCACTGTCCCGCAGGCAATGTTTGCAAGGACAATCCTCAGAGATGAAGTCATTGTAAACCTCACGCAGCTCTGGGATGGAAAGACCTGGATGAGATGAGCCAGGTTTGTTTGTGCAACAAATTGGGACAACTAGGGGTGTAACTGACATTCAGCTGTGAGGTCGAGGAAGGAGCTGCCATCAACATCTTGTTATGGCTGGTGAGGAGCCTAGTTAGTTCCCACAGGTGTGCTGACCTCCCCTGCCTGTGTTGGACAAATGATCAGGTGGATGTTCAAGACAGACAATTCTATTCTAGCCTTTAAACACATTTCCTCCATGCCCTGTTAGTATAATGATGCAAAAGAGGTCTGACAAAGCTAAGTTCCCTGGTTTACAGATGTCCTCTCAGTCAGTAAAAGAGTCAACTTTGCTTCTGTTTGGATTAAAGATATAGTGCGATATTTCTTGGGTTGTTTTGGGTTAAACTTTAAATTTTGTTTGTTGTTACCAGGCTAGCTGTGCCCACCTTGTGCTAAGCTAAGCTAACGAGCTGCTGACATGAGAGCGACATCGATAGAAAATAAACACATTTCCCCAAATGTCTAACTTCAAGCATTTCTGCTACTTCTTAACCATTTTAATCCACCATTAAGACCATTAAATGCCATCAAGTTTATGCAGTCTTTGCTAAAGACCTCAAAGCCAGTTTTGTACATTTTTTTTTTGTGTCTAAGAACTTACCTGATGTACAATATGCAGTAAACGACACTCATTTGGTATTCTGAGCAGGTAAATACTCAAAAAAAGTGACCCGGGTTTGGTGATGTGTAGATGACAGAGATTAAAACGAGGCCAAACAGCAGCAGGTTCAACACTGACGCTCAGTACGCTGAGAAATGGTTGAGTTAGTTATGGTTGAATCAAGGAGATAAAAAGACTGAAGACAGAAATTGCTAAGAAGACAAAGCTGGAAGCAATGCATCGACAATCACGGAGCGTAGCAAACAACATTCCCCAATCTGTTTTCTTAAGTTTTCCCTGCAGGATCTGAGAGAGAGAGAGAGAGAGAGAGAGGTGGAATGCACCCACGGTGTGTGAAAGCATCGTGAAAGTGATGAGACATATTAAGAAACGAAAAGACAATAAGAGTAAGTGAAGTTTTGGTAGAACTGCCACCGGTTGCATCACATATTTAAATACAGTTTGATGTGTGTATGAGTTTGTGAGTGTGCGCATGTTCGGATATGTCTGACGTGTGTGTGTGTGTGTGTGTGTGTGTGTCCATGGACAACCGTGGAAAAATGAGCTTAAAACCGGTGAAAAGAAGATGTTAAGAAGGATAGTAAGGACTGGTCCGGCCATCAAGGTCAAATAAAAAAAAAAAAACGACGACAACAGCAACAACAACAACAACAATATCAACATTAACATCAACAACAACAACAACATCAACAACAACAAAATCAAACTGAAAAATGGAAAGGAAAACAAAACAAAACTCTGGTTCAGAGTGTCTCTTCATCTTTGGTATAAAAATGGCCATCCATGGGCTGCATTTGATCCACAACTAGGAAAGACTACAGAAATTGTCAACAATTTCTTCTATTGCTTTTGCACTGATTGGTTTAAACCGTAAGCTCCTACTGTATCTACTGTTTTTGTTTCACTGCCAGATTTTTTTTCTGTAGCTTTTTTTTTTTCATTTGTTTTATATTTTTTTCCACTTCTTTTTCTTTTTTTTTCTTTTTTTTTTTTTTTTTAACTTTTTGCAGTGTGACAAGCAAAGCGGGCTAAAAACAGCTTAAAGCTCATAAAAAAGGTAAAATGTGGCAGATAAAAAGCACTAATGTCATTGACAGCAACTTTGCCTTGTAAAATAATAATTATGATAATAAAAAACAAGTTCAGCATTTGCAACAGACTGCATCCACAATGCAGCATGTTTTTCTTATGTTTTCTTTTTTTTTCCTCATTGTGAAAAATCTCTTCAAAGCTTCATCTTTCCCCCCCGAGTCTTTTCCCCCAACAGACATTTTGTTTTCTTCTGACACTTAGTTACCTCTGACATAATAATTATCAAAGTTTTCTTCTAATGAAGAAAAGAAAAAAAGCTCTTCTCTATTAAATCTGTACAGCTTATGTGATAGATTCTTTTTTCCTCTTTATAACAACTCATCCAGTGTCTTGTACCCCTCAAGTGGTCCAAGAGACTGATTTTGTTTGCTTTTTTTTTTTTTTCCTAACCAGACGTCAGACTTCAACTCTGTAAAAAGTTTCTGGCGCCCTTCAAATTAAGGCCATGAAGATTCAAGAAAGAAAAAACACTTTGTTTTTCGAATATATCTAGAAAACTAAAATTTAACACTAGAACATAAAAAATAGTGAAAAGAAATTGTAGCTTAATATCTGAGGAAGACAATCTCTGTGTGTATCTCAAACTTGACTCCCCCTTTCTAATTACAAAATAAACTTCATCACCTACCTTCGCATTCAACCTTTTTTTTTTTTGTCATTTTGTATTTGTTTTTTTTTTCTCTTTTTTTTTTTTAATTGGTTGAGAATTTTCTTTGAGAAACTTTTCTAGCTTCAGCCCAGCCCTTCAGGCAGGTTCCCAGACTAAACAATTTCACTTCTTTGCACTGTGCCCAGCAATTTCCGCATCCCCTTCCTCAGCACTCTTTGCCTCCTCCTTGCTGTTTTTTTCCTCATAGGCCAGGTAGGAAATGAAAAAAGTGTCTCTTTTTTGGTGCCTGGGCGATCTGGAAGCAATCTCTTTCTTTTCTCTTTTCCTCACATTCACAGTGCAGCCACCTTCTGTCTCAAGGCAACGCTGTCACAGGAACATTCTCTCAGGTTGTTGCTATCTGATGAAGGAGGAGAAAAAAGAACGAGAGAAAGAGAGACAGAGATGTGCAGTTGTCATCAAAGCAGAATATTACAAACACGTAAAAGCAATAGAACTGACAGCTGACAGTCCACTCAGAAGACTGCAGCAAAATGAAACACACTCAACGGTTCTGATCAGATCAGAAAAGCACAAATTGCTGCCAAAAATGATGAGCAAATGACAGCAGCAGACATGAGTCACTTTATAATAGCAGCGCGTAATAATAATAATAATAATAATAATAATCGTGGAGCGAGCAACAAAAGGAGTAAGCTATGTTCTGCTATCGCTCTGGAGCTTGTTTTCTGCTCCTTTGTTGAGGAAATAATGTTGTTTTAGCTGCGTGTGTGCTCGGGAGTGGGCGACTTGTCATTGCGGGGGTGTTTTGTTGTGAAATGTGTAGCGGTGTTGACGGAGGCAGCTAGCTGTCTCATTAGCTGGAGAGCTAATATCTGCAGGGTGTTTCTAGTTGGATAGCACAGTTTTTGGCGTGGTAGGTGCTGGTCGTTTGCTGACGTTAGCGGGAGAGAGGCGAGGCACTCACGTAGAAATCAGTCCACAGGCTGTTACAGACAACCGAGGAATTTGGGGAAGGTCTCGATTTTTAAGTGACATTACAACCCGTTCACTCATTGGCAATAAAAAATACATGTAAATTGACCTTTAAGAAAAAGTATTTGTCAAAGAGAAACACAGTACCATGCAAATTTACTGCCTTTGTTATTTGATCTAACAAAAGCTGATTTTGTATATTTTCCCCTCAGTACACCAAATAATTCATGGAGGAAGCTTGTCTTTACAAGTTAGTTTTACTTAGAGTAAAAAACCTGTTTGTTAAAAATTTGATGTGTTAGACCCACAATGTGAACTGGACAATGTTTGCATATTCGTAGATTGTGTATTTTTAGGGAGATGGAGTAGATGTGATCATGAGGTAACTTAAATTTTTCATGGAAAAAACATATCGGACACAATTTATTATTCCAAGCAGAGTATTTTATAACATGTCTGGAGGGGATCTTTAATTAATGGATAAAATAACCAGATGGGAATTCCTATTTTTGGCTGATCCAGCAAATGAAATACCTGGCAAATCAACATACTTCATCACATTGATGCAAAAATTATATAAAAGCCGAATATAGCATATAAAGCAGTCCTGCTCATTCATTTCAAACATTTGCCCACCATAACCGATGCCTCAGTATCTCAGTATATATGATATAGTGTACATCACAATAAAAAATAATGATATATTCTAGAAAATAATAAATAAAAACTAGTCTGAAAGGAGAAGACAGCAACTGTCCTGCTTCACTGTTTGACTTACTTGGACTGGTATGAGTAAGCAGGAACATGGTCGGCAGCACTGTCCACCTGCATCTGTTGCTGCTGGCCAGCCACCTCCTGTGACGAGGGAGCCACTGTCTGGGGGGAGGCGTCCGTCACCACTCCCTGAGGACACACACACGGGGGGGGGAAACGTGTTGAGCGTGGAACTTTAACTCTCTATCTCTCTGCACCTGCTGAAATGTATGTGACTGTGTAGAGAAAAAGCTGCTGCTACTACTACTTGACATTGCATAGAGAGTTTTTAATTATTAATAAAAAACTTCTTAAGTACCAAATGTGCTATTTATCCTTGCAGAATTTCACATCTATATCTGAGGTAAAAAAGGATGGTCGTGTGGACTGAATTCATCAAAACAACCCCTTAGCCTTTTTATGTGTCTGGCATTACCGATAGCCCTCATCATTGAGTCATCTCAATCACCTTTAACAAGCTCTCAAGGATACTGTGTCCTGTCCATACATCAGCCCTCCAGACACCGGCTGATACAGTGATATACACCCCTCTGCTGACGCTGGCATTGAGAGGACGCTGGTGAGGATGAAATAGGTAAGAGGCGCCCTGGGCTACACTACAACTACATCTCTCTCCATCGTCCGACTCCTTCATGAGGAAGCCAGCGACTTTGCAAGGAGGGGGAGATACTGCAGGAGGGGGGAGGAGGAACTAATGGGTCTGTCAGGGGAAACTGTCAGTGTCTGTGGCTGGTGGGCTAACCAGAGCTCCGTGGCTGACGGATGCGTGTGTTCCAGCTACCTACCAGCCCGAACTGGCTGTGGGGAGAGAGAAAGAGAGACAGCACCGCCGGCACTGTGTCTCACTTCAGCTGCTGTCATCTGATACACGACTGATAGTCCATCTAAATACGACCGCACTGTCAGCCGCCAGACAGCCGGCCCGCTCTCCTCGCCGGCCGGCCTGCCTGCCTGCCTGCCCGCCCGCCCGCCCGCTTTCCACGTTCATCATTTCTCTGGCTGGACAGCACGACCTGCCAGGAGCTCAGACAGCCGCTGAGGAAGCGACAAAGTCTGTGTTGCACTTCAAATGTCTTTCCCAAATACTATAAAACTTCTGACTCATCCTGCTTTGCTTGCAGTTTTCATACTTGTTATTCACTGGTGGTGCAAGGCCATTTGTTTGGAGAATAAGAACAATTTTCTTTGGGCTTCAAATGTAATCTGTCTATTTAATGACTGTTTTGGTCTGCTGATGTGGCGGGCAGGTTTAGAAATAGGCACGTGAGCACTTGTGGGTGCGAGTGAGTGGGCTGTAAGGAGTAATGAAGGCCTCCTTTGGGTAAACATCAACAGATTTTTGATTATTGGCGAGTGCAGTGTGCATGCATGTGGGTCTTACTTCGACAGGGACGGCTGTTGGAGGCACAGGAGTGTACTGGGGAATGTAGGTCCCTTGCATAGGCGCCGCGGCGGCTGCAGCAGTCATGTACTAAAACACAAAAGACACACACACACACACACGTCAAAATCCTTGCACATGAATACAATATGATCATAAACAGTTATAACATGAAACACACAAATTTGCAGCACAGATATAAAACATAATAGCTGACAATGAGTACTTTCCAAATATCAAAACATAGTATCCCAATGCCATCCCAAACCATTGGGAAAAGGAGCTTGCGGTGCCCCCAGCGTCCTTTGGAGGGCGCTAAAAGAATATGTGTGCACGCTCAACAGAGCCGAGCAAAGCAGAGGAGAGTCTGCGAGGTAGACAGAGGAGAAAGGAGGAGGAAGAGGTGTCCTGCTGCTCAACCAAGACTTCACAGGCAGGCAAATGCACTGGGCCACAACTGAGAAGAAGATAAAAAGTAAAAAAAAAAAAAAAAAACGGGAATGAAGGAGAGTGAGAGAGAGGGAAGAGGAAGCAGGAGGTCTGTTGCCTGTGGCCTATATTCCTTTAGACATGCCTGCCCTGGCTTTTAACTGGGTGCTAGCTCGCTCCATGATGGCCATTTTACAGATGTGACACAGGTTCGGTTACATGACAGCCACGGGGCTTTCACATGCAATATGAATGAAGACACGGCACTTTGTGTGAGGCTTTTTCCTCTGACTTGCTGTGAATACTTTGTGTGTGTGTGTGTGTGTGTGTGTGTGTGTGTGGCGGTGAACACTCTTGCCAGTGTGTGTGCCTCTTTTTAATTAGCACATGCCTGTGCATAAAAGATGACTTATCACTTTGTCTGTCCAACTGTGTTCTCCATGCGTGCAGCTGTGTATAGTGTGTGTGTGTGTGTGTTGGGAACATACATGCATGTCTGTATTAGTGTGTGTGTGTGTGTGTGTGTGTGTGTGTGCCTTTGAGAGACAGACAAAGACAAAGAGGCTTGGAACGATAATGCTGCAGTACAGCGCCAACGGATGTGATCCCAGATAAAAGCCACCAGGCTGCCTCTCCGCCTCTCCTCTTCCTGCTGCTTTTCCGGACCAAGGAAAAAGGGAAGTACTATACTGTTCTGTCTTATTTTTTTCTATCGCCTCTCAGTCCCTCTGACAGTACAAAAAGTGTAGCAGCAGTATGCTATAGGAGGCAGTAATGGAGGGGCTGTGGAGGAGCTGGGGAGCCTTTCTTGGCTGTGGGCCCGGCGGTGCTGGTGAAGTGTCATTACCGGCAGCGTTGCTAATGGATCGGGTACGGCTCCACCGCTCACCGCTAATGAGAGCAGCTAAAGGCCAGGGACATGGGTGATTAACTCCCCCACCGTCGCTACACATGGCCAGGAGGATGCCCTAGGATGGATGTTAGTGTGTGTTCGTATGTGAGTGTGACTGTGTGAATTTAAGGTTATCACACCTTCAGGGCTGTCACACTCAGGATGGGGTGAGGCGGCATATCCAGACTTCCTGACACATTACCACATTACCTCTCTGTGTCATCCCTTCTTCCTCCTCACCTTCCTGTCACTTCCCTCTCTCTCTCTCGCTCTCAACCTGCTATCGTCTAAAAGGGCCTATCAGATTGTTGAAGTGACCTTCTCCCTGGTGAATCGAAACCATGCATACCAATTTTCCTCAGACTTTTTGTCTTCACCTCTCCTTCCCATTTACTTATTCAGCCAACTCACCTGTGAGGGCTGCATGAAAGCAAATGAAGGGAAGCGGGAGATAATTAGCAATATCAAAATCTCCCTGTCAAAGGGAGCGTGTCCATTTGAAATGTTATATTTCTCTGCAGGACTGCAAAAGGAATTTAAATTAGATTTAACAAGAAAATTTAATAAGATAAGATTTTTTCTCCTACCATAACCATTAGTTAACCTATTTAATGTGGCAGGTTGAGCAGGGCATATTTCTGCAGTCGCTGCTGTGGCAAGTCAGGGGATGTCAAGCCCGGCTCCAGTGAAATAGGTTGCTATGGTGATAAAGATGATTTTTGTCCAATCTCAACTCTTTTAATACTTCCCTGTCCATAGTCAAGGGACAGGTTTGGGAAATATAAAGCATCCCTAATTGGCAATAAATGGTGTTTCACTCCTGTAGTCTCGCACACAGCCACACATATACATCTATGCACACGAACACACACACACACACACACACACCTGCGCCTGAAGCAGATGGCGTGTGCGTATGTTTGATGAACGGGAGGCCTGAATAGCTCCTTAACGAGGATGGTGTGAGTAGAATCCTTAAGTTTCTTTTCTACCATCACTCTCCATGACATACACCTATAACTACAGTCTAAAGTCAAACCGCAATGCAGCAATGCCAGGGCAAAAATCCATACCATGGACAGGCCCACTTTGGTACCACAGTGGCTTGGGCCAGAGTTTAATATACTGTAAGAAGGTGCAGTTTATGTTTGATGGATAAAAGGACGATGGGATAGTTTTCTGCATTCAGTTTTCCACTTAACAAGAATACAATCTCCCTAGACTGTAGTTCTGGCTCTGGTGGAATGGCGCACAGCACGTTAGCATGTTTAAATGCTTAAATAAATCATCCACTCCTCTGTCAGTCTCCACATCTATCTATCCCCATCTGTGGTGACATGCTGTTCTGTTGCATCGTCTGCAAGGTGGAGGATAACAGTTGGTCAAGGCAAGAGCATCCAGCTGCTCGGTGTAGGTTATTAATGGCAGAGCGGTGTGAGGATGGGCTCTGATGACTATTGATCTTAGCTGTGGAACTCCAACATGATGGGAACTATTCGAGCTGCACACCAGCAGCTGTGAATCACAGCACTGTACCACTTCACCATGAAAAGCCCTCCATATCTCGGCCCCTCGGCTTTGTTAACACCCTGCCTGAGGAGATTTATACCGGCAAATTCAGTGTCATCTTTCAAATCACTTCCTTGAACACATTCTTATTAGCAGGTTTTTACCGTGTATAATTTTACTGGTTTATTAAGTTTAAGTATTGATACGGCTGTTATATTGTAGTGCTCTCTTTGTTATAAAAGTAATAAGGTTTTTATCTTTAAAGCAGTCAGTTGTAGGCAGCACAACAAGCACAACAATGACAATGATTTAATTTCATTCTTTATTAAGTTGAAATGGTGAACGTAGTCCAACATTCACTCTCCTATTAACTCTGTTTTGGTCAACAATTCTCTGTGGGTTCATCACTACTACCGACCCCACGTTACACATGTGATTTTTTGCTAATTTAAAGATATTGCTTGATGCAGCTTTAAGTAAAAGTCAAACACTACAAGAAACCCAAACTGTGCAGCAACCGCTTCCCTCTGTACCACAGAGCACGCATCGATAGGCCTCAAATGTCAGAAGTGCTGCTGGTTTTTATTATCCGGATCCAAAGTTTCAGGCATAAGATCTGATTGCACCCCTGAGTCTGGTGCTTACTGTAAGATGACGCGCTTAATGTTCACACAAATTTAGAATTAAGTTAATATTTAGAACACCATTCAGATTTAGAGGACATCATTTAAATTCACAAAACAAACTTTAAATTTAGATCATATATTTCAAATTCGGGACATTAAACTTAAAGTGTGGCACAACTCTTGCACCATAGTTCTTGGCTGCGAGCCCTCTAAAACATTCAAAATGCACTGTAAATTTTAAAAATGCAATAAAAGCTTGTCCTTCCCTTAACAACTTCCCTCAAGGTCCTGCAAGGACCTTTGCTCAGTGGCGCCGGGAATCACCCAGGTGTCAACATGTGTTACTGTCTGAATGTGAAGCTACGAGAAAAGAGTGTGCATGGTCAGTCAGCTTTTCACGGGTGAGTGAAGGTTAAATATAGCCATGCACGGTTATGGAAATGCAGAATAACATACTGTACTCATACTTCCCAAAAGAAAAACAAAGGGAAACAGCCCAGATAATAGAGGAGAGCGCCTCACACAAATCTGTCTTCCAGGGACACAGAGGCTGTCAATCACCACTGTCACCATGACAACAGAGACCTGGGTTCTACATGCCATGACAGGAATAGGATGGAGAACACAGAGGGAAGGTCACCTCTTGTCATGTCAAACGCTGTGTCGCTCACACACAAACGCAGACACGCTGACATGCGTGCAAACACACCCACGCGCGTGCGCACACACACACGCGCACACAAATACTAAAATGACAGCATATGCACATCCACAGCAACACAGTGGCATGCGCAAACACCGGGCATGACAGATAGACTCCTGTTAAGTGGTGAGAGCTCCAAGATGGTAAATAAATCAGTAACGGAGCAATATGCACCAAACATGATAAAATAAATCAGTGAGGAGCATGGATGGCATGTTTATGTGTGCCATCCATAAACAGCAAGCCGGAGGTTCTAGCATTCTGTAATCAAGTTGTTCAAGACAGAGAAAAACCAAACTGAGCTGAGCGAGTAGAGTTTGTTTTTTTCAAAACAGAACATTTTCTGGAGAAAGCAGCTGAATT
The DNA here is from genome assembly GCA_038419695.1 of Scomberomorus guttatus. NCBI lineage: Eukaryota > Metazoa > Chordata > Actinopteri > Scombriformes > Scombridae > Scomberomorus > Scomberomorus guttatus. Next base: position 9,700,899 of record CM076461.1, read on the forward strand.
CCAAAGCAGTGACCGTCAGACGGCACTGATCCATGCTTCCTCGTTACGAGGAGAGGATTTCCGCGCCACTCCTTTTTAACGGGCCTATCCCTCCGTGCCGATCCACACACTCTCAACAGCGCAAAATAACACAGCGTTCTCGGAAAGCTATGGTCACCACACCAGTTCCACTGCCTGGGTGGACCGGGAACATTTGGTTCTTTTCTTGGAGAGAAGGAAACCACAGCCATACACAAACAGCCGCAGAGAGTCCTGGAACAGCCAAGAGTATTCTGAGGTGTGGCTCCTCCTTCAGCGGCCAGAGGCAGTCATGATAAGTTGTTGACTTTGGAGACTCTGCTCATAGCAGGTGCTCTTCTGTGGCGAAGGTTAAAGTCACGTGACCAGTGGGGGCAATCAAAACAACCCTGCCACATGCGTGTACACTCGAGGAATGTGCTCGAAGAGTATGTGGTGTCAAGTCCAGTTTACTACATGGATAGTTAAAGATCCTGGTTCCTAACCCCTCTTTAAACAGACTTTCCCAATCAGGCAGTATGAAAGAGTTTTCACATCTGGCTTAAGAATGAGCTTTATAGGAAACATGTCTCAATTCCCAGAGATGATCAAGTGTGGCATGCCTTGTGTGCAGCTCAACCATAGAAAAGTTATGCTACACAGCACATCGCCTCAGGAAAGCTAAGCAGGCAGAAAGGGGAGGGGCAGAGAGAGTAAACTAGAAATAAAATTAAAAAAAAGGAGAGAATGAGTGCCTAACCCACTTTCTGCTATAATACAACCCATCAAACATCAGAAGCCATCATCATAGATTAGCCTGTCTCTAATCCAGGCTGTTAGCACAGCTGGGGCAGATTAGGGAGGGGGCATTCCTGACAGAGCCAACATGGCGTCACAGTCGCTGACAGCTCACCTGGAAACACATGGGTAACTGTACAATACAGCACTGTTCCAATCATACACACACACACACAAAGAGATCAAACGTAGTGCCGGAGCAAAGCTGCCTGCTTGCCTGCCCCCGGGCAGCAGGGTTAGGGCAGGAAGTCAGGCTTCAGAACTGTGTGACACCTCTAAGTCGACTTGATCCTGAAACAGGGGGGAGTTCCTGGTTTAGGGGGCAGTGACTGTAAGCAAGTGTGTGTGTGTGTGTGTGGAATAAAGAAAACTGATGGAGTGATAGATTTGATGTGTGATTTAGAGAGTGAGGGAGGCAGAAAGTGTGAGAAAGAAACAAATTAGAGGGTGAAAGTGAGGAAGGTGGAGAACAGAGAGCCCTGTCACACTGTTAAGCTTCGCAGGAAATCTGTTTAATGTGGAAGATCAGGGAGGAAATGTGCTCTCCCAATATCTGGTGGTGAATGCATGCAGTGTAAAACAAATGATACGGCAGCTCCATGGCAGAGCACATGTGGCGACAGCCTAAGACGATTTGGCTTTCTTGAAAGGAAAAGTAAAATCCCTGTCTCACTCAGTGTGTACTTTGTTTCTGAACTAAATGAACAATGTTTCCCAAAAATAAGAGGCCTCCAATTAATCCTCCTGACCCATACCTATGGTGTAATGGAGACCTGCTGTTTTCTTTCTCAACACTTAAGAGCAGATGTACTTTTAGATGTTTAGTATTGCTGGACTGGTACGATGATGAAAAAGAATAACAGTGAAACACTTAACCATGAAGACATTTTAAGTGTACCTGTCTATGAACGGATTTGTAGTGTTTTAGCATCCACTGCCCCTAAGGGCATAGGTGTAGTTTCCAAAATTACGTCATGGGTTCATTAACCCCAAAAACAGAAATTATATGTATGCTACTTCCTGCATTTACATGCATTTATCAGCCTAGCAAGTAACACATGATGAAATTGGTTGCTGCGCTTTCCAAAGCGATGGTAATTTAATAAAGATTAAGAAATGCTATGTAAATTGCTGCTATCAATAATAATCTGAAGACAGGAGTTGGCAAATGTGGAATGATGATGAAATGATGAGATCATGCAAACAAGAGTTAGTCCAAGGTATGGTCAAGATGAATTGGTACATTAACAAGGAAACTGAATTAAAAAAAGCACAGACTAGCTGTCAAATTAGTTACAATCCTCTGAAGAAACAAAGTATCACAACTCAAAGATCAACATTAAGTCCCCATAGGAAATACTACACAGTAATTAATTTACACACACAGATAAAGTAAAGAGTAAAAAACATAACAGTTAGCGAATCAGTAAATTAACAGTTGTTTAGAACGGTGTATTAGCCTCGGGCTGCTAATGTAGTATGATAGCTAACCGTGTTAGCAGTAAAACTGATTGCAGAAAAACAAAATTAACAACTCAACGTTCACAAAACAGCTGTAATAAAAAGAATACCTACAGATAATGCTCTAACAACAGCATTTGGGGAGTAGGTAAAATAATGCTAACAATCCCACAATGCAATTCTCCACATTTTAGAGATGCTAAAATGACTGTGTGACTCTACAGCTGATGGTAATGACTCTAAATGATGATGAAAGTGTACAAAGTGCTGGTGAGCACACGGTAACAACTGAAACCGCCTCAGATGAGTGTATCAACATCTTTATCAACTCTGAGCTTCTCTCATCCAAATTATGGCAACTACAGACCGTAAAAGGGTCACGGGGGACGTTGTTTGGCTTGTGTTTGTGTTTTGGTATGTTGGTGGCATCCATCATTGCAGTGCAGTGAGGATTATACTCACACTTCCTGTAGTGCCCAGGGACAGATGGTTCATCTGCTGGGTGAGAGGGCCCATCATGCTGGCAGGCTGCATGGACATAGTGTGGTCCATGGCTGGCGTGATCACTGCACCCTGGTGGAAGGAGGGAAAAGACAAGGAGGAGGTGAAAGGAGAAGGGAGCAACAAAAGAAAGGAGATTGTGTATATTCTTTAATTCTCTTCAGATCCCCATTAGTTTCATTAGCTTCCCTGTTTGCACAAAGTGATTGCTAGTCCTTTTGAAATATACAGTAAAAAAGAAATAATTTAAAATCGGATGGAACAAGAAAAGACAACGAGTGAACTGATTTTGCAAATGAACGGAGGACGGAGGTGGCAGTGAGGGTTAAAGAAAGCTGAAGTTGGAATGGAGAGCAGAAGAGAGAGAAAGCAAAAAAAAAAACAGGGAGACAGGAAGCAGAAAGTTGGGGAAGTTTTTGGAATTGCCAAAAAGATAAAAAGCAATGAAGAGAGTGTGGGAGAGAAAGAGGAAAAAAAGGGTGGGGCCCAGGCAAGGGTGATATGAGGATAACACAGCAAGAGAAGACGAAGAAGGGAAAGGGGACAGTGTCAATAAATAGCAACAGAACACAGATTTTTTCGATATCAATATACACTATTGTCTTTGCTCCATCAAAATGGTCAATATCTGCTGCTGATGTTTTAACAATATGGGTTTGTGTGGTTCATTGATTGCTGAGAGAGGACGCCTCTTCCACTCTCACTCCCTCTCTCTGTCTCTCATTCACTCACTCGCGAGCCTCCCCTCCCGGTATAATGCGCGGCATGTTTTCCCTAACGGGCGGATGAGAACGCTAGGAGCTTCTTTTTCACGGTGCAGTGGAACATGAGGGAAAGTGATGAAACCATTGTTGCTCTTTCATCCCTTGTCATGATAGCTCCATTTCCCCAGCACTGAAGCCTCGGGAGGAACGCGTTCAAAACCAAGCCCTCTTCCTCTGCTTGGCTCGCGTCTCTTCTCACTTTGTGTGTGTGCGTGCGCCTGTTAAGTGTGCCTATGTGTGTCTACGGGTAAGCCTGCAACACACTCTGTGTAACAGCGTTTGTGCACAAGTGTGAAAAAGACAGACAGTGTCTACGTGTGTGTATATATGCGTGCAACTCCAATAGCGTATGCGTGTGTGTGTGTGTGTTCGTGCGCGTGCATGTACGCACCCCACTGGTGACTCTGTGTGGGCTTATTGGAGAACAAACTGTGCAGACACAGCCTGTCAGAATCGCTCTGCTTGTCTACTCCCTGCATTCACAACACAGTCAGCTAACTCTCTCTCTCCTCCCTCCTCCCTCCTCCTCCCCCTCCTCTCCCTCTTCAACTCGATATGCAAGCTTCATGTGATCCTTCCTGGAGTTTCACCTCTAGACAAAAAGAAAGAAACTGGGTGGAATGAATAGACGTTAAGGAGCTGCAATTAATGGTGAAAGAAATATTCAGACCTTTACTAAAAGTGGCTATAATCAATATTTTTTTAACAATGGATAAAATGTGTAATGTGAAAGATTCATAGTGATGAACCTAAAGAGAACCATCACGACTCTATGAAGCTTTATAGCTTCTTTCAGCTCATTGTTTTGGCTCTCTGGCTCGCAACTTTACTGTCCTGGTTCAGTCTCACTTGCAAAATTGTCTCACACACTCTGATAAACCCACTGTGCAATCTGCAAAGCATCAAACGGAAGACAGATAAAGTTAGGGACTAGCTGGTGAACATAGATGAGTATTTAGCAGCTAAAGAGCCAGATATATCCCTCTGTAGTCGGTGGAGACCAAAAACAGAGCAAAAAGGAGACTGAATATTGGTCTTACATTTGCATCTGAATGCTAATGTTGCTCTGTGTCTGCGAGATGCGTAAACTGGCAGCTGTTTGTTAACAAGTCTGCCATATCAACTTACTGTAAAAGGTGATATTAACTCTTTTTACACACTTGTTTGTCTTGTAGTTTTTGTAATGTTTCCTATTAGTTATGATAGCTTTTTACTTTACTTTCATTGCTTAGATCTGGAGATGTGGTGACATATTATTGCAGGTTTAAATAATAATGTAAACAAAGTAAAAGTAGTACACTTAAAAACATATTGTCATTGTTATATTATATATTATATTATTGGCTTATTATTACTGATGCCTTTATGTGTAAGCAATATTTTAATGATGTTGTTGGTCAAGGTGAAGTTAAATTTAACTACTTTATATGCTGTTGGGTATTTTACAAGGTGACTATTTACAAGGTGGTAACTATAGCTGTCAAATAAATGTAGTGGCGTAAAAAGTACAATGTTTTCCTGCAAGATGTAATTAAGTATAAACTAGCAAAAAATGGAAATACCTAATACTTAGTTCTGTTGCACTACTGGCTGTGAAAGATGGGAAAAAAAGGAGAGGGGAAATGAGGAAAGCGGTAGAGAAAGTGTTTGTGGGGACAGGAGAGAGATGATTAAGGAGAGCGCTGATGGAGGTCATGAGGAAGACGGCAGTGAGGAGAGTCGGACGGGGGGGTTGGGGGGGGGGGGGGGGGGGGGGGGGGGAGGAGATAGAATTTGCAAGGAGAGGGAAAGCCGAGGGACACACAGTGAGAAAGCGAGAGAAGACAAAGAAAGAGGAGGAAAAAGAGAGAGGGCGAGGAAAGGAGAAGGAAAGAGAAAGAGAGGAGTGAGAGGGAAGCAGCAGGAGCTGTGGGCTACCTGTTACTGATTCAGCCTCTGACAATGCCTTTATAATGGGAAAGGGAGAGCAACGGAAAGGCTTAATTCACAGACGTGTCAGGGAGAGTTAAGCCGATTTGTGATTTCGATTTTCTGTGTTTGTGAGACTGAGTGTCTGTGAGAGAGGGGTTTTTTTTTTTGTGTGTGTGCGTGTGTGTGTGTGTGTGTTCGTATGCGGGTGTCTACCTGGTTGTGTGTCTGTCCACAGACAGACTAGAGAGGAAAGAAAATGAGAAAGAGACTGACACAAATAGACAATATATATTTTTGATTTCTCCTCTCTCTCTCTGTGTGTGTGTGTGTGTAAAAAAGAGGAAGATGAAGAGAGAGAAAGATAATGGATGCTGCAGATGTATCTGTTACAAATGTATGAGATGATCTTTACAGATCTCCTCAGTGTATGCACATGTTATGGTGTGTGTGTGTATGTGTGTGTGCCTATGCGACTACATGTGTGTCTGTGAGAAACCCATCTTGCTTAAGGTGGTATTGATCCTGCTCCAGACAGGAGACAGATGATATCAGAGCCCTGGTTGTTAAATACGTTGATATACACTCAACGACTAGAGACCGTGTACAGTAAATAAGAAATCTTGTAAAAAATCTTACAACCAGCAGTGTTTTTTAATGACCGCTCATTACGAGTAAATAGCAACTGCTACGACTGATGGAGTGCTGATCTGTATCAGCTGATGTTCATTTCTCAGTCTTTGAATTTGCTGATCAGATATAACAATTGTAAAATAGGCAAAGCAAATGCGTAAATGTCACACAGATAGTGAGTGTTTTTACTGCCTGAGCCATTATGGCTGAAGGATCTCCAGCATGTGCAGTAAGCTGTTTACATACAGTACATTCAGGTAGGTAGTATATTTGGGCTGCTAGCTGGGGAAGTGTGATAACATGGTACGAGATAAATAAAACAGTATTTTTTTTGGTTTTGTATGCCCACAACAGAAGCCAATTTGCTTGAATGTGACTTTGATCACTGGTTTCTTGCAGTATTTCATCCAGTTTTGTGAATGCGAAAGCAAAATCACAGTGGGGCTGATGATGCCTACTACCATCAAGCATTGCAGCTTGAGATGTCGCTTTTTGGTTCGCAACTACGTGTCCAAAAGATATGCAAAAACAGCCTTTTTAATGTTTTATATCTGCTTTGTGAAGCAGTTGAGAGAGACCTAGCCAGAATTTTTACAGAAAGAAGGATAAATTTGCTTATTCTGGAGGTGCAAGTATTACATGTAACGAAGCACTGTTCACAGTAAATATCCAACTATCTTTGAAATGAAATAACAGTGCAGTATTTAGAGTAAAAATAGAAACCTTAGAGCGAGAGAAGTGTTATGTTTTTTACAGTATGTCTTCTGCAGAGACTCCCGATATAAATCTTGTAAAAATTGGCTGATTTTGATGACTTTAAACTGTGATCAGTATCTATAAAGTCTGATCACAGCACCCCTACAGCCAACCATTTTGATCATCTCTATTGCTGCTGCAGGTTATAATATCCAACATTATTGCCTATCTACACTGTTGCTTCAAACCGTTGCTGATATATCACTACCTTCAGGCGGTAGCAATGCCCTCGCTCTGAGTCAAAATAGCCCGAGGCCACAAAGAGAAGCTTACACACACTGATCCTCACCTCATAGGCGATGATTTTTCACCGCTTGCAGAAAGGTATTTGGTTATGGAAACCAGTGTACTGTACTATTTGGGCAAAATACACTAAATCACTAATAGTCTAAAGAGGAAGAAGTAAGAAATAAAAGACGTTTTCAAAGTGAATGTACTTTTCTGACAGGTGAAACATGAACAGTGGTGGGAAAAAAGGGCAATTTCATTCAACACAGAAGAAAAGAGGCACATTAAAAGCCTCAAAAATGCCAAACAATGACCACGGCTGTATCCCTGAGTCTTCCACTCAAACAAAGCATCACTTGTGTTGTCCACATGAAAGAGGAGCCGCGCTTGACTCAACACATTCCTCTGTGTATTTGACAGTTGGTTTCTCCATGTGAGGTTCTGTGGTTTGGATACTGATGCCGGTGTGTACGTTAGTGTGTTTTGTGTCTGTGTAAATGTGACACACACACACACACACACACACACACACACACACACACACACACACACACACACACACACGCTGCTAGATACTTGCACCAGCTCCACGCCATGGAATTCAGTAATTCTGCTGATGTGTTAGCACTGCATAGAGTTTTCTTCATCTCCAGTGACACACGCACACAGACTAAGCTTGTTCAGTCAGTCGTTATTGGTCTGTAAAGCCTGGTGTTATAACAGAACATCTGCTGATGATTGACTGGTAACTATATACAGTGCAGAATGCCAGGGACCCTAAATACTACAGGCTTGCCCACCTGATGGGTATATGAAACTGTATCCAAATAAACCACAAAATAACACACAATATTGGCTCCTACCTGATCTGAATGTGTGTGTACTGTACGGATTCTTACTTACCTTCTTCTGTATTTATTTTTTATTTAAGCTTTACAAAAGCTACCCATAACTTTGCCTTTGCCTACTTCAACTATAGCCACAGTTTCAAGATGCCCTCAGGCACCTTTCTGTTCTTGTAAGCCCAGAAAAGGGAGCCAGCATCCTGGGTCTTTCGCTCTAATCCGCAGCATGAATCCCTCCTTGGGGCAAATAGACTACCAGGGCTGCCCTACTACTACCAACACAGTCTGTCTATAAGACTGCCATAGACTAAGTCAGGAAGGTGAACTGCTCGTTTTACCCAACAGTTAGACTGAAGGAGCAGTGCTGCACGCTGCCGAATAGCAATGAATGAAGCCCAGTGCCTCATGAGGTGACACTGATGCAGAAAGCAGCTTATTTTGCCCTCTGCCATCATGTTGAAATTTGAAATCTCATTTTTAAGGGTTCTGAAAAGCCTAATTGCAAACATGAGAACCTACAGGGAAATCATGACTGTGAAAATGAAGCAGCTGAGGGGCACAACAATGTATGTTAACAAATTAATATGTGGAGCCTGGTACTGATGAAGGATTTCTCACCTCTGGCAAAGATGTTTATCTACTGTGTATCTATTTGTCCTCCACAATGAAATGAAAATGAGAGGGATGATGGATCAGCCCCCTTCTACTTATTGATTTATTTGTCTGTCCATCATGTGCAATATCTCAGATGACGCAGGTTGAATTACAATAAAACGCTTTGCCACTGCAGTTCAGAATTTTCAAAATTACACCAGGTGGAATGGGTGGTGCTGCAGGCTACAATTACAGGTCAAAATATGGTGACATATTTGTTACTGATTGGCCATGATTGAGATTGTTCATAACTATTGTTGTACATGAGTATGTGTGAGAAAGAGAGAGATCCAAACAATTAATTTAATCAGAATGCTCATGGTAACGGGGTTATTATCAAAAAATAACCACTAAAATGTCCTCATTGATGAGGACACTGTATTTGGATGGATTTGTAGTATGTATGTGTGTGCATATATGTGTGTACGAGAGAGGATGAGGGTGTTAGATGAAGCATGTAACAGTATTTGTCATGTCTTCATGGGAGGTCCATTCCTCTCCACGCTCGGACTGCGCTCGTTTATCAGCTGTTGTCTGACTGCCTTTTATAGACAAATGGATCATTTCACACACAAGAATCTCTCCAGAATATTTGCTCTATTTACAAAAGCAAAAAAAAAAAGATTAGAAATCCAATTTAAAAAACAGCGAGCTAATAAAGCCTGTTCACCAAAGCATATCAGCTTTTGTCTCAAAATGTATTTTTGCCGCTATCGCAAATTTTCGAGGCAAAAAGCTCATAGTGAAAAATGCAACTGCTCAATCTCTCTGTCAGTCACCCTGTGGCACTGCAACAATATCTCTCTTATATGAATGAAACTTTAACCCTGAACAGATGATTTTTTGCTGGCACAGGCACAGTGGCTGCAGTTGTACTCTGAAACAGCGGCAGAGAAGAGAGAGACAGAAGGAGAAAGAGAAGCGGGAGGGATGGAGTGAGGCAAAAAAGAGGGAGAAATGAGAAGGAGCTGTATAGAAAGAAGTAGAGAGAGAGAGAGAGAGGATGCACGAGAGAGAGAGGGATGAAAGGATAGAGGGAGGAGAAAAAGAGCAGTGAGAGCGATTCAAGGACGACTGTAGCCCCGTCTCAAATTCTGCCTCACCAGTCAAATCCACGAGACCAACATAATGTTCCCCTTCTGAATCCGCGGAGCGTTTTTAATGTCAAGCGGGGAGATGGGTATCACACAGTGCACCGATTCACCCCCATCCGATGAGGACAGATAGTTATGGTTCAATTCTAAGAGGCCCAGCGAGCATCTATTCAAAGCTGGAGCCAGGGAGAACTGGCTGGGGTGCAACCGAGAGGAATTCAATAATTCACCTACAGTACGTAAGGGCCAGTGCACTCCAGCAAATACACACTTGAAGCACACAGTTCAGAGTGAGGCAAAGGAGAAAAAAAGGGGGTGGATAAGTCATGGGGAAAGACAGCAATGCTGCGCTTGGCTGGCAATGCAGCTACTCCACACTCTTTGGCAGTGTGAAGTGAATTTGAGTCTGTGTGTGTGTGTGATTGATGATCTGTACGTGTGAAATTTAGCATCAAGAAAATGTTTCCGCACTTAAACAATATGTGTGTTTAGGCTCGTGTGCGCTGCATGTGTGTATTTGTCTTTCGGGACATTTATTTGCCTTTTGGGGCGTTTAGTTTCCTCCTTTCCTCCGCGAAAAACTTGAAAGGATGTGGAGTTCCACCAATCTGGAAGAATCTCGCTTAGTCTGGCAAGACAGTCTTAAAACATAGGAAGGCCCTCTGTAATGCTAGAGCCACCTATTACTCATCATTAATAGAGGAAAATAAAAACAGCCCTAGCTTCCTTTTCAGCACTTTAGCCAGGCTGAAAAACAGTCATAACTCTATTGATCCATGTATTCCTATAGCGCTCAGTAGTAATGACTTCATGAACTTCTTTAACGATAAAATTCTAAGTATTAGAGACAAAATTCATCACCTCCTGCCCTCAACCAGCACCTCAAACACAGGAACCTTAGAAACAGCTGTAAAACCTGATATATATTTAGGCTGTTTTTTTCTCCAATCAACCTTTCCAAACTAACTTCGACAATTTCTTCATCTAAACCATCAACCTGTCTCCCCATCCCAACTAGGCTGCTTAAGGAAGTGTTACCCTTAGTTAGCACTTCTTTACTAGATATGATCAATCTGTCTTTATTGTGCCACAGTCCTTTAAAGTAGCTGTAATTAAACCTCTTCTTAAAAAGCCTACTCTGGATCCAGGTGTTTTAGCCAACTATAGATCTATATCTAACCTTCCCTTTCTCACTAAGATCCTTGAGAAAGCAGTCGCCAATCAGTTGTGTGACTTTCTGCATAACAATAGTTTATTTGAGGATTTTCAGTCAGGATTTAGAGCGCATCATAGCACAGAGACAGCACTGGTGAAAGTTACAAATGATCTCCTAATTGCATCGGACAAAGGACTTCTCTCTGTACTTGTCTTGTTAGATCTTCGGGCTGCATTTGACACCATTGACCATCACATCCTATTACAGAGAATGGAACATTTAATTGGCAGTAAAGGAACTGCATTAAGCTGGTTTAAGTCCTATTTATCAAATTAATATCAGTTTGTACACGTTAACGATGAATCCTCCATACACACAAAAGTTAGACACGGAGTTCCACAAGGTTCTGTGCTTGGACCAGTACTATTCACCTTATATATGCTTCCTTTAGGCAATATTACTAGGAAACACTCCATAAACTTTCATTGTTATGCTGATGATATGCAATTATATTTATCAATGAAGGCAGATCAGTTAGCTAAACTTCAAGCATGCCTTAAGGACATAAAGACCTGGAAGACCCGCAATGTTCTGCTATTAAACAAAAGGAATCTGGGAGTTATCTTTGTTCAGGATGTGTCCTTTAACTCCCACATCAAACAAATTTCAAGGACTGCCTTTTTTCACCTAAATGTAACATTGCAATAATTAGGCACATCCTGTCTCAAAAAGATGCAGAAGTTCACACTTTTGTTACTTCTAGCCTGGATTATTGCAATTCCTTATTATCAAGCTGCCCCAACAAGTTTCTAAAGACTCTCCAGCTGACCCAGAATGCTGCTGCACGTGTACTGACAAGAACTAGGAAAAGAGATCATATTTCTCCCATATTAGCTTCTCTGCACCGGCTCCCTGTAAAATCCAGAATAGAATTTAAAATCCTTCTCCTCACCTACAAAGCCCTTAATAGTCAGGCACCATCACATCTTAAAGAGCTCAAAGTACCCTATTACCCCACTATAACACTGTGCTCCCAGAATGCCGGCTTACTTGTGGTTCCCAGAGTCTCCAAAAGTAGAATGGGAGGCAGAGACTTCAGCTATCAGGCTCCTCTCCTGTGGAACCATCTTCCAGTTTGGGTCCGGGAGGTCTCTACATTTAAGAGTAGGCTTAAAACTTTCCTTTTTGATAAAGCTTATGGTTAGGGCCGGCTCAGACTTGCCCTGGATCATCACCTAGTTATGCTGCTATAGGCCTAGACTCCTCTCCCTCTCAATCTGTATGCACTCATGTCCCATTAATGCGTGTTACTAACTCGGCATCTTCTCTCTTCCGTAGTCTTGTGCTTTCTCGTCTCTCTCCTCCTGTTGCTTTCTGCAGGTATTTCTGCCTCTGGAGCTGTAGAATCTGGATCTGTGATTATAAGCCACCCACTGCCCCTGTGATCCTGCTCAACACCCACTGCTATAATAATAATAATTATTATTATTAGTCTTATTATTAATATTACAATTATTATAACTATACATCTCTATGTGGAACTTGCTTGTTGCTATGCTCTCTTTCATCCTGCCCCCCTCTCTCCCCTTCTCTCTGGTCGAGGCAGATGGCCGCCCACCCAGAGCCCGGTTCTGCTTGAGGTTTCTTCCCATTAAAAGGGAGTTTTTCCTCGCCACTATCGCCAAGTGCTTGCTCATGGGGGAATGTTGGATCTCTGTAAATAATATTGTAATGAGTACGGTCTAGACCTGCTCTATATGAAAAGTGCCCTGAGATAACTTCTGTTATAATTTGGCGCTATATAAATGAAATTGACTTGACTTGACTCTTCCACAAGGTCTGCTGACTTGAGTTGCACTGACCAAAGAACAAAGCGCAAAAGGCAAGCAGTCATGCTGTTCTGACATCCCACAATCCCACACCTAACTGCCAAACAGAGTATGCATTAGAAGATCTGAGAGACAGCATGAGAGAAGAAGTGAGAGGGAAGACAAATAATAAACAGGGAAAAAGGAAAGAAGAACAACGCCTGGAAGAACAAGCTGCAACCTCATTTAGCTGTCCACTTTAAAAAACACTGTCACTTTCTATCAAGTTCCGCGCCAAGTGCATCTCTCCCATTAATTGGGGATAAACAAATTTTGAAAACTGTTCTTTCCTCACTCTCTTTCCTACTGCTAACAAAGTGCTGGCTCCTCTGTGGGAGTCCACTTTCGTATGGATGGGCTTGTCAAATTTAATCTAGTCAAATAACAACAAACACCTTTGCCAAAGCGGTACATGGCGCACTGTGCAATAAGCAAACTCTCAAAGTTCTGAACTCTGCCATAGTGTCATATACTGCCATTAAATACATCATCTACTATCTATTAGTTCCTGCAAATTCTTGTTTACCCCTATTTTAATTGATCTAAGTTCACAGAGTCACTAACAGAATAAAATACAGAAAAACATCAAAAAAGTAAACAAATCCATGCAGCAACACTGCATCAGCAGCAGCTAATTAACAAGATTTTTAACAATATATTGCTCTTCTGACCCTCTCTATCTTTTTTTTTTTTACAAACAAGCTAGTGTCCTAATCAGAGCTACTGTACTTAATACTTTTAAGGTAAGAAAATAATTAGTTGGAGTTCCTTATCCAATTGCAAGGTGGTGATGAGCTTAAGTAAAAAGTACAAACTCCAGATAAGTATAAAAAGCAACCAATGACAGTCTGGCATGTACCTCAACAAATAATGTTATTAATTACTGTATGTATGGTCCATAAACAATGGAACTTGGTCTCTACAGTCCAGTTTACTAGAGATGATATGTCTAGTAAATGCCAATACCAAATCAGATCTGATACTTAGAAATACCTAAATGTTTAAAAAATACGTATCTGACACATTGTGTGACCTACTAAATTTGGCACACCTTATTTTTCATAAGCTACTTGGTCTAAATGCTGGATGTCCTGGTTAAAAACTAAGTTGAAAAGATTCAATTATTGATATCATATCTGGTAAAATGTGATGTTTGTCATTTTAACACAGTGAAAGTGACGGTCAGTGCCGGCTAAAAGGATTGGCATTTGCTCAGGTTCATCAAAGTCGATACCGATCCATTCAATTATGCCTGGATCGGGCCAGAAACTGTTCCTTCAGATTGGCTTGGGACATTACATTTGGGACAGTTTAGCCCTGTACGATACAGTATTGGACTTCTTAATATGTATTCCAGATGCACAATTTAAATAGACTTAGAAGATGCTAGAATATCATCAGTTTTGCTCATGTAGCTAGATGCATAATCTGGATCTCAATTTGGATCTAAAACATTTTCTTTTTTTCTGTGACAAAGGGAATCGTTCACTAAACATTCTGCCACCAGCTGTTGGTCTCAGTTGAACTTTCTGTTGTTAGTAGCTAGTAGCAATCCCGACTGTTGTTAATTGTTAATTTGTGATGTGTGAATGAAGTTTTTCTGAGATCAGTTTACCGTTAATCAAGCTAGCCATTATACCAACTGTCTGCAGCTACTGTGTAACTGTTAAATCACTGTTGGGGTAACTGTTATGTGTTTTCTTCTTTTACTTCCAGTATTACAGACTCTATGTTACCTCATAAATATCATAAATGAACATTCTGTTGCTCATAGCAACCACAAATAGCAATTCTATAGGAGTTTAACTGACATTGTTACCGTGTTGCTAATATAAAAGCTTAACTGTTAATTTACTGTTGGGTAAATTACTATTTTACTGTTTTACTATTTTTATTTTTACGCTTGTGGACTCTTTTTATAGTTTTCTAGATTGTGATGTCCTTCTCCTCCTACAGGGATCTTTCACTGGTGATACTTTGTTTCCTGGCATGAGGGATAATTAATCTAATCTGACAGCTAGTCTATATTTTTGTGAATCCAGTTTTCTTGCTATATAACAAATTCATTTTTACAATACCTAGATACACAGACCTTGTCGATTCTATCCTACACAGTCTGACTGGCTAGCTGTGACCTCTTCCCCTTCCATGCTCGGCCGCCTCCATATTGCCCGGACACCAGGAGCACCATTGCACAACGCTCCATTGGTTTAACATGCGACATGTGGCAAGAGCTGCCAAATTGCAGCACAATCAATTGGTTTTTAATACTTTGAGTAGACCCTCGAGCTCTTGAAGCTAGCCCGCTTGGCTAATTTGATGTGATTCACTGAGCTGGTGGCAGGCTGTGTGTGTAAGGGGCGGTCTGCTGTGTATGTAGCTGGTAGCAGATATGAGTGTGGGTCATAAAGGGAGACAGATTGGTAGCTATGATCCGCTGATGGTTGTGACAGCTGGGGTTAGCGCCTAGCAGCCGTTTGGTGACAGAGAGAGCCACCAGAACACAATAGGGACTGGGCCATGGGGACAGATATGGCCACATGGCTACTGCTGGCATGAAGACCTGATGAGATGTACAGAACAGTACAATGTGGCTACTGGCTACTGCCAATGGCTCCAAGAGGCCTTGTGACATAAGGGTGGAAGATGGATGGCCGTCAAGCAGCCGTACGGGCTGGTTGGGGATAACCAGTATGGACCACACATATGGCAATACATAACACATACAGTGCACACAAACATGAATTACACAAACATGAGCAGTTATACAAACATAAAGGATGAGGCTGTATATGTTCTCTGTGTGCTGACTGACAAACCATAACAACATGTGACTCGAGAGCCAGAAAAGATGCCAGAAGCTGAGGAAGTGGTATGCACATTTAAATAAACACATGTATCAGTATAGTCTAGATGCACACAGATAGTACTATACTTATTTGTGCAAATACACACGCATGCAGAGATACACACACACCTGCACACAAGCAGACATCTTGTTACACTATTAGAAGTCTCTGTTACTCTTGTCGTTCACCTTAATGCCGTCTACCACCCATGACATCTTCACTCTCAGAACAGGCAAACTCAGCAGCAGCAGTAAAAACAGTTAGCTTGTTAGCGAGCTAGCTCCAATCCTCTGTGAAACAAGTGTCACCAGGAAAGTGCACCCCTAACTGCAAAAGTAGTAAGCTACAGCAGGGAAGAGGAGGCTGAGTGAGTTAAGATGCTGGTAGAAAAGGCAGGAGGTCGTGTGGTTGAAAGGCAAACTGAGTGAATTGGAGGGTAGCTGCAGCTGGGTGTGGTGTGTGTGTGTGTGTGTGTGTGTTTGTCTGTCGGGCTGGTGACCTGCTGTGACCAGATTACATGTTCACTGTCCCACAGCGGGAGTGGAAGTGAGATGGGTAGGACTGAGTGGTAAATGGCCACAGCAGGGAGCCACGCGGCTGGTTGAGCACTCCTCCAGTGAGTGAGTGCTGGACCATCAGCTGTATAGTCCAGTGTTTCCCAATTTGTCCAGTAACAGGGACTCAGGCTAACAATGCTATTGATATTTTCATGGGTTGCTTGAGGAAAACATAATTTTTCATTGAAAGTAGCATCAGCAATAGCTTATAAAAGATATTAGTTATTTTACGTCACGGTGCCTAGCTTGCCCTCTTGATGAACCCCGGCTCAAGTTATTTTCTGTTTATCAATTGACATTATAGATTCAAATAACTGCTAAGATAAACTGAGTTGATTAATGTAGGAAAATCCATTACAATTTTACATTTTCCAGTAAAGATGCATTTATATTAAACTATAATAATTTAGCAATCTTGCACAATCCCTATCCTGTTTCTTAAGGTTTATATTTGTGGTCCAGTTTTAAAGGGACACTGTGGACAATCCTTGGTACTCTAAAGACCACCAAGCAACATATCAAGCACCAGCGTAAGGGCCACAGCCTAAGTTTGAAAAACAGTGTGTGTTATTTCCTGAACATCTTTGGGGTCAAAAATTGCAATAGTAAGCAACTACCTTTCACCTGCATTCATTTTCTCATTAGCACAGAATAGCGAACTTTGATACTAAAGCATGGTTTAAATTATCCGGCTGTGTGATTCATTAGTGGTAACATCAGCAAAAAATAACTCAAGTAAGCCTCAGGGTGGCAATTTCTTTTCCACAGAGAAAATATCATACAGAATCTATTATAACCACAGTACAATATTTACATAGTTATTATGTGCTGTACCATAATGCACTTTCTATTGTACTGAACTGCACTATAATGTAGCAGAATTTACTGTAAATAAGAAGTCTATTTGCTAATTATTGTCTGTGATACAGTGATGCTTTTTCAAGATTTTAAGGAATCAAATACTTGCGCCCATGACTGGTTTCCAGTTTTAATCAGTGAATGAACTGAGAGCAGAGGAGAACAAAGCACAGTGATTGTGCTTCAGGGGCCACAAAAAAGCCTCAAGCAAACATTAAAGCCTCTGGCAGAATGATTTAAAACCTCTAAGCAACAAAACGAGAACAATTACGGAGCTAGGACCAATTAAAAAGCTCAACCTTAAAATAATTGACTAAACTACTAATGTTCTTTGTTGCTATAACATTACAAAGGCAATTCTAGGATATAGTCCAAACAATACTGTTGGTACATTACAGCGAACAAGGACGTTGTAAAATATTTTCAGCAAACCGAATATAAAATCTGAGCTAAGGCTCTAAAAAGTTTCTTGAAACAAGTGTTGGATTTGAAATGAAAAAGTAAAATATCCATCAAATCATAAATTCACTAAGGAAAATGTAATATTACCTGTGAAGAAAATATGAAACCATTCATTAGTGTGGATATTATTTGCAGGCTGGATGACCTAAAAAAACAAAAACTTTGGACTGTTCTGAACTCTCTCAAGCAGAATGACTAAATACCACTGGATGCAATATGATTACCTCACTCGTACTCTGGCAGACTGTGTTGTTGGTGAACTAAATCTAATTAATATTCATTTTTTCCCTGTCTGCTGTGTAGGCCTGGTAACCCTTGAGCAACAGTCTACAGCCTGTCTGTATTGTGCTGTGGTCTGGGGTAAATGATGCCGAATGATCCTGGCACAACCGACACCTATAAACTCCCAACCGAAAAATAGAACTAAATGTGTTTGTATGCTTAGGAAAGATGGAAACATGTGGTTATCAGAATGGGATAATATGCCTTTATAGAGCTTTGTATAGTAACTGCAGGACAAAAGTGGTGTAATCATTTAGCTATCAGAAGGTTTCATGTGGTAATGTAATGCCAATGCGTGTGTGTATATGTGTGTGTGAGTGCATGTGTGCTATTTAGTTAGTTTAACATTTGACCTGCAACAGAGGAAGAATGTGGTCTTAAGTGATTTTCCAGAGAGAACCTATTTTCCTGATCACTCATATAGCTCTAAATATAAAGAATTCTCCATGCTGTAAACTATTTTCAGCAGGATCGTAAAATAAGCTTCTCTTATCGAGTTCCTCCTAAAACCTTTCAACAACACTGGCTTAACACTGTGCAGAGAGGAAAAACTTGGGGGAAAACCGTAGATTCTCAACTTAGGGTGGGTCCCAATGGGAAGTCAAGGGCAGCTACTGCAGGTGAATGGTAGAGTACTTACTGTAGGTTGCATAACATATTGTTGATGAGGCATCCATGACGTACTCTGGACCTGAAGGGAAAGACATAAAATGTAAAATGATGGTGACAAAATGAATTTTCCTCAGTCTTTGATCCAAGTAGTATCCTGCATAAAGCTATAAACGCTGTTCAAATATTCACAATATGCTCAAATACTCTTGAGTCTGGAGGTTTTAGAATGATTGCGTTGGTTTTAATGCACCCATGGCTGAACTTCACACAGATTAAGTTGTGCCAAAGAATTACAAAAAGAATTTTGACGTCTGGAGGCAGCAAATCTCCCTCATACCTCCTCATTATTGTCAACAGTATGACTTGTGCATGGAGCCCATAAATAAGACCTCTTCTCTATTATCATAATAACATTAATTTCATATCCAGTCACGTTGTAAGATGGGTGAGAGGTTGTGAAAATTCCAGGAACAGACAGCTACGACCCACAAAATCCCAGTAGGATTATTTAATGTAAAAGAAACTTGGGAATGGGAAACAGAACTTTTTTTTTCACAGGTATGCCAAGTTGTTACCGGGGGGGAAAAAAAAATACAAACATGCATATTTACAAATACCGGTGAGAGAGATAAAAAGACGGTGAAACAGTGACAGAGACAATGATCAAGAGACTGAAGGAATGGAGGAACAAACAGGGCTTTTAGATGTGCTGGAGAGAGGAATTAGACAGCTTGTAGCAGACAAACACACAGGCTGGCCACTGATCCTGGTAAAATGATTAGATTAAACAAAAACAAACACGGAATAATCTGCTATAAGAGCAATCAATTCTCTGAGCCAACCCAAACGTGTGATTTGGATCCGCACCTAAACAAGCTTGATATTCTATAACATTAAGCCAAGTCTGTTTGTTTATACTTGGCAATATTTGTCCTCCCCCAGCTGAACAGGAGACCAGACAGACAGAGGAAGAGCTCATCTTTAAACGCTTATCTTCAGCATTTTTCTAGCCACGATACTGCATGACCGTCATGTGATTTCAATAACAGAGAGCGGGGCTGTAGTTTTTTCGAGAGACTTGAGGCTCCTTTACACTCTGTGACTTTGGGCTGTTCTTGATGAAAAGTTGTCGTGAGAGATGTGAGAGAGATGTGCTGAAATATTTGGTAGGCCACCAAATCGTAATGTGAGTCCCACAAGTCAGCCAATTTAGAGTTTTGGAGAAGAGAGGGGATCTGCTTTAAAATTTTTGATAGTGGCAAACATTTAGGACCAAAATCCCATAATATAAATGCTGCTACAAGCTATTGTTTCTTTTCCAAAAATGTACATTGTTGTGCTACAATTTTACCAGACATTCATTGCATCATTTGACCAAGTGTGTCGTGCAATGACCTTGTAAAACTGTTCTTATCACACAATCTACAGGAGCCTTTAGGTTACAATAATATGGATTTAAGACTTTATTGGGACTGGTAGTTATTCAGGTAGTTATTCTACAGTTACAGTTGGTTCAGGTTCAGCGTGAGTGAATGATGTGAATGTGCATTGCCTAAGAAGCTCCCTACCTCTGGCTGAACTTCACGGCTTGTGCTACCATTTAAAACAGCCTGTCAGCCAACAAGCCAAAAAAGACGGTCAGTCAGTCATTAAGTGAGTTGGCCAGCCGCACGGTCAGCCAGTTGGCCACCCATCCAACCAGTCACACGTAAAGCCGAACAGGCAGCCAGTTAGCTAGTTAGCGAGCCGGCCAGTCACACATCCGACCAGCCAGCCACATATTTAGTCAGCCAGTGATTCAGTCTGCAGAGCCAGCAGCCAGTGATGTAAACCAGGCTATGGCTGGCTGGCGGCGCAGGCTGAGATCTTGGTAGTGATCTGGCCTGGACTGGTTCCTGTCATGTGGATCATCAAAGCTGTTTTTCCAGGAAACAAAGCCAATCATCATTCGAGCTCAGGCTTAAAGGACCAGTGTGTAAGATTTAGGGGGATCTATTGGCAGAAATGGAATATAATATTCATAAGTATGTTTTCATTAGTGTATAATCACCTGAAACTAAGAATAGTTGTGTTTTTGTTAGCTTAGAATGAGCCCTTTATATCTACAGAGGGAGTGGGTCCTCTTCCACAGAGCCCATCATGTTGCACCGCCATGTTTCTACAGTAGCCCAGAACGGACAAACCCGAACACTGGCTCTAGAGGGGGACTTCCACGTTTTTTGTGAGTTTCGCGGCCGCCATAGGTTCTCCTACACGTTCGGAAGGGAGGGGTGAGGGCGAGGGGTATTCAGTTGGTTGCAGTCTGCAACCTCACCGCTAGATGCCACTGAATGTTACATACTGGTCCTTTAAGAGAACACCAGCTGTTTGCATGGGTCATTTGCAGATTTGATAAATCAGTGCCATCAAAATAGCAGCTCAAGAAATATCCACTCAACATAAACATAAAAGGAGGAATGGCATATACAGTCATTTCTATGCACCTTGAGATTTTTTCATTACAAAGGCAATAGTTTCCATCATAAAAGGAAGTGATTTCCTTTTGTCTGGCGTATATGGCTGCCTGGCTTGTCTTCTATTTTTCTTTTTCCTCTGTCTCTTTGTACTTGAACAGAAGATGAAGGACTCACCTTCCTGCCGTGACTGGCTGAAGGGCAATATTACAGGAAGCGGCGGCAGAGCTGCCCGATATTGAAACTGTGAGGATTAATATTCCTCAAAAGCCTGGCCATTGTTTTTGATAAATCAATTTGGGAAGCCTTCCGAGAGCGGATTAGAGACGCGCCCTGGCCCACTTTCCCCCCCTCCTACTCTCTCCTCTACTCCTCCACCGCAGGTACTGGACCAGAGTTTAATCAAGCGTGCCTCAAAGACGGGCACAGCAACCTTCAGCAACGCCGCTCCTCTGCCCCCCCCCCCCCCGCCACCCGAGCCAACGCCATCACCACCACCCCGACTATCCTTCCTCCTCTCCCTGGTTGTCTTTCTCTCCATCTGTCCCTCCTATTGTCCCATCTATCCTTCATCTCTTTACTCTCGCTCACTATCCTCGTCTGTCATTCTCCGCATACCAAACAGAGCTGATGTTAAACGATAGTGTCTGAGCGGGAGGGCACAGTGGCAGAGCCTCTTGATGTTTGGATTCGGCAAAAGGGTGCTGCGTAAAATGTGCGGTGACGGAAAACGGTTAACACTCCTGACATCTCACACAGGCAATTTTCACGTTCCTGTTCTGTTCTGTTTCATTACTTCACGGATCACAGCCGTGAGGAATGTGGAAATTCACTTTGGAACAGGAAGCGATGGTATCAAAGTTAGTAAAAATAAAATAAAACAAAAAAACTCCTTCATTGCGTTAGCAGCTGAGAGGGCACAGAAGAGGTCAGGAAACTGGGAGGGAGGACTGTTTTTTTTTCCTAGACACTTTCATTCTTGATGGTGATTTTCTCTTTTTTTCTACTGTCAGCCTTTTTTTTTTAAATCCCCTTTTTTTTTTTTTGTTGCTTGTTTTCTGATGCCTGTTGTGTTTGCCGCCTACGAAACAGATGTCATCGAGCACAGCTGGAGCGGCGAAGAAACGATTAGAGAAGAAGAGAGAACCTCATGCTGTTTTTGCAGCCCGCCCCCTCTCTTCTATCCCCCCCACACAAAGCAAAGTCTCCTATTACACACGCACACACACATACACAGACACCAATCTCCCATAATGCAGTGCATTATGACCCACCTGATATGTGGAAACGGGGGAAGCAGCGATGAAGGGCGTGATGGAGGTCTGTGCGATCATGCGGTTGGTGGCGATGCTGTAAGGCGAGGAGTAGAACCTGAGGAGGAACAGAGAGGAGGAGGGAAAGAAAGAGGAGAGGGAGGTAAAGAGGAGTGGACAGTATAAAGAGAACAGAGAGAGGAGATAACACAGTAAGACGATGTTCTTACAGCAGAAACAATTTCTCAACTTCATATTAGACAGCAGAACATAATGTAAATATTAAATTCTATTACTTAACTACAAAAGTGGGGTGTTAACTGACATATCTTTGCCTATACAAAAGTCTTTCTGTCCATATAAGAAAGAAAAACACACAAACTAAGACACACACACACAGACACACACTGTGGATTTATCCTATAGCTTGTTCAGAGCAAACACTTGGCCATATATATTGTATTTCGCACGCCACATAAAAGTTTCATGAAGTGTCTTATAGCGTTCTCAGTTGAAAAGTCGGGTTTTTTTTTCACATTTAACTGAGCTGTGTCATCATATGATATAGGTCGCCTGAATTTTTCTTAGTTTTGTAGTAAGGCTACACTGTACCGTGCTGGCAGGCTGGATTAAGTAGCACGCTTGTACACTGAGCTTTGAGAAAACTCAGTGCATTTCAAGAAGCTGAGGTTTGACTTGAGCTGCTGAGAAGCGAGATGGTCTGATACGCTACTTTATCTCATTGCTAAAGGTTTATAGCAACCGAAAGACACTCTGATCCCCTAAGAGGCTGAGTGGGATGTCCAATAGTCGCTTTCACCTGAGCTGAAGATCATATTGCTGGCCAAGGATATTAAACAAGTTATGTACAAGGCTCGAAGATGGATCAGCTCTTCATTGCGTTATATTGTTCTGTTTGGGGTCCTGCACCCCAGGCCATCTTTAACAGCTCGAAAAACATACTTAACAGTGTTTCTTCAACTTGATTTCTTTCAGATTGTGGCAAAGGGAAGAGTGAGCACCAGCACTTTTTTACATATTTGGTTTTAAAAAGGTCACAAGAAAAGACATTTTTTAAGGAAAAAAGGTTTGGTTTTGCAATTATTGCCACAATTAAGAAGGAAGGCCAACATCAACAAAACACAAGGGTAAAAAACATCTCCCGAATGACCTTCACATGTGTGACTTAAAAAGCTGGAATAACATACAGCATTATGTCGTCTTAGGTTGGATTTCATCTAAAAATAGCAATAAAACTTTACTTTTCGGGACTTCTGTGAAAGTATACAGTTAAATGTATTCAGATATTAAAACTAGAAAATGTAAATTTAGTCCCACCATAGCATATAATGTATATGCATTATATATATATGTAATTTGCATTATAATTATATTTTCAATTCACTAATCCCATTAGCACTTGAATTTTTGATGTCCCAGTAAGCACAGTCTGGCAAATGTGAAGCAGCATTTCTGATTTCATTTTCACTTTTAGTTCAACTGCATTTTCATTTTCAAGTTTGCATTAACATTTGTATTAAATTGACTCGATAAGTCTGCATTCTTTGCTAGCTAATTCACCCTCATCTGTCATTTTCTGCATTGCATTAAGTTGACCCCTTCTACATTCTTCCCCGACGAATTCACCCCTATTTCCTTATTGCTGGGAATATGATGATTAGACTTAATTTCAGGTAGAGTGTAGCAAGAGTGAATCATCCCTTTCCCAGTGGGTTTGTTGCTTAATACAAATATCTGTGGGATTTTAATTTGCCGGATTTGCAGTGAGTGATACTATTCATCCAGCTTTTGGTTGAGATTGACTCAGAGTCACTGGGGGATAAGTGGTTTAGGAAGCGGGGAGCGAGGTGCTTCCTGTGAATGACTGAGGCCAGAGGCAGATAGAGGGGAGCCTCAGTGCTCTCCATCCTGTCTCAGTACTGCGGGGAAAAATAAAACACGTTGCCGGGTCATTTATTTCCACAGTACCATTAAGTCATGACATGAAGACACAGAAACACACAGGAACACACACATACATGAACACAGATACACACACACCGGCTTGCTCAGCCACCCTTTGCCATTCTTCACCCGACCCCACCAATGAAAACCGATATTTGAAGTCTATATAGATTTCCTTAATCAAACAGTAACAAAGTGCAGACACTACATTAATCTTTATGTATGACAGTGGTATTGACTGGGGTCCTATGAGCCAAGAGGTGAGTGTATTAGATGGTGGCAAGGATGGATTGAATGTCAGGCTCTTACCCATTCTGCATTGCAGCGGGATCATATGTTAACGCCATGCCAGTCTGAAAGAGAAAAAACAATAAACATACAGGATTAATCGCAAATTTAAAAGAGTTGGATCAGAAAAAATGAAACAAAGAAAAACCCTGAAATGTTAAACTGCTACAATAGAAAATGTGACAATTGAAAAGACATTACAGATAATAAAATTGGTCACTATAGAACAATTTTCCCTTCATTTATCTATGTTTTGTTCTTATTTGCACAGGATTAAAGGAATAGTTCCACACTTTGGTAAATAAACTTTTTCCCTTTCTTGCAAAGAGTTAGATGAGACACCATCAAATGTATGTATGTTTTTACACTTTGTTTTTTGAACATATTAAACAAACTAGACAGAATTAGTGAGCTTTAGAGGTGCTGTTAGGTGATTTTTTTAAAGTCTTTGGACTAAGCCAGGCTAGCTGTTTCGCCCTGTTTCCGGCCTTTAAAGCTATTCTAAGCTAGATGCCTTCTGGCTGTTGCTTCATATTTAGTGTACAGCATGAGGGTGGTATCAATTTTCTCATCTAGGTCTTGGCAATAAAGTGAAAAAGCACATTTTCGAACTGTTATTTTAAGGCTTAATGACAGCTGTGTAGGACCAAAAACTGAGGAAGGAAGTAGAAATCCTGCACACTGTCACGCGTGTTCACTTTATTTAGTCGAAACGTTCCAGTCTAACTACTATTGTCGTGGTGTTTACTGTTGCCATGACGACGAAGGTTGCCTAACTTTAAGGTAGTAGTAACTTTAACCCACACTGTTTCAAGTCATCATTTTAACCCAAACCATGATCTCTCCCTAACCAAGTGGTTTTTGTGCCTAAACCTAAACAGACCTTAACCACAGCGTTGTCAAACCATAAAACATAATTATTGTTTTATAGTGATTTGTAATGGTTTTGGAAAGCACCAGTAAAGGCGGCATATTAGAAAACGCTCCTATTGGTTGTTCTGCAGTGCACGGTACAATCAAACTATGTGCTTCTTTAATTATGAGATGTATTGTTCCTGCACCAATGTCAGCAAGATAATTCACTGTACCTTTATTGTACTTGGGGAATAACATGACTTAGATTGTGATTCTTTTTGTTCAAAATAAATTAAATCAAATAAAAATCAACTCATTTCAAATTGGAAAAAATGACAAGTGACAAAGCCAATGTGGAAAGAAGCGTAGTAAATAGCACAAAGTGAATTAGTATCGAGGACGTCTCTTTTTCTATTTCCATCACGTACAATCGTGTTTTTATGAATGAGAGGAAATGAAGAAATGCCCTTTGGAGAGAAAGGTAGTGAGCGGAAAACAGAGTTCTTTGTCTACTGATGGTGTGTGTGAATGTGCGTGTTACGTGTGCATGTGTGTACGAGTGAGTGTGTGAGGCCCTCTTAGAGTCCAGGAGAGAAACCTGTGCGCCGCAATCCGTCATCTGCATTCCTGAAGGTTCTCTCCCGGAGGAGAGCTAATCCGATTTCTTTTAACCGGAGGCTGCTGAGGACGGCAGATTTCATCAGCATACGCGCGCGCACACACACACACACACGTACACACTCCCTTCTCTTGCCCTTCCTCCCCCTTACTTTAGTCTCTCTCCCTCTATTTTCTTTTCACATCATCTTGTGTTCTCTCCCTTTCTTTCCTTACCTTTCTCCTTTCATCCCTCACCCGCCTCATCTCTTAATCTACCCCCCCTCCCATCTTTCTGTACTGCACTTTTGCCCTTGTTCCTCCAGAGGTCTACCTACACGAGCCATACTGTTAAGGGAATAGTGGCTCAGAGGAGCAGGGGGATCAGTGAGCCTCGACCAAACCCACGAGAGTGAGCAAAAACAGAGAATCCTCGCCGAATGAATAAGCCCTCGCTTGTACAGGGGGTGTGTGGAGTGTGTGTGTGTGTGTGTGGTAGGCCTTTTGTGTTCAATTTATGTGAGAGAGCATTCGCACATCAAGTTATAAAAGGCTTTACATTATATGTAAAGCTGTAAAGGCTGGATGAAAGGACTGCATCAGCCCCTGCGCTAGATAAATATTTCCTGCTGTATTCGCGTGTTTTTCACCTCACTGTCTATGAATGCCCCTCTCTGTGTACATATTTATACACGTTCTTTACAGTAAACCTAAAATCAAAAGAGTCTTGCTGCATGCCTGTTACTGCACATGCCTATCTGCTTGTTTGTGTGTGCGAGTGTGTGTTCATATGTGCGCTAATAGCAGTGGCAGACATGGCCAGTTGTCTGGTGAGGCTGATAACTCCCTTAAGTGCTGCCCTTGGTTCCATGTGCTGATGAATTCCACAGCAGAGGATCTCCTGACCGGGGTCCCTGCATGGCCAATGACTGATTACTGATGCAGTCAGCTTTGGGCTCTGCCGCAACCAGTGGAAAGGAAAAGACAAAGGCAGTTTGTGTATGCTGTTTGTCTGAGGTTGATCCAAAACTAAACAAAAAACTTGACTGTATACTGCACTTTACTCCATGAGCAAAGCTTGGCCCCGAGGAAAGCTGCCACAGACAGACAGACAGACAGACAGACAGAGAGACAGACAGACAGACAGACAGACAGACGTGGCTTTACAAACTAACAAAGTATGTTCATTTTGTGTGACAAATTAGGTGAAAATGAAGTTACACTTCCTCACCTCATGATCATTTAGGAGAAAATGTCTTCCCAGACATTATGACGTTTGAATTTAAAGCTTTTTTCATGATCACATCCAAAAAAAAAACTCCTACTGTACATAAAACGTCAATATGTTGTATAATGGCAGCCAGATTCCAAACCTACTGTACAAAAAAAGCTGCAGAGAATGACTCACTTGCTGCATCTTATAGTTAAGCAAGTTGTGCTCTTGGGTGTGTAAGTGTATTTTGTCTCACTAATGCATTTTCTATACTATATATAATGTAAATGTATATTATCATAAAAATAAAGCAGCTTTTTTGAACAAAAAAAAAATGTATGTTCATTTATACATTCATGATCTTAAAAGGGGGTTGAGTGAGGACAGCCTATATTAGGCAGCTGTAAGGACACCTGTGCTATACAGTTCTTATACAGGAAAGCCGAGCACACACACACACACATACACACACAGACACACCCTCCTTGTATTTTTGCCTTCTGTACACAGATTCGCTTTCTATTTTTTTCTTCCTGCCTCGTGGCCACACACACACATACGCACACACACACACGGACATCTGTCAGGCTTTCACACAGAGTGGAGAGCTGGATGTTTTTTTTGTTTTTTTTTTTCATCTACACTCATTCCCCAAGAGTAGGTGCTTGAGAAGTGTGACTTTGAAAGTTTTTTGTGTGTAGGAGTGTGTGTTGGTGAAAGAGAGCGAGGAAGTGAAAAGAAAGAGAGAGGGAGAGAGAAAACAGTGAGCACCCATGGCACTTGTGTCTGTGTGTGTGTGTGTGCTACAAAAAAATATGCAGTGACTAATATGTTTGTCAGCATGAGACAGCGAGAGACAGCACTTTCCAGACTCCCACTTTGGGTAGTTTACAAGAAAATCTGTCATATATTTCTCAATCCTCACCACCAGCCACCCTGCAGCACTCAACCCCTTGTAACTCCTGACTGATCATGCACTGTGTTCCCTCTCTCTTTTTTTTCTCTTACTCTCAGTGAGTCACTCACTCTCTCTCTCTCTCTCTCTCTCCATATGTTGCTGTGGGATCTGGGACGACTTCAAACACAGGGAGAAAGAGACAGAAAGACAAAGCGGGAACGAAAAAGAGACAGGGTGGAGAAAGTGCTAGAAGATAGAAAAGAAAGACCGAGAGAGATAAATAGAGGGAGAGAAAGAGCAGGCTGAGATATGCTGTCGTGTTAGAGAGAGAGAGAGAAGGTAGAGAGACATGGAGAAAGAGAGAGAGAGAGAGTAATAGATGGTGTGGGCTGCTGCTCCTCTTCATCTGTCTGCCACAGGGAGCGAGGAGAGGAATGGCTTCAGCGCTGATAAACAGGCTAACATGTGATGCCTATCTCCCATCTCCCTCTGCCCTCTCTGCACAGCTGATCAATGACCACAGGGATGCACACACTGACACGCTGACACACACACGCGTTGCACACTATACTTATGAGGGTCTTCCTGTTGATTCTACAGGTGTAAATGCATAAAGAAAGCATTGCAACTCAGTCAGGTGTAGATACAATCTGTACAGTTTTGTTACATCCTGCTCAACAAGTCAAAAGGTCATCTAACTCCACCTCTTCCATACTGAGATGTGACCACAATGCAGGCAAAATATAGATATAAGGAATGCTTATTAATACCAGGTATAAATGCAAAGGCTCATGTTCAGATGTATATATCAGATAATGTATTCAGACACAGATTTTCATGTCCATAACAGATGTACATGGGGTATGAATGTACTGTATACCTCTCCTTTACTCCTAATGTTAACATCTGCCACTAAATATCGAGCTTTTAATTTCACCTCATCCAAAACTAAACCTTATTCTCCAACCATGTTTTCTCTTCTTCAACTAGCTTCTTTAAATAAGATGGACACATGTATGATATGAAAACATTCCTAAATAAAATGTATACCTTTCCCCTAAGCATCTTCGTTACTACAAAATAATTGGCCTAATAATGTTGGATTGCAAACAAGCAGGTTTGGCGAATCAGTGGCACTAGCTACTAAGTTAGATCACTGGTTAATCACGTTAATGGGAAAGTGCAAACAAGTGCTCTCAAAGCTGCGGTTAAGTTTCGATTTTCCACTCAAGCCCAGGTGTGTCAGATGCTAGCGACTACATGAGTAGAATTCCACTCAACAATGAGACTGATTTCATGATGGAAGCATAAATACCGACAGCACCCGCTATTCTGGCGACAAACGACGGTGGTGACGAAGACGAACATCCATGGCCATACTTGCGTGAAATGTTTTCTCATGCTGGAGCGAAAGAGTCTTCATACCGGAAGTGCCTCTTATACTTACCCAAAGTTACGGAAATATTGGCATTGAAAAACTCCCCGTCCAACCTCAAGAAACACATTGAGGTAAATTAAGATTAATTCCATAAAGCTGCAATGTTAATGTATCACAATTAGCATTAAGCCTGTTCAGATATCTGGCTAACGTGATGGCTAGCTAATGCTGCTGATTACATTCGTCAAAATTCAGTGGTTATAGGCTATTGGGCTACATCTGTGACACAAATGTAGGCTTATGTTATTAATAAAAGTTTATACATTTTTAAAAAATGAAACGATGATTACATCAGTGGCACAAACTAGGGCTAGCTAATGCACATCATTAACTTACTTGCAGATTGGGTAAAGGTAATATGTTAAATAATGGTCATTGACTGCGTCGTTGAGTAGCTTTTAAATCCTGTAGCTAAAGTTGTTATGCTTAGAAAATGTCTTTCTCTCACTGTTTCAGAGAAAGCATGTACACCACCTTAAAAAATATGGAGAACTGACATCAACCAAGAGAAAAAGGGCTCATGAGACTCCCTCCACCAGCAGGCAGACCACATTAGTGAACACCAGGACTGTGTCTCAGAGGTCCATTGACAAAGCTGTCGTGAAGTATGTGGTCCAAGGGCTCCCGCTGTTCTGTGTTGTTGAACAAGAACCATTTAGATATTTTGTGAAGGAACTGCTGCCTAATGCAAAAATTATGTCAGGGCTGACCCTGTGCTCCATGATTGATGATGCCTCCAAGGGAATGAAGAATGCAGTAACTGAGACGATGAGGGGAGTTGACCATATCGCCGCCACCACCACCGACTGCTGGTCTGTCAGAAGGTGGAGCTTCATTGGTGTTACTGCTCATTGGATTAACCCTGACAGTCTCAAAAGATGCTTAGCAGCCCTAGCCTGTAAACAACTGAGAGGTTCACACACATTTGATGTGTTGGCAAGCACCCTGAATGATTCCGAGATTCCGAGAACAACAGCAGACGACGGCTCTAACTTCATAAAAGCTTTCCAAGTTTTTGGTGAAGATGAGAACAACAATGTAGTCGGAAGTGATGTTGATGCATCTCAACCAGGATAGGATGAAGAGGATCAAGAGGGGGCGAAGAAGTGGAGTTTGTTGATGTGTCAGCACTTCTGAATGATGGTTTTGAGATCCAGCTCCCAAAGCAGCAGCGCTGTCCTTGTCACCTCCTTTACATCCAGCGAGGTGTAAAGGAAAGTGTACCGTTCAACATTTGGCTAGTGTAATGCACTGTCGAACAAAGGTGGAAGATTCACACTTGCAGCCCAAGCTGTTGAAGATGCTTGCTCCCTCCAGCTGCTGTGCCTAAATGCTACCAGGTGGAACTCCTTGTTCCTGGCAGTGGAAAGATTGCTGAGGATAATCAAAGACAAGGGAGAGGGGGCCATCAGAGCATGTTTTATTATTTCCTCATAATTGAACATAATGTCTTTAATGTCTCTGGAACTGTCGATGTGTTTCCCCACTCCTTCTTGGGCACTAACAACTGTTTCACATTGCATCCCAACTTCCACTTATCATTGGTCCATTTCAGTTAATTACTCATCCAGCAATTTTTTGTTGAATCCAATGAAATGGTTATATAGTGTTATAAAACGGTTATTGTTATTTTTGTTTTCATGACAGGTTTAAACCAGCTGAACTCACATTCCTCACAGAGTGTGCCTCTGCCATGAGCCCAGTCGCCCAGGCAACCAACATCTTGTAAGCAGAGGTAAATGCCCAGATGGGGTGGCTACTTCCAACAATCAACCTGCTGACTGTCAAACTTGACTGAGTCACGTTGCCATTGAAGTACTACAAGCCTCTGGTAGATTTTCATCCTCACTATATTTCAGGAATGGACTACATCAAGCGGCACATGGAAGAACCCTCCCTGCAGTTCATCTGATAAAGATGACTTCTTCTCTGCCTCGCAGTCGTCTCAAGCACAAGACAGCTCAAAACAACTGGACGGATACTTGGCCTGTTCAGCAGATCACATGGACTTGCTGAAATCCTTCCCAGCTGTGTGCAAGCTGTCTGTGAAGCTGAGCACGCCTCTACCTGCCTCAGCGGCCTGTGAAAGTCTACTTAGCATCGCAGGACTTGTCTTCAGCCCAAGAAGATAGAAACTGAATTCTCGCAATTTTGAAAACCAAATTCTTTTTAAGATGAACATCAAATTTTTCAGTTTCAACTAATGACTGGGTTGTTACTGTAGGGAAGGAAAGAAGGAAGGAAGGAGGGAGGGAAAGGAAAGGAAGGGAAAACTGGATTTTGTTCTTTTAATTCTTTAAGTTGTGAAGACCTTGTTTTTCTTCAAGTGTAATGTAGGCTACAGGGTGGTGTACATGCTTAAAAATAAACTTTAATAATTCTAAGAGATTCTGACTGCTTGCTTTTTTAACAGCATTTATTTGTACTTTTACTTTCAATACTTAAGTACAGTAAATATCAGATACTTTTAGATTTTCTGGTACTTACTTTTACTCAAGTGAGACTTTCAGGTACTTCATCCACCATTGTCAAAGTGCAAACTTTATTCTAATCTTAAACCTTTAAGCTTGAGTCCTAAAGCTGGCCTAATTTACCCTAAAATGTAACCCTTAACTCAAATACTGCTTTGTGAAGTTTGGGAGCTAAAATGACCTCAATTTGTAAAAATCGCCTTCAGTCTGAAGGTCTAAATCTCAGGTTGGCCATCTCAAGGATAGCAAAACATCAGCTCATAAAGACACATAAACAAATAAATTCAGGGACGCTCGAGCGTGTTCAGTCACACATACCGCCTCGCATTCAGACCGTTAAAACCTCAGCCTTTAAGTCATGCCATCATGCCTTTACAACATGGCAGGAGCGAGGGGGCCATATAGAGAGAGAGAGCAGGAGGGATGCAGAAGAAGGACGTAACAGTTTGTCTGTCACAGAGGCCAAACAAAGAACCAAGATAAACACAAAAATAGGTGCATACAGCCTTTGAATAGAAGTGTGTGTCTCTGCCTTTTGAAGGTTAGCTTGTAATTTGATTTGTACTTTTTTTTTTTTTAAAGAAAAAGAAAACAGACATCCTATTGATAGCCAGTGGATATCTGTGTGTGTGTATGTGAGACCAAACTTCCCTCCTAAAATTTATGTTCATACCTTAAATACGTTAAATAGCCACTCTGAGCAACTAAACAGATTAAACAGATTAAATACTGGTAAAGTCAACATTGACTTAAAGCACGAGATGCAACACATTGACTTTATCAACTAAAATCATAATCCTTCCTTAACCTTAACCAAATATTTCAGTAGCCTAAACCTTGGATGCAGGACACAAATCCCAGTCTCTGGTGTCAAAATAGAGCTCTGTACACCCAAACGTTCTCCCTAACTCCCCCTATGACTTCTGTGAGGTAAAAGGATATCACACTTGCTGGACTGGAAAAAGCACATTGCCAAATTAGTTGTGTTTTGTAGGAGATGGGGTCAGTGCAACATAGTGAGCAGCTGTTTTAAGTTAATGTCATAGTGTATAACATAGAGGACATAAGGGGCGGTGAATAAATACAGCAAAAGGATAAAAGGGGTGTTTTCTCTATTTTGGCAGTGTAAGAATTTTTTTTTTTTATCCTTATGGCACCCTTCAGGATGAAGTATACACACATACACACACACACTCTGTACATACACAGTCATCTCACTTTACCTCAAGTCAACTGAGCTGACCCTGTCAATGTGTGGGTCTATGAGGGGATGTAGCAATGTGATTTAGGTTAAAAACGCTTCACTGGCTTATAGGTTTTAGGGCTGCTGAACATGTGATGGACAGACACAGACACACACACACACACACACACACACACACACACACGGCCAGTGTAGTACTCCACCAAACCCTTCTCAACACCCACCCACCCACCCACCCACACAGAGAGCATGTGTTTTCTGAAGGACAAACATTTCATCTCCCATGGTCTACCCTACCTTGCCGTTTCAGCACAACTGTCAACCTCTCTGAATGTGTTTGTGTGTGTGTGTGTGTGTGTGTGTGTGTATGCGTGCATTCACTCTATTCTACTGTATATAGTCCATTCTGAAACACTCCTCTACCTGTCTCCTCTGTGTGTCCTTCACAGTATAGCTGGTTGGTAGCCTATGAAGAGACTCTAACCTTGTCTCCACATGTTGCTGATGAATATGTTACCATAGCACTGTATCCAATTTCAGGTTTCCCAGCATTCTGGTGTATGGCAAGAATTTACGTGCTCAGTGAGGCGTTTGGCTTGAGATGCAATTTACATGACAGCGCCTATATACCCGGGGGCAGTTTGATCGATATCTGGTGTATTTTTTTTTTCTCCTTTTTTAAACAGCTCCATACCTTAGAGTAACTACAAATGACAGGCGGTGATGGTTTACATAAAGCCAGATGCTGTAGCCAACTTCTCTAGGGGCCTCATGAGAAGGGAGGGGTCTGTTATTAAAAATGCCATTACATCAGAGGTAAACACCTTATTTAGTGCGTCATCATGCTGCATTTTGGCCAAATCCCAGTCCCCTTGTTATAACTTCTTGAAGAATTTTTGTGGAGCATATTGCATTTGTTCAGTAAAATTGTGAACTGCTGTAAGACGAATAGCAACCGCAGTACTTTGCAATTCATCGACTGAAATCTCCAAAAAGGTGGTGATACAGTGAGAATTTGCACAACTAGTTAGAAAGCTACAGTAGGATAGTAAAGGTCACCAGCCGAGAACTTACATTAGCTCCTGATCTAGAACAGTTGTTACAGAAGGCTTTTCATAGTCATCTTTTAATCTGTGGATATTAGTGAGAATACTGTGATGAAGCGCAAAATCCCTCCACAGCTTTCAAAATATTGTACTTCTTTATGTCAACATTGTATACTGTATTAGCTTGAAGGTTCATCCTTGACCTTGGAAATAGCAGTGTGCCACATCTTATTACAGGCTCAAAGTCATCAACCAGGAGTTAGCGGACGGCCGGAGTAACATCAAGGACGCATTCACATTCAACGCCAGAGACCATCTTTGTATAGAGACAGAGGTTTCAATGTGGCTGAAAGCTCCAGAAAAAAATCAAGTAAAGTAGAGCTGGTGATAAGAATTTTTAGTCAAAATGTAAATTATGATTTGCCCTTGATAAATACTAATATTTGTGAGTCTTGATGCTCCAATATATTCCCGTAATTTTGCTCAGTTTGTTGGTCATGTGACTCCATTGCTTTAAATACAGCGCATGTGATGTGTCGGCATCTTGATGAGCAAACCTGAGTAGCTGGATGTGAAATGCATTGTTCACTAAAGAAAAAAAAAACTCTTATCTCATGTAGAAATAAAGAATCATTTCTAGAGACTTGGCGTGCAGAGATATCTGCGCTACAACACTCATTTGTTCTGCACTGTACCCACAGCGTATGGGAGAATTTTCTCTCAGGGTAAATAAACTCTATATGGTTTTGGGACATGTTGAAGGAGAACAGCATCTGCTTGGGTGTAACTTACCTCGCCTTCTCTGTGCCACGGCCTTCCGTTCTGAGGGTACTTGCTCTGGCTCTGGCGTTTCTTCTGCCCTCCGTCGGCAAATTTGCACAGCAAAGGCTCCGTGGGAGCTGCGGAGGGAAAGAGAGACAAGAGGACAAAATCACGTTAGGACGACTGCATCCTGTGACCCCACGGAAGCCCTCTTGAACTGTGTCCCATTTCTCTTCTCCTACCATTGCATCTCTGTCTCTCTCTCCTCCCTCCTCTCTGCCCTCCTATGGAGCTCCTAGACAAATTCCCAGACTGTCGATGTTGGCAGGCCCTCCCTACCCCGGCCCAGGCTGGCAGCCCATGAAAGAGCATTGCAGGGTATTGTTGAAATAATAATCACAGTAATCGCTCTTGTAAATACCTCTGAGATGGTAATGCAGGACCGCTCTGTCAGCCAAAGCTTATTTCTAGAAGGCGTTCCTGTTCCTGACGCATAATCCCTCCGTGTTTTACTTTAACAGCCATCTTCTCTTTTATTTGAAATTTTATGCCTTTTCCACTCCACAACCATCACTGCAAGCGTCTCACTGGGCTGTGCTGTTTGAGCAAAGGCTGTCATAGATATTAATGTTACTGTTCTAGGAGTGAACACTGGGGGCAGCATAACCATTTCTGACATGATAGGAACAACAGTAACAGAGGACTGACACAAGTGCCGTCACTTCAGAGCTGGCAAGTGTCTATAATCAACCAGCAGGAAAACATGACATGAAATAACTTGCTAATCCAATTAAAACAAGAAAAAAAGCTCCCTGCACGGCGACCTCATCTAAGCTGTCTCTGTATCAACAGCCTTTTGTATGCATAATTGCCAATAAAAGGTTGATGAAAGTGTTGCGATGACCTACGCCGCTGTAAAGATAACTTCTCAAAGGGCACTTTCTCACACTTGAGCTGCAGGTGAGCACCAAAAGAGACAAAACGGATTCAGGTGGAGTACTCTCCTGATGAGATACTGTAGATACTGAAAGACAGGCTCAGTGAAAGAAGAGAGTGAAAGGAGGAAAAAAAAAAATAGCAGAGAAAAGACAAAAAAGGCCTTAGTGAGCTTTTCTCGTGAGAAACGGTTGGCTCTCTTGGCTGGGGATCTGGGGGTCTTAACAGTGTCCGTCCCCTTTTCAGTCTGCGTCAGCGACATTGGAATCTCTCTCTGGAAGCAGACTGTGGAGATGAGAGAGGGGCAGGGACACTTGGACGGTGGTGGTAGTGTTGGCGGTGAGGATAAAACTAAACGAAACACAGGAGAGAGGAAGAGAAACAAGAAAAAAAAAGAGGAAAAGACTAAAACCGATTAGAGATATGGGTGAGTGACTAGGGAAGAAAAAAGGGGAAAAACAGAGCCAGAGTGAGAATCTACACCAGGATCAAACGCTCATTCCCTGGGAGGGTTGTACAGCTCAGCTACAGTACAGTACACACTGAGCCAGCGAGCTTGTCCAAACACTGAACCACTGCTGCCCTGCACCTGCTGGCTTAGGAGGAACCTGACGGCTGCCCTCTCATCGCATTCACATTACAGGCCTGGCAGCTCGTGACACGGCCGCTCTGTGACGACACAGGCCAATGACGAGGCTGTCTGCGGGAGGCGAGCGACGGGACCTTTCATCACGCCGTGCCAGAGATGACACCCACGGGGAGAATTGTTGATGCTTTAATCTCCGAACCCAGATGTTAGAGAGGTGCTCGGGCCTTGATAATAATACAGTATCACATGACAAGAGAAAAATGAGATGCTGTCCGGGTTGACAAAGCAGTGACAGCAATAAAACAACCTAAAGTGAAGTGAAGTCATGACAAGCTGAATGAAATGAAATTCGGGCATTAATGAGCTAACAGGATGATTTGTTTATTCATTTCTATTTTCTGACGTGTCACTATTGTAACTGCTGCCACATTTGGAGAGAATTATTTTGTAGTTACAGTAGGTGTGTGATATGCAAATGAGCAGAGGGCTGTCGAGATAGCAAAATTGTGTGTGTGTGTATGTGTGTGTGTATGTGTGTGCCTTTATGTGACTGAAAGGCTACTATACTGTAGGGCCGAATACAAACAAACATCTCTAAAAAAAAGTGTGCGTGTGTTTGTGCAGCTTTAGGGGCTACTATGGGACCAAACTTTTCAGAGCCTGCCCAGGAGAATGTAGCCAGGAAGGGCGAGTGAGAGTGATGCTGAAGAAAAACAACAAAAGCTCTTCCAAACCTCTCCTCTGGCACTCTGGGAGATAATTAGCTATCAGAGAAATTTGGAGAATCTGACACAGAGCATGCCGATGTTCCCCCTGCGACTACATCCCCAGTTCCCACAGCGAACTAGCCAATTTGTTTAAGACTCCAGCCCAAAATCAACAGCCTCACACCACCCCACCCACCTTGTGAACACACTTACCCCTGTATGGCCCCCACATACACGCCCTCCTTTTGCCTTTTGCTGTAACCCGTGAAAATACACAGAAATACACAAATACACACACAACACGAACGGCTGCCAGCCTTAAAAACCGCTCTAAGACCTCTCACCACACACCGTCATCACTGGCACATCCTAAATTAAACTGGACCACTGGCTGTACATGCTAGCTTGCTGATGCTGCGTCTTTAGGTCACAAGCTCCAAGTACAACACACATTTCACACTGGCTCCAGCATTTGTTATAGGGGGGCCGCTTGAAAAAGAAAAAAAGCTCAGTTATGAACCAATTTGCTACCCTGTAATGATCCTAAATCATGGGAAAAAGACATAAAGTGTTTTTGGTTAGAGGTCAACAACTGCTGCTAACAAGGTGCTCCATGGGAACTCTTAATTGTTTTTTTTTTATGTGGGTTGCCCTAGGAACTGGTAAACACCTTAACGAGGGGTGACTACAGACATACGCGCAGGCATGTGTACACGTGCACAACCACACTCACGCACACAAAAGCAAGAGGAGCAGTGCTGGAAACACTTTACTGAGAGTAAGACATCTGTACTGCTAGCCTCGCTTGATCGCAGCCTTGGCTCTATCATACTCTAGAGTATGCATTTGGCTCTGAAGAGATAGTCATGGCTTTCTGCTCATCAATAGACACATTACCACCCAGTAAAATGAACCAATAAGTACGTGCAGATGTACTTCTCTACAAGACGGTGCAATAAAAATAGCCATTTAAATTGAAGCTTGTTGCAAGTTTCACTTATTAGCACTGCGTGCTTAAGAAATTATTGCTGTTACTGTTGTTTCCTGGGCCAGCATCTGGGGGAAATCAGCCTTTTTTCTGCTGAATAACAGCCAGAGCAGCGAGAACACCAGATCTCACCATTTCTTTTTCTTCCTGGTATCTCAAGGCAAAAGGAGTTTGCATGCTCCGGATGGTCTCGCAAGGCCAGCTGAATAACACTTGATCCATGAATGCAAATCAGCACATGTATTATAATACATCAATGTCAGCGCGTCATACATTCATCCGCTGTTCAAAATTGGACTGTACATCTGTTTGGTCTGAATGGTGAAATCAATGCAGGAAATTTTCCCGAGCTGCAGAGGGGCTTGGTAAAAGGTTTTGCTCAGTGAAACAGCTAGCTTTTTACCATCAAGACAGTTACAAAAGAGGCCTCTCACAAGGGCTTGGAGTCAAACTGTGCTGGCCTTGCTTTGCTCTTAGAGTGTGCAAAGCCCTAAAGAGGGCGAACAGAGAGAACTGTTCAGCCACTTGTACCAAAATATGTCACTCTGAAAGAGCTGCAGTGAAAGGAAGCTTTCCACTTCTCTATGACAACTTTGGTTAAAGGTTTCTACAGGTTCTTGGCTTGACGTTCTACGAACGAAGCATGTCTGAAAAGTCTTTTGGATGGCTCCCTGTGTTTTACTGCAAGGACATGTTTGGAGAGAACAGGGAAAAGGAAGAAAGAGGACAGTATTTTATTGGAATTCTGCTGTACTCTGACGCTGCTCGAGGGGATGTCTAATTGGATCAACAACTGTCTGATTCCCATCAGCCAGCTTGACCTGTCTGCCCTGACTGAGGAGACTGTCTTATGGGAAAGAGATGGAAGAAGAGTGCGAGGGAGAGAGAAAGAGACACAGACAGATACAGGAAGAGAAAGCAAGCACAAGGGACACGGTTCTAGATGAAGAGGGGAGCCAGTAGTTAGAATAGAAAAAAACATGACTACAGGTGGACAGGACAGATGAGAACATGCATGGTGTAGCATATACGTCGCCATTTTCAGAGTCAAAAGGACTCAGAATGGCCGCCAACCAGGAAGGCAGGCGGCGGCAACTTCCCTACAGGCAGGGCTTTGACAGATCGCAGTCGATAGCTCTCACAACTGCCACGCTGGCCTCGCATCCTTCAGCGCGGAAATGAAGACAGTCTGCCAGCCGTTTTGCTGACAGGGACGGCACACATGGCTCAATGACACGGCCCGATAAATGAAGCGGGTGCTGAGAGGAGAGCACGGCAAGAGATCGAGACAAAGAGGAGAGGGAGAGGGAGATAGATGGAAAGACAGATACAGTGTCATAGAGAGACAAAGAGACACAGGGAGACAGCGAGACAGAGGCGAGAGAGATTCGCTGAAGGTAGAAGTGACAGGTG
The DNA here is from genome assembly GCA_038419695.1 of Scomberomorus guttatus. Lineage (NCBI taxonomy): Eukaryota > Metazoa > Chordata > Actinopteri > Scombriformes > Scombridae > Scomberomorus > Scomberomorus guttatus. Next base: position 9,740,258 of record CM076461.1, read on the forward strand.
GTCCAGTCCCCCCCCCCTTCTAATCCATACTGTATAGATGAATGAGTGAGACGAGTGTAGGGAGAAGGATGTCAACAACGCCTCGCTTCTCGCCCCGCATCAGCTACACATGCTCCATGGCTATTGATCAGTCCTTACTCAGACTTTCCCATAGAGGGCTCCTGCAGCACACCAGCCAGTTTAGGCCTGAGATGATATTATGGATTACGGGAAGGGAAGTGGAGGGAAGAGCCCTGGATACGGGCAGTAGAAGCCTGATCGATGAGCTATTGCACACTTAACAAGAGTAATGTTATGTAGGGAGCCTCTGACATGCTAATCCATCTCTCACTCTCTCCGTCCGTCTCCCTCGCATCTCTCTCTGTCGTGGTTATCTCTTGGCTCTGTATCTCTCTCTCTTTCTATCTATCTATCTATCTATCTGTCTATCTATCTATCCGTGTATCTACATGTCTGTCTATTCATGGACTTTTCAGACAAATAAACAAAGCTGATGGATGAGATGAGCTCCATGTGTGTCTGACACACAGTCAGTCTATAATACAGCAGACAACTAGAATTGATTGAGACCATCTTATGGGAATGGGAATACTTCGAAAAGTGATGTGTGCATGTTTTTGTGTGTGCCTAAGGAGGAGCCCGGGAATACGAAGACACAAATGTGAAATTATCTAACATAAAAGGTGAAGAATATTCTGCATAAATACAGAGCTGTAATTATTTTAGCAGATAAAGATGTGGGTGAATATGATTGCACCTTCCGAGCACTGACTCTGAATTAATCTGCTCTTACAGTAAATGTGTGAGCTTCAAGCACAGCGCCAAACAGGCAGTGGGTTTAGCTGCTAGCCAACTCCAGTGAGACACTGAGGTACCAGTAAAACAGTTACAGGAGAATTTCATTTTAGCCTAATCAGCTAATTCCACTCGCCATTCCCGACGCTAAGGTTTCCATGGTGAGTAAACAAACAACTAAAAACAGCGGAGCAGACAGAGGTGTGTGAGTGAGTGGAAGTGTAGTGTATGTGTGTTTGCCAACTCTAATGAACTGCTCACAATCCTCCATCCATATGTTAAAATAAGATTTATACAAGCAGACAGTCCTGACCGCATTCATTCCAAATGACATAGCTGAGCGTCGCTGGTTCCCGTAGTCGGCTGCAATTTTAAAGTGGCGGTGGCAGATGTTTCTAATGCTAAAGCCACACATGCGCTGGTCCACACTGCCAACATCTTTGTTGCTGGTCTCTGGTATCAGTGGCCGCTTTACACAGCTGGCCAGGGTGCCAATTACAAGCGGCCGCATTGTGGTTGGTTCAAAATTGTAAGAGTACAGTACGAGATTGAAAACACTATTTGTAGAGTGGATTCGAAATATCATCCCAGCTAAGAAAACACCACAATTTGCAACAGGCGACGTGACTCAATACATCAGATGAATATACAAGCGGTGAGCCAAGTGGAATTGCTGTTTTGTCTTGAAGATGTTATAACAGTCATCCAAAATGCTTCATCACCTCTTTGCTGATGAAATGATCAAGTAAGCATCTTTAAGATTGACAGCATATACTGTATATTGTATGACCTGGACGACTGAGAATGCTGATGGACATAATCCAGAAATGTTACACAGTTGAATTATCAAAAAACCTCCATCAGACACTAACTAGAGTACTAAAAAAAACTGGCATAAATGAAAAGTAGGACTTTAGATTTCTTTCGCCTTGTGGTGTCAAACTGTCTGTTGAGCTCTCTTTTAATGGCACACAGTTTTGGCTGTGGTAAAGGGACTTGAAGGCAGCTGTTGTACTTACGCCTGTGGGGGCTGACTTGTGCTGCCACTGTCTGTGTCACCGCCTGTGTGGGCAGGCAAGTGAAGCTAGCTCTGTCCCTGTTAGCACAGTATAACACTGCCAACGCCTCCAGTGACCTGTGAAACCTCCCATCTATAGAGATGAATCATACAGACGGGCGCTTTGTGATTCAACATAACTGCCCATCCACAAAACCTACAGCAAATATTTCTGAGTATATATGACACTGGTATGTATAAGAATCAGAATAAATCAGTTTTGAGCTCTGCAGGTTCACCTTCAAAGGTATAATGTACCGTAGTCTATGTATGGTTTTATGGTGAATCAAGCATTTGAACTATTTTAGCCTCTTATTCATCTTTATGCAGCTTCCATATAATGGTACAACAAAATTTATTTATGTTTATTTATCAATGCAAGGTTTTGCTGAGCATGCATGCTATTTTACCGCACTGCTTGACATTCATAGAGTTACACAAATTCACACTTGAAGCGCATTACAAAGAGTCAGCCTGAAAATCAAACGAAAAATTGGATGTTAGGTGTCTGGCTAAATGGTACCTCGCCTCTCATATCATATCCCAGCTGGTCCAGGGGTTCAAACAATGATTTCCCAGTTATAAGTGGGGTTATCTAACCTTTAGGCTGCCATTGCCTGCAAATTCATAATGACATTTGGACGGAAATGGAAAATATGCTTGAAGCTGCAAATACAAGAAAGCCGCATCAGTTAGAGGAGCATGGTGCAAGTATACAAAAGGCTGTGTGTCCGTTAACTAGGTTTCCACCGTGGGGGCTTCCAGTAACAACGCTATAGACAGGAAAGAAAATGAAATTACAGCACAATAAATGAATTATCAATAAAGAGCCCTCAATACTGTATCTGAGGGGGGGATCGATACGCCACAGCCGGGCTGCAATGTGGGCCGAGGGCTGAGGGCAAGCCTATAGCTGTGGGACCAGCTGGATCAATAATGTCACGGGGGGTGATTGACGACCAATGCTGCCAGTGACGTTGATTTATGATCAATGAAAGCAGGCCACCAGACTAATAAGGGGGGAAGGGGCGGAGGGGTGCGTGTGTGAAGGGGTTCCATAGCGTCCCCTTTACTGTAACTGATTGGGGATCGATGAAGAGTGGCACCGTGGCTGATTAGGGATCAGGCGACTCTGTGACAGAGGAAGGCAGCTATGTGTGAGAGGATTTGGTTGGCTGCGTGGAGACCAGGCCTGTCTGAGCCAAGCAGAGCTGCAGAGACTGTAATTAAAGCTGTGCTGAAAGGAGCTTTCCACTGGTTGATAGAAGGTGCAGGTGCAGCTCTCTTTGCTCTTTCACTTTCAAAAAAAGCAGCCACACACACACACACACGTGCACGCACACACACACACACTCTCACAGACATGCACACACAACCAATGCAGCACAAGAACGTCTGCACTTTTTTTCTGCCATTCCCCCCTTCATAAAAGTCTTATCTATTACTCTCATCGACATGCTCCCTCTCTTTTGCTTTGTTTTCTCACAGTCTTCAGCTATCTTTAAGACCCCATAATTGCTTTTTGGTTTCTTCTTTGGTTCCTTTTTAACCTCGTTTTATTCTGCCTTCATGTTACATGGGAAGTTGGGGTAGATCATAGGGCTGTCACTTTTTATTCGAAATTAGAACTTTCATTCAAAAGTGGGGGAAAATTAAATATTTGAACTGTAACGACCTGTTCGAATTCAAAATGTACTGTCTATAAGTGCAACAGACCATTTGAAGCAGTTTGCCGTGTGATCCAGCAGAGGGCGTTCTTAAAATTCACTGTCAGCTTGACCTATTGCATGCTCTTTGACCCTATCAGTAAACTGAGCTAATAAATTAAAAGAGAGAAGGACAACAACAACTCTGAGGACTCACCTGCTAGCTTGCCACATGAGAGAGGCAGCGGAGGAATGTGCAGAGCCACGTCAACTCTACAGCCTTGTCTGACACAGTGCTATCTCAAGACACACACAGGAAACTATAAAGATTATACTGCACGGTAAGACCCTCTCTCTGACCACTGATGGATGCACATCGCTGTTAGCTGTATATGCTTATTACAGTCACAGCAAAATGTATCTCTGACACATTATACGGGTTGTGTTCGAATTAATTTGAACAAATAACTTTAGTGTGAATTCATTTAAACTTGACTTTTTGAAAAAGCGACAGCCCTAGTAGATCTTTGTTCTTGGTGTATTGAAAATTATTCTCACACCTGTAAAAGACAAACTCCTTCACAGTGTCAACATTTGATGATTATGATATTTATTTTTTTTGATGACCTTTGCCAGGCATCTCTTGTGAATGACACCTGACTAAAATGTCAGAGCCGCTCTTCTTTAATATTCTGTACGAAAAGTTGGCAAGAAGCAATTCACATTTACAATGCCAGACTGGTATTAGCTTCACAATATTCTCATAAACATTGATAAAATGTGTGTGATAAATTGGCTGGGTAATTTAAGATTAGCTGTGTGGGACAGATGAACTACAAAGACAGCACCACCAGATTTAAAAGCCAGAGTTAGGTCCAAAGTTAGACGGCACTCATCTGCGCTTTGTCAGACAGAACCCTGTACGTCTGAACTTCAAACAGTACGTCAGAAATTCCCAAAACTCATAATTCTTTCATTTCTTAGGTATTCTCTTTGTTCTCAAGCAGTGTTGACACTAATTTTTTCTCTTTCTTTCTGAAAAAGTTGCTGACAACAAAAGTGGCATTTTCTTTGTGTGCACTGAATATATCAACTGTTGGAAACTGTTGGAAACGTCAAGCCTGATAAAGTGAATGGAAATATATTTATTTAACAGTCCATCTTATTTGTAACGCATTAAAGGAGTATTTCATGTATATGTCTATTTATGATGTCATTAAAAAAACAATGTTCATTTTTTTTTTTAAACTGACCAAAAGGGTGTAAACTGTTAAAGCAGGAATGCCATGAGAATAATTAGTGGTTTTTATCCTCGACACAAAACAATCCCTGGCCAAAATTTGACCCCACTTCCTTCCTGTGTCAGCGCTGTACTGTTTTCCTTTCAGCCTCCCTTCTGTTTCAAAGAAGAAGAAAAAAAAAAAGTACAAAATCAGAGTGTAGCGTATTCTTCTCCTAGGAAGAAAATACACACCCACCCTTCAGCGTTATTTATATTAGCTTCAGTAGCTCTGCCCCTTTGTTCCCTTGAGAGAGTGATATCAGAGTGATAACCAGAGGAAGAAATTCTGACCTGTGGAGAACAACTTTGACTAAGTCCTTGCCTAAACATCTCAGACGTGATGAAAGGCTTTGTTTTTCTCAGCCTGCGTTAATGGGCCCCGATCGATGTGGGAGAGTCGTGTTTTTTTCTCCACATGTCCTGACCCTTGGGGAAACACAGGGAGGTAATGTGGGAGGGGAGAGATATTGACACACAATATCGATATCACTAGGGTCCACAAGCAGCGGCGTGGTGAAGGTACCTCCCTCTTACTTGAAGTTGAGGCCGGCTATCAGGGACTCATTGATGCAGCATCAAGGACAGAAGAAGCACAGTGGAAGTGGGGCCTGAGTGTCAGTATGGACCGTAAATTAGCAGTTAGATACAAGAGCAAGTACTGTTGTTTCACTGATGATATTCATCTGTGCTGGGATTCGGAAACAACCTGCCTGTCCCAGACACACACAAACAACAAACACACACACACACACACACCGATGCATCCACTTAAACAATGTCAGGAATGTGAGCCAGCACAGCACTGCTGCAAAGGCAGGCAGCACATCCCCACGCCGGCCCTCATCTGTCACCAACGGCAACCAGCCCGCCAGCCGCCATGATGTGCAGCTTAATTGGGAGAGCTGATGAGGTCTGATGAGGCCGGTACTTATTGAATTCCCCGGCCTGTTATTTAGATAATGCTGGAGAGAAGCGGCCTCCCTCATCTTTCCCATTCTCATCCATTCAGTGTCCCAGCAGGGGTCTGCTGGCTAATCCACTCTTGTTTGTAATGGCTGTGCGAACTGAGGGGATTTGGACATGCTCTTCCTTTGCTAGCACACATCTAACACTCCCCACTGTTGATTTTACCCCGTAATGGGCCTATTTGACCAGTTAACCAGATCCCAAGACCCATCACAACCCCCTTTGCCTATCTTTCCTTCCTTTATTTTGGGGGGAGTGTTGTTAAATAATTAAGACTTTGAATAAATGTCCTTTGCCTTTTTTTCAGCTTGTCCAAAAGCAATTACCATACTTCAAATATGTGGCTGTACAGTGTTCACTGGTTTACAATGTGTGTGTGTGTGTGACACAGAGAGAGAGAGGAAGAGTGTGAAGGAAAGTGTGATGGAGAGGAAGAAAACAGTGGAGAGCAGCGGAAGTTGCAGAACAGATGGCTAAATGGCAGGACAACAAACTTTTAATTCTGCGCCTCAGACTGGAGAGGGAGATGGAGACTGTGAAGTCACAGCGGGGTGCCAAGAGTGCTGCTCAGTATGGGACAGCACATCAAAACGCATTAGAACTGATATAAACTCTTGTGATTAATGCCTTTGCTGCACAGATCTGCATTTCAAACGTAAAGTTTCTATGGGAAAATTCAGCATCTGGGTGGTCAGACATTCATCAGTACCAGCTGTAATGTGGAGCGGCTCCAGCAAAGCAAATTAACTGAGATGAGGACTGCCAGAATAGTAAAAAAGAGTAAATATCTGACAATCATCCTCATGGGTAGATATAATGAAAGCAGTGATATAACTGTAAAAAAATGACTAAAATTCTGGCTGCATAAAGGTCTGGCTGCAAAGAGGTATAGACGCACAATAAGATGTCAAAATCTCTCAAACGCTGTGATTTAACGCACTTACACTATTTTTCCTCTTTTAAAGTGCTGCAACCAACCGCACTATCTACAACTAAAAATCATACCTTATCCTGAACAAAATTAAGCATACGCACTTTCCACTGGATCACTGGTCCATGGAATATCCAGGGATATCTAGAGAAACAAAAGGCCATATTTATAAGGGTCAGTTGTTGTGGTATTATAGATCAGGGACGATACTGACGAGGCAGCAACATTTAAAAGCTTACATGGAAAAGGTACAATCTGGAGTTCACCAGGGGCACAGCGAATCAATACCAGCTCGACTTAGAAATCTGCTGTATAATCCTCGATCTCCAAGGCCATTTGCTTTCCAGCCTGAAATTGGATACACCCTGACTGCACGCCCCCCCCCCCATCCCCCCACCACCACCACCACCACCCAACGCTCACCCCCCGCTGCGCCGAGCCCGCCGCTCGCTCCACAAATAAGACATCCTGAAAAATTGATCTGGATGCATCTGTGGCAAGATTACGTCTAGGGCTAAAAGAGAGATATGACTAGCTCAAGGTAATTCATAAATCTGTGTGTCTATGTGTAAGAGGATCAGGACAGGGTCTGGTGAGTGGGAAAGCCTGGTGGTGGTATTATCATAACTACATCGCTGCTATCTGGGAGACTGCCGCAGCAAAGAGGCCATTAAGTCAACACCTCTACAAATGGTAAGGGCTGGTAAAGGTCACATTTAGACAGCATGATACACCTTATATTTAGAAGATACTGTACGTACAATTGACAAGGAACAAATAAGACAAATAAGTCATGTTGTTTACTCCACCTGTAGACAACAATGCCTTTTGTAGTCTAATACAGTTTCCTTGATGAACGGCTAGATGCAGTTCAATAGAACAGAAGAGCGTTTTATTCTCCAACCACGTTTGAAAATGTGTCTTTTGTTTGACTATCGTGTATATTTTACACGACTGTGACCAACTTGATGACAGCCATTGATTTCCATTAATCTCACTATGCTATAAAAATTAACTTGCTATCACCTTTATTTTTGTCAGTCACAGTATTACTACATTGTGATGCATTTGCAAATATTGACTTTTGACAATCATCCCTGTCGCAATGTTCAAGGACACCTTGGCATCAAAAAAACACATAGATTGACTAAATCCACTTGTATGCAGCAATGGCCATGTTTGCTAGTTTGACATTTTCCAACAGCATAACTTGTGAATACAATCCGCTCTTAGGCAGCTAATACAAATAATGAATCCTGCAACATTGCAATGAAACTGGCAGTATAAGGCTTTGATGACTGATGCTCATTTTGTATAAATGTTCAAGTTCAACAAGTATTTGATGAATTTGTAGTGACACAAATTTTGTCTCTACTATGGTGCAAGCAAAAACTGTTGAAAATGACTCTTGACTCTGATTAGCTGCTTTACAGGGTTTGGCGTTCGTTTGACAGCTTGGAGCAATAATTGTCCAATAACCTCTTTATTGTTATTCAATATCCTTATAGTATGTGTTTATTTGGGAGTCTGCATTTAATTGAAGTTTTACAGTACATTACATTGTTGCAGGACTTCTCAAACCCTCCCTTGTGTCTTCTGTCAAATGAAACAAAACAAACAAAATATTCCACTTCAACAGGGAAGCTGTGCTACAGTAACAGCACTTACTACTGTGTAGCAGGCAAGACATGCAAGCATGTATCTTTAGGTGCCTCTCTGCTGATAGTGTGGGCTACCTGATTTTTTTTTTTTCGTTCCCATGGTGGTGTGTATTGTTAGAGTGGCAGTTGTTGGACTCTCTGAGGCCTTTAAGCTCTCTGTTTTCCTCCTATTACTTGTGCCCGGTGGGGGAACAGACAGTTGTAGCGAGATGCGGTGCAGCGCAGCAGGGGTGGTCCCTAGATACCACGGATTCATACTTTCCACCTGACGCACAGGATAGAGAGAACAGAGAGCTGGCAATTACCAGACTTCCCTCTATATATACTCCAATCCTGGCCAGCTCTGCTCTGCTGTACTCCACTCTGAAGGCTGTCTCAGGGCCAAGCTGGAGGTAATGAAAGCAACACACTCCTAATGGACTATTGATGTGTGCGTATTTGTGTGTGCGCGTGGATGTATGAGAGGAAGATGGAGAAAGAGTGTGAGAGAGGCTTCGACGAACAAAGGGAAAGGAGACTGTAAGAAATCATTCTGTTGGCATGCCGACGTGCGTTTTCCGTTTGTGCACCGTCTGTGTTTTTTGCAATGGTAAAAGAAAAAAGTGTACGTCCGTGTCTGTAAGCTACTGTAAATCATCTATATAAGTCGAGCAAAAGCAGCAGAAATAAACCACAAATGTGATCCAATATCCATGATGTGCTGCACTGCCAGCCAAGGAAAGAGAGACAGACACACACAGACAGAGAGACAGGGCGTTTGAGACATGAGGTCACTTCGAACCAGGTGTGTTTCCATCGCCCTTCATCTCCAAAACCAGCAGACTGCTCTCATATAAATAGACACAGAAAAAAAACACAAAAAAAAAAAAAACACAAATAGCCTCAGGTGACAAAAAACATTGGCAACTCGGACGCCATCACAGTTATTTTCACAAAAAGGAAAAAAAAAAAAAAAAACGTCCCACTCCCACCAATCGTCCATTGGCAGAGCTTGTAGGTGTGTACGCATTTTTTTGTGTCTCTGTGTGTGTGTGTCCCCTACCCTGCTGGCAGGCAGGCGGATGAATGAATGGGCGTCCATTCCTGGAGGTCCGGTGGTGCTACAGAAATAACTCTGCTGACCACAGTGACCTCTGCTTGTTCTCACACAGCCTGCGTCCTGTTCTAATGGAGGCTCGCGCTCTATTTTGGGGGTAGCAGCTAGATTTATCTCACTGCCCTCTGTGTCCTGGGACAGTGACAGTGACGTGGCCGGGTGTAACTGATGCCTGCCTTTTTTTTTTCTTTTTTTTTTTTTTCCTGCTTCCCTGACGCAAGCACACACAGGACACAATCAGTCTTGAGGTCAGTTCTGCTCAGTCAGATGACCTGGCTATGCCTCATTACTTCTGTTGACTGTCAAATTTAAACCTTCCCCAAAAAAACAGGATAGAGTGTAAAAACTGGAGAGCTGTTATCAAAAATCATGTGTTTTGATACTCTAATCTAATGAAAGGTGTGGGTGAGCGAGAGGAGTCAACCAGTGCACCACAGACAGCAAGCCAGCTGAATTGCTTGCATACCACAGAGACCTTGGAGCATGATTATCCTCCTCAGCAAACTTAATCTTCATTCTGGAGGATAGGCAGGCTGGCCGAAAGGCTATGAGCTCAGTGACCTACTGTATCTGCTGAGAGGCCGAATATTATTCTCCGCAAAAGAAATGCATTGCCTCAGGTCCTGCATTAGATTAAGTTGACTGATGGCTATAACCTGGAATCTGCGGATCTGTGAAGATAACGTGCACATCGCAAGACTTCATTCCAAAGAGTGGTGGAGAGAGCAGTTAGATCTGTTGAGAGCTCCGACAAAAATCTAGAGGATTTTGCTCATGACTGTAAAGTCAGCAGCCTTATTCCTGAGCTTGCCTGACTAAAATTCGCAAGAAAAATGAATAAGAAATACATCCAATAACAACTACTGTGTCCCCAATGTGGTTTCACTGGGCAGTGCTGGTTGTTAGCATGTACAGAAGCAGAACATAATATGCTCGACGATAGATGAAAGCACTTACTGTATATTTTTAGCGGCCCCTTGTCCCTCTCAATTTTAGTGAATTATGAAATAATGCATTTGCATTCTGAGCTGTATTTGAAATCACAATCCTGCACTTCACCTCCACTGGAAACTCATATCGGGCCTCACAGTAGAGGATGACTCAGATTCGCCCCAGAACACTTAAAAACAACTCGATTTGCATTGAAGCAAAATGTGAAAAAAAAAAAAAAGGATTCTTAATAACTGGCTGCATTACAAATTCATGGACATTTTACATTCAAGAGCATTCTTTCACCAAGCCCAGAGTACATTTCCGACTCAACCTTGTTGCTGTTTCACTTCAATGTATAAAATATTTAAAAGTGAACAAATAAAAAACTTTGTTATTACTGTCAACTATCCGCACCGTGAGTATATCCATGGTATAAAGGCGAACACATCAATGAACAGGCTGAACACATGTCAAACAAAGAAGAGAGGAAAATGTTCTTCATAAATAAACGCAGCCTCAGGTGCTTATTTTGCTTGCACTTATATTGTGTGCACTCAGCTACATCCAGTAACACGGACGAGCGTTTTAGGGAGGGATGAGCAGGAATGTGTGCGATGCGTAGAATAGCGAGCGAGCGAGCGAGGAGGGGAGGACACAAGTGAGGGATGAAAGACAGCGGCGGCAGGGAAGATAAGAGCGGGAGGGACAGATGAGAGAGTATAAAAGTAAGGACAACAAAAAAAAAAAAAAAAAAAAAAAGAGCAGAGCAGGGAGAGATGTGAGCAGGGTGAGAGGGAGAAAGGTAGAAGGGGGGATCAACATGGTGGACAGCTGGGCCGGGGTCACGGGGGTCAAGCTCAGAAAGTGGCTGCGCAGTCAATGTCATTCCCTTTCATCTCATCTGCTGCAGATGCAACAACCTAAACTTTGCTCAAATTTAACCTTCCAAAAGCACGGGGTTGATCCAACTTTCACTCCTCTCTCTTCTGCTTCACTATGCCGCCCATCACTTTCTTCCCCTCGCCGCCCCTTTTCCATCTGTTCTCTTTCTTCTCCCTCTCTTATTCCTGTCACATTTCCTCAGCTCTTAATCTATTTCTTTCCATCGCGCTCCTGCTATATTTCTCTCTATTACTCTCCCTCGTTATGTATCTTTTTCTCATGGTAACTCTCCTCCATTCTGTCTCCCTCCACATTAGATGTGGTTGAGTGGAGAGCAAAGTCAATCGTTCCTGCCTAAACCCCTTCAGGAGCCAGAGCTGCTCTCCTCTGCCTAAACAAACTTTGAAGCCAATCAAAGGGCTTATATTATTTTCTGTGGATGGGGACTGCAGCAGGTGAATACTTTATATTTCAGTGACAGATCCACTCAAAGCGGCTCCTCTCTCCTCCTCTCTCTCTGCTAACCCTTGGCTTCGCTCATGATTGATACAGTTCAGTGGCAAAACAAACAAAGCGTGACAAATCCAGATTATTGTCTGTGGGCGAGATAAGGTTATAATGAGAAAGTGCATCGGGGGAAATTGATCCTTTTTCAGGAAGCTGTCTGATTTACTGGGGATGCCAATAATAACTTCCTGTGTGTCCTGACTCTAATGGGAGGCGGGTGAAGTCAGGGGTGGGAGGGTGTAAGGTTCATGCTAAGCGGACAGATTTCATTACGATGCAATATCCTGAGAATTGCATTTGAAAGGGAGGTTTGGTGGCTAATTATTATCTGTGGCAGTGTATATTGAAAAGCTGTCTGATTGTCACTGAGGATCACAAACAGAGACAGAAATATGGCTAGTTTACTCTGGTTGACAGTCTGTCTCTGCAAGATGAGCAGCAGTAAATGAATTATCAATACATAATGGATTTGACCTTTTGTTTCTGTCAAAAAAGTGGAGGGAAAATATTAGATATAAACAATTCACAGATCATCACCCACACATGACACACAGATGCATCATGGGGAAAAAAAAAAAGTGCCGCGGTGTACTTGGAGAGGCAGCCATGTCTGAGACACACTGACAGCCAAGCCACCAACCTACTTGGCTGCGCGTTAAATCTACATGCCATAGGGAAGAGAAATGGGCCTGCCGACAGGCCAGTTATTAGCCAGGGGAATGTGGGAGGGATTGCAGAAATTAACATGGATTACTCAAGTATGACTGACAGTTTCAGAAGGGCTTTTTGTGACTTACCAAGTGATTTGGGACTTGCCTTAATTCAACAAGGGACGTTTTAATACTGTGGGCTGTCTCTGCTATCTTGGCACCGTTGCCTTGGTGAGGATGCCAACAGGGAGGGAATCTTTTTCTGCAACAGCTCCCCCGCCAGCAGTGGCACAGGCCTTGTGTTCTGCAAATAATGACGGGATGTGTCGTTGGGCCAGCACTTGGGGTTGAGGACTGTCTTTTGGTCTATGCTGTGTTATGTTTGAAGAGGGGGCTTGCCAAAGAGTGGCCCCCGTGAACTCTGTCTGGCACTAGCCTGACAGCTGCGGTGGTTCCATCAGAGCCTGGGATTCATCTGGATCAGAAAACCAGGAATTGGATCTGGATTTTCCAAGCGCATTCATGTTCATATGACGGGGTGCTTTGCATGAGAAAATATCTGATGTTTTCCACAAGCCTCCATGAAGAACATGGCTTTTACTATGGGCCTAACTCTTTTTCACAACTCATATACCCCTTTTCGACCAAGGCAGTTTGAGGGCTGGTTCGGAGTCAGTGCCTTATCTCTTAACTCAGTTCTTTGCATTTCGACAGCCAAAGAACCGGCTCTTGGCCAGGAAAACTGGTTCCAGAGCGGCACCAACACTTTGCTGGTCTAGAACAAATGATACAGTCATGTGATTACATCATATGACTGTCTTGCTTGAATATATTTCAGTGTGAAATGTCTGCTGGTAATGGCAAACTTAATTGTTCATATAGTAGGCAGTATGGAGTACTTAAGTATTTTGAACACATCCAAACTGTAAAGCTGTGATGTAGTCCGCCATTGTTGTTGTGCTTTAAGTTCTTCTTCCTCCTCTTTTTTCTGTTTTATGGCAGGTGGCAACCAGCGTTAAGGTGCATGACCGCCACCTACTGTGTTGGAGTGTGAAGTGCTTGAACTTGGCTTAAGCGTTGCTAGGAAACCTGAGGTGTGTATAGTTATGTAATGACTTTGGCTCTCTAGCCAGTGGAAAAGCAAGCTAGTTCTTGGAAGTTCGCTAGTTGAACTGCTAACCGGCACCGGCACCAGCCCAGAACCAGAACTAGGTTCGAGTTGGTGGATTGGGGGTAATAGTGTGCTGTGGAACAGAAAGACAAGAGTGTGAGTGAGGACAGACAGAGACAGTCACTGCGGTTTGAGAAGAAATTGTGAAAACAGATAATGTTAGAGAGGGAAATGCCAGAGCGCTGTGAAAAAAAGGAGCAGGAAAGCTTGTACATATTGCATGTTTCCGTTTGGTTCCATCTCCCAGGGCCACTGTGGCTGCTTCCTGATGTGGTTTTCATTATTTATCCAGCATCTATTGGACAATATTGGAGCCTGCTATCAGCTCTGCTGCCATATTGGCAGCAGGACAACAACAACGGAAGTGAAAAGGAAGAAGCTGCAGTGTTACACTGCACTGCACATTCAGTCTGGTCTGAATCTCTGTTTGCACAGTTAGACATCCATGACGGTGCTAGATTCATCAAAGTCTGGTGCAGTCATTTGGCAACCAGGTACCTAACCCTTCTGAAAACACACCTACTTGTTTATTTAGCTGTTTGTTTGACTGTTGACAATGAACTTAAGTTAAATCACACATAAAGCATACCTTTGACTGAGCAACACAGCACATACAGTGTGTCAAACGTTATCAATTTCCTGTCTGCCAATGCCGACACACAATATAGGATGTACATGAGATTACTCACATGCCAAAACCAAACAATGGCTAATGTATCTCCGGTTCGAATTACATTTACCATAGGGTGTCATTTCTAAGCTGTTTAATGCATTGTAGGACGAAGGGCTTTAATCAGCGAGGCTCAGTGGAGCCAGCGGATTAAATCACTTTTTATCTGCGCTTCCTTTGACTTTCCCAGTGCTCAGGGTTGCAGTGTAAATCATAATGCGTCCCTGTGGGCTCACTGGGCTCACTTCAGTATAGTTTATTGCTGTAGTCACATTTCATAAATTCCATTTATTTCATATATTGAGTAAATCCACATCCACTGAAAAACAAAGATAACTCTTTATTCTCACCTAAACTACGAAGTCGTTCATTTTCAGAAAGGAGGTTTTTGTGTCTACATGTGTGTATAAGTCCATCTGTGTGTGTAGCGTAAGTGCATCTCTGCGTCACAACGTATGTATATGCTGTATATTCGCATGTGAAAACACATGCATGCATCTATGTGTATTTTGGACATACACAGAGCACATGTAAGAGTTTGCATCTGTGTGCGAGTGTATGCACGCTCACGGCCGACAACAGCGACAGGGAGAGCGGCTGCCGCATTGCACAGAATAGCTAAACAGCTGTAGTGCTCCATCAGGGCTATCGATCATGTCCCTCTCTCTGAATCACAATCAGACGTGGGCAGAGCAGAGCGGCTGGAGCAGGCCTGGCTTGTTGGACGACTGCTACGCACCTCTCATATCAACCAGGCCTCACCAAACAAACCTGACATGGATGGCTGATTAGATGCATCTATATGCGAGCGTGGTAGTACTTGTTTCTGTAGAACTTGGAATACATGGACTAGTTTTAAAATTCAAGTTCCTGGTAAGCACCTTTTTCGTTGTTGCATTTAACTGCTTATAAAGAAATATAACAGTGCGTCTCCTATTTAATGGACTTATTATGTTACAGTCATAAAGGATGTATTGATACTGTACATGTTCTACATGCCAACTCTTAATTGTAACATAAATCAAAAGTGCATTACACCGTATATTTTACCTAAATAACACATGTGACCACTAGAAAATTACATATGATTCCATTAAAAACTCAACAGTATGAATAGGGAAGCCATTTAAGTATCATTAGCCACCATCTGCTATCATCTCCTCACACTGTACATCAACTCAACATCTCATGTAATCATAAGGAAGTTAGATGTTATCACTGTACATTAAAATTTAAACAGGAAGTGTATGGGAGCAGTCTATGGTTCCATTAGCTGCCTTCTGTTAGCATCCTCCCTGCAACCTCCCCCCGTGTCCTTGCGTTATCAGCAACTCAACTTTAGCTTCCTGACAATATGGCGACTTCCTGTCCGTTTATTTTCCCATGGTCAGTTGAATTTAACAGATGACCTGGCACCTGACATCTAGATATTTACTTCCTGGTATGGGACAGCAAGGTTACAACTCAATATCCTTTTGTATTACCACTGGACACACCTGAGTAGAAGAGGGCAGCTATAACAAGACCCACCCCCCCATCACACACACACACACACACACACACACACACACACACACACACACACAGACACACACACACACACACACGCACACGGAAATCTCTTGACATAGTGTGATTGAGTGGCTAAACTAGAAATGCAGAGGCTTGTCAGATTTGGGCTAGAGAGGATTGGTGAGCAAGCTTGGATACATGTAAGAGTGAGAGTGTGTACATGTGTGTGTGTGCATGCGTTGTAGGCGTGTGTGTGTGCTACTACAGCTACTTTGTGTGTGTTTGTGGGGCTATGTTTCAAACGCTAAATGGTGGAAAAAAGGGATCTCATTAGCATTATATGGATGTTGACATTCCATTCAGGTCAAAGTTAGTGGTGCATGACTATATTTGTGCTTATGTGGTTTGTGTGTGTGTGTGTGTGTGTATGTGTCAAGGCTCACACAGTGTAATAGTCGTGGCTGTCACACAAGCATATCCATGCATGTGCGCGCACACGCACACACACACACGCACGCTCCTGCTGTGTGCTGTGTGTGGTGGGGCCCCCCCGGGGGGGTGCCGCTGAGCTGTCAGAGCAGGATGGATGAAGAAGCTGCCCTGCATAGCAAGGGGCTCTGGGGAAATACCACCAACATGACACATACACACACTGACACAGACACAGTCAGCACACAAATACAGTATGTATGCGCTCCGGGTTTTAAAATGCATACATTTAAAAATGGACGCGTGAATCAGAACACACAGAAACAAGATGCAAAGAACACATAACCTGCATACACACATGCACACACACACACAAAAGCACACATCTATAAGGGGCTGTTGGCTGCCTCTGTGAGAAACAGAAACAGCCCTGGGGTCCTCCGCAGAGGAACATCTGAGTTTGATAACAGAGGAATGTCCAGAGATCTCAATTTAGCAGACAGCAAGTCAACATGGACAGTGTCAGAGAGGGAAAAAAAAACACACTTCCTCAATCCCTATCCTCCTCTATAAATTAAAAACTAGAGGAAAACTATCAAGGGAATGGCAGAGTGAGCCTTTATCTATTAGTATTCATGAATACAACTATCATCAGAGGGACAGCATTTCAGAATCTAAGGCGTATCAATTAATGTAGACTTAAAGGATAACTCTTTTTTTAATTCTAATTTGGGCCTTCCACTTTTGGAGTGTAGTTTTGGTCATTATAATCAGTAATACTAACATTGTACTCAACAAGTTAAAATCTGAGATTTGGAAATGCGTCAATATTGCAAAAGAAGACGTCAGACAAGGCAAGAAACATCAAGCGATCATGTAAGATTTGAACAAACCCCTTCATGGTTCAGCTTTGACCAACTCTACTCGCCATGCAGCACTTTTCCTCTGCAATGAGGTATTTTATTGACTAATCTAATGTGCTCACTTTTGGTTTTACTTGGTTTAGATCATCTAGATTATAAACACTCAATAGGCGGAATGAAAATTTAACGGCAACCTGACCTGGACCACTTTTGAGTGACACATCGCTATCGGGCCACCTCATCTCTCCTCATTCATCCTAACTAATCGCCACAGTTAGCAAGGTTATTTCCAGATTCCAGCAGAATAATTGTGAAATCAAACATTTTCAACAATGAATGCAGTGGAGAACTCATACTTACTACATACAGACTCAAATGAATTAAATGAACACTTACACCGGTGTCTCCGCCTGGCAATCGCATGTTTTTATGCTCAAGTTTAAGGACTTGGTTACATAATGAAGTTTTTGTACTGAAATATCATCATGTAATACACCCTTACTGGACATTTGATGCAGTGGAAATGTATTAAGTACACCTCTAAGACTTGTATTTCAGTACCCCTGATCTAGATAGACTGTTGGCTTGTTTACAACCCGTCAGATAGCCTTACTGCTTGGGTTTCTTGCCTTGTCAGGCTTTGCTGTAGCAATGTCACCAGGTTCCCACATCTCAGCAATATTTTATTATTATAACTGATAGAAATGATTGCAAAATGTACGAAAATAAGACTCAATTTGTAGTAAATCATAATCATTCATGAAATTAATTCATAATGGTATGCACTACCTCAACTTACGAATGGCAAAAACACAATGAACAATAATATCTTTTGCAACTGGTAATCTTTTGTGTATATTCAGGCATGCAGCAGGGGAAATGGGAGATTTCATGGACCCTTTAGGAGGGACCATAGTAGCACCAGACCACAGCAGACCTTGTAAACTTAACCATTCTTAATTCCACAGAAGGATTTCCTAGATCAAGGCAGTAAATCTTCATGCTTGGCACAAGCCTGGACAATCCATTAACAATTATAAACCCTGAGCGGCCGGGAGATAGACCCTTAAAGGGGAAGGTCAGCCTGATATTACAGCTTTAAAGGTTTCCTATTACGGCTCAACTTCAATATAACCACTCACCTTGCCTTTAATGGCCGCTGGCTATGCAGTGGCTGAGCATATATGGAGATTCTAAATCCAGTCTCTCTGAGATATTACTGAGTAGTGGAGAGCGATTTATGGGCCTGTTTCTGTGCCGCTGGTTAGAAGTATGAGTATTGTTAATAAAATTGCCACAGGGTGAAGGAGATCTCCTCGGTATCACCCTGTCTGGCCCGCACGTCCTGCTGGGACGCACAGGAGGCTTTGAGCGCCGCAGCACCTGGCCCCAAAACTGCTTAGGCTGCATTTTTTTTCCTCTTCATCCTAGCCTTTTCCTCTGACTCTTTCTTTCATACCTTTACTCTCCCTCCACCTTGCTCCTCTTTTTGCTGCTACCTCTTGTCTCCCTTACTCCCTTAGAGACGTGCACTGTTTCCAACCTTTCCAGTGCTTTGTCTTTTTGTGTTTTAAACTTGTGGGACACTAATGATGACTTTGGACACTGAATAAAAGACAACTTTTTGTGCTAACGCACAATGAGGTACAATCTTGTCTCTTAATCTGTCTCCATTTTGTGACGTTCTTTCTTTCCCTGCCAGTTCTCTCCTTGGCCGGCTTCTTCCAGTGTCTAGGGTGACTGCAGAAAAGATAGATAGGAAGCAGAGAGGACACAGCAACAGACAGCAGGAGCAGGAGAGGAAAGAGGGGCGAGTGCAAGCTCTTAAGTAGATTGCAAAGAACAGCACAGAGGCATGAGTGTGAATATTAAGAGGGCTTTCTCCTGCCCGAGAAGTTCCAGCCTGCAGCAGCAGCACCACCAGGGAGGGAGAGAGATGGTGATAGAGAAGGAGAGGGGAGAGAGGAAGAGACCTATAGAACCGTCAGCTATTCAGCCATAGCCAAGACAGCTAGCTTCAGGTGTCAGAAACAACGGTATACACAATCTATCAAGCTGTCCAGCAGATCTGAGATGAGACATTACCATAATTGAATTAGAAAGGAGGTTTCTCATTGCAAAGGTGATGATTTTCCAAGAAAGAAAGGAAAGAGATGGGTGATGTGAGAGTAATGTAAAGCAAAGGAGGGAGACTCACCTGGAATTCCTGGCGGGGTTTTCAGGTATTTTCCATTGAAATGCTGTATCACTACTTCACACTTCTCTGTGGACTCCATCCTGTAACGAAAATAGCGATACAAAGGGAGTATTTCAGGAAATGTTTAATATCCAGTTTTAGCGAAGGCTGAAATGAACAACTCTAGTCTTTAACGAATCCATTCTCACAAATAAAAGTACTTAGTAGGTCTTTAAAAGTATAATTATTGCAAATAAAGCAGACCATAAAGAAGAACGCTGGCAGCCTCTGCAGTCATTTTCTTTCTTTTTTTTTTTTTTTTAAACAACTCGACATTGCTTGTTTCTATTATACACTGGAGTCCTTCACACTAGATAACTAGAATAGTGCACTCAGGAGAGTGCAGGTCTCCACCAGGTGTGTAAGTTTTCTTATATAGATGTAAGCAAAGTTTTTAATGAGGTGTTTTTGTGTAGTATAGTCATAGTTTTCTTTAAGATGCATAGAATAGTGTAATGGTATTGTAACTCATCGTCCTCCTGGGTTCGCCTAACTGTATAAACGTAATAAAGAAACAATAAACAGGACTTCTCAATTTAAACATTGTTATTTATTCAGAACATTTTGTTGTAACACACAAAATAAAACCCCTCCCTACCTCCCTCTCCCCTCCTAAATAAACAAGAGCTGAATCTCACTCCTATTGTCCCTACCGGCTCCATTACAGTCAAGATGGTGGTGAAGATAACAAAAATGGGGATTTATCATCTCGTATCGTGCCTAACTTTAGTGGAACATAACATATTGTTCAAGCTCTGGTTCAAGATGAGACAAATTTTTCTATAGATGTCAGTTTTTGAGTCTGTGTCTGTCGGTCTATCTGCTGGGGAACGTCATTGTCTGTTTGAGTCTGAAGTTGATAGTGAAATTCAGGGTTTGCAAGGAAAGAAGTTGTTATGCAGCTTTTCCTCAAAAAGACAAAGGATAGAAAGTCAGAGAGAACAGGCAAAAGGAGATGAGAAGGTAGGAAAAGGTAAAAATAACATGCTTATGGATAGTACTGTAATTGATTTCTGGAGTGGGAGAGAGAGATACAGAGAGCTGCTGAAATTTTGACTCGTTTCCCGTCCACTGGATCAATCGTCTACAGGCCGAGGAGCTGACCAGCAGAAGGGCTCTGATCTCTCACATCAGAGGCACACAGATACTAATGCTCATACACACATTACATCAAAACACCTACATACTGTATACCAACTGTATATTGACTCCTATAACCTTCAGCCTTATACACGACACCCCTAGCTCCAAATCATTAAGTCAAACTGAAATTGGAATTAATGTAAGGAAATATAAACTATATGAATACTACAGCTATTGCATGTAATCTTTCCACTTTTAAAAAGGGGATAAAACCACTTTTGGACATATTTGTGGAAACACCGTCTAAGCTTCAAGCTTTAAGCATCTGAGTTGGCAGAATTTGACTGACATTGGAAGCCGGCGTTGCTGGAAGACATGCTGTCACCTTCCGTGGTGCACTTCAGAAGCCCTATAGCCTCTGGACGTTGATACAAGATGCATTTTCTCCTTTTTTGCAAGCAAGTTCGTAATCCATTTGGAAAGTGAAAGCTAGAAAGCCGGGTTAACTAGCTTCCACTTTCTGAGCGGTAGCTTTCTACCATTACCACTGATTCCTGGCTGTTATTTTAACCCCTGCTGGGTCATCGGCAGCTCCTGAACACTGAGTGTGTGTTTGCCCCACGATCTACAAAGGAGGGGGGGGGGTCTAGCTAACATTTGCTGTCATTCTTTCATAAGTCCAGATGTGGTGATGGCAACTCTCAGCAACATGTTGTCCTTAGCACTCTGTGAGTAACGCTGAGTCACAGAGTAACATAAGGAGCGCTGAGATTAAAGATGGGACTAAGTAGTGGTAAGTATTTTTAGTGCCCGCCCACACAGATTTTGCACCAATAAAATTACAGTACAAACTTGTCAGTGGGAACCAAAAATTCACGTCCCCTGGAGAAAAACTAATGTCACTGCACTCAGTTTGACTTTAAAAAACTTTTAATGAATTTGTAAAAGAGTGACAACATTTTGACATTTGATAAATTCAGTCTTCAGATCATACATAGTACAATCTACACTAGTCAAGGAAAATGATTTTTTTTCTTTATGCATAAGGAGATTTCTATATATGAAAGAGTTCAATTGTGTTACAATTGAACAAGTTACAATAACGTCACAAAACACATAACCTTTATATTAATTTGCAAGTAATGTTACTATGCAAATTCTTCATATATACGCACAAAGGACTCTTATTAAAATGAGACTTGAGTTTTTAAATGCAAGCTTGAGCGATGCCTTCATGGTAATACGCTCTTGCAGTGTGCAAAATTCATTGCTTTCCAGAAATTCATGCTTTATTCGCTCCCACCTCCAAGAATACTCATATCATTCTGTCAGCTTCTCACTTCTCTGTCTTCTGTCTCTCATCCTTCTCTTATCTCTACCTCCATCCTTCTTTTTTTTTTTTTTTTACCATAGCTTCTTTATCGCTCTCTCCATCCCATCCATCTTACTCCCAGCCCGTCTGCACCTCTTCTTTTTGACGTCTCTCTCATTCCTCCCCGTCTTTCAACCTTGGTTATTTCCTCCATCTTTCACCGTTACCCTCACTCTCTCTCGCCCCATCTCTCTCACTTTCCTTGCCCTCCTTTCCTTCCCTCTCTGTCCATCCTTCTGTTTCTCCGCTGTGCCCTATCCACATCACCATCTTTCTCCCTACGTCTCTTTTTAGAATATGTAATCTTTCATACTTCCCGGCATCATCCATCTCTTGCTGACCCTGTATCCATCCGTTCTCCCTCTTTCTTTCAACCAGTCAGTGTCAGCTGATCACTAATCATGACAACTGGCCTTAACACCTCACTATCACTAAGCAACTAACTAAAATCCAGATCAGTAAAACTTATTTATTTTATTTCAACGATTTACAGACATTTTAGTGCCGATACAATACCTGAATTTCTGTAAAGATGCCAAACGATTAAAAAAAAACTCCTTCGGTCGACTGACAAAAATACCAAACTTCTCAAATATCAAATGTCTACACCTGAATACAATACTGTTATTATTATTATTTAAAGCAGCGACTGTCTGATGAAAGATTAAAAAGTAAAAAAGAGGAGTTTGAATTGAAGAAAAGGTTCGATGCCAGCTTGAACATTTTTGATACTCTGTGTTGAGGACATATTTCATTCAGTAGCAAAAAATGAATCAGGTCCTTAAATTTACCCCCAAATTCTGCAACGTCTTTCCCTCGAAGAGAATAAGTCATTCAAATTGTTCATATTGCAAAACTGGTAGTATAATAAACTGTTTTACTGCTTGTCATACAGCAAGATCTGCATCTCTGTATAATATTTTACAATATTTTTCTCTTATTTTCTATATAATGTAATGCACTGTTAATCCTTTTGTCTTTTTTGGTTATTTATTTAAGTGTTTTCACTAACTTGTTCTTTTCCAAGTATTGAGTTATTGTATATACAATATAATACTGTTTGTATTCATTTATCTTACTCTGTTCGTGTATGTGCTTTGGTAGCATTTTGTGATGAAAACATTATGCCAATAAAACTTGACATTGTAAATGAAATGAATTGAAACGAATATACAGTGTGCTTATATTTACATACGATCTGTATGCATGCATTCACATAATCATTAAATGCTCCTAATCCTCGTTCACACACATCGCTGCGCTTCCACACAGTTGCACAAACACGCCAATAACCTGTTCTTTAATGCTCTCACTTCAGGAAGAGGCTCAGTGACACAGACGGGATCTGCATGAAGCACAGCTAACCTCTCGCTCTCTCTCTCACCCTGGCTCTTTTTCACTCATGCCTAACAAAAACCAGCGCGCACTCCACTAAGTACTTGTGAAATAATGATTAATGATTTTGCAAATGTATGTTTGCATTATCAAAACAAAAGATGTTTTGATAGTATTTGTCGGGATGTGTTTGCCGCCCATCTTAAAAGGGCTTGAGAATCAGACTGAATCCATCAAGCTTCTCCAGAGTTTTAAGTGATAATCTGGCAGAAGTGTTGATGCTTAGCTTCTCTTCCTATTCCCTGGTGCTTTTTATCCATCCTCCATACACCCCCTCTGGCTACTCCTTGTTTGCCTCCTCATCGCCGTCTCCCCTTCGCTTTTTCCAGCAGTAGAGCAGGTAGGTAGACAAAAAAAAATAGGTGGGTAGACAATGAGTAAATAAGGCAGACAGGCTGTTAGGCAATCATTGGGAAACAAACCGGTCAGCCAGACTGTCTGACGGTCAGTCAGGTTGTTGGGGTAGCCAGTCAGTCAGTGAGAGAACCAGGTAGGCAGTGAGGCAGGCTGGCTTTTCTCTGTGTGCTGCTGGTTAATGGCATCAGGTGCTGCTGTCTGCAATGATTAGTGCTGGGGCTGGAGTAATGGGCTCTGATAACAGTAATGGATCGGCCCACAAACACTTAGCTCAGTTTACTCTCTCTAATGCCCCTCATGGCCCAACCCTCAGCAGCTGTCTGTCTGTCTGTGTGTTGACACAGCTAACAGGAGCTCCACAATTTATAAAATACATCGCTTTCTCTTCTTCCTTTGTCCGAGGCCTCTTTCTGGCTTTTCTGGCTTTTTTCTCTCACCTGTAGTTGTCAATTACCAGCACCCTCCTTTATTTCTTGATCCATACATAAACCACACCCTCTGTACCTCTCTCATTTTTTGTTTTCTCCTTATCTACCCGAATATCAATTCACTTCTCACATTTTCTCCCACATTCACTCGTTTCACTTTCTATTCTTCTCTCATCCTTCTCTGTCTCATAGTGCCCTCCCTCGCCTTCTCATCACTTTCTCTTTCTCTTTATAATAACCTCTATGATAACTTCTTTTTACCTGGTCATTGTGTCACACTCCTGTCCCTCTCTCTCCTGCCGTCTTACTCTCCCTTTCCATCATGTCTCTTCCTCCTCCCACTGAGGGGTGCTTGAACAGGTGGCTTGTGGAAGGTTGTTGCTGTGCTCTGCTTGCTGGTCTGCAGGAGGTTGCCTACCTGTCTGTGTGTGTACGTGTGAGAGTCTGCTGTCGAATGTTTGTGTTGTGTATACGTGTGTGTGTGTGCATGCATGTGTGCTTATGCACAGGCGTGTAGGCATGTGTGGAGGCCTGCATGTGCATATGTTCATGTTTGTGCACAATCGCCTGTGTGTGTGCGTGTGTGCGTGTGTTTGTGCCTGTCTGTCCTGCTGTAACCCTCGCTAATAGAGCAGGGAATAGGAGACGAGTTCAGCCGGAGCAGGTGATTAAGAAAAATCCCTGCAAGATGGCGGTTCTGCCGTCAGTGGCCTCCTCTGGGTAAACAAGGGAGGAATGTGTGGAGAGGAATGAGAGCCTGGTGGCTGCTGCCGAGGACAAGGACAGAGCGGTTTATGACTTTGGGGGATTAACAAGCTGAAGTGGAAACTTTTCTAAGTAGAAAAAGAAATAAACTGTTCAGCAATGAGCCTGGTGGTGGAAATACAGCAGCCCCGACTATGCTGTAAGGGTGTAATTGCTGGTGCCCATGAATGCACGGACACAAGTATAAATTAACAGGCATGTGCGTACACACTGATGCACCGGCATGAACAAAGACGAACTCATACGCCGGCAGACGCACAGCCAGACAGACTTGGAGAAGAAACAAATCACCTTTTAAAGTTTCCACTGCCTGGAAGCAGGATTCATCTGACAAGTGTCTTTCTAGAGTTCAGGCACACACTTATAAGCCTGTGTATTTATATGTGTAGACAAATGCACGTTAGCAATTGTGTGTGTGTGTTTGCTGTTCAGTGTATGTGTGTGCACAGATAAGAGGGTCACAATCCATTTGCAAATTATTCTTGGTTATTGTTTGAGCTTTCATGGAGTACCAGTTGGGAGGGTACACATAAATTGGGTAAACTAAACCACAACAAATATGTACTGTAAGTATAGAATTAATATTTGACCCAGCTATAGTGTGCGCACACATGTACTGCATACTTAAAAAGTCAATTACAGTGCTTAGCAGCAGCAGGGCAATATGTTGAGAAGGGAGACTGATGCCTCCGTATCATATTAGTATTATTATTAAAGTGTACCTGGCGAAGCCGACTCCTCTGCTGACGCCGTTGGCATCCCTCAGTATCCTCGTGGAGATGACGTGACCCAGGGGCTTCAGCATATTCTCCAGCTCCTGCTCATCCATTGACACTGGCAGGTTGGAGATGTACAGGTTGGTAGGGTCCTGCTCCTGTTGCTGCAGGGCCAGAGGGTAGAATAGCAGGGAGGAGGATGGGGAGGGGGGGGGGGAGGAGGAAGAAGAAGAGAGGACAAGATGGTATAAGAAATAATGTATCAGCATCAATTTTAGGAACGGTGAAATATGCATCAGCTCTGTGTAGTGAGCCATCACGCAACATGTAGCAATGCTGTCAACAGTGCAGCCAAACTCTTTCTGAACACGCGTGGCGCTTGGCTATACTGACACACTTACACATCCATCTGCTTACGCAATATGGATACATCAATAGTTCACTGTGCGCCTAGCCGTGTGCGTGAAAGAATGAGTACGAAGGCTACATTATGGATTTGTGACACCACACAAGTCACAATAGTTTTCATGGAGTCTTCTGGTTGTTTTTTTTTTACTTCGTTGTTAAGTTTAAAGAGAGAGAGAGAAGCTGTGTAGTATGTATTGTACAACAATGTATTCATTGTAGTGCCCAGGGGCTGCTGCTAGCTAGGTGAAGCTGCACAGCTGGTTGTGGGTTGAGCCTGAGGTAGCAGAGGCCCTGGTGAGCTCTACAGTAGAACACCTGGACACAGCAGCCCAGCCCTATCAGTCAATAAGTCACTGAACCAGGCAGCCACATATGTGTGTCCCCCCAGCTATCCATCCATCAATGCTTCAGGTCAGTCAGTCAGTCTCTAAATGTAGCATGTAACTACATTATGTCATCCTTATCTCTAATTAGATCTTTATGATGCTGTATGCATTTGACGCATATTCTCTTCTAACATATCAAATAACAATTCAATCCATCCTTCCACTCAGGAAGTTGGTAGCACTAAAGGTAAAGTCAGATGATCACCGATGTCAGTAGGATTCATCCTCTGGTGACCATGAATGTCTGTAATCTCTCCAGTAGTCGGTGAAATATTTCAATCTAGACAAATCGGTCGACTGACGGATCGACATTGTCATCCCTACAGCCACGGCACTAGCATAGCTAAAACTGAAAATCTTTTAACAGTCATGGATCTTGTTGCACTTTAAATGTACATATTTATGGCGAATAATCAAAAAGTAAATTTCCTTCTCATCCTCGGTAAAAATAATAACAGCCTCTTAGCAGCTGACTGAAAGCCATCAGGCTGGCGGTAAAACCTTTGAATAGGAGGCTACATTTTAAACCAAGTCAGATCAATAATGGGAGCGTGGGTCTTTGAAAGAAGCATGGCCATGTAGAAAGGCAATAATCTCTGTGATGAGTAAGGTCTATCATCTAATAAGGTGGGCTACTGAATACACCTTGAATAAGAATGGCAATTTAGCAAGACAATCATCTATACAAATTCATGGAATGATATGAATGCTAAAGGGAAATGTTAGTGCAATTAGTTCAAGAATGTCTCAGTTGGATCAGCTAAGTCTAGTCTGATCAACCTTGAGAACTGGCAACCAGACAAGAGAAGGGAAGCAAGGCCAAGTAGGGGGGTGAGCTGCTGACTGATGTAATATGTTTCTCTTTTCTGTGCCTGTTTATATGTAGACTTGTAATCTGTAACCAGCTCCACTTTACATTTAATTCAGTTGATCTGGCCTCAAATAAATCACTCGTAAAGACTGAAAAGCCTTACAGTCTGAGTAAAACTTCAGAGATCTATTTCACACGTATATATGCAATACTGGAAACAGCAACTTCAATACAGAAGTCTGTCTTCTTCTCAGTCGGGGGTTGTGAAGACACTTCAGTTGCAGCCTGCATGTAAACACAGTCTTTGAGACTCTTTACAGGCTCTGTGCTTCTCCACAGGAAACTCTGCCTCACTCTGTCTTCTTTTGCTTTCTGTTGACGGCGGAGGAAGAGGTTAAGGAGGAGGAGAGGAAGTGCCTCCACCAGCGTCCTGCCTCCATCTCTCCATCTGTCAGAGGAGAAGACTGGTCCCTCCCCTGATTAATTAGCCGTCTTATCTGACAGGACATGTTTGATCTCATTAAAGCCTTTGGGAGAAAACGGCGCCCACAACGTGAAAGCAGGAAAACCGCAGCTCTTTCCCCTTTAACCAGGGAACTCAATTACCCAACTTTGGGGCAAACTAGACGCCTCCTTCTACTGCAGGTTTATCACATTTATGGGAGTTAGAAAGAGCTTGCAAGAGTTTGTATAACACAGGATTTGGTGGTGAATGAGGCTTAATTAAATCTGCCCGTAAAAATCTACTGTACACGTGTCACTCTCTTGCTAAGTCCCTTTGGTGTGTGTAGCCCTGCAGCTGTGCTTTCCTTTGAGTAGCCTATCAGTGGTTATGTGAGGCGATGTTTTTCAGGATTATGTCAAATAGGCTTCGTCTTCCAATGCAGACAGGAGGTCTGGATCAAAGAATTAACTAACTGACTCACTCACTGGGCTAAGCCAATGATATGAGAGTTTGTGTGTGTGTGTGTGTGTGTGTGTGCGAATTTGAATGAAAAGTACCCTCGCCTATAAGCATGTGACAGTACATGCGGTGAAAGAGTGCAACTGAACGTGGAGCAGTAATTTGTGTGCGTGGGCTAATAGTGGAGGGCTCCGTTTGCAGGGGGATTATCACAGGGAGGCCTCATCTACGCACGGCCGCCTCGCTAAGTTTTCTCTTTGATGACGTTCCGCACCACAAAGCCCTAAATACCCAGATGAGAAGGTTACGGGGAGGAGTGGAAATGGGAGCATTTTGACGGGAGGTGAGATGGGCTGGCCCATTCCACAAGGAGATTTAATTTCCTTTAATGTCAGCCTTCGCATACGCTCCGCTGTCAGGCTATGAATGAAACGGTAATTGAGGTGCGTGCGCGTGTGTGTGTGTGTGCACCTGTGTATATATCCTATCTCAGAGTAATTATGCGTGTACGTCTGTTCCATCAAATATATATAAAGCTGTATCTGTATCGTTTCCTTTCTTCCAGAAGCGCAAGCATCCCTGTTTCTGGTGTGTGTGATGGCAGTTGTGTCTGTCCCCCTCGCCATTGACCAGTGTTGTAGAAGGTTAATGGAAAGGCTCCAGGCTGCGCAGGGCCTTTGATGAGCATAATTCCTTCACCTTGCCACCAGGAGGACAGGAAGAATCCAACTGTGTGTGTGACGGGGGGGGGGGGGGGGGGGGGGGGAGGGAGTGGGGGTGGGGAGGCGGCGGCCGATGTGTCATTTCCTGCTGACGGATGGCCCCCTTGCTGGAGCTGACAGCCCTGTAGCAGTTATTTCATTTCGACACCCTGCTCTGTTTACCTCACTGTAATTTCTGAGAACATTACCATGCCACAGGGGAGGGGGGATATTATTAGAGAGGGGGGGAAAAAAAAAAAGGAAGGCAAGGATCTGGGTTATGCAAAAAACAAAGGCGAGGGAAAATAGGAGTTATAGATCTCTGTGCAAAAGGTGAAAGAGTGAAAAGGTAAGAAAGAGAAAGCCGGAGAGACGAAGGCAGCTGACATGACAGGCAGATATAACACATTAAAGGAAGCCCTTGTTGCCTTTTGACAACGCTTGAGGGAAAACGTCAGCCGTTAGAAGTCTCACGTTCTGCCTGTGGGGCTCTTAGGGCTGTATCCATTTAACTGATAAAAGTTAGACAGATAGATATGTGTCTTGACTGGGGGCACTGCATCTAAGCATCGACGTAGCCGAGGCTCGGAGCTGCCCTCTCTCTCTTGCTCACTCGTTTCTCTTACTACAGTACAGTATATCCCCTGGATTCCTACCCCCCCCCCCATTCTGTCTTTCTTCCCCCTCTTCATACCACTGACCTCTCCACAGCTTCTCCTTCTCCTTCTTTTTGTCAACACTTTTCACTTCTTACACACTTCAACCTTACTTTTCTCTGTCAATCCGTGTCTACTTGTCCCTCCTCCCCCCCCCTCCATTATTGCCATCTCCTCCAACCTTCATCCTTGCTCCTTTCTCCTCTCCTCTCCTCCTCTATCCATTCAGCTTGCTCAAGAGATTAGAGTTGTATGTGTAATTGGCTCTACAGGGCTTTTTGGGAGCTCCCCCCAAGCACTGGTACACACTGTACGAGGGTGTGCGTGGATGTGTATGCGGTTGCCAATCCGTGGTGGAACACCGCACTCTTCACTTCCCTCAGGTATGCCACTCTGGCCTGGTGTGTGACTAACCAGCAGCCCGAAGGAGCACAATTAAAGCCAAAGACAATGGGGTTCTGTGTTTTCTGGTTGGAGCAAACTGCTAGGAAGCAGCGGTTGCTGTGTTGCTGCTGCTGTTAGGGTGCGTTGCTGACAAGTTTGCAAATGCCAGAGGGAGCGTTCCCGCTCTCTTGCATGTAAGTTGAGGATGTGCACTCAGATCTTGCAGTGGGAAACTAAGTCTGTGGAATGCATTGAGCAGGGGAGATGTGGGATCTGGATGCTTGAGAGGGGGGGAGAAGCATATGAGCACATCAACTCACTTCAAAAAGCTTGACTTTAATTTGTGAGGAGCCAGAGAATTTGGAGACACAAAGGTAGCACTACAAAGGAGCTATCATTCTGTCAGACGGCTAGTCAGCTGGTCAGACAACAGCAGGGGAAGTCAGCTGGGCAGCTTACGGCCCTTTGATGAGCGCTTCCCAACATTTTCTGTTTCCACTGATGAGCGGATGGCAGGAGCACTCTACTTTTCCCTTTGTAGAGGCTGTTGTCAAACGCTTCCTGAACACGCTGCCGTTCTGTCTGTTATCAAGCCCCGCTATGACACTAAAAACTTCAAATCCCGTCCACTATCCAAGATTTTACAACACACCGTGTACCCATCCCAACCCCGTCCCCGTCCACTGCAACCGTTTACAGCAGCTTCGCACCATACAGCTGTTAGCAGAGTCAAGCTGCGGGAAACTTGAAACTGTAAGTGTGCAGAAGGTTTCAAGGTCAGGGTCAGACTCTGACGAGAGAATAAGATTCGATACGTTGCTGTCCATTAAACAAACAGCAGCTAATGCAAACATAATATAAATTGACTAAGATTTATCTAATAAACATTAGTACAGGAGCATTTTAAAGGCTTCAAAGTGGCAACATACATTCATCAAAGTCAGATCACACAGACAAATGGTGAAACCTTGCAGGCTTTAATGCTCTGTATCTGATACACGTGCTTACGGACACACAGAGGTGTGTTATAATCCAACATATGCACAAATGTCTCCGACTTGGACGCTCTCAATCACAGAACAGCATGTTACAGAGCAGAAGACAGAAAGCGAGAATGCAAGCTGGTAATGCGTGAGGTCCTTCTGCTGCTCACTAGGGGGCTGACAAAATTCACATTCCTGATTCAAACCGTCTGTTTGAAACAAAGGGCTATGAGACAGAGGATCTGTGCCATCACCCAGGGCGGCCATTTTCAATCCAATTACCATATTACGTTTGAACAAACAGCCTAAACACCTGTCATTTAAACATGACTTTAATAGTGCAGCAATAAACGGGTATTGGCAGGGGTTTAAGATAAA
This sequence comes from Scomberomorus guttatus, assembly GCA_038419695.1. Taxonomy (NCBI): domain Eukaryota; kingdom Metazoa; phylum Chordata; class Actinopteri; order Scombriformes; family Scombridae; genus Scomberomorus; species Scomberomorus guttatus. The sequence continues at coordinate 9,771,272 of CM076461.1, forward strand.
GAGCGCAATAGATAACATCTTTCCCCTAATTCTTTAATGTGAACTGCCTCAGTGGGCGGCATCGCTATAATTACTTTTACATGTAAACTTTTAGGTTTGAGAGTGAGTTGGGAGGAAGCGCTAGTTATATTTTAAGCACATTTTGGAAGCTTTGTATATACAGACACGAATCTTTTGTACAAGCACACAAGCCCTTGGTCAAAACTATCTATTTAACCGATAACTTACATGTCAAGAAATGATTACCTCCTCCTACCTCTCCCCCTTTTTCTTGTGTATTGACATAATATTGACAAAACAGAGGTCAGACTTCTCTTCTGATCTGTGGTCATTCTCATTAAAAGCTGCCACACTGCTCAGTCCTTTTCATTTATTCGCATTAGGATGTTCACATGATTGATTAGTCTTAGTAGTTGCAAGAAGATCCTCCACTCATCTGTGACAGTATAAATAGCACTCACCAACAGATGGTGGCTTAGAAAATGCCCATTAATTAACCTCTCGGTATCATTTTTACACCAAAAAGTAACTCACTAAGTTTGTCACAGGGCAAAAAGTTATTTTAAAAAGAGTTTTTTCAAAAGATAAACAAGATAAAAACAGTTGAATATGAAGCTTAAGAGCAAAAGATTAGAGGTTCACCTTGCTCATGCAGTGTTCCATTTGGCTGGAATACAATGTTACCTGATTAAATAAAAAATCCTACAAATTACCATACGTTGCTGCAGAGCACAGCTTAATACATCGCATTATTCAGCTACAGAATTCTTCCCATGAGTGCAATGCAAGCCAATGACAACTAAGTGTGTCCTAGCAGCCCAGAGGCACTGAGGTGTTTAGTTTGGTTTTAAGATCTACACTCATTCACTCACATAATTACACACACCGCTCCTGCACAGCGCTGCACCTCGTACGTGCACAAACCCGCACGCGGACGCGTACACGTGACTGCGCGCGCACAAACACTCACGCGTTGTCAATCTTTGTCGTAATATTGCTGAAGGAAAATGACTTTCCAGCTACTCTGTATTATTCTAAGATGATAGATGCTGTGTAAGGGACAAAAATGGGTGATACATTATTGAGCCTTCGAGTATGCCAACACAGCGGTGGGCTTTGTTTTACTCTCTCTCTCAGCTGGTCCTGCTCTCTGCTGGCATAGCTGGTAAAATATTCATCCAGCACAAGGCGCAGTAGTGAGTGCTATGTCACAAAACTGGTTTTTGGTATGTTTTTAACTGTGCTGTTGCATACAAATTTGAGCAAAAATACAGGGAGAGTCCTATACTGTACAGAAAACCGTAAAAAAGTGTGATTTTAATGGCTCCAAAGGGAAAGGCTGACATAATTCTATATTTTCTTATTGTAAACAAATCTCATGGAAAGACAAAAAAAAGCACGGTAGTCGGTCTCTCATTACTTCCCAACCCTGTCAGTGGCATTTAGCCCCAGTCCCATTCATGCATATTGATGATTTATATCTTGGGTCACAAGCATACAGCTTTAAAAAAAAAAAAAAAATCATAACACCAGCTTATATCAGCAGGGCACTGTAATTTCTAGCAAATGTCACTCAAATAGGAGTAAATAGTGTATTTGTTGTGGACTGATACACGTTTGGTGCTCTAATTAGTATTTATAGCATGGATAGTGTATGTGGGATTGGAAGGTGTTAACAACAGAGTCTGAGTTTATCGCAATAAACGATCATCCAGTGCAACGCCATGGCTCAATACTGTTTTTAGACACAATGGAGGTCTATGGCACAGAGGAATAGCTACTTAAAGCTTTGGCTTTATAGGCAACATTTAGTTAGCTCATCCTTTAACATTTCCGAGCATCCAGAAAGTGTCCTCTAACATATTAGTTGTCATTTTCTCTCTTTTGCAGATGTGTGAGAAAGGGATCCCACCTTTACTTTGCAAAACAGACATAACACCACTAAATTATGTCTGCCATCAATGTCACGGCTCATACATTTTGATGCCGGGTTAATGTGAATTTAAATGGGTCGATATGCGCTTCACCCGCTTAATCACGACCCCCTGATTTGATTTTGTATCTCCCTCGGTGAGCTACTATTCCAGAGATTAAAATTTCATGTGGAGCTCATATCAAAAATCCATTATTAACATGGAAGACGGGCATGTCGGCCTTACCCCTGTGCTCCAGCAAAAGGAGACAAACTCACGCCTGCATTGTATAAGTGGGCACGCACACATGCGCGCAAAGAAGCCTTTTGCGACACTCCCTGAGGACTTCAACACAAATTCATCTTCCCTTTGTAGAAATATTGTGGAATTTCCTTATAAGCTGTGGTTATGCTCAGGGTCACGCTCCCTCAGCCTCAGAGTAGACAACATTCACAAATGTCTTCCCGGGTTTCATAATACATTTTCATCACCGTAACCTTCGTATTTTTCCATTATGGTGTTTGCAACAACAGCTCATTGTGTTGTTGCCAGGGTAAATGCATTTTTCTGTCTTATGCATCATTCATGATATCATTTCTGAGATTGAATTCCTCCTGGCTGACATCATGTGGAGGTGGAGAGTGCTGGTGATAATTTTGGTTTTGGAGAGATGGGGGGGGGGGGGGTGTTAAAAAGAAATGGTGGCGAGCTGTTTGATTTCCACTATTGACCAACATGAGGACCTCTGTGGGCTGATGTAGGAAACCTACTCTACCTGTAAATTATGAATGGCGTTTCACTTTGTACAAGAGCTCTACCTCTTTCTCCCTCCTGCCTCTTTTGTCTTTTTCTCATTTTGCCTCTAAACATAGGAAACCTTTATATACTATATGATTTTCATCCACTTACCTCCCTCTCCATCCTAAAGTCACTGTTACACTAATTGACTAGATCTCCTCTACCAGTGCAGTCCCCATAGCTTAGCACGCTTGATCATTTGCTTTGAGCAGAGATGAGATAGAATACTGAAATGAACACATGACATACTGTGTTATGAGTAATATGATACTGATATTTGGGAGTAGGCTTTCTGTGGACACCCAAGAGAAAAATCTAGCAAACATCATGGAGGGGACTCCCATTGGGGCACATTGATTTTTATCAGGGGGGTGGTGTGCACAACTTTTTATATGCTGTCTACCTTCCTACTATAAATCTTTTTTTGCTTATTGCCTAATTCAACTACTCAAAGTAATCTCACAAACAGCAAGTAAGAACAGCTGAACAACGAGAGCTATGATTTTTTTCTTTACTGGGAACTGTAAAGTGCAAAGTGGTAGACCACTGACCATAGCTCTGTTATTAAAGGCAATGGAGACTTTAAAAAGCTCTCTCTATAACCTACGTGTGCTCATGTACTCCTTGGTATCTACAGTTACCAGGGGGTACACAGAAAGACTGCAAGTAGCTGAGCTAAATTTGATAAAATAGCTAAGGTAATAGCTCAGCGTATACATATTATAATATTGTAATAAATAATAATAAAAAACACATAATACAAAATGATATACTTACTGTAACAACAGCATGAAAAATAATGAGCAAGCTATCAGGAAAGTCAAACTTAATAGCTAAAAGTAATAGAGAAAAAGGGCTGCAATGACCAAAATGTAATAATATCTGCTGAACAAAAGAAGCCTAGATAGAGCTGTGGGAGTACGCCAGACAAAAAAAGGTTGGCAACCAATGCTGTAGGTTCTCAAGATCACAGATATGGTACACAGTGGCCTACACACTTAAAAACTCCTAAAAAGCCCATGTGTCTTCAACATGACACAGCCCCGCTCTCCACTTCAGAGACGCTGTCTCATTCAATGCACGCTTTTTCTCAGGGCTTCGCCACATGCGATCCTCCGTGCTGCCCTAGACGGGGTTCACCGCATCATAAAATCGTCATGCATGTTAACTTCATGGTGCATGGGTCAAATGAGCCGTGGCAGTGGATGTTAAGTGACTTCAAAAGGCTGCATCTGTATACCCCCCCCCCTCCCCCCCTCCTGTCTGTCTCCCCAGCACATGTCTGTGTGAAGAATGTGTTCAGCAGACCGGTTGGGTCAGAGGATCAAAGTTTACAGATAGGGAGGAAAGCAGAGTCACATGCATGCGCTTCAGCATGCGTCGGTGACTTTCTCTCATGTGCTCAGCGCTAATAAATACCCAACCACTTGCAAAACATTCACAGCTCTTTTTTTTTTCTTTTTTCTTTTTCCAATCTAGTTTAAAAAGCAAACACATATAGTATGTTGACAAGTCAGATTCAGTGTTAAGATGACAGGCAGGATGTGTGAGCCTTTCAGCAGAGTGGTACAGCATCATCACAAACCAGGAGAGTGACAATCTCTTTGTTTCCCTCCACACTCCATCACCTGCTCTCCAAATGGAGGCACAATGCAATTTTCACTTATGAATCTACTGCAAAGCAAATAGCATAGGCTGTTTGCCTGCTCCACAAACACACCCTGAATAACTACCCTGGGTCATGGACTCATTTGTTATTCCTTAATGTGCCACTACTCACCGGGGAACACTAAGGCTGCCACGTGAAACTACACGGCGATGTGAGCATCATATGTCTAACTGTGGCAGAAATACCCTGCCTTAGTTTCTGTCACATCTGCACAGAGAAATGACAACACGGTGGAGGCGAGAGCCGCAGAAATATTGAAATATATATTAAAGAATTATTTCTCAATGGAAAACAGCAACAACAAAAGTAATAAAAAAGCAATAATGGAAGTGTTGTGCGGGGAAAGCCACTCAGAACAAATCAACATTTATGTGACATCAGTAAGGTTCAGTGGTGGAACTGATGCAATGATTTTCAATTACAAAACAGTGATGTGGAGTATTAGTTCCATTTCTATCACAAAACACAGGTTCTTGAGTGCTGCTATAAACCAGATTTAGATTTTGAATAGATGGATAATGTGAGAAACAAATAAATACATATATAAATACATACACTGTGCACAAATTAATGAATTCCTGATTTTAAAACATTTTTTCCCCCGGATAAAAAAGTGTTATTACTTTATTTGCGTCAGAGCCTTCAGACACATTAAAAAACACGTTTTTTAAATTGTTTTTGGCAGAAAAACAAATTTAACCCTCATCAATCTCATTCTTCTGCTCATTTTTCAACATACAAAATATATTCCTTTAAAAACCACATTATACTGTCTGTTATCTTTGAAGTTAATTTGTGACAGAGGGATCTTAAAGAGGCGTTGACGCGACAGCCTTCCCTACACTACGTAACAACACAGCATTTACAAGCAAAGATTCAGAGCGTCTAAGTCCACAACATGACTGCTATAAAATCCTACAAAATCAGGTTTTGCCATATTTGTTTGTGATTACAGCAAAAGTGGCACACAATTACATGCACGTGTTAATGAAACATGACAGAAAAGCTGACAGTATTGACTAACCACCACATAATTACAGAATGATCCATGTGTTCTGCATAGCAGCCCTTTTTGTTTTCCCCCTGCTGACAGCTGCCTCTGGGCTCTACAGCATGTGCATAAATTTACATCTGGACTTCAGCATATTATATTTCCTTTATGAAGAGGTGGTGTTGACACAGTATGGTTGTTCCAGTCTAAATTAGCAAACAATTACCAATTTACCGCAATCTGTTCAACCGCGATGTGTTAACCTAAGTTTGAAGGTGTGAGACTGCTCGGCGATGTACAAAATTTGCTCTTTTTTTTTGTTGTTTTTTTCTGGTTTGTTGCCAATCTTGTCAGCTGGTATATATAACAGACAGATGGATGAATGGATGTTGCTTATCTTTCATTTGACATATAATAATTACATTTAAGAAAGAAAATATTACATGTATTCACTACATACAGTAAGTCATATTATTACCAATTAAACATGTGTTGTTTCAGGTTTAAGAACCAGCAAAAGGAAATGCTTCTTAACTATATACAGTAACTGCAAAAACCAAAACCCCATGAAGATAATAAAAGCTTAACTGTGCCCAACCTGCAATTGTTATGCAACAATAAGAATCTCTGTGGTAATTTCCCTGCTGCTAAGTGATTCTTTTGACCCATCAAAAATAGTTCAGCTTAAGTTTCTGAACCCAAACCCGACCTCCTCAGTGTGTGTTTCAGTGAGAGCGTCATTAGCAGTAGATGACCTATATAGAGGGGACGGCTGCTTGTTACAGTCTAATTATCACCCTAAGTGGCCTGGAAGAGGGGTGGTGCAGCAGGAGATAATGTGTTTGTTATGGACACTAATGATACAGTGGAAGCAAACTAACGACCCACCCAGGGTGTCCCACCGAGTTCAATGGCTTCATCACTCCCGCTCTATGAAAACTCGGAAAACTCTCCTTAACGCGCTTCCTCGCTTCCTCTTTCCGGAGAGGGAATGTGGAGGGACACAATGGAGAGAGCAAAAGAGAAAGAGAGAGAGAAAGGAACAAAATCAGAGGGAAAGAGTTATTGAAGCCATGAAGGGAGGAGGTATGAAGAAATGACTTCAGCGAGGAAGGTGGTAATAAAAACGTAGTAATAACAATAATAGCTGTGCTGGTACTTTTATCAGTGCTCAGGTGAAGTCAGGAAAGGTGAGGAAACAAGCCTGTTATCATCAAAGTGCTGTGTTGACACAATGTTTTTTTTTGTTTTTTTTTTACTTTGACCAACAAATTCTGTTGAATGAATGCGCTACAAACAACTGCAGTTAAAAATCTTTGTGCTACTGAATCCAGGCTTTTCAAAAACTAGCGTCAGGTGCAGATGCAACAGTAAATATCTCAATTTAAAAAAGACTTAAGAAAGATCTCTACCGTACTGTGTGTTCATTTTTTTTGCATCTGAAGACTCCCCTCTAGTTTCTTTGTCAGCTTGTTGGCACTTTCCCCATCTTATTGAAATACACACCAAATTACCCTGCAGAGCTCTTGAAGCCTCTGATGCATTTTCATTTAATGTGTGTATGCGTGATAGCTACCCTGCAAACTCTGTGTTCCTCCAGAGAACTGTTTTGCACATTCCCCCCCGAAAATCAACATTACGTATCTGCAAGATGCAATCAAGCAGGTGAGCAACGGAGGGCGGCGCATCAGGATGTGAAGAAGTAAAGTCAGTAGCTGACTCTGAACAAATGACAGAAAATGGTGTAAAGTTTTGAAGTGAAACTAATCCGCGATAGTGCTGCTTTTTCTGCTGTGATCTCAACATCAACAATCTCGTGACCTTCTCGAGTGTCGCCACGTTTGGTCGTTCAAGGATGCAGTGCAAACGGACAACCTGGCTGTTTGGAGGTTTTATACTTTTATACAATGCAACTTAACTATAAGAAGTGATAGCAGGAGGCAGGGGTGAAAGGACAGAGAGAAAAGAAGAGAGATGGCTGCTGTGTAATCAGGAGGGGGAGTCCCTGGTTTGTAAGCCGGCAGCACAGAAGTGTCTAGACAGGTGTCATGGGTCTTGACAGAAGAGACGGAGACATCAGTGTCCACATGACAGCATAACGGAGTGAGTGAACTCTAGACTGTGGAGAAACAGAGAAAGGGAAACGGAGAGAAAGGGGCGAGCAGCACCCTGCAAGATGGAGGAGGGTCACCTTATCCAGAGGTCGACATGGGTAGAAAGTGAGAGTAGAGAGGAGAATCACATGCGGGGTGACTTTGAATACACATCAGTCATCTAATGTCAACACCTGCTTTATGTCTTTAGATAATTAATTGTCACGTGTGTCCCTGCAGGTTGTAGCATTTCCACTCCATCATCAATCACTGCCATTCAAAAAGGACAATATCATGCTCAATGCCATTGTCATCGCAGCAGTCAGACTCTTTGCTCGTGTCAAAGCAGTTCGAGGTTTTGTCTGAAAATAAGTTCATAAAACAGAACAGCACGCCTCTAGGAAGTAATGCTAAGGCCCATTGCACAAGACTGCACAATAAACACAGGAACATAAAGTGGGAAACACTAGTCAACTTTATAAATCCTTCAACAAACCGTCTTGGCTCATCAGTGTCTTATCTGAACAGCGTCTAATGAGCTCTTAATTTGAGAGTGTCTGCATCATTAACACGGCCCGCCGTTTGATGCCACAGCTGTCAAATGAGACTTTCATCTTAACGTGACGACAGCCGATGTGTTGTGCAGGCGGTTATATATGTGTATACGTGACGCACTCATTTGGGCACACTGGATTTGCATGCAACAAACATGATGCCATCTTTGAGGTTGAAAATAAATTAGATTTTAATGAATGAATGTCTCGGTTGGTTTTGATTCCGCGGTGTAAAGTGTTTAGGCCGAGGGTGGAAGGAAGGTATGCGGAGAGGGGAACGGGGTCGCTGAGGCTCACAGAGGCACTATGGGAATCAGACAGACTTACAGAGAGAGAAGTGTGTTTAAAATCCCAGATAGCTCTTTAAAAACAGGGAAATCCCGCGCCCTGGCATCTCCTCGCGGGCACTCGTCTGTGAAAACAATCACAATGACCTGCAACATTGGCAGCACGCTAGCGTATGAGTGGTGTCATTTTGTGCAATGACATCACAGATTGCTATAGGGGCCTGCAGGTGTCAAACATGACTTCAGAGAGGGAGGAGGGATTTGTTATACAATGTCCTTTTACAAGACAAACCAAGGGGATTAGTGTTAATCACGTCATAGTGTGATTAACAACACCCATGTCCCTCCATTAGCCTGACCTTGTTAAGCGTGTGTGTGGCGTGATTACACGGTCTGCCACTATCATGTGTTTCCACCATTACGGACTGCAGTGTGTGTTCGCTAAAATCTTTGCAGCTGTGCTGTGATGTTGTAAGCACTTTTTGTTGTTGGTTACTGTTGTTGTTGTTGTTACCATTGGTGCGACCTTAAGGCTGCCCTGCTGCACTCACATTTAAGTGTGAAGGCTTGCCACGATGTTCTACTCTGTTTCTCTCTCTTATTCTTCTTCTCTGCCTCTCTCTCCCTCTCCCTCTCTCTCTCTCTCTCTCACTCACATCCCTGGCTGCTGTAATTAGAGTAATTGGAATCAGATGATGCTGGCTTAATTGGAAAGGAATGCAGACGGGGCTAAGGGGCTTTTCTGCACGGGAAAATCAGCTGGGAAGAGAGAACACGAGACAGTAGGGAAGCATGGCGGACGACGAGGGCCGCAGTCACGCATCGGGCTGCTCTGGCTTTAATAAAATTGGCAGGGTTCTGTCGTAAACACACAAACAAATTACAAGGCGTTATGGAGTCTGAATGCTGTCGTATGTTGGCAACACTAGACGTATGATGTCAGGCAAAGGGGATACACGTGAACTGAGTTTGGCAAAACATTCAAATTACAGGAGCATGATTTATATACAGTAATGAGTCAAAGTTGAAATTCAATCTCCTCATCCGACAGTAACTTTGGCTTTGAGTCGAGCAACGGACCAACATTTCATAGTGAGGGTTAGGGGGGGACACAGGGTGATAACAATACATATTGCACGATGAAAGTTTGATATACACTTTCCAACAAAGGGCTAGAATATTAAAGTTTAGAATCCATTGGTAAGAGGGCAAGTTTCATTTCAACTGTGCCAGAAGCAAATTCTCCTTCCAAGTTGAAAGAGACTGCAAGACAGAGGGTGAAAGCGAATGAGAGCAAGGGAGAGACAGAGAGGGAGAGGAGGAGGTGAGGCTGGTTTCATTCTGCTGAAAGTCACAGTTGAAAGTCAGCCGGATTGTTTGCTGTTTGTGCGCTGTGGCCACTGATGCGTGGGAAGAGTGTTAGATTCCCTGTAGGCACTGGGAGCTTAATGAAGGAAAGAGACACACACCCGCTTCAAGAGCTGGGACTTCCTCATTTACACTGAACCCTGGGGGGATCAGACACTGCAGTTGGCCTCCTTAACAAAAGGGGGCGGTGTTGCCTATAATGTGCATGTTTTTTTTTCCTGTGTGAGTGTGTGTATGTGTTCTTTGTTTATCTAGTTAAAAGGGCTGGAACAGCATGAAGTCAACAGAGGTTGATTTAATTATCCTGACAATCCCACCGTCTCTACACAACTCATTTTCTACCATCGGAGTTTGCGCCACATGTCTGGCGAGCCTAATAGAGAGGCTCGTTTGTCAGGTTCGAGCTCTCTATCTCCAGCAACATCTCATTACCCTTAACATGGGGGAGGTAACCGGGGAAGGCTGGGTGAAAACTGCCTCCATCTCTCTGTCTCTCACACTCATTCTGTCTGTCCATGTGGGCTTGAAATGTGTGTATGCAGCTCTTTTGTTTTGCCTGCCGCTTGCTGCCGGACTGCTCAGAGCCTTTGTCTTCCTGTGATGCTCCCCAGATCTCAGTTCGTTACAGAGCGTAATTAGCGTGGCGCGAGCGGGCTCCCCAGCCGACACACAAAACTCATTAAATTCCACTAGCCTGCTTTTTCGCTGGCACGCTCTCCTCGCCCCATATTAATCTCCCTTCCAACCCAAACTTTAATTCTCTGAGAAAATGTTTATGGGAGAAATAACCGCTTCCGCCCTCACATGCAATAACAGTGTGCCTGTTTAATGTGTCCTTTTTTTTTTTTTTTTTTTCTTTTCAATTCAATGCAGTTTTGTAATGTTGTGATCCAAGGTCAGGTCTAATGAGTGTCTGGATAATAAGGTGCAAGGTGTCAGTGCCTCCCTGACGAGTGCAGCAGGTCAGAGATGAGACCGGTGCACTTTCTCTCTCTCACAGCTCCTCTTTCTGTCTTTGTCTCTATCTCTCTGTGCTTGCCTGCATCTCCAGACAATGACCAGACTCATTTCCAGACTCCCTTCCGCAGTCTCCCTCGCTACTAACAGGGCCACACAAACAAGGTCATTCAGACTGCTGTAAGAGGAAGATGTATCATTTACTGGGAGATGGATGACATGATGTCTCCGCAAAAAGCTTTTATTTTGACCAGAAGTATTACTGCAACCCTCCAGCTCTCCTTCCCCCCCTCCCCTCTAATTGAACAAGGAGGCAAAAGACAACTGCCACTTGAGCTGCAAAGGAAATTGCCTCTTCAGTACAGTGGAAAATACACAAACTATTGTTGAAAAATGGGTGTATTCGTTCAACAACCTGGCCTAAGAGGGCTGAAGACAGATTGGAACAAATTAGAGATGGGCATCTTTGATGACCTAACTGGCCAATGGTGCAAAGGCTAGCAAACCTCCCCCATTACTTCCCATGAAGTTCCTATTTGGCACTATTATATCAGATTTCCTTTAAAAGACAGCTGTAAAGATCAGTTTAACAGCGTGGTGAACTACTGGTTTTCCATTTGCATCAAATATCTCAGCTAAGCCTCCTACAGTGCACGCTGTTTAGCAGATTTGACCATAGACTGTATATAAAGATGTATATAGTGAGGTGTGATGTCACTATCTTCTCCGTTTGGAGCGAGGACCTTTCAAATAAGGAGTGCGGGGTGTCGCCTTTCACTCTGCTCTGCTACATCGGACCAAAGCAAAAACACTAACTTAGTTGGGCTAATGTTAGCTACTTTAGCTGAATGATGCTAACAGGGCAGGTATCAAAGTCAAGTAACATAAAAGTTACCAAAATATTGTGACAATAATCTGACGAGTCCTGAAACCGGGGAGAGCAGCAGGTGAGCGAACTGTCAATTACAGCTGTCAGTCAATGCCCACACAGCAGACATCAAAGCTACTATACGTCTTCAAGGGCCAAAATTTAACGATTGAGACAAGTTGACTGTTGAAGTTGAATTGGAGCCAGTGATTTTTTGGAGCCATCATCTAGCGGCTGTCGGGGGCACTGGCTCAAAGCACTTCTGTGCCTGAGTACAGCCTTTGTCTTTTTAAAGTGTACATTTAAAATTACAAATAGTTTCATAAAGTTTCCACGTTCATAAATATGTCACATATGTTTTATTAATATTTTAGTACTTGAATAAGAGTAAAGACTCCTGCACACTGTCTCTTTTACTGATAATTTATTTCGTACATCTCATAGCTGAGTTTGGACACATATCACACATCCCCGTATGCAAAGTCATTTTTGTCAGTAATAGTTAAGTAGTAAAATAGTAGCAATAAAAAGTAGTCTGTAAAATCATTTAGTGCAATAAAAGTAAAAGTAGATCATGAGAGCCAGTGTAGTACAGTTCTGTACAGTACAGCGTCATGTGTGGTATGACTTTCAGGTCTGCGTCAGTAGTGTTGAGGTAGAAAGAGCAGTGAGGTAGCCTAGCAGACTGACAGCTCCTGCAGGGCTCTCAGGCCAGATGAGTGCAGCCAGCGCTCCCGTGGGTCCAACACCTGCCAGATATGGCGGGATGTGAGCGGGTGACAGCGGGGTTTCGAAACCCCTCATACCCTTCTCAGCCATCCCAGAAAGAGAAACCTCACCAGGGCTGGCGGAGAGACAGCTACCACTGGGACTTCCACACTGCTGCCTAGCATTTAATTTAACCTACTTGATGGGTGACCGGCTGCATTAACTTGACATTTTGCCTCTGCGCATCATGTCAGCTGGCAGCAGCAAACTAGCAGCACCGTCATTGTGTCACATAGTTTTACAATAAGCGGTTTTCATAGTCTATATATGATTTTTTTTTAATCATATTATCTTTTCATCACCAAGATGATGAGTTTTTAATTAGCCATAGAATTATCTGCATCACGAGCTGTGACCTTGAAAGGGCAGAGGCTGATAACAGAGTTGAAAAATGGAGTAGAACAAAGTAGAACAGAATAGAGGAGCAGAAAGTAAACACTGCTTAATAATGCACTCAGAGTACAGCCTATTAATAACCCTAACCCTATTATCTAAGTCTACATCAACTGAGACATCAAAGCAAATATCTAAGAAAAAGAAGTCCAGACTCCAGGATATGAACTTCCACAGCTCCCATGGCTCTTGTTCCCGAGTCAAGTCCATTCAGTTCCATTAGCAAACTGCAGATTTTGGTAATATCTAAAGCTATCCAGGCAGGTAGCAGTCCCCTGTTATTGTAATGGTTTCACCCAACTCTTTGAAGCCACACTGGCCGTAATGGCGTCTGAAGAGAGCGATTGCGGGGTACAACCCTCCAGGGACTCATTAGCGAGGAGCAGAGCTATTTGAAGAAGGCAGTGTATGGGAGAGTGTGGGGAGTAACTGCGTTTTTTTTTTTTGTTTTTTTTTCTGGACATGCTTTTTTTTTTTCCTCACTACTTCTTTCCTGTCCAAAAAGTACACAGGAGTGTGGAGATGCACTAGGGCAGACTGGGACAAACTGGTCGACTGTGCTTGTTGCGAGCAGCAGAAGTTGGATGCCAGAGAGCTGAAGTAGCGCCATAAGCCACAGGAGGGATGCCTGGATAGAAGGAATGTGATGCGTTGGCAGGGTGCAAAGGAGACAGAAAGAGAGAGAGAGAGAGAGAGAGAGAGAGAGAGAAAGTAGGGGTAGCCATAGGATGCTGTCTCTTAGCTCTAACTGAGGCTCACAGCTGGATTCTGAGCAGGGTGCAATCATGGATGCGCTGGGACTGCACATGCTGACAAGTACATTAGACTTTGGCTCCTGTTATGTCAATCTGATCCGGGATGACATAGTAACCATGACAGGGGGGAAACTTCATGCCTGGATAGGATTAATCCATTTTGCAGCATCTTACTATTTTTTTATTGGACCTAAATAATGTTGAATTTGCTAAGAAAACCATGAAAGCTCAGAAAGTAGTAGAAAAAAAATTCAACGTGGATCACGTGGTGCCCAAAAATGACACAAAAAAAGCAAATTCCAAATAGTAGTTTAATACTTTATAGTGATTAAAAGGCTCTACTTGCTATAAAAAAGTAGAATTTTTCAGCATGCATCAAATATCTCCCAATTAAATTCTGATATTGTTTTTGCCTTAGTCTATGTCACAATATTTCATCAACTTCAATTGACCCAAATCCATACAAATGACTAAAAAGACATCTACAAATCAATTTTTCATCCCTATTTTGTCACATGCAAAGAAAAAAAAAAGAAAAAAAAAAGTCAGCAGTGCAGAAAGTGCCGGAGCGTGAGGTGTTCGTTAACTGGAAGATCTCTTCCTTTAAAAAGACCCCCAGCATTTACATTCTCCTAAACCCTTGCCTTTCATGCCAAGCCTGCTTTCAATATCAAAGCTCCTTTTGAGAGCCTCTGGTGGAATGATAACAGAGAGAAGGGGACTTTAGTGAAAATGTAAGATCTTGAAAAGAGGGAGAGATGAGGAGAAGAGAGGAAGAGAGACAGAGGGGGAGGGTGGGAGCCGGGAAGACAGCATATCAATCGCCCCTTTAACTGACACAAGTATTCTGAAGTGAGGGTTGTTTTTTTTCTAAAAAATCTTTTTTTAAACATGCAGGGAAATGTGAACACGATGCAGAGAGCATGATAAAACATCATTAGACATCCATGAAAGAGGCTCAGAGTTTTTGGTGACAATAGGATCCTTCTGTCAGATATGTTGAGGATTTCACACAGCGGTAGGGTGAAATGACTTGTTACGGGGGGGAGGGGGGGGAGCTTCTCTTGTTTTTGTCCGTTGGATGACATGTGCATGACTGCATGTGGGCGTGCATGTGCAAAAGCGTGTGCTTGAACATGAGTGTGCGGGGAAATGTTCCGTGTCTTGCAGGAATGTGTGCCAGCTGAGCACACCTGGAAGCTGTTCGAGATGAACTGAGGCTGTTAGGGATTTACTTCAGACAGTGCAACACGCATGCCAATCTGTGTACACATGTATGCGTTTGTGTGTGAGTGTGTGTGTGGTCCGCACACCTTCATTTACACATGCATATGTTCATGTTTTAAAGTATATACATAAATGAGGCCCATAAGCCTTAACCGCAACTGCAGCCTGTAAATACTGTAAAGCAGAACATTGACAATATTCCAGTGAATACGCTTATTTTTGATGATGCCAAAGAAAACCTAAATGTAGAGAGAATCCATGTTTACAGCCTGCATTGATGAGTTTTGCTTTGTATCACATTACAAATGTGACTTCATTCATCAGGCTGTTGGCGCACTGTTTGTTTGTATCCTGAGTCAAACGCAGAACAGGCAACTGTTGTCAGACAAAAGCAACTATGCAACCATGTGGCTGTGTTTTGTTTTTGGTTCTATTTTGTTCTAATCCACTCTGCTCTACTTGGTCCAGCCTACTATTTTGTTGTTGCTGTTGCTCTCATGTACGTGCATTTAGCCAGATTCAAGTCAAATCAGTTTTATCTTTGTAGATTTTCTTTACATTTATCCAAGTTTGTCTCATAGACTTTACAATCTGTAAAACATGTGTCAGCATCTACTCTTATATTCTCCATTTGGACAAAACTCCACTCACAAAAAAAGGCATTTAACAGAAAAAAACTGGCAATGGGAGAAAACTCAAGAAGAGCTGAAGAAGACGATGAATTACAATATTAAGCACATAAAAATCACTGTGGTACTCACAGTGAATCTGTCAACACATTCAGTGTGAGTGTGTGTTTGCTGCTGTGTGACCTCTCTCTTGCACTCTAGGCATCGTGGGGACACCAGGGAGGAAATGTGCCCTCCCTCCCTGTCTCCCTCCATTCTTCTCATCGTCACTCACTCCCACGCTGTAAACATCACCCTCCAGGTTGTGACACTGATGAGGGGAGCCCCCTACCTACCCGAGAAAGCTCACCACAACAGGGGGACTATATGTGTTATTGTGTGGGTATAAAAAAAAAAAATCTCATATCTATCCTACTATTAATCAGTAAAGAATTTAAGAATTTAAATCTCTCCAAAACTATTAAAAAAACACGTCAATGAGCCACACTGCTGCACTGGGTGACATGTTCCTTTGTTACTGAAGACAGTGGCTACAGTAGCTTGTTTAGAAACAGCTCCAAAGAGTAGCGATAAGATAGTAAACCGACCCTGTGCATGCATGGAAATGCGGTTCTGTTTACAGCTTCGCTAACTTGTTGTGCTACATAACACAACCTCTTAACTGTGTACTGCATTATACATTTCTCAAAGACCTTTTGTACTACATAATACATTTCACAAAGAACTTCAGTACAAAGTACAAGAAGCCGTTTCTAAACAAGTTACTGCAGCCATCATCTTCAGGGATGAAGGAACATGGTGCCCAGTGCAACAGTGTGGTCCATTGACGTGTTTTTAATAGTTTTTGGACAACAATGGAGGTTTAAGGCACAAAGGAATACAATATATCAGGCTCTGGATACATGCACAATACTTGTAAGTAGGATGAGTTCATTGTTGGTTTGGCTCGGCACATGAGATTTGTTGACAATAAAAAATATAGAAAATCCCCAGCCCAGTCCTTTAAAAGTACACATATATATGAATGTGTGTATGTATCTATTTCTATACATTTCACTGTTTTATTTGCATGAAAGTTAGATGAAAATACAATGGAACAAAGTTTATAAAAACAAGAGTTCATTAAAAAGCAGAAAAATAATTAACAGAAAATTAATGCCCTGTGTCAGCAGTTTGGCTTAGTTTCCTAAACCCAAAATTCAAGCCCAGCAATACGCTCCTCTCTTCCAACCATCCAATCCCCCCCTGGAGAGTTCTAGATAGGACCTCCACACAGATAATGACTTCTCCTGCCTCTCCTTTTCTTTGTGATCTCTGTTCTAACAGTTCCTGTGCCAGCAGAGGTGGTTTGACCCCAGCATGTTCCCTGGGCTGCTGGATACTTCCTGGAAGGCCCTGGATAACCGGGCAGGTCTGGGGAGCTCCAACGTCAGCGGGGGCACAGCCCACCATGAAAGACCTGTCTTACACCCAGGCCTTTGAGATTGCTTTCTGAAGCTATTTGGAGGCAAATCTGTGAAACTTTCCTCAGCACTTCAGAGGGGATTTATTGTCACTTTCTCTTCTTTTACTACTTTCTTGCAATTTTCTTTCTTCCTGTCTTTCTCGCTCTCACCTTTCTCTGTTATTTGAACCACGTGGATGCTTTCTCTTATGCTCAGAGACTTAACATCTGATTTTAAGCTCAGACTATTTCGGCTTCTGTTTTTCTCCACCCAACATGTACTGCTCCTGCTGCACACATACACAGTCAGTAGACAAGAAGCGTGAACCACTAGAAGTCTGTCAATTTTCTGCAAAAAAAAAAAAAAAAAAACCCACACAAACAACCGAGTATCAGAATCAGACACAGCACCTCCTGAAGCAACGCAATGGCAATTTTCTTCTTTTGTGTTTCTGACAGGCTGTATACCCAGGAGGGAAAAAAAATGGAGGTTTCCCTTTGGGAAGGAGTTAACGACATGCTGAAGGCTTTTCAAATGGAGGGGAGGCTTGGCATGTGCCACTGTAAACAAGCTGAAATGCTGGGAAGTTCAGCGAGTGAGCAGCGCCCTGAGTAAAGCCGCTCCAACATGACACACTGCTTTTGATGTGCTGGCCAAGTTTGTATTCTGAACCACTACAACACTTACCCAGTCAGTTCTGCACAAACCCACTCACCCACACAAGAAAACACACAGGCACACACACACAAACACTGCGTGTAATATGAACAGTTGCATGCCATGCAGTCACACTTGTGCAACTGGTGTGGGTTATACACACAGTATAGACGTAAACACACACACACACACACACAGCTGCGCCCTGCACAATCACTGTACGGTTGCTGCTTCCCCTTAAGTCCCATCAATCAACACTATTCTCAGTCTCGACTGTTTTGCCACCCTTGGCCTGGCAGGCAACGCCACTGACATCTTAACTGAGTGTTTTTCCATGGTGCCACCAGTTTGTTCTGTACTTTTTCCATTTAATAATGGATGGTGGAGTGTTATAGTTGTGACACATTTCAAATTACAGCGCGTGGTGGCGAATATTAAAAAGTTGGAGTTAAAAAAAATCTAAGAAAATAATCGGAAACAAAACAAACATAACAAAAGCTATTGGGTGATTCTTCTGACAGAGAAACCCAGCAAATATATCACTATGGCAGGTACCAACCACTCTGAGATTTGTCCAAACTAAACAAGGCGACTAAGAAAACTGCTGAGGGTTGCATTTAATACGTTTTCTTCACCATCTACACCATCTCCTTCCATCCACATCCAATTCAGCTCCCCTCTGGCAGTGGGTATATAGAAAACTTGCCTCGACCAAAAACATGATGAGCCTACAAATCTCCTGCAGCTGACAGAGGGAGATGTCTGGTGTCCCGTGTAGGAGGATACCAAGATTTGATTACACTCTGTCACAGAGCACTTGGATGAAAAACACAGACCTCTGCCGGAGCCAAAATGGCGTCTGGGCTGAAAGAACAGGTCTCACACTATGACTTGGAGTGCAAACCAAAGCATAGTATTAGAGAAACCAAGGAACAGACAGACAGAAAGACGCCACAAAGTGAAATATAAAACTCACAAATACAAAAATACTGTATATCTCTTCTTGCCTACAGCTGGGGGTGGTGGGGGGGGTCTATGGCCTTTTAACCTAGCATTTCTTTTAGTTAGTTGTTTTTTGTACTCAGATATAGCTTTTCCCAGAGTGTTGGTAAAGTCATATGCATATGAAATGTTGTTGGAACAAGGCTTATATTGAGGGCATTCTGCCAGCTGCATTTTTGTTTAGTTTCATATCAGTCGACAAGTATAAGACTGAAACAGTGAAGCAAAACAAAGCCAAAAAAGGAATCTGAGGCAGGAAAAGACACATCAATTTACATAGCTATGCAATAAATGAAATATTGTAAGTTTGCACATTTTACTGACATACTTTTTGCTTGGTAAAGCATGCTTTTTATCTGCACTGTGCCAATCTGTGATTATATGCATTTCTGCTACAACCTTGCAGGAGGGGATAACCACAATAATTTGCAATATTATGGTCCTGCTTAGTTGCAAAGCCATTCCTTACCATGAGGTAAAACATGAGAAAATCTCATTGAAAATTGATCATAATCCCTTTATAAGGCACGAAAACATTGCTGGTGATCGTACATTTCTGATCCTCAGTGTACAGTGCATAACATCGCAGACAGACAGACAGACAGACAGACAGACAGGTACAGTCTGTAAATAATTTCTGCCTGCTTGTACGGATCGTTTTCTGGCTGCCACTGGCAGAGCTGAGAGCAGTGACCATCTGGTTTCCCTGTGTTTACTTCTCTCTGGGTGCAGTTTAAGTAGTACAGCCAGATTTCACTGGGAGACACCACAGACAGGCCAGCTTTAAATCTCCACATCCCAGCCTGTCATGGGCGCACACGTGTGTGTGTGTGTGTGTGTTTGCGTCTGTGTAAGTGTCCATCTGTGTGTATTTAGATCACAGGATCCAGTTAAGGACCAAATTTAGATTTAAGGACATCCTCCTCCTCTGATTCTGCTCTGTTGCCCTCTATGGCCCCGTCCCACATCCTTTGAATGAGAATTCACCCATATTTCTGTTCTGAATTGTGAAATAATTGCCAGAGCAAATATACACATTGTTGCACTTGCACACACACAAACAGACCCATACACAGACATGCAAACATGCACGCATTAATCATTACTGCTTTCCACAGTTGGATAAAGTTAGGGGGATTAAAATACATCATTTTGGTAATTAAAATAGCAGATGTTTCCTTGGACAGCCACGCTAGCTGGATTAGCTGGGCTGCAGTGTGGATCCTAGGAAGTGCAGGACAAGGTCAGCCTGCCAACCTGCCATGTGATGTGATGCCTCTGCCTGACAGCGGATGATGCACACACACACACACGAGCTGTTAGGGTGCAGCAGACAGTAGGTAGGTGGAGAGAGATGGAAGACGGGAAGAAGAGGACGAAAAGAATGAAAGGGTGAGGCCGAGCGCAAATGAGGAAAAAGCCGGGTGATGAATGGCAAAAAGAAAAAGATGAAGAGGAGGGCAGACATTTGAGGGGGGGGGGGTGGCTGTTGCGGCGGCATAATAAAGAATTCCTACAATAAATAAATAAATAAAAACAAAAATAAATCCATAGTGGGAGGCCAAGTTCAAATTAGGGGTGCAGGTGCAGCGGCACGGTGTTAACAATGTTGCACCTATGACAAGGTCACTGATAGTGCGAACGTTGACATGATAATAGAGTGCAGAGAAAATCAGAATGCATGAGCCTATTGTAGCAATCTATCACACTTTACGGGAGCAGGATACTCCACAACCACTGTAATTTAAAGAGATGTAAAGTCCTATTCACATTCTAGATGAGGATGAGATAACTGTCAATACAGCTCTCCATTATCAAAGGAAAGTGGCACCTAAAAAGATATGCTCAGTTACACTGTGTTCACATGTTGTGTCTTATTTGTGCTGCCTGAAATGCTTTCTGTGAGGAGACAGCACATCTTTCTCATCTTTTATCTCTTGTATATGATTCGCAGGTTTTCTATAGATACAAGATTATTTGACAGTGATGGCACGGATGACCTGCATCTGTCTGGCACATGTTTGTTGTAGCCATAATAATAATAATGATGTGTCGGCTGAGGAAAACATTGTTCCCTACCTTCAGGACTTCTCTGAGAACCTTTTCCAACTAGAAAGCTTTCTAAAAAAAAAAGCTTTGTGGTGAAAGGAGAAAGCAGCCTTGACATTTTTTGTCAATCAGAGAGAACGAGTGACGCAAAAAGTAGACAAAAGAAGGCAACAAAAGGAGAATTTTAGCCACCAGAGCAGTGGTAAGGTGGCGGTGGCCACACAGCTCTAATAAGTGGTTGTGCATGACTGAAAGTCGAGACCCTGCCAGCCTGCCAATGATGAGGTCATGGGATTGGGGAGCTAGTGGGCAGCCAGTTAGTCATGATCTTGGCCCATCCATCAAAGTTGTTAGGAGAATAAATCTAAACTGACAGCCATCATAGCCGAGCTGGAGCGGTGTGGGTCAGGCCGGGACAGTCCAGGCAATAAGGTGTGTGGTGTGTTTAAAGCTCTGAGCAGAGAGAGAGCGAGACAGTCTGGCCAAGGATTGTAGTATTTTACACGGAGCAATAATTTCAACTAACGGCAACCATTAACATTCTGTTTATTTACTGAGAAAAATTAAGATAAGATTAAGAGGCTGCAGCTCCCTCTTTTTATAGGTCTTTACCATGTGTCTGTCTCACCGTTTTCCCTCTAGTCTCCCTTTCTCTTGTTTTGTTTGTTCTATGGACTCACACCACATGACTAATACGGCTGCCCAGTCTTCAAAATCAAGACAGAGACAAAATCGCTATAAAACCCCACTGCATGAGGCCCCTTGCAAGAGTTCATCGGCTTCTGAGCATTCAACTGAAGAATGTATCATTTATAAATGGCGCTTAGGAGGCGTTAAAGTCTCCCGAGGCCGTTAAAGTCTAAACAAAGAAGATGAGGTGTCGGCGTCCCAAAGGACATACAGAGCCGGGCCCTTTTACACCAGCATGTCATCTGTACGCAAAGTAATGTCTAAAAAGGTTGAAGGCTCTATCAGCAGAGTGGGCTCTGGGAATTGAACTCTCAACCCCTCTGGTAATTTTGTGAAGTATGCTGCACAAATAACTGCGGCACGTTGCTGACAAAAAATGTCACCCTGCCCTTTCCTCTTGTCAGAAAGAGCCTGTCAAAGTCCTGGGGGCACTAACTAATTACTGTGCCCTGTGCTGGATAGGGGACGTTGCGGGGGTGTGTGTGCCCCTGTCTCTGTGTGTGTGTGTGTGTGTGTGTGTGTGTGTGTGTGTGTGCGTGTATTTTCTAAATGACAAAGCACTTGCTTCCGTAAGGTCAGGCTCAACTTGTGCATCAGCTCCTTAGTGAGATGACAAGCAGATGTGCAACAAACAAGTCAAGCAACAAGCACCACTAGCTATGACAGGTTGAGAAATGGGAGGCAAGTGGAAGTAAACAAGGTGTTGTGGGGCTTACTTCGACTGGATGACAGAGACTGAAACTTACACCTACACAAACATAGAAAATTAATTGCCACCCAGGGGCTTAATAAACTTCAACTTGCACTGAAGTGAACTAATGTCCTTCATTTTATCAATTCATGTCATAATTGGGCTTACAGGGAAATATTTGTGCGGGTAGTAGGTCAGGTGATTCAGCAGGCTAGAAATCCCTGCAGCTGATTTAGCAAACTGCAGTGGATCCACTTCCTGGTGCATCTTTCCAAAATCTCAAAATCAAAAATGGAGTCAAGGTGGTAGGTAAAATGTTATCATGGCCATTAGTCAGAATAAAATATGAGATTAACACCAAGGATGGCAAACAATGCAATGGAATATCCTTCTTTTTCTAACTTCATGAAATAGGTCCCTTTTGGAGAAATATCTAAAAAAAAGCATGAAATGACCAAAAAACAATCAATTAGGCCCTGCAAAATCAAATAACTATGGAATGAGTTAAATAATGTGGTCTTATATTTATCCATCCTAATATTCAAGGTATGAAAAAAGAAAAAAAAGAAACACCTTCAGCTAATAATACAGAGCTGCCACAGGCTACACCTGCTTCAGTATTCAAACTGCGCTTCAGACCTCTCTGGCAGAAGTATCGAGTCATCAGCAAGTTATCAGCCTATGTGGACAGAGAGCTTCATTAGCACAAACACTGCATGCCAGCTAACGCGGCATAATTTTACACCCCCGCTTGACCCCTGCGAGCATGTGTGTGTGTGTGTCATGGTGCATCTTTAAGTGTGTCTCTGAATGTGTGTGGGTACGTTTGCAGGGAAGAAGTGGATGGATCTAATCTCGCCCACCTTTAAATATGTAAAAAAAAAAAAAAAAAAAAAACTTACTTATTATTTTAGCCTGGTAAAAATCTCTATGGTATTAATTCAAACAGGTGTAAGTTATGATCGGATAGGAACTTTTATGAAATGTGTGTGTGTGTATAGCTACTGTAT
Organism: Scomberomorus guttatus; assembly: GCA_038419695.1. Lineage (NCBI taxonomy): Eukaryota > Metazoa > Chordata > Actinopteri > Scombriformes > Scombridae > Scomberomorus > Scomberomorus guttatus. The sequence continues at coordinate 9,794,086 of CM076461.1, forward strand.
GTGGTACTCGTTGGCAGGCTGAGGTGATTTAGGAGTGTTTGTGTTTGTGTGTATTACAGTGGGAGAGGCATGCTAGTAAGCCGAACAGGGCTGTGGATCAGTTTTTGTCCCTGCAATGTGTTTAATGGATCCTCCACACATAGCACCTCCCTGGTGAGAATGATGCTAATTACTGTACAACACCTTGCCACACTCTCCTACTGCTCCTCACACACACACACACACACACGCACACACCTGCACACAGATGTACATGTGTGCATACGCGCACATTCGCATGAACGGCGATGCACAGAAGACGCCTGCGATGACCCACGTGAGCGAGCAGGCAGGACGCAAACGCGACCACAAGCAAATAAGCTCACACTCAAACGGGCGTGCGCATCTATTCGTAAACACGCGCGGTTTCGCATACGTGCACGTGCACACATATCACACACTTTAAAAAAACAAGGACACACTACTCAGCACATTTCTTCCCTCAGCCCACTCTTTCCGTGCTCTCCCATCTCTGTTCACAGCAAGCTTCATTTCCCTCCTTCCTCCACAGACATAACCTCCACTTTTTTTTTTCTCTCTCCACCTTAATTCTTCTTCCAAGACGTGTTTGCCCATTCTCTCATTTTTTCCACCCTTTTTCCAACATCTAAACTCCTACGTCTTTCCCACTGTTTGCCTGCTTGCGCTAACTCTTTTACCCGTCACGTAAACATCACCTCATCGCCCTGAACCCTGACACGGTTTCCAGGATTATCCAAGTTCACAGGTCACACCCGCCCATTGATCCAGAGGAAGCGGATCAACATCTTCGGTCGTGTTAAGCTCGGCTTCTCCACAATGACTTGGCCTTGAAGTCAAACCAAGCAACCATTAAAAGCTTCTTATTCAAATGGATGCAGCGAGGGAGAGTATGTGTGTGTGTGTATGTGTGTATGCTCTAACTGCATGAGCAGCTGTGTGTGTGTGTGTGCATGCATATCATACGCCCAACTAAGTGTTTGGAAGTGTGTGGGTCAGAGAAAGACACGCACACACACACACACACACACACACACAAATAGGATGCAGAAAGTGGTACAGGCCTTTAAGAGAGGGTATGGGTGAGTGTGCGCTGTCCACGACTGCAATCAATTACAGAGCGTTGGGGCTGCATGTTCTAATCAGAGGCATAAATGTCAGCTCCTTTCCCCCGCACACACCTCCATTTGCATCCATTAATGCAGAGGGAGAAAGAAAGAGTGTGAGAGCGAGGGAAAGCGAGAGAGAGAGAGAGAGAGAGCTGGCTTGCGTTTGGTATGGAGGAGGTGAGAGCCGGCAGGGTGGTGAAAAACATGGCAGAAATAAAAGACAGCTAAGCAACACAAGAAGTGATTACCCATCAATCAGGTGAGGTGGAGGTACACTATATCCAAAAGTATGTGGGTACAAAGCGACTTCCATAAATATATTATTATTATTATTATCATATACTGGTTTTATCAGTTTAGTGTGAACTTCACTGGTCTGCACAGAGCATTGACCTCAACCCCATCAAACACATTCGAGATGAATTGCGACGGTGACTGCGAGGGGTCCAGCTTCACAAAAAGCGCTTTTCGAGCACTGCTTACACGCGGCTTGCTAATGGTGGCAGCATCATGTGTCACAAAGGGCTGTAGCTCGCAAATTGCAGATACATTTGTGAGTTCTCCGAGCTCTCTTGTGCATAAACAATATGGCGTTCATTATGATTAGTAAATATGTCACAATTAAGAGATGAGGAATTCATCTGATGTTCTGTGTTAAAACATGGCTTGCATGTGTTAAGGCAGGGGGGCCTGCGTTTGGTGGGGGTGTTTTGCTTCAGGCATGAATTACGATCCAGGAAGTTTGATTCACAGATTAGTGAATTTGAAGACTTCTCAGACACCAAAACACTGCACAGCGGTTTATAATACTCGTAGACTTTTTACAAAAAAGTTATCAGTTATTTTATCTTTTGTCGAGACGGTCACATATGGAGGTAAGGCATGCAGATACACTACATGTATCTACAAGGCCAGACATAAGAGGTAAGTAAGAAAACATGTATTTTTTGTAATTTGGGTGAAAAAAAAAACCTTGTAAAATTCTAGTGAGGTACTAATGAGTACTGACAAGGTAAAGGCTTTTTGTTTTTGTCACAACAATTACGTACAAGGAGGGAAGGAAAAAGACAGATGACTGATCTGATGAGAAAAGGTGACAAAAATACAGAAAATACATTTAAAAAAAGACAAAGCCTGGGGACAGGGGTCATTACTATGGCCTTTCTCCTTTTCTGGAGAGTATGAGGAGTACCCAGCACAAAACCCAGACAGACAGACGATGCAGCCGCAGCTGTGATAGCAATTAGGCCCTTATGTATTAAACATACCTTTGTAGAGAGCAAGGAGAGAAGAGAGGAGAGGAAGAGGGGGAAATGAAGAAAAGGAGTGGGGTGAATAGTAGCCAGCGGAGCATCTGAATCATATCTCTTCCTCTCTTCCTTCCTCTCTCCCTCCTTCCCTGCCTCCCTAAACAGCAGAAACAGTGAAAGCTATTCCCCCTGCTGCTGTACAGCATCTTGAAAGGTTCCAAAGTGATTAAAAGTCTGACAGAGGACACTTGTATACATCTGCACAACATGTAAACAGCTAACTCTCACTTGTGCGGGCTACTGCACTGGCTCCCTCTCTTCCTGTCTCTTCCCATGCCTATAGCTGGAGAAAAGGCACCAGGTTCACATGACTCTCAGTGCAGCTCCTCTCCATCCTTTTGAAAACTAATCGACCCTTCACTTGAGCCTAATTGATGTTGCATCGGTGAGCACTGGCTCTCGGATTATTCAGTCAAACATGTTTAACTGGTTCCCAGGCTACAGGATGGAAAAACATCTTGTCTGTAAAATACTGGCAATATGAAGCAGACAAGTCACTTATACTTTCTCATTATAAAAGCATACGGTTTTAGCCACTTAATGCACAGTAGTCCCCTGTATTTAACACACATATTAAGCTGCCAAAGACTATTAGAAACTCACAGTGATGTGATGTAAATTATACCATTAATAATATACCTATTTCGTGAGGTTAAGTACATCTATCTCCACCAGGCGTAAGCCTGGAGTGGATCACATGTTGTGTGTGTGCATGTGTCCGTGTGTGTATCTGTCCGCAGCTAATCTCACATACTACTGAACCCATCAGCTTAATATTTTTTTGTGCACACTTATGACTGTATGCTCAAGGACCTCTTGTGGTTACAGTGATTCGCAATTTTTGAAAAACCTATTTTATAACACGATGCCTTATGGCTCATAGTAAAGCTCAGACTTTCCTCTTTCCAGCAGTCTTCGCCATTTTATGACATGCGTAGGCTAAAAACAAGGCTTACCTAGTCTGTTGCAGGCCACATTTTGAGTGCACTATTCTAGTTTTTATTTGTTTTTTTTAATTGACATCTGCAGTTTGTGCTGCTGTGTGTGTGCAGTAAAAATCATTAAGATGTTAACTTGTAAATTCAAAACTGGTTAATAAATGAATACAATTAATTAACACATAATAATACATTACACACATAAATACATTAAGATGTCTTGTAATCAAAGCTGGAAAAAGTTACTGTTAAATATCTTTTAACCATATCATGTTGATATTCAAGGCTACGCACAAGCATTGCCGCCATTAGCTCCTCTTTGATTGACACTCTAATTCACATGTGCTGCCTTGTTTGCGGCATGCTTGATGGAAGGGCCATATGTTTTATGAGATGAGGTTATTCGTAGGTTGTCGTGTTAACCAGGGACATTGTTGAACCTGTCACTTCCTCTTCAGCTGACAAGCTTTATTAGAGAAGGGGAAGAATGCTGAATCCTGTTTATCCATCCTCGGTCTCGGGCACGTGGCGTGTGTCAAACTAGATCCGCCATGCATAAGCTTGTTACATTTGTTCAACTCGTGCTGTATTGGTACAATGGCTTTAGTCAGTCAGTTGTGATGGAATCAGATTTGTTCCTGAGAATAAGGGGTTATATTTTTGTGGAGGCGCAACAACCAGCACAAGCAGCGCTCTGACTGTTTGGTATTTTCCTGACCTTGAAAACTCGATTTGTGCGTCTGTGTTGTATTTTGGTGACAGAGCACGCAGGTGAAAGGAGAGGCATGTGGGAGGTTCACTCGAATGAAGCAGCGCAAAGGCAGTTGTTATATTGTGGTTGAAATTTGGACGTTGCCCTGAAAACGTCTCAGAACCTCGTCTGTTTGTGGTGCAACATCAATCCGCTGCTGCTTTGGTGATTTTATCAACAGGATCAAACTAAATACTTACTGCAGATGTGCTGCGACAATGGATGAATGCTTAAAATATGAATAATTTATTTCAATTAAACACTCTCCAACCAAAATTGGCACAGAAAATAACTTTTAATGTGGTTAAAGCAGGAAAGTCAGTAAATCACTCCGCACTGATCTATAAATGAATGTGGGTGATTCTTACAGTATCTGTTGTCCACAGCTCCTTTATACTGTATGAAAAGCTTCTCCTTCAGTTCATTAAATCCCTGCAGCATCTGAAGTCAGCAGGACTGATATGTTCATAAATCTGCAGCCTCTGAGAAGTGCTGCGCCAGAGCGCAGTGCCGTTATGCACGGCCATTCACTGTGTTTACCTTCATTAAATCGACTGAAAACAACACCAGGCTGCTATAGAATAACCACACACACTTCTACACACATCAGCCTGGTCAGTTATAACTCAATATTCTGCTTTTTAATGAAGGAGACGTTGGGTTAGCAGGGTTCACCAGCCTCTTTTCCAACTTTCTTTTTAGCCAAAGTAGCATCTAATGTTTTATCCTTGAAACACATTGCAGTGCAAACTGCGTACAAGGTGAGATACATTAGAATTATTGCTGAAATAGCGTCTGTCCGATATAATCATAATATAATCATAAACGGCTTTACCAAATCAATGTCTTTATTTTTTATTTCTATTGTTATTATAGCAACTAACGGATGAAAACAGCTACTCCGACTTGTGGTGATGTGTGTTCATGTGACGCTCTGAACCATCCAAACATTTCCTGAAGAAAAGCTTGTTTGTTGAGCTGCTGACTTATCAAGTTTAACTGTGATTAGCACGACTGTTTCAGAGCTATGAGACCAGTGATGTGACTGGTTGAGAAAGTATTTAAAAATCAACACACCCGCCGTCACCCAGCCCTTTTGCACGTTGTGCTGCTGCACACACATGAAGCAAAATAGCAGATGCGCATGGAGACGCCCACACACAGTCCATGAGCCTAAGATCTACCACCTTGCGCTTGTCATTGCACTTGGTTAAAATAGGGCCCTAAGTGTGTGGGAGAGCGGGGACGCGTGCCACAATATTGTGAGACGGCAGACTGCCAGCACTCTGAAAAAAAAAGGGTGATTGTTCACTAATGGATACTTGCTGTGGTATCAAAACAATAAGCCTTTTTTTTTTTTTTTTTTTTTTTTTTTTTTTTACAGACGCCTGACTGTCACCCACAAATAAGCATATGGCTGAAACAAGAAAAAGTTTCAATATTCCCAGAGCACAGTCACACATGCACAGAAACAGACACACTTCAAAACCCCATTCTGTTTGGCTGTTGTTTTTGTCAGTTTACGACCTAAACCCCCCATTGTTGAATTAACTGCGGAGAGAGGGGTGGGTGGCTGGAGTCACAGTGCCAGGGCTACGCTGGCCCAGAAAAAAAAAAGCCACAACACAAACTAACTCTTGGCAGGGGACGGAGAGGCAGTATTTTTCCAAAAACTGATTACCTTCCCTCTCCCCAGTGCTCCCTCTCCCTCCCCTCTTTCACTTTCTCTCTCTCTCCCAGACAAGCTGTTCCCTTGGCAGCTGTTTCGACAATGCAGATCCCAAAGCGCAGGGGGCGGTTGGAGTGTATATGTGTGTGTGTGTGTGTTTTTTGCGTGATGGGAGGAGGAGGGAGGGAGGGGGGGGGGGGTCACTAATTCATGAACCCTGCAACATGTAAATCTGCACGGAAACATGCCAGGCTTTTTCTCTCGGAGGCCCCGGGATTCTGAAACTGAGCATGATTAGCACTCAACGCCAGTGTAAGATGCCGGAAACCCCGAGCTTTCCGAGGGCCTGGCCTTTTGTAGCAGCCCCTTCCGTTCAATGGCTGGCCCCATCGTCATGTTTTTCCAGGTGTAAGCTCTCCTAGTGAGCTACATTCCCCCATCAGTTACTGTATATAAGGTTTTGTTGGATATCACATTGAAAGGGTTATCGGAAAACCCTCCAGATTATCCTGCAAAATCCAGGTTTGCAGATGTGGCACTGAAATTCATTTACACTATCTTATTATATTTTATATAAATACCATATGTGTTGAAAAATTCTATTACTGTAGAAGCAAAAACAATAATATGACTTTAACTAGGCAGTCCTGGCAAGACTCATTAAAGGATAGACAATCTTTCTCTACCTAAAACATGAGTCAGATGTGGCCAGGGAGCCCATGGGCAGGAAACAAACACATCATAATCCTCCTCTGTAATTGGGCAAATGAGAGATGTTGCCATTGGACAATGGCACTGAAGCAGATGGCAACAGAGAGGCGATGTAAACCTCCCACTACCCCTCGCCTGGCTTCCTCGTTTTTTTTTACAGTACCGCTCCAAAAGGTAGAGAGGCAGGCATCATTTCAACAACCCCGACAGATTGTCTCGCTCTTTCTGTCTTCCACACATAAACACAGGCCCAAGCGCACACACTCTTCCACCAAAAGTGAACATCTCGTCTCCCATCAAAGCACCTTTTCCTCCAAGACCCCCCTCTGAGCATGCTCGCTAAGAGCCCTCCTTTGAGACCCTAATGTACGCGCAATCAGATTAAGGCCGTCGATGTAAGCCTTGAATTACTCACGTTATGACTTGATTGGCCAATAATTTGATTGGAGTCACATCTCTACTTCCCCTGGTTCTTCAGATCCCATCTTCCCTGTCCCTCCTGCTCTTCCCCCTTTCTCCCCTTCTCCATCATGCTCGAGGCAACAACAATAAGTCTGTCTGTCAGCTTTTGAGGCGGGGGGTGTAACCGTTTCCATGGGGATCGCTGAAGTGACTTATCGAGGGAAAAGAAGTCGTCTTACTGTAAGTCAGATGCAACCTTTTAAACCATGAAACAAAAACATCTAATTCTCTTGTGACAGCCTTTGTGTTACTATATAATGAAGCTCACTATGAATACTTGACTTGATGAAACTGATAACTGGATAGATATTGGTGGAGCCCAAACAAGGCTACCAGGTATCACCAGACTTGTGATATAATGTTAAGTTGAAATATTTTACTGTAAATGCAATAAAAACAACTACTATACGGATTATTGTTTGTATGCAGTATGGGACAGTAATATTGATAGTATGGGTGGGGCAGAGAACAGGGACCAACATCGACGACCAACGATGAACCCCTCCTTAAAGGACGACTCTTTTTTCTCGGCCACACATAGATCCTTTTAAAGTCTAGATCTTTTAATTCCTTGCTGCTGTGAAACATACAAGTCTCAGTTCCAGATTAATTTCTGTGAGTTTTTGAGGTTTAATAAGGGTTCGGTGTCTGACCCAAGGATGTTGTGGGAGGCAGTAAAGGGCTTTATTAGAAGCAATACCACTCTGTAAGTGGTCCAAAACAAGGAACGCGCAGCTTAACTAGAAGTGCTAGAATGAAAATACGGCGCTCTCGACGCTACTCTACAATGCGACTCTGTAAAGAGCTGGTTAAAAAAGAAATGAATTCTCTTCTCAGGCGCCATTCAGAATTTCTCATGCACAGAACCAGGCAGATTTATTACTTCCACCTTGCCAGACCTAGCCTAGCTGGTCCAGAGGCTCTGGAACAACGAACATTTTGCTAATATAATTCAATTCAATTTAATTCCGTGTGCTTTATTGGCATGAATGTCAGGTGAACAATATTTCCAAAGCTTCAAGGATAACACAATTCATTAAGTAAAATAAAATAAAATAAATGAATAAATAAAAAGAACAAGAAAAAAAACAGTGTCAAATCTAAAGATGGCACCGATCCCAAAAATGTGAATGTAACCTTTGTCTCTGGTGAAGGACACGTGGAGGGGCAAATTGCCAGGTCCAGACAGAATTTCGCCCAAGTTTTACCTTTCCTTTTGGACCCTGCTCAGTCCTCTGCTCACAGATATGATAGAGTTTTCAATTAGGTAGGGTTCATTCTCGAGAGACGTGAAAACTGCTCCAATAACCTTGCTTCTTAAAAAAGGCAAAGACCCAGCAGAGTGTGCTAGTTACAGGCCCCTCTCACTCCTAAACGCAGACACATTTATGCCAAAGTGTTGGCTCGGTGTCTGCAGGGTCACATGACTAAACTAGTGCATAGCGATCAGACGGGCTTTATAAAATCCAGGCTGGCCTCTGATAATGTAAGGAGGTGGTCTGAAGAGTCCTGGGTCCTTGGGGGGGGGGGGTGTTTCTTTTTTTCTTCTCTCTTCTGTTGCTTTTTGTTTTTCCTTTCTTTTTTCCTTCCTTTCTTTTACATTACTTTTTGAAATGTTGAAGATGTTTTAATTAAACAATGTCTGTAATTTGATCACAAAAAAATGCAGCTTAAGTGAAAATGAAAAGAGTTTATTTACTAATCACTGCCCAAAGCCAGTAAAAGGGGAGAAAATATCCTTCATCATGAGCTGCTGGTTTGATCACCAAAACGCTGATCAGGTCTGCAAGTTGCAAGTCTGCAACCTTTTTCCAAATTATTATAACAGAGGGTGGTAATGCCAGATATGTCTCTCCAGCTGAAGGTAAAACATGCACATAAATAAGGATGATGTGGTATTTTCTTTGACTTTCCTTTCAACAATTTGTAAATAAGAGTCCCTAAAGAAGTACCTGTCTTTGAATAAATGTCAAAAACAGGCCTTTCGACAAGCTTTTTTTTCGTCAAATGAAATGACTTTTCCATAAAAATTACCGTGAATAATACTACAATTTTGAAGATATCACATTGCCCACTAATACCAAATATTCAGGTTTTCCTGGAATAACCATTTGCGAAAGGTTCTAGGTAAAGGGTGTTCTTTGTTTCACAAAAACCGATGAGTATTTCCTCTGGAGTTTTGGGCTGTGTCTCCACACAGTTGGTTCAAATCAAGGGGCAGAAAGTCCAGATAGGAAGTGATGTGTTGTAGTGAACAAAAGCATCATTATATGTTAACTTAATCGCACAAAAGGGCTTCAGAGAGACTGATCATTATTCAAGATGGCAGTGCCTCCCCACCAGTTAGCTTGTCAAGGCTGCCTCTTCCCTTTTTCTGACAGTTATGAGGTGTACGTACCCTGTTAATAATGGAATACAAACTGCGCTGTGGTTCAGTGGTTGCTGTAGTGTGGACCATAACACGGCTATGAAAACATATGGCATACAAATCTCTGGTTTGTTCTCATGAGGACTAGCTGAGACTGACAAGGCCAAAAGGTCTTCTGTTTAGAAAAACCGGTAAAGGAACTGTGTAAAAACACCAGAGGAAGATGTAAACGTCACTGTCAAAAGACACTGCACAATCCGAGGCAAAAGGGAAGGAAAAGAGGCTTTAGCGGATCAACTGGTGTGCAAACAGCCTGGAGTACATATTTAAGGGGTCTCCAGTCTTATTTCACTATATTGGAGGCAAAGGAGCTGATTCTGTTTGACTGCTAACTTCAAAATGAATCTGTGAAGAGTGTGTACTGCTCCGCAAATTAGCCTGGGAGACATTTTGTATCTATGTCACATACCGAGCAGAGAGAAAGATGCGGATGGATGCTTCCTCTACTGAGCTGATGGTTTGATGGTAATCACATCCCTAGTTTTTCCTCCCTTTTTCTATCTTGTCTACCGTGCAGTGTTAACTTTCTTCGGCTGTCACACGCTGCTGGAAGAAGGCAGCCATCTGCTATGAATCATACTATGCTCTGAATCAAATGTAACAACACAGACTTGCAGCCATGTAAACACGGGCATACGCAAATGATGGCAGCAGACAAATCGCAGTCACTGGCAGAAACAAAGACATCCCTGAGAGCTAAACATGTGTGACACATATGAAAACGTACACATCCAAGAGGGAGCTATGAAGCATACACACAGGCTAAAAAGGCATGCAACAAAAACAAACTTAGAAAATCAAATATTTTGACGTTCAGCGACCAAAAAAATGTGAAGATGAAAATGCAAAAGCTTCAAAACCGCAGTAATCATCCATGGCAGCGAGAAAAACCTTAAAAAGGAACTGCTAACACATCCCTGAGAGCATTTTAAGATGCTGTCAGAGAGAAAAGGTCACCGCCTTGATCGTGGCATACGATAGCATGGGGACAACAGCTCTGAGATAACCCGAAAGATAATGCAAAGATAAAACCAGAGATGGCAGCGAGATAACCCTCGCACAACACAGAAGCAACACTAAGATGGCATGACAAATACTGAGATAACAATGAAAACAATGCCGCGATATCACAAGCAAAGCACAACAAACTAGCGCTCGGGCCAAGCATCAAAAGAAAATACACAAAGTGAAAGAGACGGAACAACAGCTTTTAAGGCTGGAGTGGAGGAATGAGACACAGCGACAGACAAAACAAAGACAAACGGAGATAACGGGGCAATTGGAAAGAGAGAGAGTGAGACATCACAACGCCTGCAAACTAAATATTGACACTGTCGAGAGACAAAAATGGCAGCGGAGAATCGAGTGACTTCTACATAAGAGTTGATATAAATAAATGTGAGGGAAGAGTAAAATTTGCATGAGAAATTTTCTGAAGCCGGCGCTCTCAAATAAACTGTTTATCGAAAAACACACAAGCTGAAACTGTGCCGTGCAACACGAGAGTGACAGTTTAAGCAAAAAAAAAAAACAAAAAAAAAACCTAATACAACAGGATTTTAAAGAGTCAGAGATGATGCAAAGTTGTCAGTGTGAGTTTCTTTGCCTGCTACATGCACAGCTGAATCCACACGCTGGGGCTTTTTTTTTTTTTTTTTTTTTGGAATGTGCTGACGTAATGTTTTTGATGTAAAACACTTTGAAGAAGAGCAATGATCTGAAATCACCTCAGAGCGGGCTAAGACACCCGTGTGCCATACATCTACCTGTCTGCTCTCAGTTTCTACCTCTGAACTGCTGACCATCTCTTGCTCCATCCAGACCCTGGAGAAAAAAAAAAGTGCACGGGTCAAGGATCCTCCACACCATCTAACTATACAGCAACTATTTCCTCTCCTCTACAAGGCAACAGTCATAAAGTGTACATATGTGTGTGTGTGTGTGCCACAGGGCCGGAGGTCTTAAGGGCTAGGCCCCTTTTGAGCTTAGATAAACTACACTGACCTTGAATTTTTAGACCTCTGAGACAAGACAGAGATCCCTCCTGTGTTTCTCATCTGAGCAAGAAAGGTCAGAGAAGATTTTTCTCCTCATTATCTCTTACAATAAAAGATGTGTGTCGGATAAAGACCCACAAAAATACACATCATATGAAAAAAAGGACATTTCTTCTGCTACTAGAGCACAATCAAAAGCGTTTAATATTTCGATATGGAACTTCATTCTCTCTATTTCCATCCCTTCCTGTCTTTATCTATCTCTTGCACAGCCGTGTCCACACGCTCACACACAAAGACTCATGGGAGCAGTGTCAGTGAGATGAAAAGGATGAAAAGGGACCCGCTCCTCTGGCTTTGCTCTTCCTCATTAGGCAGAATGAGGGACTGTGTTGGTGTCAGAGAGCTGGTTCATCAACCCTCAGCAGGACAGAGCCCCAATCCCTGATCTACCCAGCTCTGCTCTGTCTGGACTCGCTGCTCTCTCATCCTGCAGACCTCTCACATATGATTGAAGCCACTGGAAATGGAAACAGTCAGTGTAATTTAACATGGCATGCCCGTAGAATTTGTTAAAGAGAGAGAGGGAGGGAGTGAGGGAGATAGTGAGGGTGGTGGTGGAAAAGAAGGTAAGGATGGGAGGTAAGAGAGAGGAGTCATTATAAGGAAAATTGCAGTTGATGCTGAGAGGACAGCTGGCTAAAGAAAAGGCAGCACGAATGTAGGATAGTATGCAACTGATCTGTAAACAATTATAGGAATTAAATAGAACGATTTCATTAGAATCATTTATAACACTGAATGGAAACTGCAATATGACATTGTGTTATTTATCTGTAGTAGCAGCACAGCTACGTCTGGCAAAACCCAAGTGTTAGTATTGGTACAGGCTCTAATCTGACTGTGCTGCAGCAACCCCAAACTACCATTAAGTATGATCTATGTAGAGTGACTCTCAGAGCGATGGCGGTGTGAACTCACACAAGCGTGCAACTAGATGTAAGCAGTGGCTTAAAGTTGGCACATGGAGTTATGCTGCTGCAGTGGGAGGGTTACATTAATCATATTATATTTTCTAGGGAATCGAATGAATTAAAGGTCCTGTGTTTTTATATAGTCGCATTGCATGTATATGTGTGTGTGTAAATAGTGCCATCTTCTCGTGATCACGAACAACTGTGTTACGTCTAGATTTTAATACTTTTGGAAAAGGTTTAGTGTATTTGTAAAGGACTTTCTCACTGCTGTTTGCAAGCTTCGTACATTTTTAGTTCATACGAATGCAGCCAATATATAATTGATTCTGCAGTGTGTGCACTGTGCTACTGAGGCCCTACTTGTCAAACTACCATTTCCACCACAACCTGCTAATGTTGCAGTTTTACATCAGTAAAATATTACACGAATCAAGAAATAAATATATATATATATATATATATATAAAAAGAATAGTGGCCCTAGTGTTGATCATTGCTGCATTGATCACGAAAATCATACAAGCTATGGAAAAGCATAATGATTGTCATTTCTGTGTGAATTTGCAGAATGAGCTGGCAGGGAGAGGAGTCAAAATATTCATTACTGCTGCATTCATGCATACATTCACTCTAACTCAATCAATGCAAATATAGTGAGTAGCGGACGCTCTGTGATACCGCATGTATCTTTGTTCATAATCTAATGATTTACTGTTCTTTTTTAGATAAGCTCAATATGTGTGCGTGTGTGTGTGTGTGTGTGTGTGTGTGTGTGTGTGTGTGTAGGTGTATCATTGTCTTTCATTTGTCATTTAGAGTCCTTGCCTCTCTGCCACTAGCAAACCTAGTGCTTTCCATTTAATCATAGATGCTCCACGTTTGTGCCTAGTTTTAAAGTGTTAAGGGGAAAAATGACATCTTTTTATACTTCTCAGGCAAGATATAAGCAGCAGAAAGAAACTGATAAAAAACGGCTTCATGAGTCCCCGTCAAGGTAAAATTACAGTTCTCCGGAGGATAGCAATAAGCTGCCCTGTAGTGGTGTTTCTGACACATAAAATTCAATGAAAGAAAAGTGCTCTGCGCTCTCGCTTTATGTACATCGAATGCTGAGAAGTCCGGGACGGCTGTCGAGGACGGAGATCACAAACATGTGAGGTGACAGCACTGCATAATGTAGCAGAGGTAGGTAGGAAAGGATGGAGGGATAGATGGTGGGATATAGGGAGGACTGCGGGTAGCTGGCATTGAAAAATCTAATCCCAGAGTTAATTGGTATGACTGATGAAGACAAATTGAAATGGGTCAGCTGAATCGGGGGAGGAAGGCAGGCTGCAAGAGAGGTGTACAATGCACACGTAGTTTAACATATAAAATACCTGGATATGCATTCAGAAGACACTCAGTAGATAGCTAGACTGAAATACACGACAATTGCGGCGAAAAGGTTTAGAAGATATCTGCTTAGTTGAATCACAATCAAGCCCAGCGGGAAGTGAACTCGTACTGGATAAAGAACACGCCAAACATTCTTGGTGAAAGCTTTCCTCAACACCGAAGCTGCACAATTGATTTTCCAATATTCACGTCTATTCGCGGGTTGTCTTCTCAGGGCCGGCTGAGTAAATGAATGCAAAGCGTTTCACCTGGTCTATGTGTGTCACTGCTGAGTGTGGAAGCCTGGTCCTTTGAACGTTGTCTCTGTGGGCCTGCTAATTGAGCCAGATCAATTCACAGAGACAGCGAGCAGGTTGGCACAGTTGCCACATCAAAGAGATTCTAATAACTGCACACTGTGGCCATTACCAAGCCTGAAAAAGCCATATTTATGTTTGCTTCAAAGCAAGCATGGCACCATTGAACATACTGAGAACGCAGGCCTTCGCTATTCTTTTTTTCAAGCCAACAATTTAGACACAAGGCCATTTCAGAGTAATTTGGGAAAAGAATAGAAGCTATTCACACATACATAAATGCAACCACTCCAAATTGTACTTTAATTAGATCCTTTTTTTTTTTTGGGTGCTAAAGTGGAAGCCAATAAAAAAACTCCTAACAACAGATTGTAATTTTTAAGAAGAAATTGCAATATTGCCCAAATGATTTCTCTTTATCTGTGCTAAGTTATGCACAGCAGCATATCACATACAGCAATTATATACGTATACATCTACAGCAGAATTTATTATGCTGTAGATGCTCTATTACCAGTTGCAGTGCCAACCATTTCTTTCCTCCCCCCCACTACTCGATCAATCTTTCTCCCCCCATCTCTGATCATGCCTGATAAGTGATAAGTTTGTAACTTTGTTCATTAGTGCTGGCCTGTCTCCTGCTGTACAAGCTGTCTGAGGCGACGTTATGGCTGGCAGGCCTCTCACTCTCGCCTTCCAGCCCTCTCCCCTTTCTGCAGTGTCTCTCCCTTTCCGTCTCCCTCTCGACTCCATTTTTCTCGCATTCTTCCCTTCCCTTCCTCTTCATCTCTCCCGCTCCAGCCCTCACTGATTTCTACTTAGTCTCCGTGTCTCTTGCTTCTCCCTCTCTCTCACGATCGCAGCTCGGCACGTCTCCGCGCTGCTCGGCGAAACAATTTACCGCACGTGGCGCTCCTGCAGATGATTGAAGCGTAATTAGACGGCAGAGACAGTGGAAGCCAAAGGAGGTGCTTGGGAGCCAGTGCTCATCAGATGGTCCGTCTCACTCTCATTGGCTTTGTCCTTCAAAACTATCACTTCTGCAGGAGGAGCAGGGAGGGGACGGTGTGCTGAGCCCCACCGCAGCTAACTACACTGTACAAAATGACACGGTGGCAGTTGATTTTATCTCTTTTTTATGAGTCAGATCATCTAATTGCACTGCAGATATTTGCATGATGAAAATTTCCCTTTTTCATGTCTTCTCTCAAGGCAGGCTAGACAAAAAAGTAGCACTTTGAAGCACATTATCGTGGAAAAAAGTACACTAAATATAACTATCTGCCAATGTACTGAAAATAATATTAAAAACTAAACTGAAGCAAGGTCAATTCCTTTAAATGAAAGATTAACTTGCATGAAAAGAGTATGGGGAATAGTCACAATGGCTACGTCCATCACTATACATTCAGGGAGATGAGGAGGCATACAGCTGTGTGTAGAGAAAGCAGCATTCGCTTTGTGTTATGCAGTGAAAGCAATACTGTCACCTTGGCGGAGTATATTAAAGCTACAGGTGCTTGCCAAAGGATGAAAGTATACATGACAACAAATGAGTGAAGTACAGTATATACACGGTATGCCAACGTGCTGACTAACACCTTTTGGATACGTACACAGTTTTCAAATGTGGAGCGTAGGAGAAAAAAAAAACATAACTATAATCATAAGGATGCCCCTATCGATGGCAGCTTCATATGCGCAGTGCAGGGGGAAAGTGCTGATCTCCACATTGTGTTCTGACACCATATGCTTTGCGAACAAACACCGCGGTGCATGTCAGAGGCGAAACGGCGTCACGTTCAAGGTGGCGCACATTGAACGGAGAGGTGAGTGATGCTGCTGAGTGAGCACCTGTATCCCCAACGTCTGTCCGGTTATCCTGCTGTATTCACAATGTATTCCCCCCTACGTTCTCCCCATATTTAACCCATGCTTGAGGGAAGGCAGGCTTCGCCGGGCTAGCTGTTGTCAGCAACCAACTGTAACAGCATTGTCAGCCGTCCCTTTGATTATCGCCCAGAGGTCACTCCGTGTTGAGCCGAGCCGTGGGGTCCACGATGTCAACGGTGCTAAGACGTCAGAGGAGTCACCTTTAAAGGATAATAAGAAGACTGCTGACTGACTGCAGACCACCCAGAGGGAGATCTGTGCTTTTCACATGAATATAAATGTGATATTGACAGGAAATCTTCCCCAGGAGAGAAAGGAAAAGACAGCAGAAGAGACAGAGCAAGGGAAAGGAAGTGAGAATAAATGAAAGAGGGAGTAAGAGGAGGGAACACTCCGGTTCGTTTCACACCGTTAAACCATCTGAAGCATCCGCCGGTGACTACTGGTTGATGGGCCGGTACGAGCACTATGCTATCATAAACATTTGGGATTCACTTCATGGAGGCACTTTAATGATGCTTTTAGCATAATTTCCCCACTGTAATGTGAAGTGAAGGGCAAGCAGAGCCTTTCTGTCTGCCTGTAGCTTCTGTGAACCTTATAAATATTGGATATTGGAAAAAGGGTACTGATGGAGACACACTGCACCACAGGCTTTGTTCCCACTGTTTAAACCAGGCTATTGTTGAAAACTCTCCAAAATCGATACTAATGCCTCATGTTTGACACCTTAGGTTCATTTTATAATGCATTTAATAGATATATTCAGGTAATCAAAGTGTTAAATTTTGTTAATTTTTTCTTTGCTTCTAAATAAAACATAACATATACTGGTAGAAAACCGCATTTAACATGTCATGATTAAAAAAGAAAGCAATTTTACCAGATGTTTGATGGATAAATTCGGCAAATTCAACTAACAAAAATCTGCATTTATCTTTGTGAAAATCATAGAATTTTTGATCAGAAGTGTCAGCTCTAAGTTTATATTAGCCTTAAGTATGTATAACTTCAAAGCAGGGAGTACATTGTCAGACTCCATAGTATGTCAGAGTTGTTTTGTTAATTCTAAGCTGTCCGTACTTGGAGGAAAAAGAACAGAGTTTTTAAAAAAAAGAGAAAGTAGAAAAGCACAGCTTTGTTTTCATCCGGACTGTTATCAGCAGAAGCCGACTGCAGCGAGAATAGGGAGGGATGATTTCCATAAAGACTGGCTGTTGTCTGAAAGCAAGCAGCTGTCAGGCGGAATTACCTCTCAGACACAGACACCACAATCGAGGGCGCCCTTCCCATAATTCAGTCTGATTGGCTCAAGGGGAAAATGGCAGCCTGTGGAGAGTGAGGCGAGCGGCTGGTTGACAGGTTTGCATCTGCAAAGCTAGACACGGCGTTTACCTGTTATCATTCTGTCTGCTCAACATGTCAGTTTTCTCAGTTCAGAAAGCTACCTGAACAAAGTGACATAGAGAATAGAGTCCAAGGTGTGAGGAGGCAAATACATGACCGAACTCTATCTCTCTCTCATACACACACACACACATACAAGAGGTGGAACATATGGATTATGATTTTCACATCATATATTTTTTAAAAGATCCTGTAACTGTTTTGCTTTGTTAGCATCGAACCCTTTGCCAATGTTTGGCTATTTAACATGTCAATGATGAGACTCATGTCATGATGTATTATCCTGCAATACATAGTGTATCAAGTAGTTGCTTGTGTTGGACCACCACTGTTGAATAGTCAGACATTTTGGGGAATACGCATATTTGCTTTCTTGCCAAGGGTTAGATGAGAAGAGGAGATGGAGCCAGGAAGTTATTAACTTTAGCTTAATTTTTAAATTTCTGCCTGTGTACAGATTAAACAAACTAGATATAATATGTTCATTTGTGAGCTTTAGAAGTGCTTTAACTTTGGACAGAGCCAGGCTTTGAATCATGAATTTAAAGAGTATTTGTCAACATAATGACACAATGTGATCACATTGTCACTATGCTTTTCCACCAAATTTTGATAGAAGATAGAAGTGAATTATTGCCCAGCTTTATGCAATGTACCATGACTGTTTTGTATTATTATGCTGACACACGTGAAGACATTTACTCTATATGGAAACGGACACAAACAAATGTGTACGAGCACACGTATGACCACATAGGCAGAAGCACAGGCGCACACACGCAGATACACGCAGTCAAGTGCGCACACAAACAAGCACACAGATGTGCGCTCAAATACACACACACACACACATACTCCACACCTATGCTAAGTGCTCTTATCTGTGACTTGTGCAGAGGTGAGTGACAGGAAGGGAGGCGCAGGGGGGAAGTGTCCTTTAGGTGTCTTAATTATGGCTCCTCTCCTCCCTCTCGCTGTCACCATCCCCAGGGGAGGACAAGACAAAAGGAAGGCAATGTTTCATCTCTGCTGCCTTGGTATTTCAAATTCCAAGGGGAGTAAGAGGAGAGAGACAGCAGGCTGTTACACTGGAGGAAGAAGAGGAAATCGAGTGTCGCTTCCCTTTTCCTTCTGTTTCTCTCTTCTTGCCTCTGAAAATAAGGCACCTTAATAAAAGCGCTTTAATGGCGTCAAGACAGGGAAAAAAGGCGCAACTTGATTACTGCGACTGTTTTATTTAATGAGCTCAAAGCCTCTGGCTCTGACTTGCTATCCGTTTATTACTTTGTTGTGGAGAGATATAATATGTGACAAAACGGAGCGGAGAGAGTGAGGCCGAATGCTCTTACTGTGGAAATCGTCTGTGGCGTTAGCAATGGTCTTTGTGATTTACACCTCCCTCAATGCTCACCTGGGTTTTTACATCTGGCCCCGCTCGGGGAATGCTGCTCTGCCACGACAGAACGGAGGGTGTCAGAAACACCTTGCCAGGTAGGCAGACACAAAGACAGCCTGCTGTTAATTATTGATGGGCATAAATTGCACTCATTGGATGTTTGGCAGGGGAACACATGGTGGATGTGAATACAAATGTGTTTATGAATGCATGAGTGTGTGAGTGCAGAGTAAAAAAAGACAGGGGTGAGGCGGAGAAGGAGGAGCCGGTAGAGTGATGGTAGTGATACCTGCTAAAGAGACATTAGAGAGATGTAGAAGGAGTCTATAAAAGCAAACCACTCCTTAATGTCTCTCACAAGTGTGATAAAAGCGCAGAGCTGCAGAACAGAATGCTGGCCTTTCCATTTGTGTGAACAGAACAAGGGAACATTCAAAAATAAACTGTAATACGCAAATGCTAATAGAAAATGATTTTGTGAATGTGCCCCCACACACACACACACACACACACACACACACACACACACACACACACAAATATGCAAACAAACATTCTTAAAAAGGTCAGCTCCTTTGTATTGGGACACGAGACCTCTCTCATGAAAATATTGACTGAGAGAAGAGGAGCAATACAAAGTGTGGTCTTAAAATGAGATGGGCAAAGAGCACGGCTTCTTATCTGTATTCTGAGAGCCTGCCCTCTTATAAATATTGGAAGAAGGACACTGGTGGGAGAGAGGAAACGGCCAAATGGTGCATTTGAGAAATGGCACACCTGAGCACCGCACAGAATATCATCTCCTCCTGTCAGATCTCATCCCATTTGATCAAAATAATTGCCGCCTTCATCGTTATCATCAATTCTGTCATCTTCACTGGCGCCGTCGCCATTCTCCACCTCATCAGTGCTTCTTTGGCTTCAAGGGGGGGGGGGGGGATTTCTGGATCAGATCAAATGCAGACCATCTCGAGTGAGAAAATCACTCATAGCCATCACCATATTCATTGCTTTAATGCTACTGACATTTTGTTCACCTATTCAGATATTCTGACACCGGCTGATACAAAAATAGCCCGGTTTAGCCCACGTGGGCTCGTCTATCATAGATGCCCGGAGAGAGGGTCCTGCTGAGCCTCAGTCTATGGCGATTCTCTCAGCAGTCTGCGTCAGCGAGGGGATGAAAAATTTAGATGAGAAAAATGAGAAAAAGGAGAGTATGATCTCCGCCAGCGTGGATTGAAGTTCGACATACACAAAACAATCTCGCCAATGTTCTCAATTTGGCACCGCGCTTCTTTTGGGGCCAGTTAGACAGTTAACAATCTGTTAAAACTGACAGACGGCCAAATATGGAAAACTAACCGTGGCCCATACGAATACAGTGCCGCCTGAGATCAGGCTTACTTACAATCTCATTATACAATCCAAGGGTAAAAAAAAAGGCGGTGAAGTAGTACGCACCCTGCCAGTGTGTTTCCCCCTCTAAACCACACCTCTCCATGTGAATCTTTGTCTGTCAACCTGGCTCCGTTGTGCAACTCACTGGGGCCTACTTTGTACTACTGAAACAGCTTGTCTCATCTGCTTTCACTTTAGCAAGATAATAATACAGCAGAACATAGAACAAGCGGCCGGTCAAACCTCAGTTAGAGCAGGGCCAGTTTACATGCCGGCAACAAAGTTAGTTTGTAGTGGAATAATGCAACACACACACACACACACACACACACACACACACACACACACACACACACATAAGTGCACATAACCCCTTGTAACCGGAGACACATACTCGTAAGCAAAGTCTTGATTCTGTGTATGAGACCACAGCTTCGGCCTGTCACAGCGAGTGTCAGTAAAATAAAACAGACCTACACGCATCACAGTCGCCTCCCAACTTGTCATGTAAAAAATACACAAATATTGTGAACAGCCCACATTCGGGAGGCTTCTTATATTCGAGTGAACAAGTTTGTCATTAAACATCAAAGCGCTGTGGAAAATGACTTTCTATAAAAAATGCGTTTATAGACACAACCGGGTTTGTACGCGGGAGCTTTCAGTTCCATCAGCATCTATCAAATGTGTTAAGTGTATGATTTGAAATCCCTGGAGGGAGCTTTGTGTGCAACAAAGTGCTAATGATAATGCATGAGGAAGCAGCAATGCTAACTTGTTTTTAAACGCAGCTTACCTTGGCCATTTGGGCCTGCACCCCAGTGGCTTTAAGAGACGACACAGCCTTCTGTGCCGCAGCTGGGCTGTCAAAATCCACAAAGCCATAGCCTGGAGAGAGAAAAGAAGAGAGGGAGAGCGGGAGAGAAAAAGAAAAAAGACAGGCATTAGCAAAGGGAAAAATGAAGGCAGATGACTAACAAGGAGAATGACAGGTACTTGGTAATTGTAGCAGTAATAGGTTAGTAACATGACTACAGAGGCTGCCAGTTCTCATATCTAGTGAGCACTACATTGTTTGATAATTAGCGACACTGACGTTCATAGGGGGATGCTATGCATCTTAATTAGTAGCATGGATGAGCGATTTAGTAATAACAAACCCCGGCACCCTGCCCACCTCCACCTACACACACACACACACACAATACACTGATACACGTATGGATGTACAAATACAAACAGACTTTTATGCACATACACACACACACACAAACAAAAACACACAAGCAATGAGTGGCATGCAAATCAAGAATAAAGACCGTCACTGTTTCAATTTTGCTGAGGAGAAAATCGTATTTGTAGTTTGTAGTTTTAATGACAACTCACACATTCATTTAACCACGTAGAATAATTTGTGTGATGGTAATTTCTGAAAAGTCCATGATTAAACAAACTACGCACACACGCACACACTCACACATACAGAGAGAGAGAGACGTGTCAATTAATTCCTCAGAACATCACTGAGTCATTTTCAGTTTTCAGTCGTTCAGCCTTTTGATTTTCGGAGACTGTGAAGCTGGCTGGCCCACATCGTGTTCCTCAACACCCGGCATATTAACACAACCCCATTTCACAGCCTTCATAATCCTCTCCCCGGTGACAAATCTTTCAAAGGTTAACAGCATAGCAGAGCTGCTGCCATTTCTCTCTCTCCAACTCCATCTCTCTTACATACACATAAACACACTTATATTTTTCACAAATAGAGCAATTCTGTCCATCTTCTTCCTGTCTTCCTCTCTCCCTCTCGGTCTCTAACGCGCTCTTGCTCTCTCCGTCTCTCTTTCTCATATTTTTCCCGACATTAACAGCCACCAGCCCCCATCTGGAAATTCATCAGCAGAGGAAAGCGGAGGGAATGAAATCTGCGGCTGTGATTTATGAGTTATTGTGATCTCGACGTTCTCCGGGATGTATCAGAGACGGGGGTCACGTCTGTGTTAATTAAAATTTGGTGGAGGATTAAAAGCAGTCAATGGTGCCCTCTGATCCACTGTTTCAGAAGGAAAGTGTAATTAGAAAAGGATAATGGGTGTGAGGTGGGGGGAGACTCGCCAGAGTGGTTACCCCATCACGTTACAAACGATCATATACTCACACACACACACACACACACATACACGAGTGCACACGTGCACAAAAACACATAACACCTTGGTTTCTCGCCACACATGGCCTATGTGTGGTTCTCTTCATACACACGGCAAATATCTCACTTGCTTTCACAGACATACGAGGTGTGTGTCGGTGTGCGGTGGAGGTGGTGGTGGTGAGGGGGTGGGAGTTGGGTCATTTTCCTGTCGGATGGCGGTGAAGGAGTGTGGAGTAATGTGAAAATCATAACCTGTGGTGGAAGAGAAATCGAGCACGAGGACTGATTAATGGCCAGCTGTTAGAGTGCGGCCGGGAGGGGCGGGTGTTTAATTGTGGAAATATGAAGAGCAACAGTGAAATGTCCAGATTCAAATACTGAAATACTAGGTGACTTTCTATAAAAGTAAATGTATCAAGGATTATTTTCTATATAATGCAAATAGGTAAACATATGACTCACATATGAGCAGCTAATTAAAATGTATTTGAACTTGAAGGCTTGGTTCAACCAAATTACAAAAAAAAAAAAAACATACTCTCTTGCCTGGTATCTCGACATGCAAGTTGTTTTGGCTTTATTTGCCCAAGTTTGGAGATATCCTTCTCTGAGATTTCTGCCTGAGATGTTTCCATTTCGAGTAAAAAAAACGAGAAAAACAAGTGAAATCCTACTACTACTGTTTGTTTACGTAGCCTCAGAAGCCAGTGGAAGTCTGCTGAGGGGCAGCTTCCAGAAGATGGCCATTCACAACAGAGTTAACAAGAGCTAAAACAGCCTGTTTCAGACAGAGGCTGAACTGAGGGGCTGCATAAAGAGCCGGTATAACATAAATAAGGAGTCTTTTGAACTGTAAATCATGCAAAGATGTACTAGTAGAGCCACAGATTATAAATATAGACCTGAAATGTGCTTAACACGTCCTATTTCAGATGCCTTGGAGGGATGGAGCACCAATGTTCCTAAAGATATTCCCTCTTTTTGTGTGTTAATGATGGTGGTGGAAGCACCGTCTATTGGGCAATCCACATAGAAAATGTCTTTTGAAGCGTTTTTGAAGTCCTTCATTCACCATCTCACAGAACAGATTCACTTTTTTTTTTTTTTTTTTTGTAACACTCCGAGAGATTTGATTCATTTTCACGCTCATTAAACCATTAAGTAATGGCATGTGTCTTGTACAGTTTTGAATCATCCAAATTATATTTCTCTTAATTCGGGGGTTTTCCCTTAAAAGTTGTCACATGTCTGTGTTTCTCTGCTAGAGTGTAACAGAAAGACATGTTGCTGTTGAATTTTTTAAATGCAATTTTTCAGTGCTGTGAGCACCACACGCAAAATTCCATTCACCCCAGTTGCAGTGGGGTAGAGGCAGAAAACATCATCAGTGGACAGTATCTTCAGGCCTGGGCTGGTAAAACCAAAAGTACATGCATGGCTAGATACCATTAGAGGTTACTGTGTATTTTTTTGTAACTTGGGTGGAATGGCCCTTTAAACACAGAGAAAGCAGATGCTACATCCCACCATTTCCTCCCTCTTTGGATCTAAGAACATATTACTTTAACTGCACTTTAGAGACCAGACAAAAAGTTACCGAGACCCCCTGGGTGCTGGCTGATTCTCTCTAATAATCAGAATATTCCATGGGTGGATACTTGGGACCCCCAATTACAAATTTAATATTCACCCCTCTACCACCTGGAGTGCACATATCAAACTTTCAGCAGTGTGAGGATTTTAGAGAATGCTGACCTATATTCAGGCGTCTCTGAATGGAGGAAGAACTGAAGGGAAGGCGGGGAGAAAGAGAGCGAGAGAAAGGGTGTGTTGCAAAAGAAAGGCAGCGTGAGGAAGAGGGTTACTTGGGGTCAGCTGAATGCACTGGAGAGCACTGAATTGACACTCACCGAGCTGCCTCCAGTAATAGAACCAGTTTGCTCCTCTGTGCAGTTATTGTAGCTGATATATGCATAATGATTGTGTAATGTGGAATGTTTGATCTGTAGCCACGGGGTAAAACTGTTAAAGGGTTGTTTTGTTGGAAAAGAGAATAATAATTGAGAGACATGGAGATATTCACAAAGTCTTTATTTGTGCTTTTATCAGGCACAATGGTTGTGGGGGGGGGGGGGGGGGGGGGGGGGGGTCACGGAAAAGTCAGTCTCATGCATGTGCGTGTTCTTCATCTTCTATACTTGTACACCAGTTTCAGTATTAGACTGTTGAAGTTAAGCGAATCATTCTGGCTTTACTTTTAAAGAGAGAAGTATAGGTTTAAAATGAGGTTTAGATACTGTATATTGACTGTATATTAAGATATATGTATTTAGATTTAGTATTGGGTTGTTCCGCTGAATGTGGACAGAAAGTAGTAGTATTATAACTGTTCACAATGTACACAAACAAAATTATATTCAAACATCTACACCAGAGGTAATTGAGACAGTATGTTTTTTTGTAATTTGTGTGTACCAACTCCTTCAAGGTTATGGGTGTGGCGGTGCGAAAACTGAAGAAAAGCCGATCAAGTTGCCAAGAAGCAGCGGGGTCATGAAACACTGCTACATTTAATTCAAGACATCGCTTTTCACACACTAAAACACATATAAACACACGCCTACGCCCAGATGCACGCAGATGTTGCTTGAAGAATCCCTTTCCTGAAGCCAAGTACACGCTGTACTGCTACTGTATTCAATGCGGGCACTCTAGAGTTATTACCTCAAGTGGGATGCAGAGGGCAAGGTGTTGCTTTGAAGCCTCTGCAACAACACAAACATCCAATCGATAGCTGTCACTTAAAAGCGGCTCAAAGTGACTGACTACATGCATGGCTGCTGATGCACGCCAATATGCACACGCACACATAGAGTTGCGCGAGTACACATATTGTATATCCACACGGGCACAATGGCAGGATGACACACACACACACACACACACGTACAGACAGTCTCTGTGAGAGGAATAAAGAGAACATGAGCTGCCATATCATATTTCCTGGTCTGGCTCTAACAGGAAGGCTGTCAAGATAAAAGGACCATCTTCAATCAGTTACTACAGGATGGAGCTATGCTACTACTGCTGCTACACTACTGTAGCCCCAGTGATTGTGCTTGTATGAATGCGTGCGTATGAGGCAGGGTGCTCCCTAACATAGCCCCCCTGCGGAGGTCTAGAACTACAGTTGATGCCACCTCGGGCTACGTGCCGCACAAAAGTCTTCAGTGGAGAGTAGAGATAAGGGACTCATTACAGTGCGTGTATCGAGGTATCAATCATCCATGCATCATTCATGCATTCACTGTCAAATTATGCTAATCCTAATTACTTGTGGGGAAATTACCATTCTTTATCTGCTAATAGTCTGGATTGTTTGGGGTTTCCTACCCACTATACCCACCACCATTTTCCCCAATATTTCCATTTTTCACATTCTCATATTCAGCGCTAATGATCCCATTTTGCACTGCATACAATGGAATAATAATGCCCTAAGTATGAATAATGAATCAACGACAAGTCACGGAGCATTACAATGGTGTACGGGGCAAACAGTGTAATTGTTTACGTCCTTGTGAGTCATCAAGAGGAGTTCTGAAGCTGCTGTTGCACATGGGTGATTAATCATTGTGGTTACACGTATGTTAATAATTCGTACTTTGCATGTATACAAGTAATTATGGTTAATGGAGGAGAGAGATGGGCCACTCCATGGACAAATATGCATAACAATGCCTGTAATATGATTCTTATGATTCATGGTGCAGCCGTAGTGCCGCGTCACCTTCCATCATACAGTTTATGTATCCTTCTGACCTGCTTTCAAACTGTTGGTATGTGTGCCTGCCTGTAAGCTCAAACTTTTTTTGTCTTTGTATATCTATAAATAAGTAGTATCTAATATAGTAAAGATTAGTCAATTTATTGATTAAGTCACAGTTTTATTTACAGTACCAGTCAAAAGTTTGGACACATTTTCTCATTCAAGTAAATGGGAAGGTGTGTCTGTATGTGACACGTCCTTAAAGTCACAGTTCAGAAAAATCAACCCACATGCATAATGAAAAGTTGTTGTTGAAATAGTTTATAGCTTGTACATTTATAGATGTCTTTGGTCAATTCTGGGGGTTTGACCGGCCCTCCTGCCCTGCAGGGAGGGTGGGTGGTGGTTTTAGGAGGCTGTGGTGAGCTGTGCAAACATTGAGGGAGAGCACAGGGGTTTTAAATAGTGAGATGGCATCCATGACTAACTGCAGCCAAGCCAAGACCGCCTTGGTCAAACTCCAAACCCAAAAGGAGAGCCTTCTCACTGGGATTGCATTCCTCTGTCCTCCTTCATTTATCCAGCGCCACCAGCAGCTGACTGATGATACATTTTTGCGGCTTCCCTCCGCTAAACCATGCAGCAGTGCGTGCGTGAATGTGTGTGTGATCTCCAACGTTCTTGTTTGTGTGTGTGCATGTGTGGCTATGTGAGCACATAGGGAAGGACCATAAATATACTGTATCTTTCAGTCAAAGCATCCCACACAGAGAAACATCTGCAATTGTAAATGTTGCGTATTAAAATGTTAGCTTTGGGCTACAGACTTCTGACCACATCACTGCCGTCAGAGCATTAACACCACAGAGCAGTGACAAGTCATACAGTAGGCAACGCTCCTCCGTTACTACTATAGCCTCATTTACATCCAACAACCTATAAAAGAAACAACCGTGTTTCCATCTGCGAACACAAAACGGCTCCAAATGCACAAAGTCTTCTGGCACTAGAAACACATCAGGGAGACGCGACGAAATTAGCTCACACATGCAAGCAAACGTTCGCTCTTGCTTAAAATCTTCTACATGCACCCACAGACACACATTACAAGTCCTGGAACAACTCAAAATAAAGATCCCTCATTTTCTTGTCCAGTGTCGCCATCCTGCCTGCCTTGCGCTTGGAGACAATACCCATTTGTTGTAAAATAACTCTCACAGAGGGCTCTTTTATATTAGACACTGGCAAGGAGATAGCAGTACAGGCAATTAACTTATCAACTCTGCAACATGGATTTATAGCTAAGGCATTCATCTCGGGCTGAAGCAGCCAGCCTATTGGCTGTATTGTATTTCTTGTCATCTTCTCTCGCAGGTGTAGTGTCCTTGTCAGAGAGCTGCAGTCGGAATCTGCAAAGGGCAGGGAGCCAGGGCTAAGGGCCAAGGGGGCCACTGGCAGCTCATTGTGCTGAAGACAAACTGAATAGAAGGTTGAAAAAAAAAAAGAATTCCTCAACCAATATCTGTGCGAGATTTATAGATGAGTTCTGTATCACAGCCTTGAACCTACTCAGCTGATGCATATTGTAAAACTTGTGCAAGTGTTTAACATTCATGCTAGTGAGACCTTTTTTTGTAATTACAGAGGAATGTATTCTATAGTGACTGCCAAACCACACTGTAAACATTTTTATCTTGAGGCTATTTTGGCAACGCTGAAGCAGGGAAGAAATGTGAATGCTACATTTTCACAGGTCAAATATTCAAGTATTTGAACATATGGGCTCGCAATAATCATTCCTCCCTATCTCAGCATTCCTTTCTTCTTCGTTTTACTCCTCATCATTTTCTTCCTTTTCTACTCTCTTCCCTTTGTTCCTTAATTAATTCATATCTATTCACACTCATTAGCTATAGCACAGCGCCATATGGCTTCTACTACATTTCCAGCTCTAAATTCAGCGTGACAGTTGAGGCAGTATTTAAACTATTTGTGTTAGTTAGAGGAGCGGCATGTAGTTATGTTACAATCCAAACTGTGGTGTTAAATTGGCATCAAGGCAAATGGGAGTCTGGTTTCATCATCAGCATTACCTCTGAGCTCTCTGGAGATAAAAGATTACCTTCTAAATGTCTAACATGGCTCACGGAGATGAAGAGGCATTCAAAAATAAAGTAGTCAAGCATCTAAAGAAATATCTCCTCATTCCTGCCAGTCACTGATTTAAACAAGCAGAGAAAAAAAAAATCTAAACTGTGCAGACGTAGTGTTCGTTTAGATCTAAAAATGGCATCGCCGCTCAACTCCCCGGTAGCTCCATCAGCTTGCTAGCTTAATAGCAAAGCCCCGATGTGTTTGGTGCAACATGTGAAGAGCCCTCGAGAAAGGTTTGAGACCTGAAGGGTGTTAATTACTTGTCAAGAGGTTGTTAAAATGAGACCCGTGGCAAAAAACTGAGTGGCTATACAGAACCCCCACATGGATATCTCCAAGAACACACACACACACACACACACACACACACACACACACACACACACAATCACACGCCAGCACGTATAGTTACACAAAGGCACTTAAACGGCTAAGCACTAACACTTACAAGTGAACAAGCAAACGCAAACTGGTAAATGCCAGCATACGCATGCATGGCCCTACACACACACACACACACACACACGAGTACACATGTTAACATACTGTATATTAATAGCAATTCAAGTGTCCCCGCACTTGCAAACACACACTTTCACGTACACTCAGGTTAGAATGTCAAACAACCTTGAATAGCTGCTCATTATGGTACCTGTTGATGTGAAAATGCCACGAGCAGTACAAGCACATTTTTACACAAAGAGCAGGTGCAGGCCTTTTTTTTTTTTTTCCACGCTTCTCTTTCACTTCACCTATAGAGTAGCTTGAAATACCTGCTCTTTCTTCATGCCAGCTATACCTGGAAATGACATATTTTAGTATTCATGGGTGCCATCTTGTGCGTCATCATGTTACCCCGCATTTGAGCAGCAATTCGTAATAAGCAATGTAATCACATCAGGTACTAGGCCTGAAAGCGCCACCAGCGAGATGAGAGGACAGGCTAAATATTTGAACAAAGCCGGATCAATGAAAATCAAGCGCCCTCGGAACATGGGGAAAATCTCCAGGTAGAAACAAACATTAAAATCTGGACAAAGACAAAGTGGCCCATTCCTCTGAACAACTACGCAACCCATTTCTTTAGTCTAGCATCTGTTAGTCATTCATGAGGAACGGCCTGGCCGCCCTCAGCTAGCCTTCCTCTTCATTGCAGTTATGATTTATGCCTTCCTTAACTAATCAAGGGTATGATCATTAGTCAGGGATGTGCAGGGGCCAGGGCCTTGGCAGGTCAGTGGAAGGCTGTATCGCTCATTGCGGTTTCCCCGCCATCCACTGGTTAGGTCCAGGATAAGAGATGACTGGAGGTACGCCCCCTCACCTTCCACCAGTGCCCTTTGAGGCATTTGTCAACAAACAAGACGCGAAAGGGTGCTCTGGGATGCGTTGTGAAATGAATTAAGCCAATGTCTGAAGAAGAAAGCCACGGTGGTGACAAAAATCTGCTCTCCCAAGAGCCTGTTTGTACTTTGTTGAAATTTATTACAGATTTTTCTGTCTTTGTTTGGATCCAGATGACAGACAGTTAACAATAACACTTTAGAAATGAACAAATTCCCCAAATTCAATCTGTATGCCAAAATAATCCTGGGAAACCTTGGTCTATTTTTGATCTGTGATTCTGTGGCTCCTGGATGTCACCTCACCATGAGCTCACACACATTAAAAATACATACACATATACTGACGACAAACCACACTGCATGCAAAAACAGCACAGGAAGTGGAGGGGGTACAAAGGGTCAAAGCTCGAGGAATGCGGCTCTGATGGCCCGGCTGCCTCTATTTACGACAAACTTGGCCAATCAGACGCCTACTTGGTGAACAGCCAACTTGGAACTTACTGGAATGGAGACTGAGGAGGGGAGCAGCAGAGTGTGTGTGTGTGTGTGTGGGGGGAGGGGGGGTACGCTAACAAAGGCTGCGGGTGTTATCCACTGAGGTTCTGCATGCTGAATCTGTCCAAATCAATGTGATTATCCCTCAGCTATTGCTAATTAGAGTCATTAATACGCAATGCAAGCAGGAAACAGCACAAGCTCTCTCTCCCTCTCTCCTTCAGCCGATCTCGCCTCTTTCTGGAATGGCTTTGAGGGAACAGAGGCATTTGGAAAAGGTCCGTTGTTGGCCGCACTTCAGTCGAGATTCTCATCTGCACATAATTCACTTTCAAAGGGCAGAGGGGGCGGCAAAGAGAATCCTTAATTGAGCCGGCACCGTGTACAACATAGACAAATGTTTATATCTCGGCCCTCTAATGAGAAACCAATAACGGATGCACCCCCCCCTCCCCCCTCCCCCTCTTGCCCAGCCCACCCCAAATACACAGATACGCATGACAATGAAAAACAGGCCTTTTTGGAGAGCGTCACCTCATTCATCAATAGCCCTTATGCTCGGAGTCATGCAATACTCCAGTCATGCAATACTGCGGCAATAAATCTGTTTTTATAGAATGTAACATTGCCTATATTTCTCCATTAGGCTGATTCTGTGGTAAGGGTAAAGGATGCTTCAGATTGTAATGGTCAAGCTTCTGACAGGCTTTTAAATTGCACCATACGGAGGCTGCATATGCAGCCCATCTAGGCTAGATTGATTCAGTATTCAAAAGGCATGATGTTTAGCGTATCCACATTTTAGGTACAGTATGTAAGGATGTTCTGCTATAAATTCTTTATTGTTTGAAATTTTTTTTTCAATTACATTTTTTCAAGCAAACGCATATATTGCTGTAATCTTTACAATCAAACATAATCTAAATTTGCTCGGACAAAATAGGAAGTTAGCGTATTTTACATTAAGTCACACACATAACAGAGAAAAAGCGACAGTAATTCTTTTAAGATGTGAGTTTATGTAATGCCCTTGTGGGTTTTTTAGCATCCTCATACAAAATGGATGGCAAGTTACAGGGCAAAGAAATGAACAACAACAAACTGCCAAACGCACAGCCACAAGAGACTATCTTCCCATCTCATCTATCTCCCACAATTCAGTGCGGTGGGCCGTCGCGGCAGAGCGCCAGTCAGGCCGGTGAATCTCGGCACA
Organism: Scomberomorus guttatus; assembly: GCA_038419695.1. Lineage (NCBI taxonomy): Eukaryota > Metazoa > Chordata > Actinopteri > Scombriformes > Scombridae > Scomberomorus > Scomberomorus guttatus. The sequence goes on from CM076461.1 coordinate 9,825,379, forward strand.
GCCTTATCTCCCAGCGGCGGAGGAGGAAACGGAGGTCCTTTAAAGGGCTGAGGTCATTTCCTCTGCCTCCGGGCTCTGGCAGGAAAAATAAAATGTCTCCATTCGGTCAGCCCTGCTTTATTTCAAATGCCGCCGCTGCCTTTTAAGAGGCCCTTGTGGGCATGGATGGCAAATGAGCGGTTTTGGGAACCTCGCAATCTATTCCTTTTCTCTCTCCCTTCTGCCATCCTCAATCCCCCCACTACGTCTCTGATGCAAACCCCCAAATCTCTGCTGTATTTCTACAGTAAATGTGAAAGTGCAGAGACAGATATATAGATAGAGTATGAGAGCGAGAGAGAAAAACAGAGACAAAGAGGGAAGGAGTAGCAGAGAGTGAGAGTGTGGAGGAGCATGAGAGCCAGAGAGAGAGAGAGAGAGAGATGAAGAGCTGAATGCCTCCTCTTACCCACAGCGCTCGACAACCCTAAAGCCCTTTCACAACTTCCTGTTCCCATTTCTCTCTGAACTGGTCTACATCCAAAGCATGTGTGTGTATTTATCTGCATGCACAGTTTGTATGCGTCTGTTATGTACCCTTGCAAGTGTACGAATGTGTGTGTGTGTGTGTGTGTGCGTGTGCCTGGGAGCGTGTGTGTGTGTGTCATAGAGTAAGGTAGGGAGCGAGGGAGTGAGTCAGCGCTGGGAAGATAGAGAGGCTCATTGAAAGGCCTGCGTGGTGCAGTGGTGGAGGAGAGCAGCCAGCACAGGCAGAACAGACAGGCAGGCACACATGCTGTGATGTCGGGAAGAGGATTGATAGATCTGTTGCATGGTCACTGCTGCTGCAAGAGCCTAACACACCTCAGGCAGATGGATGAGGAGTGCGTGCGGGGGTACGATTAGTCTTCGTGTGTGTGTGTGTGTGTGTGCGTGTGAGTGCGCCCTTTGTGTTTGAGTGCGTGGGAGAAGTCTATTACATGTGTGTAGTTTTCCTTCAAACAGGACTTTACAGCACTTACACACACTCGTATTCGGAGGGAAAATATATAGATAGATATATGCTTGTAGGGAAACAACGTGTGTGTCATGTATGTGCGTGGGCACCGCACCTTTGTTGGTTTGTGTTTGCATACGCAGTAAATTCATTTCCCTAACACCTGACCTGTACGCGCAGGAAGCGTCATTGCTGTTCCACAACACGCAGGTTCCACTCCCACATCTTCATTTCACATATCATCAACTATCCATCTTCCCATCATCGCTCACCTACTCACTTTTAATTAATCTCACAGCTGCTTGATCGGTATTAAAAACAAAACACGTCTGCAAAATTCTACATCTGGTATATTAACACATAGTGTAGATGCATGTAAAGGTCGCTATATATTAAATCAGGTTGTAGGTACGAGTAAACAAGCTGCAGCTGCATTTATCGTGTAAAACTAAAAAAAAATAGTTTTTGACCGCTTTGGTACAGCTTTTGCTCTCTGCTACATGTTGAAATATAGTCATCAAAATGTCGCCGGAGCAACACTTACTGTGTATGTGGTCTAGAGTTTTATCCCAGTTCTAACATTCAGCTGCTTCATCAAATTCAACTTTGGAAAAAAAAAAAAAACACAAAAAAAAAAAACAATCTACAAGCCTGTGCGTGATTAAGTCATTTACATTTTAATTAATCTCCGATGGAATCCTCACAGTTGGTCTGAAATCATAGTTTGTGGCGGCAATTTCATATGTTTTAGATTTTGAAAAAAAAAAAAAAGTAATTCATCTAATTACAATGCTGCAAATCATGGATTCAAATTTTGCAGATTTATAATTATAAGCTATCAAACTCAAGGTTTATCAGAACACTGCACAGAGGTTTATAATAATATGAGAAAGGAAAGTTATTCATTTAATTTTTTTAATCTACCTTAATTGATCCTATTCTGTATATAAACTGCACCAATACAAAACATATTAAAATGTGTGAATGTGTTTTAGAAAGAATTTTACGATATATAAAGTCAAACAAAATCAAAAACTTTATAAAATGAAGGGAAGGAGAAAAAAAAAGCAGAGTAGAGAAGTTAGTGAGTGAGTATGAGATATGTTATCCTCTTTGTTTTCCACGGGCTGATTGTCGATCTTTCTCTCTCGCTGGCTCTCTCTCAGAGATGACTGGTCCTGATCTCTTCTCTCACGTTGTTTTGGCAGTGCGCTCACTGAGCTGAACTAAACACAAATAACACAAGGGGGGGGGGGGGGGGGAGTTGGAGAAGGAGGAGAGGGACGCTCGGTGTGTGACGATGGCACAGCGGTGATAAGCCGCCGCTCTGACATTTAAACAAGTGTCGGGGTCAGGGGGTCAGATGACTGGAAACAGTGCGTGACTAGATCGGGGCTAGATGTGCCGCTTTTGCTTTGTTACCGCGAGCTGAGACGAACGCCAGTCCATCAGGCTTCGATACACCTGCTTGGCTCGTTCATGCTTTGATACCTGCTCCCCTTTCACAAGGCACTGACATACTATGTATGGAGGGGGGGGGGGGGAAAGTGGAGTTGTTGCAGAAGAAATGATGTTTTTGTGAAGTTTCTCTTCTCCTCAATTTGTCTTTCAAACACTCAAGAGCTGTAATTTTCTGCTCAAGGTTACTCAGCCCTTTCCCTCGCACTCTTTCTCTCTACACATCTCACCTCTGTCCGCCCCTCTCTCTCTCACTGGGTGCAGAGCGGGACCATCCTTTCCACTCATAAAATACGTCTGCTTATATTTGCTTTTTGGCATCTCAGCAGTGCTGCATTCCAGGAGGGTGACTTATGGGAAACATGGTCTCCCACACAACGCAGTGCCAAGCAGAGCAGATTTTTTTTTGCGCCGTGCATAACTCAGGTCAGCTGAACACGGAGAGGGATAACCTGTGATCAAACTCCATCACAGAAATTTAAAGAATTTCACTTTTTCTGTTGCTTTTTTTCCCCCCAGTCTCAATCCACCTCACCCCCCCTCAACTCTGTCTTTCCCCTCTTTAATCCACCCTGTGCTATGTCCTGTGACCTATAGATAGATCCTTCCTACCAACATGCATCCAGTCTTGTCTTTAATAGCCTGCAGGACTGACAAAAAAAATAGACTGTCAAGATAATCAGCCTTCTTTTCTATCCTCTAAAAGGCAGAGGTTCTTTTCCTCAACATTTTGACCCAGAGCATGCCTGGCAGGATAAACTCAGGTGTGGAGCAGGGTTAAGAAGGCAGCTTCACCTTGAAAGGCCACACTTCAGAGCCCGGGAAACCACAAAAAGCAATTAAAAGTATTGATGGAACTTCAATAGCTCTTAAACAGTGCTGCCAGACACCTCGGGGCAAGTAGCACACTAATCTTTTTTTTCCTCATCTCTCTATCGCTCTCGTCTCTCCCTCACTCTCCTTCTTTGACTCTTTTTTTTTTTTTTTTTTACTCACGACTAAGCTGGTCTTGATTACCAACTAAACGCACACAAAAGATAAAATGTGAACTGTATTTACAGCCGTGCGAGGCAGGTGGCTGAAGCCAAGTGAAAACCCGGAGAACGCAAGTGTGACAATGATAGTAATTAAAGTTTATCTAATCCCGGCTAGCTTGTTAGCTCTCTAATTGGTCCAGTACACGTGTATGTTCAAGCATGTAAATGCGTGTAAGCGTGTGTGCTCCAGAAACAAATTTCAAATGAGCCACTAATGTTATTGCTGCATGTGCGCACCATTTACTGTGCAGACACTAATGGACCTTTTACAGAAACACACTTTCCAAAAGATTGTCTTTCATATGAGAAAACAGGAAATCGAAGAGGAGATAGGAGGGACTGAGACAGCGGCTGCTTGCCTGCTTAACCTCAAAGCAGGGCAGCGCCATCCAAGAGCAGGTTGTTTACCCGAAGCCTTCCTGCGACTGATTTACGGCGCGAGGCTTCCTCGGCTGATGTCTAAATTTACGCGGGGGCTTGGATTGCTGTTCCTGTGACAAGACACAGTCTAAAGAGTGATCGCTGGCACACTAAAACAGGGTGGGTGTACAAGACAGACAAACTTACCTTTGCACTGGTTGGTGTTCTTATCCAGAATGGCCTTGGTTGACACTATTTTTCCATACCTGTAAAGACAGAGAAACAAGATATATAGCGTTTCTGATTCACAATGACCTATAGGACCTTTGACTAGTGGGGCAGTTCACTCCAATTGCCATCCCGTGGTTAAAGCAGATGTCTTATTTTCCATACTCTCTGCCATTTAGTTGCAACTAGCAATTTGCAAAGTAGCACAAATGTCAAAAGCCACTGGAAAGAGAAATCACTTGAGGTTAATAACATTATGTGTATGGCTGACTTCAAATGAATGTGCAGCCCTCTGACATTTGAGCGAGTCACTGAACATTTTTAAAAGGTCTAAAAGCACATAAGCACAGTGCACCGTTTTAGAAGATAAGTTGTTATATTGGTATAAAATACAACATTGAAATTCCGATGAATACCTTTCACATCTGAAAGCTACATCATTAACAAAATAGTCTTTCACTAGTGAGATAACCCAATAACAATACTAATTTATTTTATTCCTGAATAAACTGCTTGAACATCTTTTGAAACGGTGTGGCAATATTTACCATAACCCAAAAATCTTTTCACTATTCATTTGCAAATTGAAAGGGCCAATTCCGTTTCTTTATTTTCACCCCTACCTCTCTTTTTCGAGTGCCCCTCGTGTAGTGGGTTGAAATATTCCCCTATGAAATTGGGACAACCCTTCGAGACCCTGATACGTCATCAGCACTAGCAACCTGTGCTCCGACCCTGCCGGTGCGCACTGATATTAGCGGAGCGGTAACGTGCAGCAACTTCGCTGCTGGACTTTAGTTCAATTTCGGGGCGTCATATGCCATCAAATGTCAAAATGCAGCACAAATCAGCCTTAAAACAATGTTATAACGTTAGCTATTTAGCTAGAGACATGAGCATACTAACGACACACACACACACACACACACACACACACACACACACACACACACACACACACACACTTTAAATCTTTATTTACGAATTATTTATGAAATTTTTTCTAACACTCGGTTTGGAGGGCCAAGTGGTAGGGCAAAAGGGGGTGTATTGGGATTGGCCCAAAAAGTGAACACATTATGAATGTTTCCTGGCATTTTGGCAATTTCTATACATAAAACAAAAGCAAGCATTTGTGATACAACCTATTTATATCAAGCATAAGTTGTGTAAGATGCAGTATTTAGCTTTGTGAAACCCAATAGAAAAGAGATGAAAACTGCACAAAGTCATCAGCGTGACTCCCTCAAAGCTGAAAGGTACAACATTTCTTTATTCCGCAGTTCTGTATGCACAGTGGGTTGCTAAGAATTTTTTTTTTTCAGAATTGAAAGACTGACCTCACTGACTGACTGACAGTGAGTTATTCTATCTGCTTGTCTCAGCTAAAACTGCAACATGCTGCATTGTGTGGAGGGTGCGAAGCGTCTTAGCGCCGTGAGTACAGCGTGTTCGTGCCAATCTGCATGTGTGGATATACTGTGTGCGGCTCTACGTGTGTGAGCGCGGGTGCAAGTGCTGCTTTGCTTGTACAAATACACTTGTGTGTATGAATTCCCTGGGTGTTGAATGCACGTCACCGTGAGTGAGCAAGAGGAAAGACAGCTACACTCTGTATGTTTGGCGTGTGCGCACACACACACACACACACACACACACACACACACACACACATTCTGTAGGGAAGAAGCAGTGGTGCATCCCGGCCCATATTTCACCAGCAGGGGATAATTGTGCCATTTCTCAACGAGTGGCGGAGACTCTATTTACTGCATGCTGCGGTGGGGTGGGTGGTGGATATGAACTGATGAGCTCCAAGAGGAAAACTACCAGCTCACACACACAGACACACACACACAAATACAGATACCGCATGAGTACACACACACACACACACACACATACAAATATGCACACACAGAGACAACACTCACCAATCAGAGGATTGTCTCCTCTCAGCAGATAAACAGGCCATTTTAGCTATAGGGAACCATAATCCACTGCAACAGAACAGGACTAACGTGCGATGTTTGATCACACTGAGACACACTCAAGCATAAGTACACAAGATGAACATGGAACAGTGATTGTTCATTTGATTAGAGAACACGCAGAGCTGGGTTTACAGCTGCAGTATTTCAGCGTTTGTCGAGATGCAAACTGAGGAGAAAAGTACAAGGTATAGGTGTACATTTTAAATCAAGATGGAGATATTTATTGTAATTTGAGTCATTTTCTCAAAATTTCAGTTGAGAAACCTTTCATGGATAAAATAACCAGATGGAAATTAGCACTGGGTGATACAAACAAACTCAAATACTGTTGGTGCTTTATGAGCCAAAGCAGCTCATATAAGATCAGAAAATGATATCACTTAACTATAATGCAGCCTTAAATCCTGTAAAATACATAATTTAAGATTTATCTTGGTTTAATGATACGACGATACCGAATCTCATATCACAACTTGATATTATGTTGATTTGCCAAGCTCTACATGCAAGCCAGTGAACTGAAGCAGTCACTGAAGGTGATTGTGCATGTTTGTTCCTTTATTTTCATGCAGGTTTATGCCCTGCTTCAGTACTTTGCGTGTGAAAAAAATTTGTATGCTTTCACACTGGGAAACAGTTAAAAAGCTCAGTGCTTTTGGCACAAATTGGGGGAAAGTTCTCATTAAAACTTTGTTTGGACTCTGGGGAAACAGGAGACAGTAGCTTTCGAATGCCAACTCATCACTGCTTGCCTCATTAAATGTTAAAGATGGCTCATCAATGCATCCTATCCGCGGTCCAAATACACACCACAAAGACACTGCAGCGAGATGAAAAGGCAAGGTGGAAGGAGCCAGCTTCGTGCCCATAATGGAGACATATTGGAGACGGATGGAAAATGTGATCAGCATGTTCATGTATGTGGTGTGTGTGTGTGTGTGTGTGTGTGGCTGTGGACGACCCTGCTGGCGGCTCCTTCGCCTCTCTGCCAGGCAGGCCTGGGGAGGCTTTGATGTGACAGAGGCAGTCCCTGTGAAGCGCAGGTTTAACACTGTGATGCTGTGGCCGGGATGCAGAGCCTGTCTCCACTAATCCTATTTCAATCACTCTCGCAGCCTCTTATCTCTGACTCCGCTGGCCCTCGGCCCTCCCCCCTCCTCACAAATCTTCTCCTCTCTCCTGCTCACTCGCTCTCTCTTTCTCTCTCTTAATGTCTCTCTGCCATCCTCTCCATTTCCCCTTCCTGTACTGTATCCTTCATTTCTCTCCTTTTGTCTCTCTCTCTTTCTCCTCTTTCCCCCCTCCTAATAGGAATCCCATGGCAATCATTCTGATGCAATATCGGATCAACCCTAAGAAAAGAAGACACCAGAAATGAAACCGCCTATAAAAAAAAAAAAAGGCTTTATGAGCTATTTTAAGCTGATGAAAATGTACAAATTGTGGCGGATGTAAAACATGTCATTCGTTTGACAGCTGTCTGAGCACTGAAAAGCGATAAAATTGAAGCTGAGCCGAAAGCTTCTACGTTTTTTAAGAGGGCAGCGGCGTGCACGGTGCAGTGACATCGCCAGTGCTGCATTTCTTTCTTTCCTCGCTCTCTCTCTCTCGCTGGATGAAACGATCCAGGCGTATTCCATTTCCGTCATCGGAGCTGGGAAAAGTGAAGTGGCTCTTTGCTGTACGTGGGCAGAGGGAGAGCTGGCCAGAACCACAACACGTCACTGTGGTGTTGCTGGTACACAGAAAAGGCCAGTGTTGGAACGGGATGGACGGACCACCCAAGTGTTGTGCTCAGATCTCACCCTCAGCCTTTGGACACACTCTACAAAGGTCTGTGAGTGAGTGTGTGTGTGTCATTACACAACAGGGTGTGTGTAATGCTTTAGACAGTAGGTAGATGAAACCTGAATCGAGATCTAAGACCACTTGCTGCCATCTGTACTCTCTAAAAGTCTTTGTATAAATGTCTGGTGAATGTGTGTGCACGTGTACTGTCCATCTGTGGGCTGCAGATGCAGACCTGAATGTGGCGGATATCTCCCATTTGAGAAAACCGATTCCTTCTCTTTGATGAAATGACTGCATAAATTAAAGCTCGTGTTGCAGCTAAAATCACCTCAAAACCTTTGCTCACAAACTCTGACCTCTCACCAGACATTTGGATGCCTGACAGTCCCCAAGCCATTTTACAGGAAATACTTAAACATTTATATAACAGGAGAATAGAGACAAGACGTGAAGAAAATGAATAACATGAAGAAGAGGCTTGAGTACATACAATCTGAAAAACTTGCTTCTCTTAAGGTTTCTTTCCTACAATTCAAAGAGGCCTATTCAGCACCTTTAAAGCACCTGTGCAGGGGGATAGGGCAGATGCGAAAAGGCACACTATAGAGAGCAAATCAACTACAATGTATCACCTCCATTAGGCCTTTGAGCAAAAATAATTAGCAGAGTGTAGATGCTGTTTCTGAAAAAGAAAAGGTGCAGCCATGTAGGAGCAGCTGCAGCAGACACCCATCATCCAGATTTACTATCCACCCTGTGCAGTAAATATTACCCAGAGGGGAAATACAATCTTATTTAAAAAAAAAAAAAAAAAAGTGTAATAATTATATTGGTGCCCTTGTAAGTAGCACAGAGCAGCATTAAAATATTATTTCGACCAATTAGTTCAGGTAGTGACAACCTTTACACCAATTTCCTCTCAACGAACAAGTATCAGCTGACGAAACAGTGGTAATAAGTTTGTGGGATGAGCCGGTTTCTAGTAAAGTCCAGTTGTTTTAGACATCAATAGCACAAAAAAAATGTTTGAGCAAACAGAGCGTGTCGGCCAATTTCAGTCAGAGAAACAGCTGCGAGATGAACATCATGACATCACAGGAAATAGCCTGTGTTTTCTTGTTTTTAGATTTGAACTAGTATTTGCCAGACAGTCATGTGAATTTTTTTTTTTTCCCCAGAATAATTTGTTTACTCCAATAATCAGTTAAAAAAAAAAAAAAAACTTGGTGAAAACTCCGCATATTCTAGTACCACTAGAGATAAAACTAAAAATTTATACGATGTGTTTCATTTTGTTAAGTCTTTGATGTGAATGCAAGAGACAGGTGTCACTGTGGCAGACACAGAGAGAGGACAGAGCAAAAAGAAAAAACGAGGGAAAAGAAACATGACTTCTTTATACTTTTATATCAAAGATAAAAAGGAGAAACAGGATGCAAGAAGGAACCAAATATAAAGAGGATGACAGATAAAAAATGGAAAATCTCAGGCAAACAGCACACACACACACACACTCTGGCATTCAAGCACTAAAGTGATTGAAAAAAAAAAAAAACGATAAAAAGTAAAGAGAGAAAGTGCATTTGTGTGCATATGTACTATATATAAATGAATGTGTGCATGCGTGACTTGTCACTGAGAATCAGTAGAGATCATCTTGCTGTATAAAAGCACTGTGTGGCAGCTGCCCTTGACTGCCGTCCCCTGTCTTACAGCAGCTAACGTGTCCCGTAGCTCGCACATCTACGTGGCTCAGACAGAGGTTACGCCTCCTGTCCACCGGGCAACTTTTCGGATGGAAATATTAAACAGATGCTTTTGTGAAACATTGTTGCTGCTGCAGTTGCTACGCGACTACCGAAAATCTGTTGGCATCTCGCTAACCTTAAGCATCAATATTTTTTTTTTTTTATTTCTAATGCTTTGCACTCTTAGTGCAAAGGACATGCTGAACTGACGACAATGTCAGGGACATACTACTGTTATATTTCAGATTTTCCCACTGAAGTTACTGAATGCATTTCACTCAAACTTTCTACCAACAACTTTTCAGACTTCAAATCTCTTTTTGTGGCATATGTTCTGATCCAGAATTTGAAATGTATTTGCTTTTGGGTAGTTAAAACTCCTAGTTGTCTTTTATGATCAGAAGCCAGCTGTTTGATACACTGTTTATACTTTAAAATTTTAACTTGGCACTTAGAAGAGAGATTCTCAGAGGACAAAGCATGATGACAGTTGGAAGTGAGAAGGACAAAGTGAAGAGAGAGTCGTGCAGGATAAGATACAATGCTTTCATAGCTGAGAAACATGTTTTTTTGGGAATGGGTAGAATAGGAAGAAGAAAGTAAAGGTTTGTGTACAAAGAGAAGGACAGCTGGATACAGTGACATAAAGAGAGGAATAAACAGAGGAGGACAAAAACTATCCTGATGGACACCTGGCAGGGAGCAGAGCAGCTGCTCAGTCTACCACCACTGACTTCATATCAGTGACTTCTTCTCCTGACCTCTGAGCTGACAGTTTGGTTGGTTTTGGTCTTTATCTATATTAGCAAAGTGACACCAAAGTTGACTTTTAACCCTCTGCTCTGTTGTCTTAAGCACAAAAATGGTTTGTTTGGGTTGGTTATTCAAATTAATTGATATACTTATTTCATACTTCACACTAAAGATGTACTGTATATACTGTAATACTATTCCAATATACTAATGGGGGAATGGTGTCTAAGTTAAGCTAAATATATGCATTACAGTGTAAATATAAAAACATTGTGTTGGCAAGGATGGGCAGCAATAAATCAAAACCCTTCAACAAATTGGATAATTCCTTTTTGGCATTAGGACTCTATCTTTTCCTTGGCAGAATTTCATCAGGTTTTTTTAGGTGCTGGGATTCCCCCGTGTTTTGTTGGCGAGTTGATTTTGGCAACTGGCAAATGTTTACTTTCGAACCTTTAATGGCTGTAAATGTGGGAAGCATGTTGGAACAGAAAGGTAACCCGGCCATAAGTGGTTGTTCTTTCTCTTCTTATTTCTTCTACTTCAACAAATGTGACATTCTTCGGGCAAAAAACAAAATTGGCAACGCTGCAGAACATCTAGGAAGTTTGGGCATCATAACATAGCATAAAATAGTAGAATCTGATGGACAAAAACAACATAATCAACACGCAGCTTGAAGTTTAATCATTTCCTGCATATTTGAGAGGCCACGGTGTCTTGGCCAGTGTGTCATCACATCTCTCTGTTGAAGTTGGCCATGGTCAAACTCTCTGCGGTCATTAGCTGTCATCAACTATTCGGATTTCAATTTTTCCTCATTTCCCTACTGATGTGATTCCTTTTCATGACCATTCATTTCACCTGGCAAGTGTGAAATGGATGACAAGTTGATTAGAACCATTCAAAGATTCCTAGGAAAAGATTATAGCTGCAAGCTGCAATAGAGCGACCAGGCACCAGTCAGGCAATTTATAAGAGAAAAGAAGGTGATTTAAAAGTTTTAGCATGTGTTAAGGATTCATTGTGAGAGAGTTAAATTTGAAACTATTCATCCTCGCATTAAGGGGTTTTCAATGAATTAAAGTTTTAAAATTCAGACTGTTATGGAGTTTCCATGAGTTAAATTGTTCCCAGAATTGAGTCTGTGTTACTTTGGATGAGACTGGATCCATCTGCGTATTCTGTTCCATTTGTATTACTCTGAAGGCTCATTTATATCTTGCTTTGCACATTCCTCATGCATAATCAATTACTTACTCGTTGTTATTATGAAATCCACATAATGCTCAAAATTTTTGCCAAAATTATACATTTCGAGTTAAATGGAATTAATTTATTACACTTTTTTCACCAGATCGTCTGTCTGCGAAATTAAGGAAGCAGTTTTTTAGTGAGTCATCAACCAAAGTGTGATAATTGGGTCAGAATAACACAAGTGAATGCCAATGGTCAAACTCCGGTATTTGGCAAAAAGTTGCAAAAGCATCACAGGAGAGCACTGTTCGAGACCACCAACCAGACATCCTTAACGTCACGTAACGGGAGATTTTTAGCTTCACGTCGGGCATTTAAACCGGAGATTATTTTTCCGACTGACAGTCTCTCGTCCCATCTCTCCCCTGTGTGTTTATCAGAATGCATAGATTTATTTGGCTGAGTAGCATCACATGGGATGATTTGCAACGCATGCAATTGGTCTGTGAGTTTCCTGAGCCGCTGAACCAGTGCCGTACAGGCAAGACAAGCTGTGCCGGTTAAAATAGAAACGCTCCGTCAAAATTGAATACTTCTCAATAATTTATTGGTTATAATGAGTATGATGTGCTGGCACTCGACACTGCACTTCCTTGGGTGCTCAGCAATACACCCGCCAAGTGTGAAGCAGATCGGATGAACGGTTCTCGAGATATGTGAAGGACATACGTACATACAGACAGACAGAGAGTCCTTACTTTATAGTTAGATGTATACACGCTGTAAAACACAACCAATCACACCACACTGTTGAGCATTGTAATTGTAGTTGTAGTAGAGCCTGAACACACTGCAGAAACAGCTGCTCACAAACAAGTTACATCTTGTTTAATTTGAGATGGCCCTTAATCCGTACAACAACTGGAGCGTAAAAACAACAAGTTGCAGTTTTATGGAGGGTTGTGGTGGCTATTTCCTGGCCGGGAGCAATGACTTCCTGGAGTTTCAGCTGGTTGACTGGCAACCTCAGAGGGATGACATGATTCCATGATTTGTTTTATGTTTGGAAAGGGCCCTGGTAGGTATTTCCTTCTGTTTCCAGTCTAACCAGCTGCTGACTGCTGCTGCTGTAGCTTCATATTTAACAAATAGGGGATTCATATTGATCTTATCTCAATCTCGATTCTCTTCTATGGTCACCTTCAGAGAATCTAAGTGGGTGTTTTGTCCTGGAGAAAATGTGCATTTTTGTGCCCTTTCTGCATGACCCTGTCACCTCTCTCCTACATCGAGACTCTAACCAGCACACTAAGGATATCCATGGGTAGTGAATTTTTAACAGGAAGCACACATAAAAAAAAAAATAAAACTGTTGAAGCGGGGAAATATGTTTGCCACAGAGACACAAAGCCCAAAGAAAGCCTCAAACTGAGCCTGAGAAAGTGAACCACGTACTGGTAGAGCGTGTGTTTATTGAAAGCGTGCATCAAGAAAAAAAAACAAGAAGGCGACAATAACCGGCAGCAGGAAGCATTAGCCTGTTGTTCTGAGTGTAGCTAGTTACCATCTCTCTCCTTCTCACGCACACACACACACACCCTGGTCTTCTTCAGAGCCAGCCTTGCAGAATAGCCCCTGTTTGTTTGGAAGTGTCCAGGCTGTCAAACCCACATGCCATGCACTGCTGTCTGACACGCACAAATGAACACATCTCATCTGTGCTGGTGCTGCTTCTGTTTTCTAGATACTATTTCAGATGAAAGGGAAAGTCAGTAGAGGGAAATGTAGAGAAATGAGAAGAGAGGATGGAGGAAGGGATGGAAGGATAAAGCCGGAGAGTCCAGAGATCTCAGGTTTTGTCCCTCACGTCAATCAGTCTTTTTGTACCGGAGAGTCTGCTGCTGCTTCTGTTAGAGCTTAAAAACTGTCCTACGCTGTGTACGGCTGGAGTCAGATAAAATGCAAAACACAGTTGGGGGGCCACAGAAGACTGTTGCACAGATCAGCATGTTACAACGGCGAATGAATCGGTTGCTATGGTTATTGGTATGCTATTAGTTCCCGGAGGCAAGCTGAGGTGAAATGTAGCTAAGTACACAGAAAACTTGACAGTTTTTAAAACGACTGTGTGTATTTAAGCCTAAACGAAAACTTAATAAGAATGTGATAAACTAAAGATGCTTTAAATATATAAAATAAAATATATTGTTAAAACCTTCACTGTTAACAGAGTCAACTTCAGTGCAAAAGTAAAAGAGAGGCTCTTTCCAGGCACTAAATAGGCAAACTGTCTACGTGTCATGTATACAGTAATGGGGGTATAAATAATTCAAAAAATAAGCCTAAGGCCAAATCAGCTTCTCCGCTCGCCCTCGCTCTAAAATCGATGTTTGGGGAGGAAAGAGGCGTTGCGTTTTAGTTCGTTTGGCACGGCCAGTGAAATGACTATGTCACTTCTGCTGTAGCAGAGAAGTGGAGAGATTAACATGATGAAGAGATGTGAGAGAGACAGAGGGAGAGAGAGAGAAAGGAGTGGAAAGAAACACGGAGAGAGGAGAGAGAGTGCAACGGCGAGAAAAGATCGAGAGAGAAGTGGAGAGAGGAGAGTGCAACGGAAAGGGGGGTGGGGGGGGGGGGCTAGTGAGAAAAGAGAGAGAGCCATTCATACATAGAAAAAGTGGGTATGGAGGGTTCTGGTTCCAGGAATAACAGATGCTTCTGCTCAGCATGTAGCTGTAGCTGTAGGAGTAGTTTAGTTTGGGCATTCCTGTGGTTTTCTTTCGGAGGTGAAGCACCACTATCTTGTTATGCCTTGAGTGACGCACATCTTGACCCAGCTGACTATTGTAGTGTGTAGGCAGGTTAAAAAAAAAGGTAGATTAAGCAACAGAGACACATGAGATTCAGAGAGAAAAAGGAAAAAATAAAATTACAGGCAGCGCAGATTAAAACCTGACCAATACTGGATTTTTAAGGCTGTTAACAATATCAATATTTGATACTTTGGCCAATATCAATTCTTTAACATTGCCACAAATAGACAAATAATGATAATAATAATAATAATATAATTTTTATGTTTAGGGATACCTTACATAGTGTTAGCAGTGTTTTAACCAGGATATGTACTGAGCTTGTCAAAAACATAACACTAACAACAAATATAACTTTTGTAAATTTTAACCAATAAACTTACTATCTTGATGAAATAACCTGAACTGAAAGTCCATTTTCAAGCTTTTTCTACATTTCTCAACAGCATCTCACAATCATTTACAGGGGATGGATTTTGCTCGGTTTGCATGTATACGGTGCAATTGTCATAAACCATGAGATGCAGTTGAGAGCTCTATTGAGTGGGCCTTGAATTAAGATGATACAGTCCAGCCACTATTTCCAAGGTCAAGAATGAACTTTCATGCTGTATTAAATGAATATCAACAACTACAACGAAATACAGAACTAAACTATACAAGCACAAATGTGTGAGTGAGCCTGTATTATAGACATTAAATACATTTTACAACATGGACATATATACACCAATATATCTGTGGTAAGCTAAAAAGGCTAAAAAAAAAAAGAGTTGATAATATTGGCTGATTTATCTGTTGTGCTGTAGCGGTGATGAGAAATTTGGGACTTTGAGGCTAGACTGGAGTGTCTTTGCTCACACTTCTACCCTCCGACAGTTTTTTGAAACACAGCCATGGGACAGGCTGGCTCTGATAGCTAGGCAGCTAGTGTCAACATTGGACCTTGGAGAGTCATTAGGGATAATGTGACGCTGTTGAGCGCCTGGGCCTCTGCTCCATAAAAACAGGTGGTCCCAGGGTCACCCCTCCCTTCCCTTCCCTTCACCTCCTCTACTTAGCATACCTCATGCCTCCCTCCCCCCCTTCTCCAGCTCCCTCTCCACCATTCTCTCAGCATACACGGGAAAGGTTATTTGGGCAATTGGTGGTGATTAGCTCTTGATTTGGCTCCCTCTGTACGTTTGATCAGGCCTTGCCATGGAGGCGAAAGCCAGTGTGACTGAGGGCGCAGCTGTGGATTGGCCATGACTGAAAATTGGGTGAGGAGAACCAGAAGGAGAAGGAGGGGTGGGAGGAGGCAGATGAGATGAGAGAGAAAGGGTTGAAGAGGAAGAAGAGGAGGAGCGTGTAGTTGGGGGTTTAGGGACCTCCAGGGTCCTTGGCTTTGGTGGTAGTTTGAGTTATCAGTGTTTCCCCTAGGTTCACTGCTTTGGGGTGGCGGCAGCGGTTGGGAGGGGTGGGGGGTCGGGAGGGGGGCAAAACTTGGGAGAGACTCAGCAGCAAGACATTTCTCCGTTCTCTGTTTAGGAACGGCTGAGATTGACCCTAAAATGGATTCGGGCTGCTGGCAGAGAAAATGTGCAATGCTGTTATTCCAGGTGTGGAGGGGAGGGGGGGGGGGGGGCGGGGGTTGGTGTTGAGAAATCCCTCTCTTTCTTCCTTTCAACCTTCAATCCAACAACCTGCTTGCATCCTCTCCTGGGTGGTGGATTGCAAACAAGAAAAATGTGGGTGCTGTTTAATCGCTGGTTGGAGAAATAGGTTCTAAAGTCCGCTTTGCCCCAGAGTCTTTTGGGGTTTGGCTTTGTTTGCTGGGTTGGATGTGCTGGCTGCACACATCTTTGGGTTGGATGGTTGGGCTTGGGGTTGGCCCACTGCCTCAACCTGACTGGTTAGGCCAAGGAATTTTTCTCACAGAAACGGCTGTTCTATCCCTCCATCCATCCATCCATCCATCCATCCATCCATCCATCCATCCATCCATCAGCCATCCACTCATAGCTAGGCAAGTAGGAAGGCCCCTCACCATCTGGGTGTTCAGCCAACAAATCCCCTCTCCACTCCTTTGGCCTCTTTTCTATGCCCATATATCAGGCTGACGGCTGCGGAGAACCCAACATCCAGCCAGTTGAATAAAACTGAGATTAAGCACCCTCCGAATCCATTTAATTACTCGTTCAACAGCTCTCAGCATGTAACTCCAACCGCTGTGAGAACTTTGTTGTTGTTCAGTCTTTACTTTTGCTCCCAGTGACCACAGGGAGGTCTTCAGTCATATGGATGTATTTTTAATTCAGCAATCAGTACATTTTCATTTTGAGACAATATTATAGAATTAACACTGACTGACACTGAACAAACAGCAAACAGAAAGATATTTTGCAGGATTTTTTTTTTTAATTGGAACTTATTTTTTCCAAGCAGGAACTGTGAACTTTGGGGGGATGGGAGGTGTTGATGACGGTTACTGATAAAGCGGCAGGATCTTGGCAGTGAAAAAATTGGAGTTCATAAAGACAGGGTTACAACCACAGTAGAAGGCATTTATTTCTTGGCATCTTTTAGGCAGCCTCCAATCAGCAGCTACGATATGGCCTGTTGTCAAGAATGCATCAGTTTTGGCGGCAGCATATTTGCTTTTTAGATAGCGGTGAACCAGGGTGGCAAGAGCTGCTTTTCAATGTGAGTGACACCACAATCCCAGGCCTAAGGATCAACTTTGACTCGTCACGCTGCCAGCGCTCACAAAGATCTGCGCAAGAGTACATATACAAACACAGTCTTGAGAGAGCAGACAAGCCCATGATACTGATGAGGAAAAATTGCTTAGCCAACTAATGTGACTGAAACTCCCCCGGTTTCGCTTTTCCTAAGAATACAGTACCACATTTAGTGAGTGTTTATGTTGAACATGGAGTCTCCCTGGGAGAGCTGACGGGGCTGAGTGCCAGGAGAGGAGGAGGTGCTGGGTGCTGGAGGGGGACTGGGCATCTGGGAAAAATCCTGAGGGGGGCCCCTGGATGCTGCAGACTGCAGAACAGTCGCATGACCTTTTCTAGAATGCTGCCACCCGCCTGCCGCTGAAACACGGTCTGGCTAATTAAAGTTTCAGTGGCATTGGATTTTCACTGGCACAGCACACCTCGGGCAACCTTGGGGGCTCTCAGACAGGCGATACGCACAGAGGGGAAAAAAATGGAAGATATAAGAAAAAAAGAGAGAGAGAGGAGCTGCGGAAACAGTTGAATAAGAGGACAGCCGCTAGAGGACGGCAAGGCAGATCCAAGCAATAACAGACAGTCAGTAGCTTTCCATAACACACTGGAGAAAAGCTATGTATTAGAATGCAAATGGACACTCACAAACATGCACACTCCCGGGTTATTTTACATAAGCTTCAACATGATTTGCCCTACCAAATAGTTATGCTAAAAATATTCAAGATCATATGGAATTAGAAATGAAATTGAAACTGTCCTACTCTGTACAACCGAGTGAATGCAAGAGATATGCAATGTCAAAATGCTGAGTGCTTTTCCAAATCTTATCGGGCCGCCTCTCAGGCTAAAGGAATTTTGATGGGTCAGTATCAAGAATAAATGCATGACTTATGACATGGCTACTGGGAGCATTACCAAATATACTGGACAGCATGTTCCCGTCTCCGAAGGATCATTGAATAATTGGCTGCGTTTGACCAGGACATTTCTGGAAATATGGCCAAGAAAAGGTTATGCAACCAGACAGACTCGCTCATGGCCTGTATTTCACAATCTGCTGGCCTTGTCTCCATTAATGATCTTGACCCCCTTTTCACCATTTTAGACGTGAAAGGGCCTAATGGAGCCGAACAAAGCTGCTTGTGTCTGCGTGTGTGTGTGTGTGTGTGTGTGTGTGTGTGTGTGTGTGTGTGTGCGCAAGAGAGACGGAGACACAGAGAAAAAGAAAGCCCCTGTGACTGTGTGTTACAGCTTGATGAGGTCTTGGTCTGTGATTCCTGGGGGAGGTGGTCTAATCTAAGCTGTATTAGGCCTTATTGAGCAGGCAGGTGTGTGTGTGTGTGTGTGTGTGTGTGTTCTCTATCACGTACATTTGGCAGAGCTTTATGAGTACCTTTGTGTGTGTCTCTAAAATACACTCAGTTGGTAGCAGTTTAATGGGGTGTGCAAGGTATTGTACATGGACCTTTTTCATGCCTGTAATTTTCTTCTCTGAGGTGCTTTTTAGTTTCATCAGCTTGGCATTTAGGAGCTTTATTATGTCATACGTGTACATACAGCAATGCTTGTCTGCCATGATGACAACTGTGGGGTCTAAGTATGTGTCGTTTCTCTAAAATAATCTATATATAATAATCTAATATATCTATATATACAGCACGTTGACCCAGTACATGCAATACTTTAAATATATTCTATTAGACATACACACATCATCAATGTGTCTATGAGGTCTCTTGAAATAAGTGTAATAAGCGCCAGCTGACTGCAATAGTTAGCCAGGTGGACCGACGTATAGATTGACATTTGATGTGGCTGTTAGCTTCATGTTTTGGTGGCAATAGCTACCAAAACAATTCTGGTTTTTCACCTTGTCTAAGCAGCACATCCTCTACACAGCCAGTTATTTAGTTAGTTAGTGATCTTGTGAGGGAAATCTCCCCATTCGGCTCGTTTGGACTCTTAAAAAAGTTTGTCCCTCTACATGAAACATCTTAGATATTTGGGCCATTAAATGCTTTTAAAGATGACAGTTTAAATTAGTACCTCCGTGTATTCAGAATATATTTTGGCTTTTTGCCTATAATGATCGCTATACGCTATTATTTAAAATATAAACTGTCTGACAAAGAAAACAGAATGGAAAGATTAACATGGAAACTTAAAGTTTCCACATTAAATCAATTCAAGTTGCTGACATTTAAGTAGGTTCTACTAACATTAAGAGCCGGGAGTTTGAGAAATATGTGTAAGTGTGTGGTGTATATCATATACTGCAAATTCCAGCGATTAGGCATGATCATGGGAACCACTTAATGATGCAAAAGAAAAAAAAAAAAAGATCAGGTTTCACAAATGGTGTCGTGTGGGAGTGTAACCTCTGTATTGAACTGGAATGGTTCCCAGTTAGGGATGGGAAGATTCACCATTCGCGTCGGTGCGCCAGCATAAACATTCATGATGCAACTTCATTAAAAAGAGTGTGCACAGGATACAATTTGGGATGAACTTGCGATGCATCATTTCTAACATCTTTGCATGTGTCAAATCCAATTTATTTATATATAATTATTAGTAGAGGCCCTTTATCTTTATTACTTAGAAATGTGACCAATAATTTGTGACAAATAATTTGATATTTAGATTGATTCCTCCTCTCTAAACTCTAGAATTAATGTTCCGCATGTCGGAGTAAGTTATTATTGATTACTGAACTATTTTGACAGTAATTGTTTGGGTCACAGAGCATATGCATGTAAACTGGAGACAGACTACACTACAAAGACTTTTTAGAGGTCAAACAGAAACAGCATAAATGAGATGCTTACTGAGTTGCAGTACTAGAGAAACAAATATATTAAGCAAAAATGATTTGCTGTATGAGTTTAGAATAAAAAACGAACTCTGTACCATGTTGAATTGCATAGCATCATTCTATTGCATCACGTCAAATTGCATTGTATTGCCTTGAATCGCACTGTGTTGAATCAAATCGTGTCGGATTGCATTGGTAGTTGGTTCATATGTATCTTTAATGTATTGGATAGTTGGCAATGCATCAAGATGCATATTGCATCTGCTTCAGTGATGGAGATGCACATCCCTATTCCCAGTACTTACGGTTGGCAGAGCTTGATGAGGTCCTGGTCGGTGGTCCCAGGTGGCAGGCCTCGGATATACAGGTTGGTCTTACTCAGCTGCTCCGCCCCTCCCTGGCTGCAGCTGTTGGTGCTGGGGCTGGGAGGAGCCATGGGATGAGGGGGTGGAGCATAGGGCTGCTGGGGAAAAGAAGGGAGAGAGAGAAAAGCCTTAACAAAAACAAAGGTTGAATTTATAAGACGGGATGACAAGCGAAAGGGCTATACAGTAAACAGTGGGTGGTGAGGTGTGGGGAAAAAATATAAAAAATAAAAGCTAAAATGTTCACGACAGCAGAAGGCAATGTGAGCGAAGAAGCAGGGAAAATATATCTTCTGCGGGAACAGCAGGCACCACCAGTTCAATGTCACTGCAATTATGAGAGCAGACATTTTAGGGCAGCTGTGAGGCAGAGAGGCGATGAGATCAGGGTCACTAAGAGATGAAAACCCAGCAGCAGATATTAACGAATACAATCTCGAGAAAACAAACATCTAACCTCAGTCTCAAATAACGAGAATACGGCGCGGGGAAAGCTTTTTTTCATGTAGAGGGAAAAAAAAAAGAAGGTGTGCACGATGACAAAAAAGTCAAAATAGCTCTTCAAGCGTGTTCGTTCTGCATCTCATTAACCTTCTGATCGGCAACTGTTAATTGTCTGGCTGCCTCTGGAGTTCTACAGTGTGCAAGTTATGATCAAAACCTTTAATTCTCTCTTCCCCCAGTTTATATCACTTTTTGTCACCTTTTTACAGCATATAGAGATAAATAAGATCTGAAGTTAAAGAAGCTCTTCGTCAAAGGGTGCAAAGGCTTTTTTTCTATGCACAGGCCTGAAGTCTAGAGTGCAAACTTTTCTACATTTTTCTTTGTAAGTAAACATTTTACTGAGGAGATTTCCTGAAATTAAGGTTCATAAGGCTTCCAGCAGCTTATAACGGTTTTAAATGATGGCAACTTCCTGCTTACTATTCATACCCTCAAAACCAATTTCATTACACTGTAAAACAATTTACACCTCCAAGGGTGTGATATCTTGATGCAGTAATCCTCTCCAGACTATTTCATAAACATCTCAATGTGAACGTCTTTTTTTTCTGGTATAATCTCCATCTTCCACAATGTATTCAAAATGTATAAAATATGTCACTCCCTCCCGTTCTTTTTCACCCTCTCCTCCCCTGCTCTCCTCATGTGGCTGTTGTGCTGTTAGTGTAGATTTATGGTATAGGAGTCAGGGCCCCCTGCTCACAGCCCATTTATATCTCTATTGCAGGGACACTGCACATCGTGACAGAGAGAGAGAACCGGGGCCCTGTGGGCATGAGCGGAAAGAGAAACAGACAGAGAGAGGGAGAGAAGCACTAGAAGAGAGTAAGTGGAGGGGGAAGAGAGGAGAGACCGAGAGAGAGAGAGAGAGAGAGACGATCCACACTGCAATAAAGTAAGTGAGTGATGGATGGAAGAGGGGAGAGAAAAAATGGTAGGGGAGAGAAGGGAACATGACTAAATACCACCACCGGCTCCAGTTAACCACGTTAACCCCTTATCCTCCCCAGAGAGAATCTCAAGACCTCATACCACGCCACAAACACACACACACACACACACACACACAGTTAAACACGCACATAAAGACACACACCATTAGCCCTCCATTCTACCCCACACGTTAGCAGTGGCTGCCGGAGCATGGCTGATTTGATGCGCTATTTTAAGCGTGTGTGCCATGCCAGCGTGTCGCCTCCCACTCCTCAGACAAAGAGCCGGGGTCTCTGGAGCGTGAAGAGGGAGCCACGTCCATCAATGGACGGCCAATTACCACGCTGAGCTAAGTGGAACTGATGGGCAGCCACTCGCTGTGCTGGACACACACACACACACACACACAGAAACACACACACACACACACTGTACACACGTTAACGTCTGTGCACACACATACGCGCAACACACGTCAAGTCATAACACAGAAATAACTTTTTCACATATAGGCCAGCACAGCCATGTGCAGTGGACTCTACAGACACCACCACATCACATCTGGGGAAACTCCAACTCAACTCTCAATTATCCGAATTATCTATAAGTAAGTCTATCTACCCAATACTGTGATTTTAGTATTGTTACATGCACATTTCACACATTTCTTGCATGCCTGTCCATCCTTGATGCTTCCTCTGTTGGTCTTCCTGAGGCCTGTCATATGTTGTACAAATTATAAAGCAATTTGAGGTAAATTTGTGATTTTGGGCTTTATAAATAAAATGGACTTGCTTGTCCTGTTTCTGACCAAATGTCTTGAACAGTTTCCTTTCAAAGCTGTTAATAGTGTTTTTCACATAGCTGAGACCACTAAAGTCCTTTAGTGCATAAGCCTAACAATTAAATATGCATGTTATATGGCTGTGCACGGCCTGCTGTCGCTTTCTGACTTTTTATTACTCTGGTTTTTTTTTTTTTAACCAGCAGGTCAAAACTTCAGAGTTGAATCTTTTTGGGGAGTTGAGTCTCAAGTGAGTCGAGTCTCACGTCAATCGAGTCCAAGTCAAGTCTCAAGTCCTCAGTTTTGTGAGAAAAAAAAATATGTCTACAGCTCTGATCAACACATGTGAACAAGAAACATACAAATTCCACTTCAACCCTCAACTCCAACAGATTGTGCCTCATTCTGCTTTGGTAGCCTTGGTTGCAAACGCTAAAAAAAAAAAAGCAAAACTAGTCTCCAGTCATTCACATTTCCATGCTGTGGCAGTAGTATAGAGGAATCTTAATCACTTGAGTGCTCCATGGGAGTTACTTTCTCCCACTCAAAGTCACTGGAACGTGCACAGCTGTAGTTCAAACCTCTGACTGACTCTAAGGCTTTCACTTTATGTTCCCCTCCCCTCGCCTCTTCATTTTTTTTTTTTTTTTTTTTTTGCTTGTTCACTGTAGCTTAAATTATACACATAGTACTTAGCATACTGTGTGACACGTACAAATTCACCCGCACAAACAGCAGACACTGCACAGAGTTGCTGTCAGCGCTGAAGGTTAATTGAAAGCCTCTCTCTGGTTCTCAGGCTTTCTTTCTTTGTTTTAGTCCTTCAGTAACTAACACGGCTCTCCTCCTCCTCCTCCTCCTCCTCCTGCTTCTCCTCCTCCTCCTCCTCCTCCCTGAGCTCCAAGCTTGGCTTGCATCCTGGGCTTTGGAATTCATGTGTCCCACCCTATCGATTTGCTTTCATTTTTTAAGGTCAGAAGCTGAAATCTTACACAATGAGGCATGGAGGGTCAAAACCAGCCCATTAATATACTTACAGTGTTGGGCGAGGAAGAGAGGGAGGTTATCCAAGGGGAAAGAAAAAGGCCCGAAGAGACCCTTGGGATAAAGAATGGAATGGGTGCTGAAGGTCTCAGAGGAATGGCGACTGTTGGGTGGCTGGTGGGGCAGGGTGAACGAGTTTAACGTCGGATTCTTAAGGATTAAATAGTGGAGATTTTTGTTTTTATTTTTTTTCCCCAGCAAAATGCATGAAGGGCGTTTCCACTCTTGAGAGCGCAAAACCTCTAGGTATGCAAGCAAAATGCACAAGAGCTGATCAGCAACCATTTTTGCATTTGAGTGACACCTCCAATTTTTTGAATAAAAACAGGCTGTGTTGTTGGATGTTGTCCAGTGTAGTGTTGTACTTGTGTGTGTTGCGTATGCATCTACATGTGTTGGGGGGATGTAAGTGAACTTGTACGAGCGTGGGAGGGAAATTAGCAAGCGCACAATTTGCTGTTGCGCAAACAAATACACACGGACACGCACACGCACACACCAAAAATGTTTCCCCCTTTTTGTTTTAAATCAAATTCTCCCTTGGCTTCCTCTGGTCGCCCCACTGGAGGTTAATAACCGAGCTTGTCTCTCTTTCCGGATGGTTCCGTGACTGCTGTTTACCCTCACCCTGTCAGCCTGTTAGATCAGGCTCCTCAAATATATAATAAATACAGGCCTCATACGTCAGAATGATGAGGATTGAATACAGCACTTGACAAAGGGTATTTCAGCTAGAGACAGGAGGGAATGGGAGATAGAGGGAGAGGGCGGGGGAGACAAAGGAAAAAAAGAAAAAAGCAACATAGAAAGCGTTAAAGAGAGACAGAGACAGGAGAAAGAGAGCGCGGGAGAATAGCTGGTTATGACACTTCAAAAACCTCCAGGTGGTAAATGAGAAAAACCTTCATTCTCTTTCCTCCCTACCCAGCTGTGACATGCCGCTACAGAGGCTTACTGGGGATTTCAATTTGCCGCACTGTATTTTAGATGGGCAGAATGGTTTACACAGGCCCAATTTACTGAGCCAGCCGTGCAGGGGGAGGGTTCACAGCCTCCGTGACATGCTAGGGAATGTTTATGAGTGTATTAAGTGAGGATGATAAATCTAGCGTACGTTACATAGGCTGGGGGCACGCGGCGCTGCGCTGCATATTCACACACGGACAACACACTTTTTTTTTTTTTTTTTTTACAGACCATAGCTGGCCCTTTCTGTCACTGAGAGTAATATGCAGCTGTTGTCCTATTTGCATGTTCATGTATTTATGGTACCACAATAAATTCTTTATGTATTGTGTGCCAAAAAGGAAATTATGATAAATGAGGGCTATATAAAAAATATTTTGGGAAAAAAATAACAGTGTGATTACAATCACAATACACATCCCAATGCAATCAGTGTTTTTATGAAAAGGCATCTCTGCAGCAGCCACCTAAATGGCAACTGGGAAGTTGATTTTCCAGTTTTCCAAATGATTATATTTTTGCATAAGGTTCTTCCTATCAAGAATGTGGAAACATACTATGTGTGTGCACAAGGTTTACCAAACAGAGAGGAGGGCAGCAGTGGCAGTAATTGGAATGAAAGCAGGGATGTGGCTTCCCTCCCATCCTCCTTGCACTCTGCAGGGCAGGGCTGTGACTGGAAGAGAGACTGTGCACCAGCGTGGTAATTGGTCCTGATTTATAGGAGGCCAGAGCAGCCAGCGAGAGCTAGCTCAACACTGGCACAGGGCCAGACAAGGCCACGCTGTCAATATCAGTAGACCGACCCACTCCGGCCCAAACCCCCCACGGCCAGGACACCACTACTCCAGATCAGCTGTCACCGTGCAGAAGGGTGCATGTGTGTGTGTGTGTGTGCGTGTTCCTGTGTGTGTGCGTATTTTACCGCTCTATGTGTGTTTCCTGCGTTTGTGTGTTTGCATTCGGCGAGTCGCTCGAGTCAGACACAGACACACAAAAACCTGCCACAAAAAATGACAAGCAGTCTCCTTAAATTGAAGAAAAAAAAAAAAAGCCTCTCAGCTCATCCTCCATTAATTCACGCTGGCAAAGTCTCTGCAAAGACTCTTAAAGACAAGCATATTCCCAGAGGCATCCCTTCCCAAACTGCCAGAACTAACAGCTAGCTCGGCGGTCGGCTGCATTCACAGCAGCCTCTAAGCACGGGAGCAACACAAATCCCCCATCCATCCTGGATAGCTGCTTCTAAACCTTTAGCCCTTAAACATGTGTTTTGAGAACAGCGGCCGCATCTCAATGCCGAACGAAACGGGAGGGACACTGAAAGACAGGCGAAAGAGAACTATTGCCTGTGCTCCTTTTGCCTCTCTCTCTCTCTCTCTCTCTTTTCATGCCTCGCTCATTCTCTCTTTGTCTGTGTCTGTCGAGGTAAACCCATAGCCAGAGGAGCGAATAGCAAATCATCCCCAGCTCACCTGGGAATGCAACACAGCTGATTCTACAGCCAAATGTATCCTAATAGGGAAGACTGAGAGCTCTCTGTATGCGTGGGCATGGAGAGGGTGCAGGAGGAAGGAACGGGGATCAGAGAGAGAAAAAGGGAAGGTATGAAAGCCAAAACCCAAGAGAAGAGTCAAAACAGAAAGCAAGGATGAAAAAAAAAAAAAAGGAAATGTAAGAGAAGAGTGCATGAGAAAGAAAGAGAAGAAAGCAAATCATTTTGACTGTCTGATTGTCTCTGGGCTTACACTAGCCTGCAGGCCTTCTTCCTCAGTGAAACAAAAAGCCCGGGGAACTGCGATGCTTTTAAGCCAACACTGCTGTGGACAATGACGCAGGGGGCTAATTTTAAATATGCTGATTGGTTCATCTACAGTTTCTCTCAAAGCAGGAGATGGAGCTCTTTCTCTGCTCCTGCTTCTCCTTTGCTGATTGCATGATATTGTTTTCTCATTCTCTTAACTTTCCTTTCTTATTTTCCTCTTTTCTTTTTGTCTCTCCCCTCACCGGCTCCCCTTCCTCTCGCTCTTTTTTTTTTTCTTTGGGGCAGATAAGAGCGGGATGTTGTGTTCTGTGTCAGGACCCATGTGTCTGGATACAGAGCCCCAGAGTTAAAATAGAGGCAATATCTTTCCCAGGGGCAAGAGATAGAATGCATACATGTTATCTGACAGAGAGGACAAGAGCTATGGAGGTAAACAAGGGATGCTTTATGTAGCATCACTGCTTAAAAAAAACTGAGGAATCTGTTTTAGCTGCAAGGGGGGTGAGAAGATGAGGAAGTACTGCAGGTCTGAAATGAATCATTTCATAATTCATCATGTGTTGGAAAGTAATATAACTTGTTGATAATGAAGCTTGATTCTGGCATCCAAAATGCTGGAATTGGAATTAAATATACAGTGACTTTTGGAATGTACTTTCTTTAGCTGTTTCATTTATTTACACTTCTTAGCAAGAATTTAATTGGTGCTCTCTTCCTGAGAAGTACTGTGGGATCAATAATTAGTCACGAATGCAAGTATACAACCTGGATAAGAGATGATTTTTTTTTTTTCTCCAATAAGGACGTACCTTCCTCTCCTGATAACAGGAAAGGAGAATTTTAAGAAGAAGGTGAAGGCAAAAAAGGAGGAAGCTGTCATATCGTAATGCCTCAATGCTGTATGATAAATCGACTTTATTAGTCGTCTTTTCAATGATTTATACCGAAGTTGACAAAACAGTGTGCGACATATGAAATATGGAAGAAGGATGTTAATGTTTGCATCTCACAGTTTGCCCTTGGAACTGGGCCAAAGATTATTTTTCCTTGAGGCAAACCAATGAGTGACATATGATGAACATAACATAATAGCTGATGTATTTGAAATATAAAATAAATACATAATAAATGGGTTTAAATACAGTATTATGCACCAAACACGTTGATTTTAAACTAACTTAAAAGTCAAAGAAAGTACTTTTGACAGAAACTCTTATAGTTATTAATTCTAACTGTAACAAACTGTTCAAACTGTTTAATCCATTTCCTACATGTTTTTTTAGATTCTGCAACATAAGTAGCACCTGGAGCAAACACGCATTTCCCAATGGAAGATGCGCATATACAGAACAGGTTGGTCACCGGGCCCACGCAAAAATCTACGTAAGCACACCACAGCCTCTGTGTTTATTCCAGCCCTCTGACAACCGTAAACTTTGGTTCTCAGCGGACACTAACAGTCAACCGGTGTTTAGGTGACATAACTGGGGCTGAAGTGTGTTTGTGGAGAGCGATTACAAAAGGTCTGACTGTGAGTTGCGGTAACCGCCGCAGAGGGATCCATAAAATAAAAAAAGAAATTTTAAAAAAAAAAAAAAAGAGCAGAGAGTGAGCCGTGGGCAGAGCCAAAGTGAAACTAGATGGACATAAATATTTGGGCTGATTTGTCATCATTATGGCCAGCTGGGTCTGCTTGCAAGCTAGCCAGTGTGGGAGTGGAGACTGCAGAATGGATGGAGCGAGAGTGGGAGGACAGAGACACTCATTTACAGACAGAGCAAGCGAGAGAAGGACAGAGAAAGATAGAGAGTGTCGAAAAAAAGAAAGGAAGAGAACGTTCTAAACTTTGGTCTGTAATGGGACATATACTGGCACCCATTCTCTCAGAACTGAACCACTGATAGACTGTGGTTATAAGCCATAAAATAATGGTTACAGATTGGTCTGTGGGTCACTAATTTAAACAAATCCTACAATTTTGGGCTGACAGGTTTGGCAAATGGAAAAGTTGGATTGCTCAATTAATCATTCGATATAAAACAATGATATGAAACAGAAAAAAGGAAGAAAAATCTCATATATTAGATGGTGGAACCAGCAAATGTTTAGCATTTCTGAAAAATTCTGTTTTGCTCAAGTAATTGAGTTATTGATTTAGAATTTCAACTAATGCGGTCATTGTTAGAACTTGCTGCCAAAGCCAATTAAAGTTTATTTTACTTTAATGAAAAATAACAACCAACCAAATATATGTCAACAGCTGTGTTGTGTCCCACTACTAGACTGAGCCTTGTCTCTGTATTTCAGTGCATTCGAGCCTTTTGAACATTATGCTGCCAGACATTAGAAAGAGAGCAGCAGTCACAGTGAGCGAAGACCTCCTCGCTCCTCTCCATCTCTAATTGGGCACATTCTTCAGGAGTCAGTTATGTTTTTCACAGGAAGTGGAAGCACAAACAGAGGCCTGTGGAAGATGTGGAAAAGGGAGGAGAGAGAGCGGGGTAGGCTCTTTTCAGTGTGACCTGTCTCTTACTGAGACAAATGTCTACCAATCTAGTCACGCACATGGCCTGGCATCCTGCCCTGAAATGTTCTCACAGGCTGCATACAGGATCAAGAAAGAGAGAGAGAGAGAGAGAGAGAGAGAGATAGAGTGAATAACAAACACACAACTGCGAGTCTCTTTCTCTCTAAGTCTCAAATATACATCTGAAATGCTAGTTCTAAGTCCTCTGGCTTCTGTCTGGCAGTCCAGGAAGACCAACTTGTTGGTTGACTTCCGATTCTAAATGACTGACTAGATAGCTGACCAGTTGATGAGAGTTGTTGCTGAAATGTGGAGAATGCCAGAGGGGGAGAGAGAGAGAGAGAGAGAGAGAGAGAGAGAGAGAGAGAGAGAGAGAGAGAGAGAGAGAGAGAGAGGGAGGGAGAGAGAGAGAGAGAGAGAGAGAGGGAGAGACAGGGGACAGATTGATAGAGAGGAAGCTTGAGCTGTCGCAGAATGCCATTTGTTACGCTGTTCTCCAGACAAACAAATTTACGTCTCCTCTTCCAGAAGGTCAACTGTGCTCAAATTCATAAATAAGGCTGTAATTGGTGCGGGAGCGGCAAAGAGGCTCAAAGGTCCCCAACAGCCAAGTCCATGAGTTACTGCCTGACACTAACCTCAGTATGTGCTGTGTGGCCACAGCCGTATGTTAAAGGTACTATGTAATGTTTGCATAGTGGTGTTAACATTGTTTTTACAAATAGCAGATTCATACTGTATTTTTTACAAACTAAAGACTCATGAAGTGTTATGACACGCTAACACAAACAGCAGGAATATCACAGGCGGTGCGTCTATACATGCTATGTTTTGTGTATTAAACAAAGGTTGAAGTTTATTACAGATAAATGAGTGATGTGTGTGAGGCATTAGATCCACAATATAAAACAGAATCTTCATACTAAAGCTGCAGGCTGCTACAAGCAAGGAAAAGAAGAGCCAAATCTCAAACAGCTGAGACAAATACACATAAAAAAAAAAAATCAATTTTAAAATAAATGCAATCATGATAAATGTTTTAAAAAGCCATATAATACAAATGCATGAAAGGTAGAACAGAAATAGAATATTTCAAGAGTTCAAGTAGGGGATAGAAGAGGCAGATCAAGTAATAACCAGTCTAAATGTCATCTTAATCATCTTAATAACCTTAAAGAAAAATCATATAACAAACTTGAAATT
The DNA here is from genome assembly GCA_038419695.1 of Scomberomorus guttatus. Classification (NCBI taxonomy): domain Eukaryota; kingdom Metazoa; phylum Chordata; class Actinopteri; order Scombriformes; family Scombridae; genus Scomberomorus; species Scomberomorus guttatus. The sequence continues at coordinate 9,855,366 of CM076461.1, forward strand.
CCAGAAGTAAATAATGAAGACAAGGAAAACAGAATCAATTACAACTGAGTAGTCTAAATCTAGGCAATTTACTTCATGGGCTGTGGCTGAGGACCCCGTGCTGCTGTGGTCCTGCTTGTCGCCCACGCCTGCTATTATTATTATTAGTCACATTTCTATTATTATTATTGTTGTTGTTGTTATTGTTAGAATTGTTGTTGTTGTGCTTCTCTGTGTCTCTCCCTCTCTCTTCTCCTCCCTCCTTTCTTTCTCTCTCCAGCCAACCGGTCAAGGCAGATGGCCGCCCACCTTGAGCCCGGTTCTGCTTGAGGTTTCTTCCCTGTTAAAAAGGGGGAGTTTTTCCTCGCTGCTGTCGCCAATTGCTTGCTCATGGGGGAATGTTGGGGTCTCTGTAAATTAAATAGAACGGTCTAGACCTAGCTCTACGTGAAAAATGCCCTGAGATAACTTCTGTTGTGATTTGGCGCTATATAAATAAAATCGACTTTGACTAGACTTGACAATTACAAGTGTGGAAATTGTCTCAGGGGTTTGAGATTAGGCTTCTCTTTTGATTTGTGTTGCAGCATGTGGCTTTACTATAGTATAAAGATGTCGTTGTGTCTATTGTGAATTTGATGCCTGACGAAGGTCCATAACTGAAGCGCATCTCTAATAAACTCTGTGCTGACAGTGAGCAGCTGTGCATGTAGTTTGATATTTTCTGCACTTCGTTGTGTGTATATATGTGTCTTCGACGCTGCTGAGATCCAGTGGAGAAATTCAGTTCCTCTACACTTTTGATGCCTATAAATCTGTGATACTGTACACACACACACCGGGAAACACGCACGCCTACACACACACACACACACACACAATCACGCACACACAGACGGATCAACATACACGCGCATAAAGCAGAAAAACAAACAGATCATCTAAAACAAAGTGGAGTAGGAAAATGTGACGGCATTATACGCGACGATAAGATCCGTGAAAAAAAAAAAAAAACACACTTCGCCCAAACACAAAGATGAAAAGATAAACTCACTGAAATGCAGACAGGTATAGAAATATGCACAGGAGAGAACACACATCCTCCTCCGCTTTGAATATTCAGTTTCTTTCACATGCAAAGTACGTTTTGCACCGGGTCTGGAATGTCACTTTTGGCCCCCAAGGAATATACTCACTGAAGCGTCTCTGGCAATTGCCAGACTAAATACTGGCACTAAACACCAGCCGCTGTTGTGGCAGGAAAGCTTGAGACAGCCATAACAAATCAGCTAGGGAATGGAGAACGGTCGGTTTGTGGTAGTTTATAGGGTTATTTTATGACGTACATCTGAAAAACATATCCAGGGATTTCGCACAAGACTCCTAACCAAACGGACTGTGTTCCTCCTTTTTAACCCGAGCCAGAAAAACCAGGTGAACAAGCAGCAGCAGCAGGAGGAGGAAGGTGGTGATGCTGATGTAAAAACAACAGACCAGATTTGTAATATGTAATAATTCACTGTCGGCTTTGTGGCCCATATTCCATTTGATTATAGCTCAAATGTTTAGACTGTATAGACATACTGTAAGTTAAATCAGGTGCAAAATAAATCCAGCTCCTTATATGACAACTGAAAAAAAAAAAAAAAAAACATTATTGTGTGAAAAACAAAATGGCTTTGAAAATGGAACATTATCCAGCCATTCTCTAATTGCGAGGCGAGCTGTAAATGAGATTTTGATGGATGTGAACTTCTGGATGAGTTTGAGAAAAGGTCGTTAAGCAGCAGGCAATCAAATCTGTAGGAATGTTTTTTTTTTCTTTAAAAATCACTACTGCACTTTCTGCAGGGTTTCAGATGAATATCGTTTTCCAAATATTTGCACTACAAATCTTACACTTTATGAAAGTATAAAGCCACATCAGCACTTGAAAACACTATCTAGATACAACAGGGTTTCTAATTATTTATGATCCATTCAAGAGATCCTCATCAACTTGTAAAGTTAGGTTGTATTTTTTAAAGCAGTCAAGAGATCATTAGACTGTTACATACACTGCAAGATGCAGAAGATAGCATTAACTCCCCAGCCCTGTTCTCAGCTGCTAACAAGAACAACTGTTCTTGTTAGCAGCCGAGACATGTTGTTAATCACAGGGTGCTAAAGATGCATTGAAGTTATATGGATATATTTACAGTTAACGTGCTACACTGTAACTCCATCATGTCGCTCATACTGTAAACTCCGGTATCATAAAACCAGTTTACCGCTTTCTTTGTTTAAGGGCAACCGCCTGGTGATAAATGTGTTGATTTTACACAGTGACGAGGCCCGCCTGAATGCACCGTAGCTTCGTTCTCTGCGAGGCTACTTTTGCAGCGCGTCCTCCAAAGAATCCAACCTCTGCTAACATCTGACAAATGCATTCCTACCCGGAGGCATTTTGTCGTTTTGTCACTTTGTTGTGGCCCTGGATGAGATCTAATTTGTCACACCATTATTTGCTGCAAGTTCATCCTTTGAAGTGGGCTGAATAGTATACTTCAGGCACCGACTCATCACCTCTACTGAACAAGTGCATGTTGTCAGAGCAGTAAATCACCATCTAACTAACATATTTCCATTCTGTTCACCATTACAGTCCTAGTACAGTATTTTGACAAGGGATAAAAGATTCCTCACAGCCTAACTAGCTTGTTTTGTCCATAAATATTTCATCACTAAACCAGTGTACTGTGGACCATCTCCCCCCTCTGTTTTCCTATCTCTAACCCTCCATAACTGAATCCATCCCCTGCTAGTCCTCCATCCATCCTCTCTTCACCTTCTCCAATCCCTTCAGTCAGCTCTCATCTATCTCTAAATCCATCCCAATCCTCATCTGGCTGCTTGTCCTCCATTTCTCCTTTCCGACTCGCACCCCCCCACCCCCACCTCCCCCCGCCCTCCTCTTCTTTCTCTTTCGAGTCTCTCTCCTCCTTCTCTCCACCCCCCTCTCTCCTCCCTGTCTAACAGCCATTGGGGAGTTTTTACATAGTGTTGAGCAGAGTTTAGTAGGCCAAAGAAGATGCCGTGCCAGATTCTGCACAGTGTGTTAAGCAACTATCCCCCTTGAAGGAATACCAGCATTACTCAACACAAAAATCCCTGTATCCGCCCGCCTCCTCTGGCCTGAGCTCGCAAACTGCGAGGCTGCTGTCACCAGCAGACGCCGAGGCTATCCAGGAGATTGTTTTACTCCGGGTCAATGTGAGAACAATGCCGCATTGTAGCATATTTGGAATTACCGCTTGCTATTCTGCCTCCGTGCACCTGAATATGTAATACCGAGAAAGACGTGTCAAGAAAAGTAAGGTTTACACATCAAAGAAGGATCTCAAACGTACACCCCCACACACTTTTACTTTTTGATTTTTCTATTTTCAAAGTAGGTGCTTTCAGTATTTCTGTTGGTTTGGCATATTGGCATGACCACTGAGTTACTGACCCTTCAGAAGCGCCTCTTTGAGTGATTTAAAGGAAGAGAGTCAGCCTCTTCTTGGCAGACCATCCCAAGCTGTCAATCCCATGACTTACTGGAAACCAAAGGGGAATGATCTGTGCTTCCCAGCTCTCACAAGCAGGGTTCAATCAGTGCGGGTATGGAGCTTTATCCAAAAGTGTCACAATTGTGTGATAAATAAAGTGAGCACTGTCGGGCAGCCAGCTAGAGCGAGAGATGCAAGGAGGGAGGGAGGGAGGGGAGGGAAGAGAGAAAGCAGAGAAAAGTTGAAAAAAGAAGCAACAGAGAGAGAAAGATGGATAGGGATGCAGACGTCTGCCAAAGGAGAAGAGGTGCGGTGTCGGAGTTGTCCGGACCTTGGTAGTGTGATTTATTCATGAGATAAGTCACCATGGCTGGGGAACAGGTGAGTGTAATGGTGTAATGTTTCCCCCTTGCCTGACTGCTTGCCTCAGTGACTCTGGCCTGCTGTGCTCTCACCAGGCTGCTGGAAGAGTTTAATGCATGCAACACTTGGACACGGTAAGGGATCACAGCCAGTATAGATAAACACAGGCCATCTGGGTTCAAGCAGGTTAGAACAAACTCAACAGCGATTCTATCGGTCCCTCTATATCTTTAAAAGGTAACTGAGGTTATTAATTCTCTCCGCTTTATGGTATACCAGCGGTGAGGAAAGTCGTGGTTTACCGTTCATTCATACTGTTGGGGTGAGCGTGGTTGGCTTTCAGCTGCAGGAGAGAGAGGCGGGGAGATGGCTCACGAGAGCAGTGCCAGGTGAGTTGATTGGCACAGCTGGTGCTCGTTGGCTTATTATACTCTCCCTTTAAATGCAGTAGCGAGCTGGACCTCAGATGACTGCAGCGCGCCGGCCGTCGGGATATTGTGTGGTGGAGCCTGTAAACGTTATTTGTGTGGACTGAGTGACTCAAGCGACCGGACTGCGCGCGCCAGAAGAAGCCGGGCAGCCAGAGGCGCACGGTGGAAGCACCGCGTGTTTATGCTAAAGTGCGTGCAAGCAGTTGTGAATAAAAGGACGTTCTCTGTGATCGTCTGTCGTGTCTGTGTTGTATGCAGGGGGAACTCAACGGCGGCAGCGAGACTTGCTACACATACAGTTTTCTCTCTGGCTTCAATGGGAACGTATGAGTAAGAACGAGAGTGTCTCGTTACAGCACATTTTTCCACCACTCAGTCTGTTCTTATGTACTATATCTATTCATGAAGCTTCTCAGGAGTCTAATTCAGCGTCACAGTGCAAGCTGAATGACCATAAATTTCAGACAAGATGTGCAATTGTCTCATATCAGCAATGTTGCAAGACACTTTATGAATCAAAGCTAGGGATTATGGTTCTTTGCTCTGACAATTGCTCGAGCAGTTTCATAAGGATCCCTTACTGAGATGCTCTCACTCAAAACAACTTTCTGAAAATACAGAGCAGCAATAGCAATAAAGGCTTTTTCAACTTTTGCAAATTAAAGAGGCTATTTAGACTTTCTATTTTTCCTCCTTTCTTTTTAAGATGTCACCCTCGAGTCTAATGCGCACGCTTTTGCAAGCAATTGGAAAATAGTTACTGGAACATAGAGCTTATACTCTGGAATCCTCTCTCAACTAATGAATCTGACAATAAGCTATTATTTCATTTCAATTTGAAATCTTGCATGACGAGAGTGATCCCAGTTCATGTTTTTATTCATTACCAAAAAGGGCCCTTACAGATGTCCTTCAAGGTAAAATACAATTGAGTCTCTACATTCTTTTCAGCACTGTGTTTTTCCAGCCCGGCATTATATTTTCATAAGCCAGGGCAAATTGTGAGGAGACATCAAAGATGAAAATCAGCGGTGGTCTGGCCTATTGTACTTGCTAAAAGGTTTCTAAACTATTTATTTACCCTCCAATGGAGACTTTTCATGAGATGATAGCAGCAGACTGTTATTGTTGTGTTGTGTGGCCGTCCATTCTCTGGCTGAATGTGTGGGGCTGGGCTCTGAGAGAACAGCGCCCGCTCCATTGTGCCGCCGCGCAGATTACCACATGAACAGGAAGCTCCTCAGCTCAGTCGTCCGCCAGCAGCAGACCACCTCTTAAATATCCAAGACAGGGGAGTCATTGTGGGGATGAATATGAAGGGGTAGGCCCACAACCGTGGATGCTTCATTACCATGACAATGAACCTCATGCTGTTTTTTTTTTTTTATTTTAAGACATCCAGCGGATGACAAGGAGGTGAGGCTTGCCACACACAGAAAGCAGTCACCAGGCCAGGGTGGCATTCCTTCACTTTTGGTTAAGAAAGAATGTGCTGCAAAATGCATAATTAATCAGCTACAGGCTGCTTCACGTCCCACTGGCGGCCCAACTTATCTTGCCACAATCCCATCAGCCCCAAAGATCCTCTGCCAGGCATATTTTAAGACTCATCTCAAGGCTCATCGATCCGTTAATCTGTCTCAGCCACCAAAGTAGAACTTTGGTAAACTGCTCTGCTTCATTCATACTGCTTCATACAATGATCTTTCACTAAAGGATCCATATAGGTACAAATTTCTCTTCTGAAGGCACAGGTTGAGGCAATTAAAGCAAACTTTAAGAAAAGCAGACAAAACAAAAGACCATCAATGGACAATTTGATGTTTAGTGTCTAGTGGAGGCTACAGCTGGATGGCAGGTGTAGAGCAAGGACTAAAGATAATGAGGCTGAGTCACGATTTGGAAAAGTAAACAACTCCTGACTGACTGACAAGGAAATGGCGCTGTAGAGCTCCAACAGGCCCTTTTCAGTTCACGTCTGGTCCCAGTTCTGGTTGACTATCTCCAGACTTGTGTATTGTTTTTTTTTTTGAGAAAATGTAATGTGGTTTGGGGGCAGCACAGAAAAACAGAAGGAGATGCAGTCAAAGGGGGGGAAAAAAAAGAAAAAGATGCAGCTCATGAAGACTCTGCGGCAGCTGTCTCTGACACTGAGGGGTCTGAATCTTCAGACTTCAGCACTTCTGAGTGAGTCTATTTTTGCTTACGACAACTAAATTTAGCAAATGGATTTAACCAAAACTTTGATTACTGACAGACACAAGGCTTATTTACAGTCTATCCTTTATGGAACCTGCAGTTAGTATGGTATCTGTTAGAAATACGGCTATGATGTCCTTTCCTCTGCGCTGAATCCACATCTCACACAGTCATTAGTGTTGATTTAGCTCTTTAAGATGGTGTATTTTAATTGTTAATAAATGTGGCTATTTGTTCCGAGTGGATAATTAACACCAATATGCTACTTGGATCTAACATTGCAAATCTGTTTATATGATATTTTGACTGTCGCCTCATCCATCTTCCACGAGAAAGCTTACAACAGAGTCCAGAAAAGCCTCGTTACATGTTCGCAGCTCGTTGCGTGTTCTCTCAGACTGTCGAAATTGACAGAACAGAATGTCCAAGAGAGAAAAGACAAGAGAAAAAAGAGAAAGAAGACACACTGATGGACATTATTTCTGTGCAATTTCTGGACTCAAACCTGCGAGTATTATATGTCATTATATACCGTATGTGCTTTTCAGACGGGGAGTCGCTTTGATAAACGAGGAAAGTGATGCTCTCGTACGAGCATTAAACTATTTCTGCCCGCTGGTTTTTTCAGAAACAAGGGAGCGACAGAGAAGAAAACACTGAATCTAATGCCAGCTAAAGGGCACTTAAGCTATTCCAGTGACAAACAGGACCATGGCTAATGTATATTACCAAACGGAGATTGAACTAGCCATTTCTGAGTACAAGCGAGCAGGCAAGTAGGCAGTCAGGATCTCTATTTAAAGACATCTGAGAGACCAGCATTCTCTTCTCGCCTCGTTCCCCGCAGCAAAACAATAAATAACTAAATCACAACACACTTAAAAGCCCCACCGTGCCACAATATCCACATATATCCCTCTCTCCACAGTCCCACTCCTCTCGTAACTGCTCTAAATTATTTCAATTCTGTGAGAGGGAGGAAAAAAAAGTCATTCACATAAAGTAATCAGTCTTGGCTCACTCTTTCTCCCTGCGACAGACTTATTTGACAACTCTGCTACATTAAACAGCCCACTGGTGAAAAGAGAGGGGAAAAAAAAAATAAAAGGAATGCATCCAATTATTCATGCATAATGATAGCTCTGTTATCCAGTAAGGCAGGGGCTCCCACACAAAGCAGTCCCCCCTTCTCCCGTCTAATACATCTTAAGTACTGACAATCGCCAGGAGTCACATTTGACAGGCACCTAATTTCGCAGCGTTCCCGTCATTCCTCACGAGTTACGGCCCATCGGGCACCGTCTCAAAGACTTACAGTATTTATGATGAGGTGATGGTCCCAGGGAACATTAACTTGGTGTTCCCCAAAAAAGCAGGAACATTAGCAGGCCTTGGCCGACACTATCGCGGGGTCACGTTTCAGGCACTGGAGCCCTGAATAGAGAGTTAACAAGCAGGATCCCCCCCCTCCCCCCTCGCCCACCCAGTATATGGCTGTGAAGGCCTTCTATATAGACATGAGCTCAAGGTTCAAAGCACCTCATTGCCTCACCTACTACCAGGCAATAAATTCTACAGCAGGAATGAATTGGTTGACCTTGAGGGTAGCCCGTGTTGCAAGTTGCAATCTAATACCGTACATTATCCTATCTGTCTCTCCTATTCCTTTTCTTTTTTTTTTCCCCCTCATACATGTGTGTTGTTGAATAAATGCTGCATTTATCCAATTTGTAGGTTGAAAATAATTGAAATCACTGGAGCTCGGTGTTGTGGAGGTTATTTTTACTTAAATTATAACAGCAGTTGGCACCGTACACAGACAGCTTACACTTTAACAAATGCAGCTGTGGTGCTCAGGTGGCTTGGCTCTCTCTCTCTCTCTCTCTCGCCCTCCGTCACCGCTCCTAGTCGATGGGCTGCTCTTAATAATTCATGGGCTGTAAGAATGGGTATGCCCTAATTGGTGGGCAGGCTTAATACTCTCAGCACTGCTGGGACCAAAAACAAAAGCAGCTAGGTTTTTTTTTTTTTTCCCCCAGACAAACCGAGAAAATATTGACTTGCCTTTCTTTGGTTTCAAGTTAAAGGGAATATTCACCGCTGTGAATATGATGCTTTCTTAAAACTAGGTCACCTATGTTGTAGAAATCTGCGATTACTTTTTTGAAATTTTGAAATTGGTGCCCTATGACTAGAAAAAACTGAGAAAAAGGCTGTAGATTCCCCATACCACTCTTAAGGGGGAATCCTACAACAACCAGAATGCATTGCGCGCCTCCTGTCCAATCACCTACTGACGGCGTGTTTACGGAACAAGTACAGAGACAAAGCTCCAGAGACAGTTAGTGAGCAGCATTATATCTCTTTACTGAGGCTTATTTTCATCAGGAAACGTTGTTTGTAGTCTAAGGCAGATCTCCAAAGATGTTTGCCGGCAAATGAGCGGGAAGCTCTGGGTGCAGGAGGGAAGTTAAACATTGTCCATTTGCATATACTACCCACACTGTAACGATACAATGCTGGTTGAAAATCTGCTAATTTTCCCTTTAAAATGCTCCTCCTGAAGCTCATGCATGCGGGAGCAAACAGTGGAAACAAGTGCCAGCAGCCGAGGCAGGCTACGTTTTTACATGCTTTGAGAGTGAAGTCCCTCTTTGAACAGGACGTAGTGTCACTGGGTTAGAAAGGACACCTTTATAAGTGTGTTCAAAGTGATGAAGATGCCGCTGCATAATGCACTGACGACTGTTTGCCAGTCAGCAATCACAGGCTTTAGGGAATATGTTTTGCATTGTATGTATTATGTAAATTTATTATACATTTATTTATTAGTACAAGATGGAGCAGTTTGCATCCGGTCCGACATAAAGGGGGGAGAAAAAAAAACCAAGAAAATAAGAAATGAAGACAGGTGCTCTGCATATCATTCACAGGCAAACCTTTGGACCGACACCTGCTGAAAAGACATTACAGAGCTCACTGAGGACAAAGTCAAGGAGAAAAGAAAAGGAGACGTAAAGATGACCTCATAGGGAACTGTAAGATCTGTAATTGAGTCACTGTAAAGCAATTACAAGATCATAAGTACTTGTCTGTGTGTGTATGTGTGTGAATTAGGGGTGGATAATATGACAGCATATACAGCTATTATTTTATAATCTCTGGTGGTATTATGACCATAGTGGAAAATGTTGCTAAATTAAATAAGCGGGAATATATTGGATTTACAGAATTTTTGAATCAATGTAATAAAGTATTTTGATTTTTCAGGCATACAATGAGATGAATTAGCCAAAAACCAAACGCATTTCCTATATAGTTATATTGTCTATAAACAGCTTAATTTAATTTATGACAAAACATGTTGCCCAACCCTAGTGTGAATATGTGTGTACCCATATATATATATATATATATAAAAATATGATTTGTCTGCACTACATTTCCTCAGAGCTCCAACAAATTGTCTTTGCTCATCAAAACACTTCCCATTTATCCATCCACCATTTTTTTTCCTAATCACTTCTCCATTTGACTCTAATTATTTCAAATTCTCAAGTTGCCAGCCATTGTGGAACAAGCAATAGAGTTAACTATCTGGTCTCAGTAGAATTAGACTGAAGACTCTCAGCAGGTTGCTAATGTCTGATGGTAATCTTCAATGTCTCTCCTTTCCCGACATCTAAACACAATTTCTCCAACTTGCTTTGGATTTCATTGCACTGATGCTAAAACACACTCACAGACTGCATTTTCTTCATTTTTCATACATTTCCATTTTTCCTTCCATTCTGCCAGTTACTAGTAATACTTTAAAGGAGACCTATTATGCTTTATTTTCAGTCATATATCTATAATGTTACAATGTTGGATGTTCATATTAAAGGGGGCCAAAGAGTCGAATAATGAGGTAAACGTATGTTACAGTAATCCCACCGGCTTCAGACTGCTCTGAACGCTCGGTTTCCAAATGTTTTTTCTACTTTCAAACTGGTACGCTGGGAGTGTTTTTCCATTACACAGCAGGGCAAAGTAAAATAAGTTGTTTTTTTAGAATAAAAATATAAAGCTGGAAATGAGCATAATAGGTCCCCTTTAATCTCTTCCTTTTGTAAACTCGCTTCACTACACACTTTTCTCTCATGAACCAAACTACCCTCCATGATCATCTCTGTTTTGTTTTTTTTTCCCCTCCTAACAAGCCACCACTTTCTCTGAAGAAGCCAGATTGACTCCAGCTTTGAGAAGCTCAAATTGAGTGTGGTTGCTCAGGCTCAAGCAAAGAGGTACTGTTGGCCGCTAAAGCACCTGCTGAATAGTGAGAAAAGTAATGTGTCTATCTATATGTGATAGTGAAAAAGACAGAGGCGGCGAGTAAAAGAGAGACCTTCAGCCGATGCTTTCACCTTGAAAGGCTGCTGACGATCTACTCTCAAACCGCGTTGTGATTCTGCTGCCCTCCGTCCCTCCCCTCGTTCTATAACTCCCTGCATTCACTTTTATCGAATTACAGCGGTGCAGTCTCACCCTGCGTCACATTTAAAACGGCACTAATGCATCTCAGCATGAGGTAGGGTAGCTGTGTCATAGCCGGTGTGTTCCAGACAATTACCACCGACGAGGACGGCAAAAGGCCCAAATGGAAAGGAAACAAATAGGTGTGGAGAAGCACTCCTTTGGATGACTCATTAAACAGCCTGGCTATCATGCCCCGTGTGATTTCAGCTTCCCTCAAAATGCCTTAACGATGTCACTTCTCTGCATCCATCGATTTCTCCCTCCCTGGCTTGTAATTGGAAGAAGAGTAAGTATAATCTGAAACCATGAGATGAGGGCAGACATTTTAAGATGATAAAATCATTCCTCTTCAAGGGTGCTGAATCTGAAATGATAATTTAAGTATAATGAAGTTCTATTGATTTAATTGTAATTCACTGATTCAGTGTAATACATATTCCTATTGATTAGCTGCGGCTGTATGTTCGTCACTTTAATCACATCATAAACCCTGAAAAAAAGATCTAATAACATACAACCTGCCAGTGTGTGTGATTATCATTTGATAGTACCCACAGTTATTTTTCTACAGTATATCTTAAAGTTTGGGGTTTTTTTTACTTCTAAAGACAAAATAAAGCTTATTTCAAATGTTCTCGTCTCCATTCAGTCAAAGAGCAGGGAGCAGAAAGGAGTCTAATGTGATTAAACAAATGCACCGCTGCCGCCCGCGAGCAAAAAAACCCCGGCTAACCTGGGTCATCACAGGTGAAAACAAACCAGGTGTTATCAGAGGAATGATAGACACTTTGGAGGAGACAGGGGGGGGCAAAGTTATCAAACCGGACTGCTAAAACATGCACCATATCCCGGCGAGGAGATTGGATTCCACTGCGGGCTCAGGGCAGCACCACTGGGGTCACTCCACAATCTGCACGGGTCAGAGCCAAGGCGGCGCTACAAGCTGGTTTGACGTTCTCCATTAACTCACCCTCTCTAACCCACAACACAAACCTGAGCTGCTAAAGAGAAAGAAACAGAGCACAAAAAGGGAACTGCACGCAATTATACAGAATCCGTTTGATAAATTGTGTGTAAAAGAGGGAAAGATTACATTAAAATCTTCAAATAGCTTCTATCCAGATTGAAATACATTTGAATTAAGAATGACCGCAAATAAAAACCAAAGCCGGTAGATAGCATTTAAATTACAGGCTTAAGACTATTGTCTGCTAAATACAACATACTTGAGGTTTGGATAATCTATTGGAGGATGTCGGGCAACAGGCTTTTTCAAAAAATACATGTTATCAAGTCAAAATCAGCTGCTGTTTTCCTTCATATTCTGTGGTTTCAGCGTCATATTTAGCCTGCTTAAACATCCACATGTAGGCACTGGACACCATGTTAGGCCTGCAGGCTGTATGCTGTTTGGAAACATGATCGCTACAGCGCTCGCTTGGCAAAGGCCGTGCCCGGCTAGCTTATACAAAGCATGTAAAGCCAGCTAGCCGCCACAACCCGCAGATTTATTTAAAACCTCACCCAACCTCAAATGACTCGTCGAAGTCAGCTCCTGAAGGAAGGTTATCCAGGGTAGTCGAGCGCTCAAAAACATGTAAAAACAGCAGCACGGCTACAGAAAGTTCATGCTTACAAGCAGGAAGATAAAGGCAGACGCATGCAAGCGGTCTGATATTGACTTTCTCTGCTTTGTGACCAGTGGGGAACAGAAAAGTGAGCGTTAAACACTGGCGGTACTGTAAATGTCTCAGTACAGCGATATTGGCAGCTGCAATGTCATTATAGTGTTTTAGTTTAGGTCTTAGAATGACAGTGCTTGTATTCTGGCGTTAGTACAGGTGTAGCTGTCTCGCATGCCCAGACTTCCCTCTACGCTTCATTTCACCCCATTTTACCACTGGGCCTGTGTCAGGGGGAAATGGTTACACTACAAAGACTTCCAATAACTACCAGCAAGAGTAACTTAGCACTACTACGGCCCACATTACAATTAATGTCATCTTAGCATTTACCTTAGCCTTTAAATTATTCTTTTTAAATGATATTTGAAAAACATATGACCTACTGTAATGATATAATTACTCAAATTACATCCCCCCCCCCCCCCCCCTCCAAAACCATGCCTGTTCATCTTGACAATGGGACCTCACAGAAACAGCATATTTGCGAGCGCTGTGATGTAGATTTGTGGTGCCTGCAACAATGATTACCTCTGTCGGAGACATCATGAGGGCTGTTGATAACCGCCAACAAAAACAACAAACCACGCCAGTGCAATTATGCGTGTCCATTTTAACATAATATGGGGAGAACATGAGATGCGTGGGAGCAAGAGGTGACTGTTATGTCGTGTGGGGGTGGGAGTTTGTCTGTGTGTGTACGTATTTGCACGTGTGTGCATGTATATGTATGTGTGTGTATATATATAAGAGTGATTGAATGCGGGTGTCCATGTTCCATACTTGTGTGACAAGAGAACAGGAGCAGGGATCTAAAGAACACATGTTTAGGGTCCTTTTGAGAGCAGCGCTTTGAGTTGACAGTATTGTTTGGGTTTGGGTGGGTATTTCAAAAGGCTGCTCGGGATAAAAGACAAGTCTCTGGAGCTTACGGTTGCTACACATTTTCCATTTTAAGATTCCAACCTTTCATACATCAACTTTTGAGATATTGCAGTGCATTGTTTTTCACACTGGACAACAAGCTAACTATATAACAGATACTTTGCAACATTTACTCTCCCAGGGGGCGAGCATTTCATAAATTGGTAGTAAAGTTCAAGAAAGGTTTAATATTTTCTTTTTTGTTTGAGATTTTCCAACGTTTTCCAATATGCTTTCCTATAGGAATATTCAGCGGTGCTGTTCAATTAAACTGCTTGCTGAATAATTCCAGTTCATTATACCGTAACTTTTGTTTTGTTTTCATGGACCAAAATGTGTTACTTGGTTGGTTATAATAACGCTGAACTCAAATAAAGTGATTGCTGAGATCCAGAAACACGGTGACATCGCTACAATGAAGTGCGACGGGGCAAGAATACACGAGTGATCAGACAAGCGGACAGGTTGTAAACAAGCGTTTAGCTTTATTTAAAAGTAAAACCAAAGTTGAATACAATTGAAATGTTGGTAATGATCCCTCATTGCACACAATGAGTGCGCAAGCATGGCTACAACTAGTACGGTAGATCAAAGTTGAAAATCAGTCTGTAAACTGACGAATGTTCAATAATAATTTGACCGTATGTTTTTTCTCTTCCAAGTAAATTTGGCTCAACAGAGGGTTTGTTTAAAACCTGCATGACTGTCAGGATTTCGCCCCCATTTTTTCCACATACTATGTGTTTTTGGGGATGTTGCCATGTTCCTACATCACAACATTAACTTGTTGAGTACACTTGCGGATCTGAATGATGGCCAAAGCCGGGGAAATAAGACCCACGTTTTAATAAACCAGTGTTCTTTAAAGTTTGCATGGTAATTTTATAAAAGCTTTACAACCCTACAGGGCACATGAAATGCACAAGGCTCAATGAGAAAATCTCCCAAGTTTTTCCAAGTCCTGCAGTTGATTTCTCAGAGATACAAGGTTTTAATCTGACGGCAGTGGAGGGATGGAGGGGAGGCTGGCTGGCAGGCAGGATCAGTCAGCCAGGGTGACCTCATGTGTTTGGCACAGGGAATGCCTATCAGGTTTCCCTGTGTGCAGATTCCAGCTCGCTCACTCCACACCAGCCCCAGGACCCAACCCCTTGAGCCGTGTGTGTGTGTGTCTATTTGTGTGTTTGTGTGGAAGGGGGGAGATAATTGCATGTCTGTGTGTGTGTGTGTGTGTGTGTGTGTGAGAATGTGTTTGTGTGCGAGAGTGAACGAGATAGAAAGGTGGAGAGATAAATTATATGAGATAAATTATTCAGATCAACCATGGTTGAGAGAGAAGGAGAGCGAGACTACGGTAGGGTGAACTGTGTGTCAGTCCCCTCTGGTGAACTCAGTGCACTCAACAGGGCTCCCTCCCTTCCTCACATACAGCCCTCCTGCCTCCTTCCTCAACGATAAACGTCCTGCTCTCTCATGTTTCCTCTTGGGCTGTTATGTATGCACATGATAATGTGGGTCAGTGTGTATGTTGGGGTTTTAAAAGTGTGTGAACTTTCTCTCACATGCCCATAAGGAGTTTTAATGCTTTATGGATATGTAAAGAAGAAAAAAACTCTTACTAGTTGAGTTTTGATTAGTTTAAAAATTAAAATAATCGAAATGATCGCAATCAGAAAAGTTTAGAGCTTCAAAACCTATTTAGGTTTGAATAAAGTTATACTGACAGATTATTTTTTTTCTATTTATGTAAATTACAACCTGAATGTTTTACGCTGTCATTGCTACACATGAGGATAAAAATAGATATAAATGAATTTTGGTATTTCAATAGTGGAACCAAATCAAAAATAACAGCCTAGCGGAACCCCACCTTAGGGTCACAGTGGTTACCCTACAGTAACCTTGTCTGACCCGCTGTCAAACAATGGACTGGGTAGGCACACACTACTGGCAACTATCACTATGGTAACAATACAGCACACGCTGCCAGCCATCCTCTTAATAAAGCCTCAACAGGCTCCGAGGCTTCCCATTTCATGAATCACTGTGGCAACTGCCATGCAGTAACACCGGCGGAGAAATGGACAATGCCAAACACACACATGGGTTAAACAGATGCAACATGCTAGTTAATGCTGCGACACATCAGCCGTGAGAGCCAGGTGTCCTCCATAACCCTTGAGTGGGGATTGATGGAGCAGGGGCCGCCTGCTGTAGCTCCGGCTGGCTGTTAAACTGCTATCTATAACTAAACACATCAGCAGATCATCCTGTGCTCTACAGGAAGTCTACATAACTGGGGCACAGAGTTCCTAAACATTTCTGAGAGGGAGCGAGCGGCAACAGTCATCTTAACGATTACGCCGGGACTGTGGCGGAAAACGTTGCCTCGCCGTTGCCAGAGTGTTTATCCAATGTTTGCAGGAAGGCGGGGTAATGTCAGCTTAGTGATTAATTGCAGGCCCAAAGTGCTGAGGACACAGAATCTGCTCTGAATGGCGCCGACTGCAGCTCCTACAAGGGTTTATTGCTTTATCGGCTGAATCCTAATGTGACCCTCCCTCCCTCTGACAGTTCCAGTGGTGCTGGAGCATCCAAGTATACGCAGGAAGGGTCCACTGTGGTTAATTGCACGATGTAGTTCTCACTGTTGTGGGAAGTTTCTACTGTATTTTCCATTGATAGCCTGAAAAACAAAGCATTTAGGAAATAATTCAAGTGCAGCATGTCTGCACGGGGCTTGATACAGACCTCTATGGGTTGATATAAAGCTCCCTATACAGCATGATTCCTCCCAATATGTTTGGGAGAAGCATAACATATGGCGGTTACACAAGCATGCAGCTGTTGTTTTTTTGGGGCTAGAGATAAATAATGGATACAAGTCTTCCACAGGGTACTCAAGACAGCTAATGAGAAAGAGAAAGCAGACAGGGAATTAGTAACTAACTGTTTTTCAAAGCCACTGTTTTCTAACATTTTCATAAGAGCCCAAGGACAAAAAAAAAAATACAGAAAGATGAAAACATCAGTATTCATCAACTGTAAAAGTACTCAAATGCTAACATTTGCATTTATTCAAAATATGGCCCCGTAATTTTGTGCATATCTTAATACAGAGACAAAGTAAATGCATATAAAAGCATTGGTTCCTGTGTGCATTTTCTCTCTCACACACACGCTCTTTGTCCCATTCTATCTCTCACAAATGTGGGTGACCTTAATAATTTAGGGGAAAGGGGAGCAAGAGGAGCAGGCATTTGCCTTGGTGCAGATTGCACAGGGGAGGGGGGGGGAGAAACTAGTGTTCTGCATCAAACCCTCCAATAGTTTTGTCATTTTTAGGCATTCATCTGCTACAAACTGAACCCTTACCCTCTCTGTGTGCACAGGGGGTGTCTGTGAGGCAACATGATTAACTATTGAAAAGGGAGAAAACCGGCATCTTGTATGGAGACCACATATCATAATGCCACTTTTTAATTCTGTTGCCAATGGCTGTTTATGTGCTACTAATTACTGGTGAAGAATAATAATCTCTCCTCCAATTGGACTCTATCACGCCGAGGGCTTTCTCCCATCCTTTTCTTTCCATTAATCCTGGTTTGTGACTGCGCTGGCTTGCACCCTGCATCAGTGTCCTTGCAATCTAATTCATGCCGCCTACCTGTCCTGCTCAGTGTTTTTCCATATGCTGACTAACGCACACATGTTGTGGCCCTCAGAGGTGGCTGGAGCACAGGAAGGGTCTGCCAAAGAAACCATTCAGGCCAAATCTAAGAGGGCGGCTTGAGTCATTTAACTCAAATAAAGCCAGGGAGAAAGGCCTGTTTGCTTTTGGTAATCCCCCACTTGCTCGACAAGGCTTCGCAAGGTTCATCTGCTGCGCTAAATTGGTGCACGTATCCTTATTTGTATAGGAGCTCATTGTGGCTGGGTGAGAGGGGGAATCTGACAGGACTGGCAGCTATTCAAGCCCTCATGCCTATTTGCTTATCCTCATTCATGGCAGAATTGGCTTTTTCCGGAGCCATTTTTCAAGCTATGTGTGACACGGTATTTTCATTGAGCCTGCCACTACTAATGCAGCTGTGTAGAGTAAATGTTGCAGGCAGTCAGTATATGTGTTTAGGAGAGGAGGGGAGGGGGGGGGGGGCAACCAGGGTTGCCCACGGTAATCACAGTGGTAAGGCTATGTCTGTGGCTAGGGTCTCTTCTGGTTTCCACGTCTAAATATCTAGGTGAAGACACCAGGTCATCTGTTTGTGCAGCCATAATGGAAATTAAATGCAAATTCCTCAGAGTGAGACGTACACTGGCAAAAGATTTTCTTTGTCAGACTGTGACGCCATTAGGTAAATAAAAAGACCACAGTGAAAAATAAGACTGTTGATCTTTCTGTTTTTCTCTTTTTCTCTACACAGGTGGTTTATCCAGTTTCTTCTAGTTGATTCTCTGGTGCCCCCCAAAAAAAACTTTTCATATATACAACATAGGGCACTGTATATAGAAAAATGATCCTTTACTTCCCAGTAAAACATCTTCATGGAATACCCACTGAGTCCTACATAGTAGAGTGTTTTGATAATGAACTCATTGCTATTAGGCGTTCTCAGTTCGCCATAACATGTGTCTGGTTACGGGGTACACCACAGGCTAGGACTACAACCCAATAATAAGCTAAAACCAGATGAGAATGACAAAACTGTCTGTGCAGCCTCTCCGCTCTCCCGAGAGTGCCATCAAAATCAGCATGGGAATACTCTCTTTGCAGTGTTTCTCACGTACAAGGGCTTCATTTGGTTAACATATTAAATTCACAACATCGCTCAAGACATGAAGAGACATTTACGTCTGATTAGGTATGAACACATGAAGCAGGCCTCTGCCTCCCGGAGATGCCCTCAGTTAGGAAGGTGAGAGAGGCAGTTCTGCTGCAGTAGGAGCCATGCAGGGATCCTCCGGTGGGCTGCTCCTCAAAGTGTACGCAGCAGCCACTCGTTAAAAATGCAGGAGCAATTACCCCGGCAGACTCTGAGTCAGTGAACACTACCGAGCCGAACTGCCACCTCCACCTCCTCCCTGCCCGTCCTCTTCCACTGCCTTCGTCGCCACAACAGCAACCTGAGCGTTCTCCATGTGAGCCGGGACACGCCAAAAAGGTAGGGCAGCGAACGGAGCAGACGCCGAAAGCTTCAGTTACACTAAAACAACAAAAGCCCTTCTCTGCCTGACTGCTTGTCTGTCTCTCACGAGGCGCAGTTACCTCTCCCTCCCTCACCCTTCTCCAGCACGTGACTTGCAGCATGACATCCTTCACTACCAGCTCCTTCTTCTACCCTGGCCCAAATCCTCTCCTCCCCTGTTTGCTCTCCACTCGCACTCACATAAACAACGAGTTTTTGAGTTAATCCATCACTTTCACGGGTGAAATTTGTAAACATTTTGCATCGCTCTTAATTTGGGGATAGACAGTAGCTCACAAGAGATGCTGTGAAACATCTAAGGCAAGCAAATTGTGAATGGATACGAATAGACTACATTTTCAGAAAGGTATTATATTGCTCTTATAACACAGGTATTGTTTGCCCTGTGTAGAAAAGTGCTACTGCAGTGCTATAGAAGAAAAATCCAGACAGAAATATGAAATGACACACTGAAATGATTCAGTCTTATTCAGAAATGGTAACTATTGAGCAGAAACAGCCAACAGAAGTTTCAACAAAGTTTATAATCCTTTTATCCCTTAATCAACAAAGTTGATAATCTCTGGCTAAACATATTCACTCAAATGTTTTCCTCTCTATTGGAAAATATCGGCAATGATATTGAAAAATAACTGACCGAACAATTATAGTATACTCTTGCTAATACTCAACACTATCCATAAAGCGCTTTTATTGGTGTGAAATGGTAGTTTGTCTCCTGTATGTTAATATGGACTGCGTGTATTAAAGGGGTCTATACACGAGGTGTCTCTCCAGCCACTCATGTCATCCTGCACAGATGGCAGGACACCATGCCCAGCAGCCAGCGGGGGCTCCCGGAAATAGAGGAAAAAGGGACGAAAATGCGACGGAGGATGCGAAAGAGTAATTACAAAGAGGGACGACATGAAAGAGAATTTAAAGATGAAGGGAGGCATGGCGAAAATAGGAGCAAGAAAGAGTGATCTGAGCAAAAGTGAGGGGGGGGGGGGGGGGGGGATACGTAAACAGTCAAAGATGAAAAGAGACAAAATTCTGAGACTGTACCCCACCGTCCTCAGAAGCAAAAGGGGGAGACGGAAAATAGAGCGTGAAAACGCCAGGCTAGGCCCTTGCCAGGGAGACAGAAGAGTGAAACAGTGGGCCATAGTAGACGGCTCCAGGCTGTTACAGAACTATGTTACAGAAAGAAATGCTAGTGAAAACAAGAGAGAAGAAAAAAGCAGGTGTATTTGGAGAGTCCTGCCACGTTGGTGGGTTTGAAGGGCACATCATGTGTCTGGTTTCATCTGGCTCTAAATCTGAAGCAACATCTTTCCTGTCTCTCGCTGTCTCGCTTGATGTTGTCTCTGCATGCCTCTTGCGTGTGTTTCATTTCGGTTCCTCATAAGGAAATGCGCCACATCCTGGGCCAAAATCTATCAAATACATGTTTGAATTTTGGTTCATTCAAACTATGCCAAATATGCACAGACACTATGGACCACCTGTAGATAAGAGTTCAAATCAACAATTTTTTTGATGCAAGAATGATCCCAGTAAGGTTTCTCTGTCTGTGTGTGTGTGTGTGTGTGTGTGCGCGCCTCTCTTCACAGTAGTACCTTTGGAAGCTGGTGGGGGATTCAGAGTCTTAACCCAGGTTTTCCGGTTGAAGGAAAGTCGTCCGACTCACTCCGCCACCAACCTCCCCATATGCCCCATTTCACCACACAGGTAGGTGTTCCTCCCTCTTGCAGCACAGACTCGAGTCGCCTGTTATCTCCAGATGGTCAGGGAAGGAGAGTTCAGAGACAAGAGTCCCTGGGGCAAGAACTCCACCGCCGAGCACATCATTTTATATTTTAGCCATTTATCTCGGATGCTCTTTTTCACAGCGACCTCCGGTGAGTGAGCAGGTACTTTGTTCAGTGTCTTGCTCAAGGACACTTCAATACGACACAAGCCGGGCTGTAGAGGTAGAAAAAATATGACCTGGTTTTGAGGCCTTCACGCTAATCACTAGACAACTTACTGAGCACACAGTGTCACACGCATTTTTTACAGCTTGTATATCAAACAACAATAATAACAACATATTATACAAACTTATTGATCGACTTCTCTTGCATTCATTTGCACGCACATACTTATACACCATCTGTGCTCATAAACCCTGCACATGCATTACACGGCTGCTACATTTATAACCCCTTGTGTATAATACAGAATAGATTCCTCCACACATTTACAGACACAGCCTATAGAAAATTAAAATAAGCGTGCTATCTAATTTCCCCCTCTGCTTTGCGCTGTCTCTCCTTTGCTCTTCTAACAAAATGGATATCAATGTTGAGGGAGCACTCCGGTAAAGCAGCTGTAACGAGATGTGGACAGCTGCACGCAGAGGGCCGGGTCCCTGCACCCTGCTCTGTGGCTTATTAGAGGCCGCGGGAAGCAGTAATGCACACGCAACCGTAATGTATGGGTGTGCAGATAGGGCTGCGCTGTCAGTTGATAGATGAAAAGGGTTAAGAGTACCCCCTTACTATAGTGGGTGCCTGTGTGTACGTGCGTGTTTGTGCATGTACGCACAGGTCACAGCAAGCAAATGGAGTTGACTGCCCGATTGGCTGACAGTTACACACGGGGCGATTGTGCGGCAGGATAAAGACGTAGGCATAGGCAGATAAAAACCAGACGTATGAGTTGATTCATGATCAAACAGCCTCCTTTCATGGTTTGACCATGTGGGCTAAAGGATTAAGAAAACATAAAAATAAAAAAAGAACGCAAGATAGAGCTCTTGCTAAAAAAGCCTGTCAATCTCAACTAGCTAAGAGAGGTCGCACGGTGGGTTAAGATTTACAGCGGGACCGGGAGTGTATTTTGTTTCGGGTAGTCAGTCG
The DNA here is from genome assembly GCA_038419695.1 of Scomberomorus guttatus. NCBI lineage: Eukaryota > Metazoa > Chordata > Actinopteri > Scombriformes > Scombridae > Scomberomorus > Scomberomorus guttatus. Next base: position 9,877,084 of record CM076461.1, read on the forward strand.
TGAGGCATGCATCATGAATTACAAGCGGGAAAATGAGTTATACTACCCCTGTCTTAGCACTAATAAGAACATATCGTCCTGGACTCAAAATAGGGCTGGGCTTTAGTGAATGTAATATAAGAAGTGTATTTTTCCAGGCCTAAAAGCCCTTGATAAACTCTTCAAAGCAGATCCACATCAGCGGAGACAGAGGGGACTAAGCTGCTAGCTGAGTTTTACACCACTGATAACTGATTTAATGAAAGACTTTGGAAACGGGTCCTTTTACTCTGCCTTTGATTCTTCTTGCTCTCCATGTCTATGTATATCTGTCTTTCCCTTGTTGTCTCTATGTTTCTCTTTCTCCTCTATCGAGGCATTAAAGGAGGATTTAGATGGCTCTGTTGTTATTTCTGTAGCACAATGGATCACCCCATGTAATGTAACCAAACCCTTTTCCTTGCTTTTAACTGGCCCCTCCCTCGCTCCATATAACGTCCACCGCCCCGCTCTCTCTTTCTCTCTCACACGCATACAGCCCTTCCCTCCATCTCTTCCTCCGTTTATAAAGAATTAGACACTATAGCGTCTAACTAGAAATGGTGCCTAATGGTAGCGACAGATACAGGCACAGATCCTCTCAAAGGGCTCCATTGACTGGTGTTTACTTAAGGCCAGGGACATTAGCCGCTGCTAAATCTACCTCAATCTGCCCCTCTCGGCTTCTCAGGTTCTGTATGTACTTGTCTGACGCCTGCCCGCTCCCAGATCACTGCCACGGCACAAGACTGTGTGTGCATAGATTTTTTTTTGTTGTGCATCCTTGTGTATCTGAGTGTTGTTTGCCTTTGTGTGTGAGATTTGCTGCCATTAGGCATGTAATGACCTGGCCTATCAATGGTATAACAGCACAAGGATACGGCAGTGTCAGGTACCTTCTGTACATACTGTAACAGCAACAGTAAAGCCAACTAAATATACACAATATAGCCAGAATTTACAATAGGTATTATAAGGGAAATTATCCGTACTTTGGAGAGTTGTGTGCGCAATAATGAAACACAAAGAGAACTGAAAATGTCTGTCATTGAGACAAAATGAGATACAGACTAACAAGCACTCAGTGCACGCATTTAGTTGAAATTCATATTCTTCCCTAAACACTATCATGAAATAACAATAATTGATCTGCGTGCTGTAATTGTTCTCGTGGGCGAGAGGAGGGGCCAGGGCCAGCATGAGGCGTTTTACTGTAATTTTCTCATTTATGATGCACATCTATTACCTATCATTAAAGTTGGATGCACAGCAAGCTGTGAACGGCGCTAAACATCAAACTCACACGGAAAGACACTGGCGGAATAAAGGCCGAATTTTAGCAAATGACTCCATGGACTGATCAGCTAGGGAATAGACAGAAATAGGGCCTTTAAAAGATCCTCTCATCAAAGCAGCATCCTGCCAGCTCCCCCCCAGCCATAACCTCGTATAAAAGCCACACGGGCACGCACAGACGCGCACATGTGTACACACAGACACACACACACACACACACAAATCCTCTTTCAGGAATCAATAATTCAGCTAAAGAGAAGCACATGTTACGCCCCACTGCACTAATCAATAGAAAGCCAAATGTTATTGTTTCATCTCATTCTCTGACTTTCACATTCTAATCTAGGCTGACTAGCACTTGCTGGACAGCATCAGAGAACTCCATTAAATTAGAATATAATGCACACATAAAGGGGGGGGGGGGGGGATAAAGGGACCCCAAATTCAGAAGTATGTTCTGCCACGCCATTAAAACAATGTTTAGCTCCTTTCTTTACCATAAAGTCCTCTGCTGTAACCAAGCACAGATGTTCTATAAATTTTCTATGCATAGAATCTCAAATATGTGTCATAAAATGGAGGCGAGAGGGGGAGAATGGCAACACTTTGGTATGAGTTACGCCGCACTCCCCCTCCCTGCCCCCCCACCCACCCACATCTCTTGGGAGAATGAGGCCATACCTTGAGAATGCAGCGATGAAGATGAATAGAAAGACCTGTGTGATTCCATACTGATGCCTAAAACCTAAGGAGTGAATGTGTGTGTGTGTGTGTGTGTGTGTGTGTGCGCTCAAGGCCAAAGTGACTACCATGTGATTTTGTCGACTGTAGAGTGAACCTGCCAGCCAAGGCCCTTCTCCCCTCTCTGTAATCGAGCTATCAATGATCATTAATGAGAGCGTGAGATAGCTCTCCACAGCCCTCTCGGCCACATTGCCCAACTCTCTGGCCCCTCTCCCTGCCTCCCTTTCTCCTACTGACCCTGTCTGTGCCTCTATCATATCAACCTACGAGGCCACTGGCAACGCCAACTAACCATGAAAACGAATACGAATGTTGGCTGCTGATTTATAAACGGAAATGTACGCTCTTCTCGTCACCCCACGCACCCCCCCCCACCGTTGGTCTCGTTTGCATGACACAGGACCCTAGCGGCTTGCTCAAGGATACATCAATCGCTGACGGTGGCAAGATCGGATCTACGCTGACCTTGGGAGTGAACTGCAGCATAGGCGAAGGAGGCAGGGGGGCCCTGTTGCAACAGAGCGGGGAGGCAGAAAGCGAGAGGAGGGAGGAAGAGGGGAAAAGAAAAGTGGAAGGGAGGGAGGGGAGAATGGAGGGGCATGCCCTGATTGAGAGGCCCCCGAGATGAGCAACTCTGAGATATGAGAAGGGGGGAGGGAGGGAGAGGGGGATGATGGAAGGAGCAGGGGAGGAGGGGGGGGGGGTGGGAGGAAGAGGGAAGCCATATGGCAGCAGCACAAATGTATTAAACTATAAATCAGGGGGAGAGCTAGCGGACTGCCAGGTGGGGCTGCAGGCAGGTCCTCCCTGCTGGAAGCGCGCTGGCCCACAATCGAGCTTCACATGGAAAAGACGAAAACATTCATGGTATTTAGCCTCATCGTGTTTTATCAGTTTTATTGACGCATTTGTTGCTTGAATTTTCTTTCTGCTGTATTTCCTTGAATAGTGGAAATGTGTCTTTGCAACATTTATTCTAAAGTAAAAAAAAATATCACATACAGTATAACAGCAACTAATTTAGACCTGCCTGTTGTACAAACTGCTCACCTTCAGCATGTTGTTCAGCTATGGCTGTGCATCACACCATCACAATAATGGACAGAAATTAGTGTTACGCATGCGGTAGAAAAACAAATAGAGTAATCCCCAAAAGGCTCCCATTTTAATCTCTTGATGATGTCTGGGTAGTGTGCCCAGCCAGTGTCCTGGCAGCCATCGGGGCCCAGGCCTGGGCTTCCATCCCAGAGGCACTGATGCATACTACAGCTAGAGCAAACATAGGCAGCCTTCCTCATGCCTGCTCTCTGTCAGAACTGTACCGACCATCGGCATAGGAAAAAAAAAAAGGGTTCATAACCTGTTTGTGCCCTCTTTGTAAAGCCTTACAATAAGACGCTTTTTACTGAATTAGCAACTTCATAATTGAAAGTTTTATTTGCCTCTATTATGAAAGTGGCATTGAGGCTTTTTAAACAATGGCCTACATTCAGCTCAACTCAAATGCTTCATTAGTAAATTAAATTTGGATCCTAATTCTCTCATTTGTTTAATTATGTGACAGCACAAAAAGTCTGTCAGTTACTGTAATTGACAAAAACCTCGGCATATACTATGCATGCGATTCAACATGTTCCACATTGTAGGGTATCATCTGAGGAGCTCATCAGTTTGGAGGTGAGTGATGGATGGAAGTTACTGGACAGCTCCCAGTAACGGTCTAGTAGGCTGGACTAACAGTGGCCCAAAGCCTCCAGCCTTGATCTCTGATCCTTCAAGCAGAGACGCACGCGCACACACTTGCGCACACAAACAGACACACACACACACACACACACACACGCATACGCACTGATACAGACGTCCAAACTCCAAACGAGGTACCTGCCATCTGAAACCATCACAGCCAAGGCCAGCTATCCATCAAATCCCATCTCCACTCAGGGATGAGAGGGGGGGGGGGGGGAGAGGGCGGTGGGAGAGAGGAGGTAGAGGAAGGAGGGAGGGAGGGAGGGAGGGAGGGGTGGTGGGGGTGAGAGAGGGTGGGAGGGGTGGGAGGGAGACAGGGCAGGAGTGTAGGAGTAGATGAGTAGGCTTGAGGAATGCAAGAAGAGCAGAAGAGCGGCGTACCTTGGTCTGGAGATAGTGGGGGGTAATAGTAGGTGTACTGAGGGTACATTGGCTGCTGCTCCAATCGCTTGCCCATGTAGCTGGAATCCTTAGCACTGAGGCAGGGAATGGTGACACGGGGGCGGGAGCTGCCAAGTAGCTAGCAATGGGATAGAGGCAGCAGAGGAGCTATGCGAATCCTTTCTTTGCTGTCAGCAGCACTGTGTCGCTAGCCGGTCCTCCAGGGAGAAGGCAGGGTCTTCGTGCCGGACAGCGGCTGGGAAGAAGGTCTGCCTCTGACGGGAAAAAGCTCCTGACGAACGGGTGCCTCAGCGGTCCGGAGCCTCAGTATCAGCCGGATGCTCACTCAGTCTCTCACTGCTGGAGCAATGGAAATATTTCCACAAGTGCTTGAACCACGAGCAGAGAGTCCGTCAGCGGCTGGTGTCGGATAGTAACGCGTGATAAGGGTGAGGTAGAGGATGAAGAGGAAAGAGAAGACGTGAGGAGGTGCAGGTGGCAGTAGCTCTGGCAGTCCTGTGAATGTTGGAAAATGGGAGAGGAAGAGGAGGAGGAGAGGAGGAGGAAAGGGATGGCAAGGAAAAACGGGAGAGGACGTATAGGTTCACTTCTCTATTTAAGCTGTTTCACTCCAGTCTTTCGCCTGGGCTTTAATCTGCCTCTCGCTCAAACACACTGTGATTCTGACTCTGTCTCTCTTCCCCTCTCTCTCTCTCTTTCTCTCTCTCTCTCTCTCTCTCTGTCTTTCCCTCTCTTACACACACACACTCTCTCTCCTCTCTGTAGTCTCCGTCGGTGGCTGCGTGCTGTCCTGTTTGACAGAGGGGAGATATCCTCAGCACCGGTTGCCGACAGATGCACTTTGTGCACGGAGCAGAATCACAACACTGAAGCCGAGCACAGGCACAGAAAGCAATCTCAGTTTGTACCGGTCGAGCCAGCAAGAGAGCAGATAACACAGAGAAAATGATTCCAGTTTCTAAAGGATGTGGCACAAGCGTATATAAAAATCCACCGGTTGGGTTAGTCAATCCACTGGAGAAGATGAGTGAAAAAAAAACACAGTGACTGTGTCCCAGGTGCTCAGTAGAGAAAGAGTCCCTCGTCTGCGATCCACCCTCTTCCTGCTCTTGTAAAATGTGTTCCTTATTTCTTCCTTGGCTCTCTCACTCCTCTAAGCAGTCTGCCTCGTTCTCTTTCCCTCTGTCACACAGTTCCTCTCTCTCTTTCTCTCTCTCTCTGTCTCGCGTGCGCTTTCTCTATCACTCAGTCTCTCACCCCCCCCTTTCTCTCTCTCTCTCTCTCTCTCCTTCTCCTCTACACTGACAGGGCGGTAAAGGGGGCTCGTCCGAGGCTGCGAGCAGAGCAGACCGCCTCCTCCTTCCCCAGCCCAGCCGGTAGGAGGGTCTTGAACAGCTCTGTGTGAGAGTGATCCAGACACAGACCAGCGGGCTGCAGTGTTTCCACAACCTGGGAGAACGCAGGGAAAAGGAGGAGAGGAGTGGAGACGAGAGGGGGAAGGCGACAGCGCGAGCAGTCGCCTTCCCCCTACTGGCTGCACATGGAGCTACCGCATGGAGCAAACACTGTCTCTTAACAAACTAGGCTGATTTAACCTCATAATCATTGATGTTGGATAAACCATGCAACTTTTTATAACCTGTAGGTATGTATATTTTGATCTTGTATTTTAAGTATTTTAAAGCATTTTAATCAATCACATGGATTACATGTGATTCGACACATACAAGCAAAAGCTATGATGCATTTTCATACGATTAGTTTACTGCAAAAGCCCATTTATTCCTTATGAATAAAACTCAGACTGCATTTCCTGACAGCTATAAACAGGGTATATTTTATTCATCTTAAAGCAGGAATTAGAATATAATAAAGTTATAAAACGTCAGTGTGAAATTAGTGAAGATCTTCACTACAAGGTGGAGAGTGAGGGTAAAGAAGAGCTAGAATAACAAACAGTACATATAAAAGGCACAGTGCGAAACACGTATTGGCTGAGAGTTAAGGGAGCACCGCTTCCCTGTGTGACACCAAAAGTTAACAACGGGCGGACTAATGTTTTTTTGATTCGCTATGACTGTGCTAAAAAACTTTGCAAAAATGTCCGGCACAGTGAGCATTTGCCTGATCACAATTAACCAAAGCCACGCTCGTACTTCTGCAAACAAGATCAAACACACAAATGCAAAACCATGAGGCTCAGAAATCCCACTAATACTTCCTTTCACACACACACACACACTTAGACACACACACCCACATGGATAAGAACTGACCTACAGTCCTCAAGCATTTTCTCAGTGACTCTAAGGCCACAAGTTCAAGAGCCTCATTTTTCACCCAGTTAGCAGAGTCCTGCAGCCAAAAACTACAGCGTGAAATAACTGCACTGAAAACAATTACGTTTTGACAATTTCCACATCTGACAATAGAACCCTGACTTTGATGAATATAGTTTTTGTATTTTATCTGTTACAGTTGAGAGCATTACACAAAAACCCCAAGAGGCTGACATCTCCCTCTCAAACAATAATACAGGCTTTCAACCTAATTACATATTTCTGGTGCAACACTCAAGATAAGCGAGTTAAACTGTAGAAAAATACATGTTCTTTACTTCACAGTGTAGTAATACTAACTTATGTTGCATCAATGTGTATTATATTCTTGGGAATATAGAGTTTCTCAAGAGTTTTTTTTCAAAATCTCAACACATAGGGCCAAATCCACGAAATGATTACCCAGCTTTTGCGTCCGCTAAACCTGTGCAGACAAAAAGATAGCGTGTAATTCACAAAGCACCCCGCAAAGGGTGAAATGCAACGCAAACTGCGCTGCCAAGCAAATATCGTCATGGTGCGCCTGTGCCATTTGCATGTATGTAAATTAGGTAATTCATACATTTGGCGCAAAATTGGCCCCTTTCTATGCAAATAAGCCTCATTTCAAAATGAATTACCACACGCAATTACGGGTGGAGTTATTAGTGTCTTCAGATAGTTGAGTGTTAACTGCGCGCACTCACTCACTGTCTCTGTCTCTCTCTCTCTTCAAATCTTTAAGCTTGTGAGGCTTGAATGATATTGAATTGATATTGAATGATATCAAGGGCGAAATCTTCACTCAGACATTAGGGGGGGGGGTCAAGTGGGATATGGGGAGGGAGGCTTATCTCGGACTTTCAGCTACTTAAAAATAAAAATGTCCTGACAGCTATGATGGAGCTCAGGATTCATCCATGAGGGCTGTTTTATTACAAACAATTCCATCGTATAAACCTGGAATCAGTGTGTAACGGCTGACCTGTGTAGATGTGCAAGCAGAACACAGAACATTAATTACCGTCAGATCCTGACTGATCCGGTGTTGATGTAGTTGCCGCCGCTGTTCCGCGCACGGACTCTTTCTCAGTTTGGAGACGCACTTATCATATCAGCTGCTGTGTGAGGCTGCAGCCAGCTGTGACACACAGCCAGCTGTGGGCAACAAACAGAACATCGGTACTGATGTTTCTGCGAAATCCCGGATACATTCAGTGACACCTGAACGACATTATTGTAAGATTCAGACATTAATCTAACACCTTTTAGACCTGCCTGAGTCACGTTAATAGCTGTAGCTCCTATTTTGATGGACATTTCAGTGGATTATGTTTATAGATGCAAAATACTAGAGAAAGAAATGGAAGTCGGTTTGTGATTGTGGAGAGCTCTGTGTGTGCCCCTCTGCTAATTAAAAACACGCTGTTTTGCTCTGCAGTTTTCATTGTGGACCAAGCTGTGTGCTGCAATGTGGAGAAAAGCAAAACAAGGGCGAATTGCACTCAGCTGCAAAACTTTATGGGCGTGTTCGCGCCAGCATATCATTAGCGCACTATCTTTTGGGAATAGGACCTTAAAACGAGGCAGATTGCGGGTGCACAATTCGCAGTTATTAGCGGGGCGCAATCCATCCATTGTGGATTCGGCCCATAATGTGGTGTAAATGTCATATTCATCTTAGAAGATTTATGCATCTGAACGGGTCCAGCGCATGTGGACAGACCAAATCGATACCAGCAGAAGAATCCCAGGGACCAAAACAAAGCACGGAGGGAAAGGCCAGCCTTTCACAGACATGGAGAGGAAAATGTAATTATCAGATAGGCCACTTTTATCTGTAGGAAAGAGATGAGGCTGATATCGATTGTGGATTACCAGATTAACAGCCTCTGGATCAACTAGACACATAAACTCTCAGCATCTGGGGAAAGGCAGAAAGTAGAGAACAAAGACAGTAAGACGGACAAAGGCCAATGGAGAGAGTAATAGAAAGAGAGATATGGAGAGAAAATAAGATAAGACACATCGGGAGACAAAACCTGAAAAAGGCACAGAGGCAGAAACGATTCATATGTCTTTATACCAGCGTGTGTCCACTGAGCAACCATGGAACGTCATCTCTGTATTTCATAGATAAGCCTCATCATTTTTTTTGTTTTTAAGGCTTTTTGCTATAAGAGGGAGGAGGTTGATCAGTTTAAAGTGATTTTCACCCATTTTGTCCTCGTGTGTTTCCAGCTGCGAGAAGACAAAACTGGAGAGAAAATACAATTGAGATTCTGATTATGCACCATCAAGTCCATCAACATAATTAAAAAACTGTGTTTGTTCTATTTTTTTTTGTCAGATTATCAACTAGGTTTTTTATTATTGATTTTTCAAGTTTGATTTTGATTCAAAAACACATATTTTGTAAGATAAATCCTAAATATTGAGCCCTAATTATGGAATGTTTGCTTGTACTGATGCTTCTACTGACTGCAAACTAACTACCTTTTTCATTCAAATTAGTCGACACAGAATGGAAACCCGGGAGAGTACCGTTACACAGACACTGGTCAGCTGACCCATTAATATTCATCGGTCGAACCATTAAGAATTAAGAGCAGGGAATTGAGACTTGACTCTCGAAACTAAAGAACTTGACCTGTGGCCCTACAGACAACATTGGAAACTACCTTGAGAACTGGCTGACGTGAACATTCAGTCCTTACCCATGAGTTGGCAGAGGTTAGTTTATAAAGGTAATGACATGTTAAGAGCAGTAATGCACGCTGTATGTAAATAAACTTCGCCAACGTCTCATTCAGGGGAACCAGAGCAAAACTGTGGATGTTTGTGTTTTTTCCCTGGTGGAAGCGTTCTGGCCTGAATCAGCGGCACTTGACGTCACAGAGAGGAGATATGCAGACAACTATTTAATGGAAAGAGAGAAACAGGAAGTGAGTGTCTCTTTCTTCTTGTATTATTAATACTGATGCAACATCTATTCATTTAGTGTCATCTCCACGGTGTTGTAGTTTAGGGCAGAGTACACGCAAAACCTATAGATTTTTTACAAATGTTGACTTTAAAAAAGCACATATCTTTAAGGCATGAAAGAAGACTGATTTTCACCCAGATTTTTATTTGTTTCACACTACTTTGTACAATATAGTAGAGCTTGCCGCCCAGAACGGCACAATAAGTGAAAGACTATTTCAAAGTGCATTCAGTGAGTGAGAACTCCTCTTATTTACAGGCTGATTTGTCACGATGAAGCTAAAACTGTGCCTCTCTGCTCTCTCTGAAAGATATTTGCTAATACTTTTTTTGCAGCCCGGGGTTTGTCAGAAATGTTCATAAAAGAAACCCATCTGCTCCATTGTTCTGAGGTCTGATGCTTGTTGAATCACCTTCTAAATTGAGAGCATCGGTGAGTCATTCACAAGACTTTTAAAATAACGAAACTGGAAGACAGCTGAGAGTGTATCATGCCCCTGAAGGTGTTAAGTAGTTACAATTCCTATCTAAAGAATCAGGCAAGTCTACTAATAGAAAACACCAGCATGATAACAGTGTGGTCTCTGGTCAGAGCCCACAGAGAGTTAAGGTTCTTTATTTAGCCTTTATTTAACTAGATCAGTCAAATTCTTGCATTGCAAGTTTGCAGAGCAGTAAAATTAAGCTTTTTTTGTAAGATTTTTAAATTATATTAACATCCACAGAGATATTAGTGCCTGAAGAGGCATTGATAGAGCCGCCCTTTTGTTCGACTGCTCTGACAACACTAGTTATTGAGCTAATGCCCTGAATCTCTTTTAAAAAGGGAGACTGAATGAGAGACGAGGCATTAAGACATAGTTTAAATGCAAAAAAACAACATTAAAGCTGAATTAGAGAGCCATGAGTTTCATTCTAAACGATACAGATCTACACAATGTTCCTATCCAAAAACAATTCCTTGAAAGTCCTACTGCCTGACCCCTCCCCTGGTGACTGCTGGCCTTCTTCGAGCTACTGCAGAAAACCAAGAGGCTTTGTTTCCTGCGGTTTTGCTGGACAGTCACATCTTGGGTGTTTCCCAGAAACGACCAGATGTGTGGAATTCGAGGGAAGGCTGGCACAGCACCATGGGAGGGGTGGTGGGAGAAGAGGAAGGCTGCAAGAATGGGGGGGGGGGGGGGGGATGGGGGGGTGGGGGGCTCGAACAGCGGGGCCTGGTATTCCTGGAAAAACCCTTTTGCTTTTGGCAGCGGTTCTAATGGAAGATACCCGAGCACCAGAAGATCATCTTACGCGCTTTATGTAGACCTACTGATGTAGCATGACTAACCAGCTTCCCCGGGGCACGCTGTTCATGATAAAGTGAAAGATGAACTATAACCATTACAGCTATGGCATGGCTGAAGTGCACATGCTGTTGCCTCGATGACATTTGCATCAAGTATCAAGAATCTGTGCTCGGGTTGTGGATCTGGGATTACAGCAGAGATCCTCTTGACTACAATAATATGAGAAAACATGATTAAATGTTGATGATCACTCCAATTAGGAACCGACTGTTGCTTGCATATCAGTGTACAATATCACAAGGGATCGCTCAGCACTCAGTACTGATGGTGAAGTTTGCATGAAACTTTAGCATTGTTATAAAAAAGAAAGTCATTTTATTATAAAAGTAAAATCGAATTTAGCTATTTTAAATCCAAAGACACATTAATGCCAAAAGAAAAAGATAATAATTTCAAGTATCTCATAGTGTATGAAGTCTACAAGAGAGCCACAGATTTCTAGCACTTTAAATTAAATTGAAAAGGCAGCACAAACCACAGAAATAAAAAGAGGGTGAATAACCTCTGATGTGGCTCTAGAGTCCCAATTTGTCCTCATACTGTTTCTTGCACTTCCTTCCCATATTGTGATAGTTTATTTGAATATGTGATTAACAACATCTGAACTCAACAAGCCAATTAGATTAGAGCAATTGATCTTCAAACGGTCACAGTGAGAAACCACATTTGAAAAAGTCTCTTAATTGAAATCATAGCATCAGAAACCATAAGCTGAGAATAAAGGTATATTTTTGTGTTTGTAAATGGTCTAGCTTTGTCAAATTGCCACATAACATGTAACCGGCATCCATTCACGCTTTCGTCCCAAAACATCTGTAATCTGAGAGGTGGACCAGATTTAGGATGCGCACCATACAATCCACTTGCTGAAACCCCTCCCCTGTTTCTAAACTCTGAGATGAGATACTGTATGTTAACATTATGTGTGTAAGTTCACCTCATCTCTGACACATGCAGTTTCTTAATACATTCTTATCAGTGCACTAAAGGATGACAGCCTGAGGTAATTCAACACATTCACCCTATGAGAGTATAAATTTCGGCGGCGCAAAGAGCAGAGTGATATAGTCGAGATATGATTTCAAGCTGCTTCTCTATTTTCTTTTTTTTTTGTCATTGTTGACAGGCTGATCACCTGGGTTTGGCTGTTTATGTAATACTTCATAATAAGGTAAAAAGGGCAGACAGACTCTGGACCACCAGCCCTGAACTGAGACATTTGATAAACACCAGGCCGATTTCCAGTGAGTCATTAGCTTCTATCACAACACAGAGGAGAGCAATGCAGGCCTAATGGGGAGGAAATATGAAACCAGACATGCATGAGTAGAAATGACTCACAGCACCCCTCACTACCCAACGAGGGACAAGCAATAGACCTGAAAGAGAAAATTGCGAACACTTACTAGATCTCTACTCCAAATGTGAAATGTATATACAAGTCATTCCGACGACTCATTTCCTGATTAACATGATTCTAAGAAAAGATCAGAGCTGTTACAAATGATTTTGTACTGGGAAAAGAGGCCCACGGGGTGAATTTGACATGTGTGTGTGTGTGTGTGTGTGTGTGTGTGTGAGGCTGCATTTTGCTTGTGTGTAAACGTGTGTATCTGCATCTGTGCTTTTGTGTTGGTGAAACTACGCTTCAAGTCAGGTGGTCTGCAGCTGTGGCAGTTCTGTGTCTGTTCTGGCGTGAGCACCAGTCTAGTGTGTGTGTGTGTGTGTGTGTGTGTGTGTGTGTGTGTGTGTGTGTGTGTGTGTGTCTGAAAACTGTAAATAAAGTAAAAAGCGTTTCTCTGAAGAAACTCTGAGATCACAGGAGGGTCAAGGTTGCTCTGACACCAAAGGTGAAAACACTTCAGTGGAGCTCAGAGATCAGACTTCCTGTGCGGCCCCATGATTACTCTGATATAAAATATAAACTGCAACTGTCCTTCTATGAACCAGCCAGACTCCCACTGCCTAGGACAGAGAGGAAGAGATGATGAACAATAAGGTATTTAGTCATGCACAAGCAGAGAGAGTGTAAGTTTAAACAGTAGATCCAGAAAATGCAAAACCCACATTGTTTAGACTGTGAAAAACTCAGCACACCTCACAGAAAAAGGCAAACATGACTCACGTTGCGCAGATATGACAAGAGACCTATCAAAGCTTCATCATAGCAGTGTATCATGTGCATTTTTTGTTCATTGTGTTGATGTCCTAAATAGATCTAAGTGAAAAATCAGTATGAGTATAGATAAGATAAGTTGATCTGTAACTGTTTGATCTAAAATAATCCTAAGCATCATGCCAGTATTCGAGTGTATGTATATGTGTGCTAACGGGGGGTTCATGTGCAAAAGTGTCAGAGGCACACAGGTAAGGAAGTGAAATAGTGAGGCAATATAGAAAGGTGCTGAAGGTTCTGCCCACAGCAGATAGAGATTGGAGATTGGGGGAAAGAGTTATAGCTACCAGGAAAAGATCTGTATAGGCCTATGAAGCTCAATGCTGCCTGCAATTGAGTGGGATGGGACGGGAGGACAGCAGCAATGTTTTAAAGCACTGCTAAGCCATCCTGGAATGAAGTGAAATGACCACATGTCACACAGAGATGAGAAGTGAGAGGGAGTGGACAGGCGGAGTGAGAAACAGTGCGGAGAGTAAGGAGAGAGAGAAAACAGAGTGTGTCGTTCTAAGAGGAATATTTCAGGGAGGTAAATGGAGCAGAACTCCATTCCAGCTCCTCTCTTAACCTCCCCCGGTGTCTCATCCTCTGCATGCAAAGCATGAAGCCCAGGAGACAAAGAACACAGAGAGGGAGAGAGCTGAAGAGACAAGCTTCGGGACAAAATAACACTGAATTAATAGACAAGACATTTCGCTCATGCATTTGTTTTAACATAACAGAAAACACACAGGGGCGGTGGAATAGTAAGCTGCTCAAGGCGAAATTTCCCTTTTGGTTTTCATTTTTTTTTTTTTTTTTAAAGGGTGAAAAGGTGAGGGTCATCGACCCCGACCACGCAGGCCAGTCACCCAGTGAGATATGTCTCTGCTGCATTACCTTTCACACTGCTGCAAAACCTTCTTCCTAATGGTAATCAAGCTTTAAGCAATGCACTGTGACATCCTCTTAATGTTTCTGAAGTGATGTTGGATTTACTGACCCTAGAAAAGCCAAATTTGGGCGACGTAGAAGCCTTGAATTTCATGAGAATCAAGCAAGGAACAAGCACCACCGCTGACTCTGATAAGCTTGATATTTTATTGATGATTATGAGGGCCTAATGTTTTTTGTCTATTTACTTTAGTTTTTTTTATATAACTTTAAATGGTGGAACAAATGCATTATTAAGGACTGCTGCACAATTAATGGACACAATAGTGCATGTTCTCTAGTAGGCCTGATATGCCTTCATAAGCTAACTACAATTTCAGGAAGTATAGCATACATTATACATATATATACACATTACATACATTACATACAACTCAACACGGGTAGCATATCTCTGACATATACTACATTCTTTGGAAGATTATTATGGGATTTGTATGGTGTAATACTGCCAGATGGCACAGAGGTACTAGAAAGCATATAGTAGATTATTTACAACATTATCATTATGGTGCAACTCCACTGGGTAACATTTGGATATCAGTGAATGTAAGACTTTCAGGGTGATGCACTTTGAGATTGCCTCCTTGGCGGCGCCTCTATAATTAGTAGTACTGAAGTCATCAATGTGCACCAACTAAATGGAGCAAAGCAGCTCCGACAAACCTTTCAACTTTCACACAACAAAGGCCGACTGCTGGTAGAGGATGAATAGAGTGAGGGCGCCGTACACAGGTTCTATCTTTGACACAACAAACACTTGTTTACTGTTAGAGGATGAGAAAGGAGAGTGAGACACGGTTAGAGGAAGAGCGGTAGAAAGAATGTTAAATATTAAAAGACACAAACAGGTGAAGGAACAGCGGGCACATTTCATCACTTGTCAATACTGCAGGCCAGATGCTCTTTGGTGCTTGTCCTATTAAACTTCACTATTTTATGGTAGTAACAAAGGGTGCAATAACACGTGTGCCTTTATGTGCCTGTCTCTGTGTGTGGCTTGACAGAGCCAACAGAGAAGTGAACCATCAAGCTCCTTCCCCCAACAAGACTTGTTCAAGTGCTGCGTTTCTGCTGCCAAAACAACACACACAGAGGAAGTTTCACAAACAACAGTGCTGTTAAATAAATCAAAAATACCCCGGCGGCTTATCTCAGCGGCAAAACGTGTCACAGTAACAGAATCATGGATTCAACCCTTTTTTTTATTAAATTTATAGGACATTTTCAAGACTAAGGTCCATAGCCACACCAACAAACTTGTGATGCTGCAATGCTCGTAACGCAACAGAAAATACAACTTTTTGGATGTAGAAAGCTTTGCTATTCCTAGATCCTCACCACAAGTGGGGAATATATGAGATGTCTGGCTTGTGGAAAGGCCATGTTGTTACCTAAATCAAACAGGATTATCCTCTGCTGAGCATTTTTGGTACAAAGATGGTGCTAGAGGGAGGTTGACTATGGTACACTGGAATATTGTGTGTAAGGCTGGGAACATCAGAGTATAACCAGACTATTTTAATATTTATATTTCACAGCAGACATTTTGACATGTTACAGCAGGAAAAGCGCAGGTGTAATTAATAACTTGACTGACTGCTGCACTGCATTTATGTGTTAAAATGTCTGTTGTGCAAATGGTTTACGGACACTAATTAGTGATAGGGAGCAGCTGAGAAGCCAGGCTGTGGGCTACAGGTGAGCAGGACAGGGGACCAAACTGAGGGCATCTGGTGGACAGGTGCGGGAATGGCACACACACACAAATTGTTCTTGAAGGCTCGAGAAAAGCATTGGAAAGCACTAAGCGGGAACTGGAAGAATGATGGGCTCCTGTCAGAAGACAGGGTGTGGACAGAGCATGACATAATTAAGGTTTCTAACAAAACGTGGCAACTTTGTCTGGTCTGACTGGACAGAAAACAGGACAACCCTTGCAGGAAAACTGGTCAGATGATTGACTGAGCACCTGAAGAGAGGACATGTTGGAGCTATAGATGAAGGGTACCCGGTAAGTCAGCAACATTAACTCTACACACGTGAGAAACTAACATACTGCAAATTAAACCACATAGTTAAGTGTGTAGACTAGGTCACTGCTACATAGCTAATTTCATATTAGGAAAATCTTTAATATGCAAGTCAGGGTGCAGGCACAGGCAGTTGCAGTGAAAAGGAAGGTGGAGCAGCAGCAATCTCCACCATGAATACAGCTTCTAAACCTGCAACATCTGTCTCTTTGCTTGACTTTCTCCTTACTTCTGAAACCAGTAGTGAAGAATAAAATAGAGAGGGGGAAGCTAAGGACCCCAATAATAAACTGGAGAACAAAATATATAGATATACTTTGGAGAGAGGTCCCTTGCCAAAGAAGAAAGTCCATTACAGTGGTGGAAGGCTAACAGCGTGTAGGAAGAGAGCCAGCCTGAGCCCTGGGTATGTGGACATGCTTACATTTTCGTATTGCAATGCAAAGAGCTAGAAAGAAGAGGTGTGTGTGTTTGAATGAACATTACAGAAAGAGGGTGTGTGTGTTCAGCAGCACTGGTTTACCTCCATGGTCCAGTTTTAACTCCACGGCTTGCTGCTGAGGCCATTTGATAACGGGTAGCCTCTTAGCACTCAGTTTGTGTTCAGCATTTTAAACCAAGACTTTAACAAGTATTTGAAATTGATTTTAGCATTGTTGTTTTTTAATTGAATTAAACGATTAATTGAAGTAATAAACAACAGATTGATTATTAAAAAAGTTGTTAGTTGCGGCTGTAACACAAATCCCTGTAATTTCCAGATTCATCTAGCTAAATCACAGACTCTGCCTCTCTTAGGCAGAGAGGCACAGCGGGCCTCGTGCATCTGCTTTGAACTAGTTACATTTTTTTTATTTACTTTCCTGTAAAAAATAGCTAACTGAATAAAGCTCAGTCGGCCAAACCTGAAGAACCACCATTGCCTCATTTCGAGACGCTGAAATGGGAGCAAACGGCTATAAAAACAGAGATGCACTTCTGTGGCTCTCTGATACAGTTAGGTAAAATGCCCCATCTGATAGAGACTGAAATGAACAATATTCCTCAGAAAAAGGTGAAAATGGACACAGAAATGTAAGATACATCACAAACTGTTCAAGTGTGTCCAACAGGGCGGATTTTGAGGCTTGAGTTGTGAGGGAGGAAATGAATGCACTCCATTATGGTCCTCATTAGAAACTAGAAATAATGAAAATATGTGTGAAATTCATGTCTTGGGGTGTGTTTCATGTGTGTGTGTGTAGCCATGGGCCTCACGCCTTCATCAGAATAGTCAAGGCCTCATCATCTCCTTTTCCCATACGGTTCATGTTCAGCCAACGCTCATGCCCATATTGCATGATTGCACTGAAGGACCAGTATAATCAGCCATAATGCTTTACAGATGTTATGGGTGTTTTTAAAGCCAATACTACAGCCCCAGGCAGCCATATATGAAAACCCATCTGTGCACGGATGTCAGTGTGTGTATGTGTGTGTGTGCGTACATCTGTACATGTAGCTGAAAACCATGGCACAGATCAGAGCGAAACATTATTAATTAAGGTCACATCTACAGCTCAGGATATGTGATTTATGTCCCCATGCCCTGCCCTGTCATTGACTAATCACCTGAAACAGAAAGTAACAGGTGCAAACTGATTTGCTGAAGAACGATTTCACAGATGAGACGCTTTGAATTTGCCATTAAACGTGACCAAGAAACAGCACTAAGCCAGCAATGACATGTAAATATGACAGTCCACATCATCTGAACAAGAGACGGCACCCATTTAAATCCCTGTAAGACCTGCCAGCACCCTTTGTAATCCACGCTCTAACATCTCCTATTGTGTCCAACGTCTAATATCAACCACGAACCACTGCTAAATGAAGGCTGGTGGCATACCGCAGTCAGGAATTTGCATGGACCGTCCCACTCTTGTGAAATAGGAAATGAAACATGCGGGGGCTTGGAAGCTCTGTCAGATTCTGGATATTCCTGTGGTCTGGCACTCAGGATCCTGTGGCCCGGGCCTTTAATTCCTATTGGTGGAGAACGCCAAGCTCTGGTCACGACAGGAAATGCCTGCTAGGTGAAACATCCACCCTAAAAGCATTCATTCAGAAATGTCAAATACACAAGGTTTCCCTATGAAATGGATTGGTGCACTGGTAAACAAAGTGCTTTGTCACCATGACTATGTTAATCTGGTTAGAGTCCAGAAAGCTGCAACAGTGGTTAAAAGGAAATTCTGTTTTTTCACAACTTGGATCTTACTCTCTTATTGTGGTCGTCATTCCTCTTAAACTGGCTGGCATTAAGGTTCAAACATGTCTCTTATCTTGCTGTGTAGCAGGTGACTGAAATAATGTTTGCGCTGCAGCAAAGATGGCAGAACTGTTTTGATTCAAACACTGCAAACAAACCAGTTAGAAAAGTGTGATCTACTGGGCTTATGATGTCGATTCCAACGTGTGAAAACACACACATGGTGTGAAACATGTAATTTCCCACTTTGCCTGCCAATTCTAAAAGATTTTACTGGCGCAGCCAACAGTCAATCAAAGACAGGTGTAGCCAGACAAACTGATCAACATGAGCGAAGTATGGAGGACATCTATGATAAATGTGAAGGTTCTGTGTTTAATAGTACTCCACAATAATGATGTATATTTTAACAATATATTAACTGACAAGCATTATGGCATACCAGCTTCAGTTCACCATTGCAATGCCCTCCAATGCAAAGATAATTACTGTTGTTTACATTTTGCTTCTAACAATTTACAAAAAAATACTGACTCAGAAAACACATTAGTGTTGGCAGTAGTTTAATGGTTTGATGCATTCCCCTAAATAAATAGAAATTGGCCATTATGCGATAATTCCAACATAAAAATTGAAGCAGAGACATTGCAGCGACTTTGTGGTGTTTATACTGTCAAACTCTGTGTGTGTAAATGTTGTGGAGGTGGCGGGGATGGTCACAGGACGAGGGGTGGGGGGGTGGGGGGGGGGTGTTGGTTGTTGGTGAGCTAAGGAGTGTCATAAGAAGTAAAGGGACATCTACACGCAGAGACAAACTCATGGCACTCACTCACTCTGCCTCAGTGTGCACTGTTGAAGCAAATTAAGGAAGCCTTGGCAGCCTTTTAATGGTCTGTCACAGTCTAACAGGTTTAGAGCGCTTACAATGGACCCAGGCACTAAGCCCGACAGCTCGAGCTTAATTGTTCAGAACCTGTGTGTGCGCGTGTGTGTAAGTGTGTGTGTACCGTTAGAGCCATTCTGTGCCAGTAACTAAAGTCATAGATTCTCATTATGAGGACAGATAAGATAGACACTTCCTGCCTGCCGACTGTTGACTGGTTCAATAAAACGAGTACTCCAGCTGATATGTTATGCTGAATGTTGCGGCGATATATGTGTTTCCAACCACAATTTGACTGTTATTTTAGAGAAAGTGATCCTAAACCAAAGGTATTCATGCACAGTTGCATCCTCACTCAGCTGTGTATTGGAACTTAATTGTGTGGCTACTTTCCACAAGCTGGAATCATGAAATTTCTTAGCAATTTCAAATAAACCATCCCCAGACAGAGGCGTAGACATGCAGGGCACAAGGCCACAAGAGGGTTGAGTTACTGACTCAAATAGCCAATAATAAACAAAACATCAAGTGTCTCAATTTTCAAGTGGTGCCTGAAGAAATCAACAAAGCAAATAAAACCATTTGTTTTTCACTCTCTAACCCACACTCTATGAGAATGTAAAATGGTCCACCAAGGACGAGGTGGCAGTGCCTAAAAATCCCTCCTAAATGGTTGGAGGTTCTGAGCTGTGTGACCTAGAATGTGTTTGAAAATCTTCCTTTAATTAGGCCTTGAAGACACGACTCATTCCAACTGCTGTCCCGAGAGCTAAATTAATTACTGAGACAAAGCCCATTCTAGCTCATGGCAAAGATGAATCATTGCAGTATTTGGGGAATGAGCAATGCTCTTCATTCAAGTTGTGATGAAAGAGACTCCAACTCTAAAATGTAAGCTAATGTACTTCATCGCAAAGTCTCCACGAGGCTCCCCCCAGCAGCACCACACATGTACAGTGCAAATCAGCATCTGCCGCCTCCGCTACCAGGAAATGATCTTCTCTTAGAGGTAATATTCTTCAGAAAAATAAACAAATATTGCCCTCACTTCCTATTTTCCTTCAGTCACACCTTCCTTACGTCTTCACTCTTAATGGTCCAAGCATCCTGCGTTCCTGGGAGACCCTCAGAAAACTAGCCTCTACTGACTTGTCTTGTGCAGGCCATCAGCCAGGGGATGTGCCTTCACTTGCTGCCAGCAGGCAGGCCATTCATTCAGCTAAATGACTGTGTCATCTGTCAGCATGTATAAATGGGTGTTTGTGAGTTATGGCCAATTAAGCTAATCACAACACCAAGGGTTGTGCCAGAGCCCAGGCCTCACAAAGAGAGACGGATGAAAAGGTGAGTTGGTGGGATTGAGTTATGGCACACCTACACCTGATGAATATGCGAAGATGCAAAGAATTAAGGAATGTGTGAAGTGTGTTCTTTTATTAATATCTTTAATTGACCGATTCTCGTCAGATATGAACAAAGAAACTGCCCCATTATTATAGGTGAACCCTAGTTTTGGGTGACCGAAGAGGACAAGGAGCACTTTACGATCAGGGATTTCATAACTTTGCTTATTTCTCTCTTTCTGTCTTGTTTCCTTTTATGTCTATTTTTCTCTCTATGATAATTACCTATTCTCTCACTCTTTTTTATGTCCTGTTTGGTCTCTTTCTCTCAGTTTTCAAACCTTGTGAATCTGAGGATGTGCTGGGAATCCCTACTAGCAGGTTTGTATTGACTGAATGATTGGCCAGTGTGTGCTTGGCAAGTCTAATGAGGTAACAACCGGAGTTTGCTCAGGAGACACCTAAAGATTAAATTGAAGGGTTCACAGGGATGTCCATGTCCTCATATAAAAGAGTGATAACCTACTCAAATGTTTTTATTAGGGGAAAAATGTCTCTTGTTATCTTTGCCTGATGAGATGAGAATTCCCCATAGAGAAGCAGATGATAACATATGGAAACAGTCGGCCAGCCAACAGTTCTTGCACCAATTCACCAGCAGCGGACTACTTGTTCCTACAGGACAGAAAAGCTAGTTTTGTCCTCTGCAGCACGTGTGTAGGTGTGTGTGTGTCTGTATCTGTATATTATGAAGAGAGATGAACTCTGCAGCAGCACATAGACGCAATGCGGGCTGGCCCTTGAGTTCAAAATTCATCTCCAGTCCTTCCACATATATCTTGTCACAACAACACCGAAAGACCAAAGGACTTCAGTTCTCGCTTTCTCACATTCGCGCTCACATCTGCACAAGCTCTGACTAAGATGGTTATAAGACAACTACATGGATGCAATTAGCTGAAGCAAACCAGGCTGGTAATGCAATTCCTCCCAGTTATATATAGTTAAACAGTCCAATACGGCTATTAAGCCAGGACAAATGCAAGACCATGATTCCCAAGCACGCCTGATATGCAAAATAATGAAACACTATCATAAACATGTGTAGTATCTGACTGAGAAGAACAAGATGATTGAAGCAATGTTGGAAACATCTGGATATTAAGCACTTTTGAGATAATCTATTGAAAGAGGAAGCATACCATTAGAAATGAAACAGCTCAGGGTTTCAGATAGAAAAAATGTGTTTATATAAGCAAAGAAAGTTGACTGAGAACACATGTTCGTTTTCAGCAATGTCTCCCTGCTTGGCGCAGTCTTCTATTATATTTACGGGTAAGTGCCTTGTTCAAGAACATCTAAACTTTACATGAGGTGCAGGTAGGTGGAGAGCATCAGTCTTTCACTTTACTGTACCTCTTCACAGCCAATCCAAGATTCGATGCAAAAGCCTTAGCAGCCTGTTTCCCAAGCCGCGGGGCAATCATGACCCCCATCATCATCAAATTTAATTTGTCTTAAGGAAATGGTACTGACACAAAGACATGTCTGTTTAACTTATCCAAGTAAAATGAGGCTCAAGTGTTCAGCAGGTACAGTGCATCATGGGAGGGGAAGTACACCTCTGAAAATTTCAATGGAAAGAAGTAAGTTGTTGCAGAGAGAATGTCGAGCAGTGTCTTTATTCTGGACCAAAACTTAAATGAAAATAAAATCTAACAAATCAGGAAATCAGTTGTTACAAATACATTAACTTGCTTTCAAGGCATGTTAAAATTTCAAGCTGATGACGAGATTACTGAAGCAGGAGTATCTGTACACCTGAAATGAGTTTTTCAAGAGGTCAAATAGTTTTCTTCCTCAAAACAGACATTTCAAAACTCTCTAAAAAACAAACCCATCTGGTAACTAAATACAATACGAGCCACTATCTATAGTATGTAAGATCCCAGATAAACACAGAACACAGATAAAAACTAACTTTTAAGAAGCACTAATTACGTAGCTATTATTTCAAATATGAGATCAGAATATTTTTCACTATGGGGTTGTGCTGTGCTATATGCACTGCGAGGGATTAGCTCATTAAAATGATGCTTTTGGGAGTGAAAGAATATTAGGAATGTGAAAATGAATTACAACGACAGAAAGAAAACAGAGGAAATGAAAAAATATATATGGAGAGAGAAAATTTCTTAAACCTACTGTAGAAGCTGCATATCAAATATCCAAAGAGTAGAAACTCAGTTTACAATGTCTACACTTTACCTGACACTGTATGTGGCTATTTCCCATAAATGGGCTCTGTCACACCAATTAGTGGAAAGTACCCAAACAGGATGTGTCCTATTCTTTGCCATTGTGCTTGTGATCAATTCTCCATAGACATATATATGACGCAAGTTTTAGTCACAGTCAAGGCTATAGGAGTCTTTAGCCCATGTGGTTTCAAGTAAGGAATCCAATAACACCATGTGCAATCATTTGCTTGTCAGCTTTTATTACACTTAAGTACCTATAGGCTAGTCCACTCACAGCTGTTACCTAACCTGTTTAGCTGTTTGTTTAGTGGTACAGAGAGAAATGAGGTGGGATGTGAGGGGAGACACTCCCTCAGTCACCACTGTACTTTACTGTCTGTCCATCTCTCTGTTTTTTTCTGTCTCAATCCTGCATTTATTCTCTCTCTTTCTGTTAACATTTGCTAACTAGCACTATACACAAGGAACTGATGGGAATTGCAGTACTTGGTAATAAATAAAAGTTTTGGACAGTCAAGTTTTAACCTGCTGTTGGGGCTAGAGGAAAGGTCAGAGCATTACCAAATTTTGTGGCAATCCATTCAATAGTTCTTGAGATATTTGAATCCAGACCAAAACAGTGAACTGATTGTCACTGAAGTAGTCAAAGTCCTGTGTTTTGCATGACCAACTATCCACCCCAACTACCTCCCATGACTTCTGTGTAGTATAAGGATGTCACACTTTCTGGACTTGAACAAAAATGCCAGGGAATTTAATCCAGGCAGCAATTATGCTTCCACCAATATATATTTGACAAAGCAAT
Source organism: Scomberomorus guttatus (assembly GCA_038419695.1). NCBI lineage: Eukaryota > Metazoa > Chordata > Actinopteri > Scombriformes > Scombridae > Scomberomorus > Scomberomorus guttatus. Next base: position 9,900,633 of record CM076461.1, read on the forward strand.
CTAGTAGTATACACTGTTCCATATTGTTGGAGGTACAGATGAATACTCCCAAGAAATAACATAAATCCCTCTCTGACTCTCTTCCTAGTCACATCTACTGACTTCTATATGACTTTCTCTGCTGCTGTTTTGTCATACCACCATCCCCCCTGAGGAATCTTCATCCCACCATATTAAGAGTGGAAATGTATCCGCTTCCATTGTAATTACAAACCCACTGGAGGCAAAGCTTCTTGATCTCTGCTGGATCCTCGCTTGCTTTTCTTTTTTCCTTTATTTACTCACCTCTCTCAGCTGAGAAGACAGACGCACGCTAAACTATCAGTTCTTTTTTTTTTCTTCCCTTTCTGTTGGGCATTCTTTGCATCTAATATGCTTGAAATTACAATAGCATTTATGGAGGCAATAAAAACGATGAAGTAGGAGGGGAGGGTGTTTGAAACAAAAGTTGTGAAAAAAAAGAGGGGTGTCCGCATAGGTTTGCCTGTAAATTTTGTGGGGATTTCTGTTCCATATACAATCTGTGCTGTATATGAGAAGCTGTAAAAATGGACAAGGCAGAACCGAAAGCTGGAACCATGCCTTTGTTTACTGTTAGTGTCTGGATTAGCCGTCTCTAGGCACAGTGAATCCTCCTCAAGGCCAAAGTGTTGACTCGTAACAGCCCAGGACAAAGACATGATAGTGGGGGAGAAATTGCTTTCTGCAGTGACAAAATGAAAAAGGCTGAAAAGAAAACAACCGTCCCCGCTGTCTCATGAAAACAGGCCAGTTACGGCCAGCAGAGTCTGTTACGGTTTGAGGGTGGAGGGTCAAGACGAGGGCAAGAGTTTGATGACCCCGTAGTGATCTGTAACCAAGACCGGTTAGCTGGGTATTATGAGAGGTGTGGCCAACCAACACCCCACAAAAACAAAAACACACATGGGAGAACAGAGTGGAAATAGAGAATAAAATAAAATTAAAAAAAAGACGTGAGTCTGTTGTGAATTTGTGTATTGTTTAAAGAGTGTGCTTTTTGTGTCAAAGTTATTCAGCGTTTTCTTTTTTTTTTAATAAACTATAAAACTCTTGTCTGCTGGCTTTGTCATACACCCAATGTGTATTTCCTGGAATGTGTTTAGACTACAAAGGGTATTAACAGTGATGTAATACAAGGGCAGATCAGCCCATTGCAAATCAATTTACACGCCTTTTTTCTTTAGACTACATCAGACTACAGCAAGGGCTACCCTGATGAGAACAGCAATTCATTCTAGGTTTTGTCACTTGATAAATCTGTCAAACAAGCATTCATTTGGAGTCGTGTTTCTGGCCACATGATGAAAGTAGGCCTAATCTTTACTCTCTTTTTAGCTCTGTTTTTGGTCTGCCTGCTGTAGCTGGAAACAAGGTTGATGAGAGCAGTGACACAGAAGTCAAACATTGTATAAAACCAAAACTTGGAGCTAAAAGAAGCTAAAAAGCGCAATACAGTTTAGGGGAAGCACATAGTCAGGTGATAATTCTCTGTGGGTTCATCACTACAAGTAATTTGTTCCATTGTTAATACAAAAATAGTGATTAGCTGAGTTTCAATACTGATACCAAAACCACACTTTTGCATAAAGGAATATAAACATTTTTTTTCTACAAAACCTTTTTTCGTATTTAACAAAAATTTATAATTAATTATAAAATTATCATGCCATCTTTTGTTACTTGATAGTTTTTGATTGTGCTATGGGCACACTCTAAGTATATTTTAGTCTAGCGATGGACTTTTTTGCAACTCAGAAAACCAACGACCACACTCAGTCAGAGGAGGACAAAAGTGGCTTCATGTTAGCTCTTGGAAAAAACCAGCCCAGCATAAAGAATTCAGACACTTCTGGTTGCCGTGTGGATGTTAATGACAATGACTGTGGTCCCTGGGGGTGAACAGAAAAGACTGTGATGTTCCCAGAAACTTTGTGAGAAAAACACATGTGACAGTCCCCACCACCAAAAGAACCACAGGGTTTATGTTTGTGTCATGGAATGTTTTTGCTTCCTGTTTGTGCGCTGCACAGTTAAAACTCCTCTTCGTCTTTGGTGGAGGTGGTAGAAGTGGTGTCAGTGGTGATGGTAGTGCTTGTAGTGATGGTGACAAATACGTAAAACCCACGGAAACGGTGATAATGATTGGAAGGTTGTCACAAAGTGACGCACATACATCAGCTCAAGCACTCAAAAAAGAGCTTATGTCAGAAGGCTTTTTTCTTTTTTTTACGCCAAAACCATTGTGCCTTTTATCAGAAACTGCTTTGATGCATTAGGTTTATGCTCGACGCAGTGTCTCCAACGTTATCACGTTTCGTGTGTCGAGCACGTAGCTCATGCACCATCTGCCAAGGCCTGCGCCACAGAGTCTTGCGCATGTATAAACATACCAAGTGCACGCATGTTACGCGCAGCACTCGAGTGTGGAGGCAACAGGGGAATGACACATTCACAATTTCTGCAAGATCAAGGTAAGTGCTGTTATTCATGAGGGAAACAAATGTGTGTAATGAAAGCTAGGTTAGCTTAAGTTACAGAAGTAAATAGGACTGTATATCGAACCTCAGTAGCCCACTTTTTGAGCGATGGTACTTGACAGATCATTTTAGAAAGCAGAAATTCCTGTTTGATCTGTTTAACCAATCCAAAATGTAATAAAGCCTTGGCAATAAATTTCAAACAATAACCACCCCTAGAAATAAACACAGTTGTTTGTCACTGATGTCTAAAATAATGGAATAACTTGAAATTTAATTTTTAGAATTAAAATGAAGAATACAGCGTTCTAGGACAGAGGAGGAAAGAGAGAGGTGACAGACTATAATAGGCTGTTTTAACATCTTTAGACTAGGACAGTAACTCAGTATGGGGAAATTTAATACACTGTTGTTGTCTACAGTCTAACACTTTCTTAATAAACCAGCCAGCTAGATGAGACAGTTCAGGAGAAAAAAGTGAGGGTCAGTCTGAGACTCAAACCAGAGAAGGGTGAGAGATGATACAAGTTACTGAAATATTGAGGAATAGCCTAATAAGTAAAAATTACCTTAATTCTGTTTTTGTTCTTTTTCATATTTAACAGTCAGTACAGGAAACACAGGGCAAGTGGCCAGCCTGGCCCAAAAGCCATAGCTGGCTCAGGAACACGCCTGATGGGATGTTGTGTGTACTCTGCAGAAAACACAATCCCTCACATCATGTTAATTTCATAAAGCAGCCTAGTAAGAACTACAGACTCGATAATGTTGTCTGTCAGCAGATGTGTGAGACACACCAAGATTCTGTAAAGAAAGAGGGCAATCCCAGAGGAGGTAACATGACAAAAACATGAAGAATAGTTATTGTATTCTTGAAGACATATAGTTCAGTGTTAACGTATCCATCCTTCTATTCAGGAACAACATTTGACAGAGCAGATTCTCACAGATGGGTAGCCTTGGAGATTTTAGAGTGCTGAATCCCCAGACCATGTTGCACAGATGCAAGCCATGGGTGTAACCAAATCAGTTCTTTGGCAAAGTGTTTCCTAAGGCTGAACAAGGAGGTTCTCTTGATGGACTGTGATGTATTCCAGTAAAAAGAGTCAGGCTCTCAGATCTCAAAGTTTGTAGAAACTGAAGGATATTAATCAGTGCCAAGATCCATATGTTTTATGGATTTAAATTGCTTATTTGGTTTATTCTTACAGTCCACAATGCTGTGGCTCAGCTGTCCCTCTGCCAGAGAGCTCTACCCTCAGCTTAGTCTGGCAGCAGCCATTGCCATCACTGCACCAGCCCAGACAGCAGATGTGGAGAGGCTGTTCTCTGCCCTCCCGTTGGTAAGCTAAAAAGGATGCATTCATTGACCACATTTGGGACAATAAAGAGTCACTGCTGGGTCTGGCACATCAGACTGGAATTGGCTTGAGAAAGGCATCATAACAGGCTGCACCATCTCAGTCATCCTTTTCACCCTCGCCATGAACATGGTTGTCAAGTCAGCAGATGTAGAATGCAGGGGCCCTTTGACCAAGACTGGAGTGAAACAGCCTCTAATAAGAGCATTCATGGATGCTCATCACCTGAGCAAGGATAAGCTTTAAACCAACAAAACTAAGGTCTCTAGTGCTAAAGAGGCAGAAAGTAGTGAACAAGTTCAGGTTCTCACTGACCGGAGCCAGCTCCCGTCCACTACAGAGCAGCCAGTCAAGAGTCTTGGGAAGATCTTTGACTGCACCCTCAGAGATGCTGCTTCCATCCAGAAAACCAGCAAAGGCTCACCAAGGGGGACAAACAGGCCTGGGGAGGTTCAAGGCCTGGACTAGATGGGAAAGTGCACTGCAATGAAAGATCACCTGGTCCAACATCTGGCAAGCAGACTTCCATCGCATCAGGTTCTTAGTCCAAGTTATCTATGATGCCCTACCAAGTCCAGCAAACCTTAAGTGAGACACCTTCCTGCTCTATTGTTCTGGAAGAGGATCCTTGGAACACCTCCATGGAAGCTGCCCAAAAGCCCTTGGAGACAGGCGCTATCGCTAGCGCCATAACCAGGTGCATATGGAAATTGCTGAGAGTGCAGCCATGGCTATCAACACCAGCAAGGGCCACCACCAGCCAAAGACAATCATGTTCCTCAGAGCCTGAGAGAAGCCCCACCTACAACCTAGAGCAGACTGGTCTGGTCTTCTCACCACTGCCACCGACTGGCAACTGGAAGTGGACCTGGGCAAGCAGCAGAAATTCCCAGCCTGGATAACATCAACACAGCTTAAACCAGACATGATCATTGTTTCAGAGTCCACCAAGCAACTAATCATGCTGGAACCCACAGTGCCCTGGGAAGAGCGCAGGGGTGAGGCCAACGAGGTGGCTTTGGATCAAGAGGGTAGATCTGTGGGTGAATGCTGCTGGGACACAAGCTGGGGTCTGATCAACTCTGGCTGGAAACACCCAATGACCCCAGGGTCCATCACTGATGATGCGTCCCAGCGCATGTGCAGGATGCATCTTTCATTGAGAGAATACCAGGGTGCTACAATGGAAAATAAAAGAGAATGAGAGAAAGATCTGGTGTGAAGCCCGGTGTACATTTATTAGAGTAAGAAATACAGAGAAAAAAAAGCTGCCAAATCTTTGTTTCCAGCTCTGTAACTGTGACAGCAACATGACGATCATAAAATTTCTCAATTTGGCTCACGCCTGGGTTTCAGTCACACCCCGAACGTAACATTAGAAAACCAGATCGCACCAATAAAGTCAAATCAAACGGATTGCAGAACAGCAATTAATTCCAAGGATAATGACAAGGGAAGCCGTCCAAAAAGTGTCTCTACCTCAATTAGTCTCTCATTGCACTGTCGATGCAGAGGAATGGATGAAGGAAAAACAAATTAAGTTGCAGGGAAGAGAGAGGGGTGAAAAAAAGAGGGTGAAAGGAAGAGATAAAGCGAAAGAAAGAAAGAAGGAAGAAGAAAAAGCCAGAGGAAGTGATATACATGAGAGCTTGAGACCAAAAGGGAGGAAGACAGAAAAAAGGAGGGGTAGGACGAGAGGAAGACAGAGAGAGAGAGATGTGTGCAAGACAGCTTCCTTGATAGTAACAGCCACTAATGGACAGCAGAAAGAGAGAGAGTGATTAGAAATAAGAAGCAAGACAGTGAAAGCAGAAATGTATTCTAAGAGAGCAGAGCAACAAACAAGCTATAAGAGAAAGTGAGACATGAAGCAACACAGAGAAAGTAGAAATCACTGCTGTACTCACAGCTGTATGGACCGGGCAGTAGGAGTAACTCGTGTGTGTGGACTGATGGTGGTGATGTGGGTGTTGTTGATGGTGGGACAGGTGGTGCTGCAGACTTGCACGGGTGAAGGAAGGACCACTCCAGGCCCCCTGACCACCACTGCTACCAGTGGTCCAATTGGAGCCAAGGCTTGGACTCATGGCTGCTGCCTTACTGCTGTGGTAACCTCTCACCGCTACACTGGGCTGGAGGGAAGTAAGGAAGGGGACAAAAATAGGAGAGGGGAATGAAAAGATGGAACAGGAGGTTCGGCAAAAGGGAAAGGAAAGATGTAAGGGGGTTGGGTGAGAGGAAAGAGAAGAAAGAAGAGAGAAAATGTGAGGGAGTGCAGTGACAAATGTTACCATCAAGAACATCACTAGCGTAACTGCAAGCAGCCTCCGCTCTGCAGCGGGCAAGCACTGACAACTGACTGCCCGTTCACTGACCTGAATCCAAAGAGAAGGCAGGATGGGGTGTTGATCTAAGATCTCCATACCAGAACATCAAGATTGTTCTCACACTTTTTTTTCCCCCCACCCTGACTCACTTTCTCTCTCCCCGTCTCTCTCTTAGAGACCCAGATGTTGTGAAACCCTCTTCTGTCACGGTCGAGATGTGTTCTTGCTGGAAAAGTGCTGATTGGTTTGATAAGATGCAGTCTTTCCCATACATTGATTTATTTGTGGCAGCCTGCCACAATATCAACATTGACTGCCACATATTGATTTTCTACCTTTTTTACTATTTAAAATGGATAAAATCTTATTTCATTGTAGAGCTGCGTGCAGCGCATTGATTCACTCAGCCCCTATCTCTCTCTCTCTCTCTCTCTCTCTTTCTCTCACACAAACACACTGACAATGGACCCATCTAAATAGCCCCTCCTCTCCATGCACACTCTGAATCAAAACATGATCATGTGCGGGAAGAAGGGTTGTTGTTGGCTTTTCCAAAACACACGTGGGAAAGCTGAACGGTCCGACCAGTGTGATTAGTCTTCCAATTAAATTGTTTCAAATATTTCCAGGCTTCAACCAGTGCTACTGTGGCAGCTGAAGCAGAAAGAGAGGGTCAGGAAAGGATAGCTGTAGCTAATGAAGAGAGAGATGTAGGAGAGGAGGAGGAGGACAGCAGCCAGCATGCTGTTGTGGGAGAACCAGCGAGGGCAGAAGCAACAGGTGAGACAGACAGCAAACACAGAGAGATGTAGAAGCAAGGCAGGTCAGAAAAGCAGATTTCTCAGGAAAAGGGGCCTCATTTCTGTTCTTATGTGCCTTGTAGACAGAACAGCAGCAAGCAGCAAGCAGAGAGGCACTGGATTTGATCCAGAGTGGCTGAATATGCCTCAGTTTAAGACTTGGCTGTACCACACACAGCATGGTAAATTTCATATCTGCATAATTTGTGCTATCATAAATAAATAATCAGAAATAATGTTTTTATTTCTTTTTTTTTTTTTTAATTTTCCTTCTTCTTTTTCTTCTTCTTATTTCTTATTATCTAAGGAGCATCAAAGAGGCTGGACTGACTCCACTCCCTGGATCATTCCAGTCCCGCCTCCATCAGGACCTTGATGATCCCCAAGGACCTGGAGTCTTCAACATACAGCACAAGGAAGAGAGGAATAGGAGAGGCTGAGATGCCCAAGATGTGCTGAGGGAGGAGCAGTGGGCCAGATTCCAGCAAGAGGTAAAAGCCTTAGTTTAAGTACTAATTCCTCTTCAAAGAAAATGTTATTATTTGTATTATTATTATTTGTGCTCCTAAGCAGACTATGGCCTGGCCCTTAATGACTGTAGTAAAGGTCATTAGCTCCCACCGCAAATAATTCTGTGGGAAACACTGAGATGCTCGGATTACTGGCTGGCAATGGGCTTCCCAGTGTGGCATTATATATCGGGTATCAACAGGGTTCAGGAAACACAGGGCTGAATCTGCTGACAGGCTGGCTTATGCCGCTCTGAGATGGGTTACCTAGGCTGTCATGGCCATTGGAGCACAGAAAAAAATACAGGAAACACAGGGCACACATGCCGATCAGTGGTATTTTAACAAGACCTAGGGTGAAAAAATGTAGTACTTGCAAACTCTAGTGAACAATGCCTCTTAGTGTTTGTTTTAACCCGTATAAGTCTCCACACAGCAGTATTACTGCATCAGGTAAATTCAGATAGTGTTTGCTATCGTATATTGTACACTCACTGTCCTAAGAAAACCTTATGCAAATTTTAGGTTTTTAATTTTTCAGGAAAAACTGAAGGATTAAGTGTTCTTTTATGAGTAAATAAAATATTGGATTAGCTAGAAATGCATTGTCACAAAGTTGAAAACAGGACTGTTTTTTTTTTTTTCTTAGCTGATGAAAAGTTGGCATTTTGGAGTTCGCAAAATTTCAAACAGTTATTTATAATTCAGTTAACATTTCTTGCACTCACTACAGTAAAATGAGTCACACTGTTATGGTAAAACTCAGACTTAGTAAAACTCAAACCACAAGTCTTTGCACATATACTTTGAGTACTATTAGTCATTCCATCATTACAACGGTCTGCAGAAAATTAATAATTGGTAATCAATTAATTCTTTGTTATTATTTCATGCAAAAATGACAAATATTTCCCAGTTATAACTTTTCAAATATGAATTTGCTCATTTTCTCTGTTTTATATGATTATAACTGGAAAAATCCAACATAAGCAATTTTAAGACACAGACATGGACATTTTTCACTATTTGTTGACATATTATACTGTAGATAAAACAGTTAAAACTTAAAGAATTATTTTAAAAAGTATAATTTTTCACTCATACATAGTTTTTTCTCTGATTTCACTCTCTCATGTGAAACACAATTCAAGCAAAAGGCATTTTGCCATGATTTAATTTACATGTATGAATGGTTTGCAGAGCAAAAACAAACCACCTTGAATGAAGCACAGCTGTACAACACTGGTGAGCATTAACAGTCCCCTTTAGCCTCTGTTGGATTTTCACTGAAGTCAGAGGCCATCCCACACAGGGGATACTGAGGGAGAGCGATGGCAGCAATATAGACTCACAGCTGTGCTCAGAAAGCTTGCCAGTCTCGTATTATTCATCACGAAAGAACCGGAGGGGGAGAACATAAGCCAAAGTTCAGCCTAATACATACAATATACAACGACAGGTTTAGGGTTCATGTTAATATAAAACAGGAGGAGGCCGTTTCCCCCAAAGTAGGATAAATGCATTTATGCAGTCCGCTGCAGAGTCCATAGAGGAGCATGAAAGAGGCCCACTGGTGTAATAGAATAGGGCCTGGGAAAAAAAATAGACAAATATGTGCAGCACTGATTTTGAATCACCAGGTTTTGAACTGCAGTAAGTTTGTGTATTTTTTCCTGCTTTTGTCAAACACATGAAACACACCGAGTTGTTATTTTCTCTCAGGCCTTAAATGAAAGACTTAGTCATAGGGTCAAAATTTGAGAACTGTGTGTGGGCAGGATATATTGTACTAACAATACATCAGCATTTAGAGCTATGCCTCACTGATGCAAGTTATTGAGCGCTATGGAGACATTCTTGCACTATTATACAGCCACAGTAAAAACCAAAGGGGAAGGAACCGACCTAAGTATGGTACATTAAGCTGCATGGCCGCAGCCGCTACTTTAACGCAAGTATTCACCAGTTCATAGAGTTTAAGTGCAGCCCCCAAGCCATGCAACAACCTCCACTGGCCTTACGTATAAATGAAGATCATTCAGTCAAAGAGAAGGTGTTTAGAACTAATGCGTCTAGGCAGAGGTGTTGTTTAAGACACTCTCTCAGGGGAGAGATTCATTTCAAATATGTTTCATGCACATAAGTTATATTGGATAACAGAGTCACTGATTACAATAAAATGATACAATACGACGATACAATAAAATGGCGGTGGGCGCTGCTCTGCAGGGGACACGGACGCCAGTGAGCTGCTGTATTTTAAAGTGTTTGTGTGATTGTTTGGCTGTTTCAGCAACTGTTTGTCGGACGATCAGGATGTTTTATGCAGGATGTGCATTAATATATGTATGAATGAGAAAAAGGAATGAGATATGGCGTGCTGTTGGACTCTTTTCGTGGCAATAGTGATCCTGTGCAAACTTTCTGCTATCGAAAAAGGTGCTTCTGACCCTTCGCAAATAGATTATGTGTTGCTGTTTAGAATTGTGGCTTAAATGCATGATGTCTTCCAAGGCTCAGTAATATGATATAGTATGTGAATTGTAGCAGTGTTAGAACAAGCTCAGTCATGGGTTTGTTTTAAATACATACATTTTAAATCCCTTGTAGTCATTTCAGACATATATTTATTTAAATATTTGTAAAAATCACCTTTTATGAATTTGGGCCCCTGCCCCTCTAACATGCTCAGCACGTCCCTGCTGCCTGGTTTTGAACAATATATAGAATGTGACACCAGGAAAAACAAAACATTAGACAAGTGTTGAAATGTTAAAAGTGCATATACAGCTATTGCGCAACCACCCCTGGCTAATTCACACCATAACACTGTCCATTTGATCCCTACATACAGAACAGCTCTTAAGACTAGCAAGCCCCTGGTTAAATCTGTCAATGTATGGACAGATGATAGCATTCATACACTGAAAGGCTGTTTTTTTATGCACAGAGTGGGACACGTTCTCTAAGGAAATAAATCTAGACTATGCTACAGAGGTCACTACAGACTACAATAAATTCTGCATTGATATTGAGATCCTAAAAAGACAATAAAGGTGTTTCCAAATAGCAAGCCTTACATTACCAAGGAGGTGAAGGACCGTATCAACAGGATAATTCAAGAATAATGACTGACTATGATTAAGAACTGGACAATCTGAGTTAAACCAGAGACTGAGGAAGGCAAAACAGCATAAGGTGACACTTGAGGAAAACCTACAAAACATGAACTCTAGGAACTATGACTAACATGAAATCCACTAAGATACCTTTACATGCTGTAGATGAACTATCCACAGCAAATGAACTGAACGAGTTTTATAAAAGGTTTGATACACGCGACTTCTCGGCTGAATGTAGCAGTTTTTTGGAACATTTCCACTGACGGGGTCGATGGGCTCTTAATCGACTCCAAAGAGGTGGAGACTGTTTTTAAAAATGTCACTATTAACAAGGCCACTGGACCAGATGGCATTTCCACATTTTTGTTAAAAACATGTGCAGAGGAATTAACACCTGCCTGGTACCCCAATCTTTCAGAGGTCTGCGGACTCTAACATTGTGTAGCAGCAATGTAGAAAAAGGTAGTCATCACGCCTGTACCCAGAAAGAATCCTAAAGAATACAATGATCTCAGACCGGTTGCTTTGACCCCTGATAAAATGCATGGAAAGAAATATGGTGAGCAAGCTGCGGTCTGAGGTAGGCCCACAGTTGGACCCATAGGAATTTGCATACAGACACCACAGAGGCACTGATGACGTAATCAATAGTATAGTGCACATGGTCACTAAATACCTGGAGAAACCCAAGGCCTATGCCAGACTGTTGTTTGTTGATTTCAGTTCTGCATTTAACACCTTGTAGCCCCACATATTACTTAACACACTGAATCAGCTCAATGTCAACCCATTCATCATTAAGTCATTCCTTCTTCTGATGACACTGCCATCCTGGGGCCATCCTGATGCCCAGGTGTCTGCCATCCAGGACTTTGTACAGTGATGTGACAAACATCATCTCATCCTCAACACACACAAAAAGGTGTGGAGGAGATGGTTTTTGACGGCAAGTCTCTTGGTGATCACTCACAGATGGTCTTCCAGGACCATACCATAGGGCAGGTGGACTCCTACTGGTTCCACATGGATAACAAACTAGCGTGGAATGTCCACGTGGATGGTGTCTGCTCCAGGGTGCAGCAGAGGCTGCACTTCCCGAGAAGGCAGCACCAGGAAGTGCAGCTTCTATTCTATCATGCAGTAATGGAGAGCCTCCTGCGCTATGGTATCTCTGCGTGGTCTAGGAACCTGATACAGTCAAAGGCCCAGATCACCCGACTTATACAGACAGCCATGAAAATCATGAGAGTCCATCAACATCCTAGTCCTCAAGCTATTTTTCAACAAACCGTAATCAGACAGGCCCAAAAAAATCATCTCAGACCCAAATCATGTTATCCACCCTGAGTATCAGCTCTTCCCCTCAGGTAGACGGTACAGGGTTCCCCTAAGCAGTTTTAAACATTCCTGTGTCCCCATGTCAATTAAAGCCACCACCTAGGCTGAAATACGTGTATGCCGTAGCTGCTTGTCGTTGATCACAGTTATATATTGTACTGTGTGCACTTTTTCTGATGTAGATGAGCATGTGCTATTGATGGATGAATGTATTTGTTGTTGTTTTTCTGTGATTTTATACTGCAGACACTGATGCGCAAGGCAAATTTCCCACTGGGACGATAAAGTCTATCTTATCTTAAAATGTTTTAAGACTGGATTGCTATGCTGCATGAGTGACAAGATATCCTCCCTTTATATCATAGGGGCAGGGTTTAATATGAGGCTGAGATCCGAGCGCCTTGACATTCTTCCAACTGGAATGCATGATTGGTCCCAAGACTCAGATTCATGTCACAGACTTTCAGCAGCTCGTCAGAGAGCTACACTCTGCCCATATTTCTCCATTTTATATAAGGGCCAATCGGATCTGGTTACACAAGGCCTTTCCTCCTTCAAGGGGGAATGTTTTACATGCAGGCAAACAGATGTGTGTATACGCTGGCTGGTGTGTATGTGTTTGTGAGTGCATGCATGTGTTTATGTCTGTATGTCCCTGCTGCAATTGATTTGCTCAAAATTTCGAGGGGGATGATGAAGAAGAAAAACGTTGTTTTCACTCCTATTTTTTTTAAACAAGGGCAAATCATATCCTTTGCGTGTGTGTGTGTGTGCTCTTGTTTGTGTATCTTTGTGAGGACCAACTTGAGTTCTACACCTTGGCAGGGAGAATATCTTCAGAGAGTGGGGATATTTGTGGACTTTGAGAGCTGTTTGAGGATCAATACTTGGTTTTACTGAGATTAAAATTTAGGTTTAGGCTTAGATTAGGATAAGGGTTAGAAATGTGATGGTGATGGTGATGGTTAGGGGCAGTATGACAATCGGGGCCCTCACAAGTATATAACTGTACACCTTCATCATAAGGAAGTAAAGCACTACCACTGGGTACTGAGCCTCAATACTTTTTTGGTACCAACTGAAATGTGTCTGTAGGGTGGTATAGAAAATGTTATTAAAAACTGTCAAGTAGCTGGCATCAAACGTTTGCTCACATTAGTACTATTACAGTATTATTCTTTGATTTTACAATTTCTGATTTAAATCATAATTGTAGAGCTGCAACGATTATTGACAGGAAATTAATCAGCAACTATTTCAAATTATTGTTTTATTCAAATAGTAATTTTTTAAGCAAATACGCCAAAAATCTGCTGGTTTTAGCTTCTCAGATGTGATGAATGCTTTTATTTGTCTTACATGATATGATATGACACATGACACATGAAGTAAACTGAATATCTTTCTGTTTCGTTTGGACAAAATAAGACATTTAAAGAAATAACCTTTGACTCTGGGAAACGATAACGAATGACGATTAATGAAATTAATCATTAGCTGCAGGTCTACATAATTTTGTCAAGTTTGTTTATTCATTATGTATTTCATTTTGTGACTGTTTGCGTTTATACAATATATATAAAAATATATATATTTAAATCGCTCAGATCAGATATAAAAAAAAACAAACAAAAACAAAAGAATTGTTTTGGCATTTGTACTGAAACTCAGAATCCTTACTAACAGGCAAATGATGCCCAACTCTAAAGAGCATCCATTCAAGCTCTGTAAATTGTATCCTGAAACCTTTAAAAAAAAGTTGATTGACCTTTAAACATCAAACATTATAGATCCACTGTAGGAAATTGAATATATTGCACTGGGATCACACATTTATATGTCTCTCAACAAGTAAACCTTAGATGATAATACATGGCACAACTGTGAGGATGCGCATTATTTTCTTGATACATTTGATTCATTTGGCTTCACAGAGAAGAAAAATGTAACTACTTCAACAAGCCAGGATGTTATCAGCACCATTTATTACTAAACATGCAAGTCGAGGCGGGATAATGCTTCACCTTCAGCTATGAAAAAGTGAGTGGAGGTTGTGGCTCCATTAATACGCTGAGATGAACCAGAGCATAGCACCTCTCCTGGGGCCATTTTTCACTGGTTAAGTGATTTCCTTCCCTCTCCCTGGTGACACTGCATGGTTAAGGGTGTTAAGGGATGGACCGTTGTGAATTACAGATCTCTTGTGTGTCCTGCTCCTCACACGGAAATGGAATCTTCATATAATGTGCAGCACTAGAAGGTATCAAACTATGGGTCACCCTCAATTCAATTCAGTCAGCTGAAGGTTGACTTTCTTGTTCAGAGGTGGAATTTAGTTTCTATTCAGACAGCGAATGCATATTTGTCATTAAATGCTATTCCAATGCTCTTTGAGAATACATCAAATTACCTGCATGCCTGGTTTTGGTGCCAGTGGTAGTGTGAAGTCCTTGGAGATGGAAGTGAACAACGTTACAATGACCTATTTTATGAATCCTGAACTGCAAAAAAAAGAAAAAAAGAAAGACACTGCTCCCTCATTCACAGGAGTCATTACTCTGAACACTGTGTGACCCCATAACTATGATGAAACCTCCCCATGAGGTTCTCACTAAGGAATAATATGGTCATACAGAACAATTCCTTGCTTTCCAGGAAATATTTTCACCATGAAATCTGTAACACAATAGAACAAAAACAAGCTCCGGTAAAGTGTTGAGGAAGCAAACTGTGGCCTATTGCCGAGACATCAGATTGCTTTTGTATTACAGAAAGTTTAACAGGAATACGCTTCTTTATGGCTCTCTGTGAAATTCCCCAGTTTTATGGTTTCCGCTTGGTATATTGACTTTCTTGCAGAATGAATCAGACACCCTAAGGCAAGAGCTTGTCTTTTGTTATTCGTTTGTTTTTTTTTTTTCCTGACGAGTTATCTAATTTTATCTTAAGGTGTAACCTTTTTTTTCTCAAGGTGTAAATGTACTAAACATTATGACAAATAGTCTTATGCTTCCAGTCTTATGCTTTTCTCCTTTCTGTATGTATTTAAAAACTCTGTACAGCTTCCTGGTCTGTGAGTATCTGATCGTCCTGAAGGCTTTATGCCCCACATCTGGTGTTGGATACATGGGTACTGAAGGCAGAAATGGTTGATTTCCCACTACACAGATCCAAATCAAAATGTCCTGGTTTCCTGCTGGCCTAACTGTGCTTTATCTTGGCTCAGGCCTTTTTTCAAAAGAGACTGGAGTGCTGCCAAAAAGGCCCTTTTTCCTCTCTGTGTCATCTCCATATTTGAATTTCACACAAAGCGCATGCAGAATAATAGACAACCTCCAGTGCATCGCCATAAACTGTCAGAAAAAAACCCCTCAAATGAACAAAAATTAGGTTTCTAAAACATGACAAAACTCAAAGTCCATAAACGACTAAATAGCCATGTGCCAAAGCATTTTTGAAATGAAGGTTGAAATGAATGGTTTTAGGGTGAGAGCCTTCAACACGGGGACCAGGAAAGCCATCCCAGATGGCATTAGTTAGGGGATATTGTCTTCTAGAGGGCCCTCCACGCCTGGTTGCTCCGTTTGGCCAGCTATGAAAGAGATGCAGCTTTCCTTTGGCATCTCTGATGACTGACTTCCTGGAAGCTGTGTTGCGTGAAATGGCCTCCACTGTACCAGCCGCTCTCCTTTGCCAATCCTCATCCCCTCACACAAGTCACCTTCCTGCCGCCAAACATGCGGGCTTTGACTGTCACTCCTTGGCAAAACGCAGCAGACAGAGGTGCGATGGGCTCTGTGGGTCACTAGCGGTTCCACCTACAATCCCAAACGGCACCCCTGTTCACCCACCCTCATCCTTTCTCCAATACTAGATCACCAAGTTCAACCGTAACCAAGGCAACACAGTGGCAGGGTATGTGTGGATTTTGGCACGTGGGAAGTCTGACAGGTTTCAGGCTGCTCCCAGTTGAAAAAGGGAAGGAATGAGAGAGTGAGAACTTACCCCCAAGGCCTCCACGCTCACTAGCACCGGGGCAAAAAGGGCTGGCAAGGCCAACACCACACATTCTGTCTCTGCTTCTCTCTCTTTCTCACTTTTTTTCCTCTCTGCTTCTTCTAATAATGCTCTACGAAAACACTTCTGTGATCTAAGATGAGAGTCTGGAGGGACACAGAGTAGGTGGTAACCAAGGCAACTAGGTCAGAGGGTGACATTATACTCAGGATGGCTGACAGTCACTCATACAAGCAGTACAGTACTGTACTTGGGGTCAGCTTTGCTAAGTTTAGAGTGTGATGTATACTGTTACAACACATCCTTATAATTAAACGACCACATAGGTCGATTTGTACCTGCACTGCAGAACAACCCATAGGAGCGTTTTCAGAACGACCAATTGGAGCGTAATATGCTACTTTCCAAAACCGTTCACTGTTAAACAATAACTATGTTTTATGGTGTGACAACGCTGTGGTTAAGGTCTGCTTAGGTTTAGGCACAAAAACCACTTAGTTAGGGTTAGGGAAAGATCATGGTTTGGGTTAAAAATGATCACTTTTAATGTGGTTACCACTTCCTTAAAGTTAGGCGGCCTTCGTCATCATGGCAACAGTAAACAATCGTTGTTATATATATATATATTTTTAAATGACTTGTGGCTGGAAACGGGAACCAAACAGCAGTCTCCTGCAGCTAAGTCCACTTTCTGCCATCTAATTAATCCACCTAATAAGGAAATTTGTCACCTTATATTGACGTCATCTGAACTGCGTCACTTCCATAATAGCTACGGTCACTAGATGGCGTCTGTCACTCAAACGTAACTACATGTCATTTTTGCTGACCTGAATTTTAAAACTATCCTGTCTTTTTTTCTTGTGAGGATGGGCTGACTGTTAAGATTTCTGCACTGACCTCAGTGTGACTGTGAAATCTCTGTTGTCTGGGGACCCATATCAAACTGTTATGACCCTACCTGTTTAGAGGCTCTGCTCTAGTCTCGAGAGATGAACAGGATACACAATGTACCCATCCTCACGTCATGCACTGTTATTTCTAGGTATTAGATGGCACAATACACTGTTAATATATTCCAGCTCAAAGTAGGCTGTGTTTACTTCTTTAAGAAAATTGTTTTGATACCAAATAGTACTTTCCTCCTTTGAGGTGTTGAAAGAAGAGAATGGGATGGGATGTGGAGGGGCAGAGGGGAGCACATAGAAAGACAAAAAAAAGAGGAAAGGAGAAAGATATTTACTGAGTGAGTCTTTTGACCTCTGAGAATCTTTGGCGAACAATAATATGACCCTTCCACACTTGGAACTCTAAGTAAACCCCACAACATTCTGCGTCTGTTATCCTTCTCTCCAAATATTTTCCTTGGCCTGACACATGTTTATGCTCTGGTGAACCGTGAGCCTGAGGGCTGCTGCTGTGAAGCGGATGCAGAGCCCCAAATTTGCATCTTGACATCCTATGGGAAGCAAATGGAAAGACATGGGGGATGATCTGCGTGTCCTGATTTTGATAACACCTACACCAGGAAAGCAGATACCCAAAGTACTCTGTGCTCCCTTTCCCAACGCCTTCCCTCGGTCTCCCACTATGCTTAGACTAACTAGAAGAGGCAGCATCCACCCCCTCGGTGGAGAGGGGACATAAACATTTACACAGGGGTACTTCAGGGGGAGATGAAAGCCTAATGCTGCAAAACCAGGGTCTGATGGAAGGATGGATTAGACTACTGCTGAAATATAAGTCAATTCATCACCAACAGAAGTGTAATACATAACAATTCTGACAATCAGTTATGTGTTCAAGCCGTTAAGTCATTGGTCAGGCAAAAAAGCCAAACTGGTGCAGGTGCAACCTTAACAAACTGAGAGCATTTTCTGCTTTTCTCTGTTTTATACCATAGGAAATAGACTATCATTGCTTTTTGGACTATTGGGCGGACAAAACAAGCAATCTGAAGTAGAGATCTACACAGGTCCTCTTGGGTAACAACCAAGACCTGACCTGAGACCCTGACTGCGTTCAAGTTATTCTGTTACCGCAAGTCCTGGATCTACTGTATGTGTCAATATGTCTAAAGGCACTAGTGTGCGCCAACTGAATGCTTGTTGGATGGTTGAAAAATGTTCAAAATGACCCCCCCCACACACACAAAATTTCACACGATCATTAATATCAATAGGTTACTAATGATTTTCACTCGCACACCTTACATTATTGTGAAAGAGTTTTGAGTCATCGACTAGTGCATGAAATCCCAGAATCCTCCCTCTCCTCATTCTTCAAAGGACATCTACAGTATGTGAAAGGTAATGTTATAAGAGTAGCGTAGCTCCTTTAGGGCAGTGCGTAATGTGTGTGCATAGCAAGTGTGTGGTTGAGCGAGTAGAGTGAGCGGCAGAAAAGTGACGGTGAATGCGAGCGGAGCGGAGGAAAAGGTTAGCAGCAAGTTGTCAGTCTGGCAGTAAATGTACAGTACAGGCTACAGTGTGTCAGTAAATAGATGCTGCAGCTTCTCAACACCGAGAAAAGTCTCGTCTGTTGTTTTCCCAACTGCTGGTAAAGTGAAGGGAGTTAGCCCTGAAGTTAGCGACAATGGGCTAGCCTAACCTGACCAGGCTCACTTAAGGTGGACTGACCTTCAAGGTGGACCAGATATTCTGATTTTAATGCTCATGTCAGCCGCTTCTACTGCAAAGAGAGAACAGAAAAATGTCTTGGTCCAGGCTCAACCCACCCCGCCCCACCCCACCCCAAAGCAGTCAACCTAGGGGAAACACTGAACTTCACTCAGTGATTGGTGTGACAGCAGGTGTGTGGAGGTGACAAAGTAAGCATTGTCTGAACTTCTCTCTGAAACTCTCTTTTCAGCCTTTGCACAACTACTTCTTTGTATGTAAAAACGCTGCTACCCCAATATTTAACTGATCTTGCCCTTTTCTATGATGGCAGGCTTTTGAACTCGTCTTCGAGTTGGGCCGCTAAACACTATAAACAATCCCGAGTGGATCCAAGCGACTCCCTAAAGTTCTGATGACATGCTGCATCATAATCATCGCAGAAGAAAATGTTGTTTTCTGAAGTGAGGAGAGTCTTAAAAGTAAATGACATGTAATGCTGCTCTTTTCAACTGATGTTAACTGGTGGTTAACATTGTGCTGCTGCCAGTGTCGGTGTCTTTATGCAAGTACATTTAGGTCAACTGCCATTCGGATCAAGTCAAGTCAAATAATTCTTGGGTCAATTATTATTATTTGCAGCCATAGATTAGACAATGTACAGGTAAGTTATGTTATTATAAAACATCCTCGTTGAAATTTACTACAGGACTTTCTGTCATTTATCAGTAAATGCAAGAAATTGGCCACATAAAAGAAAAAAAAACTATGAAAACCTTCCACTAACTCTGAAACACAGAGAACACAAAATATATGTTTTGAATTACAGGAATCCAGGATATAATGTACAGTACTTCAACCTCTTAACAGCAGTATAGAGACATGTTATGTCTGAGTGGATCACACCTCCAGACCAAATGCTTTCACACTGACATTTTAGTCCTCTTCTTATGTATGCTTTTTATACACCCACTTCTCTGGCTTTGTCACTTTGTCTGTCTGCCTCGCTCTATCACTGTCTCCCTTTGTCTCTGTATGTTTATCCACCTCTCTCTCCCTCTCTGTCCGGCTCTCTCTCCCTCCTTCCATCACTCTATAAACTGTGCGGATGATGGATGCCTCTGATTGCCTCCGGCCTCAGAGTCCAACACACTAAATCCCGAGTGTTGTTTGGAGCTCTGTGCCATTAAGACAACCTACACAATGCAGAAATAGCCACACATGATCATTAAGTGAGAGGTGGTCTGTACGGTCTGAGTAAGCTGTGGTAAAAGAGAGAAGGACATACGGTGCTCTTAGTTAACACTAAATCTGTAACAAACCAGTTACTTTTTTCTTACTAAAAGTGCACAACTGATTTGCAAACTACTCTTTGTTACCTAGTCTTGTTATTTTTTAAAAAGGTCTGTGAGCCACAAGTGCAAACTAATTAAAGCTGCAAGTAGTCGAAAATTTGCTTCGCTTTCCATAAAAACCATAACCGAGACAAATTATTATTCAAAACAGAGCTTTTCTCTGTGTCTTAAAACATATCAGGAGGGGATCTTTAAGGGATCAGTAAAGTTATTTCAATTCCTCCTGTGGGGGACATGACTGTCTGCAACAAATTTCATGGTAATCCATCCAATGTTGTTGAGACTTTTCACTCAAAACTACAAATGCAAAAATCATGATGGTGCTAGAGGAGAAGCTGAGCCACAAGCATGGTATTTTATCTTGATATAGATTTAGAGTGCTACTATAGTAGAAACCACAGGTATCTACACAGTGTAGCTTACAGCGGGACAAGACAGCGCTTAAGCTTGGCTGTGTTTCCGTCATTGACGCATCTGTCCCAGCGGCCCAAAGTGAGAAGACGGGAAGAGGAGAGGGGGAGTAAGATGAGAGGGGATGAGCGTGGCTTTGAGGTGACGTAGAGTCTTCCATGGCAGGCTCTTGTCTGTCTGTCAGAGGTTGTTAAAGTCTGACTCCCTCTGTATGTGTCTGAAGGAAGGAAAGAAAGAAAGAAAGAATTGTCTTTGTCTTTCCAAGCCTCCAATGACAAGGCCAATGAGGAGGGCCTTGCACTGTATCTTCTTCTCGCCCCCTCTCCTCTCCTGCAGTGTCCTTGGATCTGTGTTCCCTCCAGATGGGCCCCGGTTGCTGCAGCACCTATCAGGATGACGTGGAACCCAGCTGCCTACTGCTGTTGTTGCTATTTCTAGGCCTGTACCCCCTTTCCAACTCGAGGAAACCTGATACCACCTTCAAACATGCACATCTGTCAGACATCACAGGTCGTACTGCGCATCAGTAGTGCTTTTACAGAGCAAAAAAAAAAAAACTGTTTACTTATACAGATGATAAAAGAAAAAAGGGTTCTTGATGATCTGCAGGGTAAATATTTTGCACGTATATTATCATGGCAGATTTTAACAAGCCGCCGAGGACAGATACATGAGCACACACAATAAACCACAAACAAATGGACACACAAAGTCATGCAAAAGTCTTGCAAAGCACATGCATTACTCATAGGAATGACAACCCCATAGGGTCATGGTCAAAAGACGGTCAACCACACGCCATTTCCCTCTATACAGATACTCCATTCTCCTCTCAGGCTTGAAATCTCTTTTTTTTTTTTTTGCTTTGTTGTCTTCGTCAGATCCCTGTGGAGGCTGGAAATGAAGAATTAAGACGAGCACGAGAAAACAAACCAAGTTGCAACCAAGTCGGAGAACACTGCAGTCGTCCAATAACAACACTTCTTGATAAAAGTCTATTTTCTCTCCACAGTCTCCACATGATGTTATCATTTTTCTTTAAATTCAATAAAGTCTTCTCTCTCTGCTCAGATGAAAAACGGTATAGTTTTGAGATGAGCACACGGTTTTGTGCAAGTTTCCCATATGAGGCCGCCTTCTGCAATATGACTTGCTGAAATACTGAGGGGTGTACTGCTGTGAGAAGCCGTCATGAACACAGATCATTATTAAACCTTGGGCTTTGTTTTGGTTTCCACTAAAGAAGAACAGACAATTATGCTCTGTTTCTCCTTTGGTTAAGAGCTGAATCAAACTTTTGTAATCAACCTTTTCCTATTTACGTAAGACTTGGATCAAGCTTTTGTAATCACCCTTTTCCTATTTGCACAAGTTTGTCCTGTGCAATGACAAAATTAAACCATTGTCTAGAGGGCAAACATCTTCTTTGTCCCCGCCTGTATTTTCAGCCTTGGGTAAGAACCAGATAAGTGACCGTGATACCCAGGCAGAGAAAACACTCGAGACAGGTTGCCTTCAAATGTCTGGAAAGGACATGAAACGGCCAGCTTTGTACCACTGAATACAATGTTTTGCAGAGATTTTACAAAACACAGAAAACCTGGCAATTATTGGATTTTGCATGAATATTTATTTTCTTAAATTTGGTGAGGGAGCCACTTTAGTGAAGTGTTTTCCCTTCAGTGGACTTCATTGCCAAAGAAAAGAAGTGCACATTATATATTATGGCAATGAACATCTTCATCAGATTGAAGAGTGATTCTGGAATGCATCGTATCTCATGCTTCACTATCTCTCCATCTCACTCATTCAGCGTGTGAGAGACAGGGTGTGAGGGACTGCAGTGAAAAACACAGCGATCCCGTCACTCTGCACCCCAATGGAGCATAACAGGGTACGCATGTAGAGTCATGAACACATTCCAGCTCCTCTCCAGACCGCTGACACAGGGACATGTCAGAACAGTGGCTCTTGGCCCCCTGAGAAAGCTCGACAGCTATACTGTCACTGTTTTGAGAGGACTGTACTGTGATACCAATGCAACACCACCTGTCAGATGATGTGCTCTCTTTTTTTTTTTTTTTTCTGACATGCTCTATTGATCTTCATGGGGTAAATCTGGTATTTCTAATGTATCCTTCCACAGTGTGTAACCAGACCGGTCGTTTAGAAGTGAGGTTTAACGGCTAACAAGGGATAGTGGACAGTTAAAACTCCGATTTTCGGGTTACAACATAACAACGCCCCTGATTCCTTTTTCCTCACCTCCAGCTGTGGAGCTATGGAAGATGCCGATAAAAGCGCTTATGTGAGGAAAAGCTGTAGCACTTGAACTTGTGTGCATTCAGACTTAAAATTAATTGAGTCAATTAAGTGCAAGAACTCACGGGCCCGCCCTGCTGTGATGGAGCGCAAAGTGAATATTTTCTATCAGAGACAGTCCTCCGTAGCAAAAAACGTGGCTTCCTGCCTTCCTGACACACTTGCATGAGGACATTGCTCCTCTGGAAGTGCGAATGACAGGATGCTGAGCACATCACAAGACATGAGAGGATAAATGAGAGTCAAGACATCATGAGACACATATTACAGCAGCTAAAGATAGACTGCAGTTTCTACACAACAACCATACCTGCAGAGTGGCAGATATGACCGGTGCAGGTGCATTATGGATTAATAATCATCACAAAGAGACCTCTGAAGAACTGAAAATTAAAACATTGTTAATTGGAGTAAAAGTAAAAGTTACTATTGGCTCTCTCAGAGAAGGTTGGTGCATTATGTGGACATACTCTGTCACATGCCAATATCCTCTCAGCAGAATGTGTTCTACAGAATAAGCCAGTTGGGAGATCATGTAAATGTCATGCACAGTGTGGAAAAGAATGATGTGTCAACTAATGAACATCACTTTCTGCCCCTGTCGTCATTTCTCAGGGGCCAAATGATTTGGTGCAGACTTGAGTGTTCACCAACATCCTGCAAATGGCCAAACAATAAATCAGAAAACAGCAGGGAGGGTACGCCCAGGAAAATCGAGTCAGCTCGAGAAACTTCATGATTTATGCTCATCTGAGCCATCAATCTCTGTAATTCTGTCAGAAAAACAGCAATGGCTTCCGAATCCCCACCGCAAGTCTTCCTTAAGTTCAGAGGGTCTAATGAAACTATCATTTCAGGCTTTGGTTTATGTCTGGCGGTCAACATTTTCAGTGGTAAGATGCATTTCACCGCACTGCACAACACAAATCCTCCTACTGCAGCATGGGTCCTCTGGGGCTAAGAGAGGCCATGCAGGCAACTGCAGATGGGGGATCACAATTTCCACATGTCCCACACCCTGTTTTATAATGCCATTCATACACTGAGAGAACAGAGCAGCCTGCTGCAATGTGTACTATGACAATTTACTTACTCAGTACACCATGTGTAAATGTGTGCATCCCATGTGCAGCAAGTAACAATAAATATTGCAATCAAGCTTTTGAGTCTGAACCCATCTAAGTTTCCTTCCCGTTTCGCTTTATTCAAATCAGACCACAATGCACAGGCAGACCTCTTTTTGCACATCCCGTCTCTCAGGCAGATAAATGAGTGTGATTTCTTTTGACAGCTGGGGTATGGAAATGGAGCCACGGGCTAAGAGAGGTGACATGATACAGACAACAAAGTCAAGCGAAGAGTCGGGGAGAAACAAGGAGCCCCTAAAGTGAAATGCAAAAACAGGACTCTTGTTGCCAATGTGTTAATCTGTCAAAGTGCCAAAAGAAATTGATGTTGACACAAAGAGGCACCAAAAAGAAAACACCCAGACAAAACATATATAGATATTGTACATTGGTACACATACAGTATGCATTCAGACACTCACGTTCACACACAAACACAGGTGCTGGTTTCCGCTGCTTGACAGCCACACTTTTTTGGCCAGAGAGACACATGTCAGTGTGTGTTCTCTGCTCCGGAATTTGACCTTGTGTGGCCAAATCAACTACACACAGCTAGGCCAGAAAGAAAACTAACTTGCACGAGGGAAGCACTACCAAGGTTTTAAGCAAATATGTCCACTAACAGGCCATTTGTCAAAGCCACAGAACCTCACAAGTAGGCAACATGAGCTGGCCCTCACAGTATGGAGTTCCCCTTGAAGGGCAAAGGTCTGAGAGACCACGCCAGGCCGCAGCAGTGCTAGGCACTCGGGTAGAGGCTAAGGTCAAAGCGCGAGGAAATCCAAGACATCCATCTAATCTTCCCTGCATAAATGTAGGAATCCATGACCTCTGCTACACCACAAAAGAGAGCGCTTGAGCAACGAAGAGCAGCATAAACATCATGAATCATTAAGGATGATGATAGTGAAAGGGCTGGGTCAGGGGGAGAGGACAAGGAAAAGGACAGCAGTTTATTTTTATCACAGGAATTGCAAAGAAATCAATAATCAAGAACAAATTCAAAAACACAGATGACAAGGGATGACCATCTCTAACACCCTTTTTTATTACTTAAGGCTTCTTGAGCAGAACAGAGTTGGGACTCTCACAGCAGCTAGGGGACATTATGCCTTGATAGAAGCAGTAGGTAACAGCTATGAAAACCTCCTACTGGTCGAGGGGGATGACTAAGGACGACAAGGATGCCTAATGTGACTTTCATTAACGATAGGCTACAGCCCGGAGGCCGAGACAGGCCAAGCCCAAATTGAAAAGTGCTGAAGCATAACTGTGTCGGATGCCCAGTTTCCTAGCCCCATAGTTCAAATGATTGAATTCCTGCCTCGCCCAGTGAAAGAATTCCTAAGCTTCACTTATTCGCATATCAAGAGGGTGGGTTTGGCTGGTTTACTTTCTAACTAACCTGCCATGAACCGCTACATTTATGTAAGTCAGTGTTAATGGAAATATAGTCCACAATCAATGGCAGATGTAATGGAAATAAAGACATTTTACTCTTACCTGAAAGAATAAAATATAACTCTAATTAGCTTTGTTAAGCAGACACACACATCTCCACAGTTGTTTAGTAACACTGCACACAGTCAGTCATGGGTTATATATTAATTTTCAGAGGAAGATACTGAGTTGGTAGTGGAGCGCAGTACATATTTCTAGTTCTTTTCAGGATTATTTTTTATGGCTTTTGACTTCACAGCTTACAGTGAGGATGGGTCATCCAAATATGGACCATTTTATACATCTCTGACAACATATAAGCATCTTATTGATGACAACTAAGTACATAAATAAATTATTAAATAAATTAAATATAAAAAAAACGAATTAAAGTGTAAGATATACAGTAACTAACTTTATCGACTTTTAGTGGCATTATATTGTAATGATTGGATCATATAAATTATTGTTAGGTTACGCTTCTATTGTCAAAATTATTACATTCAAGAAAATGGAATTTATTAATCACATTTTCTTAAATTAGTTGTTGAAGACATTTCAACCATCTCACCAAGCCCTACTGCCTATACCATGAACATCGACGTCTCACTGGAGTAAAAGGTCAGGAAGTCAAGAAATGAATACCAACACAGTGTGGAAGAGCTGAAAAAAAAAAAAAGGTTTGCATACTGTACATGCAATGATGGGATGATCTGAGGTGTCAGGCTGCGGGGGGGGGGGACTGTGTCTGCTAATTAGAGGTAGATTCTACTACAGAAGACTCTTCTCCAGCATGGAGGGCCTTGTAGCTGACAGTCGAACCTGAGTGCTCCGGCTGAGGGGTTGGCTGGCTGCTGCGGAGCTGTCTTCCTTCACTGACATCGATAGGGGCTCCACAGGAGGGTGAGGAAACAATGGTGTTGACAAGCAGTATCAGGCCTAGCAGCATGAAGGCAGGGCCAAACGATTCCATTTCCCAGCCAATTCCATTATCAGGACACACAGACTTTACTAATGCCTGAAAACAAACAATACACAAGCATCCTTCTAATTAAGCCCTTGAGTAGAGCTGCTTAGTGCACCGGCATATCTGTGTTGGATGCCTGCGAACAGGCTGATTGGATTCATCAGCACTTTTAATGTGCTCCTGTTTCCTCCCATAGGCCACTAGAAGACTCCTGGCTGAATTCAATGGCCCGTCCAATACACTGCATGTTTAAAGCCCTGAGAGGCAGATTGGGGGATACTGAGGCCGTCATTTATTTCTCCAGGAATACACAATCTGACAACAGCCCGTGTCGATGACAATGCGGACTAGGCCTGAACAATTGTGTCAAAAACGATCATCTCTATCTATTGTGATGCTAAATACTGTGACGGTGATTATGGCTCACAATTATATAGTTCCAGTTTTAGTAAACAAATATATTTTGCCCTCGACATACATTTTCACATCTGTACAAGAGTAGTAAGAATAAGCAATCGAGTCAGAGGCCCTTTTGCTGTGGATTCAACTATGCTCTTCATTCTCAAGAGGTTGAAAACGAGAGCAACAAGTTATCATTCTGGAGAAGCTCTCTGTGCTTTCGGAAGATAAAGATGTTAATGACCAAAGACTGTGAGGGAGTGAGCGGAAAGAAAGAGAGATAAACAGAGTGAGTGGAATAGCCTAAAAATGGTCATTTAGCGAAACGCTTGAAATAGAAGTGGACTCACAATACCCCGAGGTGATCGAAATTAATTAAATGTGGGACGGCAACACGCATTCATACTGTCCGCTCCTTTTTAGAATGGAGCAAATTAATGAGGTGATAACCTAAGAACTGTCCTTGCTTTTATTTTGAAGACAACTGTTCCTTTAATGCTTCGTTTGATGAAATGGATAGTGATACACAGCAGTGAGGATTCATATCTGGCCTGCTTGTAATTCTTTCCTTTTCAGTTAACGAATTGTGCAGCTCGAGTCTGCTCAAACTGACAGAAGGAGGCGTTACTCTTCTTGAAGGACATTATTTTATCTGTGCAGTGAGTATACGTGTGAGGATAAATACTGGAATTCAAGAAGACAATATACTGTATAGTAAAGGTTGACGGCATACGATTCATTTTATCATCATTAGCTTGTCGAGACAAGTCTCTACAGACAGACCAGCCTGAAGTGTTTCTGTGATGTCACATGAGAATCTGGTGATTCACAATCAATCAAAATTGTTCACAAATTAACATTAGACTAGCTGTCCCTTGTTGACACAGCTTCAGAAAGCATTGCAGTTCTTAAACATCTTGAGAATGTACTTGATATGAAAAGGCCTCCATCATCTATTTAAAGCTGTAAGACTGTAGAACTGCTGACCTCTGTCAAGTTGTTCAAGATACAATAAAGCAACTTCCACTTCAGCACATATATTTCTTTAAAGGGGACTTATTATTCTTTTCCTTATTTTCAGTCATATATATAATGTTACAATGTGTCAAGTGTTTTCCATTACATAGCAAAGTAAAATAAGTAGTTTACCTGTTGGAGTTGTGCTGGTCGTCTGCAGCTCTTCATCAAACATCATCATCCCTGTGGCTGTTTCTGCTTGTACTATTCCTCCCTGCATTATTTCTAACTGATCCGCTGAACAAAGAGCTTGAAATATCTCCATATCTTGTTGTGTCCACCGGATTTTAGCACCACTAACAAAGCTCTGCTAATTCGGTGAGTAACACAGTTCATTTCCTGTAAATTCTTCACAATAAAAGTCTCCCAATATTTAGCAATTTAAAAGCTTTTTATATGAAGCGGCAAAAGCAGGAAATGCTGGGTTTTCATCAGCAGTAACTTAACACGACTCTAATACGTGTTGCCCCTCAGCAGGCTTCCGGAAAGCTGGCCAATCAGAACAGAGTGGGCTCATTGGGAGGGGGACCTGAAAGAGACAGGAGCTAAAACAGCCCGTTTCAGACAGAGGCTGAACTGAGGGTTTAAGGAGTTTTTTGAACTGAGAATCATGCAAAGCTACTCTAGTGGAGTCCCAGAATAAAAATATAGAGCTGGAAATGAGCATAATAGGTCCCTTTAACGTTCGTCCTCAGGTTCAACAACCCTCTTAAGTACATCTTTGAAAGCAGGGTCGAGTAGGGGAGTGCCGTGTGAGTCATTTATAGCTATTGTTAAGAGGGAATACACACCACTATAAACCTAAAAATGCATCCAGCAAACTGACTGTGCTAGTGCTGGTTTACAGTAAAAGTAAATACCCCAAACTGGGTATAATTGCCCACAACATTCCCCTCGGATTAAATTGATCCTCTCATAAAGATCCATACTTGGAAAAAAAAAAAGGATTGTATGAACAACGCCCCCTGAAACAATGCAGGGAAAGGAAAGAAATACTGTACAGTAAGTGAATTTTTTTTTAAATCCTTGCAGAGTCCAACAGCATTTTTCCAATCTATGAAAGACTCTCCATTTGATCCTCTCTGTTTTTTGGCTCTCCATTTTTCTCATTCTAGATGAAAACTGCTATACCATAGAGGCAGTAATAATACCAATAACTGTACTATAATATGACAGTAACTGCACATACAATAGCTAGGTTTCCATCCACATTTAGCACAAATTTTAACCGAATTTTAAGAAGATCAACCAAAGAAAATTCTACTTAATGCATCAGGCGCAATGTGATGATGTAATTAAAAGAGCGGCAGTCAAACCTTGTGCGAGGTCAAACAGTGAAAAACAATCTAAAAACATGATGGAAATATGGCAATTATGTTTGTTTTATGTAGTCATTTGGGGAGCGTTACAGTGTCCTCATTGCTCCACACAGATCTGAAGTTTTTGTCAGCTGCTATTTTCCGTCTCCTCAGTGGACGTTTAAGTCACATGCAAGATGTACGTCATGATTTATTCGCTAAATCTGTTTCCATTGGACTTTGTTGCGTTTTGCCTTTATTGATACACCAATTTTTCCACCTCAGCCAAGTGTAAAAACTTTTTTTAGATATTTCAAGCTTTTTTTTTCAAATTTTCAGTGTTTCAGTTGTCAAATTAAAAATGCAAATAAAATGGGTGGATGGAAACTAACCTATGGTTAAGATGTGAGCTTTCCAAGTATGATGGCCTAGTAATGAGAAAATTGCACCTGACTGCCCCTCTTTAGTTTCCCACCACACACATACTGTATACACATACATAGAGTATAAGGGCCCATACACATACACTATACTGTAAAGGCCTTTCACCCAGGAATGTGGATTTCCAGCCAGAACCTGTCCCCATCAAGGCTTGTGGTTAAAATATAGTTCAGTGTTTTAAGGGCCATCTGAAATGGTCCCCCCTACATATGCTGGAATGGACTGGGTGAAAGCTGCCAATTTCCTCTCTCAAGAAACTGCATAAGAAACAGCAGCCTTTCCAGTAATGGAATTGCCTGCTGCACACTGAATAAAATCGGGGGTCGGATTAAAGTTCTAGTAGGAGACCCTAATTTAACTGCGTCTCAAGTGTAACGTACATATTCAATCCAACAGCCCTAATAAGTTTTATTACATCTATTGACTCGCTGAAGGTGCATGTGGACTGCAGGCAGAGAAGAATATGGATACGCTTGTGCTTTGTCAGATACTGTGTAGGTTAGAGTGATTACGTTAAAGGTCAGGGTCTTTTTGCAGCTTGGAGAAGGAGGAATGTGATAACAATACTTATCCCATACAAGTCTGTACTGGCCATACCAATGTTGTGCATTCCTCCTCCAGTACAAACAATGGAAAAAAAAAGAGTTGAAGGGAGAGAAAGTGAGGAGGAAGAACAAAGATTGTATTCTCTACTCCTGGTAGAGCATGCACGGCTGAAAAAGATGCAAAAAAAAAAAAAAAAAGAACAGATCAGATCGATTAGATCTCTTTTCAAAAGGTATCCAATCTTATAATGACAGCAGAGTATAGTGTGTGCTGTCAGTCGGGGTTAAGGTTTCCTCCTCCACATAAACACACCACACACTTTATGTGCCCATCTCTGTCTGAGTACAGCTAGAAGGGATCAGGCCGGTCCTCCCTCTCTCCCTGCTGTTCCTCACTTCACTAGGGGAGATATAGTGTAGATAAAAGAGGGCGTTTAAGCTCTGCCACTTGTGGAGAGGTCTCATCTCCAGCCTCAGGTGGTGTTCCAGCGCACAGCTAAGATTGAAGGCGAATCAGAGACACTGCTCGAGGCCAAGCTGCTTTCTACAGCAGTACTGGTGTGTTATACACCTCTATGCTCACAGGCACACAGGGAGAGGGAGAGATAGAAAGGAGAGAGAAAGAGAGAGAGGAAGGGCAGTAAACAGACAGACAGAGGAGAAGGAGGAGTTTCAGGAGGAGGAGAGAGGGGAGGACAATATCTTTATCTATCATAACAAGGACAAAAATGCTTAGGCTTCATGGGATGCTTCCTAAGAGGGTGAGATGTGACCTGTGCCGCCTGCAAGTAGCGCAGAGCGAAACGTCAAAAAGAAACAAGGTTGATATAGAATACACAGGCAAAAGGCTAACTCCCTCACATTCATCAAGAGGTTCAGATTTGATTTCAAGCCAAACACAAGTCTCTATGCCTTCCTTCCTCGCTCGTTTCCTTCCAGACAGACAGACGCAAAGACAGATACAGTCTATCTCTTCATTCCCAGACTCACATCCTGCCGGCCTCTGTACTCTCTACAAATCTCTGACGGGAAAAAAAAAAAAAAAAAAGTGCCAGCAGTAATTCTGTTGCTCATTATTCTTCATTACAGAAGAGAAAAGCACCCAGGGCTAGATCACATTTGCTGTTAACTAAAGTTTCGGAGACAATTAGCTCAGGTTGTTAAAATTAATCATTGTTACAGCCATAATCTCTGAGGCCAGCAGAAGCTCCGGCATTTATGGTTTGTTTATTTGAGCATCTTCCGTGGATATCGACCCGGCCCTGTTGTAAACAGTAGGATAAGGCCTGTTACGATCATTGGGTGGATTACTTTCTGTACAGGGATGAGACATCCAATTGTGATCAAGATTAGACACACAGAGAGGGAAGCACAGGGTCTTTCATTTAATTATTAAAGTACAGGAGCTTTATCTGAACAAACTTCTTGTTATTTCACTATTGGAAGCATATGACTGTTGAACATTTTTCCTCCGTGCTACCAGGATAAAGACTATGGCTGATATCAACTGCTACAGTCTACATGGGGGGATAAGACTTGGAATGTCAGTCATTTCCCCGTCTTAAAAAAACCCTTACAGCAGCATTCCTGTGTTCTTGCTGCTTGTTGTCATTCCATCGATGATTGACTGTAAACATCAGAGGCTCATAGGAAGCTCCATTATGCTAATCTAAGCAGTCTCTTTTTCACAGTCTTGCTGAAACAAGCTGAATAAGACATGCTTCAATCTTCCAAAATGGAGACATGCCTTCTATGCAATTTTTTTTTCTCCATCTTACTTCAATGCATTTTTTCTTTCTGTAGTGCTTTGTGTGCAACTAGATCCTATATCCGGCTTTAATTAATTGGCTAACTTCATGAAAATAAAACATTCTTGGCCCGCTTTACAGAAATATACACTTGCATTCCTTCACTTTGTTTTTTTTTTGTTGTTTTTTTTCCTCCTCTGCTTACTCAAGTCATGAGATGGGCACGCTCTCTTCAAAGACATGGTTCTGCAGTTGAGATCATGATACATATTTATGCTGTTACGCTTGGCTGTTTATGGTTGGTAATTTGCATTAAACCTTTGCCTGGTTTGTGTTGAGAGACAGGACACCTGAGAGACATATGGCGAGGAGCTCTGCGGATATAAGCATGAATATCCCAAACCTGAATAGGCGTACCACACATGAACGTACACACACACACACACACGCAAACACACACAATTTCTGGGACCTGGGTTAGGCCTCAGAGGACTTTGGTAATACTCTGTATAATACCCCACATCATTTACCGAGAGCATCTGCAGCAGGCAGACTCATTTGGAATGGATGTGCTTCAGGCAGCTATAAGGAATTCTATTATTGCTCTCAAAAAAACCAAGTATCTATATGGAAATTTTTCTTCCACTAATATATGAGTCTGCTGGATAGTTACATGATAATCCCAGTGTAATTAATGGTTCCTCTGGCAAAGGGCTGATTAATGCAGAAGCAGGCATTGAGCACATATGGATTTTTAGTGCTAACTATTGGAATATTTAACAGAGATGTAAGTAAACATGCCTGTTCTCCCATGGGCATTAAACAGACAACACACATAGGCTTTCATTTTTGCACTTTTTGTTGTCCAGAAGCCTCCGATGCAGAGATAACTGCTGTTACACTGAAGGACCATTTAATGATAAAATAATTCACAGTATTCACTGAATCAATTAAGCAACATTTTGCAGTTTTTTTTAATTCAATTAGCATTTTTATAAATTGTAAGAAATAAACAGCATCTGCAAAATTTTTGAATGATTATGCTCCCTGAACCAACAGAGAACAAATATTCAAGAGGAAAAATAGGAAAAAGACGAGACATAAAAGACGTATCAAAAACAGCTGTTTCCTGCTACAAGAAGACACTATTTAAAGCAGTTTTAGTAAATGGGGTCCTCTTGTGGCGATGAGAGATCAGAATAGATTATGTTAATACAGAGTGAGGAGGAAAAAAAATGACGAGAAAACACATGAAGGGTCCTATTTTTATTGTGCGAGCGCTTTGGTTAATGCGGCAGTGAAATGTGCAAAAACGGCTGGGTGCAATTAATAGCGTATAGATCATAGGGTGTGGTGAACTATATTATCAGCCAGTCACATCACTGGTCTCATAGCGCTGAAACAACTGTGCCAATCACAGTGAAGCATGACAAACAATGGCTCACTAAATGAAAAAAAAACAAAAAAAAAACACCAATAACTCACTTGGCACTGCCTCATTTGACTGAACCTCTAGTGTTTTGGCACCTCTCCTCCCATTTGTGCTCTGTGTGCTCTACGCCGGCAACAAACCACCAACGGACTATAAAAATATACTCAGATTTTTGTATTTCTTTAGTTAATGCTCGAAGCAAGAACAATTTAATTATTTTTTAATTATATTCCAATACATATGATTAAGGTGCAAGAGTTTTAACGAGCCCTAAGTAATAACATGTTGATAGTTGATAGGTTCAGGAGCCATTTCTGCGTCTCGGTGAGAGTGACAGAAGCACGGCATGTCGGTGTCCACGCTCTGTTTCAAAAAGCTTTCCACGTAGCTGCCTAAGAGTAGATCAATGCTGCTATGTGACTGCATATTTAGAAACAGAGCAGCGTGCACATCTTTGTTTCATGCAGGAAATCTCACTGCCTTAGCAATTTCTCACTCCCCGTGTCCGCTCCCTCCATTTTGCCATCTCACTCTCCCCCGCCTCTCCATCACTCCTCTTTCTCCGTCTGTTATTAGCAGTGCTTTAATAATGAACCCAACAGGCATCCTCTTCATTAGGCAGGCAGGGGGAGAGAGGCCAGCGAGCCAGGCTGACCCCGCTACACTCTCCTCATTGGGGATCTGGCACAGGAATTTTAATAGGAGAGCAATGCAGGCAGGCAGGTCAGTCCAGGAGACACACTGTGCATGCCAATCTGGGCTGACCAACCGACGTGAAACACAGCAAGTGTGCTGCGCCGCTCGGCCTGACAGTCTGGAACGAGCGCGGAGGAGGGAAAGGAAGATGAGGAGGGGATGAAGGCGAGTGGGAAAGTGGTGGTAAAGGGATCAAGAGGGACAACACTGAGGCGTTGAGCAGCTATTCAGGTGAGAGGAGAGGAGAAGGATGGAGGAACAGGGTGACAAGGGCCCGGTGGCTAACTGAGACAACCCTTGCCGTGCCTCTCTTACTAATAAAGCAGGTATGATTCTCGCTTATTGTCTTTTATTTATGCTTAACCCAACACTTATTATGAGAGGAAAATATGAAAATAAGGATGCAACAGGGGGACTGTTACGGAGTGAGTTAATTATAATATGAAACTAAAAATGGTACTGACAGAGATCTCCCTCAGGAAATAGAAAGAGCTGTATTTCATGTCCCCTAAACCAGCCGCATGAGTATACGCTACATAAAAGGTGTGAGCTTGCAGTGGGCTTTTAGAGCTGCTCTGCTAGGCTAGGCAATAAAGCATTCACTCTCGTCCTCCATGCTTAAACACTCTGCCTTTGAGCCACACTTTACATCACCCATTTCAAAATGTCCCTGCCCTGAACAGCACAGGTGATTTGTTGTATATTCACCACTGGGCCGGTGGATTTTCTTTTTTAGCTTCTCCCCACCGTGGTAATTGCCGTGTCGACCTTGATGCAGATAGGATAAATGAAACATATCCTCTGTCAAGACTCTGCCATTAGTGGCGTCACAGAATTACCTCATTTCCTCAGTGATCTCTGTAAACATTTCTGATTCTGGGCATGCCAGCCCATTCTGCAATACTTTCCAGGACTATCTGAGAGAGCGCTCGCGCCGGCGCCTCATTCCAAAAGATACTGTATGTGTACCTAGCCGAATACCTCAATCCATTTTCACTATAAATTGTGCACACACAGCTTTCAGCCACGAGCAAAACAGCTCCTCTGGGACTGAGACTGTTTGATAAACCAAAATACTTTTTTTTTTTTTTTTTTTCTAGGTTTTGAGATCAGGCTCTGAGAA
The DNA here is from genome assembly GCA_038419695.1 of Scomberomorus guttatus. Classification (NCBI taxonomy): domain Eukaryota; kingdom Metazoa; phylum Chordata; class Actinopteri; order Scombriformes; family Scombridae; genus Scomberomorus; species Scomberomorus guttatus. The sequence continues at coordinate 9,935,544 of CM076461.1, forward strand.
AGAGAAATGACAGGGTGTAAGTGCATCAAAAGTTTGCAACCCAAAATAAAGTGTTATATAAACTCAAAGGGACTGGGGAGTTATTGCTATACGTTTAATCCACATTTACTTGTTTTCACTGATAAATCCAGTATTAGGAAAGACAGGAGGGGACAAGCATATGATGAAAATTCAGTTAAAAGTTGAAGATATTAGTTAAAAGACCTCCTGCTTGCTGTGCTTGACAGAAACATGTTATTTGACTTGACAATTTTTTCTGTTTACACTTTTCTTTTTATATTTTTTTTCAAAATAGAACAATCCACAAACAAATCAGATGCAAAAAAGGATTTCTCAAACATAAAACACATTCACATATCTGCCTTGGCAACACTGACGCCAACATATTCTTTTTTACAAATATTCAGATTATGTCAATAAATCTGCAGCAGGAACAATAACAATACACAAAACCAGAAAGAGCTAATAAAAATAAATCACCCTCCTATAAACACATTTTCTTTGACTCTTTTCTATTACTGTGAATCGACTGTGGTTTCCATATCAGAATATGGACTGAATTCAGTTCTGGTGATGCAGTTCTATATGGTGCATTTGTAGCACTGACAGCAGCTATATTTCAGATTGCATCACGCTGAAAATCCATAAATACATCACTTGTAATTGTCCACAGCCTGTCAGTGCCACAATCACAATCTGCTTTGCCATGTGTGGAGGACAAAGACTTTAATGAAGAGCACCGTACTGGGCCTTCATATTGTTCTCATTTCTTGCCTTGTCAGCTTTCCAAATTAAGAATGATGTTCCTATTTGTCTTGCAGTTTATTTGTTGCAAAATGGTTGATTTAGCTCAAACTAACACATGGTACGCAGCTCCTGCCATTAGTCCCAAAGCAGTAAATACTGTACTGTAGTGAGAGCTGTTTTTGAAAGCGAAAAAATGGGAAGTGGGTGGAAAGAAATGAAAACATCTGAGCAGTTTCGTTCTTCATGAGATATCTGACTTTTGATTTTTTTTTTTAAAAATGACTTTCAGAATGACTGAAAGCACAAAACAAATTCTAGTACTTTTAAAGGATAACATACATTCTAACAGATGTTACTATCCCTGCATTAACTTATTAGGTGGGACATTACGCTGCATCCTCGTAATGACCCTGGCACAGGTGCTGCTGAAAAACTTGTGAATCACCCCATCTACAGTCTCTTTGCTCTATCAATGAAGTGATCTCACTGACAGACTGTGGTGGTGGGTCATCAGAGGCTTTGAAGTTGTATTCCAAAAACAAACTTTGACAGTCGTGGCCAGATGATGTAAACTGCAACTTATGTGTTACAAAATGACTGTGACATTACTCATCAGTGAGCTCATGGCTTCACCATCAGCACACTGAGCGTATTGTGACTCTGAAGCATGGATGTATAAAGGGAACTGGATACAGTTTCGGACGCGGGGCCCTGTTCATTCCTATGAAAGTTGCTCAGTGGCGCATGAAGCCAAAAATCCACTTCTCGCTGTAAAGAAATTACCTGGATGAAAACATACTGCGCATGCTCTATGGGCCGCATGTGCCCATACTTACCAACCGACTGGTATTGCTGTCACTAAAGCCGTGCTGCTGACATGGCTAAAAACATCCTTGTGGGGTCAGTTCCACACAACCAAATCTAAACATCAGTTTTCTTTACTATTATTTCCGGTGGTCGGTCATGATGTTAGGCACGCTGACTTTTACCGCCATGGCTGTCTTCACTGTCAATAGACTGTAAAACTGTAAGAATTAACAACTCTGTAATGAAAACAGGCACAAAAGTTGAAAAAAATTGTTCTCAAGTTTACATTGAGAGTAAACGAGTACATTTTTGCACATTTCAAAAGCTTTTCTTTCAACTAAACCATTAATTTCTGATGAATGCCACAGAAACAAGGGTGGATAAACTCCTGGTACCTGTTGTATAATATTCATGCCAGTTAAGCATAAATACAGTAGTAGGTACCTGGATGTAACACCAATTCTATGAGTACATGCGTAGCTCTCTAGTGGACCATCACAAGAGAGGTGAAGGCGACAGAGGAGACGCGAAATCATTTAAATACAGCGATAACGGCGCATTTTTTAATAATAATGACAGCAGCGACACTACATGAGCATGGGTAACCAGGGTAACCAGGGTGGAACTCAAGCGCTAGAATTATTGTTCTGCACGTTGGAGTAAGTGAATTACCGTAATTACCAGTAATGCAGTAACAAAAATTTAACAGAGCAAACGGAAGCAGATCAGAAAACAAGGAGGCTTCATACTAAAACATGAGCAATTATACTTGACAAACAGAGGGAATTAGAAATAAAGGCCTCTCTCTAATATAAGCCTGCTTCCAATAAAGGCCTGGTGCCCTCTGCAGTTGAGGTAAATAAAGGCCCCGGCCCCTATTAGAGGAAATACGGCATGCTCCTTTCTGTACTTGTATTCTATCAGCCAAAGTAACAGAAGAAGTGAAACCCGTCAATGTGTGTGTGAGCCTGTGCATTTGTATAATTATGTGTGTGCTTGCACGTGTGGCTGCATGCATATAAGTGGATGGGTGTGCACCAGTGTACATTTGGTACATGTGTCTCCTCCAAGTCTCGTATCAGTCCTGACGCATCAGATTACCCCATCAGAGCTTGCTTGTCCAGCGAGGCCATCAGTCCGACACTAATCCTCCTTTGATGAGTCTAGCTTCACAGAAAAAAGCACTGACATTTCGCACTAAGGCCTTCTCCCTTTCCTCCTGCCACGCACGAACGGACCTCGGCTCCGGTGAGATGCTCTTTCATCCCGACCTTGGTGAGATGAGGGTCTGGATTCAGATGACTGGTGGCAGCTCACAGGAGACTGAGAGACTGATGTTTTGAGAGAAAGACTCAGGAGACACACACCCTCAGAGCAATTCGGGTCCTTGGTCCTTGTTCGTTATGTTCGTATGTCTGTTGTTTACAGACTCCAACCTGTAACCAAAAGCTTTCAGGTTCAATTCTTACATCAGTCATGGAGTCTGTCCATGTCAATAAGCAACACCATGAACATTACTCACTGTATATAAGATGGTCTGCATGGGAACATCATCAAAACACTTTAAACAGCAATTATAATGATAAGTTTGCTCTTCAAACACAACAAGAGTAGACCCAGATGGTGTTATATGACTGTTTATAGTAGACACAGACAAAAAAAGTGCATGAAAAATAGACAGTTCATATGGAAAAGTAGAAATGTAAGTACTTAAATAATTTTTAAAAAAAACAAGTCCATTATCTGGTGAATTAGTGTTGCTATTTAAAAAACATCAAGGAGAAGCACTTCACATCAGCATGCCTGGCAAATTAAATTATCGTCAAAAGGAGCTCTACCAACGCAGTGTTAATAATCAATAAAAGTAGCTGGCATGGCAATATCCAACACAGAACATTAGCATACCAGAGAAAACCAGAAAATTGACAACAGTGTACCAGAGAATGCAGTCATGCTCTTACGCTATTCAGAAAATATGTGGATGTATTTTGTTCCATTGAAAATGTGAGAGAAAGAAACTCACTGATCACAGGTTTTGTCTCTTGGTAAACTGGGAAGAGTGTGAGATGATGCTATCAGACCAGTGGACTCATCTCCCACGAATGCAACTTTTTTTAAAACTTTTAAAAATATCTGTGTGATTACATTACTGATATACTGTAGTATTATCCCATCAATACTGTAGCTTCCTGTTGAATATGGAGCTCAGAAAAAATGCTGAGGCTAGATTTTTTTTTAACTGGAACAAGAAGGCGAGATCATACAGTGTATATATCCCAGCACAATTGCACTGGCTCCCAGTGGATTTTAGAGTGTTTTCACAATCCTGCTGATTACTTATAAAGTACTGAATGGCCAATTTCCTGTTTACATTACTGAGCTTTTACAGTTTGTCTCTATTCACCACTGTGAAATTGTTGGTCGCCTGGACAAAACGCACTTGTTAGTCCAAAGAACTACACTGCAGACCGAATGTGATCATATATACAGTACCTCTTTTGTCTGAAATCAACATTGGCTGTTATGTCTCAAGCTCAAATCAGTCTTAATTGCTGAAAAAAAATGAAAAATATCAAAAAAGTTATGTGTTCAATTATAAAAAAAAAAGAAAACTAGAAAAAAAGCAACACATTCAACCTTAAGCTGATAAATGTTACGCAGACATTTCACGCTGTATTCCCACCTTGTATAACCAGGTAGCCACACTGTGCAAACCACATTACACAATAGCACCACTGCTGCGGATACTGTAATACAAGTTGAAAAGCCCTTTCGCTCTCAGAGCACAGGATCAATATCTTCATATACAGGTTTCAGAGACATGTTAGTTTTATGAACTAAAAGCTCTGTTGTTGCTTTTGCTTCCATGCTGGTAACTTTGCACTGCAGACTTGACTGATTTAAGAAATAATAAAAACCTAACAGCTGGCCTACTGGACGGCTATTGATTTCTCTCAGCAGAGGCAGATCAAGAGGTACATTTATGATCAGACAGGGTGCAAGAAATTATACCATAGCACAAACCTGCTATTGATTGGTCAGAACAGTGAGGACTGATAAAAAAAAAAAAAAAAAAAAAAAAAAAGCGAACCATTTTGTACACTATTTTGCAAAGAGGAGAGGGGATGGGAGTGGTTTTTCCAGGGAAATTCAACCAAAACTCAGAACTCAATCATCCCATTAATGTGAATGAGAGCTCATCCATCAAAGAGATTTAGTGCACACATTTCCATCAGCACGAGTCAATAATTTAGCCTGATATTTTCTGTCGCTGCTGATAATTACTTACGTGAAAACTAACATAGCAATTTGGAGCTATACAGTATGTAGGTATGTGCAGAACATATACTGGATTTAACTGGAGTTTGACTGGGAATTCATGCTTGTTAACTGCGTGTGGGTACCCATGGAGAAGTCCTGCTAGAAGACTACACTGCTGCATCTGCATGCAGCTGTAAACTTGCCAACTGGAATATCGCAGAGAAATGGACGGACAAGCAAAAGGAAAAGCAGGGGGAGATGAGTCAAAGAGGGGATAATAATAGAGAATGTATCCATTTATAAAATCCTCCAATATCTTTGTCTTTTCAAATACATTTTTTTATAATTTATTGTTACTTAATTCTAAACATATCATGTTTCCAGAAGTTATATTGTGTTTCCTTACATTGCATTTGCATATTGTATATAGTGTTGAAAGACTTCCCCTGATTGTTCAGAAGAAGAAAATTAAGTATAATAATAAATTCTGAAATTATAATAGTTCTGGCCTGATTTACTATACAGTGATCACATCTGTCTGGGTCAAATTGATCACTATAAGCGGATGATTATTATAACAGATTTTTTTTCCTTTTCCTTTATTTCTCATGCAGATTACCATCTAATTTACATTTGTATATTTATTACATGAATATAAAGTAATGAAACAGTTTTATTGACTGTTTCAAAATACAGTACAGCTGTTTTCAAAGGCTTGTTGTTTTTCGCTGCTGCATCTCGCTGCAGTTTCACTGCTGCATCTCGTTGGCTTGTTTTCAGTAGTTTGTCATAAGCTTGGAGGAGACTACGTTTTTCATTGAGAGAAAATTACTTTCTTTTTCCCATCGTGATTTAAATGTGCCTCAGCCTCAGGTAACCAGCCGGAAGCAGGCGAGTTACCGTGAGGCAATAATGGTGCCGCAGCCACTGAGTACATATCATACGTGTATCATGGGAGTAAAGAAAAACTTACTGTAGTTTTGATTTTTTTTCCCCATATGTTGTCATGTATGAAAAGACCCAAAATGAACAGTGTAAGTGGTCTACTTGATTACTACAGGCAAATAAACAGCATTTGTATAGGAATGATTCTGACTTTTAGCATTGGTCATTAACAGTTACAAAATAAACAATAACAGATATTGTTGCTGCTAAGTTCCCATTAAATACCCATTAAAACTAATGATCACCCAATATTTACTTTGCTTATCTTCTATGTTCAAATACCATTACTCTTTGTCCTTGAAAAAAAAATATTTAGTAGTTACCCCCTGCTGTACCAAGCTTAACGGATGATATCATTACTGATTTGATATATTCATAATTCTAGATTTATACAAATACTCTTCACATCAAATTCAAATATCTTTCTCAGCCTATATGCATCCTGTGTTACGTCTCGTCCCAACATCCTGTTTCAACAGGAAACGCATAACATTACGGATCCTGGATGTTCTCAAAATTCCAATTCGTTGTGACTTTAATATTTGATGAAACACGGGCTGCAGTAGCTTTGCCAGCAATGATGAGGGACTTCCACAGTGACAACAAATCAAATGATTTTCTTCAAATGAGCAACTGAAGCTCCAACATGATAAACACAAAATGATATTTTGCATAAAACAAGATTGACTTGCTTGGTTCATTAACCAAGTGAACAGGTGAATAAGTGATTAATTGAATGAACAAATGATTCAGTGTTGTGGTGAGCATGCCTCCTACACCTCCTGCCACACCAAGGTGTGTCACTGCCTCCCTCTGGTACTGCAAGGAAGCACACACCTTACTAAGAAGTGCCTCCAACACCATATTGGCTTTTAAAGGCCTACCACAGCTCGACCCGGTTTCTATTTTCACTTCAATTGGCGATTTTTCAAAAGCATGTTAAACAATAACACTTCATGATGAACAGAAAGAGTTTCTATTGCAGGTGACAGTTTGTCTAAATTGTAAATCGTAGCAGAACCTCTACTCAGGTAACCCGAGTCATCTGCTGCAGAGTAAGCCGAGAGGAGAAACTGATTGTATATCAACACTGCCTGCCTTCTCGGAGGCATCTGATTAGTGATAATGCGGTGAAAGAACCCTTTTATCCAAAACATGCATCACAGCATGAAGGCGTGATGACGTGAAGCGGATATCGGATGAATGAGGGAGGCAAAACTGGATACTTTAAAACAGGAGACCCAAAAAAAAAAAAAGGTTAATCGCATTTGCTGCAAGCATCAATGTGGTATTGACGCCATAGGTATGATGTCATTCAGTGGGATAAATCTGACAGACAAGATGCATTAATAGGTTGAATAAGATTCACAAACAAACACGTTGGAGTCATGATCTGAATATAATGAAGATTTAAATCAAAGCTCTTTCTCACCATCAAAAACAACAGTGGTCAGACTATTCCCTGCCTTCTGTCTGTGTGTGTTTGATAAGAAGGTCCTAAAAGCATCCTGAGAGGATCCAGCTCCACTCTCTTTCTTTCTCCACGCCCTCCCTAATCCCACCCACCACCCTCTCTGTTCATATGTCCCCTCCTCCCTTTCAACACCCCCATCCACGTCTATCCCCTGCTCTCTGCATCTCCACAGACTCTATAATGACATTTGGTCACTGTAAAGAGCCATGGTGGTGCTGTTAACTGCGAGGAGGGAGGTGGTTGTCACGGTTACCTGATGCAGCATGGTGCTGGACCATCTGCCATGCAAAAGACAGCTCCCTGCTCACTGCTGTAATTACAGAAAACCCCAAGCAGCCAGCGAGCCCTGGCACACATGAGGACAAGAGGTGTGTGTGTGAGTGACAGAAAAAGAGAGAAATAACTTGGAGTCATTCATGCGTGTGTTTGTGTTTGTGTGTGTGTGTATGCGTGTGTGTGTGTGTGTGTGGACCAGTTATTCCTCATGTTGTGGGGACGTAAATCTGTTTAAACAGTCATGTTGTGGGGACTCGCCTCCCTTATGGGAAGAAAAAGGAAATCCCCTTTACAAAAATCATTAATTTTAGGGTGAAGACTTGGTTTAAAGTTAAGGTTAGTTTAGGGTTATATTAAGGTTAGGCATGCAGTGGTTATGGTTGAGGATAAGTCTCCGGGAAATGAATGTAAGTCCATGCAATGTCCTCTGAAGTGATGGAAACATGACTGTGAGGGAGAAACCGCTGAAACTGAATAAACTCAGCTAGTTTAAACAAAACAGTCCTTCAATAGGATGTCCATATCCGATTTTGGCAGATCAAGGCACTTTTTAATGGATCCATCCGTTCCAGCTACAGTATATAAAGCCTGTTCCATTTTTGTTCCTTTGTTTGCTGTAACCCATTGTGCTCTGCATACGCCAGCTGTCAAAAGCTCCCCATTGTGCACCATTAAAAACACTGGATCTGTTTCCTAACATACAGTGTGGTGAGCAAGGCAACCATGAAGCGCACAAACAAATACGCAGCGGCCAGACGTTTCGATTAATGACATCCACGGTGACAGCGAGGATTAGCGAGCAAAGTTTTCTAAATGGTCAATTTCCTTCACTTTGCTCTGTGACATTTTGCAGTTGCAGCACCTCCAAAAAAGCTGCTGTTGGCTGAAAGCTGCACTTGAACTTCCACGTTTTGTTAATGCTGATGAAAAGAAGCTGTCCACTGACAGTTCTCTCTCCAAAGATATTATATTACACACACCAGCAGACATTGTGCAAGGTCTTATAGACAACTATTCAAGGAAAAGCTGCAATGCATTATGCAGCTGCAATATATTTTTATTATAATTAAAATTTTTTTGAATGCAGATGTTCAGAGCAAAAGGTTAAATTTGAGACTTTGTTTGCACTGTAATAAATTTTAGCAGACATTTCCATCACCTGGAGAGCTTCACTCACATATGCTCGTTGGGGTTAGAGCAGCTTGTCTGTATTCTGCTGCTGTGGTCGAAAAAAATTTCCCTTTAAAATCAATCTTTTTCTTAAAAATCCACTCTTCTCAAAACCGCAGGGTCATTTAAGTTTGTGTGTTTTTTTGCTTTTGTCTTGTTAAACCCCACTCAGCTGATGATGTGTTCTGTTACAGTATGTAAAAGTTCCAACCCCGGGGCTCAGATAAAAACCAAAACCTTTTGTAGGATTTATCAAAAATGCACGGTTGGCTATTCAAACAATAAAACAGAATCATAAAGGAGCCAAAAACGTCAGGAGAGAGTTTGTAAAGCGTAACTTACTATTTGACGTGCAGAACTAAAGATTCTCATGGACTTCAGCATTGCCAATATCACAGAGCACAACCTTTAGTTTACGTATTATTATTATTGATACATTATTGACCTGTAAGATTAGTAGTCAGAGCAGGTCTACAGCTACAGTTAAGACAGAGATATGTCTTTAAATTATATTATTTTCAAAATGTATTCTTTTTACTTCCTTGCTCGATGCTCGATTGAAGTCATCATATCTTCAGTATTAAATCCAGAACAGCCTCTTCATTCTTCTGATTCATTGGGCCTCCTGTTGAGCAGGACAGTAAAAGACACCATGTCTCTTCCAAAACAGTGTACAACAGCGGATTAATGAAACTAAGAGTTTTAAAAATGAAACATTTTAAAACAGGAACATGTTTATCTTTATTTGCTGATGGGCGGTGTGTGCCTTTAAAACTAAGCTGCAAAACTATTACAAAAGTAACCTGTCATCACTCTTGGCTGGTAACACGCAAATCTGTTTTGATTAAATATTGCTGTGGAATAAAAACTGCGTGTGAATTAAAGTGATATTGTTTCATTAAAGTGGTTTTTATTATTCATCTGTTATTCATCTGATGTGCTTATTAGACACAGCACCATGCCTTGTTGACACAAGGAGTTATCCTGGCACATACAGTGGAGTACACAATCAGGCACAGTAATGGTTTACACGCCTTTCTCCATATGGACAATATTTCTTATTTTGTGGTCATTTTCAGAAGGATTTCAATGGGCTTTACAGTTATTTTGTAATTAGTACAGTTTTGATGAAGACCATTACAACTTGTCGTACTTACTTTACGACATTTAGACCAAATGATTAATCAAGAAAATAATTGGAAGACTAATCGATAATGAAAATAAATGTTAGTTGCAACCCTAAAACTAGACTTTTATTTTTAATCATCTTTTTTTTTTTTCTTCTAATCAATCAGCATAGACTTGACTGATATTGGCACCTGCTACACGACGACTTGGCAACGAGTCCATTTTACACGCTCATCCCAACTGCTGAGCATGTGAAAAATCTCTCAAGATAAGTGGCTCTTACAGTCCAAATTCCTGTGCAGCGACCCTAATGAAACAAGTAGCAGGAGAATGACTTTGGCTTTGGCTCTACTCCTTGCCTCCTTGTCTCTAATCCCCTGGCATCAGCACATAGTGAGGGTGAGTGGACTGGACACGTTGGAGCAAGGATCACATACTGTCCCCTGCAGCGATGGTTACCAAGGGCAACGGCATACAGTAGGTCAGACACGTACGTCACCGTGTTGCACTGACCGGGCAAAGAATTCGGTAAACAGCAAACTACCGCTGTTAAACTTTTTTTTTTTTTTAATAAAGTGCAAAAAAGCAATTAAGAACCAAACGTGGTTTAAATTGCTTGGTGATCCAATTAAAATTGAAACCCTGCAGATAGCAGTCTACTTCTAATGAGCTAAAATTAACAGCATTAGCATTGCCTCCTCCTGACTGTCTACCATATAAGAACTTCCTTCTTTCTGCCTTTTCATAATTTTTTTTTTTCCTGTGGGCATGTCCTGCTCTGAATGTCTGTAGAAAATAAATATGTGTATTTGGAGTTATTATCGCTCTCTAATTTACCGTAATGAAAGTGCTAGCCTGCGCTGGCGGATGAGCCATTTTAATTTAAGCACTGAATGCAGGCCTGCATATTAATGACCTTATTTGCATAAATCATGTCACTCCACTCGGGATTCCAATTAAACCCTTGATTAATTGCTCGGCTGACCCGTTAAATAGAATCCTTTAAGTGGTTCAACAGGCCACCAAAGCCTGTTGACACACACACGCACACACACGCACACAAACACACGACTGTAAACTCACACATGATTTACTCTGAATAAAATTAATCAGAAGAAAGGGATCTACTAATTTTGAAATGTGAACATCCCCCGGGAAGTGTGAAACCTGCGGGATGAAATGCAGAGTGAAAAGCCCAAATCACCCGAGTCTAAATTTAGTTTAGGAAGCGAGACACTTTGTCCAATGAGATGATGATATCAGTGTCACTGCTAAAAAAAAAAAAAAAAAAAAATTAAAAGAAAAAAAAACATACCACAGGAAGTTCAGTTCAGTATATATGTGAGAGAAGAGATTTTTCTTAATTTTCTTTGTCACCAGTTTTTTGATTTGAAACTTGAAGAAACCATGATAGACAATGAATGATAACCTTCATCCCTGAAGTATTTTGGTTTAGTGTCCGTCTGTGTCTGTTCATTAACCTCAATGAACTAAAACCAATACTGAGCTCAGTGTGCAGTAGAAGAAGAGGGAAGTTGACTGGGGTTCGGGTACGGACTGCATCCGTACTGTATATGTTGTGATCTGTTAGTAGCTCGTACAGCTGAAATGCTCAGTGGTCATCAAATCTCATTCAAGAAATCATTTTACCAGTACTGCTCCTGCTGTGACACTAATTCCTTGTGTTTGCTGGTAGCATAAGCTTTAGGTTTGCAATGCAGAATAGGAAAAATTATATTGTATGCAAAAGAAAGCATTAAAAAAATCTGGTTTACACAGATTACACTATGACTAAAACTCTCATTATCCTCAACAAATTAAAGATGTGAAAGACTACATTAAAAAAAAAAAAGATTGATTCATTTCTCTCACATATGCACTCATACGACACACATATTTACTTTTTCACTCCATTTTTCTGTGGAAACGGCGGCCTTCTTGTGGCTGCCCTGTTCATCATACTACTGTTTGTACATTCTGTTACTGGCCAGCGAGATGTCAGAAGCACTGGTATGTAAACATGATCCCTCACACCCTCACAAGTGATGCTGGCCTACAGAGACACAGCAGTAACCAAGAACCCGAAAACAGCCAACAAATGAAGTCTAATCATGGGGGGTGGGGGGGTGGGGGGGGGGGCGGGGGGCTTGCTGTTTAAGCACAATCCTTACGTTGTAACTGGCCGATCACCGCACCAGCTGTGTTACTTATTGATGACATTTACCCAAACAACAGCTTCCATATCAATAAATGACATGACATTTTAGTGACATGATATTCTCAGATGGAACCGTCGGCTGCCTGCTCTGCACAAAATGACTGTTTACAGTTGTTACCATGGCAACGGCAAGTATATGGGATTATCAGTGTTTGTGAGTGTTTCTCGGAAAAATCATAACACTCCATGTTGTTTACAATCCATCAGTGTTTTCTTCACATGGAAAGTAAATGATAAAACATACGCCCATAACATTAGATAGAGACAACTTGTCAAGCACTTGAAAGTACCAGTAAGTGAGGATTTTCACAACTCATGCTCTAAACTACGCGATCATAAAATGCTTACATAACTGACTGAATGGGATGAAATAAAAGTGACTAAATGTGATGGATTACCTAGGGTATCTCCGTATCTACGAGGTTCAAGCAGGCAGTGTTTTAATCTGGACTATGGGGCGAGGTAGTGAGTGACACAGATCAGCTGTAGCAGTGCTCCACATCCGCGTCGGCACCGTCAGCTCTGCGTGCCTGCTGTCTGTCACTGCCTCTCAGGTCACAGAGCTCGGCTCCAGCCGCCTGACTGACAGGTGGAGGTGTGTGTGTCTATGTATGTGTGTGTATGTATGCCTGACCATTGGCTCTTCACAGGTACAGTATATGAGTACCGGTGTATATCAGTAAACACACAAATGCTTTGTATGCTACATTTTCATGTATAGTTGGACATTATTTTTCAATAATATGACATTACAATTTAACATTTTTTATGCATTTGTTTTGTTTGGGTTTTTTTTTTTATTAGTGCTGAGGCAATAAGTTGATTCACTAATTTGTCAGCTGACAGAAAATGAATCGATAAAAAATGTGACAATTACTGAATCATTTAAGACTTTTATCCAGTAACATTCACTGGTTCCACGTCTGAAAATGTGTTGTTAGACATTTTATTGACTAAAGGTTTCAATTAATAATTTTTTAGATTCATCAATAATGAAAATAAGTATTTTTTGTAGTTCTAGTTATTATTTATAAATGTACTTTTCTTAACTGTCTCAGCATTTAAATCTAAGTACCGTAAAGGGGTTTTGTCAAATGTCTTTTTGTTAGGTATTGTAAAATACAAATGTTGGCCAATACATCTGATTTTTCCCCACTATTAATATTTATTTGTCTTAAAAGTCTTTTATCAGTCTAGTATGTATTTGTATGTGTGTGTGAGTCGGAGTGTCAAAAAGATAAAAACACACAAAGACAGAAAGAGACAAAGAGAGACGGACAGAGACAGAGAGAGAGGTGTAAGGTGTATGTGCCTGACTCCAGCAGTCCCTGCTGAACTTGGCAGGGACAGGCGCTGTCATCTGACCCTTTCCTCTCTTTCACTGGCTTAAGGCCAACCTGCCCGAGCCGAGCCAGGCACATCGGATTAATATCTGCTGGTCTGTTACGTGGCTCTGTCCTTACATCACTGTCCTCTGCTGCTGACTGTACAGTGGAACTGAGGCAATGCACAAGACGCATGTCAAACACACACAGACTGGCGTTCTCACACGGGGCTGCTGGTGATCGCCAGTGGAGCCATACTGGATTTCAATATCTTTGAAAAAGGAAAATTCCTCCACACTGTTCTTGCAATTACAAAACATATTAACTCAATACATCAGTCTAATGTTTCAGTCTTTCGTCAGCATGTGAATTCTCCATGAATTCCTCCCTTTTTTCAAGATGTTGAGCTCCTTTCTGATGCGCCGGCATGACAAGCACCGCATGTGCAAGTTTTTCCTAATCTGCTAGCCATACTGGATTTTAGCCATTAGCCGTAGGGTGCCAATGTGAGAATCATGGAGTGAGAGAGACTGTGGAAGCCGGAAAAAAAGAATTGAAAAGCAGTTCTTGCACCTATTTGGACTCCTGTCTTGAGGGAGTTTGGTTAGGATGTCTCAGTATTATTTCAAGTCCTTTTTTTTTTTACAGCAGGTTTCCTGTTGTGCCAGGCAATAAAGATAAAATCAGGATAAGTTCAGAATGAATCAATGATAAAATCACAAAAAACATACTGTTTGATTAAAGGGCAGGGGAAAAGGGTAAGTGCATAAGTACAGTATATTTATGTAGTGTTTCTTTGTCTGCATATTGTGTTCCCAGATTAATTGCTAATTCTCTAACCACAATTTTTTGGCCTCCTTCCTCGACTTGTAGGCCTTTCATATTTTGTTACATGTTTGTTGAATAAAAGAGGACATTTTCAGAGAGGATACAGAAGATTTCCCCAAAGAAATCTCGAGGAGCAAAGTGAGAAAAGCGTTTTTAATTATTCAGGAATTCTCCCTGATTTTGCTTTGATTGGCCTCGATTTTTCTAAACTTTATTTAATCAGGAAGTCACATTGAAATCGAGATCTCATTAATATTTACTGCAGGTAGCTTTCACAATCCTTTTCCTGCTACACAATGGAAGACAGGACCGGTTCCTATACTAAACAGTTGCATCCTTAATTTGCGACTTAAGTCGTCTACGTGGGTTTTAAAAGTAAATTTATCATCAATCCAGATGCAGAAGTATTTATAATGAGGAACTTTCTCAATCAGTGTACTGTTTAAAGTGCAGATCTGAAAACTAATGTCAGTTTCCTTAGCTATTGAGAAAAACATAAACTTTGTTTTATCTGCATTTAAAACAAGTTTAAGGTTTGCCGAACTGTATAAAATAATATCATCTGCATAAAAATGTAAATTACAGCGTCGGTGCAACTTTCTAAATAGGCATTATTTGGATAAACTGACAATAAATTGGGAATCCACATGGTTACTTTCTTTCCTGAAAAAATATTAAAACTTAATAAGGTGACATATTAACAGTGCTACAGTGACAATTTCAACAGCTTTCAGCCTGGCTCTGACATTACTGCCAGTGACTCTGGGCAGCGCTACTTCTTCTTCCTCTCATGTTGGACTGAGGGGAGACTGGACGCTACAGTGACTCACTATCGCCCCTGAGGTACAAAGTGATATTACAGTACAGGCCGGACGGGGATGGAGCTAGCTGGTTAGCATGCTAACTTCAGTAGATATCTCTGCAACACAATACATAATACACAATACACAAGTCTTTGACATAACGTCAAAACTGTTATTTCTTCACATTCTGTTGAAAATTTTAGTTAATTTTGGAATGTTTTAAACTAAAATTCTTACACATTGAACCTTTAAAGCTGGAGTGTGGGACTTTTGTCTCCCCTTCTGGCAGTGAGAGTAAAAAACATTGTCAACACATGCTTACGTCATAGGCTACACCGTAGCCTACTCCGTCGCTACTGTTGCGGCTGTAAAAAGGTGGATAAATTGCCGTGAGCGTCACACAACCCCTGTGAAATGACTTGTTTCACTATCAGAATTTGATCCATTTGGTCCGATAACATTTGGAAAGCCTAGAGGAGCCGGACAATTCAATTATTTTATCCCCGTTCAAGTTAGCAGAGGGCTAACCGGAAGTTAGCAGGTTCAGCTGGCGGAAGTCTCTGGGTGTGCATTCAAATAGTCAGCGTGGGGATGTCCCTCCTGACATGAGATTTATCTGGCCGTGATAAGCTTAATCAGCATTGTGTGAACTCATTTGGCGAGGGCTTGAATGTAATTCAAGTTCCGCACTGCAGGTTTAAGATAATATCAATTAATGTTGACTTAAAGGAAACCTTAAGGTTCATAAATGTAGGTTCATAGATTAGCCAGGTAAGGTCTAACTCTGCATAAAGGTTTACGTCAGTCTGACTCTTTGGACAGCCAATTTAGGTTTAGAAAGATACAGTTAAAAACAACCAAGATCTAAAAAGTGTATTGTAAAAATGTGGCTTAAAACTGGATAAAAAGTCAATTTAAGACAGTATTTCTGACAGCGTTTATGGTGGGCAACCACAACGCCAATGTATGCACGATGATACTTTTGTGCGTGTGTGTGTGTGTGTGTGTGTGTGAGATGTATCTTCGTATTAAAAACTGTGCACTCTGAAGTATTAGAGTTTCTCTGAGTTATCAGTCTACATACAGGAGCCTATAACTTGCCAGTTTTTACTCTGGGAATTTTATCATGACAATAGCGTCGCCGCCTCGGGGCCCTTTTAAGTTTGCCTCATTTCATTTCCATCTCTATTGCTCTCTGAGTTCAGTTACATTTGGCCGTGCATCACCATGGCAGCGGACATTGGCCCTCATGTCTGACTCAGACATCATCCAGAGCATTTCAGCTCTGAGTGAGTCATAATGAGTCCCACTCTCTGCTGCTCTGAAAATAGGCTCACTTTCCTCCTTAAGATTTCTCTGGGGAGAACATCTGTGATCATCTCTCAAAACGTGCCTTTCATTCTGCAACAAACATGTCCCAAAATAAGAAAGAGCTAGGAATGTTGGAATCACGCCTCAACAGCTCTGGGTAATATTAAATTGTGGATGAAGACAGTTTTCTGTAAATATGGTTATGCACACACACACACAATATAAGCCCATGTATACAGAAACTGTACAAACAGACACTCATGCTTATAAACTATTCACAGTACAAAACGACTGATCAATGGCATATTTTGCCTTGTATATATTGCAGTGGCAACTTTCTCATACAGTTTGTTTTCATGTGCCGCTATTTAAAGACATCAAATCAAGAAACTTGAACTGAAAAAGTATCCACACTAATACACACTAAAAATTATTTGCTTCAAACTCTCTTTCACAGTACTTCACTCAAACTGTATACTGTATAAGAGGTGAAACATTCAACTTGCTCGGGTAGAGAACAGGAAGTTAAGATCGCCAATTAATAACAGATCAGGATAGAGTCCTGCACAGTAAGACTGAGAGTCATTTGGCTTGTTTTTATTCAGAGTGTGTGTGTGTGTGTTCCTCACACGGGTTACTGTGACACAGCCTTCAGGCATAGTTCTGCTAAATGAGAGGCTTCCTTTTTATTGTGATGGCAGGGGAAGATAGAGGAGACATGAGGAGGTGGGGATATTTCCCGCCTGAAATTTGTAAATGAGATTTGCTAACCCTGGGCACAACATCCATTCTGGGGAAAATAGCCATTTCTGTCTCTCCTTTTCCTCTATCACTGACATCTATACACTCCAACTAGGATAGATAATGCGGAGCAGCCTTTATGCTTGCCTGCCACTCACAGACCTGCAGGTCGTTTACCCTTTACACACCTGCTACATCTTAAAGGGGTGAAACTTACCACATTGATACAATTTAGACAGTAATTAAGCTATTGCCTGATTACTTTGGTCAAATATTTAATGTGACACATCTTACCGGCTTTTATTTTATAATTCCATGCAACAAACCCTGCCTAACTTATAATATAATTCAATAGACAAAGAAGCGACAGAGGTGTTGATTCCAGTTTGTGGTGTTACTGTTTTGTAGGTAAGTACAGCATTGTATTGTATTGCTTTGCATTTTTGTATGTTTAAAACTGCAATTTTATGTGCATAAGGAAAAACTGAAATTTAATAAGAAGGTGAAAATGGTGGAGAAAACAAAATGGTGAGGGGGGTTGCCAACAGCGGATGTGACATTTCTAAAATTAAAATAATTAAATATTAAAATGTGGGGTCATTTTTAAGTGACGTGGCTCTGTTGTGTAATGACAAAGAATCGTGATGAGACAATTACGCAATTAATGAATTAGTTGCCTGACAGGAAATGAATCAATGTCAATATCAAAAAGTCATTTAATTCATTTATCAAATAAAAATAGATTTGATTTCATTTTTTTTTCATTCAAACATTTAATTTTAATAGCTTATCTAGTCAGTAGATGAACTAATAGTTAATATGATCTCAGTTGCAGTCCTATTGAGCAGACCTGTTAGTTGTGTATTTGGTAATGTTTGATGGCTGATGAGGCTGAATAAGTATGCTGAGCATCATGATAATTTTGGTAACGAGAAACCCGTTTTTTGTTCATCTAGGAATTGAGAAAATGGCAAATTTTCATAGTACAGTATATGAAGCAGTTATTCATGGAAATGCTACCTCACCTAGAGCGGGATTAAATGGTAATTCTTGGGTTTTGTGTGTGTGTTGAGTAAACTACACAGAGAAAGAGAGAGAGGGCTTAAGAAATTGTGTGTGTGTGTGCTCTTACCCATATGTTTGATATTCGTGGGCTTGACCAATGAATAATTATTCTTGTAGTGGCCCAGGCATGTGAGATAATCAATAATAAATTCGTTTAGAATTCTCATTGTGTTTTTTTTCCTTCTATGATGTTTGTAACATTCCGGAACCTGCTGCATAATAAAGTTCCAGAACAAGTTTGGAAAGAAACACATTTATACTCATTCTTATTACACTTATTATCAACAATCCTGAACCTTTATCATACCTACACATATAGATATAGAAAGCAGCCTCCAATTATCAGCCCTTTTTCTGGTTCCAGCTTTTTAGAAGTGCGGATTTGCTGTTTTTCTTCTGAAAATCTTTAGGTTCTGGACTACCAGTCGGACAAAACAAGCTAATTAAAAGGTATCATAGAGGGCTCTAAAGGGTCCAAAAAATTTTGAATGGCATCTTTTCACAACTTTATACAAATTGTCATATTAGCATTGTTGAATGTGGCACAACTAGTCTCAATACAGTCCTGAATGATACATGTAATTTTCATTTCACTTTTTCACTTTATACTATTACTTCAAATTATTTACTCATTTCAGTGTTATTCAGGTGTGCCACCTACTTTATATTACATGTATATTCCTTGTTTATGTTACTGTATCCATCCTCTGTGAGAAGGTCACACATTACTATCCTTTCAACCTGGCGCCTACAACCATCTCAATAAAACATGATGCAACTGTTTAATATGATCCACACAGCTGAAAGAGATCCCATACAGACTGAATACGAGTAGCCACAGAGCACATGCGTGCACCAAAGTGTTATGTATCCGTCCTATAAAACCAAGTGCTATAAATATCCCCATTTAGAACAGCGTAGTGTTCACAGTACACAGTAGTGTTGTCACGATACTGGAATGTCTAACTTACACTACCTTGAAAAATATCGATATTCGACACCATTTTCGATACCGCGGGGGGAAAATTGACACAACATTGAGGGCATAAAATTTTAGATTTTTACTAAAAGATAAATATAAACAGGCTTCAGCAGGTGGTTAGCTTCATTTGAGTTTGCATCGTACTGTCTTTGTTGTAGTTTTTCGTTGCAGGATTCTCCTCAGCTTCTCTCTGGTATTATAAGAGAAATATCACACTTTTTTAGAAACATTCGTTTTTTTCTCTTTAGATCAGGCTTTTAAAAATAACTAAATTATCTAATTAACTAATCTTAGAAATAAAGTATAGTTAATAGTGCTGTCTGTTGTTAGTTAATTTACTCAGTATTTTCCTATCAACTGATACTCTGCTGTCTTGAGATTCCTCAGGCCTGATAGCTCTGAGGGGGATTAGCTTAGCTTTGAGAATTACAAATGGCTGTTGTGCCAACAACAGGACAACACACATCAACAACAGTTTACTGGGCCGTCTTGTTTAATGCTTCAGTGATGTTGAAATGGGAGCTGTCACCAACCTCTCAAAATTCTTTATAGAGGTCAGCATGTCAGGTGCTTTGCTAATTTTGTTGTGTTAGCACCTTTTGTTAGCACTGCTCTGTAGAATCGCTTGCATATGGGCTTGCTTGTATCCTTTGCCTTTCCTTGTTCATTTGCCTCAAATGTCAAGTATTTCTAAATAGCACTCATGCTGTTTTCTTTGTCAACCAAAACCAGTCGCGGAGGCTCAGTGAGTGAGAGGAGGCAGGGCTATGTGGGGACTGCAGCAGTGTGTGTGTGTGTGTGTGTGTGTGTGTCAACTCACTGTTGGAGAGAAGAGAGCGAGGAAGCACTAGCTGGTACTGGTGTATTGATAGTGCGGAAAATGAGTATTGAGACTGTTTCAAATATTCAGAATCAATATGTATTGAAAAATCTATATTTTTGACAGCACTGGTAGAAAGAGGATCGGCTGCAGTTCTCCTGGCACTGCAGTCTGTGCTCTCAATCCACCTCACCATCCTTCCAATGGGATTTGCTAAACCTGTGCACATGTGCCAGTGACCCAGTGTCCTAGCTTTCTCCTTCAAGGCTTGTTAAGGTCTCATAAGACAGTGATTAACATCATTATGAGTTTTATTTAAATCTGCAAGTGGAAGGGACATAGGAGAGAGAAGATATGTACTTGTATACAAAAATGACTAAATGCAATTTTTGACAGCTAAAATAACACAGATAAAGGTTTATTTTGTGTCATTAGACTGTCAGGATGTGAATTGTTTTGATTGCTTTCAACAAACTGTGTAATGAATAAAACTAGTAAACCTTCTAAACTGAATGTCAATGAATGCTGTGCATAGCCACGGACGTATTCTAACAAATCATATGGTGGAGTTATGCAGGAATTAGATTTTTTCATAGCAGACAATTTGACTTTACATAGCAGGAAAAGCACTGTGTAATTAATAACATTAATGATGGTTTCTTTTAGGTGTTTTTGCAAGCAATAACAGTGAGCCAGCATGGACAATACTAGAACCCTGGCACTGGTACAACTAAATGGAACACAGCAATTACTATTGTTATTAATTACAACTGTGTTTGGCCAGTCAAAATGTCTGCTGCGGGAAAGGTCGATTAACTTAAGTCACTGGACAGTCTACTAATATGTACTGTATTAAAATGATGCGGGTGCAACAAAACTAACAGGAGACTGAGGGAGATGTTAATCAAGCACACCTGAGTGAAGGTCTAATGAGGCAAAATAAGTGAAACCACCTGTGTGAGTGGATCATAGTTGTGCAGGGCCTTTAATCATTACTCTTCTCACTTACGCTAGATAGATATTCCACAAATGCTCAAGGCAATAGGGCTTTTTCACCAAAGACATTTTGACATCACAGTAGAAAAATCACAGGTGTAAAAGTTAATGATGGCTAAATTCCATTTAGCTGCTTCAGTTTGAGCGTCCTGGTATTATGCATGCTGACTCACTGTCACACTGTCATGGCTTACTGGGACACTTGAATAAAGAAGAGCCATCCTTAACACCTCTGCTTTTTCTACTATGCCAAGTCAAACTGTCTGCTGTGGGGAAAAAATGCCTATGCAGGACAGTGGCAATTAAAGAGAGCAAGGTTGG
The DNA here is from genome assembly GCA_038419695.1 of Scomberomorus guttatus. Lineage (NCBI taxonomy): Eukaryota > Metazoa > Chordata > Actinopteri > Scombriformes > Scombridae > Scomberomorus > Scomberomorus guttatus. Next base: position 9,956,762 of record CM076461.1, read on the forward strand.
GGACTTTAAATCTTGTATGAAAACTGCAGAGGAATAATGGAATCAATGGCAGGAAGAGGAGAGTGCAGTCGGAATTAGGAGGAAATCTGGATTAGTTACAGGATCACACTGCTGCTACTGCGGACATCGGATGACACATGCACAAAAATGCCAAGTCAGGCTGAGAGCTTGAGACAAGAAATGTGTGTGCATGCATGTGTGTGTGTACAATATGTTAGTGTTTGCCTTTTTATACCAGCTAGCAATAGCCTTGTGCTAGCTCGTGATATTTTAATTTCATCAGACAGAAATCCCCTGAGAAGAGCATGAGACATATACTGCCATACACTCTAATCACGCAACAGCTCTTTGCTTTAATATCTGTTAAGCTAACAAAGAACTGGCACAAAGTCAAATATGTATTCTATCCTTTTCAATACCATTGGCTCATATAACAAGCAGACTAATAATACTTGAGAAATAACTTAATTACCACTCACACTCCGCAGCACTCTAATTATAGCCTTTACAAAAGAGCAGCAGTAATGCACTTTTAAGTGTAATGGGAGTTTACCTAATTAGGCCTGTCACACACAGGCATAGGCACACAGGCCTGCACACACACATTTACACACTGGTGAGAAAATGTCATTCAGTAATTAGTAGTGGTGATGAAACCCTCTATTACCGTTTCATTTACACGCCATCACAGGGCAGAGTCGGCTGACCTGTGTGCTTGCATACAGCCAAGCTTTTAAAACAGTAATATCTTTATGACATAATCGTGGCAGAGCGCAGCGTGACACATTAGCCGGTTTGTCTTTTTATTTCCACAATCAGTTGAAAGCCAGTACAGTATTTTACCATTATCTTCTCCAGTAATGACTGTCTTCTGTCTCCATCGGTGGTGTTAATGAGTGGGCAGGCGCGGTCTAACTGCAGCAACTAATAGGGCTGGTCACACACTCTAACAAGGTGTGAATATATATATTACAGTCCCCGGGGAACATAATAGAGGTGTTTGCTCTTATTTTTACAGAGCTGGAAAGGTGCCCTAATGATGCCCCTGTGAGTTAAGCAGCCAACCAGCCAATCACATACCCAGCCAGCATAGAGTCCTTTGTTTTAAACTTCAACAGATGTACAGATGCACCTCAGTTGGCCTGGACTCCAGTTGTGTGTTCGAGCTCGTGTGAGATCAGAATCTGGACTCCCTGCTGTGACGCAGGGTTTATGAGATATGGAAACCCTTTATTTTACATCAAAAAGGGTTCTACATCTGGTGCATAGAGAGACCAGAGGCCTGTGGTTGAAATGAGGTAATTTAAATATATCATGTCAAGAGTTTGCCAAGGTACGGGTTTGTTTGCTCTCTCGTTTTCACCCAGATAAATTAGATGTGCTGCATTTGCCAAATTTTCAAACTGAACACAAGAACGACCGCGTAAATTAATTTTCGCATGTGGCCAAAAATATCATGGGACATCTTTAAACATTTAGCTGATGTTTAAAACCCGTTTTAATGGAGAAGTCATGAGGATGGCGTGTCTATAACATCCACAATTAAAGCCAAAGCTCAGTGTATGGGGCGCCCAGAAGGCTTAAAAGGAAAAAAAAAAAAAAAAACACTTGCCCACCAGACCCAAATTCAGTATGAAGTAGTGTTGCTTCCAGCTGGGCTGAACACAGTGGCCAGTTTTTTTGGGTGGGAAGCCAGTGAGGGAGCATGTCCTTTTCTCTTTTTCTTACTAGTAACTCCTACTAGTAGTGTTAAGAGGGTTTTGATCTGGAGATAGCAGGAACCGACTTGTGCATTATGCCCTCCTCTCTCGATTCCATATGTGTGAACACACATGGCTGTCCACAATCTTCCCAGGACACCGAATTGGGATATGGGGAAAAACATGCAAGAACACCCCATAAAGAAAACAAATTATCACAGGACGCGGCTGTAGCAGCTTATTTCTACCTTCCACAATATATATTCTGACTTTCGAGTTGCCATCCACAGCCAGGACAATGAAGAGAGAACTTGCCACAATGCAGGTGTATAAGCTTCCTGATCAGAAAAATGTTAATGTGTATTTAGTATGATGTGTTAATGACTAAATACCAAAGATTTATCAAATTACTGACATTGTCTGCTGTATAAAAATGTTTTATCACTTATGGATGTGACATTGATTTATTTCTAACATTGTTTGGGTTTAAAACGAGAAAAAAAAACATTTAAAGCTTTTCTTAGCCATGTACCACACAATTGAGGTTTCAAAATCAGTGGAATAAAACTATTGTTAGAATTTGATCTAAGATTAGTGGTTTGAAGAATCACTAAATAAATCCCACTAAGACTTAAGAGGAAACATTGTCACTGCTATTATTTTGATGTTTTTTTTTTTTTTTACTTATTCACATTCATTTTGCCCTCTGGTCCTGTCTGATTAAGTGAAACCACTTTTCTCACCAATAACTCAACACCAACACTTCTCAGTAAAGTCCCAGTCATGTGTTTCCTATCATTACACCCTATTAAATGTTGTAAATGTTGTGTATAAGAGGGTAGACATGCAATTTTCCAGCTCACAATAGATATAATAGGACAGATTTAATAAATTACAAGTTTTATATCTTGTGGTTTCTATTTTAGTTTTTCATTTGTTTGGGATTATATAAAGCAGTATTAAATATTTTCAATAAGACACTAAAGCAGGGGGAAAAAAAATCTCATATTGTTCTTTTGCTTCCTGAAGATGTTATGAAAACAGCAAGCCAAGTCTCATCTAAACATTGGAAAATATTGATGCTAAGAGCTTGATTATAATTAATCAAACGACATTTCCGAGTGGAAACAGATTGTCCAAATGGAAATATTTGAGCTCATGTGTCACGACTAAACAGTGTAGCATCTGTCAGAGCAGATAGAACAGAGCTGAGGTCATCCTCCCATGTGAACGCTCTGGTCTCAAAGATGTCCTGAAAAATACAGTTATTCTGTGTCAGGACATTTCTTGCTTACGATGACAACACTGTGGTAAGTGAGCTGTTCTACGCAGAATTACACTAATTAAAGACTTTTTTTTAATGGGAAATATTAATATACTTACTTAATAATATGTAACTATAAGTGATATAGGGGCACTATGCCACAGATATAATGAGGAGTACACAAACAACTCCCATATGCTAAAAAAATAAATAAAAGGGCATCAGCAGCTGTCTCTAATTCTGAATCTGATCTACCCCCAATTGAAACCAGGCGCCGAGTGGAGGAAACAAAACAATACATTTTTGTATGCAAATAAAATGTACAAGCAGTTTGATAGTATGACTAATATGAAAAAAAGCCAAGCGGTCTTCATTTCCCTTTTTTTTCAACTGACTGCAAAAGCTTTCTGTCCACTAGGTTCTGATATCTCTTTTGTTCTTTAGAAAAATAGGACAAAAGCTTTTTTTATTAATGTACAAAAAATGGGCAGACATGATTTAATTAATTCACAATCTGCATAAGTAAACAGTAAACAGTCATGCACAAATATGGGGAACAATAAAGAACAATATCACCCGTCAAACACGGCTGAGTTATTTGATCAGTCTTTGTCCTCTGGGAGTGGTTCACCTAAAACAATAATCATATTAACAGTCCAAGTCTTCTTCTCATTCTTTTCACATTTCAGATAGTTTGTGCGCTTGATTAGTAAGCAAGAGTCTTCTATCTTGCTGAATGCAAAAGTGTTAAGTGCTCATATATCAGTATCACTTCCATTTTTTTTTGTGATGAGACAGAATGGAGTGGAAATTATTTGTAATGCAAGTATGACCAGTACAGAGAAACACAATTTACTTCTTGAAAAAGAGAAATGACAAGCTGCATATGATGTTTCTGCAATTCCACCATAAACAATCCTCTATTCAACATATTGTACATAACAATTTTGTGACTTTGAGAGCCACATGATGCAGTCAATGGCTAGAAATGACAGATTGAAACACATTTTATATATATACTGTATATAAAACTCTTGGGGTTCCACCCAGTGAAAACCAGGACTGACTGCTGCTAATCTTGCACATTTGGCAATTCTGCAGAAGTCTTCCTTGACCTTTTCTTTGCTGCCAAGTCATCACAAACTGAGAGAGTGAACAGTTCCCAGCCTCGACACTGAGTCAGACGCAAGCCCCTAACAACAGACATGCTTCTACACAACTCCAGTGTAGCAGAGTTCATTAAAAAATGAAAATGTGGTGCTGCACATCCCAAAAATATTTCATTATGAGCAAACTAAAGGCACAACAGCTGTAATGTTTTTTTTTATTAATGTACTCAATGGGTTTAACAAATTCTCAGGAAAAAAGTCTGTTTTGATGTATCCTAAAAAATTTTGCATTATATTGAGGAAAAGGACAACAATATGATTTTTCTCAACAGTGTACAGCCTTAAAACATACAGCACATATTCACATTTACACACAGGCACATGTAAACCAACCTCCACCACAGATCTCAAGGTGAATTTTTTTTTTTTTGGAAACAGTGACCCTGAACACCTGTCAACCACAAAACTGGACGCTCTTTTGATGACATTTGTGAATGTAAAGGCTGGAGGTCAACAGGATAGGATGTTGAAGTCAGTCTGGACTGGAGTCATGACTGGTGACTCCGCTGAGCCCAATGAGCCCCTTAGGTCATCTGTGTCGAGGGGGGATTAGGAGCGGTCGGTGATCCCATCAATGCAATGTGTCACCAGCACCGTGTCTTACCACTGAGCTACACACTCCAGCAAGCACTGATCCCCTTAACTGACTCTCAGCGGGCCCGGCAACTAAGGCGAGCTGACAGCAGGGCTATTTTCGGGCAGAAATCTCCCTGGTTTGGACAGGGCCACAGATAGAGATGGCTGGGGCTCATGCCATCGCTCTCCATTAGAGAGAATGAAAAACACAGCCAGGATCTCACTTTGCCACTTTGCAGCAGAGAGCAACCTTTTGCTCGTGACAGCTCCCAGAAACAGATGAGGGATAAATGTGTTGTGACAGCAGCTAATAAGGTCCCTGTGATCTGCTGGTAGTGTAGTGTAGTGTTGTGTGTGTGCATGTGTGTGTGCGTGTGTGGCTGTGTACATGCGCCAGTGCCCATGTGTCGTCTATGTTTATACCAACCGCATGCTTTGAACAGAGGAGTAAAATGCACTGATGAGAGATAGAGCTGCTAAAAGAGGTTGTGTCTTGATACATGACTACATGATACACATTTGATATGCTTGATCATCCTCTCTACTTTTGTATGACAGATTAAAAGAGCCAAAGGACTAAAATAGTAAGCAGGAACACAAATAAAGTCTCTACAAATAGCAAGCGCCAGTCGTAAAATGCATTAAATACCATAACAGTCACACTGATTAGCATTTCCTAAAGCCTTGTTGTTACCAATGCATATGTAACAGCTATGTAAATAGTTGTTTAACCAAAATGTGTCACCATTATGATTTATGCTGAAATTCCATGGACATAAATGCATATGACTACCTCTACAGATCCTCATGAACAGCAGGCAATGTAGCAATCGCAAATAGAGCAATGGATTCAAAAATCAATTTGTAATGCTCTTTCGCCGTCTTGCTAATGATCATCTGTCCCTAATACATGCGATCATGGACTAAGGCTTGACCTTGGTCACCAAACCAGGAGCTAACCCAATTATCACCTGTTCTGGACAGAGACGATATATTTACCTCACCTCACTTGATAGCGATGCGGTACGTCCGTTCCAGCATATGAAAAGGCACGACAGAAAAAAAGTGTATCTACCGTCAAACACTTATTTTTTTAATTAATTTATGTAAAGTGCTCGCTTTCAAGTGACATCTATTTTGCCTTATTTAATTCAAGTCAAGTCAGTTTTATTTATATAGCACCAAACCGTAACAGAAGTTATCTCAGGGCGCTTTTCATATAGAGCAGGTGTAGACCGTAGCTCAGCAAGCTGATATAAATGCTGTGTCACCTCAACACATATGGCTGAATATTTTAGTAGTGTTTCTGAAATGCTTCATTACAGTTTGGGCAAATTAGCTGGTGGTTCTCTCTGTCTGTTTATGAAATTCAGCAGTGATATTTTTTCTGATACTGGTGTAGGACACAGAGAAGACCCAATGACAGAGTTGAGCTGCATTTAATAAGAATATAGGCCTTTTCACAGCAGACATTTTGACTAATCATAGTAGAAAAAGCACAGGTGTTACTAATAATGTTAATAATGGCTCCAATCTATTTAAATGTCTCCGTAAGCCATGAAAGTGTGACAGTGAGCAAGCATGCAAAATACAGCAACAACAAGTGCAATATGTGGGGCACAGACTGCAATCGCAACTGCTATTATCGTATTTTGTAGCTGCCTTCCATTTGCATGTGATTTAATCAAAGTAAACACGGTGGATGGCTGTATGTCATGGCGCTGCGCTCTGGCTCCAACATGTCTGTCCCATAAGATGGCTGCAGGGGTTTAATGAACTAAAGGAGAAGGTTTTCACGCAGTATGAAGCAGCTGTGGCAAACAGATGCTGTAAGAATCCCCCATATGAATTTAATATTTCATATTTTTCCATGCCGATTGAAAAGCATCTACTGGTTGGAGAGTGTTTAATGAAAATAGTTTTATATTTTAAGGATGATTCTGTTATTGCAGCACATTTGCTACACTTTTTTACTTTGCTCTTGTTGATGAAATCACCAAAGCGGCAGCAGACTGACGTTCCGCCAGAAACAGGCGTGATTCTGAGACGTGTATTCTCAACACCTACTACCCAATTTATACCAAAATACCGACAACTCTCTTTGCGCTGCCTCATTTGAATCTCTTCCCACTGTGCACCGTGCGCTGCCCACCAAAATACCCCACAGACGGGCCAAACGAATTTCAAGTTCAGGAAAAGACCAAACTGTTGAAGAGTCGATTGCTTGTCGTCGCACCCCCACGAAAATAGGGCATATTATGTCTTGTTTTAAATAAACCATTATATGTTTGACTCAAAAAGTTTTAAAAAAAAAAGGTTTAAAAAGGTTTGTCAGTATCAAGTACTGCTGAGCAATTCAGCCCAATTATTTATTTTAGCAAATCGATACAACTGAATTGGAGGTCTGCATAATTTAGATTTGACTCATTGGTGCAAGAGCCCTTTGTCACAGCAGACATTTTGAAGTGTCATTGCAGGGAAAGCACAGGTGTAATCAGTAACATTAATGAAGAAGTTTCATTTAGCTGTAACAGTAAGCTATCAAAGTGAGCCAGCAGGCACAATACTAAATCCCAAATGGAATGCAGCTATTACTAATGTTATTAGTTACACCTGTGTAAGTCATCCTGTCTGCCCTGTTAGAGGTCTGTTAAAGGTGTATTGGTTGAAATTTGCATTAAAAGGTTCAGGATTATGTTCATGCTGGGAATTAAAGCGTACATTCCAGCCACAACATTTCTAGAGACAAGCCCATAGATATAAAACACTAGATGCAACATACATCATAACTCATGAGATAACCGGCCGCCATCTTACCTGGGTATTGTTTACAATCGCCACCTACGGCCAGCATCTAATTGCTTTACTAAAAGGACCAAAGAGATCAGGGAGGCTGGCATCACTTTTCACACATCAGTATAGAGTAGATGAGAGATTTATTTTTTACGAGTCAACTAAAACTACAAAAAGTTAGTGTACTAGGTAACTTTAACGTTAGCTACCAAGTAACAGACCAGCTGAGCTCTAAGTCAAAGTTGTTGCTGATTGCTAGCTGTAAACAGCATTGATCTGCTAGCTAAACAGATAAATTACAGCTGACCAGCAAACATTGTTGTAATGTTAGCTACGCTAACTCAAAGGTAACGTTTAGTAACGTTATAACAAAGTTATTAATATTACCCTAACATTTGACTGCTAAGCAGCTGATTCCATGCCAGCCAAGTGTAAAGTAAACACACAACATGTTAACAACAAGGAGAAGTGTTCATCTTCACCCCTAAATCTCATTTCATTATATCTCAAAGACAGATCGAGGAAGCCAGCTACGTTACAATCTACACAAAAAGTGAAGCCCCGGCAAATCAACACAACAGTAACATTATCCACATCCTTGACAGCAACACGGAGCATTAACCAACCACACAATCAGCCAACATATTGTTATTCGATGCCGAGGACATGTTCACCACATCTAGCTAAGCCAAAATTAACCGCGCTGAATCCTGCAATCAGTCACCATATATTAACATCACTTGTTGTCAGCTTACCTCATGCCTTTACATGATCTTCCTTTGAGTAAGGCAAATAAAAAAATAACCCATGTCTTGATCAGTAAAGTAATCCAGTCGGAAAAGGAGATTTGTACTTCAGCAGTTCAGCTCAAGTTCTTTTCAAACTCTCATGTGGTCACATGATGGCTGAACGAGCATATGAACCATGGATGTATAAAGAGAACTGGATGCAGCGTCAGAGCAGGCGGGGCTCCTATACATCCATGATATGAACACCCCGCGATTTAACTGGCTCAAATGCATGAACAATAACAGGCCTACAGTAGTCTATATTGTGTATGAAGAAGAATTGAGATAAGTTTGCTGTCTCAGAGAAGTTGGTGTAGTTGAGATAAATTAGGACTATAGACTTTGAAATGCATACTATGCGTATGGTAGTTAAATATTATTGATATGTGAAAATAGGCTAATGCATATACATACACATGTTCACATGTTCTGAAACAATGTAACAGCTAAAAAAAATAAAGACTATACATGAGCGAGAGAGAGAGAGAGAAATATATGTATCTTGCCTTATGTACAATTTATGACATTAATAAACATATTAATATATTACAGTAGGTGTGTTTCTGATTGTAATTACATGCCAATATAGGCAATAATACTGAATCTATTTAGGAACTCTAGATTGTAACAGACATTCATTTATATGTAAAAGTTCAATCTAGACATACACTTAACCGCATCATTGCCCAAAGTATAATCAAGAGGAAATTGTTTCAAATTGCACATTACAGTAGTTTTAAGGAAATACACTTGCAATAATGTTGAAGATCATTACAGTAATGAGATTATCACATAAGCGCACGCACGTACTCTCTCTGCCATCACACTAAGGTCACATCTCACCTCTCTGCAACGCAACCGTCTCCAAAGGCATTTTCCTTGACGCATGGCAGTGAATATTTGCGCTGTCAAAGGATTAAGACATCACAGAATATCTGAAACTATTACAGCTACAATTTATTTTACTTTCCTGACACAGCTGAGCAGAGAAGCCATTCATTTTCTAAACAAAACGGGGTAGTAAGGCCTTTTTAAAGGTCCCTTCTATTGTGGAGGTTTAGAGCTGCCGTGCTGGACGCTCTACACACACACACACACACACAGAAGAAATCATTTGGTTATAGCAGGTTCAATTAATTGCAGTAAAAAATAGGCAGCTATCTGCATGTGTAAATGTACAATATTTGACAAGAGGCCAGTTCTCAATTTGTCCGCTTCCAAAGAGCACATTGTAATTTGCAGTTTAATGTGCATATTACAGTCATTTATGCGTTGTGCTGTTTCCATGATCAGGCATTCTGGCATATTGATTAACCCGTGCTTTAGGAAACCTGCAGAGGCTTGGGGCAGACTCCTGGGCTGCCGCCCCCCCCCCCCCGAACCTATCAGCCCACCTCCACTACCCATTCATATCCGGAGGAGGGGTGTGGGATCGATGGCATGCCAGGATGCTATTAGAGCTGAGGTAGCTAGGCAGCCAGGCAGCCACGACTTCAAAAGCAAAGTGTGGGAGGAGAAATAACACAAGGTAATTATCTGGGCCCCGCTAGCTACCACCGAGGTAATCTGTAGAGTGGAGGACGAGGGGGGGGGGGGGGGGGGCGGGGGGCTGTGGAGGTGGTGTTCAGGATGTCTGTCCATATTTACCTCAACTCACTGCACTATGCTCACTCCAGCAAGGCTGATGGAGAAGACAAAAAACTTTCCCTGGCACACAGTCTTGTACATTTCATCCTATTACCTACCATTTCTATCTTTATTCATTGTGTGTACAGCAAAAATCTGTGTTGGTTATTAACAATAAATTGTTATATAAAGTTGGATAACATATCAGCTTGTCACTGCTGCTGAAGCCAAATTGTCTGGCAAGGTGAGAAGCCATCTGCTTTTCTGGTTATCTTTAAAAGTCATGATGAGTGAGAAGCCATTAGGCAAATGTTCCAAGAGCATCTGGACAACAAGTCATCACAAAGTCAAGAAAGTTCAAGTTATCTGACTTGAGCTTACACAAGTTGATTTTATTGGCTAACAGAAATTAAATTAATTCAAATCCTGACTAAGTAACATCTGCATAGATTTTAATTTTCTGATCGCTCATTTGGAAGCGCACACAAAATCTTCAGCCGGAGTAATTCAATATAATTTGCTTCCTCTGTTCCTGAATGTTTCTCATTTGTGTAATCAAATATAACAGCAATAATCACTGGTACAACTATTCCACTCCACGCCTAAAAGCTCAATCCCCAATGACTCATTTCTAATGGAAAGAAAACACAAATTACCACAGCGAGGAATAGATCAGTCTGTTTTACATACATATGAGAGATGAAATAAACTGTGAGTGTGCACAAGCACAGATATTAACACACACTCACATACACACACTTCTAAAATAGAGAACAATTATAAAAACTGCAGGATCAGCAAGCTAACTCCTACGTGTGGCCATAGGTTTTGTGCTTTCCCACTTATTTCTGCTTCCAGTGCAGTTAATGAGTTAAAGGTCAGTAGGCTGTTATGACACCAATTAGAGCAATATTTCAAATCAGCACTGTAGCTCATCTTCAGTGGCGGTCTGTTGATGCTTTGTGAGATTTCAACAAAGCTAATTGCAGAATAATGAGCGCAAACTGATGCTATTATGGTGAGGGGATGCAACTGAAATAATCTCTTGGGCGGTTTCGAGGTCATGTACTGCAAGTCGGTTAGTGCCACGGATCAACGCAAGGGTAAAGGTACAGTGAGGTGGTAGGGGTCATGTTGAGGTTAAAGAGCAGGGTCAGCTTCAAGACCCCTCTGCTCAACCCCTGAAAGAAAAAACTTTCCCTGATATTCCTTCAGGACTCTTTTATAAATAGAGCACATGGCTGCCGTGGGGACAGAACCTGAGGTGTTTTTTTTCGAAACTCATACTTAAGAATTTAAAATATTAAAGTTTTCTGCACATTATTTTTAAACTGAATGTTCCTGCTGCACAACTGCCAACAGATCTACAAATACTGATGAGATAAGAGTATAGTCCATACATAATCAATAGGCGGGCTTCTGGTCTGGAACAAAATTTTACCGTAACCTGACCCGGATCGCTTCTGAGTGACGCGTCGCTATTACGTCACCTCAGCTGTCATCATTCAGCCACCCACTAGTCACCACAGTTAACAAGGTTGTTGTAGAACGTAGGAGCCCCGGTTGAAAAAGTAAAATGGCTTCAAAACTAGCTGATACAAAAAAAGAAAGTTTGACAGTGAAAAACATGCATTTAAGGATGACTGAGAGGACTGAGAAATACGCGTTCATTTTGCCCAATGGAAGTACAAGACCATTGTGCTGGATGCTTGAACGAAACAGTGGCCATAATGAACAGTTGGAAGGCAAAACACCGTTACAACACCTAACATGCCTGTTTGAACAAAACCGTCCCAAAAACACAGAGGTAAGAACCACAAAACTGAATCAGCTGATCTCAAGACTCCGGCAGACAAAGAGTGCAGTGAAGAACTCATACTGCAGCAGACTCATTAATGAACACTTACGCCAGCGTCTCCACCTCGGCCATCGCACCTTTTTATGCTCAAGTTTAAGGACTTGGTTACAAAACAGATGCACAACAGACGGTGGACATTTATAAAGTGGACCTGTAAGACTTGTATTTGAGTAACCTTGTTATAGTCAGTCAGTCATGTGGTGTCATATAGTAAATCCAGGATGCACAGTTGTGAGCAATTATGCACACTTCACCCTCATTAGCACAATGTCTGATTGGACAACTGACTCAACCAAGGTGTCAAAAGGAATCAAACATGTGACATATGCACTGATTTTCACACTGAAAATGTGAAAAAAAAAAAATCATACCACACATTCATTTTTCACACTCTGTTTCACCCCTGGCCTGCTTCAAAAGACATGAAACCCTCCAGTGCAACCACAGACTTCAGCACTTAACAGATAACATCGCAGCCAGGAGTATTTGGGAATGACGTGCTGACTAAGGGGTACTTCATTAGTTTATTGCTGAGAGTAAAATTAATGTTAAACCTTGACTTTTTGCCCCTGGGTATTCAGATGCCAGAGACGGTCTGGGGATTCAAACTGAAAAATTTACTTTCACCGGCTGACTTCCTGAACCTTTAAGCTTTAACAGCAGACTGCACTTTGGACGACCTCGTAAGCCACCACAGCGCTGAGCCTGAGCCCGTGGGTCAAACAGCGCCACCTCCTTCTCTATGATGTATCACTAATAAACAACACGGCGGGCCAGAGGCAAGCACCTTTTAACAAGGACAAGAACACTGGTCCACTTCCACCGATGACACCTTGATGAATAAACTCTCCGGACTAATCGATGACACCACGGCAGCGGCAGCCGACCTGCCAAATGGTTTGTCAGGCAGTGTCAGAGGCATACGCACTCCCCGAGCCACCTTCAGTAAATTGCAGCAGGTGTTGCTTTTGACTCCTCTCTAATTAACCAACAAAAAGCACAAAAATGAAAAAATGACCCCCTCTCTCTCTCTCTTACACACACACACACATTTAGGCTCAACAACAGGGGGCAGTGGACTTGTTGTCCATTATTGGGTGGTGTCTGGTACTTGGGGACAACCGCTGTAAAATCAAAGAACAACGTTTCATTCTGCCACTGTGAGCTAGTAAGAAAACCTCTACTCTCTTAAATTGGAGACGCTAACGCCTTCATGCCACATTGGTTCACAACCAAAGACAGACAGATGCCTGTTTTGAACATAAACACTGTGTACTCAAGCTACTGTGGTGGGAACAATCATCATTAGGAGATCTTATCGTAAGTTGCTTCAGACATGTGTCAGTCAGTGTGGGCTTTTAAAACCGTAGCGCTGCATTCTGATACAACTTTTTAAAGTCAACCTTTGGAACAAATTGGAAACCACAAAGCCTTGCTTGACTGTGTGTGTGTGGAAGTTCTCGGTTTCGCTGAGACAATTACATCTAAGAAATAAGGGAATCTATTTTCAGGCCTTGTGGAGAGTGTGTTTTGAATTTCTGTTCAGAATGTCTGTGGTATTTTTTTTTTTTCTTGTCTGAAAAAGACAAAACATCTACTTTCTCCTTTAATTTGCATGGCTCCAGTGAGCGTTACCTCTCAACACTTATGTTAACAATATCTGAATGAAGGCAGGCATCAAAAGCTTAAGATGTTTTGTACTGCATTACACTATTACAACTATTTGCATCAGACAATGTCAGTGGGAATAAACTGAGTATCTGTATCAGCCATTTGTCATTCTTTACACACAAAGTTATACAGGCAATTATTCTCACAGGCTGAAAATGTATCCAAGACTTGAGAGGATTGGCTGCAGAACGGCATTGCACTTTCAAGCTATTATCTAAATAGGGACGTCTTTTATTTCAAAATTCTTGCACATGAATGCAGCGTTTCAGTAATGAAGCCAAGGTAAATCACAACACAACAGACTTTTGAGGGGAAAACCTTAATACTAAAATACAAAGACATGTCTGTGGGTGAGGACATATCTGTTTGGGTGGGCCTCTCAAATACATATTGGTGCCACGGCTCCAGATTGATTAGTAAATTAGTTAAGATATCTATAAGAAATAGATTTATAAGCAATAGCCAGTGAAGAGACAAGCTGTGACCACACCTCACACACAATTATAATATTTTACATTTTCAAGAGTTTTTGATCTTATCTAAATGCTCCTGAAGCCCTTTTACCTCACCAAGTCGAAGACCCTTGAGGGTTATGTCAATTAATGTTTGCTCAAAGTCTGCTCAAAGGGCTCAAAATTGATACAGCAAGCCATGACAAGCATCCCATTCAGAGCTGCCAGTATCAGTCAGCCTAGTCATCAAGTGAATGTTTTCGTATATCTGTTGTGTTTATTCTGCCGCTCTCCCTTCTCGTCTCCGAGGCCTATAGAGCCTCTCAGGCTGATTGACATCTATGAGATGGAGGGGAGCCAGCAAGGATTTTTACTGTCACTCTTGGACGTGCAGAGGGCTCCGAGATACTGTGAGGGTTGATATGTTCGAGAATCAGCACTCGCACGTGGAGACTGTACAAGCAACTTTGCATGTAATCATGAGCAATGGTAAATACGTATATCATAGCTGTGGTTTTTGTAGTACTGGTACATAAGGCGCGGTCGTCACGGCAACATAACAACACATTACTTACTTCCTTTGAAACCACTGAAGCCAAAGACCAAAAGTACCAGCATGCACTGTTTCACTTTTCCTTGCAACAACACGGGTGAGCAAACAAGTCTTTCCAGCACTTCTTTGCAGTTGTCAACGCTCCTGACTAGCCTGAGCAAAAAGTATGACATCACTTAATAACATAAAACGTGCAAACAGCTTTACAACTTGGCCTTTCAGCACCCCAAGAGATAGCACAATGAATGAGTAAGAGTCTCTCTATGTGAATATACAGGACGTGTCACCCAGAATAGCTCAACAGACAAGCGGGATCTCATCACTCATTACACACATACAGACACACACACACTCTGCAGGCGCAGTAGCTGCAGATGTGCAGCAGTGGGAGTCTGCAACTTACTTTTCTGTCGTCTTTCTGCGTTGCTGGCTGCGCGTCCTTACTGTGGTTGTCAGCGAGAGGCCTGCCGCTGGCATCCGTCGGATTGTCGTCCAATTCATCCTGCTGATTGGCCCCTGACTGAGGAGAGGCCAGTGGGCGGGGCTCCGGCTGCTGAACGCCACTCTGGACCTCCATCTTCCTCTGCAGTGCCTTGAAAAGGAAGAGAGAGCAAGGCGGAGGAAAATGGGAGAAAGCGATGAATTAAACAGGTGGACTGCACACGAGGATTCATCTCTGCCAAATACAAACAGATCTGTGTGTATTCCCTCTACTGCCCTGAGGTGATGATGAGTGCACCAAATGATATAAGGATGCAGTGAAAGTTGGAAACACCTGAAATGAAGCACATGAATCTTCATCAGGACCTTCGAGTGCAAAGTAAATACCCTACTAAAGGTTGCACCAAGCATTTGTGTCTTATATCAAGACTTTACATCAGATCAATAAACTTTCTATATAGTTATTAGTAAAATATCTACCTTATAAGCATGAAATTAAGTTATAACAAAAGTAAATATTTCTATGTAGGTAAACAATAAACTTCATCGAAGTAAGTCTAGATAAACAACAGATAACAGAGACCAACACTGTATCTATTTACCTTAGTATTTATATAAGTACTTAATAAGAACTTAATTTGCATATTTGTTTTTATTCATTTTAGAGATTGTGCCTAAAGCTGCAGCTCCCCATAGTAACTAGCTTTGTGTGCAGAAAAATGTTGGTAAAAAAAAAAGAAGAAAAGAAATGTTTATTAATAGCTTGTGGGTTTTTGTCATCTACCACACACCATATACAGCACATAGGCCTAATGAAGAGATTTTGTGTTGTCATCCGAGGTAATATTCATTTCTTTTGATAAAAGGATAATTCCTCTCCTGAGATAAGTAAAGAAGCAGTCAGGTTGCTTACTAACTGCTTGTCAGTCAAAAACCTTCCTAACCCAAAAAGACTATTTAGCCTCACACAATGAATCCCTGACAGCTTCAAGGGATGTTGCACTGCGGTTGCTGCTGACCTCTGACCTTATTCTTGCCTTTGACAGTAAAGGATCAAAACTAGAATTTATCCCCAGGAACCATTGAGTTATTATCATCTTGTTCGCTGAATGAAGTATGCATGAGGGGCACCACAAGTATATCATTACCTAAGCCTGTTTTTATTGTGCAATCTAAGGGCTGGGTGCAAAAATTTCATGAAGAGGCTCTACCTGTTAAAAACACCTTTGCACAGGTAATTGTGATGAGAAAAAAAAAACCCTTTAAAAAGTGTGTGGCTTGTCTAAGAAAAAAACTTCATTGCAATATATCAGTAGCAAGCGCACAATGAGTGTTTTTAAGTCGAAGCACAGAAAAACAAAAGGAAACATATGTCAACTTGTGCAAAGGACAGATCAAACACTAATCCAGAATCCAGCAGCCTGGTGATGTTTCGCACTGAAGTTGCTTCAGTCTGCATTCTGGGGGCATTAATAAGTTATGAGGTCAGTCGGTTGTTCTCTCCGCTGAGATGAGCAGCCTCATAAATGCATGTCTTGAAGGACCTTTAACAAAGCACTTTACCACTGCAGCACGTTGAGAGCAGCGAGACCAGGCTACAGGATTTAGCATGTTAACATCTCAGGTAAAAGCACCTGTTGGCCCATGCTAATTAACCCTGTGACGTGAGCTGTGACGTGGCTCCTAGCGTCTCTGCATATAGAGAATGATAATTACGAGTTAGCTGCTAATTGAGACAAACAGTGGTACACTCTGAATGGTATGTCATGTTATTTTACTTGTATTATATTAGCCTCTTATATCTGCACCGTCACTAGTTACCTAGCGGGTATAATAAGGTCCAGGGTTAATTTCAGGGCAACTGTTTAAAAAACGTTCAAAGTTGGCTCCTTCCTGAGTTGCTAATGTGCATCCGCTTGCTTTCAATTCACGCTTCTAGACAATTAAAGCTGCAGTTGCCGGTGGACATTTTACTTATAGCAGGTTAAAGCAGCTTCAACAGGCTTCATTATCCGACTAAAATAAGAGAGCGACTTTTATAAATAGCTCGGCGAGGGGTTGTCGCCGCTGACAGGGCTTCTAGCGCCGCGTCTGAGCTCTTTCAACAGCGTATGGCGGCGGAACAGTAACAGAAACAAGTCGCGAAATAATGCCAAAATACCTCTGTCACTTCTTGGCTCCTCGTTATGTCAGAAGCATATCAAGAGGAAGATGCGGGTAGTGCAACTTGCTTTACATCTCTGTTGCTGCTCTGACGCGGAAAGCCACAGCAGTCTGGGGCAAAACAACAGGCAACCGGTTCATTTAGTTGTGTGAGAAGTTATTCCGTCAAAACACTGGCAGAGAGAGAGTAAGAGAGGCTGCGAGACACTCCGGCCGTCACCGCTGAGGAGGCAGTGCTCGGTGACAAAGCCGCAGAAACCCGCTGCTGCTGCTGCTGCTGCTGTCACCAAACAAACCCTCCCTCCTCCTACCTCCTCCTACCTCGCTCCTCCCACCTCCTCCCACGCTCCCTCCTACCTCCCCTTACACCTTACCCCCGAGCCCGTGTCAAAAACGGTGCCTATATATATATAATACCACTTGCAGAAATCTAGGCCTGTGCAATAAAGTTTTCGGTTGTAAATGACTCAGATGCGAGAGGAACTTGACATATTTTTTTAGAGCTGAGATTAACTAGTTGATTAGTCGATCGACAGAGAATTGTTTGGCACCTATTTAGGTAATCAAATAATAATTTGAGTAATTTTTAAAAAAAGCAAAATTGCCAAAACTTTGCTGGTTTCAGCTTCTCAAATGTGAAGATTTGATGCTTTTCTTTTGTCATACATATGTCAAAACATTTGAAGTCTGACTCTGGGAAATTAATAACGGCCAAATTAATCGATAATGACAATAATCATAATGTTGCAGCCCTACATATTTTATTAAACTTGACACCACCTTGTTGGAAATCATGCAATACTGTAAATAGCTGTAGCCTAAGGCATTTTAGAAAGTGACAAAGCTATTGAAGAGGAGTAAATACTGTGTGAATAGGTTTCTTTACATTTTAAAGATAATTATAAGATAATTTGGGTTAAGCTTAGAACAAAATAAGACCAAAACAAACATTTAAACAGTGAGTGACAAAGGTAACAGAAATACAATCCCAGGCTGTTCACACAAAGAATGCAAAAATGCATTGAATTCACACTTCACATTTACATCTTTACAGGAGCAGTAGTCCTCTCTTCAATATATCCTACTGTATGTGAAAGCAGCAGAAGCTCTACTACCGTGGGAGGGGCCGACCTGCCCGGTTTGAGGTGAGCTGAAGCCAGTAAAAGCTGAACAGGCAGAGCAAGTGCTGAGTGAGAATAGATGTATTATATAACCAGCACCGTGTAACTGAAAAATGGCAGGAACTTGATATTAAAAATTCAAATTCAAATAGTACTATTCATAATAATCATGATAATTATTAGTGATAGTAGTATAATAGATAGTAGTATAATAGTAATGCTGTATTTCAGCTGAATATATTAAATGTATTATATGAATATTTAAATGTTGCATAGTGGCAAGTTGTGTTAACTGTAGGATTTTTTTGGAAGCCTGTAAAGTATCCGGTATTAAACAAGTGTTTAAGTGAGACAGTATTTTTTTTCTGTCTCATCCCTTCAATCATCTTGTCACCTCTTAGGGGATTACAATGCCCAGCAGGAAATTACTGCTGGTAAAAGATCAGTAGGCCTCTATGATGGCCACAAGGTGGCAACATAAACTCAATAAACACCGAGTAGAATGAGGCATGTTGATAATGCACAAAGGCCATATTGCTGCTCTGTTGTCAGGAAGTAGGAGATCAGGTATTGCATAGAGAGCATGATAAGACTCTACTATGTACCATTTAGTATGTATATGATGTATATTGTTTAATTCACACTTTTGTTATCCAAATCTTTATTTATTATTATTATTATTATTAGTAGTAGTAGTAGTAGCAGTATCATTAGTATTATATGTACGTTTTTTGCGAGCTTTCTACTCCTCCATACTTTGAGCGACAGAAACCATTCAAAGGACATTTATGCTATTACTTTTCTTCTTTCTAGCGTATTCCAGTTTTTTTAATATAATTCTTTAAAATATTAAAATTTATAATGGAAAGTTTATGAAAGAAATGTTTGAAATATAAAACATATAAATATCATGTTGAGCATGTCATGGAGATTGGTTCAGTTTATTCAAACAATTATAATATATTTATAAAATACAACACATCAGACTTTTTCTGGGGCAGAACAATAAAGTCCTGGGCTTATTTCCATCAGTGTCTCTGTATATGTTGTTCAGGTCTTGATGCACATTTCAAAATGCCTGGAAAGGCAAATTTGGCAATGCAGAACAGGTGGAATGCTGAACATGTCTGTAGCATTTGATACAATTAAAACTACAATTAAAACAATTAAAACAATTTAAACTGCCGCAGCAGCTTACAGCGGCAGCAGCTAGCAGTCTAATCAGCCGCAATCACACACATTTTCTTTAGGAAATGCACATTCTAGTTATATATGACTTCATTAGATTATTAATACTGAAGCATCAGTGTGTAAGCAGCATGTTACTGTTGTAGCTGCTGGAGGTGGAGCTAGTTTGAACTATTTTATATACAGTTAACTAGTTTAGTCCAGTGGTTCACAACCTAGGGGTCGGGCCCCTCCAAAGGGTCACCAGATAAATCTGAGGGGTCATGAGATGGTTAATGGAAGAGGAAAGAAGAAAAAACAATGAAATGAAACCATGTGAGAAGTTTAGAGGGAAAAATCACTATTTGGTGGAGCTGTTAACAACTCATAGACATCAGAAATGTGACCCCGACTACACACTGCTTTTTGTAAGACGTCAAAAGCCAAAAAGGTTGGAAACCACTGGTTTCATCTTTAACGATGTGTTGTATTTTAAAAGCTTGTTATATTATCATTTGTGTCAAATCTTCACCTGAAAAGTAACTAAAGCTGCAAAATAAATGTAGTGGAGTAGAAAGTACAGTATTTCCCTCTGAAATGTAGTGGAGTGAAAAGTATAAAGTAGCATCAAATGGAAATACTCAAGTAAAGTACAAGTACCTCAAAATCGTACTTAAGTACAGTACTTGAGTAAATATACTTAGTTACTTTCCACCACTGATGTTAACAAACTTTAGATCATTATTGCTGCATAACTGACAGACATTAGACATTACTGAGTTAGTTTGCTGACTTTATGACTCTTCTTTACACATTATACTGTAATTGTTACCTGAGCTCACAGTGGCTGCTGCTCAGCAAAGTCTCGCTTTGGATAAAGTCTGCAGAGCTGTGGACTTATGGAAAATGTGCATAAAAGGCTCAAATAATCGACCAGAAGTCCATCATTCACTCTCTTTTAGCTCCATTTTTGTTCTCTACCAACTCCTGAGGGAAATATCAGCTCTTTAGCTGCTAAATGCTCCACTATATTCACCAGCTCTGGTTCATCACTACGAGCCACAACCAACACATTACACAGTCAGCTCATACATTGTTATTACAATATCTATTATAGCCACTTTAACAGTGCTTTCACAAGCATAAAAAGCAGTTATTCATTATTTATGTAAGATTAAATTATCTAAATGTTATTTCACTCATACTGGCGTCAGCTATAAGACCCTGATGTCACTTACATACAGGACTGTAGCTCCTGAACAGAGGCAGTTTACAGCAGTTTGCTTCAAACAGCATTAGATAACATGAAGTGAAGCCTCTGTGGATATTCAAATTCCAAATGTCCAAAGGCCCCCAACCATAACAGGATAAGAAGAGGCCTGCTGACTGTTGACTAGCTTAATTGGTTAGAGTGTTCAAAGCAGAAAGAGCACACAGAGGTCTGTCATCTATAAATGCTCTCTAACCTCTCAAACCCTGATGATCCTCGTAATTCACCCTTAAGTAGCTTTAAAGTGATCCTCCACCCAAAATCTATCTTGAAACACTCTCCCTCTGATGGTTCGGCGGTGGATGTGAAAAGTTTGATGAATTACAGCATGTGGTCGCCTTAATTTCAGTTACAATGATTGATGTCAAGTTTACTGTACATGGAAGAAGCAGCCATATTCAAGCAAAGTTCATAGTCTGCGTGAGAAAGAAGTTGTGGTCAGCTATAAAACCTGTTTTCATGGTGGAGAAAACATCAAAACATCACCAAATCACTCCTGTAGCATTAAACACTTGTTTTCATCTGTATATTCAGGATTTTGCTAACATGCACCTGTTATGACATTTAAAATTTTTATTTTATTAAATGATAAGTTTGCTATTATATAATGTTAACAAATAACAGACCAAAACCTTGACCTACTAACAAGTATTGTTTGCCTGATATATCTTATTCCTCTGTGCTGCAGAGCTCCATTACTGTCCAACAACTGTTAACAAGCTACTGCCAGTTGCTAGAGGCTATGTGGCTTTGTGCTAAATGCTAACAACAGCATGCTAACATGCTGATGTTGTAACTTACCATATACCCACCATGCTTTCCAGGAGACAAAAGGGGGGGGCACTGAACCACTTCCTGATTTTAAGATCTTGCAGACATCACCAGTGATGTCATGGGTTAGACCAAGTATCGGGGGGGCATTTATTTTATTTAGTTAAATGTTTGGTTTTGTATTTATGTTATTTGTACTTATTCTGGTTTGTGGTAAGGACTCTGCTGTGGTGGATGTGTGTGTAAACAATGTTAACTGGTACAAGTGACATTGTCATATAGCAGTTGTTGGTATAAGGGAAAGGACACCCCTGATAGAAATATGGTTCTGCCTTGATGGATTGGAGGGCCTATTTAAGGGAAGAGTTGTTGGTTTGAGAAAGAGCAGAAATGAAAGAGGGTGTCAGTGTAGCTGTGTTAAGGTGAGTTTGATTAGGCTTGAATTAATTTGGTAGTCTCTGAGTCTGTCTCTTATCACCTTCCTTGACACTCTGGTAATTGTAAAAAGCCAGAAAGGTTTGCAGAAATGTTTCCTATCTCGTCAATCGTCTTTTTGACCCAAATTCCTTTAGGTTTTGGGGGTATAGAGGTATGTTGGTGGCCTCACATCCTCATTATGAGTTTATATTTATGAGAACGTTGATTTTATTTGAGAGCCACAGTCTAGGAGTGCTCTCATGTCCCGCGGGCCCAACAGGTCTCAGCTGTGCCATGAGACGCCATTTTGGATTTTTTGATGAACACATTTTTTGCTTCTGTTGGCACATATTTCATCTAATCTTCTCCAAATTTGGTACATACCATATTTAGAGGACCATGAACAAAACGTATTCATTCATTTTTGGATATCACTTACCCTTTGTCTGTAATTGGTTACCCAACTTTTGAAGGCATGGCCTAATGCACTTAACGGGCAGTAACTCCTCAATACTGAATTGGATTGCAACCAAATTTGGGAAGGTTGTACACAAGGTGACATTGCACAAGTCTGTAAGATTTCATAAAATTCTACCAAAAGGCGGCACTAAAGTAACTTTATAACATGATATTTCTGCAATTCTGTTGTTTAATAAAATGAAACTTGGTACACAAGTTCTCCATGAGAATCTCCATACTGAATCATGGCACCAACAGCCCCTCCTTGTGGTCATTAATAAAACACCACCATACTACTTATTAACTGCCATATCTCTTAAATGTAATATGCCATGTTAACCAAACTCTGCAAAACTGTACAGATGGGATGCTGAAGAAGTCTGTAGTATTTTCAGCAATGCTTTGCGATTTATTTCAGCATTCGCACGCATTTTCCGCAGGAAATGCATTTCTAGTTAACTATTGTCTTTCTGTGCTCTTTGATTGTTGTTAAGCTCTGTGTAGTGTTTATCCTAAAGATTTATTTATACAGTTTAAAATTACAGGGACAGTGCACATTAATAGACATTTCTGTAAATGTGCCAGTTTAGCCATCTTGGCTAATTTTCAACTGCAGTCCCTGGGCAGGTGTGATGACGGCTACAAAAGATGTTAATACAGGAGAAGCCAAACACCTCAGTAAATTATGATTTCTTAGGCAGTAACAATGGTGATGGGTGTTTGGCTTCCTGTCAAGCGCCTTAAGAGCCTGGTGGTATACTTACTGCACAGGTTTGAGTGTTGTACAGGAAGCTTGTGCCCAGCTAGTCAAACATGAGCTATAGCGTGAAGGAGGCCTCATACTCTATGGGTGTTGGCCAATTGTGCCGTCTTCATCGTCTTCCTGCCTGCATCAACTTACTGTAGAAGCCATACTGGTTCCACCGTCTTGTCCAACCAGAAGGGAATTCACCCAAACGAGCAACTGCTCTGACAGGCGGGCCCTCGTCTGTTCAGACAGAGCTGCCATTGCCAGAGAAGGCAGATAGGCAGTCAGAGAGGCAGGTGGGTAGGCAGAACAGGCAGGCAGAACAGGCTGCGTGGAGCAGGAGACGGGGCCCTGTATGCTCAGGCCCCTCGGCGTCTCCAGGCAGGCATGTGTCCTCTACAGTATGTAAGCCAGCAGGGATACATATTCGGGCATGTCAGTGGCCCCAGCCGGCACAAGCAGATGTTTTCTGGGTATCGTTGTTCCGCCTCTCTGGTAATTGTTTTCCTTCAGGGCCAGCCAGTGGGACAAGGTGCCAGGTTGTGTTGTGGGAAGGAGTTATGGAGGGATGGAAAGACAGTGTATTATCAATCAGCCATGGCTTTGGAGGCTGTTCTACACAGACTGTCCAGCTTTTTCCTTGCGCTCCATGTGGCTTGAATTACAGCAATAGAAAGAAGCTGGTATTTCAATCGGAAGGAGAATGTGTTTATTAATTGTGGTTTTTCGGCTGTCATTTCGGTGCTGTAAAGCTATTTAATGTCCAGTTGGGGCTGTAGCAGGACGGTATGAGTGAGGGCAATATAATTGGACCAGAACACCCAGATTTGCCCACAGGGATCAATATGATTAAAACACTGCAATATTATGTGATTGCCATATATTCACCCATTCGTACTTAAAGTCTTATATTTAATATTTAATATAATGTTTATTGGTTTCTTAATTCTCAGTGTTATTACAACTGCTTGTGTCTGATGATTTGAAGTCTGTTTACCCTAACAGACACTTACATGTAGCAGTTGGTGGAAAGTAACTAAGTACATTTACTCAAGTACTGTACTTAAGTACAACGTGAGGTACTTACTTGAGTATTCCCATTTGATGCTACTTTATACTTCCACTCCACTACATTTCAGAGGGAAATATTGTACTTTCCACTGCATTCATTGACAGCCTTTGTTACTTATCAGATAAAGATTTTACATAAAATAATATATTTTAATATTCTAACTGTTGTTTAAATTGTTGCTCTTTTTCTTTTAAAAATGTGTTATGAATTTGTGTGAAAGTGTACACTTATATATAATATAATGTTTATAATGATGCAGTACTATTACTATTAATCTACCCAAAGTATCTAAAATTGGCTTCACACATGTATCTGTTAGTGACAGAAACAAACAATATAATAATATAACAGTCTGCATAACCAGTACTTTCACTTTTGATACTTTAACTACATTTTGCTGATAATACTTCTGTACTTTTACTTAAGTAACATTTTCAATTCAGGACTTTGAGTTTTTTTTTTGTTTTGTTTTTTTAAAGACAACAGTATTTCTACTTCAACTTAAGTAAAGGATCTGAGTACTTTGTCTACCACTGGCAGTTTGTTATGATACAGCAAACAGCTAATGCATTCTATTTGTGTTAGACACTGAGTTTTAACCTCTGATCCCATGTCACAAATGCCCTCTTAATTAGCTCAGTGAACTGCCGAGAACTTATTATCGGGTCAAATGTTCTCCAGACCTTGTTGAGAGCAGAGACAGAAAAGACCCACTAGGGGGCACTTTGAGACTTTGAATCAAAAGCTTGAGCAGCAGAGGCTCTTTTATAAAGTAGAGTGTATAGTTTGGGGTTTATGCATTTTAGATTTTCTGTACTTCAAATATAAAGTCATACATTTTTATCCAGATTTCTATATTTTAAAAAAAGCATTGTGCCATGCATATTAATTGATGAAACTGTTGATTGCTTTCCAAAGCTTTATTTATGTACTTTATTTTTATTTTTTTGGAGACAGATTCTTCTGCTACTACATGGCACAATCCATCATTTGAACTATGATTTTTTTTTTTTTCTTTTTTCCAGTGCTGAACCCAAAAGCCGTTCAACATCCACTCCCTCGAAGGAGCACCGACTCAAAAGTGGGATCCTGAGAGTATGGTGAAGCTGCTCTCATCTGTTGTCATGGCATGCTACACTCCTGGGAAGCTGCGGCCTTCACTAAAAGCCAGTGTCAAGATGTTAAGCTTTTTACAGACTGACGCAAGATGTAAGTAATTTGGTCCAATCATGTTTTTATTTTTTTTTTAAAAATATAAATATATAATTGTAGGTGTTAAGAGCGCTGTTAAGAGCATGTGGGGAAGGCGTACAGAAAAAGCTTCAGCCATGGAATCTGCTGTTCACACGCAGAGCATTGGATGAGGACTGTATTTCATAATCTGTCCTCACTGCCAATAGATGCAAGTGAAAATATAACCAATGTCACATCTGCCTTTTCACTATTTTTGACGCCGCGTCATCCATTTGTGTAATTCCACAAAGTGAAGATCATCCATGTCAGACGGAGCGTTTAGACCTTGTTGCTCTTGTGCATCTACGTTTCTGTTTGGTGTTCGCCGGGCCTTTTCTCTCTGGCTGCTCCCGCCACACTGCGTCTGACAAATGAAGAGGCGGCGGAGACCCCGTGGCTACGGGGTCACACGGCAGCCTTGTGAAGTTGTGGCGCTTACCAGCACGTCTCGCTGTACGCTGGCAGGACGAGGCACAACAGTCCAGCCTGATTACAGAGTAGCACCTTAGGCCCCCATATTTCTCACACCCAGGATGAAGGAGTGACAGCATCTGTGGGATAAGCCTGTGTTGGATGAGATAGATTTACACAAGAGAGAGTGGGTAGCATACCTGAGCAGAAAGGAAGGTGTATGCAGTGAGGGAACATTTGGTCAAGATTATTGGAAATGTATCATGAAATGTTATGTAAGCTGCATTTATCCAGAATAGTCCTGATGAGATGAAGAGTGTCTGTTGACTCAATCTGCAGGATGACAATTTAGTATTCTTCCTTTACCTACAAATATCATATTATTTAGGCCTCAATTGAATCATTGTGAGTGTTTGTTTGTGCACATGCATGCCTGCTCCTTGACACTGAATCATACCTGTCAAAATCATATCACCCATGACTCAAACCCCACCTACGGTCGGCATGATTGACGGCTCAGGCAAAGTTCAAACACCACGCTCCAGATCATCTCCAAAATACAGCTGCTGCCTCGTGAGAGAATAAACACCTCTGAGTCACAGAAGAAGACCTTGAAAAAAAAAAAAATCTTAGTCACACATTAATTTTTGTCATTTTGTTTTTTTGGTTAAATTTAAGAGAGCACAATGCAGGTCTCTTGGAATCAAAACCGCTGTATTATCCAAATATAATATATCATAGGAATTGTATCTTCAGCTTGAAGGTGAATTAAAAAAAGAGAAGAAAAATTTTTTTTTTGTTTTTTATATTTTAATATTTAAGCAGTGATAACCAGATAGATTTTACATCCTTATTTCAAATTAAACACTATTTCAGTTCTGTTTTACATTTGCATGATACATATTCAAGACAAAAGCACAATGTGTTCCAGGAGTAGTGGTGTTGCTAAAACTAGCAAGAGGACAAAAGAACTGCGCCTGCTGATATACCATGTGTCAACTGCCCTGTTTGTGTGCGTGTACATGTGTGTGGGCATGCATGCATTGCATGTGCACAAGTACAAATGTGTGTGTGTGTGTGTGTGTGTGTGGGTGCCTATGAGCAAGCACATGCATATATTTGTGTCAGCCACAGTGTGCACAGAGGTGGCAGGTTTTTTTTTTTCTTTTTCACAGGTGTGAACTGTAAAAGAATTACAGTCCAATTAGTTTTATTACAGTTCTTAAAGGTCACCAACCAGAAAAATATGTAAAAATATTGTAAAACACTAAATGAATTTATTGAATACATTGTGCAATATGAATCAGAAAGGAGAAATTATGTGAAATACAAACAATTAACCCAAAAAATTATGAAAATATGTTTTGAAAATGTGATCAGAGATGTTCTCTTAAATTCTAGTTTAATTTATAAGCAATTTTTCATTTAAAAGTTTTGTTTTTCCAATCAGGAATGCACCTTTAATAATTTATTGCTGAAATTATATTGACTTTATCAGTTTTGTTTTGTAGCGCCTAGAACGTGATCATAGCAACTGCACATCAGTACCTTGAGTAAACTGCAGCGACTGCATGTACATGTAGGATATGTTAGGACTGCATGCCCAAGTGTTACTTTGTGTGTGTTGTTGATGTTTCCAAGCTGGGTTGAATCATTAGGAAGTGATTCTTTCTAACAAGGGCTAAGGAGCTGTCAGGAGACATTCACAGGCAGGTTTCGCCATGGAGAGTGTGAGGAGTCTTATCAGGGTCTTAGCTGTTTTGCTGCGCCTGTTTATAAAGAGCCTGCTTTATTTGGAGTGAATGCATTCTAGCAAGGTCTCTACTGTTGCTGTGCGTTGATTAAAAGTGTTTTCACGATTACCCGTAGTGAGTCTATTCCAGCCTAACAGGGTTACTAGCAGTTTTAATGAAGGGGAATAATCATTACATGTGAAAGGGGTTTGTCGGGGTCTCGGGCTGTCTTTCTCTGTCTGCTTGTTGTGAGTGTGACGGTAAACTTTGCGTCCATGCGGTTAGGTTTCCACTTGTCTGCTGACGGTTTTTATTTGGTCAAAAAAAAAAAAGAAGAAATAGTACTCTACTCCATTACAGTTATGCCATTATTACCGATATTCACGCAATAATACTTCCCTTCGCTGCAAAATGTCCCCTCTATTAAAGTCTGTACAAAATTTTGTAAACTGTGATGAGAGTCATATATCTTTATTTTTGTCTCTCTACTGTATGTGTGTGTTTGGGTGTTCTGCATCTCTCTTCCTCATCTTTACACGTTACAGTTGCCTGCTCGCTAATGCAGCTTTTTTGCTCTGCTCCTTTTGTTGGCTGTGGTCAGCTTTTGCATTCGCTGGTGTGAGTGAATTTCTCACAGCTTCTCGTGAATGTGTTTTTTGAAAGTCCTATTCAACATTTGGTGCAACTATAATCGGCACTAAGCCACTACGCTCATGCAGACGTGTCTGTGGATTCACACATTTAGGCCTTCAGAAGTGTTGTGCCATCTCTTTTTTATTTATTTTTTTTCAGTTCTTTTTTTAAAAAAAAAAAAAAAAAAAAAAAATCTGAGTAGCAACTAAAGAAATTTTTAAGTTGATTAAAGGAATTCTGAGCAGAGGAGCAATTTTAACGCCTGATCACACTGAACATTTAGAAATCAGCAAGACGGCTTCTCTCACATTTTGGCCTTCCTCACAATACAGTACGTACAAGCAGTTACTCAACATAGTGTTTGTCAAAGAAAAATACACACTTGCAAATATTTCATGGATTTTACTAAATGTTTTTCATAATTTTAAAGGAGAACCACCAAAATAGACAGTGTGGAAATAGGTAATATTAGACAATACGTTTTCAGTGCAACCCTGGAAACCACCAAAAACTGTTTTACTGTCTTTTTAAATGTCAATAAGTTGAGAGCTTCTACTTTTTTTTTTTTTTTTTTTTTTTTTTTATATTGCATGCGCATTTGGTAATAATTGTAGAAGTGTGCTCTGGCACCACTGAGGTTCCCCTTTAACAACTCTCCAATCGTACTTTCACTTCTCTTTTTTTTTTTTTTTTTTAAATAAGGCACAGTCTGTCGTCTTAAATTTAAACATTAGCTTAACCCACACTTCAACTATTTGTGTATACTCGAATGTGTACGGCTCCATCCCTTGGCACATTATGTACTTTTGTCAAATCAAACAATTACATCTCCGGTCCTGTAGCAGAAAATTACATTTTGACACAATGGTGCATCTTTGATTAATATATTGTAACATCTGACTCCTTGCTCTATCATTCTCTGATGGGGCCAATAGATAATAAATGGATGACTTGTGAAGCTATAATGAAGTGACTGTCTCGTTATTGACAGGGGAGCCTCCAATGCTTTAGCGCAAAGTAGAGCTTCCAACAGAGGCCCTCCGGTGCACAGATTATTACACTGGCCGCTAAAATGAGCTAATGTTCTGCTGCCAGTACTCCTCTCCAAAGGGACAGAAGCTGAATTCCCCTCTCACAGCTGCAAAACAGAGGTGTAAATTAAAGCCAAACAAAGTTTAAAAAAAAAAAATAAAAAAAAAAAAAATCTCAAATCCAAAGCCAGGCAACAGTATTTCTATGATTAAAATGTGGGATTTCCTCTGTTTCTGGTGGAAAGGATGGATGTGGGTGTGTTATGTATGACAGCTGATGCTTGTGCGGCTTTTGTGAACTGTGTACTTGTGCTGCAGACGTGTGTAGTAATTTCTAAAACCCAGTATTTCTACTTTCCACAATCACTGCGTTACATTTTTAACGTTTGTTTTTAACCTTTCATTTTGTGAGTGTATTTTTTTTTTTTTACTGTTTTTATTTCAGTTTTTAGCGTTATTTAGAGTGAAATGAGCCACATCTTACAGAGGGTACAGTTTCAAGTGTGTATGTATGTGATGTGTTATATGACCAGGGTGTATACATACATACATACATACATACATACATACATACATACATATATATATGGGAGCAGTTTCAATAAAAATGATTTTTTTAAAAACGAGACTCTGTAAGATTTGTAGCTGTTTATTTTTTTTTTAGTCCTAAGGTGTCAGCACTTCCCCCAGGTATGAAAGAGGATGTCTGATTTGAAAAGAGTGTGACAGGTGTAAATTTCACACACAGTTCAACTCCACACGTTAATCCAATCCATGTTGAACATGTTCTCCTCTCTTGCTCTCTGCTCGCTGAATAGAATCAAGGAAACTTCGAGATGTTGCTTTGCGTTTCACTCGGCGAATGATTTTCTTTTCTTGCCGTATAAATGCTTTCATTTCTCTACAAATTTAAGTTGCATCTCAACACAGGAACTTGTACAGGTTCTGTATATTCCCAATATCATTTTTGGAATAAAATGTATAGATAACGTGCATATATCAATGGCCAATATTAGAAAATGAATATAACAAAGCAGAAGAGACTATGTGCTTGTTAAAGGGTAAGAAAAGCACTTCACAAACATCAAGGCATCTTTGGGGGTGGGGAGTTGGGGGTTAGGGGGATAACAGTGAAAAAATATTCCACTTTGAGAATGTGCAAGATCTCATGCAGTTGCCTCTCTCTCACTCTCTATCCCTCCTCTCTGTTGGCGCTAAATCACACGTTAGTACAGCCAGTGGATGTGTTGACAGTTTTACAAACAGAAATGTAAAACACCATACTCAAGGGGGTCTAAGAGATAAGGGGGAGCTGAACGGGGCAGGAAGCAGAACAAACATGGCCTAGGGAAGCACAGAATGCCACGTTAAAACACCTTGGCTGGGTTATTTTAATTACATATTGTATGCACACATAGCCATAGTCACGAGTGGTATCAGAATATGGAGAGGAAGCATTGCTGCTCCTATAGCTCATTGCCTTTGCAGAGCAGATATAAAGTGTAATAAGTGTAAGAATAGGCTAGAAACATAGTTAGGGTTAGTCTATTTTCATTCTATGATGATAAATCCTTGAAACTCTCCATTAAAACATATGAACTGCTGAATCAAATTCCTATCAGCAAAGTGTAACTTTTGCATTTGTGATTCCTCTGTATGGTCTACAGAAGTGAGAGACATTCCCAGCGGATTGTCTTAGCCTGCTGAGCAGAGTGAGGAGGGACATATAGACACGAGCAGGGGTGCCCTTAGGGGAGGGTGAAGGGCCCTGGATAATTCAGGGAGACCCTGGCATATGCCATGGATTGCAGATATATATTGTGTCGGCACAGCTGTCAGGCTCAACATGTCTAGCAGTATACATGACCTATATTGACAGGCCCAGTTTTGCTTTGTTTAATAGTCTGAAGGACAGTATGTGTGTCTGGGCCAACATGATGTAACTTTAAGGCAACGCTGAACTCATAAATCACGTCTGGTCATCCACAAAATTCACATGTATGTTTAATTGGAGTTAATTGTTTTCTTCCTGTGTGTCTTGCTTGCATCTGTTGTTCATGCTCTATGTCACACGCGTGTAGAAAAGCGTGTGCGTCTTGAGTGTGTGGGTTCAATACACTGTGATTTCATAATGGAGGGGATACAGATACATAAGATGGGTGTGAGGATAGGAAAATTCAAGTTTTATTCAAGCCAAGAATACCAGAGACAGAATAGGGACCTCACACGTTTGAGCATCCCACTCCAGTTCGAAGTGATTGATTGTGTGTGTGTGTTTATATTACATGTGTATCTACACCTTAGGGAGTACGCTTGTGGCTAAATGCAAGGCTTTTCATCAGATGGACTAAGTTTGGCGTGAAGACAACGAACGATTGGCCCCAACTGGTCCCAGTGCTGGTAGGACACAGGCCTTGCCTCTCTGAAAGGCATCATTAGAAAGTGACAAAACTGCCAGGGGCAAAACTGGCCCCGCACAATGATCAATTCGGCAGACAGGATTGAATTATAAGGGGAGGGCAGGCTTTAAAGACGGGGGATTGGAGGGAGTTGGTATAGTACAAGGCCCCCCGCTGCTTTAATTACTGATGTGTGCGTCTCCCTATTAACAGCGCACCTATGGTCCACTGGCCACTCCAGGCCTGCACAAAGCTGGAGAGGAGAAAGAACATTCTGCAGAGAGGCAGGGAGAGAGAAACGCAGAGACATACAAACCAGGGTGCTCATTAGCGAATGGTAATCAGCGGTCGAGAGGTTGGGCACTCACCTCACAAAACGCCACATGTCAATTTGTCCCCTTCCATTAATGAGCCCACTCTCATTTTACCCCGCTCCCTCATGTTCTCTTGTTGAGGAGAATTGGATGGAGCGCCGTGGGGGGAAACACTCGAAGGGAAACGTAAACACAGGCCTGGAGTAGGACTCCTGCTTTGTCAACAAGGGGGGACCACACTCCTCAGCTGTGGCCCCTGGCTCGTACTTATCAGTCTCTGTCCTCACGCCCCGCATCAGACATCAGTCTTGGTCCCACACAGTACAGCTACTGCATTCATATACTTTTCACCTTTCAATCCTACGCATACTATATATCCATATGCAACTGTGATGTGAATTTTTAAGTGCCTTCCTGCTCCTATTTTTAGCATTTTTAAAATGTGGCGTTCAATCTAAAACAGTGTAATGTACAGCATATAATTAAAACACTCTCACTGCTTATGTTCGTTAGCAGTTGTGCCCTAAAACTCAGTGTTAATCTGCACCTGTCTTCTTTTTTTTTTTAATATAAGAAAGGTAAGAAATTAACTTATCAGCTCTTCTGAAGCTCTCTCATTAACACGTCATTATCTCGTTTGTTTAATTTGTACAAAAACCTAAGTGAAAAACATTTGTTTGGAGTTGTGGTTTGAAGTCGCCGCTCCTGGTTAAGAGAAATGATCCCAAAATGTCAAACTATTCCTTTAAGTTGAACACACAGATATTGTCCCTGTTACACACATTTTTGCCTACTGTACAAAAACGCCAAAGGGTGAATGCTATATAATGCATAACTGAAAATATTTTAAATGTATACTTTGTTTTTAGCAGATAGAGATGTAATGTTATAGGACTTGGCTCTGTTCGATTGGAGACAACTTAAACTAAGCCAAGGTTGCTGTGGCATCATGTATGGGCATGCCCTCCAGCTGTGCAGGTGTGTGTAACACCAGCCCTGTATAACTTAGCCCTCACAATGTGACAAAACACTGCACCGAGCACGGTCCGCTGGCCAGCGGGAGAATATCTAATGCAACAAAGCCAATTTCATCTGAACTGAGATCGGGGAGGGCTCGCTCATGCTCTTACATTCAAAAGTTAAATCAGATCTCTCAGTCGAGTGGAATCAATGCGACCCCCCCCCCCCCCATCTTACTTTGAAATGAGACCTATTCGTCCTCGTGGATTATAGGTGGCTCATCACGGAATGACAGCGCTAGTGGATATCCTCTAGAGATCCATCTCCATCTGATCCTTCTGATTTCCATCTAGTCTACCTCTCAGTCTCTCTTTCCCACTATCCATAACCTACCCTCTTCCTCTGTATTCGCAGGAGAATGAAGTAAGATAATCCATATTTTAATCAGAAGCATCACGTCAATTGAAACCTCTGCTCTCCAGAAAGCCTGTGCACATATCCTCAACAGGGCACTTGTTCTGTTTAAAAAAAGAAAGAAAGAAGCAATGGCTTAGCTTTTGAAATAGTAATACAGAATTAAGCAGTTTACAGTATTCCTCATAATGATATTACTGCATCCAGTTTTGAAAACGATCAAGAAATACTGAATAAATATCTGAAAAATGTGACATTTCTAATAAATGTTCTTAAAAAGAAGTCACATAACTAAAAGCGGAGCACAGCTTTGGTGTGTTTAGCTATTCCACATCCTTTGCACCTCCATTTTCTCATCATTGCAGCTTTAACAAGGTTTAATTGGTATGGAAATAGAAGTGGTAAAACATGACAGGAATTACTCAAGCCTGGCTATTTAGACCCTTTATTACTGTATACTGTCCTTCAACCAATTATCGCCAATCTACTGCTCTGCAACCCCCTACCAACCCTCCTCCCTCATGATTTAACCAAGCTTCATGCAGCTGCAGAGAGGCAGCTATGGGTCGATAAATACAACTTGTAACTTAATGTGGTGCATATTGAGTTTCTATTGGAGAATAATAGTTTGAGGAGCTTATTTAAGATTTCAGGCCCCTTACCTATACTGCCCCAGCTACACACTATCAAACATGCTCAAATATGTCAGCAATGCTGTCCTCTAATCCTAATTTCATGATACCCTCATACTCTCACTTAAGGGTATTGGTTAAAAGGGTCAAATAAAGGGTTTAGGTATTTAATGAGAAATTATGTCATCTCTTGTGCAGAGATCTACCTCAGTCTTTGTCTGTGACAGTGTTTCTGTGTGTGCTTTATTTGCACATAGCCAGGAAATGTCACCTTGCAAAGAAAATTCACAGCTCAAGCTGTGTGTGTTTGCCACATAACGGAAAATGACTGGACCTCCAAAGAAGCAGATAAAAAGATGAGAAGTTACATCTGCATAAACGGATTACTGTTTCACATTAAAAAGAAATACATTTTTCAGACATTTGAAGCTTGTTTGTGTGATGTTAGGCTTTATGGTGCAGCAATCGTTCCCTGAAGTAAAGAGAGGTTAACATGGCAGCTAAATCTTGAATACACAACTGCACTGGTGCAGTACTGTGACACTTCCTGCAAGAATCCGTCTCTGGCACGCTCATTTGGCTTGGCCTTCCCATGGACCAGCTTGTTGTCTGGGCCATTGTTAGCCCAGGAGGCTGGCCTGAGCCCTGAGGGCTTGGTCAGCGTTTAGGGTGTTTTGCAGGGTGGGGTGGTGAGGGAGGGATGGGTGAGGGGGGGAGGCTATGGAGATGGGTGCAGGCCAAGGCTGGGCAGGGCTCAATGCCAGGGTCTCAGTGGGACACCCTCCTTTCTGGGAGCCTGCTCAGTCCCCTCCTGGGGCCCCAGCAGGGTGCAGGGATACATGGTCAGTGCAAGACAGGTCCATCTGCCCCACTACCTCTGCCCCGCTCATGCCAGCACCCTCCTATCACCTGCTCCATCGGCACCTTATGGAAATGACCTACTGCTGCCTGACCTATCTGACATGCATGGCTCACCTTCAGCATATGCCACACGGCTTCTGTGTCGTCTGTGCTGGGCTTCATGAATGGTTCAGGCAGGTTTAAATATTTTCTTTTTTCTTCTTTTTCTCCTTTTCTCTTGCAATGCAACTATTTGTTATTTTAAGGCAACAGAAATTAAAAACGGCGAATTGACGCGAACGCAACATACAATTTAACTCGGCTTCAAACACCATGAACACTAAATGTTGCTATTAATTGCTTTGCAGCACTGTAAGACATGAGAAATTTCCTGTCACAGTAGCAATGTTTTATTCTTTTGTAGATGC
Organism: Scomberomorus guttatus; assembly: GCA_038419695.1. NCBI lineage: Eukaryota > Metazoa > Chordata > Actinopteri > Scombriformes > Scombridae > Scomberomorus > Scomberomorus guttatus. The sequence continues at coordinate 9,991,869 of CM076461.1, forward strand.
TGAAGATATCATCAGCAAAGCTATAAGCGTGTTTATGGCACATGCATGTGTAGAGTGTCTCTGATGTGGTTGGATGTCAGAGAGGAGGGTGTTTCCTTGTGCATTCTTAATGGCTCTCCTTTAAAAGTGTTTGTGCATATGTACTGTAGATGCTGGGTCATGTTTCAGCCATCATAGTGCCATACAGTGCAGGGGGGATAGATAATTCTGCACGTGACTGCCTGTGCTATTCTACTGTGAAACCACTGAAATTTACAGCACAAAAACACCAATCTCACAAGCAAGAGAGAATGTGGAGTTTCATTCTAAAAATAAAACGTCCTGTATTTCAAAAGCTAACACCTTCTTCAAAAAAGCTCTGGTGTGAAAAAGAGCACGATACTTTAGAGGACTAAAAAAAGTTCTCTGAGTTGTAAGGCATTAGCAGCAGTGTTTTTGAGCTTCTGCCTTTTTAAAATAATTTTCCAAAGGAGATACACAATTGTAAAGTTTATTAATTTTTATCCAGCTGTAATTAGTAAGCTTCTATTCAGGTCAGAAAGACATATATACAGTATATATATGTAAGAGGAAGAAATGTTGGGGTACCATCTGTTAAAACTGTTTGCCTTTCGGATCCAAATATATTGTATATTTATCAAGCTGACATCTATGGGTATTTCCCTTTTTTGTGACTTTTGTGCAGTAATAATTTCTGTCTTTCTAATTGGAAGTGTTAAACAAGGCCGGGCTGAAAAGGAGAACTTCAGTGCCATTTATAAGTACTTTTTGTACACTGCAAATAGAGTTGTGTGCAGTATTTTATTTTCATTGGCACACCATTAAAAAGTTACTGAAGATCATTTGCTTTACTGAACTATTGAATTGGAGTACTATCAAGCATATTTATGGCTTTTCTTTTGTGTTTGTTTGTTTTTTAGACCCCTAAACCTAAAATATTTAATAATCTGAATTTGTCAGATGTTGTCATATATGGTAGATTATAAAATCAACAGCTACCTAATATTTAGACACGCTTCTAATCATAAACCGAGGTTTCTTTTTCCTCTGAAGTAGGAATTCAGAGATCATTATAATCAGAGAACTCATTTAAAACACAAACAAAACGAGTTCTCTTGCCTCTACAAATGGGGCAGGCGGCACGGTCTATTGTGCTGCGGTAGCTGCCACCATGTTGAATGTGGTGAATAGGGAGCAGTCGTGCCCTCTGTGTAGCCCCAGCTGTCTCAGACTGATAGGATGGAGGAGGGGGGAACGGCGAGGTGTAAGGAAGTTCAGGAGGCCTGTAGATTTACAACAGGACTGAACAGACTGTCGTGTTAGTCATCTTAACTAACCAACCAACCAGCCAAGCGGTGGGCTGCTGCGTTAACACCCAGCGCCGAGGCTCGGAGCAAACTAATTAATGCAGCCAAATGAGATCAGCGGTAGAGGCCCAGGCCAGGGCCATATTGCTAAATAGCTTCCTTCAGTACGGGTCTGTGTGGTGTAATTACCACCAGGCCACTCCACAATGCAGCCTTTATGTCCCACTGAAAGTGATTTCATGTCCCTCATTCCTCCGTTTGGCAGCGTGTTTTTTTTTTTTTTTTTCAAATGTGATGAGAGGAGTCTGTCAATGGTTATCGTGTGTGTTTGTGTGAGAGAGTGCCAGTTTGCTTTTTGAATATAATGGACAGCTTGACGAATGTGTTGAAGTGGGCACATGTTCATTCGATGCAGTGAATGAAAGGCAGCAGCCCACCAACACATAATGACAGACATGATAGAGATTAAATAAGAGTGAAACCTGTGGAGGTGATGACGCTAACCTATATGCCGCTTGAAACGTGGAGAACAAAATGTCAGAGTGTTTTAGAGGCCTACAGGTAAACAAAAGAATGAAGGAATGTTCAGGCAGAAACGCATGTAACACTTGTTCCTCATTGTAAATAAATTAATGAACGTGCTGCTATATGTTCAGTTGCACTAATCACATTGCAGTTGGATGTAGCTGTGCAGCCAGTGCATGTTAATGTAGGACAGGGTGCATATTTGACAGAGTATCTGGGAGGAATAGTACAAGACAAGTCATTATCATAGCAAGATCAGTCCCCAAGCATGAGTGTGATAACTGCGGTGAAGAAAGATCTTAGACATAAGACACTGACAACCTCTTTTGGGTTCAGTATCTTCAATCAGCCTGTAGATCATTCACAAATGTGTCTGTTTATGCTTTGTTAAAGGATAATATGCAGAATATATTATAGTAATATTATTTTAGAGTTTCTGACAATACTTAAATTTGAAGAAATTGATACACTAATGAGATTCAACTGAAATAAAACTGAACCTTTTAATACAAGTAAAGTGTTAAAGGATATCCAGTGGATCATGATTAAAAAAAAAAAAAAAAAAAAAAATCCCAGTTTGTTGTCGTGTCTCTCTTTTTTTCCTCATCCATATGCTGCGGTGTTTCTCCATCATAATCCCCCGATTCAAGTCAGCATGAATATAGCCACCAACAACCGTTTGGTGTGTAATGTAGCAGAAGCATCTAGCTGGCCGCCACTATAGTGCTACCCTGACACTGTCAAAGGTGCCACGTTTAGCCCCAGGCACTACTACTCAATCACTGCCTGGTTCACAGGGGCCAGCACACCAGCAGGGTCCACTAATGCTTTACTAACCCTCACCACCACCTCCGCTCCTCCGTCTCTGTTCCCCTCCCCTCCTCGTCGGGACAGGCGAAGCCAGCGTCTCCCTTTACCCTGAGCCCTCGTGGATGGAGCTCATCCCCACGGCACTGACGGAGTGCAGGCAGGCCATGTTTTGCTGGGTCCCCGAGAAGCAGCTCTCTGCCCGCGATGGAGGGTCTCAATGATCGCTATGGGAGACCCCCTGACAGGACATGTGTGGTAATGGGCTGCTATGTCCCAGACCTGTCACTATGGAGTCCTGCAGAGAGCATTCACATATAGCTAAAGTCTGTCTGTAAGCAAAATGCCAAAGAGGCAAACAGTTGATGAAAGTTGATTAGGAAATAACTTGTTTGATTGAAATGAAAAGCTCAATTTCGTCATTAAGAATAACTTCTCTATTGTGCCCCCACGTGTCACAATTTTGTAGGAGCTTATATAAAATTGTAGAGAATATAAACATTGAATATAAAGGGAAAGTGAACTTGTTGTGCCTTCCAGTTTGAACAGCAGGGTTGGGAGAAATACAAAGAGTCACAGACCAAAAAAAAAAAAAACCCATTACAGAGAGTGAATGTTGTAGACAAATAAGGGAACAAAAAAAGATACAAGATATGAGAGAATAGTGAAAAAGCATAGCTGAGCCGTAGATCAGCTCCAGTATTCACAGGTCCAGCTGGGTAGGAGGTGAGAATCCAGGGTCAGGCTCCGACACGACTCCCTGACTCCTAATTTGGAGATTCTCATTTTCAGTTCCCGAACCGAGGGCAAGAAATCGTACCTGTGAGAAGCCTTCAGACAGAACAGGGAGAGGTGTGGAAGAATCTGTTTCTGCCAGAAAGGAGGCTGCTCAACTACTCGGCCTTGTTCCATCTGTATGTCTACACAATCACATCATGGATATATACGGTTCAGAAACATGTGGCTGAAGTACTGCACACTTCAGTCTTGTGCACGGGCAAACTGTACAAGTACATTAAGTAAGTATTTGTGATCCTTTTTTTGAAAATGTGTGTCTTCAAACCATAAAACAGTAAGTGCTACATCACTGAAATATTTAGTTAGCTTTGTAAACATAATTCTCACTTGCTCTATTATTATTTTATATTCTATTTTCTTCTATAATCTGATTATTTGCTGTCCAAGTAGCAAGTTCAATAAAAGTTTACAGGCATGTCACTGTTTTTTATGTTGTATCTGCCACAATCTCTTCCCCACAAACCTTAATTTTAAATATGAAGATTTTTGTGTCCTCTTACTCAAGCACTGCGGCCTAAAGTGAAAACAAAGCAAATCTTTTTGCTGTGAAGAGGACAGCACACTCATGCTATCATCATCATCATCATCAAACTGAGTAGTCGCTGACCACACACACCACACACACATATTTCGTCATGTTCGCAATTCTGCTAATCATGATTAGCAGCGTGTCATGTCACACCCAAGACACACATTCACTGTCCCCTCTCTCTTTCTGATAAAACTCACGCACACGCACACACACACACACACCGCCTGCCTCAGTGACCTGAGCCTCTGACACTGTTTTCTCATGGCTTCAGCGATGAGGTCAACTTTGTTGGAGAGAAGAGTGTGACCTTTCTCTGTCACGGCCGCAACGGTCTTGCAAAAAGATGTTCCAAAACCCCTTTTCACTTCCTCATAATGATGGAGCATTATACAAACACGCACAGTTACAGGCGCGTGTACGCACACACACACAACTTAGCTCATTCTTTGAATTGTAATTCTGGATTTACATCTATGTCTCAGTCAAGGGACTGTGGTTGAGTTGATGACACTGTTTTATAGGTGTTTGATTAACACCTGTAGTTCATCGTTTAGTTATTTTGCCTTCTCTTATCTTAGCCTGGAGGGGAGACAGACAGATGATCAGACAGTAAATTACAGAGAGAAGTGTGTTGGGCCAAGTCCAAGTCTCAAGTCAGTCGAGCTAAACTGGAATTAAGTTTTTTCTGAGCTGCATGTAGGCGAACACGTATGCGGGTTGCACGGAGACATTCACACGGCTGTTTCTTTTATACTTGTATGTAGTACTTGTTTTTCGGACCTGCCTACTGACAGGGTTTGGATCAGTCAATCAACTTGCTTTAAGCACAGGTCCATGTGACGCATTGCTGAGATTTGGATGGTGTGCGAGTTTGACTCATCTGCGAGTCCTCCCAGTGCATTCACCTCATAAATAAATGTTTCTGGTGCGCAGCTTTGCAAGGTCTGCCTTATGTTGTCTTATTTCATTTTTATTGTTCTGGGTTTTGACTTGAGACTTGAATGTTTTCTGAAGTTGTCTTTGGTGGGTCAAGTTTCACAGCTGTCAAGTTCTCCTGTTTTTGACGGAGTCTGACTCGCATTCAAATGCAAAGTCTCAAGTTCACTGCTTTGGTAAATGACATGCTCACAATCACATAACACTTAAAGTGCGATTATGTCACCTTTTGTTTTGTTCGTTACGGTGTGCTTCACTTCAGTAGGTTTATTTACATTTAAACGTATTTGATTATTTCATTTTGATTTGTTTAAATTAATTTAAATTCATCTGCGAGGCTACATGTCAGTGCACAACCATCCACAATGTGTATTATCAGTATCTTTTTTTTGTTTGTGTATTTGTTCCTTTCTGATAGCCCCAGCTTTGCATAAGCACAATATCTTTTTTTTTTTTTTCTTATTTTGTTCCCTCCGTCACACATTTTTAAAGCAGGGACTTATTGTCTCAGCAGGTGTCAGGGGATTTGGTTTGTCTTACGCTTTGAGAAGACCTTCCTCCCTGTTAGCCCTTCTCTCTGCAGGGTTCACTGAAGCAAGGAGACGACATCTTCCCCTTTCCACAGAGAGCACCATGTCTCTCTCCAAAACCTCAGAGAGGGGACGCGCACACACACACACACACACACACACACGTCCCCACTCCCCAGTCACACACTCTCTGACCCCTCCACCCCGAGTCCTGCTCCTTGTACTCCCCGCTCCCCCCACCTTCTCCTCCTCGCGCCCTCCGAGGGAAGGAGCTGTATTGACTGGGAGCTTGAAACCATGCTTTTATTGTCAAAGGACTTGCCGGCACTTACCTCCACTTGAACATTTAGTGCTGTCTTGCTGGGCCTGGACAGAGAATAGCACTATAGGGTCACTGATGAATTGCTATTTCTGGACAAGGGATAAACACACTGCTTTGTAGGGATTATCTCTCCAATCTGTGGTTGCAGAGCTGAGATTTTTATTTTTCGTTTAGTCCGAGTCTTGTTTGCATCTTTGAATTTGTAATCCTGTACTGCAACACGCTGCAGTTTCATTTAGGACCAACATTATTTCTTAAAATGTATCATTTGAATATCTCTATTATTTAGAATCCAGCATGTAAAGAGTGCTGTGATGACGCCCAATAATTAAAGTTACTTATTATCATGTATTGTTATTGTCACTGTAATTTGCTGTTAATTAAGGGAATATTTATATTTTAAATGGTGGGTGCTGCAGTTTGTGATGAGACTCATCATCAGATGTTTGGTATAAATCACGGCTCATATCATCTCGGCTGAAGATGACTGTGTCTGATCAGTGTTTTTTTGAGTCATAACCATATAGAACAATATTATTACACCCCAATGAATCATATTTCCCGTAGCTCTGATGATGAAATCTGTATGTACATGTTCGTGCTATACAACAAAGATGCCAGTGTTAAACGGTCTCAATTTTTGTTGAGTGAAATGTCAATGTCAGTGTTTTTTGGCAGTGTCACCTAGCACAGGTGCATAGTAGACTACGGAGGAAATGTTAAAATTAACATGATTAGAATATGCATTTTTACTAATCTAGATTTGGTGCACTTAATATGAAGCTAGGATTATGAAGAACCATATTTTCAGTCCTTAAGTCATGCAGCTATAAATTTTCCTATAATTTAACTCGTAAATAAAAAAGTAGATCACTAATCATTTATTGTAAATGGGGAATCATCATGATGAAGTTTTGAAAGGATTTTTTGTAGAAACCTTTAAAAACAGAACAGAATCTCATAATTTTCCTTTGAGTAACTTTTTTTGGATTATTAATGACAATGCTTGTAATCTATGAGAAAATAAATTGCATAATATAAGAAAAATGTCATATAAATATCTACATACTTGGTCTATTTAGACCAATCTGAGGCAATTTTGCTCGGTGTCTGCAGAAGTCCAGTTTTAAGAAATTTGTTCAACCAAAATCTAATAATGAAATTCATATCTGGGACAAGACTGCTAACCTATGAGAGCTTAGTAGTGTATGAGACACCCTAAACAGCTGTCACTGTGCGTGTGTGTGTGTGTGTGTGTGTGTGTGTGTGTGTGTGTGTGTGTGTGTGTGTGTGTGTGTGTGTGCACATGTGGGTGTCTGTGCATTTTAATAATAAGGTGTTGACTCTGCCCTCTGAGGCTCACCTGTGGGGATTCCCAGTGGTGTGTGTTCGGACGTCTATTCACCTACGTGTGTGTGTGTGTGCGTGTGCGTGTGTGTGTGCGCGTGTGCATACGTGGGTCTGTGTGTGTGCACATATGTGTCTTTGTGCGTGTCACTTTGGGAAACACATATCTGTGCACCACAGCGCAACACCTGCCAGAGGCTGTGGCTGTTTATGACAGAGGCTGTGTGAGCTGGAGAGGACATGGTGGAGCATCGCCAGCTCCACGCACACACGCACACACATGCTCGCAAATACACACACACACATGCACTAAACAGGGTTACACAAAAATGGTTGTGATTTATATTGCAATAATTCATATTGTACAAACACAAAATTCACACAAGCAAACACTTCTAAATGGCCAGACGTCACACCTAGACTGTAAAAGTATGGAGAAAAAAAACACTCCCCTCTAAACACACACACTCACACACACACACACACACAAGTAAATGTAATAACCACGGGGCCGGTGTGATCTGTGTCTCTCTCCCTAGGTCTTGCTGGCTGTGCAGGTCCCCAGCAGCTCCTATATTACAGCAGTAGGCAGGGGAGCCTGGCAGAGCCACTGGCCTACAAAGTTCAATATAAACGAACAGTGGGATCTCCCAGGGACCTGGCAGGAAAAAGCTTAGCAAAGTTAAAGCCTCACCAGCCCTTCCCTGCTGCCCATGCCAATGGAACAACACACACTTGTGCAGTACATATGGGCATACAAGCCTGCGCACACTCAAACAGTTGTACACACACTGACAGCCCTCCTCTTTCTCATTGAAGGAGTTGTGGGACATCAGTACTAACAGATTTGATGTATTTTGTGCTTTTAAGCAAATTTTATGCTGCCGTTTAAAATGTAATTTAAACATTTTGTTTAGCAAAAGAGAAGACAAGCCATCTGAAACACATAAGTATGACAAAATATCATATTATGTATTATTAGAGCCTACCATATGTACACAATTCCTCTCCATGAAACCAAACAAAAGTTACAGGGCACAACAAATTCATCCCAACTGTCTAAAATGAAACTAAATTTGTTTTGCACTGTCCTCTTTTAATAGTTAAATCTTTATGTTTTTCTTTTAATAAGTCATTTGCCAGGCACCATTACATCAGCATCCCAATCACTGAAAAGCAGGGATGGTAAAACATTACGTTAAAATGATCCAACGGTGAAGCATACAGTCGAAAAATATGAAAGAAGATTGGTGGAGGAGGAAATGTGCAAGGGACAAATCGGCTGTTACTTTCTGTATAACCTTGACATTACCACTCTCTTAAAAATGTAGATTAGCGCAAAAATTGACAAGGCAATAAACATTTTCAACTTATTTTTCTGTGTTTTGAGTCAACCTCAAACGCCAGCCCTCCACTGAATTCTCCGGAAAAGGACAGCGAAACAACAATCGCTCCTCGATTGTGTTTTATCCTCCTTCTCCTCCTCTCTCGCTCTCCATGTGCTCAGCCCTCTCTCTGTCTGCTTTGCAGGGTTGCTCCCCTCTTCAGATGGCTGTGGACGCAATAATGACCCAACAGATGGGTTTATTAGAGAGCGGTTAAGGCAGCCAGCGGGTGGTTCGTTCAGGGGGGAACCAGGAGCTGAAGCGCCAGGAGCTCTGGGTGAAAAGGAGACTGACAGGAAGCAAGTGACTCTGCCTCCTTCTTCAGTTGTTGATCCAATAGGCAGAGTCTCTTCCTCATAATGATCTCAGCCGCCAGAACTGGCGTGTAGTTGCCCGTGTGCTTTTGTGTCCCATCCACATATGTGCAGTCTTGCTTATGTAATTCACCCACACTTTGCATTTGTACATTTCAGTACATATGCCTCCTCCCCCCGAAGCATGTGAATGCCTTTTGACATGTAAATGAGTCTGAGCCGGCTTTGTTAGCTACCTGCGTGTTAATGCTTGTTTAAGATGTCATCTGTCTCTTTTTGCCGCTCCATTCAGCGGGGCGGGTGGCATGCTTTGTGTCTCCAGCCCCAGGTGTCGAAGGAGGTTCTTCAAACCCTCGTTAGTGTCCTAGTGTGTTTGTGTGTGTGTGTGTGTGTGTGCATTTGTGTGTGTGTGTCTGCATTTGTGTGTGTGCTCTGCTGGAGCATGCCACTCTTGATCACAAGACAATATGGACCACATCAGATCATACAGAGACCTCATTATTCTCTTTGCACTTGTAGGTCTCTCCAACACGTGTTAGCTTTCACTGGTCAATAGTGCTTAACAGAGTTGATTTAACGAATAAAGGCAAAAAGTGGGACATTAACTCAGGCATATGGAAGGGATTCAGCCATCAATGGGAAGGAAATTAGTAAATTAGCCTCTAATTACCAAATTATAAGAAGATCAGACGTTTTCTTTTCATGAGATTGTAGTTAATTATTAGTGAGAGAGTGTCAAAAGTTGCATTTTTTTAAAATCAAGAGTCAAAGACTGTCAACAAAATTATTTGCTGTCCTTCTGTGCCGTCCATTCATGTGACAGTGGTGCAAATCTCTGCAAATTTGTGCGACAGTTGTATGAATTTGTATAGTACAGTACTTTTAGATATACTTCATTGTCAGTACATTTTTATTTATATCTTGTTCACGTTTGTGGAACATTTCCCAGTAGGTATCTGAATTGGCCTTCCTGGAATATGACAACCCCTTTTTTTTTACATTTAGTAGTTATCTTTGACTTTAACTTTTGATTACCGTTATTAAAAAAAAAAATCGTACAATTCTGTTTTCAACTTCATGTTGTTTCACAAATTAGATTTTTATTATACAGAATTGACAGTTGTAACTCTGACAGAATTGACTCTCTGTTTGACAGAACTGACTGTTTAACAGAATTGACAGTTGCAACTTTCTCTGACGTGAGTGGTAAACCCACTCATGTCCTTAACTTATGCAGAATTCTGCAGCCAGAGTCTTAACAAGAACAAATGAGACTTCACGTAACCCCGTTTTAGCCTATTTGCGTTAATTTTAGTACTGATTTTAAGATTTTACTCTTTTTAATGTATTCCTTGGTCTGGGTCCGGCATACTGTACATTTGTGAGCTGTGGTGCCCATATGTATCTGCTTTCAGATCCAGCAACAAAACTCTGCTGGCAATTCCCTTCAAACTAAAGGAGATCATGCATTTGCTGTTAGGGTCCCCAACTCTGTAACAACATTCCTGTAGAAATCTGTCTTTTCATTCTCTGCCACTTTAACTACTAACTACCTACTAATTTCTGTTATTTTAAGGTTTTTTTTTCTTTTTATGTGAAGCACTTTTTTATTTTTGTTTTGAAAAGTGCTACACAAATAAAGCATTTTATCATTATTATTATACAGCATTTTAAATTTCTCTCCTGCTTTATTAAAGGACAATATCATCGCATGGCGGAATCGCCTCAGAGGATATTACGCTGCTTAGAGACCACTCATCTGAGGAGTGTAAGGCACACGACACCTGGAGGGAGAAATCAAGTGCATGTTAGGGCCTGGTGGAGGGCCCTTCACGGTCTCTCACCTCCGAAACCTCAGCCCAGGAACCCCCCCCAACCCCACCCGGATGCTGGTGACCCCCCCCCCCCCCCCCCCTCCACCCTCCCCCACCCCCACACTCCTCCTGCATCCCTCCCTTCTCCCCTCTTCAAAGGTCATCCAATCCTGGCCATCGCCCCACTCCATCCCCAAAACCACGGAGAGGGAGAGAATGAGGGGAACAGTGAGCTTTTAGCCCCTTTCCCTCTCTGGGGGTGTATCTATCTCCTTTGTTGTCTCACTCGAGCAACGTATACTACACTGTCACCCTCCATCTATCATTTATGGAGACCGTGTTCTTATGAAGTAAAGAGTAGCTCTGTGTTTAAGGGATGAAGCGTGAGATAGAACTTTAGCGTGTGTTAGCTTAAGTCAAACTTGTCAAGGGATCTGAATGTAAATTGTTGTTTAGTTTGCTTTTTTTTTTGCACGTAGCTTGTGTGTGTGTACTACATGCCTGCACTTGAGAAAAGGTCATATCACACATACTGTGGTGGCATGCTACAAGTATACAGTATTTCCTCAGGTACTGTACCTAAGTACAACCCTGATGTACTTGTTCTTTACTCAAATATTGCACACACATACACACACACAGATATATTCAAAACAATACACCTTATGGGCACATTCACCCATGTCTGTAATACTCCTAATCTGTCACTATGACCTAGGGTAATGCCATGTCACCACAAGTGTTTGGCTTCGCTTTCAACTCAGCCATGTTGACACCCCACGTCTCCTCAGAAACTCTCCCTGAACCTAGCTGCAGCCCTCTGGCCTCCCTCTGCCCGTGACACCGTGGCTCCTTCTGCCCTGTCTCAAGCAGCTACCATCGTCTCAGCCACATCTTGGCCTGGAGCCGACACCACGGTACACAGCAACCCCGATTCAGGTGGCGTAAATATAGCCCGGGCCTGACACTGAGTAGACGCTACATGCACCTGGGATGTAAACAAACTTAAGCATCAAAAAAACCAGGGCCCCCAGCCTACAGCATCCCTCAGAAAAGCTTACAATATCCACCCTTGACAAAACACGATGCCAGAATCTCTCGCACCTCACTTCTGCCTCTACTCTTTCTTTGCGGTTCTGCATGACACGGGCGTTTGCACCAAGCACCAATTGGCATGACAGTGTGACCCCCAACCTTTTTTCTGCTTGTCCCCACATCCCATCTCCTCCCATCCCTGCTCTCCTTCCCTTCCTTGTCCCCTCATCATCCATGTCAACCCCCCTAACTCTCACCCACACCCCTGCTCTTCCCTCAATGACAATATCCTGGTAATGGTGGCCTTTGTTTTTCTTGGCCCGGGCGCCTGGATTTGTCAGGACGCATTTCCTGCCCGCAGACTGAGGGGGCTGCTGCTGTGTGGCAATCTGGGCTCACTTCTCAGGCAGCTAAACCCTTTGACACTGTGCTTTTTAATTAAAATTACATTATGATTAATCAGGCAGAAGGAGGGGCCCTCCCCCTCACTTGCACTCCCTCCACCTCCTCCTCCTCCTCTCTCCTCCTGCTCAGTTTCCAGGCAGGTTTGATTACAACCTGTGATGGACGTTCCTCACTGCCAAGCCGCTAAAGATGTGCTGGCAGATGCGGTGGCCTGGCCAGCTTGTCAAGCCCCGGGGTTGCAGGCAGACAGGGAGAGAGGGACAGAGAGGAGGAAAAAAAAACGAGCTGAAGCAGCAGAGACAGAAAGAATATGGCAAGGCAAGTGTGTACAAAGAAAGACAACCGTAGACTTAAAAATCCTCCAGACACTCCAGAGACCAGCAGGCAGACTGACAGGCAGAGCTCCTGGACGGCCGTATTGATCTGGAGAGCTCTGCTGTGGCACATGCACTCACTCCCAGAACAGAGGAGGAGACAGGCAGACATGAAGTGAGGGAAGCAGGGAATCATTTCTCCCTACAGCTGTACAAGGTGCCTGGATACAAGAGGCTATACTTAACTCCAGTGTCTAGGATGGTACTCTGGGTCTTTTATATCGCAGGTGAAGTGGTAGAATGGAACCGGGAGCTGTGTGTACACGTGTGTGTGCTCACGTGTTTGCTTACTCAGGCTGAAATAGTCATGTTAGAAGTATGTCCGGACATAAAAACAAAAGGCAGAGCCTATAAGAGCATGTCAATGAGAAACCACAGCAGGCACTAAGTGACACAAGAGAGACACCAACAACTCTGCACAGTTCATCTGGGTACTTTTAGGTTACTGTACATAAGAATTTGATTCATTCTCACCATTATTAAAATGGTTTGACAGTGGGGACATCGTTAGAAGCTAGATTTTTAGATTTTGTTAATGAGCAATTTGGAAATTTGTTTTGTTGACTGTTTTTTTTCTACAACTAACAATCATTTCATTATCAATTAATCTGCTGATTATTTGATTTATTTAAGTAGTGAAAAAATGTCATGTGTGCACAGTGATGCCCTGAATTTGCTTGTTTGTCCAACTGACAGTCCAGAGTCTTAAGATATTCAGTTGACCCTTATGTGTGTCAAAGAAAATCAGCAAATTGTTACATTTTAGAAGCTGGAAATAGATTTTTGGGGTTATTTTTACTTGAAAAATTACTGATAAAATGATTGATTACCCAATAGTTGCTGATTTTTAATAATTTTATGTATGTAAAGCCATTAGTAGAGGAGCTGCTCTACAATCACTTTAAATAAGGTCAAATGGCTATTAGCGCCCCACATTTACTGGCAAGACCCTGCATAATGTACAGTAACTGTGAATGGAATGCCATTTTGCAGGTATGTCTCAAGGACTGAATGTGTGTGACTGTGGGCGTTTATGTGCATAAGCGCATTGTGTTTGAGGTTGTATCTTTGTGTTGCTGCATGCTTGTGCATGTTGGTGGTGTTCACATACACCGTATGTTTGCGTGTGTGTTTGTCGGCGTGTTTGCCTTCACGGAGGGGGTGAGGTGCTGGTTGTGAGGAGGTTAAGCAGGCGAGACCACAGTGCTACCAAGCACGTTTCCATCGCTCACAGAAGTGCAACAAAGTGTGTAAAACTCAGACAGGATCTAGAAAAAGGTCAGAAGTGGTGTACCCTGGCTGCAAACTGCCACTATATTGTAGAAACAAACATCATTGGGATACTTATGAACTGTAAACAAATTACAATCAACACTTTAAAACTTCCAGTCTCTTATTGGCTAACTTGATGGTCCACTGGCCAAATTTAATTGGACATGTCAACATGTATTTTTTAAATTGATCTTTTTACAGTTTTCTGCACTTTGAACATGCTGCCACTGCAGCCGAAAGAAACACTTAGTTTAAAGATTTGAAACGCAGCTCAAAAAAAAGAAATCGAAATTAATTTAAAATTTCAAATAATTTCTATTTTACAATGAAATCCATTTTTGGTCTCCTTTTTTCGTCCCTGTCTCTCTGCATAGCTCTCACCCACTCAGCCCCCCAAGCTGAAACAGGCTTGTATTGAGTGTCCTGTGGCCACATTGACAGGCAGTATTAAAAGCCAGTAGGTGGTCTTTCACTGTCACTGGGCAGAAGCCCCTCGTCACAGCACATTAATTACACACTCTCACCAGCTCAAACAAGCCTTGCCTGTTCATGCATGGGAGATGGATTAAGAACAAAGTGAAGTGTGTGTTGTTTAACAATCTGAAATGTTACTTCTGCTCTTGTGATCGTGTTGCTGCAGTTTTTTTTGTTAGGGACGTGCGTTGTTAATGGTAACAAAGGGATGTGAGCAGTCGCTATTTTAAAACGTGAAAATGGGTTGCATCAACTTTAGTTTGACCTTGTGATGGTTCTTGATGAGTGGGCTGGAAAGAGGTTGCGTTTGCATTTTTTTATTAATTCTGTAAATACCAATGTTGCTGCTATGAGTGAAATAAAATGTCAGCGAGTGTTTCTGTCAATCCATCCGTGATGTGCACACGTGTATGCACAAATGTCGGTGTGTGTACCTGTGCATGTACATACAGGTATACCATGTGTGTATGTTTGTGTACATATTGAGCGCAGGTGGATGTGTGCAGGTGTGCACATGCATACATGTATGCATGGTTTGTCACAGGAGCCAGGACCGTCGCCTTTCTCCCTCTGACCTGACCCAGCCATGAACCCTGTTGCCCTTGCGATCCATACGTATCATTTACCCAACGCCCTCCTTGCCGTCTCGCCTAATGCACGGAGGCGTGAAACACCTCGTAATGCTCAATCACAGCGGGGCATGGCATGCTAGGAGCCATCCAGAGTGACAGCACAAGGCCAGGGAGGCGGCCAGCTGAGGGAAGAAATGCCACATCGCCCTCAGGGAAAGGAAGAGAGGGTGGTGGTAGAGAAGGGGGAGAAGGGTGAGGGGGGCTAGAGGGGCTTGGAGGCGGGGGGGGGGCGAGAGGGGGAAGGGAGTACAAGTGGGGGTTTAAGGTGATCTGCGTCCACATCCACACAATGCAGATACATTTAATGCTGTATATGTGTCAGACAGGGTTCTGTCCACACTGGCGTTTCCAAGTTCCATGTGCCAAAGAAATAGAAAAACCTTTCAAATTTTCTTTCTTTTCTAGTTTTCAAACACCGGAATTGGGGTTGAGGATAGATCCTTTTGACTAATATAGCAAGAACTTTACTTTGTCGCAGCAGGTACAATGCAAGGTTGGCTTATTTTGTTTCAATACAGCTAAAAATACAATACAGACACATCTCTCTATTTTGTTGTCGGAGTAAGTATAAAATAGTGATTTGATGCTATCAAATGCTACATGCCAATCAAGGTAATTCCAGGGCTGCTGCGTTGAGGCCCCGAGAGCATAAACCTAAACTTGGCAGGCCAAAACAGAGAAAAAAAATTATTTTTCAGATGTACCTACATTACTGTGAACATGTCCTTGATGCTGGAGAAATCTTGCACAGGCATTGTGATGGTGAAGAGGACTCAATGGGGATTTGCGAGTACAAAAACATTAAAGGAACGAGAAGAAGAGAAGGAAGAGCGAAAAAGATGGGGGGAGAGAGAGAGAGAGAGAGACGCAACAGACGGAAGTCACACTTGTGAAGTTGGAGGTGTGAATGAAAAAGACTTGATCATGTTCAAAGGCAGCTTTTTGGACTGCTGTTTTAAAATCCATCAATGTGCTGCTCAACTCTTTCTTTTTCTGGAACAGCATGTTTTTTACACTTTATCAGCAAACTATTATCAAAATACAGTACACTAGATGTAAAGTAAATGTGTCTATTGATTTTTGTATGTGTAGAACTGTGCTAGTATTATAGTATGATGATATTTATTAACCCTCATCGTTAATGTTAACTGCAAAAACATGAAGAAACCCCTTTTATCACGGCCCAACTTTTTCTCATATTTTCGCAATTGTTAATATTGTGTATACACTAAACATCAGACACCTCAACCATCATTCGAGACACATTTTTCTGACTCACTGGCACATTTCTCTACTTGTAAAAACCTGACTAACTAGCATCTGAAGAATTTTACACATACATACATAAGCCTCAGAAAGTGTGAGACACTGATGTTGGCAGAAAGGATCCATCTGATGCAATTGAGAATAAAACTGCTTTTTTGCTCAAAGTCAGCACAAAATTTTCATCAAATGTAAACAAGAGGAGAGATCTGCTTCTACCCTGGCAAAGCCTCCCTTGTCCTTGCCCGTGCCCTGTGGACTCATGCCCAGGACCCAGGCCTCTCCCAGGCCAAGCTGCCCAATGGTCCAGTTAATCATATGCAGCGCCACGAGGAAGCTTATGCTGGCCTATGCCAGTTTATGCCTCCATAACCGCAGGGTGTCGAGGCCAGAACCGCAGTGAGAGGGGGGGCCTGACAGACTGGCTTGGCATCGGAGGCCTTGGCTTGGATTTGAAGATGAGCGGACCCCTCAGAACCTGAGCTGGTACCCCCTCTGCCCCCGTCTCTGTGTTTCTCCCAGTGTCCAGGTCCTGCTGTGGGGTCGCTGACCCCGCTTACTGTGTGGACAGAGACCCTGCTGACCAACACAAACACTGACATTACAGCCTCTCAGCGGGGAGACAAAAACTCTGAAGGGCAATGTGTGGGTTTATGTGAGTCATGCATGCGTATGCGTGTCATTACAGATAGTAAAGAATGCAGGAGGATGTATGTAACATATATGGATGTAAGAATACGTCCCTGCAGCAAACCCTGCCAATCCTATACTTGCATCCACATAATATTTTCAATACAATTAAGCAGTATTTTTTTTTTTTAAACAATACCAACTCAGTGTATTTGCATTCTGTAACTGCTTCTCTATACATGCACATTGTTGTTTACAGGGGATTCAAACTAAGCATACACCAGGGATTCATAGGAAACAATGCATGCATGTACTGGACATGATGCAGAGGAAAGAAACTGGTGCATGCACGCATTTCATGTAATAAGGAAAACAACAGTTGATACTGTAATGAGACCAACACTGTAACTGTAGATAAGTATTGTGCAATAACAGGTACATAACATCTTGTCATCGTCATACACAAGTCTAAGAAGACTATAAATACAGTAATGTACACTTACTCTTGATGTATGCACATATAACCCACTTTTGTAAAGAGAGTAACTTATATTTATTCCAGCATGCTTTGCACTACATGTACAGTACCACAGCCTTGTACATACAGTGCATAGAGACAATCTCACGTGTATATAGTTTGTTGTCAATGCGGCTTTTCCCTGTGTATAATATTATGTTAAAGTTGCTCATATTTCTTTATCTTGTTATCGTCATTTAGCTGGATGCCTGTATCTGCGTTGTCCTGTGTGAAAGTGTTCTCAGCACCGTGTGTAAGTATCAAGTTGAGTCAAATTCCTTGTATGTGTCATCACACAAGTAAGACCTGTATTATTCAAACTCTCTCACCCCCTTACCAACCACCACAGGTGGTGCCAAAACAGTAAAGACAGAATAAGATTATATGATGAATTTTAATACCCTTCTTATGCGTCTGTGGTGTGTACCATTGTCAGAAATTAACAGCATAGTTTACATTAACCTATGCAGTAAAAAGGCATCAGAGAGGACCTTGAGGTCTTCAAAGAGCAATTTTTGAGATTACACCAAATCACACTACACAACCCTACATATTCACACAAGCATACTTGCACACATGTTATCAGTCCATCTGCAAATATCTATTTTCTAAACAGCTGAGTGACCCTGTGTGACTGAGTGTGTGTGCTGATGCAAAGCGCAATGGAGGTGTGAACCTTTAACTAGGGAGGCACAAAGAAAACGGTCTACCTGCTTACGACAAACTCAGACAGTTGAGAAGCACTTGCTGATGTGTGCATGCATAATTCGTTTCACCACCCGTGTTGCAATAGTGCACATGAATTTATATCAATGCATGCATGATGTGGTGTAAATAAAAGGTGTGGTGTACATAGGTGGGTGTAAATAAAAGCATGAGTGCATTTTATCCGTTTGCTCATTTTGCATCAATGAGCGCCGCCACAAAAGAGCAGCGTGGATTGACAGCGCAGTGGGGCTGGCCTCTGGCCGACTGTGACCTTTGACAAGTCTCTGTCACTTCTCACCTCTGCAAGACGAGCTCTGTCATACCAACACACACAACATCACGTGCTCCTTTCCCCCATCCTACCGTCTCTTCAATTAAAAGCTTAATGGATGTTTTAGCACTCTGCCACTGTGATGACAGCATCCTAATCTGCCACTGTTGGATCTCTGAGAAGCTGAAGGAAGGGAGGAGGAGGGGTGGGGATATCTTACAGGTTAGGAGGGGGCAGTGACAATATAATCATGGTGAGACACTGCAGCGTGAGGATTTTTTTTTTTTCTTTTTTCACACGCGGCAGACCCAAAGGGGTGGTCCTGGTCAGGGCATCTAGCCGGAGAGCCTAGTCTCACCTCACTGACATGGAAGCCACCCTGGCTGTCACTTTACATCTCTGACGCCTAGAGAGGGAGTCCATGACCAGCCTGACAGGGGCAGAGGGAGGTGAGGACCCAAAATGCTTAAGACACACTTGGCTCAAAGCCAAACTCCGCTCCTCTTTCGCTTTCTACCCCCCCCCTCCCTTTTATTCTTTCTTCCCCCTTCCTCCTGACACTTCAGAGTGTCTATGTGAACTTTTATACTTTATGATCTTTCTAACCTTTAAATCTTGGAAATAAAATCTGAAAGGATCTGAAAGACCTATTAGTTTCCCTCCTGAGAGCTAATCAGGCTTTCTGACACAATGACAAGTGAGAGAAAGGTTTGAATTTGCCTGCTATGGAAGACAAATGCCATCAGAGCTAAACACGATTTAAAAAAAAAAAAAAAAAGTCTTCTACAGAAACTTTTGTTCAAATAAACTCACAAACACAGTGCACACTTTTAACTTTGGTTAAAACTCTGCGTTACTGTATGGGTCTGGTGTCAAACCCACATGAAAGTCCTGTAATCAGCATGCGAGAAATACTGGCTACACGTGACTTATCAGAAATCACATGAAAAACCAGGTATGTCACACTGTAACGAGAGAAAAAAAACACAAACAAAACACTTGTGACTCTGGGAGCAACCCTTCACAACTTATAGATGACTGTTTTGATACTACGTGGGTGTTGCAAAGTGAACAAGGGATTCCACATCTCCTGCAAAACTGTCTGAGAGGTGTAGGTGCATGAAAAACATTTTCAGTGGTTTTATTTGTGTTAGATTTGATTTTTTTTACTAAACTGATCAAGTTTTGGAGATTGTTCAGTAACACATACAATAACTTATCCTAATTAGTGTACAAGAATAACAGCAACAACAAAAAGAAAAATACTCAGGTAGAAGAGAGCTACGATAAAAAAAATATGGACAGAAAGAATGTGTGAATTCACTCATTGCAATATAGCCTATAACATTGTTTTCCTTTCCTATATGAATGTTTTTTATCCCAGAATTATTTGCCAATCTTTGTAATTCACATTTTTGAAGTTTAACTAAAAATTTCTCTCTCTCTCTTGTGAAAAGTGGCTTTCTTCCGTCATGCATGTGACTCGCTCATCTGTGAATAAAATTAATGGTATGAGAAAAAAGTGTGACTGTTGCTGTTGCTTCGCAGGTCCTCACACTAAGAGGCCTCTTGAGACACTAAAACTTAAAGTAAAAATCAACACCGATACGTATCATCAGTTTGTACTGTTCAGTGCATTCCAGTTTTCTTACAGTATTATATAAAGCCACGTAAAGTGATGTTTAGTTTTTTTTCCCCCTTCAGTTAGTAGCCTTCCTACATTTCCCAGAACAATTTATGACCACCACCACCCCCCCCCCCCACCCCCAGAGAACCAGCTCGAACTCGTTGATTTGTGGTTGAGTTGTGGTTCATAAGTAAAGGCAGAGAAGCCAACGGTAATATTGACTGCACAGTAAGAACAACAGAAACAAAGTTGTTCCAACCACTCAAAATGCATGTTATGCCCCTCACCCAGCACACATGGCTGCATGGCATTTTGGTCCATTTAGGCTGATGTTGAAAAATGTGTATTTTTGCCAAACCTGCAATTTTATGGTGATTTTCACTTCAGGTATAATTATGATCAAAAATGGTGAGTCTAGTAAGAAGTGTTTTCTCTTTAATTCTGATTCTATTACAAAACCTGAAGCATGTACATTGCTGTCAATCACCATTAAAATTGCATGGCTGAATGGCCAAAATCATGATTCAAATGTGTTTTTTTTTTTTTTTGTTATCTTCCCTCAACAGGTTCTCATGTTCAAACAACTAATTATGTAATTTATGAGTGCCTTCCAAAACAACCTTTATGACTGTTCCATAAATGAGTCATTTTTGGCATCTTCTGATTTGTCAGATTCTGATATATTCTCTGGTTAAGTTACGTAAATGAAACCCAAAGGTACTTTCAAAGTTTAGAGATAAGTGGCAGTGATGGTTGAAGGAATCCAAAGCACAAACCACAATTTCCACATTCGACAACCATCCTTACCTAAAACATGACAAGTTTTGCAGCCATCTAACAGCATCATGCTTCTCATTATTCCTTTACTAATTTGAGAGGACAGTCACAACTGCAAGAGGTTGCTTGTCAGAAACATGTAAACACAGGTCATTTTTAGCATTTTTTTTTTTTGTTTTTATTTCTTTTTTTCAAACACATGAAGGAAATATAAAAGTACGTGTCAGGGTATGGTAGAAACCTCTACTGGCTTATATGAAAACCACACAAAGACATACAAAAGGTAAAATACAAACATACAAAATCACCAATACATTTCAAATATTAGTATTCAAAAATTGCGCTACAAAATAAGTGTAGAATTATAGTTAAAAATGCAGAGAAGCAGGAGCATTGCTGTATTGACAATATGAACAACAGTTACTAAGTGATAATTATTGTTCCAAATCAAATGTTTTTGACAGCAGGACATTTCTAAGTCTCTTTTTGTACATAGGCAATGACACAAAGGAATCCACTAAATGTACATTTTCATTCCACAAGGTAACTCCACAATATTTGATGGAAAACTGACCATGTGATGTTTTAATACAAGGGAAGATGAAGACTCTAAAGGCTTATTTATGGGTGGTCACTCAACACTTTTGATAAGTGTCACTCAACAGAAATTACTCAACAGAAAGAGTCGCATGACATTTTCAATTTATGCTTCGGCGAAAGGTTTCAGTCGTCTCCATGGTAACCAGACGCTATCCTGCAGCCAGCTTGAGTAGTTACATTATATAATCCCGCCCGAGACTATTTTTAATCAAGGACGTTACAAGTTATCTAAAGTTACAGACAAAATATCAATAAGGAAGTTCAGTGAAAACTACGATCTCCATGGTGACGTTAGTAACACCACCCAATCACATTCGTGACAAAATATGATGGTGTCCGTGACATAACAAAATTCTCCAGGTGTGTGACATTAAAGGAAAGTGGTGAGCAACACTTTTTTTCTGTCGAAAATACGTCATTTCTGTTGGGCGACACTTATCAAAAGTGTCGAGCAACCTACCATAAATCAGCCTTTAGCCTGTCTAATTGGGTAATTACAATTAATAACAAAATATCTAAAACTGTAAGGTGAATCTGCATTCTTATATCTCGATTTAAAGACAAATGTACAGATTTGAAAAATGTTAAAGGTATACTATGCAGGGTTTGTCGGTTGGTGTTTGTAAACACAGCATTCAAAGTTGGCCCCTCCTCCCCGGCTCAACAGAGAGAGAGAGAGAGAGAGAGAGTAGTGGTGGTCGAGCAAGCTAAAGAGTGAATGAAGAGAGCGAGCGGCGCTGGTGAAAACAAAGCTTAACAGCTTGTTTAAGATAAATAAAACATTATTTTCTGATTGTTTCACAGAGGTTACGTTTTAAAGCACAAATAAACACCTCCGCACACCCCTGCGGGAAGGTGCCATATTGCCAGATTTTGTGTGAATGCAGAGCTTCATCCTGTCCGCCGTGGTCTCTCAGCTCTGTGTGTGTGTGTGTGTGTGTAGCTCAGCCCCGCCCTCGGTCAAGCAGACACACAGACCTGCAGCTCTGACACAGAGACGGAGAGCAGAGTCGAGCAGAGGAGCGAGAGACGGAGACAGCAATGTAACCTGGTCACTGGCTATGAGTACCGACCTTACACCCTGCACGCTGTTATTGGCTGGGGGCTACACACCCACTGCTTAAAGGTTGATGCCCATAAATGTCCCAAACACAGCAAAATAATAAGAAAATAATCAAATACAGGCAGAGGGCAGGGTCTCTGCAGATAAATACACCACCACACACTTCTAGAGGGATTACTTTTTTATGAGTCTATACATTGTTTTTAGGAAAATCATGCATAGTGTACCTTTAATGTCAAAAATAGTCAACAACTGCCATTTCAAAAAAGAGGTGCACTTTGTACAACAACTTTGGAAAAAGTTGCTAATCTGATAAACTGTTTCTACAGCAGCAATATTTTGTACAGATAAATTGGAAAGGTACCTGCCCATACAATAGTACAGTATGTTAAATATGGATAAATTAAACTATAATACAATGTTAAGAAACATGTATTGTGTACAAAACCTCTTATTTTTCTCAGAATCCCAAGAGATTTAGTGACCTTATTGCAAAAACATGTTGATGAAACTATGATTATAGAAGTTTGATTTGCTCACTGTCATATTTCTTATTTCCTGCAAATAACATGAAATTAGACTTTTTGGCATTTAATGACAACTTATTTGTTTGAAACCATATTAAGTAATTGAGAAAATCATCATTTAGTTCTCTAATGAGCTGTTAAATCTCTATTTGAGACAAAAAGGTTGGTGTCATCTGCAAAGAGCAATTAAAATGTGGTGTTGGATACTGCAGGAACATTATTTATCTAAATAGGAAATGATTAAGGTCCTAATATGGATTCTTGTGGTACACCACATTGCATTATATTTCTTTTTGACTCATGACCATCAATAAAAACATTGTTTTCTATTAAGAACATAGCTACCAAGCCACTTATAAACATCACCATGAAAGCCATATCTATACATTTTTGGTCTAAAAATATAACTATTGCATACTAATTATTCTCTAAAGCTGTATAAATTCTGTCAGTAAGTTCTAAAAGTGCCATATAAGTTGAATGATTTTTACAGAATCCATACTGATGATTATACAGAATATTGTATGAGTTCAAGTGTTCCAGGATTCTTTTATAAACTAATAGTTTTTCCAAAATCTTTGAAAGACATGGCAGTATTGAAATTGGACAATAGTTTGGAAAGGATCCTGGATCACCATTTTAAGTCAGAAGGTTTGATGCCAATTTCCATGGATAATCAAAAATTAATGTTAAAGGCTCAATGATAGGAGTCATTACTTCTGTGTTTAGAGAGGTACAAATTCTATCATGACCCAGAGCTGATTTTTTAAATTCTAATATAATGTCATTCACCTCCTTAAAGTCGAACAGATCAATATTACTAAAAGATGGGAAAGAACCCTTTATATAATGTAATGGATTAACTTTTGTATCAACTATCTTTTTGGCAAGAGATACACCAATACTTGAAAAGAAACAATTGAACCTGAAAGCTTATCAAAAGGATCAGTGAAAGTAGAACTGTAGAGGTTGAAGAATATTGTGAGGAGGCCTTTTTTCTTCATCTTTCTTCTGAAGTAGTTGATTAATAGTTTTCCATGTAGCCTTGATATTGCTATCAGATTTTGTAAACTGGTCACTGAAGAACCTTTTCTTGGCTGCATTAAGGAGATGAATGTATTTGTTTTTTTACAACTTATAAGTCGCTAAATTTAAAGCTATAGTGCGAGACTTTTATATATAAATGAACGTCCATTACATTCAAGCCCTTGCCAAATGAGTTCACACAATGCTGATTAAGCCTATCACTGCCAGATATATCTCTGTGTATTTCACAGTATACAGACTTTTAAATCTGGTGTCGGTGGTGACATTCCCGCACTAGCTAGATGCCGGCTAACTTCCGGTTAGCTCCCTGCTAACAGGTATGGGGATAAAATCATTTAATCGTGCGGGTCTTCTAGACTTTCCAAATGTTATTGGACTGAATGGAATAAATTCTGATAGTGAAACGAATCATTTCATGGGGGTTGTGTGAAGCTCAAAACAATTTATCCACTGTTTTACAGTAGCAAAGGAGTACAGTGGAGCCTATGACGTAAGCACATGTCAACAGTGTTTTTGTAATTACTCTCACTGCCAGAACGGGGAGACAAAAGTTCCCCACTGGAGGTTAAAGGGAGTTGGCGATGAAATATATTTTCTGTAGAGTTTGTTTTTGATTATGGAGGACTTTTTCAATCCAGCAGTAAACCAAGGATTATTATATTTTCTCCCAGTATCCACAGAACGAGTGACCAGCAGAAAACATTTGTGAACTTAAATAGTTTAATAAATGCTTGATAAGCTGAGTTTGCATTGCTCTCTCTTTATACCTTTTCAAAGGAAATGTTTTCCAACATTTCTTTATATTTTGATTGATTTATTGATTTATAAGTGACTACAGAGTCATTGTTTTTTTTTTTTTTTACCTTATGACCATCTAGTAAGACAATTTAAAAGATTGGGAAATGATCTGATATATTTGGGTATAGAATTCCTGACTTTGTTTCATAGTTAAGAATGTTAAATAATATGTTATCAATTACTGTAGCAGATTTGTCTGTTACCCTGGTAGGTTTGCTAATAATGGGATAAAAACTTGCATATTAATGGATTAGAAAATCTTCTGCTGGAGAATGAGATTCACTATTAAAAAGCTTAAAATTGAAGTCTCCAAGAATTGGAGGCATGTTTTGTTTTCCTCATGTATTAGGTCTCAAGTGTTAATGAGACTTTTATGAAAACAAGTAATGTCCGTGACTGGTGGTTGATAAATACTACCTATGACCATATTTTTGTTATTTTTGTAAGACAAGATTTCAATGAAAACCGATTCAACCTCCACTTGATTTAAGAAGGATAAATAATGTATGTATGTAATGTCTTCATCATTAGGCGCATAGAGAGGAAAAACTGAGACACAATCATCACAGATCCATGATGTTCAAATACAAGGTGTCTTTTTAGGAACAGGTGTACATTTTAAATGAACCCCATTTTTACAAAGAGAACAGTAAATACCTGAACCCATGGACTTTTGGCATTTTGAACATGTCTTTTTCTGACTTGTAATATTTATAGGTAACTATTTTTAAACAAAGCAGAACTGCCGATTAACTATTGTTTTACCAGCAATTAGTTCCTCATTCGCTCCTCAATTGTTCCCTGGTAACCACTCAAAATGTTGTGTACCTTATTGTAAAGTGTTACTAAATAGTTTCTTAGTTGTACTCAGTCTAATCTGTAGGGGAATCACTTGCCTATTCCTTAGATGTTTAGAGGGACAGTGAAAAATCAGCTTATCATATCTCAGATAGCAATGTCCCCTCTTTCATTACTGGGATCAATTCCTTGCATTTCTGTCAAACAGCTTTTGAGTAGTCTTCATTAACAAAGATGTTTGTACCTTTGAGGTACTTCACTATTTCCAGTATAGCACCTTGTTTCCCAGAACGGTGGGCATGCTCTAGTTCTATATGCTTGTGGTCAAGTTTCAGTTTTTCTGAGATGATTTTTCAGATTTTTTCCTCAGAGTCAGATCACTTCTCATGGTCAGTCTCCGGAAATTCCTCCAAAGATCAAATTGTTACGACGAGACTAATTTTCCAAGTAATCAACTTTACCATTCATGTTGTTAAGGCTTGAGCTGACTGTTTTGATGTCAGTGTTCAGCTCTTTAAACTGAAAGGTTGTCAGACAGTGATTTTCACTCATCCTTCTGGGTGTATTGTAGTCTTGATTTCAGGTCAAATAGCTCCTTTAAGACCCCATCTAGTCTTTTGTTGAAGGAGTCCATGAGCATTTGGACAAAGCCTTTGTACGTGCTCTCCTGTTGTTGGAGTAAGTCCTTGTAAAAGAACTTCTGTTGTTCTAAAAGGTCACGTACCTATACATGGGTGATTAAGTCCTCATCGCTTTTCACAGCTTTTGGTGGCATGATTTCACTCTTGCTATGAGAGGAAGTAGTCCTTAGAAATCAAAGGCCGAGATTCAGCCTTGGTATTTAGACTGATCCAATAGTTACAAATCCAACATCTTTGGTGTAAGATTTCCACACAATAGGATAAAATATATTGTTGTTACCCCAGATCAGCGGTCTAGGGAAGATATTTCAGAGGATTGTGTTGATTTTAGGTGGATTGTCTCAAGCCCAAGCTCTCAGGAAGGCATGATGGTAGAGATGGCATCTCCTCCTTTTCTACGTTCAAGTTTATTGATTAAGTCTATCCGTCCCCAGGTGAATCGAGCCAGTCAGCAGTGAGGACTGGCTGACTGTGAGGCTGTGGGTCTGACTGAAACTAGGTGCTCTACTGGCAGGTTTCAGTCATCTGTTCTATCCAACACACTATGCAAAACGCTAAGCATTTGAACAATTGACCAATGCTGTTGTTCTTCTGGTAAGGAATATATAATATAAAAATATAGGCCTACGATGTAACCCAAAAAGAAAATAGCATCCTTCCTTCTACCCTGTCTATCCCTCCATCCACACTTTGACACATACATTCATACATCTGCACCCCTCCCATCGTGATCCCATCATTCTGTGTTGCACAGTTGAACTTGTGCCCCCTGCCTTCTTGTTGACCTCCTTGGTAGAGTGCTGCGATCCCACCACTGCCCCCTCCCTTTCATCCACTTCTCTTCCTCCTCCCCTTGTTCCAGCTCTTTCAGTGCGGCAGACTGCCGATCCCGCCTGGCCGCCCCTTGCCGTCTCACAGAAGTGCGAAAATAAGATGGCATTGGATCTATTAACACATTGGGCTGAGTGTTAGTGAGGGGGCCCCATCCGAGACCACTCTCCCAAGGTCCACCGACCGCCATTCTGGCCCTGCTCTGCCCGGGGGCAAGGTGGAAGGTTGCGGAGGGTGGGCGGAGGGGGTGTGTAGTCTGTAGGCAATTAGAGAGACCAGAGAGCCATAGGAGGGGGTAACAAAGAGGCAGCAGTGGGGCTTGAATGTTGTGTGCGGGGCATGCTGACACTTGTCCACTTGAAATTTCACCTGTTCATCAACAGCAACACTCATGTCAATTGATGGACTGATCAGAGCAGTGATCAATAGCTACTGTACATGTCAGGGCTTGTGTGATCTGACAAAAGAGAAGCTCTGTACTCACCAACAGGGATCCTGGAAATGTCAAAGTGAATTTGGTGTTGTTAACAATTGTAAAAAGAAAAAAAAAAGAAAGAAGAGAGTGTGATATTGTAATATTTGCATTAATTTCAAGGGGATCTGGAGTGTGTTTTGCATGGGGGTGTGTCAGTGTGTATTTGTATGAGAGCGCCTGAGTGTGTCTATGTGTGTGCATTCGCGCATGTGCAAAATCCTCCAAATCAGTCAGCATATTTTCTATTCATGAAGGTAAAACATAAACTGCCACATAAACTGCCATTTCTCAGATAACCTTGTTCCAATGTT
Source organism: Scomberomorus guttatus (assembly GCA_038419695.1). Taxonomy (NCBI): domain Eukaryota; kingdom Metazoa; phylum Chordata; class Actinopteri; order Scombriformes; family Scombridae; genus Scomberomorus; species Scomberomorus guttatus. The sequence goes on from CM076461.1 coordinate 10,019,562, forward strand.
ATGATGACTTTACATGTGCTCGCATCCACAGGATTTCACTCCTGAACTTGTTGGCACGTTGAGATGTAATGTGTGTCTCTCTCCGAGTGCCTCTACCTCGGTGCGATTACACGCCCACAGATCTACCAGCTCCATCACAACAGCAACAAAAAAAATAAATAAACCTCACAACTTTTTGTCACACTTCAATCACATAACATCAACCGACCGCATGTTAGGAATTAATAGACGGTGTTTGCTGCTATTTATTGGACTTTTCTTGTTTAGCAAATGATGAATGAATACACTCGTGCACACAACTAGAAGACAAAGAAATGACAATGCAGTTCTCATATATGTTCATCCAAATGTCATTTATATAATTTCGATTAGGAACATTATTGTCTATTCTATTTCTCATCCTGGCAGTGGAAGCAAATTCCACCATCGTCCCTCTGCTATACAGCATGTGGCCCTCCCTCAGAGGGACTGGTTAGCAAGCAGATTAGACAAGATATGTACAGGTGTGAAAAGATGCATTTTTCTAATACAGTGTGAAATTCTTCTGTTAAGTGTGCTCTTTCCAATAAGCCTGTTCACAATGGGATGAGAGAGAAGGATGGAGAGAACGAGAGAGAGAGAAAGAGAGAGAGAGAGAGAGAGAGAGAGAGAATCCAAGAAGCGAGTTGTCTTGTTTTTTGGCTCTGTATTTTAAAAGGAGCTGAGGCGTAGCTGAGCGCAAGTCTTAAGAAAAAGTGATAAAATATACAGTGAGAAAAGCTTTCAAAGTGTCGGGGAAATTAAAGCGGAGTGCAGCAGCAGGGCGGGGGACGTGGGTGGGGGGTTGGTTGTTGGGGGGTGGTGGGAGAGCAGCGTTCAAGATGACTGCAATCTGCTTATCTGACTCCAGAGAGGAGTTGTCCTCAGAGGCCTTAGACTTCTCCCGCTTTAGTGACATCATATCGGCTGGACGATAATTTGCAGGTTAACATTTCTCCTCTGAGCTCTTGCTATGAGACCACATGTGATGCCCGAAATGTATTTGACACAATCTGGAACTTTTTCTGTAAGGCTAAAGCAGGTCTTCTCTTGTTGTCGCCTGACATAGCCCTGCACGCTCTTATTGTACCTCCTGAAGTAAATCAAGTAAGAAGGAGGAGGAGGAGGAGCGGGCACTCAGTCGGTCCAAAATACAGCGCAAGGGAAGAGAATGGGCGGTTGAAGGAGATGGGTTTGGATTTGGGTGAAGGCAAGGGAGTGGGTTGGACGCGCGGCGTAGGAGTGTTGTGACCACACGCCCTCACCCGTAGAGCATGGCTTGGAGCCCAGACAAGACTACGCTGGGCCTGCCCACCTCGCTATGGAGAGAGGGCCATTCTGTACAGGAGTCAGGAACAGCAGCGCAGGGATCAAAATGCTCCACTGCCAACTCTCCACCCTGTGAAAAACAAACAAATGATCCTAGCTGGTAAATTCCAATGACTATAGTATTTGCATTAATAAGTCTCAAGATAGATAATGTCACACAATTGTAAACTAGGTGGATTTAATGGTGGAAAATATTTACTGGCAAACACTGAAAAATAAGTGTAGTGAAATTATGTTCAAACTGAGATAAAGCAGGAACAAAATATAAAGTGGGATACATACATCTTTAAAAAACAAATTTTAGCACCTACGTAATTCTTTCCTATTTTTCCTAAAAAAAAATTTTTTTAAAAACACCTCTTCGTGTCCATTCCTACCATGTGAGATTTCACTAAAGAGCATAGTGCGCTGAGGCTTGCACGGTTTCTTTTGACATCTCACTAAATAAAACTCTGGTTCCTCTTTTATCCATTTTCTGCCAGTTCTAATAGCAGTTTGTACGGTCGGCGGCCTCTCTCTTTCGGGAGTCCTCTCCCACCATTTAAAGCGGTGACACACGGCTTGGCTGGGCAGCGCAATGGGGCAGAGAGACCCCCTAATTAATGGAGGCAATCTTGCAGCTTTCAACGAGCCTTACATTTCTTTTAATGAAAGGATTAGCGCAGTGCATTAAGATGTATTTAACCTCCAGCACTAGCTCTGTTTCAATAAGTATTAAACAGACCATTAAATGGAGTGGAGGGCTCAATTAAAGCAGACAAAGGCCAATGGGCTGAATGTGGAGTGAGGGGTGGATCCGGGAAGCTGGGACAGGGTACGCTGTTCGCATTTAGCATCTGCTCAAACAGCTCATGGTGAGCTGGAGGAGAAAGAGAACTGACTTGATGCAGCCTGCAGATGTACAGACACAGATTGCTAAAGGCCCATCCTGGGCAATGAAGAATTGAGGGTTTTGGAGAAATATACACTGTATATTTTTAAAAAACATATAACCTCTCTGCAAATTTTTGGGCACTTTTATTTTTTATGTTTGAACCATAATTTGCTTCCTGCTTTTGGATTGCGTTGCAAGGTGAAAAAGATGTATGTAATCTACCCACATTGGAAATTGGAGCCAGGAATCTCAGAAATCTATTTTCTAAGTTGTTGATTTTACAAAACAATCAACCGCCACCCTTTGCCAGAGCCCCTGCTGAACAATGGTGGTATTGTTCACTTGGAAAAGAAAACTGGCGTGGGCTGCTGCATTTATCAATTTTCCCTTTCTCTTTTCGCCCACTACTTGTTTGTCATGGCATGGCGAAGGCCCATTTTGGGCCCAGCAGGTTGTCCTGTGCGCATGGCATCACCTAAAATTAGTTCAAGTCAGCGGTGGCCTTTTCGCAGCTTTGCCACTGCGGATGTTTGCAGATCCAAAAAAACAGCTTTGTCTCACTCACTTTTCATGTTTGTGACAAGCATTGTTTTCTCTGATTTGTTTTTTTTTTTTCTTAGACAATTAATTGAAAGCAGTGCACAAAAGTTACAAAATAAATATGTAATTTATCTGGATGTATGACAGTAAATAGATAGAATATACAAAGTCAATCACCACATACAATATATATAGCATTATTATAGCAACATAACAGACATGACAGCCTTGTCATGCACTTAAGTGTTAATTAGTTTTCAGATTCTTTGCTCCCTCCCCATCCATCTTTCTATCATGAGTGTATTGAGAATGACGTGGCTCAGTAGTTAAATACATTCCCTATCGCATGTCATTAGCCCCCTCCCGTTGCAGGATGTGGCAGAACAGCTTTTCTCGGGTTGTCTTCCATTGAGATGATTAGCCTGAAACTACATTTCAAAAGTGTTTGTCAGGGCGTGTAGCATGCTACAGTGAATCTGGGTAACAGATGGATTTGCTCATGGAAGAAGAACAGACTAAGCATGTGTGCGCTTTAAACGAGCACCATGAAACTGTGGCACAAACCTTCAGTCCATATTACCGTACTTTTTAAAACCCCCAGCATTTATGGTAGCCTGCAGGCGCGCATTATGGTGCTCGCTCTGCCACTACATAAAATGAGACTGACAACTAGCAGTGAGAGTGAATTACAAGGGTTATGGTTGAGCAAACGTTGACTGGATAACATTTTGAATGTCTGATTTGATAGATTTTCTTTTTATGCTGGTAGGTTGTTAGAACTCAAATGAAGCAGCACTGAAGAAAACTTTTAAGATATTTTCCACACTTCTAGATACATTTAAAAGCTCCACCCATTTAAACTAAACCACAAAGTGTCTAATGAGAACATGCACGCACTAAGAATCTTACAGAATTACTTTAAATCGTCACTAAGCGCCCTACACAGGTCTCACTGCACTTGCACTCTGCAGTTAAAGAAGTACCTCATAAAACCATAGCCATTTAAAGAGCCCATTAAAACTCTGGAGTATTATTCATCCCTATTTGAAGAACCATTCCCCAAACCACCCTGTAGGTTTATCCAAGCAGATGAGATTAAATGACTGAATGATTGACACATTCTGGCATCTGCCTGCAGGTTCAGTGACACCGGAATCACGACTTAGACACAACAATGGTGGAGATGAGACCCACAGGGTAACTTATACTGTTGCCTTAGAAAATGGTGGATGAAGTGACATGATAATCATGTATGTACAGGGGATACATGTTAGGCAAGAGTTATAAACTATAAAGGTAAATAAGGTTAAAATATTAAAACTAACCTTATTTGAACTGTTAGTGAAATTATTTCCATGACCAAACCTGCATGTGATGCACTCCTCCTAATTTGCAAACACAAGATACATTAGCAGCAGACGAGGGTGAGATCGTTGCCACAGAGAGGAGGTCTATATTATTCTTTATTCTATATTATAATTAAATACATATTGTTACAAGATCCATTAATTGGCATAATTGAGCTTTTTTATTAACTTACTGTGGGTCTGGGATTGCCAGAGAGTGTGAGAGTACCATAGAATCAGTGAAGGTACTGTATCATGTTGAAGACTGTATGTATAATTTCAGCATTCACTGTTTCAGTTTCAAGGGTTTTGTGGATTTGGAATTTTTTTTTTTTTTTCACAAAATTTCCCCCAATAACATTTTATCTCAAAGCTAACCAGTATGTTGCAGATACAGAGTTTTTCATGTATGCTGGGGAATTTTAGTGTATTTGTAAGGACAGCTAGAAAATTGCACCTTGTGTTGTAGTTGTTTCCTAAATGTTTGTTTTATACACACACTCAGTCTGTCAATGTCAGATGAATTCTGGATTGTATCTTAAAAGCCCGACAAAAGCTGCCTTGTGTGTTCTCTGAAGGTCACAAAGAAAAGTTCATCTCCAAATGCTGCAAACCCTTTGCAGCGATAGGTCTGTAGGATTGATGTACGGTGTGGTTTGGAAATGAAGGGCATCACAAGTTTCTTGCCGAAGTGTTTTCTCACTTGCACTTTCAGTGAAGTCCTGGGTAGAAATCACAGAGTTTTTGCATATTGGATAAGGTGTTTCCACCTGACTGAACAACATAGTACCTGTAGACCTATTATACTGTAAACTGTTCACTGCTGAAAGAACACAACTCCACAGAAAAGAGAAAACATCATGTATGAAGGCATGTTAAATTGACTCTTCATTCACTGTGAGCCAAGATTCACTTCAAAAGAAAAAGAGGACATCATGAAAACCATGTGACTGTGCAAAGCATAGCCGCTACAGTCAATGGATTTAATGGGTTTTAGCAATAATGCTAAAAACAATATATCAATCATAACTTTGCTCATATGTACACATTTGAGACACCATAAAAGACTTTTAGAAGTTTGGTTTGAAGGGGTGTTCAGAAGCGCTTCAGAAGGAGTATATTCAGGCTTTAATGGAGTTGGCTGGGGAAGTGCCAAGACTGGCAAATACCACTCCTGCTGTGTTCTTTGCACCCCGGTCGCAGCTCTCAGAGGTATTCCCAGCCTGTTGAACATGCAAGGGAAAGAGAGAGGATCGAATGAGAGGAGATGGCGGAGAGGGAGAGAGAGAGTGGGTAAGAGAGAGAGGGGAGCTATGGAAGTGTAAGACAAAGAGATGAGTGATGAGGTGAGACACACCTTGTGTAATGTTGCCTGCCGCACAATCACAACTTCAGTCCTTAGATCGGATTTTTAGCTCCCTCCTCCCTCTCTGCTCTTTCTCTCCTTCCCTGAGAACTGTCATTAAGTCATATGATCGTGTAAAGTGTAAAGTGACCCGCTCACCAAAGTGCCAACTGTGTTTGTGTGTGTGTGTAAGAGGTCGCTTCTTCAGGTCACACATGCATGGATACATTTTTAAAGGTCTGCATAATAATACATAAAAAACACAAATAATGGAACAGATTTCACAAGAAATGAAAGTAAATTGTTCTGCAGTAACAAAGATATCCCTCACTGGCTTCCCACCGACGAACACTGCCACTTGCGTTTTTTGGAAAGCATAACCAAGCCCGATGTACTCCGGCCTCTGCGGCCTCTCATATCCATATTAGTAGCTAACAGGCACAATAAATGGTAAAAAGAGATATGTATTTATCTTACTATGTGTGAAATAGGCTAAAGCTGATTTTAGGCATTGACCACACATACGTTTTAGCATCAGGGGGAAAGCAGAGATTTAATTAGCACAATAAGTTGTTCCTGCTTGGTTGAGCGTCACAGAAAGTCACTACCCCAGGACTGATAATGTGCTGGCCAAAGGGAAACACAACAAAAGTGCTACATTTAACTTGGATGAAACAGAGACTCAAGTAACTGTGTAAAAGAGCAAAAGAGGAATTTACATCCTCCTTTACAAAGTTCTGTGAACTCTAACAAAGCTGCCTGGCTTCCTATTGTGTCACTGTGCTGAACTGTAACAAAGTTGAACTGGCCCAAGCCAAGACTGGAGGCCTCAGCTGTGGCTAAGTGGAGCCAACGCATGGTGAAGGCCTTTACTGGGGTGACGAGAGCAGGGAGCAGGGAGCCAGTGCATGTTAGCTAGCTAGAGCGTTTGGTAAAAGTGCAGACAGCTTGGGAGGTGCTAATGAATGCCGGGCATTGCTAACCGTACTGTACCCAGGCTCCGGGCGCAGCCTGGCAGCCTCCTGTCCCTCCTGCCCGTGCGAAATGTGAAAGATCAACCGGTTGGAGGGAGCAGACGGGAGCAAACACACACACACACCCGAGTGCACATACACTTGTTCAAATGCACATACACAAGTGTGCACGTGTTCATAAGTACACATGTCGCTATGCATACACATGTATAGACATACACAAACTCACACAGGCAAATCCATGCACGCACAGACTCACAGAAACAGAGCCACACAGACAAGTGCACCCACACTCCGGCACAAACACACTCAGGCCTGGCTCACTATGGTATCACATCATGAGGGCTCCAGCCAGGCCAAGCCATGAGGCCTTAGCTGAGATGATTCAAGACTCCCTGCTGGGTCCTCACTCAATCAGCCAGGTGGAGCTCCACAGCAGAATGACAGCAGAACTCCATCACTTCACGCTACGGCCTCTAAATGTGAAAATGTATTTGTGCTAATATAAATTAAATGAGGTGGTTAAATGAGGAGTGTGTCATTTTAAAGTTATGAATGCAAGACAAATATTTCTACTTCAAAGTCATGAGACACAAATTATACTTAATATAAGGTAATGTTGTAGAAAATTAGTCTTTAAAGTAGCTTATTTTATTTTATTTCATGCCTTAAACACTGAGCAGAAACACTAATATAAAATAGTTACTTTACTTAGTTACTCTTGATTAAAAATAGGATACTTTTAATTGACCAAATAGAGCAATGGCCATGTAAAAAGAATATCAGCACATGTAAAAGCTGTATGAATTCATTTAGTCAGGTATCTAAATGTTAGTCAGTTAAAGTTAGTTATTTAAATAAAGGCAACCGGGGATGCTGTTTAGTTTTGAAGACATTTATCGATTTCAAGAACATCTTGAAGACCATTTAGCAAATCCAGTAATCTTTACCAAATACAAGTTCTGTATGTCCTACGAGTGATAATCAGAATACATCCAGCTTTATAAAAAAAATAAATCTCAATGCTTTTTAACAATGAAAATCTGATGTACTGTATATCTGCCCTGTATCTGCCTGTGAGGTTTTCTGTAGATATTAAGGAAAAGTCAACAGACAGGATACGTTCAGAAAGTATCTAATAACTTGAAAAATGAACCTGCTACGTTACCACAAAAAGTAATCAAAGTACTCTAACGTTCGCTTCACTTTGCTTTAAACAAGCAGCCATGAATTTGCTCCTGGTGCTGCACGATAATTAGACTCAGTTCATGTGTCAGCAACATCATAAATAGATAAATATCAATATAACATTACACAATAAGCAGTGTTCACGGGAAATAATTTGAATCTTTATCACATTTTATTACATAGGTCTACAAAACATAACATGTCTTACTCTTATAACCCTTTATATATATATTTGATAAACAGATATCAGACTACAAAAATGCTGATTTCCAAAGATCAAAGATAGATAAGCAAAGATTTTTTAATAAAGAGAAAAATATTTTTTGTGGATGAAATAAAAAAAGTCTTCATCTGAGATATGAATGCAGGCGTTAGAGACTCAAACATGAAATAATTACATTGAATACGGAATTTGCATCTGCATTTCACAAATCTGTTGGACTGCCAATATATGTACATATTCAACTTAATTGTATCATCCTTATTTCTACAAATCCTAACCATACATATAGTGCAGGCAAGACATGTGTGACAGCAGTGAGGTCGTACGGCAGAGTTTCGGTTAAGTATCTAACAAAACAAATCGGAGCAAAGACGTGCTGCATTTTAGAATAAGGTGAAGTTTGTGTCGTCTTTAATATGTAGCTAAAATTGATCTTTGAGAATAAGACACTTGGAGAGCTGCGTTAAGTAGTAGAAACCCACCTCCTGTGGTGACCCAGCTCTGAGAGGATCACAGTGAAAGTTGTGAACGCTCATCAGGAATACATCCTGTTAATGGAGAGATCAGCAGCTCAAACACAGTAGTACATGGTGAGTTTTTTTTTTTTTTTTTTTTTTTTCCTGCTTTGACAACCTGACAGAAAGGCTCCGCTCTATTCTACGCATTGGCTCTGTGAATAATACCCAGCTGTATAAGGTGACTCATATTTACCATTTCTACTCATGAATATTCATGATTTAATGTTTTGCATATAGCTCATCTAAATAGAAACGGATGGTTGAAGATTTCAGAATCACAGTTATTCTCCATGTCCTACCATCTGTGTCCTTTCATATTATTACAAATTTTTAAAAAATTCTTATTCAGTGTGAAAAAAAACCACATAATCTAAGTTTAAAAGCAGCATCGAATATGTATATAACCCTTTACAGCAGGTAATTTAATTTATTATGCTGGAAATATTACTACATTATCAAGTTTTAATGTCAAACTCCCATCTGACTTTTAGGTACAAAATGTAATGCCTCTGATTTTCTTCTTCAACTTTCCTCCTCACAGTTACAGGCATTCTTAAATAAGTTGAGTCTCATTAAATGCTCTTTGCGAGTTGTCTGGAGATGTATCTATTCATTAGCTTCAAAAGGGTGTCATGTGTATGAATTATGCTAACAGGATCTAATTAGCAGATGCAAATGAGGTTAGTCAAAATTGTACTGAAAAGACAGAAGAAAAGCTCCATGGGATAGTTGGAGTTCGACAGCTCACCAACCGCCCCCACGCTGGGCACCAAATGTGATGGTTCGCCCCTGCTGCTGCTCTATACAGGAGGCAGGACTGAACCATAAACACCAACGTGGGGAGGACAGCTGTTCAGAGGTGTTCTCATCAAAATTAGAACTGTGTTTTATTTTAAATTGCCTCGCAAATTAAAAATCTAGCTCAGAGATCGCTTAATTACTGATTCATATTAGCTTAATATCATCTCATGACTGTGGATGAAAGTCCGCTCACACCGATCTGCTCGGAGCCAAAAGTTAGCCCCCAACTCCTCATGCTTCCCCCTCTCCTGAACACACGCACACGCACACACACACACACACACACACACACACACACACACACACACACACACACACACACACACCGCACACATACACAAGCAGCAACACAGACATGCATCCCCCTCCCTGTCCCACAAGAAAGAAGTTACACAACCAGCTGATGGAACTCCAGAATCCGGCGTGAAGAGGACTCACTAATAGCAGCCGCCTACAAGCTCCTGCCATTCTGACATCAGTGGCCCCAGACTGTGGAGAAGCTGGCAGGACTCGGGGAGCATGCCTTCTGGCCTCGGCAGGGAGGAAGGCCAGCAGGCTGCAGCATCACATGCATACAGTAAACACACACACGCGCACACACACACAAACTTCATCCTGCAATGGGAGTCATTGCTAAGCTAGCTCACATGCATACAGAGGAAGGGGGGGGGGGGGTAGCAACTAGTGACCCTGTTTATGGTAGAAATCAGAAAGCTACAAAGAGCAGAGAGTGGAATGTTGTTAATTGGCATCAGTCGGTTGATGCCTGCCTACCCTTGTGTTGAACCCCCGAGCCATGTCATCCCTGCCAAGACATGGCAGAATGTCATGAGTGAGCAATGCAAAATGGGATGGCTTTCAACTCAGGTTTTGTCGACGACAATATGCCAGGTTGGTTTAAATTGTGCATCTGATCTCATCTCTTTATCTCACAGGAACAGATGAGAGCAGTGTGGCAAGTCTGGGGATTGCAAAAAAAAAAAAACATTTACACGGATCCAAGTTAAATACTGAGGGAAAGCTGGCATACAGGTAAAAAAAATATATTTTTTAAATATATTTTTGTGCTTGAATTATCCTGATGAGGAAACTTTGCTGGCAAAGCCAAAAGATGGTTGTTGTAATAAGAGAGTGATGACCTATAAAATGCTATCCCTTTGCCTTTCATACTGGTGGATCTGAGTGCAAAGTTAGCTACAGATAAAGGGACCTACAGCGTGTGGGGATCCTCTGTCCTGTATAAGAATCCTTCAGCAGGGCAAAGGTTATATAAAGCCACAAGAGTCACAATTAACTTCGCCTTCTGTAATCAGCCGGCAAGTACGAAAGTCAGACCAACTGCCATAAATTTACCAGTGACTGGCAGGTGACACGCTGGCACCTCGCTCTGCATGAAGTTAAAGTGTGCCAGCAAATGGTTTGGACTGGATGAGCTGTATCATAACAGCACCAAATTACATCAAAGGTTTGCTCAGTTATAGTAAGTCTAGTGCTGGACTTTTTCCACTGAGAACATTTTGACATGTCACAGTGGGAAAATCACAGTTTTAAATAATAAAATTAATGATGCCTGAATTAAATTTTGATGTTTTACTTTCAGGGTCCTAGTATGCATGCTGACTCACTATCACACTGTCGTGACTTACATGTACTGGGACATTTAAGTAGAACAGAGCCATCATTAATGTTATTAGTAACACCTGTGCTTTTCCAACTATCACGGGTCAAAATGTCTGCTGTGAAAGAGGCCAAATGAGTTGTATAGGGCCATGATGAATTATAAATTATCATATTTTATCATGGCAAGTATCATTACCAGCCCTAACAGTAGTGATGATGGTAAACTGGCGTATAAAAATGGAAAAAAATTGCAATCAAGATCACATTAGATTGACAAGTGAGTAGATATTCATGTAGGTTTCCATACAAAAAATGTATCCATACTGTTAGCCATAAAGGCTCCTTATTAGGTGGAAGTATATGTAATCATATGCAAATTATGCACAAAACCTGTTAATGTTTAACTGTTTGTTATGGCAAGAAAGAGTTTTGAGCCTTTTTGCTTTCCATAGAGGCTTGCCAATGCCACGGTATGACCCCAGATGCTCCCATATCATAATTTACAGTTAGACTGTGTGACATTGACACACGTCTAAAATTCCCTCTCAGTGATTTTGAACTGGATTCAGTGAATTCCAGTTGAGAAAGTGAAAGAGAAAATAGTTTTTACGGTGGTGCGAGACCACCCACTCACATCCTCTGTAGCTCTGGGTGACTCACTGCCAACCACTGCTAACCACACAGGTGAAATAAAACATAGTTTCATCCCCAACACCTACATGAAATCGTTTAAAAGCAAAATTAAAAATGTCAAAGTTCACAGGGGTTCTTCACTGATTTGACCCCTATTTTCCTTAGGATTTAAATTGTGCCAAAAAATCACTTTACCTTGAGATTCGTATTCGTATTCGATGTATTAAAAAGGCTGTAAACACCAGGTCTCAATGCATGTTCATGCAACTGATGATTTTTCTATCCGTGGAGAGCCGCTTAATATTTCTAACCTTTGACAATTAACAATTTTATAGTCAAACAGCAAAATCCAAAAGGCTAACAATGAGCGTAATTAATTGCAATTTCACAAGACGTGAAAACAAAGCAAAAGCAGTTTTTCTTCTTTGTTCATTTTGACTGCAGCAGATCCCCTGTCTTCACACCTCCCACATTGGTTTAACGTGTTGCATGAGCCCCCTCACTGCTATTCACATACACACACTCACAGCAGAAACACATAGAGACCCACACACACACGCACATGCACACATATACATATACGAAGACCACATCAGCCTGGGGCTTCCCTTTTGTCTACCTCTGCACTAAAGGTGTGATCGCTCATTGTGCTACTGAGGAGGTGGGGAACATTCTTTTACCAGGGGTGGAAGGTATTAGCTTGGTGTGTCCTCCTCTGCCAAATCACATTTTAAATGGAAGGTTGCCCATCATTGGGGATCCCCTTGATGCATCCATCAGAGCTGTGAAGGACAGTTAATGTTTGGGCCTCAACAAACATCCGATCGCCTGCACTGTCACAGGTCTCCTTTATTACTTTTGTTGTATCATCCCCACACTTTCCTAAAAAAGACTGGAGAGCCCCTTAATAAGTAAAAATGCTTTGAAAATAAATCTGACTTTACTTACTGAGCTAATAGTTCAACATTTTGGGAAATACCTTATTGTCTTTCTTGGCAAGAGTTAGATTAGAAGATTGAAGACTCTCGTGTCTGTACAGTAAATATGTAGCAGGAGCCAGTTAGCCTAGCTTAGCATAAAAACTGGACACAGGGGGAAACAGCTAGGCTGGCTCTGTCCAAAGGAAACAAAATTCACCTACCACTGCCTCTAAATCTCATTAATTAACATGTTACATGAGCCTGCCCTCCCAAGAAAAACGACACTATAGGTCGTACATTCAGTCGCCAAAAACGACCTATAGTTACGCTTGAGTGACAGACACCATCTAGTGGCCGTAGTAATTATGACGTGGGGAAGTGACGTAGTTCAGATGACGTCACTATACGGTGACTTCCTTGTTGGGAGGTGGGTTGGGAGGATGACTAGATAGCTAGTTAGATGGCAAAAAGTGGACTTAGCTGCAGGGGACCACTGTGCGCTTCCTGTTTCCAACCGTGAGTGTCATGTTTTCAACCGTGAGTCGGGACATTTTCTTAAAAAAACCTTAACGTGGTGTTTACTCTTGCCATGACGATGAAGGTTGCCTAACTTTAAGGAAGTACTAGCCACGTTTCAAGTGGTCATTTTAACCCAAACCATGATCTTTCCCTAACCTTTACCAAGGGGTTTTTCTGCCTAAACCTCCCCAGACCTTAACCACAGCGTTGTCACACCATAAAACATCATTATTTTTTAACAGTGATTTGTAACCGTTTTGGAAAGCGGCATATTACGTTCCAATGGGTCGTCCTGAAAACACTTCTATGAGTCATTCTGAAGTGCAGGTACAAAGAACCTATGTGGTCATTTAATTTGGAGGACTTGTTGTGTTACATGTTGCATAGTTTGTAGTTTGTAGACCAAAGTGTTCTATTACTTTTTGGCCCGCCTGTCTTTATGCTAAGCTAAGCTAACTGGCTGGCTCCAGCTACATATTTACAGTACAGATGTGAGAGTGGTATCGATTTTCTCATCTAACTCTCTGCAACAAAACAAATACACTTATTTCCGAAAATGTCAAACTATTCCTTTAATATGGAGCTCAATGTCAAATTATGCTGTGAGGCAGTGTGTGCATATATTTTCTTTTGCCTGAAAATCAAGGCATGCCCCCTCCGTCTGGGTCATGAGTTAAATAAATACTTGGGTGTTGTCACAGTATGATCTTTGTCATCAAATATTTGCAAACCAAACTATATGACACCCTGCTCTGTAATTATTTCAAGTTGATTACACGATATTCAACTCCTCCACCACTATTTGTTTTATACTGTGTGTGTATAATCATGAAAAAAGAACAGCTAAAAGTCAGAATTTTGTCGTGGCTTCAATGGCTCAACATACACCAGATTTTTTTAAATGAAGTCTGGACCATTAACACTGGGTATGGATCCAGCCCGTCTCGGCTGGTCTGTTCTATCAAGGTCTACAACCATCAGATGAACCTCGAAACAAGCGCTCCCCTGTCAGACAGAATGTTTGGTCCATGTGTCTAGACCTCCACCATATCTGACCCGCCAGCACAGAAGGACACACAAACACTCGACAGACGATCATAAGGAACAAATACAGGCAGGCTCCTTCCCTCCACCATGTGACTTGGATATGCATGCTCACTGCTGTTCGTAATTTCTTATCATTGACACCCACCCCTCCACATCCACATATACACTTGTCAAATATGACACCTCTACCCACAAGGAAGAGGCCAGGTTCTCAGCCCTCTTCTAGAGAGCCTGACTAAACTGTCCCACCGAGTTTGTTTGTGAAGCGCACATGAGTGGGCCTTCCCTCGCACGTAAAAGACGTCTGTTTTGATCTTCGTCCTCAGACAGGAAGGCCTTTTGCTTAGTCCTTTTCATATCTCCCCTGCACTGAAGGAGACCAAACCATGGACCACTTCCATGCTATGTGGGAGTCCCTGCTGTTTCAGTGGCTGCCAGGCAGGCAGCCTTTTCCCTCTCCCTTTGGAGCGTTTGGCTCCATAATCATGGGAGCCCATCTGATGTGGTCCCCCCATCTGACTAGCAGCTCTCTTCCCCAGGCCCAGACGGCTGGAGGGACAGAGCAGACGAAAGGGGCCGCAGATTGTTGTAGACCATTTACATGTAAATACAGAGACCAGGCCTGGGTCTGGGTTCAATATTGAAGGTGTCCGCTGCACTGAGGTCCCTCTGTGTGTGCATATATGAGCGTGTGTGCATACGCGCATCTATGTGTGCACGTGCAGGCGCCGGCACGTGTATAGGATTGTGTGTGAGCATGCGCGTACATGTGTGTGTGTTTTCATGTATGTGCATGGCATGATCCAGTACATCTAAATTATACAGCTGCCAAATTGCTGCAAATGTTTTAATACAAAAGCATTCTGTGGTCTCTAATTATATCTAATGGCTGCTGGATGCATTTCTCCAGAGCAAAAATAGGAGCCTTTTCAGTGAATAATTTGGCATTTTGTCAACTAGTTTAATGTCTAATTGCACAAAACAATAAAAAGAAAGAATAATATTTACTTAAACATGTCCAGTAGTCAAGCCAATTATTTCTTAAAGGGGGCTATGCTTTTTGTTTGGGGCATCTGAGGCTTTCTAGCCTGTGAATGTAGTCCCCACCCCCCAGAGTAGACTGAAGATGTTGAGGCAACATCCCTGTTTCACCGGGGGTCACCATTAAACCATTAATCATGTCTACATAACCTCCCTCCCACTAGCATATGCCTCTGGTTGGTAGACAGTAAGTCAGTTTGGGCTTTCCTCTGTGTCGCTCTAGAAGCTTTCATACTGAGAGGGAGATGTGTTAAAACTCTACATTCTCACTTCTGACTCACTGATTTAACCACATTGAGGCAGGAGCAGAAGCAGAATACTCCTGTGGTGTAAATCTGTTTGTGTTCCCAGTCCCAAAAAAAAAAAAAAAAAAAAAGGCAAGAGAAAAAAAAAATACAGGGTCCTCCTGAAATGCAGTTTCTGAGTCAGGGTTAGCAATGTGATAAAAGCCCAGCTTGTATGGCAGTAATAGTGCTATGGGAAAGGACAGGGAACCAGGGGTGAGCTGGGTTGTGATGCATTGGGTTGCTGTGTCTTGGAGGCCGTGGTTAGTTGCTCGACGAGCTCAAGTGCGGGACCGTCTCTCCCCTCCCCTCCCCACCCCACCCCGGCTCACCCCAACTCTCCTCGGCCAAGAGAGTATGCCTGTTAGAGAGGGCGTGTTATCTTCAAGGCTTAATGCCGAGTCGATACAACTCCGCCACCCTCCCTTACACCTCACGTTCCAGGGAACACATATATCCAGTCTATGCTGTCAAACTTTTAGCACCTGCTATTTTGCTTTGGTCCCTTATGTCAATTCCTCTGGTGTTTCAGGAGGATGGGCTGGGAGAAGTGGGTCAACAAAGGTTGATGCTTAAATGGGGATGAGGGTGAGACTCGGGCCAATGGACTGCCATCCACTTTTGGCGTTGTCGGCTTCAGCCCATGATGACACGGTGAGTGAAAGTAAAAAGGTGGTTATACTGTGCATGTGTCAAAATCACTTCCAGTGATCTGCTTACCCAACTCAAGAAAAAAAAATCTGTATTTAACTCCCTACTAGAGGTAATTACTTTTTTGTGAGCCTTTTGAAACTCAACATATAGAAGATTTAACAGAGAAAATGTGCATTTACAGTGTGTCATGTTTTTTTTTCAACATCTGAAAATGTTACTACATTTGGAGATATAACAGTTTGTAGGCTACTTCAGAAACTGCTATAAGGATGACACTAGCTGGAGAATATATGTGTGAGAGAAGATAAAAAGTCAGATAAGAAGAGCGTAGATACCTGAAACTCACCTTGATCCATACTGTGTACTTACCGCTTTTCCCACAGGCCTTTGGGTGACACTTCCTATAATGCAGTAATCCAAAAATCATGTTATCATGCCTTGGGGAGTCAAATACAGTGAGTGCAGCTTCAATCCTATTTCCCTGAATGCAACCAGTACCACCTTATTTTTCTATGATTTGTCTTAACACAGTGGATTATCATTGCCCCCTGAAAACCTTGCGCATCACAAAAGTATTGTGCTCACATATCCCCAGATACATTTCTGCAATAATCCACTGCTCCTTCCAGGGGCCAGACACACACACACACACACACAAAAACAGGCAAACACATACACTGACACACATGCATGCATGCATGCATGCATGCAACAACATGCTGACATTGAGACTTATCTGTTGATATGACGCAAAGTAACATCCGATGGTTTCATGCAATCTGGCGTATTTTAATGTATTTTGAGGAATTCAAACGTACTGCATATATAGAGAGCATTCCCACGGGTCTCACTCACTGACTGGTTGCAGATGGGGAAGATTCCCATTTCATGATAATTTGCTCTGCTGGAATGAAATCTGAAATAGCCTACATGACATCAAACATGAATATATTTTACATATTCTAATGTTCTTTGAGTATAGGTTTAAGGAAAAAATGCATGGTGACAAAAATGTGAAGCTCTTATTTTATACAAATACATTTTGTCCCATCTAGAGGGGAAACCTTGTGCTGTTTAAATCACAAAGAAAACGGTGGAGACAAGGAAACAAGGAAAAGTAATTGATGAAAGCAATATGCACCCAAATGGAAATTCATGAAAGCTGTCACCTTTGTATCTTTGAAGACAGCAGCATGTCTGTAACATAAGCTTTCCTCGTGTAAACACTACTGCTTTGATTAAATGTTAGCAATCGCCGCACACTGGAAAATATACTGGGGGACATCTTTGATAAACTTGTGAAATAAATTCTTTCCAATAAAAATGTTCTTGAGGATGATGATTTGCGGAGGAACGCGGATCTGGCGTGGTGCACATTGCACTCGGTTCTTTTCCCAGCACCCCTCCCTCCAGGGGTCTCGGTGGCGAGGATCTCTAATGAGACTTGCGTTATTAATCCTTGCAATGGGGTACATGAATTCACTCCCGAGCAAAGGCTTCAGCAGCCACCTTGGCTCATAAAACCTGGAATGTATTCCTTTCATGTGCTCTGTTGATGATCTACTCTGACAACAATATGGTAAGACTTCCCTTCCCCTGTCGCGCGGGCCCTGGCCCGGGGCCAAAGAGGGTCATCTCAGACACACTTGGACTTTTATAGGTGGTCAAGAAACATGCTGACAGGTCACAAGTGGGAGCTCCTTTATGAGTAGGACCTAAACATCTACCTCATTTGGAATTAGTTTATTTATAGGTGGCCTGTAAATCACATTTATTTTGTTTTCTAGCTTTCAAATGGCAACTGAGTCTTTGGGGTCATTTTGGAAAAACCAACGAACTTCAGGGCATGGCCATTAAAACGATTGCATTCTGTTATTACTGTTTGCTTTGGGTGAGATTTTTCTCTCCACGGGCTTGTAATCATCTGCGAAGTAGAATGATCAATTGTGAAATAATGGAATAAGGAAATTTCACTTGACTTATATTTTAATGAGAGCTTGTAAAGGATCACAAAGCCTGGGCCTGTGCAGGTGGCATGAAAGCCCGCATTTTCCTTAACAGCAACTATCCTCTTAACCATCACTCATCAGTAATTTGCTGATCATGCAAGGATCCATTAAACAAGAAAAGCTTATACGGCGGGAGGTGTTGAAAGCAGAGGTGTGAAATGCTTGACTTTGGTTCTTATACATATACAGCTCCCTTTGAACTATAGATTTACCTTCTAACATCTGCATGATAGCGCGTAACAACACTGAGTCAAGAGAACAGCCCTTCTGCTGTGTGTCTGTGTGAGAGAAAGAGAGCAAAGGAGAGAGCCGGAGAGAAGAAAAAACAGACTGACAAAGAGTACACTATGTTAGATCAACTTAACGGGCCTTCGTATTTCCAATGCGTGTTAATTTTGCCTTTTGCTTCCAAACATATTCACTAAAATACTTTGGTATTCACACTAGTTCCTCCTGGTTTTCCTTCAGGCTAAGAGAGAATGAATGTCTCAGAGCCCTTCTGTTTCACAAAACCTGAAAGCTGCTCTGGTGGCATCATTTTTTAAGTTCCCCTGAGGAATTCTGTGCTCACAAAAAGTGGGGAAAAGGGAGGTGATTGGTGAAAATCAGCCCTCAGGATTTGGTTACGCTGGATATAAGTGAGATATTGGTGTATGGGTTAAAATAAATAATAGAATCGGCCTCAAATGATTCAAAAAAATGCTTTATCTCAATTGTCAAATGTTTGGTGTTTCCACCTCTGCGCAGTCTGGGAAGGGTCTCGCTCTTGATTGACAGACTGTGTGCTGTGCATGTAGCTCTGGTCCCCTGATGGCCCGGTAGCCAGCTTTACTGTCCCATTTATGACACGAGCCAATCTGCCTCCAGCCGAGATTCTCCCTCAGCTTTTCACAGATTTGTATCCCCATTTTCCCCAAATTCATCTCACCCCCTACTCCCCCTCCAGTTTACTTTAAGACTCACACATGCACACACATGCAAACTGCCCACACACAGGTACAGACACAAACACACACACACACACACACACACACACACACACACACACACGGGCAGGCAGAAGCTGAGTTCACTGCAGTTGAAGATGATGCAAAGTGAGATACAAGTGGAAAAAGTGAGAGTTAACGGGCTGCATGCTGCTGCTGTCTTACAGTGTTGGGTTACTTTAATATAACCAACGATGGGAACGTTACCCTGATCGTTCACTAGAGGGCGCTGTCCTCTGGACACTGTTGAGAAATCCCTTTATCCTTAGGCCCAAGTGTAGTATGAACGACGTTTGCTGTGCTACATGAACCTTTGATTATTTCTGGTTTAGGAGATTTTGATCTCTCCCACTATCTCTCTCATTGTGTGTGTGTGCGCGCGCGCAATATTATACTAAACATGATTTATTTTTGTTCATCTCTTTGTTTTTGAATTACTATCCAAAAACTGTGATTACATGCCTTTGTTTTTTTTTTTTTCTCTTTTTCTCATGTCTGTCGTCAGTATCACCGGCAGACTTGTGCAGTGTGTTAGTAGTCTGCATCCTTTCTCTCCGTTTGGGGCATCCTCTGCCAGAATTGTACCAAGTGTAACTGAATTACACTGGTCTGAGTTAAGTGAGATTTCTCGCTGTCTTTTAAACCTCCGTTTCTTTATTATCTGCTAGTTGAAATTATTTTTTTTTAAGGAAACTTCCCCTCGCTTAATTTGAGTGG
Organism: Scomberomorus guttatus; assembly: GCA_038419695.1. NCBI lineage: Eukaryota > Metazoa > Chordata > Actinopteri > Scombriformes > Scombridae > Scomberomorus > Scomberomorus guttatus. Next base: position 10,039,148 of record CM076461.1, read on the forward strand.
TTTCTTTTTTTTTAATGTATTGAAACATTAAATTAAATTAAGGGATTGATCTCATTTGTGAATTGTGTTTCCTAATATAGTGTGAACTCTTAAATATAAACAATTTAACAGCAATTTAAAGGTTGGATTAAAAAAAACACAAACTCCGAAAGTAGAAAAAATATACATTTTTATTTTTATTTATTCTAAAGGGAAATAAAGCCCGAGAAACAAAAATATTTATATATGCTACATAGAAAAAGATAGAACAGCGTGTTTGGTTTGAAAGTCTTTACTCGACTTTTTTTTCCAAAAAGTGACCAAAAAAAACTGTATTTTTAATTTAAAGTATTTCTCGTCAACCAGTTTCGATAGTCGATACTTTAATTAGAGCCAAGACTGAAAACCTGGAAGGGGGAGAGAAGACGGAGGCCAATTATAGGAAATAAGGTGCACATGTGATTTTTTTTTTAACGTGCTTGCAGGGGTGGAAAGGTCTCTGTGTGTTTGCTGTTCATCAACGATAAGTCTCCTGGGGTAAGTGAATGGATGTAAACTGACAAGCCATATCTGAAGGTGGATATATATTTTTTTGCTGCTGTGCTGGATGTGATGACTTGAATCCAAAGCGGAAAGTTTGGAGGTGAGTGTACGAGCGCGATGAGGAATGCTGGGCAAAGCGATTATATGTAGGCTATTTCCTGTTTGGTGTTTGAGATAAAATGTGAAGGGAAAAAAAAAATCACATCGTTTTTATCTCTTAGGAATAATGTTTAACTCAGTTTCGACAACAAACTAAACGTTATTTGCGCATCTAACTGACTATAAAACCATATTTTGGACTTTAGCTGCGTAAAGACATTGCCACATCGGTCCAGTCAATGCATCGGATATAAAAGTTTAAAAAAAAGAAACTTATCGGCAGGCATCACAAATTTCCTCTTGGTCTTATTTCTAAAAGACGCTTTCTAATTGAATTAGAGTAGTGCGACCATTGGCTGTGGAGAGGGTTGGTGCCCCCGCGTGCTTCTCCAAAAAGCTCCTCCCCTAAACGCTTACAATCAGTTGGGTGTGTAGAGAAGTACATCATATAAGAGCTTCTGAACAGTCCATGTCCAACCCATAATCTGATCTGAAGATCCGTAGGTGAGGAGAAGGTTTAACCTCCTTCCATCATTCGTAAGGGAGGGAGGCGTGCAGACAGAAACAACCAGGGCTCCTGTGGTTGTGTCGCCTCCTTGGCTGAGATTGACTCTCTGGACTCTCTTGAAAACTCCTTTCTTCTTATTTATTGCAAGATCTAAACAATGCAGTTAGAGAACATCCTGCCCAGCGCTAGCATCAATTTACCCAAGACCTTTTACAATCTTTCCTCGTCGGACAGTGCCAACAACAGCCCGAGGCCATCATCGCAGCTTGAATATCAAGAAGTCGACCGGACGGAATCAGAGTCTAACGGCGCTCCTAAGAAATATCTGAGCGGGGTGGGAAACGGGATGCTGGGCGAGGGAGAGGGGGACGCCTTCACTAAAACCGGGCCCGATGGGAGGAAAGGCTCCCCGGTGCTCGGTGAGGACGAGTTGACGAGCGGTCGGCGTTACAACATAGATGAACTTGGCTCTGACAGATACTTCATCTCGTCCTCCCAGGCGAGTTCCGAAATGGCAAGCCCCTGTTCCCTCTTTCCCTATGCAGGACAGACCGGGTCGGTGTACACCGGGTCCAGCAGTTCTAGGTACCCGGCTTCACTTCATTACGGATCCGTCCTGCCGCCAACAGGCTTCTCCTCCTCGTCCGTGTGCACCGGCCGGAGCCAGTTTAGCAGCGGAGGGTACCAGTTCAGCCAGGGTCCGGGCTGTTTGTACCCTTCCTATCCCGGGACGGGGACGGGTATTGGCTCCATGTCACTGCCGGGGTCTGCAGCCGGAGCCAGAGCGCAGGTCTATCTCTGCAACCGGCCTCTCTGGCTGAAATTCCACCGGCACCAAACCGAGATGATCATCACCAAACAGGGCAGGTAAGCTGATGCGCTGCCGGTAACTGCCTAATTTAAACATACAATCACGTATGTCATTTTCGTTTTTATACCTTCAGTGTGTCACTTTTTTGATAACTTTAATCTTTTACAATTTTTACGCATGCGTAAAATTTAACGCTCATCTAACTTTGACACGTATTTATTGGTTTTAGTGCTATAAATTTTTAAGTTTTCGTTTCTGGTAAATTGTAAATGCACATTTACGCAACAAGCTGAACATGACACTGGAAAAAAATGTACATTTTATCACAGATTTGGTGTTAGTCAAGCATTCTGCCAAAGGCATCATGTGAAGGCATCCAATGCCACAGTGTTGTTTTACACTTTCCCCTGCACAGCTGTTAATTATTTCTGTTTTCCCTTCTTTTTTTTCTTTTTTTTTCCCCCCCAGACGGATGTTCCCATTCCTCAGTTTCAACATCACTGGACTCAACCTCACGGCCCATTACAATGTCTTTGTAGAAATTGTTTTGGCTGACCCGAATCACTGGCGTTTTCAAGGAGGAAAGTGGGTCACTTGTGGAAAAGCAGACAATAATATGCAAGGTGAGTTAAAGAATGAACAACTTCTTTTTTTCTCCCCAACTCTTGCAATTTTTAATTTTTAGGTTTTATAAATGCTTCAGTCAAAATGAAATAAACAAAACTTGTTTTAAAGACGATGCAGCAAACCTGCATTTAGTGTGACAGTCCTGAGAATATACGAGTAAAATATGGGTGTAAAGATTAAGTCATAAATATTGTTTTACGTGTCCAAGTTTTTCTTTACTTGGTAGCAAACTTTAAAATATTTAACAGGTTGCGATGTTTAATGTTTTATTGGAAGAATGTAGCTTCTAATACTCGGTGCAGTTTAAGCTGAAGTGTGAAGTAATCTCGGGGAACCAACTAATGTGTGAAATTGCTGATTAAATATGGGTTTTAAATGTTTAAATTTTAAAAAGTTACATACATTTAAATAAATGTTCATTTTATATTTTAACTTTAATAGAAAACAATTATTTAAAAATAGCAGTTTTCTGCTTTTGTTGAAACTGTTTCATAATTTTAATTCAGTAAATGAAACACATTCAAAGCTCTTCTATCAATACATTTTTTTCATCAATCATCTAAAAGGAAATTAATATCATTGTAAAATGTTTTAATCTATTTTTACTTATTGTACCAATATTTTCCCCTCAGAGCATTTTTGACAAATTGAAATCATGCATTGTCAGTCACTGAATAATGTTAAGAAGCTGGATTTATTTTGTCAGTATTCAGGCGAAATAATTTGCACATTTTTGTCTTAATTTGTTAGATCACTAACTGTTATTTCAATCTTACAGGTAACAAAATGTATGTTCATCCTGAATCCCCAAACACTGGTGCTCATTGGATGAGGCAAGAAATCTCTTTTGGCAAATTGAAGCTGACCAACAATAAAGGGGCCAACAACAACAACACACAGGTTAGATATTGATTCCTGACAAATTCACATTTTTCAAATTTTAATATTGTTTCTGGCCTTTATTTAGTAGTAATCCATGAAAATAATTATTTGGATATTATAACTGTCAAGTACAATTTTTAATGATACTTATCAACAGTGCCAATTTTAATACATAGAAGACGACAAATAGATTTATGCTGCTTATGTTTCAGTCTTTGTGGCGCATTTTACTTATCACACATCTCCCCTTTGCAGATGATTGTCTTGCAGTCTCTTCATAAATACCAGCCGCGACTGCACATCGTTGAGGTGACAGAAGACGGGGTGGAGGACATGAGCAACGAGGCCAGAACTCAAACCTTCACCTTCCCAGAGAACCAGTTTATAGCCGTCACTGCTTACCAGAACACAGATGTAAGAATATTAATTATTAGTTTTTTTTAATAAAAAAAACTATTTAGCTGCAGCAAAATCAAATGATCTACATCTATTTAAAAAAATCTTTATTATTGCTCTTTATTCACACAGTGCAGATACCTGTTTTAAGATGCACATCATTTATGCAGGATTTCTTATTTCTTTCAGATCACACAGCTGAAGATTGATCACAACCCATTTGCAAAAGGCTTCCGGGACAATTATGACTCGTACGTGTCTTGCACTCAAAGCAGTGTGGTTGATCTGTTTTTCCTGTGGTACACTATTTGATGCATGGCTTTGACCTTGAACTTTTTTTCGTGCAGCTAATTTTGTGTATTTGTGGATTCTTTTTTGTCATCTGTTGAACAGGATGTACACAGCCCCAGAGAGTGACAGGTTGACTCCATCCCCCACAGACTCTCCTCGCTCTACCCAAATTGTGCCCGGGGCCCGCTATGCCATGCAGCCTTTCTTTCAGGACCAGTTTGTCAACAACCTGCCTCAGAACCGCTTCTACACCGGCGAACGGGCTGTTCCCCAAACCAACAGCCTCCTCTCCCCACAGAGCGAGGACGCCAGCGCGGCCGCCTCTGCCCAGCGCTGGTTCGTCCCCCCAGTCCAGCAGCCGGGCTCCAACAAGCTGGATCTGTCGTATGACAATGACTATTCCACCAGCAGCCTGCTGTCCTACGGCATCAAGCCCTTATCCCTACAGACGTCCCACGCCCTCAGCTACTACCCAGACTCGGCCTTCGCTTCCATGGCTGCAGGCTGGGGAACCAGAAGCTCTTACCAGCGCAAGATGACCACGGGCCTGCCCTGGTCCCCTCGTCCAAGCCCCCCAGCTTTCCCGGAGGACCAGCTGGGGACCACTAAAGACAAGCTGCCTGAGGAGAGCGCGCCGCCGGCCTCGACCTGGATCGAGACGTCCCACTCACTGAAATCGGTGGACTCTACCGATTCTGGGGTGTACTCCATGGTCTGCAAGAGGCGCAGGATGTCCCCTGGGGGCTCAAGCACAGAGAACTCCCCAACCATCAAGTGTGAAGACTTGACTACGGAGGATTACAACAAGGACAACCCAAAAGGCATGGGTTATTATGCATTCTACACAAGCCCCTAAGACTGTATTTATTGAAACTAAATATAATTCTTTTGTTTATTATTGAGTGCTCTCCATTCCTTGTTAATGTCTTTTTTCTCTTTTCTCTAAAGGTGCCAAAGCTTAGTGTTCCCCCAAGCAAGCTGCACAAGGTTTTTTTCCCAGGCCAGCCCCTCACATACCTGAGCAGAAACATGCATAGTGATTGTTGTTTTTGAAAAAGCATGTCCCTTTTTATTCATTTATTTTTACAAATTTTTTTTTAATCTTTTTTTTTTTTTTTTTTTTACAAATGTGATTTTTATTTTTCTTCCCCTGCGTATTTAAGTCATTTTCGTTGTACAGTATTGGTGCACTTTAGAATGTGATGTATCTTGTACAAATTGTCTTCTTGGAGGTGTTATTAAATGGATAATAAAAACAGCTTTTCATAAAGCATTGTCCAAATGTCTTTCCCTGTATGTTTTATTCATATAGTATGGCTGACACTCATTGCGCCGATGGAAGTTTTCAAATATTCTGCGAAATTAGATGTAAATAAAATTAAAAAAAATATATATATAAAGGCCACTGCAGAAATTAAATGTTAAAATGTTTAAATGGAAAATTACAAATGTACAGGTTTTATCACACTGAATGTGTGTGAGTAGTGTGTATTTTATGGCCTCTTTTGGACACAATGAATTTGGGTCTCCTACAGTAAATAAAGGCCTTAAAGTGTTTACCCGCCTGTAAATTGCAACAAGTTAGAGCATATAGTCCATCTTGCAGCATATTGCAATGTTTTGATGGGGGATCAATATAATATTATAGCCCAGTTAATGTTGTAGTATCCACTTAGTAGCATTTATCAGTATTTCTCCTGTAAAGAAGTGAGACTAATTGTACGCAAATAAGCTGGGAATACATTTCCAGTAACATTAGTTTGCAAACAAATATTTGATAAGCTTCTATTATTAGGGCCATCACTCTACATTTTTCTTATAATTCTTGCAATAAAGCATATAAGTAAATGTTTGTTCATATCCAAGAACTGACAATACGTACGGTTATTATAAACAAAATGAAAACAATATTAAAGACAAAAAATGACAATGACATAGTGTTTTAAACCCACAGTACTTTGATTTCAAGAAATACTCGGAGGCCAACGGCATGTATGCACAAGAGCTGAGCAATCCTTTTAAATCAAATAACTGTTACAAGATAACATCGGGGCTCACAATTCAAGCAAGCAAAGTGTGATTTAAATATCAGATTTACATGTCTTACATGACATGACGCACAACATAGATCCAATTAGGTGAAAAGCACACAAAAGCACATAGTCCTATTCCTTCTGTTGTTGCCATGGTGCTTTCACACATTTTATCATTTACCTAAGTAATGCAACTGCATGTGTACTTAGAAGATATGAAAACAGGCTAAATGGAAAATGGTCCATCAACCATCCAACTAAGGGCAATGTACAGCTCAACACCTCTATTTATACTGAATTTCCATGGCCTCTCCAAATGTGGATGAGTGAAAAAGCAGCAGAGATGAATTCCATGAAAAGAGAAGTCATAATATTCACACAGAGACTACTTGGCTCATGTTCTCAGCACCTGTTTTTCCTCAGTGAAAATACTTCAAATCCTCCCCCATAAGGACCCCAATTTGAATTGATTTACATACTTGAATTCTAATTAATTCTGTTGTCAGACTCCTTGACAAAGTGAGGAGTCTGACTAACTCCAATTAACACCTCCTAACAAGGTAGAGTGCTTGATTGCCCTGGCCTCTCAGGAAAGCTGTAAGAAAAAGGCTCTTGGGGGGGGGGGGGGGGGGGGGTTCGAGCCTGGAGAATAAAAATGTTTGCACTTGTGCGTGTCAGCAAATTGTATTTCAGAGCATCTGATGATGTTTTTCTTCTCCTCTTCGTTTTGTTTCGACCTCCGCTCATCAGTGGCTGTTGGGTGGTGAATAGCTGTCGAGATTATGACCGGACAAACAGCAACTACAAGCACCGGAGAATCGAGCAGCAGTGATGTGATATTAATTGATACACTGACAGTTAGAGAGAAAATCAATGATCACTTTACAAGGAGAAATTGTGTATTTCTCTCAACCAGCAATTCGCCAGTTATTAGTCAGTATCTAGACTTCAAAGCCACCTTGAGCACCTGTCTTTGTTGTGTTTCTACTATGAGCTTTTGACAGTCTTTTCACCATTAAGCTAGGCTCACATTATGTGCCAAATACAATAAATGCACACAAAGATGCAAGGACATTTCAATGGATAATACAGGGACACATACAGCATGACTTTCATTTCGTCCTCAGTCTCCTGTAAACATCCTCTCATAATTTATTTGATGGATCTTCCACAACTTAATAACAGCCCGACAAATCCAAAATCCAGCAACAGGTCGATAGATTGTGTCTTTCTAAACCGTTCATGCAAGAAGTATAGTAATCAATAGACACCTCTACAGCATGCTTCCACAAATTCAGTCCATGTTGAGTTATAGGAGATATGCGCATTGGGATAAGACCTGAATCATTGACAGTTGTGATCTACTGCTGTTGTTAATATTGCTAGCTACAATCTCAGTAATTGACTTGGTCGTGGTGTAATGTCAGTAATACAAGGCCTATGAGAACTACAGTATATCGAGTGACAACTTCTCAATTTCTTCTTCTTGTTTTATGCGTGTGAAGAGTCGCGTGTCTGTGCCCTTCCCTTAGGCTGTCTATTGGTGACCATGTTAAGAGTTCATGTAAGAAAGGCCAAGGAGGCTTCGGAGACATTGTACCCAAGGAGGGCTGACATCTAAACACAGAAGAAGGCCCGAGGCCGTTTCCTCACCTTCAGTCACACACTATTACTGCTCTCACTGACTAAATGCAGCCACAGGCAGACGTGTGTTTGGGTCAAGATTTTTTAGACACCCCTTTTAGAAGTAACCTACAGACAGGCAAGACTGAAACGGTGGCGATTATGTTTCGTCTTCACACTATATTTCCCCTTTTGATGTGTTGATAAATGTCACCTCTGTTAAATGATTATCAAGCCAGTTAGCATTACTGCAAAACTGTTCCTCAGGGACAATCTGAGTCTCATGTGGCCACTCTGTTGTTTTGTGATGTATTCACCCATGATCTAGTTAATGACTATTATTTTATAAAGGGCTTTGGTTTAAATATCTTGAGGTTAATGTCATTGGGCGACAACAAGTCAGATTCGGTCTTTTGTAGTAGTTTCTGAAAGGATGCACACAGTTTTCATTTCTTTCTTTATATTGCACCACTGGATGTCATATGATATTCTGCTTTAGGTATGATAAGCATATGTTCTTTGCATTATTAAGTGGAGGTGATGGACGTTGACTGTTTTAATGATGCTGACAAAGGCTCTCCTTTTAGCTCGCCTCAGGTGTTTATGTACACAACACAATTCTTTATTTAGTCTCACTACCTCCATTGGAACTGGTTCATCAGCAGTGGATGGGGGGGGGTGAGCTGACTATAGTACGGGTGTATTGCTCACAGGTCTGTTGGAGTGAGACCCTGGTGTGAGATGAGTCTCAAGTTAGCAGGGCCACAACTGTTTGGAGAAGGGCGTTGAGTGTTGGCAGAGAGCATGGAGGTGAGAGGAACCGGAGGCGCAGAAGGGCCTCGTGTCGGTGCCCTCAGACGGCGTGTGCAGCGCGCAGGCAGGGCCCTGACTCACTGGTCCATGGGTAATGTTAGAGAGAGTATCCCGCGGCTAAGCTGCACTTAACAGCACATTGATTTCAAACCCCTGTGTTCCCTCTGGAGGGCAGTGGGACACATCTCAACAGGCCCCCCACCCCCCTTCTTTCCCCCGTTCCCCCTTCCCCTTCTGACCACCTCCACCATTTACCATCTCCACAACCTACTCCTCCCACCATCTACCCATCCCTGCGTCGATTTGGGTACACCACGTTGGTCACTGGCCTCTACCCCCCTCTCCCCCCCTTCCTCTAAGGGTCCCGGAGGAGTTGAACAGGATTCAGGGGCACTACGGTTCCCACAAGACCTGGGTCTTGAGAGTGATGTTTGGGGTAGGGCATGCAGAGGCAGCCAAGTGGAAAAGATCTGTGGTCAAAATCAATGCATTGGCACTTTGATGGGGCGCTCCAACAGATTTGGGAATTTCACATTCCCTTCCTTCTCTCTTGGCACCCTCAGAAGGCCTCACCACTGGAGAAAAAACAACATCCAGTGAACCTTATGGGAAAGAGGGAGTCTTAATTTCCTCAGCTTTCTGGGACAAAACAAGACACAGTCAATATTTGTTTGGTGGCTTGCGCCTAGCATGCTACACTCAAATCTGTCACCTCATGCTGATTGCAGCTAAATGTAAAATATCTGTGTAACCTTTGTACAGACTCTTCAGCCATGGCTATTCTGCTAGATATTAAGGGACAATGGTTGTAATTTTGTCATTACAGAATGTTCAGTGCACTCTTCTTTTTGTCTTTTTCCTCTCTAAATCTTTGAAAGAGAAAACTTTCTTTCTCATCATCACCACACCTTACAGTTTGCATCTCTTTCCGTGAGTCCCAGCACAGGTGGATGCCAGTGTGGTGCTTCTTCCACTTGTCTAACTTCTGACTCATCTCCCAGCTGCATTATGCGGATGCATGTTTCTGGAGTGGTACACAGCACACTTCTTTGTGCGCTAATAGGCTCTCAGCATCTTTAAGACTCAGGGTACAATTAAGAGGTGATAGTTTGATCTCCCACCTCGCAGTTCTATTTCTGAGCTGCCGCGTGATTATGCCGGAGGTTGATGGGCGGGTGAGGTATGGGCTCTATTTAAAGGAAGACACCCATGAACTCCTGAAAGAACAGACTTCTTTTGCTGTTTGCACCAGTCTGATTTCTATTCTAACTGTATTGTACTCCATTGCAGTTAAGCTTACAATATGATAAAGTGATTTTGTAACAATACATACGACAGAGGGTGTTCACTGTAATTGTGGCAGAAGAATAGATGAGTCTGTGCTAAACCCCACAAGTCTGGAGGAAAGGTTGTCCTTAAATGACTTCCTGACCTGGGCTATTAAATTGTAATTGTATAGGCCAAGATTATTCCATGATAACCAACTTCAACTTGACCTGGTGTATTCACACGCTCAAATTGTTTTATTTCATTTAAAGCTTGTGATCAGTCAAGCAAAATAGATTTTTGCTTTGGCTGCTTAAAAAGTCAGTTACATGTGTAGGCTGTTACAGACTATTTCATTTCACATGTAGCCTAAATGACCAGGAATAAAAGAGAGGTGACAGCATAAACTCTGAAGATGGAATTAAACAAGCTCGTTTCTGACAGCCAACCACTGTCTTGCATAGCCAGAGAGAAATGGTTGATACAGCATTGCCATCTGCTGGTGAAAAATAATTAATACACAGTTGCTGTGTCTATTCTTAATACATGGTAAGCGAGGTGCTTTTAAGGAAGATGGATGATATGCCTAAATCAAGAAGCTGTAAGATGATAAGGAGGATTTAATTTCGAGTTAGTGCAAATACTTTGTACTAGTTTGATCAGGCTAAACTCACATAAGCCCCACAGATGAAAAGGTTGAAGGTCTTTGTTAATCTCACCCACCTCAAAACATAGTGTCATTTTAGTTGAGATAGTTTGAGGCAGCCTATGAATGCCTATACATTTCAGTATAAGTTAAGTATTTGTTTCACAGTTTAACAATGTGCCTTTATACTGCTAAAACATTAGTCTTCTCTCTTGTTTTTTTTTCATCATATTTAAACGTGAATATAGATTTCAGGTGAAACTAAACATCATCATACGGTATCTGCTGGCTGTTTGCTGGCTGTTTGTTTCTCTCAACCTCTTGAAGCCTTTTGAAGCCTAATTTCACTTCAAAGGCCCACAAGAAGAGGACGAAGAAGAGGATATTGTCAGTGATGGTGAATTCATGCTAGAGTGTCTGCTTTCTTCACAGCTGCAAGTGCAGTGACAAGCTATATTTGGAAAAGGTAAAATGTGTTTGACTTTTATAGCCTAGGAGGAGGATTAAGAAGACAACAGGGACGGCGACGTCATTTGACAGTGAATGAATGTATGCTAGAGTGTCTGCACTTTCTTCACGGCTGCAAATGGATTTGCAAGAGATAACATATGCAAACCAAGTTTTGTTAACTGAAACTACTTTCTATCTTAGGGCAAGGCACTGATGTTATAAAAAGGTTTTATTATAAATGAGAATAGATCTTGTTTTACTGCTAATTTACTTACTATTGCCAGTGTAAACAAATATCTATCAGCATCAGAAAACATGAATATTAATTAATTATTATTAATAATCCATGTTATTTACAGATCAGCCAATAGCAGAAAGAGGCTTTCCTCACTGTAATCATTCCTCCTGTTCGTACTGGCTATTAAAAGATCCCCTTTAAATGCACTTTCAATGTAAGTGATGGGGGCCAAAATCCACAGTGTGTCCACACAGTCGTTTTGTGCAAAAATGCATTTAAAAGTTTATCTGACGCTTATATGAGGCTTCAGCAGTCTGAGTTAGTCATATCAAGTGGATAGCTGCCACATTTACAGTCTTTTTTAGCATCAAATTCCCTCTTTGTGTTTCTTCGGACAGTGTTTCCCTGATGAGCTGCGGTGGAAGTATATTAACAAAAAGAGGGACTTTGGCACTAAAAAGACTGTAACGTTGAAAGATATCTACTTGATTTGACTAATTTGGACAGCTGAAGCTTCATATTAGCTTCAGATAAACTTTTAAATACATTTTATGCACAGAAGGAGGCTTGTGGATTTTGTCCCCCATCACTTACACTGTAAGTGCATTATGAAGGGATCCTCCAATGAACAAGAGGAATGACTGTGGCAAGAAAAACCTATTTCAATGTTCATTTTGGTACCTGACTATTGTTTTAAGACAGACTTTAAGTAGCTTTAAAGTTAAAAAAGGGTGATATAATGTGACATAGCTTGTTCTTACTCCTCATTGACGCTAAATTATTCAAACACATTATTTTAATCCTCCAGTAATTCGCAGTAATTTAAAATTTGTTGATCTAGACTAGAATTCAAAATAAATGTTAAGGATTTCAACAGTTATTGTATGTCCAACTTCATAACACAAAAAGCCCGCTTGAGACTTTGAGGCAACAAGGAACTAGCCCCCAGCTCCATTACGTTTTTGGATTTGATTGGCTGAAAAGGCCGGGTATTGAAAGCGTATTGGCAACCCATCACTGTCAATCATTATGGAGGCGTGTCCTTACCGCGTCGTCAGGGAAAGCACAACCAGTCCTCAGTTCACTGAAGTGTCACCCAGCCCGGTCTCCTCCACACATCAACCGGCAAAAAAACGGCTAACGGCGGGCAGAAGACCGGCGGCAGGTGAAATGGATGAACCTTCGGAACAAATGAGGCCCCTCTTGAGAACAGTAAGTACCCACACGACACAGATAACAATTAGCCCGCCGTTATAACTGTAGGGCTCTTTGTCCGGGGTTGCCCCTTGTTTGCCAAGCAGCCGGAGAAGTAGTAGGGATGCTTGGGAGTCAGATTCAGTGAGGAACCATCCGGCGGCTGCTATTGTTAGCCGGCTTTCTAGTTCTGACACGTGGCATCGGTTCAAGCTGTGTTCAGGTCCCTTGTATTAGCGTTTATTAAAATATACAGTTTGTAGAAATGTGTTTTCCTGTCGGTTTTTAGGTGTTTGGCTCGTCTTCATGTCTTACCAGATAGTACTTGCTAGCTAATGAAATGTAGCCGGGCAAGCCTGTTCAGTTAGCGTTACGTTATTAACGTTAGTACCCGAAGTTCACGCTAAATAAATAAATGTCATGTTAGCTGACAAGTTTGCACACCGTCGTTGTTCAAGCTTTAAGCGTACATATAACTAGACACGATAAGCCTCTGGTGTTGGCTGAATAGGTCTGACAAGTTTATAAGCCTGTCATTAATTAACTTAACGTTAGCTAACGTTACTTTATATACGTTACCAGTAACGTTACGTTAGCTTTGTGCCGTGGCTTTCATTCCCTAATGCTCAACAGGTTCACCAGTCCGCTACTTGATATTATTTGTCCCAGCTCGACACTTGATCAGATCTGCTGGTACATTTTAGAGCACATGAATAAAAGGCTAATTTGCATATAAAATGCGCCCTAAATAGATCAGCGTTTACGTGTGACATTTCCTAAACAGGAAGTGCTGCTAATTTTGCTGTGACAGCGTGTGAACCGAGAAGAAGATAGATTTGGAACCGAAAAAGAAATCATTCCCCGCAATATCAGACACGTGAGTTACAGTAGCTGACAAAGTAACTTCCACATTCTTGTTTATGTGATGTTTTAACTGAGTTGTGGGTGGGTGTACACCCACATCCTGTCTGCTAGGTGTAACCTGACTGTCATACATGAGATGATAAGCATCAAACACACAGCAGTGTTAACAACCCCAAAAAAGAAAGTGGTTGCAGTGCTAAGTTTAAAATGCACACCTGTCTCACTTCAATGCTGGTGTAGGGTTGTCCACTACTATGTGTGTGTGGACGCCTGTATGTATATATGTGTGCATGCATGAACATGTGCATGCTTCTCATGAAACTTGACCCCTGGCTGCCCAGTGAAAAGTTGGTGTATAGTTGCTTACTTCATCCCCTCCCATGGACGTCAGGAAGACAAGATCCCTTGGGCAATAATTCAGCTGCCTAATGCCTGATGAATTCTCTGGGTTTATTAACTGCTTATCAAAATTCACACATTGAAGAACACACCATTGTTAAACTGTGAGCCGGACATTCAGCCTGTTCGTGCATATTTAAAAAACATGAATCTGGTTTCAATAAGACACTTGTTATTTTCAGGCTGGCTGTTTGACCAGTACTATTGTTAGGAGTCTGTAAAGGAGTCTTTGTTTGTTGCGTTTTCGAGAGAGCTACTTGAAAACCTTGATGTTTGATGAGCTCCAGTGTTGGAGATGAGGTTATTACCATTTCATAAAATGGCAAAGGAAACGAGCAGTTCTTTTTATGGCTAGGTTTTATTTGTTTGACCTGTATTTTGTGTACTTAAGACTAGGCCCATGGGCACCACATCCTTATCAGTTAGGTCGGGTTGGTGGTGAAAGGGCTGGTGATGTTCTGACACAGAACGACAGTAGCATTTTGATAGCAGTTGTATAGTTGCTTTGTAGTTAAGTTGTGTATTAGTATTTCAAACCATGCAGGACGTCTCTTTTTCTTTAATTTAAGCCTAATTGTATTATTTCCTGATGAACACAACATCCAAAAGGGGTTAGGAAAAATAGGCTCATTTAAATTCTTTTGTGTAACGCAGCCTCTGTACTGTGCTGTCTTGACGGTAATAATCATGTGCAAATTTATTTTAAAAACTGTCAAGCAAAGTTGTCAAGTGATAATCACAGTCAAAACTGATTCCCATTTTGTTGCGTTTGGTCATATTTTGCCTAATACATTTTCACCCTCATCTCTGTTTATAGATTACAGTAACTTGACTCAACAGTAGGAGCTTTCATTGAATTTTTCTTCAGGTGTTTACCAGCTTGCCAGTAGGAGAGGGATTTGTGTGTCCTGCTGTCCCACTACTGAAAGAGGGTTTAAGTCCTGCCAGTATGGGTTCTATGACCTGGACTATTATTGGCTCACCACTTACTGCCAGGGTTAGTGAGTGTTTCATGAAGCTCTCTTTATGGCATTGCTTTTAATAGGTAATTACACAGAATGAGCCTCTTTGCTAGTCTGATGGTGCTCTGTTCTGTTCAGCTATACTATTATGATAATACGATAAAAAGAATGAATTCCTACCGTAATCAGCTATAGGCTGAATGAGAACACAACCGATAGCCTGTGCACGATATAAACAGAGAGTGTAACTGCACAATCTACTTTCTATAGGAATTAAATGTACTCAGAATGTAAGATGCGATTAAACAGCACCACAGGCCACAAGCTTTTAAGTGCTTCTCGGAGGCAATGACTAGGTCCACTACATGAATTAGAAAATTACACAGTTGGGAGTACCATTGTCCATTACTATTGCCTTGTGATTTTTTTAACTCATAGAAAAAGTTTTATTTAAATCTGAGAATGATTCTGGTTATCCAGAGGAGGGCAACCCAGTTTGCATGATCATCCCTGTGTCTCATACATATTCTTACTCAACACATTTCAATGCTCTTGGGTGAAGTTACATAAAGTATGTCTTTCTCTGAAGGTGACTGACTTGCCTTTATTCAGATGTCCATCAACAGGAAGGGTGTTTTTCTGACTGGTGTGGGGATTCAAAGTAGCGTCAGATTACTGCTGGGAGGTCTTTGATTGAACCCTATTGACTGAATTTTCTGCATTTAATTGTTTTCAACTGCCATTTATACTCCTCCTACACATTAGTTTAGCTGCTCACAGACTGTACAAAATAATATAATTTATCCATGTACCTGAATTAATTAAATAATAAAAAAAGTGTTAAAAGTCTAAACTGAGTATAAATAAAAGTTCTGTAACTGTTAATAGTCCACATCGACTATTTTTCTATTAATTAATCTATCAACTATTTTAACAATTAGTCAATTAATCTAAATGATTAATTTTCCTCCACGAAATCTAATTGACCATTTCATTTAAGTTCATTTTATTTTGACAAAAAACTGTATGTCTTTGTATAATGCAGCACAAAACAAAATGTAAACAAAGGTTTACATATTAAAGTGCAAAGTAGGTTTAAACTGGCATCTCCAAAATGATAAAAATAAATAAAAAAGAGGGCTTATTATTTAAGTCAGTAGTGCAACTTCAAAAGACATCCATGTTTCTATTAAACCCCTTATTAAATAGGCCATATTATACCCCTTTTCCACAAGTTAACACAGTTCCCTGGGGTCTTAATATAATGTATCTGACATGCTTTGGGATCAAGCACCACAGCAGCCTTCTCATCCTGTCTAAACAGCCCTGGGTGGTTTGAGTGTAAATAAACTTAGATTTTGCTGTGATAAGACAGATAAGACAGCAGGCTCTGCTCCCCGGTCCAGCCCCGCGATACGCGCACATTTTTCGCCCTCAGCTTAGTTTAGCCAGCTTCGCCCCATGTGATGTAAGAAGGAGCATTAAATCTGAATGGCTTGTTCAATCACAAGAGTACAGAGCAAGCCAGCCCACACCAAACTGACTGGGTTTCCTTATTTCACAGTTAGTGTGTTTGTAGGCTCATCAGAGACCCAAATACATATGCACAAGTGAGTTTTTCATAATATGGTCACTTTTTAAAGTAAAAAAAGTTAGGTCTGCATATTGAACAAAGTGCAACATGTTTAGTGTAAGAGACAATGGTGTATAGCTCAAAGTCCAACTTAAATATTGGAATCAAACACCTGTTAGACATGTACAGTATGTTGTAATGTAAGAATGTCAACATGTCCACATGTTCTGGACTAGCTCTTTTCTTGGAAGCTATGTTTCCAGCTGCGGAGAAGAGATGCTCGGAAGGTGTTGATGTGGCAGGTGTACACAAATAAGACTTTGCCAGAACAGCCAGAGAGGGAAACCTTCCCTTATTTGCTTTCCACCACTGCAGAGGATCTGTACTTTTAGGCAGAGGCTGTTCCCCAAAATACTTGAGAATCTCCTCTCTCACTGAATGACTGATGACATCTGCCTATTCCCCACCGTCATTCTGGCTGGATGTTTCTTCTGAGTCTGACCCAAGCAATGCATCCAGCAAAGACACAGACTTCTTCTCTGTAACATCTGCTGATGTTTGGGCCTCTGTGGTGTGCTGCTGTTGCTGATTCTCTGTCACTCCCCTCTTTGCTTCTAGTGCAAGGGCTTTTACTTTCACCTGCAGTTTCAGGCTTTCTTCTGGGGGCGGGTATTTCAGTCTGCAAAACCTGTGATTCAGGGCAGCTGCAATTACATTGGTGTTAGTAGCAGCGTCTTTGTAGGCCATCTCAACCTTCAACCTTGTTGAGATTTCCTGTGCTGCAGCAGCCTGAAATACCTACATATGGGTGTTGTCAAAGGCTGCATTCTGTGTGGACTTCATCAGTCCTTTAATGAGTGCAGGTAGAGAGGAGAGGGTCACATATGACTCCCCACTAAGATAAACATTAGCACACTCAAATGGCTTGAGAGCTTGTTCTAGCTCCTCCAGCAGGCTCCAGTTTTCAGCTTTGAGGTCACGGAAATGCTCTCCTCTTGGTGTAACGTCTGTGTCTGACAGAGGCGCTGTAACAGACCACCTCTGTTCTAGCAGGCGGCTGATCATATGGTAAGAGCTTTTCCATCTTACACTAACATCTTGAATCAGTTTGTGTTCAGGGTTGCCCATTTGTTTTTGTTTTGTTTTCAGCTTTGAGCTGGCAAGTTCACTCTTTTTAAAATGTTTCACCAAGCACCTTGCAGCTCTAATTGCTCTGGTAATTTGTGGATCCTTCAGTGTGTGATTTACCACTAATTGTAATGTGTGGCCAGCACAGCGTATTGAAGATATCCCACGCCTCTCTTCCAACAACTTGAGGGCTGCTACTACATTAGCTGCATTGTCATGAACCACAGTCTTGATTTTACTTACAGGAAACTTCTAAATTGTTTCAATCTAGGATACAATATTCACTGCAGTGTGTCGCTCTTCAAGTGGCATAGTAAAAATGAGATAAATAAAATGAGAATTCTATTGACAAAAATCTGAAAGCCCATTTTGCATGCGCTTTTTAGACAGTCCCTAACTTCACGCTTCAATATCGGAACACGAGTTAAAAATAGCACCTATGGAACATCAGTCAAGCATCAGTTCAGAGTGCATCTTCCGTGCATGTCTGAATAATGTATTTGAATCTGTTTATATCCCTAATTCTACGGAGAGGATTTGAAACCTCATCCAGTTACAGGAAAACTTAGGAAACCCATCAACTCTATTAGGTTGCTAAGTGGTCTTTGATGGTTGCCTATTAGGGGAGCTTGGTTTCTTAGTGCGTCATGATATAAACTGTTAAGGATAATGGATCTAAGACTTTGAGAGGTTAATCCTTGTCTCCAAAGCCTCTTTCTTTGGTGTGTAAACACTAGGAGGTGCACACGCAACCCTGTGCCAAAAAATTCTTTCTCATGTCCTCCTGTCTTATGAGAAACTGAAATTATATATATTATACATTTCGTGTAGTCATCTTTTATCACGATGTCCAGAGCCTCATGCGTTTCTTCCTGTATTTCGTCAATGGAGGTGAATCTTCTAGGCATACGCTAGTCATACACTATCTACTGGCAAATCCAATAACTACACCTTACTCCCGTGCTATCGATGGTTTCCGGGAATTTTTGGGTTTAATAGGATAAGATTTACACAAAGGTGCATTTTCTTAGACAGTGAGATAGCTGAAACAGCATTACAGGTTATATGATGAAACTTGAGTAAGAGAGTCAGTGCATTTGCTTTTAAGATGTCTGTGAAGATTCTCAGTCATCCAGGTCATGGTTATCCAATGAGGGTTTAATCGAGGGCAACTGGACCTTGATCCACCCCTCATTGGATTTGCTTTTAAGACAATTACTTATCTTATACATAGTACTGTATATATATTTACTTTCATAAATTGCACTCCTCATATGCTGAATTTCTTTACGTTTGGGATTAGGGTTGTCTCTAAAAAGTGCATTTGAACTTGGGTATTTTATACTGGAAATGAATAGAAGCTGTCAAAGCCAGTCCAAAGCTGCCTACCACATACCAACACTGCCACTTCTTTCTCCACAGATATACAAAATACCATGAACAGGAAGATATATTGTCCGGTAAAATGTTTGTCTAGGGAAAAAATGTAAGTTTAAATCCAATTTAAACTGTGCTGATCATAACTATAAACATGACTCTACCCGTCTTCACTTGATGTACATTGTCTGCTGCCCTTGGCAGGCCGGGACACTGGACCTAATGCACAGCTATAGTAACCAGTGGTTACCTGTGCTGTTCATGATAGTATTCCCTTTTGTTGTTATTTGAGACATAGTTGACTTGATAAAGCAGTTCTGGTAAAACTTCTCAGCGGTTACCAGAAGGATGCTGTTGTTGTAGGTCAACTTTGTTGTCTGAACGTGTTTAACCTCATGAACATTAGTGCAATGCCAGTATACAAAACTGTAAACAGTCAAAGCTGTAAATTATTGTGTAAATAATAACTATTACTTACAGAAAAATCAGTTTTGTACCACAACAAATGATAGTTTTGCTGCATGATACTAGTGCATATGGCCTTGCTGTTAGCCCAGTCCGCACAAAAACTCAGGCTGGCCAGTTAAATTTTCTTGGTACTTTGGCTCAGTGTTGTTTCAGCCTTTCTATTTAATTTCATTCACACTTTATATTGAACCATAGTTCTTCGTAAAATTACAGGTTGTCGAAAGACATGTCTAACCTTGAGCCTATGATATGAATTGTGAATGTCAAATTCAAAGGCATGGAGGCATGATTTGGAATCTTAATGAATACACTGCTATCTGGCCTCTTTCAATTCATTGCACCCTCTGAAGAACGCCAAGCCAACGCATGTGCTTGTTTCTATTTATCTGTGTTGGGAGTGGCTCTTCATTTGTGACCTGAATACCTCAGCGGGTTAGCATTTGTATGTCCTCCAACTGTGTGTGTGTGTGTGTGTATATGTTCCCTGTGTGGTTGGGTGTATGTGTGTGTTTTTAAGCTCTTGGCTGGGCGAATAAAATATTCATGGTGGAATGGTGGGATTGGCTGCTGAGCAAAGAGCGGGCTGACAGGGTAGAGGCAGAGCACTGTGTGTTCTGAAGCAGCTTGCTCCCTCTCTCTCTTCCTCTGTATAAAGAGATGAGCAGAGGAAGAGGGAACAGACGAGTGCGACAGTGTCTCTGTTAGTGGTTAGCTCAGACACACATTCTATAATAGATAACCCTCAGAAGAAACTGGCTAACGTCCCCGCTGCCTTTGCTTAGGATCTAAATGGACGAACAGAGTGAAGGGGAGCATGTGCTTACGGTACGTCTGGTCCTGTGTGCGTGTGTGTTTATGTGTACCCAACTGTCGTGGTCTGCACTTGAAAGGGATCCAGTAGCTGTGTGTGCAGTGTTTATAATGGTTTGTTCTCTTGTGTTTTTGTGATGTAGAGTGGAGTTGTGGTCTGTGCTAATGAATGGGGCAGGTGGTCATTACATTGGCCAGAAGGGAAAAAGGTGTGAGGACGAGGAGGATAATGTGAGGGAAGCTGTTGCCTCATTGGACATGCCACTTCAAATGGAAACATTTTCCTTTTAATCTTTAATGATAATGAAGGAGTGGGATAAAGAGAGCGGGGAAGGAAGAGAGAAGAGTATCAGGCAGAGGTGGGTGAAAAATGGGTCTGCCAAGGTAGCTGAATACAAACAAGGTGCATGCTGTCAATAGAGATGATGTTTATTGACTGAAGTGAAATTAAATGAAATGCTTTTTACCTTTCAGTCTAGCTAAAAGCACTGTTGGCAAAAATTTTATATGTCCAGGTTGGGAGCAACGAGCAAGAGGGAACTGTTAAAATCAGGTACACATACAGAGAGGGGCAAATATTTGTGAATAGGGATGGGTAAGTGGTACTAAATTGGTACCAGTTCCTGACTGGTCAGTACCAAAATATTGATAAGCTTCTGGACAAACAGTGTTGCTATCGGTATTTATGTAACGTTAATTCATTCTAACATAGCTGGCATTTTCAAATTCCTAACCGCCCCCCAATGATGACGAAGCTGCTGGCGTCAGGCGATTACATTTGACGTTGTGTAACTGCGTGTTTACATTCTGTCTTCTTCAGTCATGGCTGACAGGGCAAAATGTTCAAAAGTGTGGGTTCACTTTACTAAATTTAAAGCTGGAATGTGGGACATTGTCTCCCTCTTCTGGCAATGAGAGTAAAGGGGGGCGCTCAGCTGTGATTGCCTGAGTACAAAAACTTTACTAGGACGAGGGGAGGACATTTCTATTCGTTTGATAATGTTAAAAGTAAAGTTAGACTTTTCTGTCGGCCTCCCGACTCATTTTAAAAAAGACGAGAGAGAGAGCTGAGAGCACCAGCAAGTGAGAGAGAGTGCAGCTGTGGTCAAGTGAGCTAGAGAGTGAATGAAGAGAGGGACCGTGGTAGTGAGAAAGCTGGTGAATCAGATCATTAAAATAGTTTGTAAACGTTGTAGGGCACCAATAAACACGTCCACACCCCCACACACCTCCGGTCAACCCTGCAGCGGTGTGCCACAACGCCTGATTTGGTCTGAATACGGCCTGACACAGGCATGCAGCACGCTCTCATGTGCACCCCGAATGACAGGCACACAGAGAGGGCCGGTAAAAACAGATATGTTTTGACAGTCCACCGGCCCAAAAACATATTTTTTGACAGCCCATCGCGATTTGTCCCAGTGCGCCCGATGGCTAGTAGATACTGGCCATAACCTACTGTTGCGGCTGTAAAGCGTACGTCACACAACCCCTGCAAAATGACTCGTATCACTATCAGAATTTGATCCATTAAGTCAGACAACATTTAGAAAGTCTAAATGCATGATTAACAGCCAAACAGCCAGCACGGGAATGTCGCCCCTGACGTGAGATTTAAAAACTCTGTATACTGTGAAATACAGCGAGATTTGTCTGGTGGTAATAGGCTTAATCAGCGTTGTGTGAACTCCTTTGGCAAAGGCTTGAATGTAATGGACATTCATTTATATGTAAAAGTTCCGCACTGCCGGTTTAGTGACAATGCAAGCTAAATGCAATATGTGTAAAAAGGTAGTTGCGCGTAAAGGGGGTAACACCAGCAAGCTCATGAAACACTTACAAATACAACATTCTATAAATCTGAAGCAGTTCAGCGTGTTTGACTACTTTAGCAAAACGGCTGCTGTACCTACATCCTCAGTGCGGCCTCCTGGCTCCGATGCTGATGGGATTTGCCAAACTAAAAATGCGACTGTCTTGACCTCGCCAAGTTGAGGTAACACTCGTTATCGTTATAAAAGTAAGTCTGTGGTTATTAACTCAGGACACAGTTAGCATCGGTTTTAAGCACTTCTAATTTATGTTCCTAAATGGATTATTTAGGTACATAAATTAGAAGTGCTTAAAGACAACGTCAGTCAAGCAGCAGCCACAGCTTTGTCCCTCATTACATATATACAGGAAACTCAGGAAACAATTTAACTTGTTATTTCTGCAAATAAATAATAATAAGGTAACTGTTGAATCTTTTCACATCTTTTCATGTCATGTCTCTATATTTTGCACCAAATTTTGGAGAGTAGTATCAATAAAAGTATTGATAAGTATCAGTATTGATAAGCAGTATCAGTATTGATATTGGTATCAATAAAATCCTAATGATACCCATCCCTATTTGTGAGGCAGAGAGATGGCATGGTTTCCATCTTTGTGTTTATGTGTGTATGTCTGCAAAGACTGTGCCTGTTCTTTCCAATGGAGACTATTTGAAGTATCTGTTTATAATTTTCAATATTTCAATATATAGTAAATTATCTTCCTAGCTGTTAAAACTAGGGGATTAAACTGCATCTTCACTCAGGAGTCATTAGGTATACAGAAGCTTATTAGCTGCCCTATTCAAATGTGGTTGTGCCCTATCCAAATGTAGTGAGAGTCCAAGGATGGGAAGGATTGAATGGCTAGTCAGCAAAAGTCCGCAAAATATAGCTGCCTGATCAATTTGTTATTGTTATTTTTGTGTCTGTGTTTGTTACTCAGCACCTGTAAGCACAAATAGATGCATGTGCCTTCCTGAAAAGACTTCAGTACACATAATACACGTACATATACACTGAAATGTACATCGCTGTTTGTTGTCTCTTTCTTTGTTTTCAGATATAATTAAATTGGTTACATAATTTTACATTAATTGGCAGTGTAATATATGTTACTATTCTAATCTGTACTGTGTAAGTGTACATTTCTTTTCTGTAAAACAGAGAGATATTCTGTAACCTCAAGGGACAGATCTCTCACTATGTAACACCTCTCTTACGTCAGTCTCTATCGATTGGACCAGGGCCCAGCAAAGCAAGGCTGGCAAAGACCTGAGATTAGAGGGACCCAGGCCTGTTGACGTGTGGGATGGCTGGTTGTTTCATTCAGTTGTCTGGTTGGCTGAAGAGGTGTTTTCGCTGCTGTGTTTAAATCACTCCCACTCAATAGAAATGAGGTTAACCTACATCTTGTCAAACAATAATACAATTATTTTAAATGTGTCAAAATGTAATACATTACTTTTTAAAATTGCCTGTAGTGTTCAATTCTAGTGAAGTTACAATTATGCAAATATTTTCCAACAAGCACTTAAATAAATGTTTGTTATAGCTTATAAGTGTGGAAAGGCAAGTGATATAATAACATGCATTACTGTTCTACATAATACTAGATAAAATAATTCATCACAATTGCAGTACAATAAATGTTACAGTTGTGAAGATTGTAATGTTATGTTTTTATTAAGACTCTGTCAGAGGTGTGAATCGAGTAATTACTGAGGCTTTACAGTATAAGGTAACATCCTATTACAGAGTTAAGGTAACTTAACTTAAGCCGTTTTCGAGCATTGCTGTGTTTACATCTTGATCACAAACAACTCTATATACACACATAAACAGAATTTCACAAGACTATCTTGACCATGCCCATTGACATGGCCATTTAATTTGGCTAATATCAATTATTTGGGAAATCCTTGTATAAGGTTCAATGGAGAGAAACAAAGTATTTCCCTTGGTTAAAGAATGCACACATGATAAGCCTTGTGTTTACTCTTAAAAGTTTCTGTGAACCTTAAATCCCCCAACTCTGCATAAAACCCAACACATTGCTGATTTTACCACCTAAGCTGCTGTAAAAGCCAGGGAAAATCCTCATATGCAGACACACGTACAGTAAAGTGCCAGCCTTTTATCCGTCATGGAAAAACTATAGTAGGTGCTCAAGCCTTTTGTGTTTGTGTTTTTAATTGATGTGTCCATGATGTGTTGTCTTTTATATTATCTGAAGAGCACACAATAGGTCTGTCTGTCCTTATTAGACGCTTTATTAATTATTGAGTGAGGCATTTTCTCCAATGAGCACTCACAGAAATGCTTCTTGACCAGTATCAGCCTGCTGCAATAAAGTGCCTGGAACCATGGTTAAATATTCATGACTAAATAAAAAAAAGTTTGAAAAAAAACAATATTATTTAAACACTTCAAAACTTCAGATCAGATACGATTGACTGCAGCTGGCAACATAATGCACCTTTTCTATTTGAGCCCTACCCACTTCAAACCAGTGAGGGGAGCTCAAACAAAGAGGAATCTCAGGAAACTCTCATATGAAATAACCAAAACTTCAGATTTTGCCAACTTTTGGATGGCAGAACATGGCACATCCCATGAGTAATGTTTCTGTCATGCGGCAGCACTCATGTCTCAGTGGAGAATAAAGCTCATACCACTGTTAAAGCCCCCCCTCCACTCAAAAATGTCTTTTTCTTATTGTTCCTTCAGTTGGCTGTTTGAGCTTCACCGTGCAGAATGATGTATGTGCAGAATTTGACACTACAAAGCTGTTTTCACTTTCATCTGCTGAAGGAGGAAAGTTTCTCTGTGCTCACCGAACATCTCAGTTTAAGGGGTGGGTCAATGAGCATGATTTATGACATCACAACTAGTTAGGAAGCTAACTGGGGTCCAGTATGCAATTTACACAAGAGTAATGTGGAAACCTAAAGCCGACAGTGCACATACACTGGGAATGGGCTTTTCAGTGAATTAGCCGACATCTTGTGTCCAGCAGTTAAACTTTTGAAATTAAAAATATTTGCATATTCATAGATTCTGGATTTTTTTTCAATGAGGGAGAAGGAGTAGATGTCATTTTAAGGATTTAAATGAGGTAATAGGACTTCTTTTTCTGGAAAAAACATATCAGACACATACTATTATTCCAAGTGTTTTTATATAACTTACAGCATGTCTGGAGGGGATCTTTGAGTTTTCAAGTGATGTTTCCATGCATCTTTGTATCCTGATTAGGGGTGTAACAGTACACAAAATTCACAGTTCAGTAGGTTTTCAGTACAGCACGAAAAAAAGAAAGGAAGAAAATAATATTTTGGTCCTTCATCTTGAAAAATTTGTAAACATCTAACAATGGCTCATTGGCCAAAACTATTACTGAAACTGTTTAGTTGCGCTGCAGTGGAAAAGGAAAACAAAGCTTCTGTTTCCTGCAAGGAGTCAGGACACCTGCTGACAGCTGTTTTATGCTGATTTATGGTCGCTCAGCACTGGTTTTTACGACGTGCTGTCCGACCACGTCAGAAATCAAATGTGTTTATAGTTGTTCTGAACGGCTTCACTCAAAGGCGGAGTGAAAAGACAACCGTCACAGAGAGGGAAGGGGGATGGTGACGTGATATCGTTACAGGGATAAGGGTACATATTTCAATAATAATGGCAGAACTGACATTACATGAGCATGGGTAACCAGGGTAACTTGGCTAAGCATACATCCATGAGCATGCTATAGCTAAGTGGTGCACTGCCAAAACGTTCAGGTGGAAGTCAAGTGCTAGAATTATTGTTCAGCACGTCGTAGTAAGTGGATTATTAAAGTATTTTGACAGTAATTGTTTGCGGAGCATACTGAACCGAGGAAAGTTGCGTACCAAACCGAACATCCTGTATAGGGGTGTAACGGTTTGGGACGAATAGACAAACCATTACACCCTTAATTTTGATCATTAACTGAGATTTTCTGTATAGTCTAGTTACTGTTTATTTGGGTGTACTTAGGTTTGGTGGCATATTTAAAACAACCACAGTGGTCACCGCTGGACACACAAGGTCTCTCTGGCTCCACATATGAAAGAAGACAAGGCTAGGCACATGTAGTCTGATTTTTTTTTTTACTGGACAAATGAGGCCAGAGATGCATCTGCCTTCTTTCAATGGCCCTCTATTACTGTCACTATATGGTTGCTTTTCTTAGTAAGAAATGAATCTTACTCAGCTGGCAATTCTTCTGCCCTCCCCACTGGCACTGCTCCGGTAGCCCAGTCACAGCTGTGCTTTGTGGCCATAATGGCCAATTGCTTCCCTGGCCTGAGGAGAGGCGGGTGACAGAGTACGAGTTTATTTTGAACAAAGCTATGTGACAGGTTGCATCATGCGCTCTTAAATTATACCAAGCAATGTGGTGTTAAGGGCACAACAGACTTAAACACGTGTGTGTACTTCGCTTAACAGGCACAACGACAACATGCGTAAAATGCATGATAGTGGATGTTAGTACGTAAACAGGTGTTTCACAGTAAAACTAACAGATTTATGGAAGTGGTATTTTAAGAAGCTTAAGAATAAGACGATACTTATGGAGCATACACTAGCTTTGTGTGCCCTGCTTGTAAACATTGGTTCATGTGATTCCTGCAGAATGGGAACTCAGCTATGACCACTCGATAACCTCTGTTAAAAGATTTACTGTGTTAATTAATTTAGTTTGACTTGTTCTGTAATATTTATACACAATTTTGTTTTGACTCTGACAATACTTTTTTTGAATTGAGTGGGATATTTTCCCAGTTACTACACTGGAGTGCTTTTTTCAGGGCCCCTCAACTAAGAAACAAGTGGATTTGTTCAAACTTTTCAACTAAAATATGTAACATTAATAAACAAGCTAATAGTGATTTGTTTAGGTGGACATTTGCTTTAGTTTTCTGTCCTGATTGAAGCTTACCATGTGATCTGAAACCCTAGACAGTTTCCAGTGCTTCTCTGTCACAAATGACCATCAGGACTCAGTCCAGTTTATAGTCACCCTTGGTCAGATTTACCTGCCCTTGGATTGCTTAGGTGGGGGGGACTCCAGTTCCGAGAGAGAGATAAATTTCTTGCTGCTCTTCTGCCTCTCTGCAGCTGAATTATTACCGCTCCTCATCAAGACACTGTCAGAGAGCAACGCGGCTCATTATCATGCAAATCCACCAGCAACTGAGAAACGCACACACACAGGCTTACAAGTGCACACACAAACACAATCACAGATGGCATCATTCATCGTAGGTGGGGTTCTAACAGGGCAGTGATTATGGTAATATATGTGTGGAAATCTGAATGTCATTGAAGACATGCTTATTGTAGTACATCAGTAATGAAACAGGGAAAGCAGGAGACGGACGGTACGTGCTTTCCATCAGAATGAAATTTCTGTGTGGTCAGTGAAGATGACTGGCATGTTAGAGCCAAGACACACGAGGCCCTGAGGTCATCCACGTATCATGTATCCTTTCAGTATGTGGCTAACATCATCATCACCTTTTGTTTCCACTCTCTCCTGCTTGGCAGCAGTGCTTCTCTGTGATTGGTTGAAGGGATTGAAAGAATCCTCCAATTGGGGATTGTGTTGCATCAGTGTTTGTCCAAGAGGCAGGAGAACAGCAGATTTGCTTTGTTGAATTGCTGTGTCTGATTATATGATATTACTTATATAAGAGACTGATTGGTGCATATTTAAAAAATCATAGTGTAATGTAATCATTTTGGGCTCAACCTACTGTAAGCAGAAATTAATATTTAGTCTCATAAACTGTATTTTGCAACCTGTCCCAACCTGTTATGAAAACAAAAGATGTAAAAAAAAAAAATAAAGAAACGGGACTAAAAGAAACAGTAAAATAGGATCCCCACTATCAGCCATTCAACTGTCAGAAACTTACTGCTATATACCCCTAATTCAGCTCATTCTTATTAACCTGGCAGTCAGCCAGCATTAGCTCACTCTCATCATGTGGTTGTTATAATATGACTGTGTGTCTCAAATAGACGTTTCCTTCCTGGTCACGATACATCATGCTGGAAGTATTAGGGTTATTGGGGCTGGGAAATACAAACTTCCCATGACACTGGTGTGTTTCTCAATAAACTAGTGTCGTGTATCACTGGTGTATTGGTTGAAGTGATTTGACACATTGCTTGGTTTTCTTTATTTAGTGTGAATTTAAATGTATTTGTTATTACTGATTTGGGTGGTGGTGATGTTATGAAATGGGAAGAAGCCAGGGGATTCTGCTTTTATCGTTTTCTGCGGTTGTGGCCTAGAGTAACATCCATATCATGTAACATCTATTGCTGTAGTCTGGTGGACCCACAGTGACATCTCACAGCACATTTAGTTCCCTTTTGGCCACACATGCAGCAGTAATTGGAGACAGTGTCTCTGTGGCTGCCATAAATGTCCTGGCACTAAAGGACAGGGTGTCAAGGGACTACTAATAACAAGGTTGGTATTAGCTGGGTTTGCATTCAGAAGGTTTATGGTTTTGTTTGTGTGTGTGTGTGGGTGTGTGTGTGTGGGTGTGTGTGTGTGTTGTCTTGTGCTTGTGAGTTTGAGTTTCAAACAGAATGTTTTGGCTGGTCTTTGTCAAGGGCTGATTTTGTGCCCATTATTATTATTATTAGTCCTGGGCTGACTTTAGGGTCAAGATTGAGATTAAGCATGTAATGCTGATGGTTGGTAAGCTGATGGTCCTTATTCCTACCATGGTAGTCCCCCGCATTCTGCTATTATGAACAGACTCATCTCCCACTGCCTCACCAACAGATCCTACATCTGTCATTCCGGTTTCCACAGGTAATGACAAGGTGTACTCAACCCAACAATCTGTTCCTTTGTGATGAAAGTCAATTGGAGTTCTCAAAAGTTGGACTAAACCTTGATTTTAATATATTTTTGTAATTTATAACAGTGTTGACATATTAAATGTCAACGCTACTGTTATTATCAAATGTCAGACATGCTTTTAATGTTTTTATGGCATGTTTTTTGTCCACTGGTATCTCTCCAAGACTGACACTTACAGGGAGCAGCATTTAGTGTCTAATGAGCTGTAAATAAAAGTCTCATATTATGGTTTTATTTTTCAACATATGTTGACTAATTTAATGCCATTTTCTTATGAGAAATATGAATTCTGGATACATGATGATCATTACTTAGGGTTTTAATTGGGTACCCTGACATTTGTTTTCTCTCTCTCTTTATCTCTTTTGCTTTCTCTCCCTCCACCCTGTCCTTCTCAGGGTCTAGATGAGGAGGCAATAGTTGACCATGGGAAGACCAGCTTCACCACACACACCAACTATGAAAAGGAGGATTTGGAAAGTAAGTTTAAAGATTTTCCTTCTGACTTTGTGCTATTATTAAGTTGTTAATTGACAACTTTTTGGTAACTTTTTTACCCGACACATAACGATCACAATTAACTGCATTGAACATTAAATTGGTTATTGTATGTGTATGTGTATTGTAATGTATATCTATTCTTATTAACATTATGACATTGCCCTATTTTATAGACTATGTGATTGACTGATGAATTGAATAAAATTATTGATAAAATTAGATAATGGATGGAGCGCTACATCTAATGAAGTGTCAGTGCTGTTCACATGTGGAGAAGCAGCACCTCCAACAATATTACCACTACAATATCTCCCTCCTTGTCTCTCTATCCTCCCCCTCAAGCTCACTGCTTGGTCTATATGCGGGTCCACCACTTCATATCTTCCATCCTCCATTCAATAATATCTCCATTTATAGCATTCTCTGCTTTTGAGACCACTTGAGTCCTCTGCTTTCTGTACAGCTAAGCTGTCAGTTTTTTTTTCCCCTCTCCTTTCGTTTTTTGTCTTTTACTATTTCATCCTCGTCTCCTCTTTCTCAGCTCTGTTTTTCTCCATCTGTTCAGCTGATGTGTGTGTCGCTTCTGCCTTCCGCTGAGCGTCACATCTCTGTTTCATTCCTCCTGGGTTCCCTCTCAAATTGAAGAGAAATGACTCATCTCTGAAAAATGAGTATTGGCAGTGAATGTAGGGCAAAAATAGGGCGTTTGCATCTCAGAACAGAGTTCCTGTGTAGCAGTAACAAAAGAGAGGGGAAGTAGATAAAATATTGGGGGAAAACAGAGGGGTGAAAAAGTTCAATTTTGTAGTCTGGTTTCTTTCAAGTAGTTTATCTGGAGCACTCAGAAGACGAATAACTTCTTTCCATTTCTTATGTTTGCAATGTTATTTTAGTTGTGCTGTATATTGATTGTCCATTTGTGAGACTATGTTAGTGTTTTTAGAAGGTTTAAATAGTCAGTTTTATGATGTATGTTAAGTTTTAATAAAATGTACCGGATCTGTAATCTGTATTATTGCATGCCTTCTGGGAGAAATCTGAATTACAGTAATAAATGTTTTGTTGGTTTATTTGCTTTTATTGTTAACAGAAGCAGAAATCCACAGTGCTGTATTTAGTGGATGGGCAATAAAATGACATAATTTGATATAAAAAAAATAGTCAAGATTGTACCCATCAGATGTTACATGATTTCAGTGTAGGTCCAGAATGATGTAAAAAATGTAGCAGTTATGGACCTTTTTATATACAAAATGTGTATATGTGTATGTATTGATTTGTTTTGTCAAACAACATGATAAGAAAACATGCTTTATTTTAAATAACATGAAATTATTTAAAACAGTTTCTCTTTACCACCAGTTAGTGGTATTTTTGAGTCAGTTTGTTATTAAAGATATAACCTAAATTGTGATTTCTTCTTTTATGCTATTTTACCTTTTAGTATTATTACAAAATACTATTCCTGCATTCCTATTGTATCCCAATTTTCCCCTTAACAATTTGTATGAAAGAATGAGCAAGAAAGGTTTCTGAATTGGTGTTCTTCTTTTCTTTTCCCCAGGCCACAGAGCTGTGTATGTAGGCGTCCATGTTCCTCTTGGAAGGGAGAGCAAGCGGAGGCATCGCCACCGAGGACACAAACACCACCGAAAGAAGAAAGAGAGAGACTCTGAGGAGGGGAAGGAAGATGGCAGGGAATCCCCCTCTTACGGTTGGACACTGTTCCCTAACTTATAACACCGAGCCTAAATGTCTTAATGTTCCTAGTTTCTAATAACTTTTTTTCTCTCTCAAAATACCCCTCTCTACTCTTTCTATCACACAGTCCTGTGCCTTGCATGTCTTTTGAGAGCCTTGAACTATGTTTATTCATACACTTACAGGACTCGCCTCAGACAATAAACAGAAACCCTTGCAATCTCTAATAGATAGAACTATCTTAGACTCTGTGTACCTCTCAATTTCTTTTTATTGGTGGGATTATTCTGGTGCTTGTATTTTACAGAAATTCCTTACAAATAGTTATATTACTAGTTATACTTTATGTGTTACCAGTCTCTGATGCAATGTTTAGATTGGTTAACAAATGCTTTTTCAAGAATATATTTAAAATGCCACTAAGCTTAAGAGTAATGACTTTTTTACTTTTTACTGTCAAACCTGGTTGGTAAAGGAGTGACAGGAAAGGGATACAAGTGTGTTTGTGTGTATTGTGGTGTGTGGAATCAGACCCTCCTTTTCACAATGCACATATTGCCAGTTTAGAGCACCACTCAAGCCTGCTATGTCTCTCCACCTTTCAAACAGTTCTGAATAAAACATTCAGCTCTAAAAGGCATTAAAGGCCACTGGGAACCAGTCCCTGACACTGATTGAAGGCTATGACATTTTAAGCGATGACGAGTGCGTTTGTGTGAGAAGTTCAGCACCACCTCAGCTGCAAGACTCATCAGCAGCCAAACAATGCGTCAAACTCTATGACGTATTAACTTTGTGTTTTATGACAACAACACCAAAACACTTTCAGTTGCTATCATGTGAAGCATTGAGGCCACTGAGGACATCACAATTTATAAAACTAATATTCTTATGCTTTAATGGACCTAATGCTGCTGCTAGAACATTTCATCACATATCCACATTGAGCAGAGACCCACACAAATCACTTATAGCTGCTGAATTGGGTGAGATAGATTATTGAATTGTAATATTGTGATATGGTATGAGTCTTTTCCTGGTTTTAAAGGCTGCATTACAGTAAAGTGATATAATTTTCTGAACTTACCAGACTGTTCTAGCTGGTCTATTATTTGCCTTTACACACCATTATATCCACATTACTGATGATTATTTAGCAAAAATTTCATATTTTGTGAAAGCACCAATAGTTATCCCTACAGTATTGTTGCAATATTGATATCAAGGTATTTGGTCAAAAATATCTTGATATTTGATTTTGTTCATATCACCCAGCCCTAGTTCAGGTAACGCTGTGTAATAATGCTTTACAGCAGCAGCACCTATATGAAATGAACTCACATGTGCGTAATTCATACCAGATAACCACACAGTGTACACATGTGCTAACAGAAAATAACTCTTTCTTTTTTGCTTCCAGTCATTCCATCTCTGCCTCCCTGTGGCGTTCAGTTTTGTAATCTGCCATATCTATTTCCTTTTTTCTCTCTGGTTCCAGATATCTGCCTTCTAATTCAATCACACATGAGAAGAATATTGCTGGAAAGCATCTGAGTTTTCATTATTCTTTCTTGCGCCCTTCACCTAAAAAGATTTCTCAGCATCACGACTGCAGATGTATTTCTCTTTGTGATGCAGAATGAAAAGCAGATACAGTTATATACTGGTCTTACTTCACCCTACCTAGCTTGAGAAGGAATTAGTGAAACTGTGCTGGCCAGCCACAAACATACACGCGCAGACACACAAATTCTCTTCCACACTCAATCTAACTGGTCATAAAGAATTCTGTTTCTTAGTGCCATCTGTTTCTGTGGGCAGAGATTTTCTACAAGCTTCCTCCATCTGAACACACAGAGAAGTTTTATACTACAGGGGTGTAGCTCATACTAAGCGTGGTTTAGTTGTACTATAAGGTGGAAATTTAAAGCATACATGCGTGTATATGAGATAATTGTAATCCCTGTAAATACTGTATGACATTTGGCCTTTGCTCACCCTGCGTCCAGACACACCATCCCAACGGGTCCAGTTCATCTTGGGCACAGAGGATGATGACCTGGAGCATGTCCCCCACGACCTCTTCACTGAGCTGGACGAGCTCTCCTTCAGAGACGGTAGTGCCACTGAGTGGAAGGAGACTGCCAGGTCAGAAAACATTTGAAGGGGTGAACAGCATGATGACAGCCACAAAGACAATACAGAGCATCGTCAATCCTTTGACCTTATTTTATGAATATTATTTTGCATGATTTTTTTTAAGCATTTGTGTTGTAGCTTTTCAAAATAATCATACTGTAGAATAACACGATTAGGGGTAAACTGGAAACCATGATTAGGTATTGGGATCCTTTGCCTAATTTTTAAGTCTATTGGAGGTTTACTTTTCCATAATTTTTTTGTTTTTGTTTGTTTTTTTTGTAACTCCCTTCACATGATTAAAGTACTCTCTAGTTATCTGGAGAGACTTACGTTTAGATAGATCGATTTATTTGACAAAATTTAAAACATACATGACAGGCTGACCACAAAGACAGACTCCGTATAAGATTTTTAAAATTGTCGAGGATTAAAATACACAAAAAAGCCCTGGGGCGTATTTCCATTGTGGTCCTTTATTGCAGTATAAGATGGCAGATTGAATAAGAAAGTGTCAAGCAAGAACGACATTAGACTTAAAAAACACAAAAAGGCAGTAAAACATCAAGCATTTGTACATCAAATTAACAAATTATTTAACAACCATTTCTTGAGATCTGATTTAAAACTCCTCTCAACTGGGATTAGCTTGAGCGATTAGCTTGACTTTGTTGCTCTATGTTATGTAGCCCTCAACATCTGCAGCAATCTCGAAACGTAATTTTTTCATGCCACTCTCTACTGGAAAGATACACAGACCAGGCTCATACCAACCTTAGGTCACAAATTCACATCAACAGGGTCATTTAACTTCAAATTTTTGAGTTTTGAAAATGGAATTATGAGTTAACTTGGCTGGCATTTCAAAATTGTTCCCTCACTGATAAAACTTCACCAAAGGTACAGATTTGGAGTATGAGTCACTCAGTTTGCAGTGCTTCAGTATCTGCTCTGAAAAGAGAAATTTTAATTTGTATGAGTAACAATGTGAGAAGGAGCGATACGTCTTTGAACTATAATGCAATTCAAATTTTATTTTAATGTTAATTATAATATGTGGCTCAATGAAAGCATTTTGATTTGTGTGTGTGTGTGTTGTCTTGGTGTTTATTTACAGATGGCTCAAGTTCGAGGAGGATGTGGAAGATGGTGGGGAGAGGTGGAGTAAGCCTTATGTGGCAACGCTGTCTCTACACAGTTTATTTGAACTCCGTAGCTGCATACTCAACGGCACAGTCATGCTGGATATGAGGGCCAACAGTATAGAGGAAATTGCTGGTAATGCTTACAGTCCTTTTAAAGTCTTCTATTGTATCTGTTGTATTCCTTAAGAAGCATTGTAGTGAAAAGTATGACATATATAAAGCAGATAATTATTTATTACTGTGGTAATGTAATTTGGCCCCAATTATTTGGCAGTGGCCAAAACACCTCCACTGAATGGTGCGCGTCAAAACAGCCGCCCCTATTATTTTCTATGTATAACCCCCACACCAGCGGTGGCTAGGTGTACACCGCCCTGCTGCCCTGCAACACTTCACACCACTGTCCTATTTCCAGCACCGCCGCCCCTGGAAAAATGTGTTTTTTTTACCAGAGAAAAGGCTGTTTTGTACTTCAATACAATATTGGCCCAACTGCAGACATCTTGTTTGCTTTTCACTGTAGTTTTAACGATTTCACTTGTGCCTGTATCTACAAGGCAAAAATAATTAATTGTTGGTTGATCTGCTGCTTTCAAAACATGATCTCACTGCTCAGATCATTTTTTCAAGTTATTAATCAAAAATAGACAACTACAGTGGGCAACTCAGCCATAGCATTTCATTGTCCCGTGCTGTTCTCATAGAACTAGGGTTACATCCAGGTAACTACTATATTGACGCGCTGCAGCATGACGCTTCCTATTGGTGCTAGGGGCGGCACTTGACGCGCATCATATGACGCGCCATGGCACCTCTGTGTTTTCTGCGTGTTTTCAGCTTTACTGTGTGTTTGTATCCCTGCTCCTGTGTTTGTATGACTCAGACATGGTGATAGACAGCATGGTGGCCTCAGGCCAGCTGAAGGAGGACCTGCGCGAGAAGGTGCGGGAAGCCATGCTGAAGAAACACCACCACCAGAATGAGAGGAAGCTCAGCAATCGCATCCCCCTGGTGCGCTCCATTGCTGACATAGGCAAGAAACACTCTGACCCACTCTTGCTTGAAAGAAACGGTGAGATCCTATGGTCCACTCGCATTTCTTTTTCATCCACATTTTCCACCATTTGGGGAATTATTTCTAAAGATCCAATGTTCAAATCCTTCAGTGCGAGCGTAGAAGGTGGATGGTAAAAGTGAGTAGAAACTAGAGAATGATCTCTATTGAAACAATTGGCCCCCTTAGTGAAAGAGAAATCTGGGTGCTAAGGATTGTGCTAACGTCTATGGCTGGCCTGGCTTTGGGTTTGAATTAACGATTGTTTTTCACTCCTTAGGCTGATATTCAGGAAATGATGCTTTACTTGCACCTGGAGTCAATATTGTGTGGTTTTTTTTTTTTGACTGGGCATGGCCGCAGTGGTGTTAATATACGTGTGTATTTTAAGATCTTGGATCCCAGCCTGAGGTTTTAAGAATGAAAGAAAAAAAAGACGTTCTCCACTTCTCTGCCTGTGGTTCTTGGTGGGCTTGCATTTTCATATCATTAAACCTGAAATGCAAATGTGAAAGGTCACAATGATATTTTCTGAATGTTGGTGATGGTAATGTGAAAGATGTATTTCCTGTACTAAATGAGTATGTACTGTGTAGGATTTATGACTGGTCTGTTGTGGTAGAGCACATGTTTGCTTCCAGCGCACTGACATCGTGCTAACACATCCACTCCCGCATGCAAGCTGAAGTCAGAAGAGTTTTGCCTTACCACAGTCATGTTGCGTGATTGTTTTGTTTGAGGTTGAATGAGATGAGTTGTTTGGCCCTTGCGGAGCCCTCCTACATGCCTCACTGAATCATTCTTAGTGTCTTCTGCACACAACCATGCTTTTTGCTCAAGTTTATGCAAGCATGAATCTCAAATAACACCTCTGCCATGCTCTTGCTGCTCACCCTTTCTGGCTGTGTCTCCTCCAGATACCATCCCTGTGATGTACCCCTACTTCATGTAATTTTCCTTTCTGCTCCATCCCTCTTTCCTCTTCCTCCTTCTCCTTTCCCTCCTTCTCTCTCTCCCTTATTTCCCTTTTTTTGCCATTGTCTCCTCTGTTAGGAGAGGGGTTGTCCTCTTCACGTCTCTCTCTCCACAAGCCAGGGGCAGCCTCATCTGTCTCCAGCCTGTCACAGAGACGAGAGTCCCGAGTCTCCATCCTGCTCAACCATCTCCTGCCCTCTTCTTCCTCCAACACTGGGCCCTCCCCAGGCCCCTCGCCCCTCATCACCCCTCAAAATACCCCCGCATCCTTCAGGCGCTCCTCGCAGAGCCCCCCACGCACCCATGGGGCAGGCCCCGGCCCTCTAAGCATCCCAGAGGTGGTGGTATCACCTCCCGAGGATGATGACCCACCAAACTCTGCAGAGGAAGAGACAGCATCACTACAGTTCAGCCGGCGAGCATCCTCGGCATCCCAGGGCCTCGAGCTGCTGCCCTTAGAAGGCAAATATCTGTGTAGCCTGCCAGTGTGAGTCACGGCTTGAACAGAGAACACTAGCACTAGCATGAAAGCTCTGCTTCCTGTTAACTTCCAACCCTGCGGCCATCTCATCAATAACCCACAGCAAGGCTCACTCTCGTTCAAAGACGCTCTTCCCACTCTATTTACCCACAGTGTTTTTGACACCACTCTCCTTTTCCCCTCATGATTCTTGCTTCCCTTTCCTTCTCTTTACCTTCTTTCTATTCCACTGACCCATTCTTCTCACTGCATAAACTCTCTATACTCTGTCTCCCTACACATTTTCGAGACATTCCTCAGCGTCTTTGCCTTGCTTGGCCACGTTTTCTGTTCACACCTTTTTCATTGTGGTGTCATGGCTGCCCTCCAAAATGTTTTGGTCTGTCTGGTCTTTCTCCCACACTGCATCA
The DNA here is from genome assembly GCA_038419695.1 of Scomberomorus guttatus. Classification (NCBI taxonomy): domain Eukaryota; kingdom Metazoa; phylum Chordata; class Actinopteri; order Scombriformes; family Scombridae; genus Scomberomorus; species Scomberomorus guttatus. Next base: position 10,076,258 of record CM076461.1, read on the forward strand.
AGTGTCCTGCGATGTTTTATTGCCGTGTCTATCTATTTACCCCATTTCACACTTCTCCATCAAGATTCTTCATGCAAATAGGGATGTCCCAATCTGATTCTGTTTAGTTTATGAATCCAGTCGTTTAATCTTCAGTGTCTGCTGATGTTATTTAATTTACAGCTACATAATACAGCTGCCCCTCACACTTTTTTATACAAGTTGGATTTAGATTGGGCAGTTGTATGTCTTCATAAAGAAAACTTGAAATACAGCTGTCCTATAGTGTTTCGTATAATAGAGAGAAGACTGTATGGATCTGTTGTAGCAATAAGCTTTACAAAGGATTTGTACAGCATTTCTTAATTCCCATCATGAAAAAAATAGGATGTTCAAATGACGTGATGTAAGGTGCACCACACTGCACCTGCAAAATGCCGCTTGTATGGGGCAGCAAGACTGTTTTTATAATTCAAAATTCATTATTTTTCATGCTGTTGTGCTCACTCACAACTCTGCTTTAGGATTAGGTTTCTTTCTGTTGTAGCAGAGTGCATTGAGGGTTTTTTTGACAGATTACATATTCAGAGCACAATCTGTTATGTTAAAGGATTGAAAGTGGATTAGGCTTTTAATTGCTGATATCAATCAATGTAAAATGTAGTCTATGATACAGATCTACTTGCTGATAGGCCTGGGACATCCCTAACTGTGATGAAGTCCTTATGTTTTTTTAGTGTGCTTGCTGTAGAAAGTGACATTTTAAGTACTAAATGCTGTAACATGTTTTATCCCCAGATGACCGTTCCATTTTGAGTACTCACAGATATAAATGTCATGCAACTTTGGTTTTTTTCCCCTCGCATCCTTTTGGCACCCATGCTCTTCCTCCTCACCACTCCTTAAGTATGAACATTCTTTTACCCGATTAAGAATCTAGTGAGAGCTGCATGTGCCAGCAGCACGGCTAAATATAAGCCTGAGACCAGGATGGGTGTGTTGGTTCTGTATGTACTATCATATTGGCACCTACAGTGACTTTTTGTTCTTCCCAAACCAAGCCTAGTCAGTGTATTATTAGACTGTGTGCATGCATGTGTGTCTGTGCTTGTTTCACTCCTGGAATGGCTCCATTTCAGAGTATGGGTCATTAAAACAAGTGATCACTCGGTTGGAGCTGAATATGTAAGGTTGTGTGAAAGGGTGGTCTTATTATAGCTGATGAGCTTCTGTAATTGTACCCCCTTCTAGGAAAATATACAGTATTTCACAAGAGGCAAGTGTCTTGACATCAGTGTGTGGGTTATTCGGGGGGGGTTACAAGTCCTAATCATTACAATCTAATGAATGTTCTTTGGTGAACACTGTAGATTGTAAAAATGTTGTACAAAGTTGGCTTTAAATAGCTAACTGCCTAACTGTGTATTGAACAGAGATGGTCATTCGCAGTAATTTGTCTGAATGCCAATTACAGTCTGTCTTACAGGTCAGAAATACAGGTCAGCGGTGGAATGATATAGATGTTCTTGATGTTTTTCATAGAATGTACTGTATTGTAATGGTACTGAGTTTACCACAGGCTATTTATACCTATACATGCCATCTACCAATGGCATCTACTGATGGCATGTAGAAGTATAAATAGCCTGTGCCTGTATAGGTATAAATATTGGTATAATATAATTTATTATAATTTATAGCTATACATGCCTGCCATCAGTAGATGGCATATATAGGTATAAATAGCCTGGATAATGGATAAAGGATAAAGGATGTTTTCATGGGTGAAATACCTGTAAACAGGGTGTGCAGGAAATCATTGGTGGCCATTTAAAGGTGCCCTGTGCAGTTTTCTTGTAAACTAACAAAATGTTGTTTACAAGATGTTAAATTGAGTGTTACTCACCAAAACTTATTGTGTGTATCCCTGAGGTCTAACAAAAGCACTGAATGCATTTCCCTCCTCATAACACATTTGCAAAGCCCACTTTTTCAGTATTTTTAAATCCTGTAATAATTACGTCCATGTTTAGTAGTTTGCAGTCTTCCTCTTCCCTGCCTTCGTTTGGCTGAATACAGCCACCTGTAGATCATTAAAATAGTGGGAGACCATTTGCGGGACTGTTTATTGTGTCACCGTCAAACAAAATGGGGACCCGCTCATAAAAAAACTGCTCCATAGCGCTACTAGAGGTCAGAAACTCCACAGGGTACCTGCATTATAGGCATCTCGGCTCATGGTATCCCAGTGTCATTATAAAATCACTGTATGTATACAACTGTTTGTAATCTCTGAGTCTTTACACATTATAACATAAATTGTGCAAATAACTGTACATTACCTGCACTTGACCAAAGTCAATACATTGATAATGCAGCAAAGTAGCACATAGCTATGTAACGTTACTATAAAGTAGTCATTTATTTTACTCTTTTGCATACAAATGAGGTTGCGCTGTGACGCCACTGTTTAAAAGGCTGGTATGGGTGAGCATTCCAGGGCTTAGCCTTCCTGAATGAAGTGTGTTGGCGGATGCAACCTAAGCTAATCCCTCCCTTATTCCAAGAGGCTTTGTTGGGTATGTGAGCAATCATGCTCCTGTTCACCGGTCACAGCTACCCAGCATCCACTGAGGGTTACTTCAGGGTACAGTTCAAGGGTATGGATCACTGGACAAATCACATGCCTGCAGAAATGGCATGTTTTAATGTTGACTGGGCTGAAGGTTGTACTAATTTATTTTGTATGACTGGAAAATAAATGTGTGGAAATAAGGAAGAAGAAAAACCTGGTAAAAGAAGTGTTACTTCAGAATTGCAGAGAATAGTATGCACATGCTATTTTTTGACTCAATTACATTACTCCCTCATTTCATCTCCTGCCCTCATATCACCTCAAGTGCTAGCGTTTCCTGTATCTGGTATGGCTCAAGTCACATAAGCAATGTTGAAGTGTGCAGCCAATTATGCACAGACGTACTGTAGCTTCAACACGTGAAGGTGCTGAAGTCTGAAGAAGGTGAACTGTCAGGCATATCAAACACACTCACTCTCTTTTAGCTCAAAGCTTACATGAATTCAAACACAGCAGGACTGACTTAAGCGCCAGAGAAATGAGCTCGACAGACGAGGAGCAATCAGGAAGATCGCTTTGTGAAATGCACGTCTTCCCTGTGGAGAGCCATCACAGTCTTGCAGCTCTGTAACCAAATCATCACATCTAGCAAGTAATGGTTGTCATGGAAGTAATCCTTTCATTTGCAGCCAAAAATTTGAAATGTTTGTCAGCCTGATCACCTTTTTGTAGAACTTCAGCTTCAGCCACTGATCATTCTACAAAATTGGTTCTTAACTCTGCTGCCTGTTAAACACTAATACTCCTGATTTGGTGATGATTTTGACCTGGGGTGGCACAGGAATGCAGTTCATCACCATGTACAGTGGAAACCCTGCAGTACCAGAGTTGCTTTTTATCCCATTATAATGTAAACAAATATGCAAGATAAAGTTTTTAATGGAATACCTCAGAGCTGATACAGTGGTTCGTTTTCCTGTTTAATCACCAAAACGGAATGTAAATATCACACTAAAACAACACGTTTTAACGTGTCGCATTGCATCACAAACTTGTGTGGGCAGCGGCATGTTTACAGGATTGTGTGTCAGGTTTGTTTGCTAAGAGCTCACCACTGATTGAAAATTTCGGTGACATTGCCTCCCGTTTGTTGAGCCCATGCCATTAAACAGCCTAGAACTTCTATTTGTTTAATTTTCCACTTTCTCAAAATTAAAATCTGAGTAGACAGACAAGGGGCATGTAATGATTGCATTACAAATGGCATTTCATGGTGACCCACACAGCTTTTCTCGACCAGTCTTTGCCTCCCAAGTACTCACACCACTTTGTCTCCCCTCCCCCTCTCCCAGGACCACTGGTGTCTCCGAACTCTGTACCGAACAACCTGGATGGTAACAAGGCGATGGAGAGGAGGCCTTCCAAAGTAGGGGTCAGTAGAGAAAGCAGCAGTGTCGACTTCAGCAAGGTAACCTAACCACAGTACTGAGCACAGAAACAGTCCATCATGGTGGAGGAGCCCATGAGTTCATCAGTGTTTTTCCTCAGTTTCTGGACTTCCACAGACATTTCAGTGGCCTGTGTTGAAAGCTGCCTCTATGAGAGCCACCATCACATACTCATCGGCCCTTTTCTTCTGGGCTCAGTAAGAGGCATCTGCAGTCATTGCTCCACCTGTAATGGACTAAGAATTAATCATCAAAGTAAAAGTCTTGTTTAGTTATGTAACTTTGGTTAGTTTTGAAAAATTCCTCCCTCGCATGGCCTCCATCCATCTTACCATTTTGTTCCTCATCCATTAAATAAAATGGCAGACCGCCATTAGCAGTTATCACTATAAAACCATCCATTACGACTGCCAAAAAATAAGGTGCAGTGTTTATGTGAGTCAGAGTATACAAAAGAGGGATGAAGAGAATCATCTTTTCTACGCAGGGATAAAGAAAGTGTTGCCATGCTCAGATCTGTATTTAGCACTGCACACGAGATATTTATTCAGAAACATGATAAGAAATGCATCACAGCAATGGACAATCTCTGCTCAGTACTATGTAGTTTACACAGCTGCTAACTCTCCTTATTTTTCATTATTATTGCATTCCAACAACCTGCTGCCATCCCTTACATTCACACGTCTTCATCTCTTTTTGCATGTGTATCCCTGAAATCTATTCTCTCATTCTTCCTCACAACTGAATATATCTGAATCCTAAATTCCATTGGTTCCGTTGGTTTCAGGTGGACATGAATTTCATGAAGAAGATCCCTCCGGGCGCAGAGGCTTCCAACGTGCTGGTGGGAGAAGTGGACTTCCTGGAGAAGCCCATAATAGCCTTTGTACGACTGTCCCCTGCAGTCCTTATCACTGGCCTCACTGAGGTGCCAGTGCCCACGAGGTACTATGATAACATAGAGTTTAATGATATCATGATAAAGACTTTTATTCCAAAAAACAGATATTCAAAAACAAAGTGGCCTACTTTGGCTATGTATTACACTCAAATTGCGATTTAAAGCAAACTGACTATTTCATTTGTAAAAGCCCAAGTCACATGGGACTAAAGTCACTTGGGGGTCTACTGTGATTTTTAACAACAGAGGTTTTACACAACTCTGTAATTTTTCTGTCTGTATTCTACAGTATAAAGTAAAAAGGAGTGTCTATAGCTGTGTTAGTAGCCCTGTGAGGCCAGAAAACTAAATTGTTGCTTGGAAAAATAGAGACACAGCTTTGCTCATCTATAACACATGCTGTATAAAGTGACAAAAGCTTGGCCTAACTGTGTTGTAGGAGCACAGTGGAAATATCATATATTTGTTCCACATTACTGCTGATGTCTTTCTTGTCAGCAAATGTAGTAATTAACCAGAAAAGGCAGGGAAGAGTGTTAGCACATATGGATGTAAACAATGCAATCTGCTTTGAAAATGTGGAATGGAAGAAACAGAGTTTAACGTATTTTTTGGACAACATTTAATGAAAAACAAATAAAACACAAGAAACCTCCACAGGGTACATATAAGTGATAAATGATAGTGTTATTCATGGTTCATTTTTGTGTGTCTTGTCCAAAGGTTTCTTTTCCTGCTTTTGGGTCCTCATGGCAAGGGACCTCAGTACCATGAGATTGGCAGATCCATGGCCACTCTGATGACAGATGAAGTGAGAGAAGGAAATATGGATGATATACCATGCACATAGCTTTTAATAATAATTTGTTATTTCAGCTTGTATAGTCTTTAAACTGTATCAAAGAAAATCTTCTTTTCTTTTTTTTTGGTTTGCTGCACTGCGCTCTCTTGAACATGCTGTGAATTTGGCCTTGCTGTGAACAAATTATCGAGGCGTTTTAACAACTCAACAACAACAAATATTATTCATTATGTAGATTTTCCACGATGTGGCATACAAGGCCAAAGACAGAACGGATCTCCTCTCTGGGATAGATGAGTTCCTCGATCAGGTGACTGTCCTGCCTCCTGGAGAATGGGATCCCACGATCCGGATCGAGCCCCCCAAGAATGTCCCATCTCAGGTAAGTACTTATCTCTGTCAGAGGCTGTGTTAAGTGTACTTACTGAATAAGTAAGTAAGTTTGTGTGAGTTAGTGTAAATCTATGCTCTGTGTACTGTTTCACAAACTGCAACCTAGACGTTTTCACAGACTATTCTTCGGTGTGTATTTCTGTATATCATGCTGTACTCCATACCACTATAATCACACTGAGAGTGCCCCCGTATGGACTTGAGCAGCATGACAGCATGTTGGTGGAAATGCATGGAAATATATTATTTATAAATGTCCTCCTGCAGCTGAAGAGGAAAAGGCCATCGCAGCCCAATGGCACTGCATCTCCAGCTGGAGAGCTGGAAAAGGATGACGACCATCACACAGGACCTGAGCTGCAGAGGACCGGGAGGCGAGTACAGCACCTTTTTCTCAGCGTAGCAAGGACTTTAGATTATAATTTGTTACGCAGATGGGCCTGATTTACTACAGAGCACAGTCATTTATTTGAATACCACTTGTGTTAGCAAATATGTTGGCAAAGAAATATGTGATAATTAAAGTGTATCCTAGTTGAATTAACAGCCTCATTAGATCATGTAGACATGTTTAATATATTACATTGATTATGCTGGGGAATTAGGAAGCTCAAGTGTCTCTTGTTAACAAGATAAAGCTCGTCTGACTAAGGAGCTCATTTTTTCCCTATGATATATAGTCTTATTTGTGGTTACAACAGCGATAATGTCCTTGCTGCAAATTCTTTAAAATCTTTGTACAACAAGGAAAATGACATGAAATACAAGGCATCTTCAAAATATGTGTGTGGTTTTGTGTTAAACAGTTAACCAAAAAGTGTTCAGTAAAATCTATTTCTGTAGCAGCTTAACACTACTATGTGACGATGCTGAGTCTGAGTCCGGGGGCCACACAACGGAGAATGTGTTTATTTGAAGCCTCAGACAGACACACACACTCTGCACTCATACACATTCATTTGGGAGGTACTGTATTATTTACAGATTCACTCTCCTTTTCACCGCTACTATAAAAGGCTCATACTCTGAGGCAGCAACTGGGGGACAGAGGAGTGTAAGGAAGTGCAAGGAGCCAATGTAAAGAAAGCTAAGGGAAAATGGGGGGGGGCTATATAAAAAAGACAGTGGGGGGTTGTGGAGACAGGCAATATAAGTTATTCCAGAGGTGTGGGAGAAAAGAAAATGAAAGAAGACCTCAGCAGCAGAGCAATTGGACAGGTGTCAGAGAAAGCAAAGAAGGATATACAAGGTGAGAAATGGATTTAAAAAAAAATAGAATCTCTCAAAGACAAAGGAAAGAGATACAGAATCAGGGAGGAAAGCTGGGAGAGATTCTGAATGTGCATAAGGACAAAATCTGCCCCTGTTTAAAAAAAAAAAAAGACCTGTACTGTACTGTACTGTAGGGTTTGAAATTGGATGTTATGAAGACACACAGTTGCGTAAGTCTCATGACTCTGTTTTTCATACACATTTGGTACACTGCCAGTGTTAATGTTTGCTGCCTTCCTAACACACGCCACAGCAGTTTTTATTCAAGCACGTAACTTCAAACCTAAAAGCAATCGTCATCAACACTCAATTGAAATAACTGCAACTATAAAAAGAACAACCGGAGCATTGATGTATTGAATTATTAACACATAATAAGAAGGGCAATTCACAGGGTGATGGTATTAAGAGACCAGAAGAACCACTCTGATCTCTTATTCAAGTGAACCAGAGATATGATAAATGTTTGTAGCCATTTACTTAAAGTGGCCATAACCTGGACAGCTTTTGCCTTTTAGAAGTGTTGTAGGTTGTTGAAATATCTGGAATTTCTGGCTTCATATTAATGGAGTTTATGTGACTCTTCTCATTTTCTTAATTAAGTCATTTCATGTATTAATAAATTAATACAAAAGTGCCTATGCCACATTCCTTCTGTAATTTTATTGTGCACTACTACTTAAAAATTCACAACATTAAAATTAGTGCTGCAGCTAATGATTATTGATTAATCTGTTAATTTCCCAATTAATCATTCCGTCTCTAAATTGACAGAAAACTGTAAAAAATGCACATTTAAATTGCTTGTTTACGATTAATCAATTGTTGAAATGGCTATTAATTTTCTATTTAATAGACTAACTGTTTCAATTAAAATCTACCTCTCTCCTCTTCCAGGATATTTGGAGGTCTGATCCTGGACATCAAGAGAAAGATTCCATTTTACTGGAGCGACGTCAAAGACTCCTTTAGCCTGCAGTGTCTAGCCTCCATCCTCTTCCTCTATTGCGCCTGCATGTCCCCTGTCATCACATTCGGAGGTCTGCTCGGGGAGGCAACGAAAGGCAACATAGTGAGTCCGACAGATTGGCACTTAAAAGTCAGTACTTGTGCTTTTCATGAGCCCAGTGGGAATCAGACCCCTAATCCTTGGTAGTGCTGCGTTGTATGAAATGTACTATACAGGGCATAGTACCATTAGGCTGTCATATGTGAGTATATAAATTATTTTGTGTTTCTTGTGATCTCATGTTTTGCCAACCCACTGTCAGCAACAGCAGTGCTTTCTAACATTATGACATTTAAAGTTCAAACTTTCATACACAATATGAGGGTTTCAGGCAGATTTGATGATCAGCATATAGTCCATCTCAGTCATACTCATCACTAATCTGTCTCTCAAATAAGAAACACATTTTCTGTCTTCCCTATTCCATCATGTCATGTAAAACAGGTCATTTACTGTGTCAAGAAAAGTCACTTTTAAGTTTTCACCCAGTTCACTGTACTAGTACATACTCATTTGTGTAGATGGTGTACTGTGAGGTCTTAATTAACTGTCCAAAATATGTTGTGATGATTATTCAGTCTCCACTAATCTGTTATCACACTGCAAACTATTCTATATAGTGTCTCTTTTTATCGCTCCCTCTCTCTCTGTCTGTCTCTCTCAGCTTGTTACCCAGATGTCCTTACTAGGCCAGGGACTGTTGGCATAGGCGCAGACTGTGTGCTGGTGTGTGTGGTGTGCCTGAGTAAACTCAGCAGACGAGGGTTACACAGAGATATGACTTCGGACAAGTCAGCAGGGTGGAAACATTTGAATAGTTTATCTAGCCTCTCGGACGCAGCCCAGAATGTCTGTTTAATCAAAACTCTCTGTGTTCTGGCCGGGGGTCTCCTCCTCATCTTTCTCTTTTCTCCTTCAGTCTTCCCTCTCTATCCTCCTTTGTGTGGTTTCACCTTCCCTATTCTCCCTATCTCAGTCCCTCACTCCCTCCCTCTCCTCTCTGTCTACAGAGTGCCATAGAGTCTCTATTTGGGGCATCACTGACAGGAGTGGCATACTCCCTCTTCGCAGGCCAGCCCCTCACTATTCTCGGCAGCACAGGGCCCGTTTTAGTGTTTGAAAAGATCCTCTTCAAGTTTTGCAAGTAAGTTAAAGGGGCCATATTATGAAAAACTCACCTTTTCATTGCTTGTGCGTATATATTTGGGTCTCTCATGAGCCTACTAACACACAAACTGTGGAATAAGACCACCCAGTCAGTTTGGTGTGGGCTGGCTTGCTCTGAACTCATGTGATTCAACAAGCCAGTCAGATTTGATGCCTCCTCTTACGTCACTTGGGGCTTCATTGAAATTGTAACCGCCCCCGTATCTTTGTTTCTCCCCCCACGATTTCCAGGCGACGCTAGCCATTGTTATTTTTGCAAGCGACCGGACTGTTAGCAAACACAATATGTCTAAGCTAAGAGCTAAACACACAAAGTGCTCTGTTGTTGACTGTAAAGAGCAAATTGCTACATCAGTCCCCAGCTGGCACGCTGTGAGTGTTTTTCCATTACACAGCAGAGCAAATAAAATAAATAGTTTACCTGTTTGAGGTGTGCTGGTCGTCTGCAGCTCTTCATCAAACATCACTGTGGCTGTTTCTGCTTGTACTATTCCTCCCTGCATTATTTGTAACTGATCCGCTGAACAAAGAGCTCCAAATATCTCCATATTTTGTTGTCTCAACCTGTTTTATTGAAGAATAGCGCGGCTAATGAAGCTCCGCTAATTCAGTGGTGAACACGTTTTATTTCCTATGAATTCTTCACAATATTTAGTCATTTAAAAGCTTTTATGAAGCAGTTAAGAAGGAAATGTTGGGTTTTCATCAGCGGCAACTTAACACGACTCTGATATGTGCTGCCCCTCGCTAGGCTTCTTAAAGCTGGGCAATCAGAACAGAGTGGGCTCATCAGGAGGGCAGCCTTAAAGAGACAGGAGCTAAAACGGCCTGTCTCAGACAGAGGCTGAACTGAGGGGTTACATGAAGGGCCATAAATAAGGAGTTTTTTTAACTGTGAATCATGTGAAGCTACTCTAGTGGAGTCCCAGAATAAAAATATAGAGCTGGAAATGAGCATAATAGGTCCCCTTAAAAGCAAGTTTACTTTTGCTGTGACATAATACAATATTTAAAATAGACTAAATAGTTCACATAGTATACAGCATTTTGTATTTTAATAAACTGATTTTCTTATGGTCTCCAGTAGTCTAATGAGCCCTAATGTGCATACACAGGTGAATGCATCTACCTCCATCTACTCTCCTCCACGTTTACTTTTTCCTCACCTTCCCAGGGACTACAGCCTGTCCTACCTGTCGCTGCGGACCAGCATCGGTCTGTGGACAGCCTTCCTGTGTATTATCCTGGTGGCCACAGATGCTAGCTCCCTGGTCTGCTACATCACCCGGTTCACAGAGGAAGCCTTTGCTGCACTCATCTGCATCATCTTCATCTACGAGGCTCTAGAGAAGCTCTTCCACTTGGGAGAACACTACCCTGTCAACATCCACAACAACTTGGACAACCTGACATTGTATTCGTAAGTACTGAGATTCCAGTTACATTCGCTTTGCTGAAGCTCTTATTTAAAGGGACTTAGAAGAGTTAGTGGAATGAATTTTAATTCCTAGATCACAGTATTATTTAAGGCAGAGCTGATTACCTCTATTATCCAGTTTCCTGGGGGAAACAGTGAATTCCTGTTTGGACCTTTACCAATGACCAATAAAATCATTCTTTAATAATAAAATTTTTTTTTTTTATTATTTTATCAGATAAACATTGATACTCCTTAAATCATTCAGAGCTAACACACCCCTTTTTAAATACATTGTCATGATGTCATGTAAAATGTCAAAGGGTTGCACCTAATCGTATATTACACAAATAAATAGATCCCATTAAGAACACACTGCTCTCGCTGGTGAAGACAATAATTGTAGTGGTTTGAGGAGCTCCCAGCAGATTTCTCCCCCAGAGATGAGATGAAAATTACCACCTTGCATAAAACAAATCTAAAACAACTGATGCTAGCAGATTTGTGTTTTAAATTAACTTTAAAATGAACCTAATTCTCCTAAGATCAGGATACATAATTACATACATACCGCTTAGCATTTATTCTCTCGTCCCCAGGTGTCAGTGCTCTCCACCAGTCAATGCCACAGATCAGTTCAAGCAGGAGTGGAACCAGACAGGATACAGCCCAGACTCCATCCCATGGAGCAACCTCAATGTTTCGGTGAGGCCGGCACACAGTGACCTCCAGTGTGATAGGCAGTAATTACACCCACAGTCATCTGTCTACTAAAGCAAGGAATCTCCGTCTGTGTCTGCATGTCTGCGTGGGATTTCTGTATGTCCTTCGCGTATCTCTTCAACCGTTCATTGCATCAACTCCACACTTGGTGGGTGTATGGCTGAGGGGGAAAAGGGAGCGCTGTGTCGAATTTGGTGCAATTTGGACACACGGCACGATAAATATTAATACATTTAATCTCTGAATAAACAAACCATCAGCGCTGGTGAGGAGAGAGCAGTGGAAAGCTCACTATTACAGTACTTAACATCTGTGTATAATAGAATGTTTGTTTGTGTATATACTCATTCACACCTCAAATCAACAGTATTCATTTTTCTATGCGCTGAAGCAGCAATGGCCCGTTCCGAACAGGCACGTTTTGAACGTTAGTATTTAAAGGATGTGTAAAGAAAACCCACATATTTTGCTTAGTACAGACACTCTTACAGACACACTCACTCACTGATTCATACAGATTTAGTCAGATGCGTAAATACTAATGCAACAACTTACTAGGCTGCCAAAAAGAGCTGCTTCTGTCAACGCTGGCACAGCTCATCAAAATGAGTGTTACAATATGAATCTAATACTCCTTCTTTTTCTCTAGATGTGTAAAATGCTCCATGGAGAGTTTGTGGGTCCAGCCTGCGGTAACCATGGACCCTACATCCCAGATGTTCTCTTCTGGTCCATCATCCTCTTCTTCACCACCTTCTTCTTGTCATCCTTCCTCAAGCAGTTCAAAACAGAGAGATACTTCCCCACCAAGGTGAGACATTTGTCACCTAACATGTGACATTTTGTTTATGTGCACTCTGTATTTTGGTTTTTAATAACATAAAAGACAGTGATGTTTTATATTACTGGTTAAAATATCAGTAAATTCACATCTGAATAGGGTTTTTTTTTTTCTACAACTCTTCATGCAGTAGTGTGTAGATCTAGCTAAAAGCCTCTCGCGCTAAGTAAATGTTTACATTGGATCACTTATTAATATGCAGGGGCTGTGTGCTGTATAGAAAGAAAAGATCCTCCCACATAGTACCGGCTAGTATGTTATCAGTCTGAGTTCTGTGTAGGCAGGTGTTGGTATTGTCTGAATTGTTATGCTTTTACTGTTGACATTATTACTTTAGTGGATCTTGACAGTGACAAGCTGTAAATGACTAGATGAAGACTAATGTACTAGAACAGCTTCTATTCGTGACTGTGTGTGTATGAGGATGAATTTGAACCAAGAAACAGTAGAAAATAGTGTGCTTGCTCAGTTGAACTTAAATAGATGAATAAATATACCTGCGGCGTTGTTTCTTTTCTGTGTGTGCGGTAGGTGCGGTCCACTATCAGTGACTTTGCTGTGTTTATAACCATCATGGTCATGGTGTTGGTGGACTATCTAATGGGGATCCCCTCTCCTAAACTTAATGTCCCTGACCGCTTTGAGGTAGGTATCTATTCCAGCATATCTGTCTATTTATATGCATGGATGTTCAGATCACATGTAGGGGACTTGCAGTAAGCATTTATCCAAATGTAATGTGCCAATCTGAAAATGCTCTCTGTTATAGATGTTAGAATTAAATCAAACATAATTATATCCACAATAAGTTTACTATTGCAGGCAAAGTTCTGAATTTAGTACCAAAAAATATCAAATATTCTCAAATAATTCTTTTAGGCTGTGTATACTCAGTGTGTGCTGCCTTTTCTCTGTAGCCAACTTCAAAGAACCGAGGCTGGCTGATAGACCCTTTGGGAGAAAATCCCTGGTGGACGCTGCTCGTGGCAGCACTTCCTGCCCTGCTCTGCACCATCCTTATCTTTATGGACCAACAGATCACTGCTGTCATCATCAACCGCAAAGAGCACAAGCTCAAGGTCAAACCTGTGCTTATTTTCTTTTATTGTTGTTAAATCTTAGAGTTGCACACGATCACGTTCTGTACCAAAACTACCCAAGATTGCCATTGTTTTTCTTTTTCATCCCAAATTAAAATCATGTTGAATTCATTTAATTTGAAGTTTTAATGAAAGTTTTAAGTCATGTATTGTGATAATTTAGAGAATTTTGAGCAGGCTTCATGGGAGTTGGCCATGCAAAATTTGCTAAATACTTGCAGCCCTGACATTCGACCATCAATCTGTCAGTTTTCTGTTTTTACCTACTCATTTGTGCCACCTCCACTTTTTCTATCTGAACACTCCCTTCTACTCCCTGTACACCCCTCTAATCCTCTGTAGCTCACTCATCTCTCACCAGTCTTCTCTCCCTGTCTGTTGCCCTTAATTATGGTTGAATCTGACATTTTCTTTTTTCTGTTCTTCTGCTTTGTTAATCTCACAGAAATGCTTTGACTAGTTCTTTCAGCTTTTTTCTGAGGTATTTTTATGCCTCAGTGCTCCACAGTGCTGCCATATTAAAAATAAATTCAACCCATCTTGAAAATTCAAGGTTTCGTTCTTGACTCAACTTATATTATGCTCCTTAATCTTGTTTTCTATAATTCTGTTTTTATTTTAGGAGTACATTTTCTTACTTTCTGCGTCGACAGCTTTCAAACTGTTTCGTGTCTCCCTGTGCATCCTACAGAAAGGCTGTGGCTATCACCTGGACTTGCTGATAGTGGCAGTAATGCTGGGCATTTGCTCCATTATGGGTCTGCCGTGGTTTGTGGCTGCAACCGTCCTCTCCATCTCCCACGTCAACAGCCTGAAGGTGGAGTCTGGCTGCTCCGCTCCAGGAGAACAGCCCAAGTTTCTGGGCATCCGCGAGCAGCGGGTCACTGGATTCATGATCTTTGTCCTCATGGGTTGTTCAGTTTTCATGACATCAGCGCTCAAGGTGAGCTGAAGGAAAAATTGGAATAATAGACAGAAAAACACTTTTGTTGTAAATCACCATAGACATTTAGTCGAATGTCGACTAAATGTCTAATTCATGCCACATTGATTTGCTTGTGTGTATTGTTACGGGTTTAATATGTTGCAGATGTTTTCAGAAGTCTGCCTACTGAATGAATCCTGGTGAACTGTACTGTACTGTATCTTTTATACTGTTTCTTCTGCTCTTTACAGTTTATTCCTATGCCAGTGCTGTATGGAGTCTTTCTCTACATGGGTGTCTCCTCTCTAAAAGGCATTCAAGTAAGGCTCTGTTCTGCTGGTCTGAAAAGATAATATTCTCCTATATTCTGAACAGAACAGCAGTCATGAGCTGTTAGTTAAGTTTGCCCCTTGTAGTTCCAAACCTTTGATCATAATTGAGAATCCTTGAAAGCCTTTGTTCATGTGTTTCCTTTTCTGAATAATATATTGAATTTCACTCATCAGGCCTTGTCTTTGCATTTTTAAAAAATCTCCCTCACTGAGCTTCTTTGCTCTCGTTTTTGTCTTCGTAGTTCTTTGACAGGATCAAGCTGTTTGGCATGCCTGCCAAGCACCAGCCTGATCTGATTTATCTGCGCTATGTGCCACTGTGGAAGGTCCATATCTTCACCCTGGTGCAGCTCACCTGTCTTGTGATGCTCTGGGTCATCAAGGCCTCTGCTGCAGCTGTTGTGTTCCCCATGATGGTAATGACCTCAAACCTCGCTGATTGTTTGGGTTACATGAGACACAGACGCACATAACATATCAACTACCTACTCAAGATATACTACAGACTTATAATCCACATTTATCAGTCATTTTCCCCTATATTTTACAGGATAATTAATAATAATTATTTACTAAAAATATATTTTGTGATGTGAAACTGTTTTGTCTTTGCAGGTTCTGGCACTGGTCTTTATCCGAAAGCTTCTGGACTTTTTCTTCACGAAGAGAGAGCTGAGCTGGCTGGATGACTTGATGCCAGAAAGCAAGAAGAAGAAAGAGGATGACAAGAAAAAGAAAGCACGTGAAGAGCTGGTAAGATTAATATCATGGTTTGTTTGTTTGTTTGTTTGTTTTTTCTTTTCTTTGTTTTTTTAGAAAAAGTGGGTGGGTTAGAGAATTTTAGTTTTTCTTTTTCAGCTGAAAATATAACTATAGCCTTTTCATATTGTGTTTTTGTACTGCAAGAACCTAAGGTCAACTTTCAATTTGGAGAATACGGAGAAAATCAAAATCGGTGAACTCAAGTTCAAAAACCAACAGATAATTTTTTTCCTTAGTGTTTGTGCAATATTGTGCTATATTACCAAATGTTCCAGAATACTGGCTGTAATGAGGCTGCACTCAGTCACACACAGTGCTCTTACCATTTTCATTATGGATTTATATTTATGTGTATCTGTCCAATTTGTACCTAAACCGAAAATATTAACAATATACATGGAAATTCTCCATTTTTCCACGAATTACAGATGTAAACAAGGATACTATTACAGCCTCACAAATCATGTAAATCTCACTCAGTATACTCACAATACTCACTCACAATAAAAAAGAAGTAGGTGTGGGTACATAAATAGTGGATGTGGCTCACATTGGTGTTGGGCCTTAAATACGATAAATGGAAGTTTCTCAGAGGAAGTTGTTGCCTGGATACAATCCAGGTATGATGCCATGCAGAAGGGAAAATGTAGCTTTGAATCAGATTTAAATAGGCACAGCTACAGGAAACTCACATTACAGCCAATTTTATGTGTAAATATATTCAATGTGTGTAAGACGATATGAAAACAGCAATTATAACACCATACTGTACAAGTGTTTTACCATATGATGCATCTCTGCAGTCAAAGCTATTGTGTGATTTAGGCATGTAATACTGTTTCCCCTTCAGGAAGAAGAGACCAGGCTGCAGGAAGAAGAGCAGCTGGGAATGAAGGTCAGCTATGAAGGTTCAAACCGGCTCAGCATCCCAGTGAAAACACTCTCAGGAAGGTGAGTAGTGCTCTCCATAAAGCACACGTCGACCCCCAGTTTGGGGATTGAAAAGCAGCATTTTATTGCAAGTGCTTAGTGAGGCATCAAGTCTATTTTATATTTAATTATTCTATATCACACCAAAATTCTCATCTTTTATGATTATATTTTCTTATTTTGTGGCATATGAGGCCACTAAATATATTTTGATCATGCCTTAAAATACTTTATGGTCTACACTTAATATAAATAGTTCCCAAAAGAGTTTATTTGCTCCCTAATTAATGCCTTTATGGCGCCTGACATGAATAAAAGAGGTCAGAACAGCTGTAAACACATTTTCAGATGTACCATGTTGTCATTTACAACTTGTAATGGTAATAGTGACACTGGTGGTCAGCTGTGTGTTATTATGTCCATCTTGAACAGATCATACAGAATAGGACTAGTGAACCACAGCCTGCCAATGGAAGAAGAGGTAGCAGGGCTGTGTGTCTGATGCAAAACATCTGACCCACATGGCTGCGTTCTAACCCTTCTCACTGATACTCAAGACAGTTAGCGCATGGCCAAAACTGTCAGCTATTTCAGAAAAAAAAAAAAAGAAACACTGGCTTTAGAACACACTGCTTTGTGTGTTGTTGTGTTTTGTTTTGTTTTGTTGTTTTTTTTAGGATAAATTGTCTGTAATAGTTTGTCTTGTAGTCATATCTTTGTCTAACTAACCAATAATGTGTACACAGTCAGCTCACAACAATAGCTAAAATGTCTTCATACATGTTAACGTGGAACATACTGTATGTGGCCTGTCTGGTCAGCTATTTTGTGCTGTCAGTTTGTTTAAATCTAGTTTATCCGCATGTTTGTGTCTGCCTGTTTGAACTGTCCTGCACTCCTGCTGATTTGATGTCTACATGCCTGTCTTCTCTTTGTGTTTTCGTTTGTGTGTTTGTGTATGCATTTTGGCATGCAGTTCTGATTCTGACCCCTTGGTTGTAAATATCTCTGATGAAATGGCCAAAAGCGCGGCGTGGAAAGCGGTGAACTCGAGTGCAGACTCGTGCGCCCAACCTGTGAAGCGTAGCGGAAGGTAGCTATGCCATTACCTGGAGTTTTCAGGAGTCTCTGCTCCCAACTATATTACCTTAATATAATAATCCAACTTTGTCCCCCCCCCCCCCAAAAAAAATGAGAAAATGTCCTTTGTTATAACTACTTTCTGTATCTCAATCTTATATTTATACTGTAGCGAAATATAGTGAAGCTAACTGCTGCCTGAAAGGGAGAAGATCAATCTAATATTTAAAGGGACAGTTCACCCCAAAATCAAAAATACATATTTTTCTTTATATAGAGTGGCCGATATCTACAAAACTCGGCTACTCACCAAAATGATTTTGGGGTGAACTATCCCTTTAATGCTGGCTTTTGAAAATAATCTGCAGTACTGTAAAATATACTGGTTGGTATATTGGTTGGTTGAAATTGGTATGGTCATTTTAAGTCCACAGAGGATGCAGTCTGAATCTATACGAGCAGAGATAAAGGTGTTATTAATCGCAGCAGTTTGACTCTATCATATTAAAAAAGGAAATCATAAATGTTAACTTAAGTTGACAAATTGTGTCCAGCATTGTCATAATTATGAGCTGCATATTTTAACAGTCTTCACATAAGCCTCTTCATCAACAGAGCATTATAAATCAAGCACTTTCACTCCTCTACCTGACAAAATCTCACATTTGCAGTTGCTTGCCACCTTTAACGCCTCCATAAATTTGCACCAAAGCTCATCTTGTCCCTGTCTCCCTTGTTCTCCGCGCAACAGCCAGGAGAAGGTGGCCTGCGTTAGAGTCGACGTCAGCCCGGACTCACCAGGAGGAGGTTCCACTGCCGAGACCTTCCTGTGAGAAAGGAGGGGCCTTCTTTCCCTCCCGACGCCGTGTCCCACACAACACTTTACCCTGCTGACGGGCACCATCTTAGCGGGGAAAGGGGGCATAGAACTGCCTGCAGTGGTCCCTCCTTCAGGGCAGCAGGGCGAGCCCCCCCCCGCCCCCTCCAAGTCTTGAAGTCCTACATGAGCAGCGCATGTACACATGATGTACTGTAAAGCGCACACCTCCGAGGAATGAAGGAATTCTGCTGTTACTTCCCACCGACCCTCACTGTTAGGAACTCTCTCAATCACCCATTTAAACCACAGATGCCAAAGGAAGGGGCCTCACTGGTAGGGATCTTGGACTGTGTGTATTGAATTTTACTTTTTAATTCATTGCATATTTTCGATTTCAGTTTTACCATTATTCCTTTAGCTGGTCGCAGTACTGTACATTTCGGGGTATTTGTCGCTCACACACTGCACTGTTTGTCTACAGGTCCGGTTATGACCTTTCACTGAACTACACCAGCTTCAGAACACATTCAGTTAAAGCCATTCAGGTACTGTCAGTGCCAGCTGATTATATTTCACAATTAGTCTGGCACAGTAAATGACAACAACCAAAACAGGTACATTCAAATAATTGCTACTACTATTACAGCAACTACTACTACACTACACTACTACTGCATACGTCATAGTAGGAATTTGCTCATGAATCATCTCTCCTGTCTCCAGGGGAACACTCAGTATTGATATTGCTGCTGAAAATCTGGTCAGTCGTTTTCACGGTAAACCTCACTTTTCATATGTGCTGATATAGGAATATTATTGTATGTATGTGTACTGTGTTCTTTTTCATTTATAGCATTATGAAAAACCTACTTCAGAGGCCATATGAGTCTGTACTGTACAGTAAAGCACTTTGCCAGTATAGTTTCTTACCTAAAACGGATTATAGTGTATTAATAAAGAGGTTACTTCTCCTCCCACGGTATCTATAGAGCTGTTGTTCAAATGTCAGTTAAACAACTCAGGAATCTTGAAGGATTTCTGACTGTGGTCACTCGATATTTTTGTCACGCAGTGGCAGTGATAATTAACTGTTCACTGTATTCCTTTCATCGCTGGTATCACAACTATTTTAATAAACGCTGTAAATCATAAAATATAGTCAGGTGCAGAGTAAAAAGGAGAATATTTGTGACCCCAGTTAGTGGCACCTGTTTTTATACTGTCTGTATTGTTGGTAATAGTGTGTGTGGTGTAAAGATAATTTGGTATGTGTTGCAAATCATTTTATGCAAAATATTTCTACAGTAAATGTAAAAAAAAAAACTATTATATTCTATGAAGTTGTTCTTATTTTGCTAAGTGCGGTCCTGTTTTAGCAATAAGTATTCCATATGTAATATATGGATCCATGAACCTAGCTAATATTCAGGCAAAGAATAATTTGTGAAACAATGTTCGTGTCTGTTTCATCGGCTCTGTCTGTGTGTAGCTACAGTGACTATACGGACAATAGCTTACGTGCCTTGTCAAAGCTCTTTATGTGCAAGTCTTGTACTGATGATTTAAGTGTTCAGAACAGATGTACAGGTACACACACACACACGATGGCACGCGAATGCCAAAGACGGACCATCATCACTTTCCAAGAGTGACCCAGTACCGCGCTCATTTGCTGAGGCTCCTGTCTGTTGTAGTGTTACTCCGCGTCTTTTGTGAAAGTCGTAGCCTGAGCCACCGACTCAAAACGATGTAACTCAGTTTATCTTCCATTCACAGATGTAACTCTAAATACTGTTTGTGTGTGTTCTGCTGTCACAGCTCTGGTATTTTTGCTCACAACATAAAAAGCTCTGTAATCAATATTGAGGTACTTGTTTTCTGAATAATTAGTGAATGTCCAATGATTGTATTGTCAACATCAAAAGTTTTTTGACATTTTTCTAAACAAAAATCTTAAATTGAGATTCAGTCTTTGTAAAGTGTCATTTCAGTTACTTTCCACCACACATATGGACCATTTGACAAATGTGAGTTGGCTATAAACTACTTGTAATTTCAGAATATTAGTTTTATTTTGACCAAAAAAAAAAAAAAAAGACCCTATTTTCACATGACATGAAACTCAATTAAGATATAACGGTGGGTAAACAAATATCTCTTGGATGTTACCCTCCATTATCACTCCAACATCAGAGTTAAACATGCATTTGTTCTGGTGTTCAGACACATAACATCAGTGAAGCACATAGCATCCTGCTGTTAGCTTGAATGATGACTTTTCTGTCATGGCAGATTGGTGCAAAGCAATAAAAGTGACTATATGGTGACTTCCTTCTGTCTTCATTTAAATCACCCCCCCCTCACTCCGCATCTTGGGCACAATTCTTTGTCAAAATGTTAATGTTATGCGTTGATATTTGAAACAACGTATCAGCCAATGTGTCATTATCCGTATCAACCACAAAAACCCAATTGCGGGTTGGTCAGGCAAATGTTCTGATTGCATCTTCAATTAAAGCAGAAAATGTCTCGCCTGTCTCTTTGCCTGAGGTGTTTTTCATGTTAAAGGCATAAGGTGGCAGTAGAGATTTGTGTTACTCATCAATAGCTACATACTGCAGGGACTTCACCCAGGTATATTCATCTGCACTGTGTGTTTAACCTGCATTCTCTCTTTTTAGGCGTTTCCACTTGAAGTGCCTACAGTTCACACATACACACACGCAGGTGTTTTTCCCAGCTTCAACCTGAGTAAAGGTCTAACCTGTGTGGATGTGCAGGGCCTTTAAATATTACTCACAGTCATTAGGTAAGTGCACAATCAATACAACAATCAATAATTCAGTGTTTTGGTGTGCACAGTTTAGGATGAGACAGCAACCCACATGACCACAGTGCACTATCAACTGACCTGCCTCAGAAATATTGTACAATACCTGATATAAATACACGTTCCACACGTAGACTGACTTGCATCTGCGGTCCGTTAACGGTGACGCGAGCAGGATGTGTTAGCCTTCAACATCACAATATGAGAAAGCAAAAGTCCGACAGAGCACAATTTTAACTCCGTCAGCGTGCTGGTTAAATAATATTCAAGCCTTTCATTCATGGATATGATAAGGCCTTGGTTTAACAATGTGCTTTGAGAGAGTAAGGGCAAGAGGAATCATTTTAGTTGGAGCATCATTTCTTTTCTTATTCCTGCATGAGCGCATCTGGATTTTTTAAGAGCTGAAAAAGGTTCCAGGTATTTTCAATTTCATGAAAATTACAAGAAATAAATTTAATGATGTCACAATACATAGACTACAAGACCATCCAGCTAATTACAGGCACAAATTATGGTGTAGAATTTACTTCCAAAGCCTCATCAACCTCTACGACAACTTTTAGTTATGCTTCTTATCTAATTTTTTTAATTTTAAAGGTGCGTCAATAAGTCTTTCTGTGGCCCAGAACACTCAAATCAGAACTTGTGATCATGTGTTGCTTAAGTGAGAATCTGGAGGAAAAGATAGTACTTCCCGTCTAAAACCACATGCCTACATTACCATGAATCCATTTTTTAATAAACATGAATATTATTAATGCACAATACATTTTTTTTTATATGGAACAGCAGCAGCCATTTTTCTACAAACTCAAGAGGCTTCTCGGTTTTCTCGGACATGAACTCTGCATTGTGGCAGTGTTTTTATTTAACAGTAGGGAATACAAAAGTCTCTCTTGCCTGCTGGACGCTGCATCGATTTAATCCCGGCTAAAAGAATTAGTGGTACATCAATCCAGATCACACCTCAGGAGCAGTAACGTCACTCTGGGACACACTTCACAACAGTACAGTGTTTTATACACATTTTTTTTTTGACCTTTCAGACCAAAATCACTCATGTAAATTTCCACAGATGCTACATGATATTCAGGATTATTTGCTGTAGTTTTGGG
The DNA here is from genome assembly GCA_038419695.1 of Scomberomorus guttatus. Classification (NCBI taxonomy): domain Eukaryota; kingdom Metazoa; phylum Chordata; class Actinopteri; order Scombriformes; family Scombridae; genus Scomberomorus; species Scomberomorus guttatus. Next base: position 10,098,685 of record CM076461.1, read on the forward strand.
ACTAAAGTGGCCCTTTTTAAAATGTCTTATTTGAATACAACCACCATTACATAAAAAAATTACAATTGAAACTATTTCAACAAGTATTGCAGCTTCTCACAAAGAAATAAAACAAATTCCGCTTGTTAAACACGTTTAGTGCTGTAATAATTGTTCAATATTATAAATGCGGCTGCTATTTTATAAATTACAGAAACAATGCATTGGCAGACACTATTTTTTATTCTGACTACATTTACAAGGCATCACTAGCAACCCTTGTATATAGCAGGTCAACTAAGGTTCGTGTCATTTAACAGTCCATTTTGTCTTTGTGCAGACAAAGAAAAACAGTCATTTGAAGTGACCCATTTTCCTCTTTTTAGGTTAAATCAGTCATTTGTGTTTCAGCTCAAAGTCTTAGACTACTAGGAAACTATAACACTGCACTGCAACAGAGACAGTTTCCCGAAGCAGGTAGGATATCCGTCCTCCTCTTTAAAGAAAGAAAGTGCTCCTGTGGAGAACTGCGGCGGCTCGTGGCTCAGTTAGCAGCGTTTGGCGGCCCCTCTGGGATGAGGGACATGAAGAAGGTTATGATAAACGACCAGGTGGAGGACAGGAAGCCCGCGTGGGGGACACTGTTCGGGTCCTCTGCGCCTTCCTCTCCGCTTTCGCCGTCGTCGTCTGAGCCGTCATCCAGAACGCCTTCCTGTACGGGAGTTATGAGAGGACAATTAAGTGAGATACTGAATGTTTCACACTAACGTGCGGTGCATGTGTGACATATTTGACTGTGAAATGAGGCATCTGCTGTGTAAACGTAAGGAGTCAAAGTCCATTTTGTTCCCAATGAAGTTTCTCTGTAAGCAAAAACGTGTTTTTAATTTAGTTTTTTGCCACTTTTTCAATCTCAGCTACATTTACAACCAATATCGAGAGTCTAATTCTTGTTTTGGTGCATCATTTCACCGTAAGCTCGTCTGAAACAGAATTTCACTTTTTGTTATCTGTGTGAGAAATTATTCTGTGAAAATCCTGTCATGAGTTAGACACTGATAAAAATTCCCATCAGTCCTGGGCAAAGTTCTTGATAAACCGGATAACCGGATATGAGACACACGGCTACCATTTCTTGTAAGTCGTGGTTTTGTAGCTCTCCCTCCATATCGTCCTGATTGGCTCTGTCTCCTGGGAGCTGGAGCTCGTTCTCCAGGTTGAAGGGAAACCAGCCGGCCTGGTGCCTGCAGACAGACGCAACAAAGCGACATTACAACCAACTCATTTTTTATCAATTTTGATTAACGGATTCGTTGTTTAGCCTCTAGCGTGTCAAAAATGATGACAAAAATCGCTACCAAATAACTCTGAACGACACAAGTAGAGTAACGGGAGCGCTCACAGGTAAAGCACCAGCATGGCCATCATCACCATGACAAACCGGCTGAAGGACGAGTAGAAGTAGACTATACTGAGTAAGATCGCCGCACGTGAAAATGTGTACACCCAGTCCAGCCAGTCCCGGTTCAGCTCCTCCTCGTTCAGGACCTCCCCTCCCTGCGCGTTCATCTGGACCTCTGGGTTGCCACGGCGATCCACTTGAGGTCGCTGGCTCAGAGGATCGGGCTGGTTAGACTGTGCCAGGGGCTGGTCCGGCCTGAGGTGTTGAGAGGAGGCAGCCAGTAACTGACTGGAGGGAGACGCAGATGGAAAATGAGCTGTTTTGTTGTTACAGAAGCTCAGTAAATATTCAACAGAGACGGAGAGACAGAAACATGACCAGACTTACTAATGCATGTAGTATTGCCGGGCGTACAGCTGCTGCCACCACATTAGTGTCATGGGGTTGTAATAAGAGGGTATGTTTGTGGGAGGAGTCGATTGTGGAGAGTACTGAGACCAGCTGGAAAAGAGGAGACATTCCATTACAAGAACAGTAACATTAGACACCGTCACACATACATCTGTCTGCCCATCCCTACGCGCAACTCATTAGACCAGGGGTGGGCCCAGAAGAGCTGAAGCAGGGGGAGGGAGGGACATGAGGCTGCTGACGTGGCCGCTGATCAACGCAGTCAGCAGTTGGAGCCGCAGTAGCGGCTGTGACACGCAGCTCATGATGGAGTAGTGATGTGTGGATCGCAGTTATATCCGCAGGCACGGTGGTTAATCCGCGGATCGGGCGGGCCGAGTCGTAAAAATGAACATTCTGATTAATAGTGGATGGGTTACGGGTGGGTGAAATAATACATCATTAATGAGGAAAATATTAATTTTACATTCTGTAAAATGTGAAAATATTTTAAGCTTCATTTTTCATCAGGCAGAAATTTGCAGACTAGACTCTCATTGCGCCAATTGCTGGGTCCATTTGATTAAAGCAGCACTTCTACTTTAAATAAATGTTCACTTATTTAAAACCAGCCTGCTTCAGTGTAATACGTCACCATCTCACATCTCACATACTGTATATCCCACTGATATAAATGGTAATGTGTGATCAGGTACGGGTCTCTAAATTGGAGAAAATAATTTGTCCGGGTGGGTGGCGGGTGGATGATTTATGCGTACATGCAGATTCGGATGACGTCAGAGCCGTTCACCACTATCACCACTATCATCACTATTTGCCTCAAAATTCACTTTCCCATTATGTTATTATCTCTTATGTCCATCATGAATAAACGTCCATAAATCTGCATAAAAATCAGAGAAAAAAAAAAAAAAGACACTTGCTATAACTACAGAACTTCCCCGAGAATCATCACATTTCTAAGTTTTCTTCAGTATCAAAGTAATCCAGTGATAGTTGTCTGTACATTGATGGAGAAACTGCAAACAGGAACTCCTCCAGGAGAATTTGGCATATTTTTAATACGAGATTTTAGTCGTATTACTCAGCTCCATCTTCTTTTCTTGCTTGCTGTAGTAAAACTGCTTCCCCACAATTATTATGACCGACTGATTTTTATTTAATATAAAGAAATATAAAATATTTTTAAAAATACACTATAACACTGATCAAACGCTCTCTGATACAGATGTACTTACTGTACCTGTGCATAAATTGTGGGTACATCTGGTGGTAAGGGAAGGGTCCGGCTCGTTGCCTGAGCCCATCACTGCTCTCTCCTGTAGACGACTGGCCGTCTTGAGTGGAGACGGAAGGGCTATTTGCGTTTTGAGGGGCCTGTAGCCAGAAAAGAAGTTCTGAATATTAGTCACGCCTTATAGTTCATCGTGAACATTTGTAAATCCTCAGGAGAAGTGCAGATTACAGCAGATGATGAAACAAAATGAGGTGGTGATGAAATGAGTGGAAAGGTGTGACGAGTGCGGGGGTGACCCACCGTGGGATCGGCTGAGTTCTCCTGAGTCTTGTTACCGTGGCTGCGGGGGGGCTTCGGGGAGCTCGGAGGGGTTCGTGAAGGGCACACCAGATGGAGCATATGGTACTCATCCTGCTGTAGAAGACAGTGCAGCTCATTATCAAAGACAGTCTCATGAACTCATGTTCAAAGGAAAAAAAAAAAAGATAATTTCTGAACTTTATTAGTTTTACAGGCAACCATTGACGTCATTTAACCAACACAGAAAACTTCTAAATACTTTTAAATCTACTTTTTTCTTTAATAACTTATTTTTATGGTATCTGTGTAACACTGGTAAATGTTATACTGATAAACAGGTAACAGCATTGAACATACCCAATTGATTTTCTCAGTAAAATAACACCCAATTATAGGAAAACCTGAAATCCCATTTTAAAAATACACGACTTTGGTTTTGAGTATTATTGTGGCCCTGAGGTACAAAACAAACAGCAAATTAGGGAATAAAACTTTTTTTTTTTAAAAATCAAATAAATTCAAAGAAACATAAAACTTAAAAAACAAGAACACAAACTTGGCAATGTCAATGTCGAAATTTCAAAAAAGTTCCTGCATGCCATAAGGTCTTAGAGGCTCATTGATTGGACAGTTTTAGCGATTGTCAACCTGCATCATCAGTGCTTCATCAGGACCCACAAGGGGAAATTAAATTCTGGTGAAGTTTAGGCAGCACTTTAATGCTTCCGATGTGTATATTTATGCTCATGAAGAAGATTATAAGCATTATTAATATTATTAGCCTGCAAATCGAGCACATCTTATAAATAATGACTAACAGGTAGAGACATGACAAATAGGAGGCGTCTTTTACAGTAACGATCGCTGTCACACACTTTTTAATGGACTTAATGAACTGTACACAGAGTAAGATACAAGCACAGCAGTTTTAACAGTGTTTCACCTATTAATCAGGGAACCTACTGCACTGACGCACATACGTTACCATGGTTACCAAATGATACATACATGACTTATAAGGATCAATTTTAAGATTGCTTCCTGAACAAAATTCACAATCAGCAGATGGATTTATTAGTAGTTTAGCTTTTGAAATAATGCTAAAATCACATAATCTGTTATCATAAAATCCTTTGGTTGGTTTGTTTGCTTTCACACCACAAACGAACCGCACCAGAGTCCACTTGCCAGCAGACCGAGGCCCACCTTTACAAGCGGTCTTGGTTCAGTTGTTTGGTCTGCACCAGAGTTTGATTGACAGCTTTCACACCAGCCCAAATATACCCTACTAACCGGGCAAACGGACCAGAGTTCGTTTTAACCGAACCAAACAGGTTAGGTGTGAAAGCACCCTAAAGTATGTTCATTTTTTTAAGAAAAAATGCTTCCTGATTCATAAATGTTGGGTCGAGAACTTAGACAAAACAAGACATTTCAGGTTGCATCTTGGGCTTTGGGAGACATTTTCCACCATTTTCTGACATTTAATAGACCAAACGACTAAACGAGAAAATAATCGACAGATTCATCAATAATGAAAATGATTGTTAGTTGCAGCTCTAACCTGAACATTAGACCCCTGTGCAACTACTGAATATCTCATTCCAAAACTGTATAGGTATTAACATGCTACTATAAACAGACTCTACTCTTCTGGGAAAGCTTATCATAAGATTTTGGAATGTGGCTGCAGGGACTTGCTCCCTTTCAGCCACAACAATATTAGAGAGGCCGGGCACTGATGTTTAGCGATAAGGCCTGGCTTGCACTCCAATTTATCCTAAAAGTGTTAGCTGGAATTGAGGTCCGGGCTCTGTGGAGGTCAATCAAGTCTCTTTCACAGAAACACTCAGAAAAGAATTTCTTTATGGACCTTGCTTTGTGCATGGGAGCATTCATTTGAAGCAGGAAGGGGTCTGTTGACATAAAGTTGGAAGCACACTATTGTCTGAAATATAATTATTCTCTGCTGTATCATTAAGATTTCCTTTGATTACAACCAAGAGGCCCGGCCAAAATCATGTAAAAACAGCTGCAGACCACATACAAAAGTATGTGAACGGAGGTGTCCACATGCCTGTGGCCATACAGTGTGCAGCATGTACGCTGTTGATTAAAGCAGGTGAATAAAATAGAATCATTCTGATAAATAGGAAAGTCAGGCTGCACCAACAGATAGAACTTACCTTTCTGAGCACATCTTTTAAGGTAAAGTGATCCAGAAGCAGCTTCCCAGAATACACCAGCCTCTGGTCTTTGGAGCTCTAAAAACACATTATAGCGACAACAGGGTCAGAGGAGAGAACCTGTATATTAGAAAAATGTAAAGAATACAGTTCACTTTGGCTCGTTTGCCCTTTCTAAACATTTCTAGTTAGAAATGACAACAATGTATTCAATGAGGAAATCTTGGTAAAGTAGATCAGGGCATCAAAAGGCAGCGATTTTGTGTGAGCGAGTAATGAAGATGAGATCATAGTAACCTCAATTGGGATAAGTGGGTATTAACAGTGGATTAAACTGGCAGTGCAACAAGGTCAGTGTGTGTCCTCTTAAAGCCTACATTCACTGTACAGCCATTCAGGAATTTAAATTGCCTATTTTAAATCTCGGCCAACTTGCAACTGAGCAGCTTCTATTCTGGGTTCAAGCTGCCTCATTGTTAAATATGTGGAACCTAATGTCCACTAAATTACACACAAACACAAATACTGCCCTTGCTGAGATTACTCGAGCGCTTTACAAGGGAGCCGTTTGTCTCTGTGTGTTTACAATGATTGCATCAGTCCTCAGCAGAGGGAAGGGAGCAAAGTCAGATTAGCAGCACAATACAGCAGCAATCTCAATGTCCTCCTTTCACTGTGACGTCAAATCCATAGAGTACAAGGCTTTTTCAGCTACTATGACTCTGGAAATCAACCTTAGGGAATAGATCAAGGTTAATGGTCTGTGTCACTTTTTTTTTTTTTGGTTATTCAAAAGTCTTGTGATTCACAGAGGAAGCTTGGAAGACTTCAAACAGCAAGAAATGTTTGAGTGAAACTGCCGGTCTGACATTCAAACGGTCAACAATGTCTGATCGTATCTTTATACAACTCACTTCCTGAATTTGAACTGTACAAACTTTAAAGATGCCAACATACACAGGGCATCCTGCTGTTGCCACATACCAACTGATGTTACTTGTTGATAGTTTGTTTTGGGCAGGGAACTTCTGCTGCACGTTTCTGTTCTATCTCTTTCCCCACACATTTTCTGTCACACTATGCTGACAAACTGTCCAATATAGTCAACAAGGGTGATGGCTTAAATGACACAGGAAAGTAGGGTAGAGAGTAATAGAGAATAATAGAAGATCTCAGATAGAGCTGCAACAATTAGTCGATTAGTTGCAAACTATTAATCTGCAACGATTTAGATAATTGTTTGGAGTCATCTTTTAAGAAAACAATGTCCAAATTCTCTGATTCCAGCTTCTCAAATGTAACTATTTTCTGGTTTCTTTAGTCTTCTATGTCAGTAAGCTGAATATCTTTGGGTTGTGGACTGTTGTGGACGAAACAAAACATCTGAGGACGTCACTTTGGGCTTTGGGAGACAGTAATCAACATTTTTCACCATTTTCTGACATTTTATGGACCAAACACGATTACTCGAGGAAAAATAATCAACAGATGAATTAATAATGAAAATAATCATTGCAGTCCAAAACTCACTGTACAAACTTCAAACATACCAACACACACAGGGCATCCATATCTACTGATGTTACTTGTTTTGGGCTGGGAACATTTATTGCATGTGTCTGTTGTCTTTGTCTCTCTGCCCACACATTTCCTGTCACACTATGCTGCCAAACTGTCCAATATACAAAACAAACAAGTAATTAAGTAAGTAAGTAATTAAGCAACAAGTAATTCAACAAGGGTGATTAGCTGGCTTAAGTGAAAATCAGGGTGAAATAGAGAATAATAGAAGATCTGAGAACACATCGTCTAATACATGTTCTCAACTTTGCATCTGCTGTGAGTAGACTGGACTGAAATACTCACCGGTTTACTCGGGTATACATCTGACAGGTGGGCTTTGAGTTTCTCTACAGTCCAGTTCTGGTAACAGTTGATGGTCTGGTCATTGTACTTCTGGTTGGGAGCCCTGATGACAAGGGTAACAGGACTGTCCACAACACCTTGATCCATGACTCAAAACCATTTGTCTTCGATGGCAAACAAAAAAGATCTGGACCACCCTCTCGGGAGTAGTGGCTTCTCCTTATATTTTTTCTAGTTGGTTTCTGGTTCCATAATAGCAATGTTATGTAATATTACACGATATTATGCAAAGTCTGATGTGGTTAATCTGCAGCTGCAAGATGGTTCCCGTAGTTTTGTATAAACTGCAAACAGCTGGAACCTGAGGGAAAAAAAGAAAGTGTTTTATTCCAAAAAAAGCAACACATGAGTCAGTTTATCCCCAATAACGTTTGCATGATTGACGATCGAAGTCATCTGAGCTGCAGGCAAGTTTAGCATTGAATATATAACTTTACGTTAATAATATCTGACAACGAAAAAGCAGAACGTAGCTACTCAGAAACACATTTAACAGAAGAAATGTTTTGTGACAACTCTGTAGTCTTATGACATTATAAAAAGCTCGTAAAAAGGGACAGAGAAATAACGACACGTAGTTAACGTTATGGGATAAACGGTCAGGGATATCTAACTGACTGTAACACCTAGCTAGCTAAGCTAACATTAGCATCTGTAGGTTTTCTGCTATTAATTTTACTCAAGTCGAGCAGGAAAAAGAGTCGTTAGCTCGCATAATTAGCTAGTCAGATCTAAACGATCTAGTATTATGAAGATATTCAAACTGAATGGGGATGTATATGATTTACCTTCCTTGTTTACTCCCAGTGGCCGAATTATTACCTACTTGCAACTCCAAGCCCCGTCTGGTTCTTCTTCTACGTATTATTTGAGGAGGTTGTTGAACTCCACTATTACGGTTCATTACCGCCACCTACTGGTCAGAGGCAGAAGTACCAATACAGCAATGTAAAAATGCTCCATTACAAGTTAAAGTCCCGCATAAAAAATCCTACTTACTTAATGTAGTTAAAGTATTGCAGTAAAAGTAGTGGTTTGGTCCCTCTGACTGATATATTATTATATATGACATCATTAGATTATTAATACTGAAGCATCAGTAAGCAGCATGTTACTGTTGTAGCTGCTGGAGGTGGAGCTAGTTTGAACTACTTTATATACAGTTAGCTAGTTTAGTCCAGTGGTTCCAACCTAGGGGTCGGGCCCCTCCAAAGGGTCACCAGATAAATCTGAGGGGTCATGAGATGATTAATTGAGAGGAAAGAAGAAAAAACAAAGCTCTGATACACTTTTTCTCTAATCTTCTTGAATTTTTTGTGAAATATTGGATCATTTGAACATTTATTGAAATGAAACCATGTGAGAAGTTTAGAGGGAAAAATCACTATTTGGTGGAGCTGTTAACAACTCACAGACATCTGAAATGTGACCCAGACTACACGCTGCTTTTTGTAAGATGTCAAAAGCCAAAAAGGTTGGAAACCACTGGTTTCATCTTTAACAATGTGTTGTATTTTAAAAGCTTGTTATATTATCTATTGTGTCAAATCTTCATCTGAAAAGTAACTAAAGCTGTCAGTGGAGTCAAAGTATAAAATATTAAATGGAAATACTCAAGCCACAGTACAAGTACCTCAAAATTGTACTTAAGTACAGTACTTGAATAAATGTACTTAATTACTTTCCACTTTTCTTTTTGAATAAATAGAAATGTCTTTGTTTACATAAATTGGGTGACAAATATATTATAAACACCTGTCAGTATTGCAGCTCAACAGCCCCACTAACTACAGCCTCCAAAATGACCATAAAGTTGTAGCAACAAACCCTCATGAAACCAACATAAGATAATATGTCATACAGAATGGATGTGTGATATGATATGATTATGGCCTTATATCAAGACAAACATAAAAACACAAGCATGTATTTAGGTTCATTAACTTTACAGTGAAGATCATTGATTGGTTGATTCATTGATGTACTGGGATGTACAACTTCATAGGACAGAGTCTTTTGTAGTCTGATAAATATTCCTGAATCCATTGGGAAGTGGAGGCAGGTCTGAAATGCCTACATTAATTTTAAATGTCCGTACACATCTTGAGAGCTGCTGTCCGATATGGACAAACATATGAACTTATAGACACAACACACTAAGTAAGTTATGGTCTCAAAACATATTTGATGTTTTTACGTATGTTGTACCTTTACCGTTAAAGCTAGAAGAAAATGATCAAATCCATGGATAACATGAAGTAGTGCATATAAAAAAAATAACCAGAGTTGGCCTTGTTGGAGTTGAAAAACTGATAATAAATGTGTTCAATCTGCTCTGAAAATAAGATAGCCTACTTTCGCTTGACTCATAAAACTCATTAGACCTTGCAGATCATTGTGTAACACCAAAAGTTCCAGGTTAGTATTTCCTGAGTAGACAAGAGCATGACATTATTCATCCTTATTTTATTGTCTTTGTCATGCTGCTGTGGTTTTGAGGGGACAAGAGAGTGTAACTGTTTCGAAATCAATCACAATTACACAGCAAGTTGCACCGATACATCCGCAATGTGTATTTCCTTGACGTATGGAAGCTCATTTTTATATGATTTAACCTCTCTGAGTGGGTGCTCCAGTTTCCTGGCACAGTCAAAACATAATAGGTGTGAATGTGAATTTGCTCGTCTGTCTATATGGGTTAGCCCTGTAGGTGATCTTTCCAGGGTGCAAGCCCACATGACCCTGAACAGTGACCTATAAAGCAGGTACGATGGCAGGATTGATGTATTTCTTGAACCAGAGCTCTGGAATTTGGGGTGATATCTTGTTGCTGCTTTCCTTTTTTCAAATATGTTTCGGCATTTTTCGTGCGTGCACTCTTAAATCCTGCTATTTCACATCCGATTTTAAGAATGAGCACTTTGTGAATCATATCCTACTGAATGGTTGCTTGCCCATTCTTCATGGGTTGTGCAACCATATAAATACATCCTGCAATAAAAAAAAAACCCACCTCTCTATCTGACGTCTATCATGTTTGTCTCACTATGCTAACACCTTTGACAGCCAGCTCTCTCTCTGTGAGAGGATGCAACATGTTGACAAGGCGATGTAGGCCTTTAGTATAACAGCAGTCCGCATGGCTCATTTAGTGGCACTGCAGTAGAGATGTCCAATTTCTTTCATTTCCCTCTTCCTGTGTGTCTATCCATCTATTACCCTGCTTCACAAAAAAAAGTGTTTTTCACACCTTGCTTCAATTTAGCAGCGGGACATGTTGTAATATGGGACGCTTGGGACCACTGTTTGTGAGAATTCAAAAGTGGAAGAGGCTGTAATGAGGTCAGCATTAAACCAAAAATTCTGATGTGATTTTCCATGCTCACGGAAAGTGACATTTTCAGATATCTAATTAGTTGACAAGCTACTAAGAGCTTTTTTTTGGAGTGTTTTTAAGGATGTTTTTTTAAGCTCATTGATTGTGTCTATGCTCCTGCTGTTGTCATTGTGTTTATACTTGCTCTGTTCAACGGGCTCATGCTGCAGCCGCACAGCATCTGAGTGGATTTTATTCAAAACTGAACTGAACTCAGTTAGTTTCTGTGCAAAGTACATAAGTAAAGATTTGTTTGTGTCTGTGTTTGCATTTAGGGAGCAATGTGAAAGAACATTATTGATTAGTGATTCTCAGTGATTGTTCCCTGTTTATCTGTTTTGCTTTCAGTTGGCCTTAAAATGGTCAAACCTTATTATTTATTTATTTATTCATTTATTCTGAACAACAAATTGCTAACACTTTATTCTAAAGTATATAAACAATTAACAACTGCTTTATAACACACTATAATGTTGTAAGCTCATATACAGGCCATTTTTATTCCTGTAAATCATCCATAACTGGTGTATAATGAATGACTGACTATATAATACAGTTGTAATCATATAAAATTTGCCCTTATACTTCATGTATGTATTTTGTATATTTGTTCGTTACAGTACTTTTTTATATTTGTATTTATTGTATTTCATAGGGGACTATTTATTTATAATTCTTAATACTACCTCTTTACTCTCCGTGAAAAGTGAGCCATGCCCTGATGAAGGCCACGGGATGCGGCTGAAAGCTCCAGAAGAAATCTAGAAAGTAGACCATTGAAAACACATTTTCAATGAAACTTTCCACTTTCAGCAGATGACTGTGACAACAGCCTTAAAGTGTCAAACTCTGCACATACGTCATTCTGTAGGAACAAGAAGAAAACACATTTTTGAGTGCAGGGGAATGTTAAAAATGTCATTATACCTGCTTATATCTACATTATTGTGTATCAACAATTTATCAAGTGTTCATATACTGCTTAGAAATGCTAAATCTGGTGGTTAAGTGTTACCAAAGCTAGTTCCTCTGATTTTGGATGACGATCATCATCACTTTTAACATGCCAAGCAGAGAGGAGACTCATGCATTTTCTTCATCCAGCCAAGAATTGCAGAAAAAAAGGCTCCTTCAATCTTTTTTCTGCTATTTCCATCATCTTGTAAAAGGTCAGCTGGCTCTCAAAACCCTCAGAGAGCTTCCTGTGGCCTATACTGGTGCAGAGGGATGCTACTTTTAGGAGGTTACCCTATATGTCATGCCACTTTTTTAAGGGGATGTCAGAGAGGAAAATGCAACATAAAAAAATAATATGAAATTTAGGAGAATATACTGTAAAAGAATTTTTGTCAGGGGTAAGTGGCTGGAAAGCTTGTTAGCAAGGGGTTAAAATTGTGTTCATCTGGCTGCATTACACTAAAATATGCACATTACAAGAAAAGCCATGGAAGGAGGCAGATATATATTTCCTCATTTTACAGCAGGTGATGCATTTCATTAATGATTCATTTCTTTCCTTCACATACACTCACACCCTGGTGGCCATGAGGAGGTAATGTAATGTCTATAGATAAACTGAGCTGGGGTCCTTTATTTCCTTCTCTCTGATATACAAAAAAGATTTAATTAAAACAAAAACAAAAACAAAAAAAAAAAGACAGAACATACAGAAGACGTGCACCATCCTTAATCCTCAGACGGTTTATTTCAGTGTTGCCTTTTCATTGCTTTTGTAAATTTTGACCTTTCGCATATTGATAGTCAAAGCTAATAAAAAGCCCGTTATTTATTCTACAATGCTGCGAGTTTTCCTTTTCTATTGGGCTGAACAGCTTCAGAGGCCCTCATGCCCCCTCTGTTTATAATGAGGGCCTACATTAGTGACTCATCAATGCAAAAAGGTCACCGGCTGGAGGAGGTTTTAATTAAGCAGCAGCAACTAGGGGTGTAACACATTTTGATTTCAAGATTAGGGTACAATTTGATTTTGTTCATGTGTTAAATTGCATTTGTGCTCTATGACTTAACGCTCTCTCTCTATCTATTTAGGTCTTTTCCACAATGGGAACTTTAAGATGAACATTTCCCAAACATATGCAATCTACACTTCTCTCATCAACAAGACAGAAACCCACAATCCTAGTGACAAAGCAGGACAAGACAGGAAAACAAAACTTGACACAGAAAAAAAAACACATACAAAAGGAAAAAGACAGTACACCTTTATCCCACATATAAAACAAACAAGCTCAACTTCAGTATCTTAAGTCTTTGAATACACTCACCGTCTTTTATCCTTCACCAATTGAAACTTCAACAATATGATCAGGGACTTTAGATTGTGACCACTTTATTATCTTGTCCCAGGTGTCATTATTATCCACCTATCCTACAGCCTACAAAAAACTTCAAACTTAAATTTAAAGCGAAAGTGAACCAATTTTACACATCAAAGTCTGTTTACGCCTGTTAGGAAGTACTACTGCGTTTGAGGAAAAAGTTGTATGAAACATTTTGTGGCTGCATGAAACCTGCTAAAAACTCAAGGAAATGTCAGCTAGAGATGAAGACTACAAGTTTGAAAATGAAAAAAAAATCAGAGCGTGTAGAGTCAGAAAGAAGTGAGGTTGCCAGACATCTGTAGCCTTGAGTATTTCTAAAATCCTGGCAGTGGACATGAGGCTACAGTATAAGAAAACAAGATGTCTGCACACAAAGAACTGCTTACATTATAATACATGAAATTACATTTATGTTTAATATTGCACATGGCACCATAAAAAACAATACTGCTTTTCTGCTTTCTGTATTTCAGGTATTCTGCCTGACTGCATGATCACAGTGCTCTCTGCTCCTGCCATACAGTAAAAGATTCAACAGATAAACAACCAAAGCCTACGTACATAGAAGCTTTGGTTAAATTTTTGTACAGTGCCGGTCTTCAGGTCAGGTATCTCAGTCCTCTGTATCTGTAAGCTTGTACATCAATTTCAGTTCAACTAATGTCAGGGTCTGTCTTTTCAGGGCTTCCTGTGTACTGCTCACCTCTGACGTGTATGGAAAGAGCAGTGCGCAGAGACACAACGATGGCTTTAGTATGCTACAATATGTTTATAGTGCAAGCACTTTTGTGAATGGATGATGTTGGCAAGTTTTACTTAATGCCAGCTGTGCACTTGTATGTTTTGTATCTTTCTCAGCGGTTTATTGTAATGACTGAAAAGTATGTTTTACTACTTTGAACCATGTAATAAAGTAATTAAATTGAATTTTCCCCAGTTTATCTATTTATCTATTCATGTATCCTTTCATAAAACGAATCTATTGCTCAGGATTTAAAATCACAATGACATTAATAAAACTGTCAAATCCTTTTGAAAGGATGTGAACGGTTTTTGCGAATGTTGTGCCTTTATTGTTTTCACGACATTTGCCCTTTGAAATATTGTTAGTCACAACAAATAACAGAAAGCAGTTATCTATTGGTCAATGATGTCAGTTTTTTTTTTTTCCATTTGCATTTTGCTGAATAGATTCAGAAGCCCTCGTGCCCCCGCTGTATAATTCATGACGGGTGCCTACAATTGGTGATTCACTGCTGTGAAAAAAGTCAGGGAGCGGAAGGAGGAGGATTTAACTGCGTGTCTGTACTCCCGTTTCCACTGTATTAAAGATCAAGTCAATTTTGTCCTCTCTTAATTATGCCATAATAATAAGAAAAGCTCCTTCACCGTTTGGTGCCATTAGCAGAATATCCTGCAGCATGGATGACTCAGTTTCCGTGCCGCTATCTGCATGTTACATATTTAGATTTGTGTAAACACACTGTTACATGAATGTGATCAACAGCACACTGACAAATCAGGTTATCGACATGAAATTACGCAACCTATTTTATACATTCTTACAATGATGTAAAACATTTCAGATAGCTAGGCAGATATGTTTGACTTGAGGTGTTTGTGCTGCAGTGATCATAAACCATGAGTCATACACTCACACCTTTCCACAAACCTGTTGCTTACACTGGGTGGCAGTATGCATTCATTTTTTTACTAACACCAAGAAGATAATTGACTTGTGAGGAGCAGCATTCCTATATTTCCTGCCCCTAAACCTCCCCTGCAATATAAATCATGGTAAAAAAAATATATTTTCAAGTTGAAAAGGTTTGCTTTCAGTCAATGGAACTCTTGTCTATGGAGGAACAGGAAATGTAGCTCTAAGTTCGTGAAGAACTGCTGTAACTTTTGCAGCAAGCACTTCTTGCACGTTGTAAGGTGGAACACAATCATCTTTGCAAGGTGCAGTAACACCTTCATATACACACGCATGCACGTACACCTCAACATAGCATCACTGGATGTTCCTATAATACTGACTGCGTTTCCTGTTTCTCTGATGGAACAGCTGGCCTAACCAGGTGCACTTTGATACACTCTGCAGCCCCCTTGCAGTCAGTCTTACCGTTAAAAACTCTCAATTGGAGTGAAATTTGAAGATTACCCTCAGCGGTTCATCTTGCGTCAATAGCTAAGTATCAAAGTGAAAACTTTTTCTCGCAGAGCTGCATGACTGTCTTACGCACATACGTCTAGCCAGCCTAAATGACAGCAGTCCCCATGGAAACAGGTTCTACTGGAGCATTATAAACAGATTTCCTGATAGAGAGGTGGGGAGGGAGAAAGAGACAGAGAGAGAGATGGGGGGGGGGGGCTCATATTTTAAGTTCCGTAACATCCATGCAAACCTATCGATATGCAATGAATATAGTATCTGCACAAACTGTATATTGAGAGTTCTATGTACTATTTGTTCTGGTTTCACCTGGCTGTGTATCATCATGGAGTTATGACTCACCTGATAACTTGATGCACCTGGTATTTTCCGTTGGCGCTCACACCATTAGCCTTAAGCTTTCCTTGTGGACCAGAGTGTACTAGGAGTGAGAAAGACTCAAGCCAGCCATCAGACAAAAGGCGTGACTCAACCCTTCCCAAATATGTAAGTGCTCTCCACCAACAGGAAGGAAAGATGTAGAAATTAGGCCAGGTCAATTGCATTGCAATTTGGCTAACTAGTACTGAATCACTAGTACCGAAAATGGATGTGATGACTGAAGAAGATGAGAAGGTAAACTGCGCATGAAGTTTCATTCACAGTAACGGTAATTGTCTCTCTCATCATCCTGTGGTGGGTTGTTAGTTTACATCAAAGGCAGGATGACCCCGTGCCATGTCTCCGCAACGGGCCCATCACTGATGCATGTGTCACCTGTGGGTGTAACACAGCTTTGTGTTCGTTTTATTTTTGGCAAGCGCCTAATGGTCCCGTACAAACCATGAACAGTGTGCTCAACAGATACTGGGCGTGCACTGTTGAGACAGGAACATCTTGGCAGAGGCATTGTGATTGAAAATGGTTCCCTTAAATTATTAGTTGCACCAACTAAAAATAGTTCCTGGAATCCACTCTCAAGCATCAGAGATAATTATTGGTGGTGTGCAACCAGTGGCTCATTTTCAAGACATGTATTTATAGGACACTGTGATCTAAAATGGAGCTCACAATAGCTTGAAATAGCACTTTTAGAAATCAGCAAAAAAAAAAAAAAAGAACTGCTTGCAGCACATTTTGTATGAAAATAGCCTATAGTAGGTGTCTCATTTATGTAGATCTAGTGAGAAGAAAAGAAGCAAATAGTGTCTTTTTATGTAACCACAAGAAAAGAGCTTAAATTGACAAGCTTACTAAAAGATATTTGGAGGAAAGGGGAATGAAAGGGATGGTTTGGGATATTTTTAAGGACACTGGCTGGGAAAACATTTGACAGCTCACTAAAATACAGTAGATGTTCCATTCTGTCAGCTTTTGTTTTACCGTCCATAACACAGAACACAACCAACAGCAGAACAATACTTTAGACAAAGATGGTGACAGCGTCTAAATTATGCAAAACAAAGTTTGAGATCACAATTATAAAGTTACTAAATTAAAGAATCAATTCATTTTTCAGGTCTGTCTTTTTAGTACAAAATTTCGTCTTTGTCTTTTGTAGTAAAAAGGCTCAATTTGTTAAATAAACCTCTTTGTTTGACAGTGTAAATATGGGCAGGCAACTATTGTACTGTATTTAACATAGGTTTGAAAAAATCTATATTTGAATCTATACTTTAAAAAAACTTTTCAACCAATTTGAATATGTCACCAGTACTGCATATTTTCTCAATTAGTCAATTAATAGTTTAGACTATGAAATGTTAAGAGGCCACATTAATGTCTTAAAATTGCTTGTTTCATCTGACCAACAGTCCAAAACCCAAAGATATTCAGTTTACTGTATCACATGTATGACTCATGTATGACACAGAAAAGCTTCAAATAATCAAATTTGAGAGGCTGCAACCAGCAAATATTAGGAATTTTTCTTAGAAAGAAATTACTAAAATAATGATTCATTGACGGGGAGTAATTATACGCCCATCACGCAGGTGCGAGGCTATTAGAAAGCAACATCAATGAATCATTTTGACCTGGAAGATCGGAGTAGGATTGAAATATTTTCCTGATTAAATTTTGTGGAGTAAGTGTGCAGTCATTACTTTTTTCCTAAAATGATTATTTGAGCATCAAAATAGTTGCAGACTAACTTCCTGACAATCGATTCATCAACTAATCGTTCCAGCTTTACTGCACATTACAGTGATGCAGTGTGGATATTTACTTGGTGAACACGTTTTCAGCAGGTGCAAATATTGGATTTTTTTTTTTGCACACACTTCTCTGGCAAGTGAGTGCAACAGGTTATTTTTAGGGTGACTTCCTGATCATTTGATTTGCATACACATTTTTCTGAACATTACTTTGTTCCTCGGTTGAGGAGCAATTTGTCCGAACTAGTTGCTCTTGTAGCGCAATCTCTGCAAATCAGGGTCTCTGACTGTAATCAAAAACCAAAGTGAAATAGCTTTTCTTTTTCAGCCCTCATTAGTCCTCAGCAGGAAACACATATCAACACCTAGACATCAGAACATATCCTCAGGCACCTGCGGTGGACCTGGCAGCTTGGACAGCAAGCAACAACAAAATGTATCATCCTAGAAAATACCATATAGGGAGCAAAGGATTTTGACACTATAGGCAGGCACAGCAATCATATTTCCCTCTTAATTTTCCACCTTTGAAAAGTACATTTACACATTTTAAATGAAACGGTAGGAGATTGGTGATAGAGTATGTAAAGGTATATAAAAAGTATTATAAAACAGTGTAATGACTGTCCAAGCGCTGTCATAAATTGCTGCTCTTGTATAACCATGTTCTGTCAGATCACATCCCGTTTATGCTCTCCTCCTCCCACAGCTTGATTTAATGAATAATACTACAGTACCGAGTGTGTTTACTGTCATCCCACCAAAGGCAAAAATAAAGCTTAAATTAAGCAATGAGTGCGTTGGTAGTGTGAGGCATGACAACTAGTAAACCTCCCCTTTTCTTAGTCCTCCTCGTTTCCACAAGCCAAGAAACAAAACATGAATGAAGGTACAGACTCAGACATGTCAGCACTGTCAATGGGCTTGACTACTCATTCAGAAAAAACCCCTGCCATGTATACAAACTGTTGAAAATGGCCTCTGTGTCTATCATTTTATTGTCAATCAGCATTGGGATAAGGCCTCTGCAATAAGCAATTCAAGCGGAAAACTGCACTTAAGTGAAAGTGCTGTGCAATGCTCAAAGTGTGTTGTATTAAACAAGTTAGCACTCGAGGGCGAGTTTCCATAGCTACGGGTTCATCAGAATGCAGGACACGTATAGTCTAACTCCACTTGAGATGTTAGAGAGGGCACAAGCAGGTTGAATTGATGCACTCTGCAGAGTCACAAATGGTACCATTAAGTTCAATTAGCAGGCTCCCATCCGATATCTTCAAGCTGTTTTCTGGATAGTTATTCCTAATGGTCCTTTATACTACGGAAGTCCACAGCATGACTCCTGTCTATATGAAATTCAACCACGCGATATACATATAACTGACATGAGGAGTTGCCTGGTTCAAGACCTCGCTGCCAATACCTGATTTCTTCAGCGACTCAGAGTGTGATGTCATTTCATCGAAATATTTCAACCTTATCACAAAACAAAAGTGTCAATATTTGACAGTTGTGCAAAACCCCAAGTTACCTTCAATGCAGTTGTTTGGTGTTTTTTTTTTTAACTTCAATATCTGTGCATGGAAATAACATTATGGTTGAGGTCGGGGAAAGATTGTGATTCGTTAGGGCAAATAAACGCATCGCTGCTTAAAGGGCATGCTACCTCCTTCCTTGGCACTGAACACTGGCTTTGGATGTAAGGGCCTGTTTACAGTCAATAGAACTAGTTCATACAACATGTTGTCTGACCTTGATGGAAATCAAAAGTGTTTGTAGTTGTTCTGAATTGCTACACTCGAAGGCGGATTGAAATGTCGGCTGTTATAGAAGGTACTAGCTGTAACCTCTGCACAGCTGACCAATCACGGTGTGAGGTGAGTGTGTCAGGTCGCCAGTTTTGGAAAGTTACAAAAGTGGCCCTACACAGCCCAACCCCCCTAATCCGACGTTGGAAAGGTGTGGGGTGGAGGGGGTTTCCAAAGCTATTCGACACTCCGACAAGCACTTTTGACAGAGTCACTCTAAATCATGAGGTGCAGAATCTTTTCTTGTTGTTAGATTACATATTCTGAATGCAAAGGCAGGGTCAGAACCTGCCAGGACAGCATTTAAACAGAAGTGGGAACATTCAGCGGTGGCTTTTCTCTCTATTGTCATAGGGATAACCTAATGATCCTGCAGCACTTGACCTTGACATGCCCTTTTCACTTCCCCCTCTATGCAGTCACCTCGGTCAGTCCGTCCCTCCACATTGCCCTGCTTTTCCAGCCTTTTCTCTCGCCGAGAGCATGAGCCACCTGACAGCAGCCACTAGAGCCTGTCAGTATCACAGCGATGTATTCAGCTCCGTTCTCCCGTCTCCCCTCAAGGGCAGCCAACTTCCTGTTGCTGGGTTACACTAATTGCAGCATTAGTATTCTGTATTGAGCTGCTGCCGGAAGCCGAGGCTCCACCAGACACCGATGGCCAGTGCAAGCCATTGTAATCACAACACCGCAGAGACCCTGTGTACTCCTTGTCTGAGTTTCTCACAAAACGCACGAAGCTTCCGCTTTGACTGCATTCGTTTTTTTCTTTTCCTATTTCTCGTCCTGACCTTTCAGTTAAAGGGACGCATCGGCCCATTTTCTATTTCTCTCTTTAGACCACATCTACACAGGAGCAGCGCCTTTTGATGCAGGACCTCCTGTTGATCTTGCAAGTCATGGTAACTGATCCCACAAAATTGATGTGATGCACTGATGCACAGTGCCGTCAACCAAGGAAATAGTCAGTTAGACTGAATGGGAAGTTTTTGAAGGAGCATAATGTGTGCAGCAAGGCATATTGTATTATTTGCAAAATGAAATCAGATACTCAGTGTAATTATCAGTTCTGCACAGTTGTCCCTACTGTTACAATGACTTGTATTTACATCTTATCATGTTATATTATCATAAACTTGCTTGCGGTGAAATTCTGCGTTTGTGCATCGCCATGTTAGAAATTACACAGTTCACACTCTTCATGTCAAATTAATTGAATTTATCGTGAGGAAATACATCACCACAGCAACACAGCTATCACAAGCATAGGGCTCCTCCATATGTCTGACTCAGTTACCGTGACAACATGTTTCATGATGAAGTTCCAACACAGAGGAGCTCCCTGCATCTTGATGAAAAATACTCATCACAGAGTCTGAAAAAAAAAAAAAGAGCAATGACCTTTTCGGTGGGAAACATTACTCTCAATTTGGTGTTTTTTTTTTTTCCAGTTCTGATTTGTGGAGTCTAACAGAGCACGCATGTGCTTATAGAGAGTGTGTGTTTGTATGCACGCACATGAATCTGACTGTCGGAGGGTGTTTGCATGCAGAGGGCGTGGGCGGTCATTCAAAATATCAGAGTTGTTGGTATTCACTCGGTGACGCAGAAGATCTTATGCAGCCTGCATATATCCCTGACCTGGCCAAAGGCAGACTGTGGATTTGTATCATTCTGAGAGTGTGGTATTCATCAGACATACCACACTTTGGTTTTTTTTGGGGGGGGTGCATTATTTACTTACCCTTCAACACATTACCCATGCGCACAGAACACATAGAGAATTAAATCTGTTGCAGTAGAAACTTAAAAATGACCACATTTCATCATTTTGCAGGCAGACCAAGACTCTGTCTCGCTGTATGGAAGAAAATTGAAGAAAGCTTCACTAATCCACCATAACATGGATTTCACGTTCCTGCTGTTCACCTGCCTTTCTGCTTCACCAAGTATACATTTTTTTTTCAGGTTGATGTGCGTCATTAGGTCTGTGTGAGACTAATCTCTCTGCAGTAACATCTCTGTCTCCTGTCAGGTGGAGTCACCAGGTTCTTATGACTAAGTTATACCTCTGCTTCTCAATGTGAACGGAAGACGCAGACTGACATGAAACATTTATAGGCGAAGGGTTTATATTTGATTTTTTTTTACATTTATATTTGATAATTTACAGGTATCAACAAACTCTAATGAAAGAGAATGGGATTAATGATCTCATCGACAGCTGCAGGCAACTACAACAACGACAGAAATCGTTGTGTATGAAATACAGGGTCTTTTATGATGTGAAGAGGATTTGTGTGGCATGTTTAGGTCGTGCAATCACTTAGTGGGCCAGCCAATCCATTCAAAGCAACCACTTACAACCCACTGTTCAAGCATTTCTTGAGTGGTCTAGCATAAAAATGCCCTGAGTACAAATGGTAACTCGGCATCAAAGTGATAAATTTTAACCCAACAGAACTGTTCTTATTGTACAGAACATTTTGAGGTTTGGACTAACCAGCTAAACCAGCAACTAAACCAGCTCCAAGAGTGCTGTTCTGACCTCTGACCCCGCTGGGGAGAAGAACAAGAGAGAAAATATTTTCATTTTATTGCTCCATACAGTAACATCCTATTAAATTGGCTAGATTCCTATAGATCTCCAAACTCATCTATGCCCCTATATAAAATTACTATTCTAAAGCTACTAATCAATACTTTTATATTATCATTGGATCAAAGGCCTATGTGTCATGTGAAAGGTGTCAGTCCTCTATCGACCAACAGAGAATAATCACTCGACTCTGCAGCTAAAAAGTGTTTTGGCATCTTTCAGCTTATCATCAAACTCATTTTCAATGGCTGTGAAAATATGTTCTGATAAACCCACTGTGAGGTACCGGCTCACCACCCAGCTGCAGGCAGACAAATAGTCCTAGTAACAGTACAGTAGAAATCCCACATCCTATAATCCAAGAAGTGGAAGGTCCAATACAAAAAAATACATCCAAGGATTTTGTTCTGAATGCAATACAAGTTTATATATACTTATATATTTACATACGGTACATTTTATCTTCTTTCACCATCAACATTGTTGTTGCATACATGAAGTACTTCTAGGCATCAAAATTTCTATGTTCCTGCTTTTCTTGCGGGAGAAAAAAAACTGCCCTGTATAACTTGAAAATCTCCTCTGTAGTGATGAAGAGTGATGACAATGATTTGACAGAGAGGAGAAAGTTCCTTGATTCTCACATCAGTGCTGTTGCCCTGTGCAAAGTTTTATACCATTAACTGAAAACTGAAAATCCATCTGTTGCCTCAAACATACAATCATTGCACAACCTGGCAGAGCGCCAAGCACTAACATGCATCCTTGCCCTCCAGGGACTTTCTCTATCATTCTGACAGACACACTCGCTGTGTAAACACCTTTTTGTTCGCGTGTTTTCTCTGATCATTGAAAGTCAGTGCTTCAACTTCATCACAGGTTGGCTGAGAAAGCGAGGAGAGAAATATTTGGTAGGTGGTATTTTCAGGTTGAACAGCAGCATTTAGTCTTTTTCAGTGAGCTCTACAACTAAGCACATATTCAAATAAAGCTGTCCTCCTCGAGTAAACTGTCTGTCAGGATTTCAGCCATTTATTGTACAGAGAGACATTTACCAAGATAGTAAAATGTGTGCATATTGTGAGAACGACACATTGTACACACTGACATTTCATTGCACAAATTTCTACAAATTTGACTCATTCAGTTCGGTTAAATTCAATTTCTTATTTTCCTAGGAAGTGAGGCTGGTGTGCAGACAAGTGGCATAAATAAAATCGAAGCGGGATACTGGAGAGGGTGTAAAAAATACACACACATCTGCTCTTGATCCATGCGTCCTGCAGTTTTGTTGATATAATTTAGTGAGTTTCATTCATCGCCTCTCGGTGTATGTTTCATACAGTAGTGTTTGAATTCCCCCCGCATTTGAGAATTCATTAAATCTTTCACTTTCATTTTGTTCCAGTGTCTTTGTCTTCCAGTATCTGTCTTTTTTCACCATCAGTGTTCAATGACGTCTGTCTCAGCTCAGGCTGCTAAAACGCTGTCATTCATAGTGTCATTGTGTTCAGCAACTGCAATCAGCCCACGCACTGTGCTTTCTCTCTGTGGACTCTGTGTGTGCTGTGTATGTGTGTCTGATTGTGCATGTGTGCACGGTTCATTTGACTAGGAATGAAAAGGGTCTGGGAGAAAATGTTGAGGCTAGCCTTTTTTTTTTTTTTTTTTTTTTTTTTTTTTTACTCTGGTGACGTCAATGACATTTTAAGAGAGGCAGCAACGACAGAAAATGAACACTTACAGCAATCGCTTACTTGGAAGTACCAGCTCACCAAGGCAATTAGAATGAAGCATTGAGTGCTTAGACCTCTAGAAAAAATAAATTCTTTTGATTCACTGTAATTGTCAGAAGGCTTTTCCGGATATCAACACCTTTAGTGACTCTCCCTTTGAAAAAGGATTTCCTGTCTGCAAGGTGGTACTCTGCTGACATCCAGCCACTCAGCTTACATGCAGAGACCATTTATCCAACTTCTCTGTTTCCGAGCCCCTGACTTGTTTCAACTGCAACTACCTGAAATAAGCATGTCTATACATGTGCTGCCAATGCTGCTGCTTTGCCATTCAGTTTGCAAACATTGCTGCCAATGCTTTTGCTGCTGCTCATAGAAAAGAAAGGCAGTTATAGGATCAGAAGGAGAGGAAGTAGAGATGTGGAGGTGAAACACAGGAGGCAAGGCAGAAATCTCATAGTGAGACTGATCCTTGAGGGGAAAGCGTTCCTTCTGACGGCACGTGGAGCTATTCCTGGAAAGCATATCATTGCACCAAAAATATTCTGTACAGGAGGCAGATGTACTTCCTGCCAGTACATAGCTGTTTATTGAATAAAATATGTATGTGTCATACAACTTTGTGCATTAACAGACGTTTTCTCTCAGTTACATTTTTCATCTAAAAGATGTGTCATGATTCATCACTTCCGGTCTGGAACTATTGTAGCAAGTTGCGCAGCTACTGAAACGCAGTAGCCTTGCTCTTCATGGGAAAATAAAAGCTAGAAGCTCATTGATTTCTTCTGTATATCACTGAGCATCAGTCACTCAGGCACACACAAAAGCCAGACTGAGGTCTTTTATTGCCTCAGTGTGTAATCACCTTGAAGGTGAAATGTAAGGTTAATAGAGTCCAGACACAGATGGCAGAGGAATTCTCTGGGGTGAAATGAGGGAGACGTGCAGATCACCGTGCTCGGCTCTCCACAGCGGAAGTGACCATTAGAGGCTCAAAAGAGCTGTTCAGTCACACAAGTTGTTAAACAACACAGCATCTGCCACTTCCTGTCTGTTATACAAACAGGCAGGTGAAAGGGAGTCTGTTCAGAGAATTGTAAGCAACCATAATGGGCCACTGAATCCCTCCAACTGCAAGCCGCAGGCATTAACCTGCCGATCTGAGCAGAAAGTATAGCCCTGAGCAATTTCACCCACAGTGTAGATTTAATATTTAACCCATCTACAATGAATGTTTTCATTCATATATTCTTGGTGGGGTTCTCTGAAATGTTATGTTATTTTCACCTTTTTTGCTATGAGTAAACTGCATCATCTCAGAGATCATTTACACCTTTGTAATGCTCATTATTTCTTAGGAAAATGAAACTGAATAACACGGAAAACATATTTATCGTCTCATTAAAAGAGGCAATTTCACACTTTTATAGCCAAAGGGCGCTGTGTTCGGATCTGCTCAAAGAATCCTGCCAAGGGGGGATTTGAACCAGAGTCTGATTCAACCAGAATAAACAATGCAGGAGGCTGCAGCCACGCAGCTCTGTGAGGCTGTGCTTAGTCACAGCAGTGCTTTGAGAGAAATGCTAATGTCAGCATGTTAATATGCTCACAATGAAAATACCAACATGTTGATGGTTAGAATGCATGATGTTTACAAGGTTCCCAATCTTAGTTTAGCTTCTTAGCATGGTAACATTTGCTAAATAGCACATCTGAAGTACAGCTGAGGCTGGTGAGAATGTAGTTTTGCAAGCAGCCTATTTGGTCAAAAAGCAAAGTATTGGACAAACTGAATTTTAGACCAAACGGTGGCGCTAGATGAAAAGTTAAGAGATCAATCCATCCAATAACTGTTGAGACATTTCCTGTAAAACTACAAATGGTAACCTCAAATCAACACTGCAGATGGTTAAAACTTCCAGTAAATGATAATGTCCTCTGAGGTGAAGAAAACCTAATAGAGAAAATCCCACAACACATAAATACCACCATATAATTTCATTATATTATGGCATTTGGAAAAGACAAATGAGTCACAATGCAAGTGAGTCACAAAACTCAGTTATTTAGTTGACCTCAACAACATATTATAATAACTTTATTCTCAAAACTTGATCTTAAATAAATAAATAAATAACAAAAACCTCCCAGGAACACAAATTGACAGCTTGTTGTTAGAGTTGTATTCCTCACTCAGCTCGCCTCATTTAAAATTCCCATCCCAATAACTCAATGTCAGAGTTGCAGCCTGAAGCCAGTCATTATCACAACAAACAGTGCACAGCTTAACAGATATACTGCTGTTGGTTCATTTTACAACAATCTTGCAGATTCAGTCAACAGTCAAGACTTCTGAACAGCTCGTCCTCACAAGAAAAACGCTAGTATAGGTCTAAAATTCGGGCCGGCAAAGACGACCTATAGTTACGTTTATGCCATCTAGTGGCCGTAGTAATTATGACCCGGGGAAGTGACGCAGTTCGGATGACATCACTATAAGGATTATTTTGCCTTATTAGGAGGAGGCAGGTTGGGTGGATGGATAGATGGTTAGATGGCAAAAACATTTTTTTTAAAAACTGTAACATCTTGGTGTTTACTGTTGCCATGACGACGACGGCTGCGTAACTTTAAGGAAGTATAACCCACGTTTCAAGTGATCATTCAAACCATGATCTTGAATTTTAGACCCATACTGTCGTTGAATTATGAGGATGTGGTGCTTCTGAACCTGGACACTGACGTCGGTAACCTTATTGGATTTCTATTTGGGGTCTAGTGGACTGACATATCTATCGCTGCCGGCTGTCGCCTCCCCTGCTGCCTTCACATCCAGTTAATAGACAACATAACACAGAAGCACTGATCAAGAAATGTGCAGTAGGAAGAAATCAACAGAAAAAATTGCGCAGTGCACACAATTTACATGGCTGTACTTAACTTGAATTATGAATTATTTCTTTCAGGATCTTTTCAGTGGGGTCAAGGAAAGAAACATTCAACCCACAATACTAAGATGTCACTTAACAATTCTTGCTTTAGAATTTCACACGGGAACCAGACATACATTTTAATATTCTACCTGATCGCCTTACATTAGCATGTTAATATGAACCTCCCCATCTCCATGCATGCGGCAATTAAATCTTTAATTATGCATCGCTAGATCTCATAATGAATATGGAGGAGATGGTGTTGGGGAAGGCCTGTGCGTCATTATCATCCTCGCTCTGTTTGGGTTAGATTGAGGACTTGTGAGGTGGCAACACTTACTGTGTACAATTTGGATCACTGACACAGGCACCCACCTGATGGCTCCACAATAGCGGCCTACACACACATTCGCACACGTACAGTATGCACAAACACACACATGCACGCATCAAGCATCACTGACTCATTTTTAAGTGTAAGAGCACGAATGTACTCATAAAAATGGAAATTATATCACTTAATTCACAATGATAAAAAATGTTATGATGCAATACAATAGTAACATTTATTGCCACTGTATTGGAACATGACACACCATTTCATATTGGATCTCAATCCCTGCTTAATTTGTTCAAGTCATTGAGTTTCATACTAAAATAGGCCCTGTAGCACAGAAGCCCTAGTATGAATCATCTCAGTAATATTTATTTATTTTATGAGGTCCAGGTGGAGGTCAGGCTGCAGTATTTGATATTACACAACAGATATGTAAACAAAGCCAGGGAACAACTTGCTAAAGTTTGACCATTTAAAGGATAGCTGGATCACAATAAAACACTTGATTAAAGCAAAACAATGTAACTTTTAAATTTACAAAAAGTACATTTCTAATTTCTTATCCGTTTGCAGGGTCACAGGGGTCTGGAGCCTATCCCAGCTGACATTCTATATTTTTTTAGTAACACTTTACAACAATTTACAACAGTGTAATTTCAGTGTGTGAATCAGGTACAAATAAATTCTTGTCGGTTCCTGCCAGTAACTAAATGTATGTACAGTGGAAGGAAACAAGCCTTCGAGGATACTTTGAGTAACAATTGAGCATTTTGGTGGAATGGAGAAATAAATTATACTTAAAGGATTTCTGTAAATACGGGGTACCTACAGGGTAAAATACTAGGAAACAAAACTTTCTGCAGAAGCTATAAAGTAATGATGATATAATGTATTTCCACAATTACAATATGCTACCAGACCCGCAGGGGTACAATTTGCAAAATGGGCTTTGGATAAAACCTCTCAAAATTCAGATGGAGGGCTTATTGAAGAACATATCAAATACATGGGTACATTTCCAAAATGATGACAGGGGTATTCACCAGTGCTTGGGTACAGAAATTTAATTTTGGGGTAGGAAGCTTGAAGAAAAGGGGTACAAATATTGAAATAATGTGGGACTTGTCAGTCATTTATGGAGTACAGCAATATACTTACAGTATAATTTATTTTCCCATTCCTCTAAAATGCCTAATTGTTCCTCATAGTCTTGTATTTTGTTGGTAGCTGATTCATACACTAACACACTGTATATCACAGACTGTATTATAAAGTGCTACCTTTTTTTTATAGTGTTTCTGGTTATTGCAAAAGGATGCACTGGTCTGCATATTATGCTATCTGCATAGTCCTTCTGGGTGCTTGCTTGTATCTGTGATTGAAAGTTATAATTTGTTGCTGCTGACTTCAGAAATGGTTTATGTTACTTTCATAATGTTCTGCCATAGTTGATTAACACAGAGCACTCGGCGCATCCTCAAACACCAGAATTGTCAGTGGAATTCCTCTAATGAAGTTGCTGTCACTTATTAAGGTTAACTAGAATTGAGATGCAGTGTCTGTCTGACATACAGTTCTACATATTAGCCAAGTTCAACCACTCCGCCTTACCACACAGAATGTGTTTCAAGTACAATAAATAACATGTCAAATGAAAACTGGAACACGAATATAGATGAAATGTCCACATTAATAAAAGCAAGACAGAAAAGAGCTTTTAGGCATGAAGTCTGGCGCATGAATTAATGACTTCAGTAGTTAGGGAAATGCTTTTAATGTGCTGGGTCTAGGGTTGACAAGAGAAGCCCTTTATTAATTGTTCATTAAATTGAATGGTCCCTCAAAGGTGCATTTTAATCAAACAGGCTAATTTATTGAATAATTAGTCCTATTCTGTGTAACATTAGGCTCACATAATGGATAAAATACATATCAAGTACAAAGTTTTAAAAAAATCAGTAAATCATAGTGGTGGAAAAGTTAAGGTTATTTTGTATTCACAGTGAATGAATGAACATTACACATTCACATTCAGTTTGCTCTCTCGTTTGCAGACTTTTTCCAGCACTGAATCAGAAAACCTATAGTATGCAGCACCATATGTGAAGGCTGTAATGGTTCAGTAAAGGCTTCATAATAAATAAGACCAATAATATAGATTATAGATAATATAGATTGTCATTAAAAGTAAACAATTTAGCATGTGATTGTGAGTAGAAATTAGAAATCAAGCAGGAATGGCAATGTCTGTCGGCCCGTGGACCCTTCCAATGATACAGTAAAATATCTCCACAACTTTTGGATTTTGCCATGAAAGTTAGCACAGGCATTCATTGTCAACAGTGAATGAATCCTAATGTCCTAACAGTTCACTTCAGGTAGGCTAATCAATATGGCACCAAATTCCTGTCTCCCTCAGCTATACTGTGAGATTAATAAACATAACATACTAATATGCTAACCGCACTATGCCAACAGGGTGAACAAATGTTATATTAAGATGCTAAAATGTTTAGGGTGACCATATTTTCAAACCCCCAAACCGGGACCCTTAAGTGTATCGCACATTCATGCACGTGCACATGTATGCACTTGTGTACTCAGTGTTTTCATCAGGATGGGGGACAATTATTTCAGCTCTTAGCACACGTAGGGAGTGCACCTTTCAGCACCATGGACAGCGCCTCAGCAGATGAAAAATTATGTTTTGTCTCCCAAAATCCACCAAGGTATTTGTCAGTGTGCACATAAGCGCACACTGACAAATCAAGACATATCAAGAACCCCTACCTCACTCCGATGACATGTTCAAGTAAAATGGGACAGCTGGTAAGGTAAAATGGGACAGTCATTGATGATTGTTTTCAAATAGGGTGATGTGAAAATTGGCTGATTGAAAATTGTAGGGCAATTAGGCCTGTAAATTCCTTACAGTCTAATTTGCCTACAATTTTCTTTTTTTAATGAATAGTTAGCATTAATGATTTAACAAACTAATGACTGCACTGTTAAATGGATTTAAGCATTTAAAAAAACAAACAAACATGAAATACAATTGTTCTATAAGCTGTAATATGACAGGGTGGCACACAATAGTCTAGTAACTCATGATTTTATGGCACCTGGTAGCCTGGAAACTTTCCCATAAAAAGTAAAGTGTATTGTGAAAATATTTTGATTATGTCAAACAGTTAATAAAATGCAACATCTGACACTGCTGTCATAACCTTTATTGTTTTAGCTGCAGTACTCTTATTATCAAAAAGAGAAAATCAACACGCCACATGGCTTACTTTGCAAGTTCTGGGACCAGTGATTTTATAAATCTTTGCTCCACCCATCCTTGTTATCTCAGACCAATTAAAACGATTGTTTCATGTAAAGGACATTTGTAGCAACAATGCAATAAAATGTTTGGTGATTGACTGCTAATATTTAAGATGTAAAACCTTATTTGTCCCATTTTACTTGATGTCCCACATTACCGGACTTCACGCTGCGTTTCCTATCTGAATCTGATTTTTTATTAGCTTAAATACTTTTATTTCGATTAAGTAATTCCTTCTGGGTTAAATTAGCTAACATTACTCCTCATAGCACTTTCTTCTCCAGACTGGAAGTTGGACAGTGGTATGTTAATGTGATTAATTTCAGACTAGTGTTTAGAGCATGAATAACTTCCACATTCACACAGACTACCTTCATCTGTCTGAGGGGGTGACTGCCGACCATGATTAACCCAAATTGACACGTTAATTTACAAGCTAACAAGCTAAATGTTATGTGTAAATGCATGTCGGCATGCTAACAAGCTCACATGCAAATGTTCAATTTTTGCCTCTATTTTACCATTTGGTATGAACTTCACCTTGATTCAGGCCTTGTAAGGTAGCTTCATTATAAAATCCTCCTTAGCTGCAGTTCAGTTGTAGTACAGCTGTATCTTTGCTTGTTTTGATGGTGACTTCATTTATCATGCAGCTGCTAAACCCCTGAAGGCACCGGTTTAACTGAATCCATTCTAATATGTAATTAATGTTAATTCTCAAAGTGTTAAGTTAGCTCAGCTGAAAACACACGCAGGTTGTTACAATCATTTCTGTCTTATTTCCTCTGTTTTGTAAGTTGGCCTATATTGGATCAGATTTAGAAAAAAAGCCTCCTTTTTCTAATCTGGCCCCATTTTTCCACGTTAATTTACTCATCTTGCTGTTTTTCAAAACATCTGTGTTTACTTGTTATCAGTGGTAAATTGAGTGTAATGTACATTACCACAGCATTATTTCCCCTCGGTAAGCTACAACATAGTCATGTCATACTCATTACCCTGTTTTCTCTCACAGAATACAGAAACTCACTCACTCACTTAATAATCAATCATCAATCACTATAGTGCAGCTGATTTAGGTTTTACCCCAGTATTACCCAAGTCATTATATTAACACTAGCTTTTATGACAATTGCAAGTGCCCTGAGAACTTTTTATGATTTGGTGCTATATAAATAAATAAATTGAAATAAATATAAATATAAATAAATAAAGAATTTTTGAGAATTCAAAAGGAAGATGTGGTTAGTGACACAGCTGCAGGCCCAGGTTAGTGTCACAGCTGCAGGCCCAGCTGGTTCTAATCCTGTGTTTTAAATGCAGTGATTGTGAATGCACTTGTTAAGATTTGGTTCACAGTGGGGTCTTTAAACTGTGCCTGTGATGAGGCTCTAAAAATGGGGCATTTATCGTGGCTGGAGACACTCTCCAACCATGATAATTACCTCCAGGCTTCCTTACTCAGAAATGAACAATGCTAACGCTGCCCTCCTCCATCATCTCAATAAATGATACCCGGGGAGTCAATGCAATTTCTATTGCATACCAACAACATCAAAAAAATTGCTTGGATTCTTACTGGCTATGTGGAGTCTCCACCCCACAGTGAGTAGTGAACCCTGGTGACTAAATTATGTTCCCAAAGCAATTGTTTACTGAAAAGTTGGAAAACATATTCAATATTTTGAATAGATGAAAATGTGGAATCAAACATTACAGATATAGCATTATTAAGCTTATGGTCATGAAGAGGATCTCAACAAGATCATAACTGGCAGCAATGATTATGATTGTGTGTGTGTTTGTATGCTTGTGAAAGTGAAATAGACAAAGAAAATATTTAAATCCAGTATATTTCTTTGCTCGTCTCCTTATTTGCTTTTTGTTTTTATTTCTTATGAAAGGTCGTCTGTGTAGGCGACGTTTCTTTTTATTATTAACAATAATTGACACTCATGTGGAACATTTTATTAAGTTGACTACAAACTATGTCGTGATATTTATCGTCTAGGCTCTGACTTTGCCACTTCAAGCAGCATAAACTTTAAGGTGTCTTTTGGAGTTCTACTAGAGCAAATATATTTTGTTTACAATTTCCACATTTCTCACCAAAACACATTATTGCATCATTAAGGCCAAACAAATGTTGAATACATTTCCTCACGTCTTTTAGCTTGTTGTGGACGACAACAGACCATTTTGAAATTATGCAACATGGGATCAAGGGACAGTGTTAAGGGCAGGTATCTGCATGGCTTTGTAGGTGACTACGGTTTGTGTACTTCACAGGAAAACATCACTTTTTTCCATGATTTCTTGCCATAAATGAAGATGACTATGATCTTGGTAACCAGCTAGCCTGGCCCTGTCCAGAGATAACAAAATCCACCTACCAGCAACTCTAAACTTCACTTATTAACACGATATGTGTTTTCTATTTAATCAAACAAAACAAATCATAAAAAACACACTTTGTGGTTTTACAGGGGGGTTATGTCCTGGATTATTTCTTGGCCGGGTGCAGTCACTTCCCGGAGTCTCTGCTTGTTGCCTGGCAACCTCGCAGTTATGACAAAACCTCAGATAAGTATTTTCAGCACAACAAAAAATCACTTAAAAGTACATTATCTTCCAAGTGGAATATAATGTTTTTCAGTATATTCTGTACTCTTCCCAGTGCTTGTACCGGATCATCTGAACATCTTTACAGTGCTGACATTAAGTTGACCTCCTGCAGTAGCAGGGTAGGAATACACGTCACATACAGCCTTTTCAGAGTGGAGGAATATAATGATATAAAAGATAATTGTTCTTGGATAGTTAGTTGAAACTTTAGGATGATCTCCTGCGCTCAGTGTTTCCTCTCTCGTCGAATGCTACTCCGCAATTGGTCCTGCTGCTCTGACTCAGAGGCATATTTGATTAAACCACAGGATGAACTGCCTGCATATGTTAACATAATCTGCAAACCACTTAGTTCACTAATCTTTTGCCACACAGCTAGAACTACAAACTGCCATATTAGCATGAAAAGTAAGTGAAAGAAACCACCTGCAGGTGAAAAGTTGATTCATTTATATTACCGTAATGGAACAGTAAGCTCAAATTTAAGGTCAAACTATATTAATGACAGTTGCTTTGATAATAATAATGATAATAATCCCGGGGACCCATAGGTATACAGAAAGCAGGAAGAAAATTTAAGCGAGAATTCATGAGAAGTACCAGGATCTCAGTTCTCAGTATTCGGCCCTAGGCAGTTTCACAGACTCCTTGCAACGTGTAGATTAGATGATGTGACTCTGGTGGCTCTTGTTGCCTTATACTCCTGTAGCTGTGAAACTCACTAAGTGTATTCTTTAAGGTCCAAAATGTTTCATAACCTATAATACAAAATCAGACAACAAAAAATGTTTTGGCAATACTGTTGTTCGCATTACAAAGTGGAATTTTGATGAGATACAGCACTGTTCATAACAATGTGACCTGCCTTTCTGAGCATTTGTCAGGATCAGTGTCGTCAACATGAAAATTGGCTGTAAGTTTGACAGAAATAAGTTAAATTACTCCACAAGTCTCTGGCTCGTAAAGAGAAGTGTTTTTGTTTGTTTTGTGTTTTTTTTTACTCTGAAGATGCAGGAATACAGTATCTAAAAATACCACATCATTTGAAAACTGCCATAATCAAAGGTAGAGTATGTACAATTAGAGCAATTCTAAATTTGCAACACAAGCTGAAACCTTTTTTTCTAATGACAAGAAAGCCTTAAATGGAATAATGATCATACTGATTAAATACACTCTTGGAGAGTGTGATTGGGGAAAACTCCACATCTGCATGAATAGACCGACTGAGTTCATCACATTTGATTCTTCACCCACATTTGTTTAATTAGAGGGTGTATTTATCTATATATATATATGCACATTTGGTTTAACCATTAGTTTAAAAGATCAGTGAGCATGGGAAAGGTAATCCAGGCTAGACCAAAAAAAGACAAATTAAACAAAAGAACCATCATTGTCATTAGTTCACAGTATATTTCTCGTACTCATGGAATCGCTGTGAGTAGGCAATTGTAACTGTGTGACTGTTTTTTTTTCCCACACCCCTTCTGCCTGCTGAGGGATATAAAAGCAATCATCCACTTCCCCTCCGCCTTTGGAAACTCGAGCCAATAATGATAACCACTGAGGAAAGTAGTGATTCACAGTCACCCCTGACCCCCCCTCCTTCATCATGGGAGAGCTCCTCTGCTGGTTGCCTCCAGTGAAAGAGTAAGGAAATACGTCACACACTGAGAAGCTCGACCCTCCAGTACAGAGTTCTTGTGAGTTTATGCTGTCGTAGGTTGGAAAATGTGTTTATCTCTGCATCGATATCTCTCTGCATGCCCGTCTGTCTGTGCAGCAGGTGTTAATGCACAGTTGATGAAACGGCGTTTGATCATGTAGAGTTTTGGGGGGTGGGGGGTAGAGTGGATGGGATACTCTTTCTGTGCCTCAAAGCCTATTTGTGCAAACCTTGTTCTCTCTGTGTGTTTATGTGGGCGTGTGCTCCATGTAGCACATGACAGTTACGTTAACGTGAACTGTACTGTATATATGCATTTGCATCATTGTCTACGTAAGAGCAAACACAGTGCCAAGCAAAGTGATCCTGTACTAAAATACTCCGCCTACGTAATGCTAAATACTGCAGTGTTTATGCTCATTATTCCAGAATTACTTGCAGTACATTCCCCATGGCTTCTTCTTTTTATGTGGTTAACGACATTTTCGTCAATTTTTTTTTTTCCCAGCTCAAAAGGTTCTTCTCTCTGAACAGGTTGTGTTCCATATTCTGAAGCAACAAATGTGGTTTATGTGGTTCAGTCTAAATATGAAAATGCTGCTGGCTTAATGTTTTCATGTGTACATTTTTGCTCCTTTCAATGATGAACTGATGAAATTTCTAACCATCCTGGTCTTGTGATAGGGATTTGTCACTAGATTTTAGAAGTTAGATGAAAAGATTGATACCACATATGTTTGTGTGTCAAGTATGGAGCAAAAAATACGCCCAAGGCTTGGTAATTAACATGTTATATTTTTGTTTGTATAATGTGCTGTAATTGTTACAACGTGTTCAATAGTGAACTTTGCAGGTGTTGGTAGGTGTCTTTTCTTGACAGATCCAGGCTAGATGTTTCCCCCTGCCTCCTGCCCTTAATGCTATAAACTCGGCTAATTGCCTCCTAGCTCGAGCTCCATACTTAGCGCAGATTTGAGAAATGGTATCAATCATCTAACTCTCAGCAAAGATGTGAATAAGTCTATTTCCCAACTATTCATTTCATAGCACATATCAAGTAGTCTCTAGGTTGCTAGTAAGGTTATAACCGTTAGGCAAACTTGACATTTATATCTGGTGCGATAATATCTGCTGACAAGGTTGAGTTTCCATGACAGGCAACAAGGTTCATACAGCAGATGCACTGAAACAGTTGAACTGTTCTGACAGTATGAGTGAAAAAGGATGAAAATGTGCTACAGCTTTCTGAAAAAGGGAATGTTTATGGAATTGCATAAAAGGGAAATGCCAGCAGCAAAACATGCAGATGCACAGCCAGTATAAGAAAGGCTTTAAGTAAGATGACAAATATTTGAATTCTGCATTCTGATCTCTGATTGCTAACTAAGTTGGTGTTCATGTTAGGATGATGCAGTTGTATCTGGGTCACTTATACAGCATATCACTAAGAGGTTATGGATATGTTTAAGGGCACATTCATTAAAGATCAACTCCAGACATATTTTAAGACATGTAAAAATACTTGGAACAATCAGCAGATGAATGTGAAAACAGCCTTCTAGTGTCAAACTCTGCCCATTCTGCACAGTGAAGTTCAAACATCCAACTGTAGGAACAAGAAGAAACATGTATTTTTGAGTGAAGGGCGACTTTAATGAACAAACTTGCTCAGCTCTGTTATAGATGTAAATA
Organism: Scomberomorus guttatus; assembly: GCA_038419695.1. Classification (NCBI taxonomy): domain Eukaryota; kingdom Metazoa; phylum Chordata; class Actinopteri; order Scombriformes; family Scombridae; genus Scomberomorus; species Scomberomorus guttatus. The sequence continues at coordinate 10,134,882 of CM076461.1, forward strand.
ACGTCCTGACAAACTATATAACAGATTTTTTCCTTGCAATGTGAAGATCTATGCAAAAATCATTGAACCTAATGTATTGTCATTGTTTATATCTGTAAATTATGTCTCAGAATGCTCAGAAAAGTCATTTACAGGGTAAAAGAGCAGAGATGTTTACATACAAAAGAACAACCACATACTGTAGACAAATTTCAGTGGAGCAGGAGTGTACTTGGATTTCAACTGCTTTAAACACCTTACTTACTTGCTTACTTACTTGCTTACTACACCTTACTGTTTCACAACTTCCCTTTTAAAAAGATTGAACTTCAGTTTGTTACAAACAAGGAAGCTGCATAAAAATGGGCACAACCAGGTAAAAGCACTGCATACTACACAAACCATTTATTGTAAAAGCAATAAAAGTGAATGGTGCAAACCCTTACTGTGGTAATTGTACAAAAGTATAGAGGCAACTGTACAAATGTGCCAATGTGAAATATTCCTTCCACACTAATAGAGTCTCACAGGCATAAATGCAAGAGCAGGTTTGGATGAGGAAAACAGACAAAATGAGTGCTGGTTCATCCACAAAGGAACTGAGGTTATGAAGGAATCTGTGGGGGAGTGTTAAGGTCATTTGATGTGTCACTTCCTCTCCTAGATGAATTCAGAGTGAATTAGAGTGATGAAAAAGAAGCCTTTGGTTGTCAAGACACATCATTAACAGAGCAAGAAGTTTGACGCAGTCTCTGTTGCTAACAAGCATCTTTAGTAATGCTGCAATATTAATGCATGATTCACATGAAATTGTTCTGAATTTCAGGAGTCTTAAAATGTTGATTACAGACTCTACAGTACCTATGGCAAAATAAAAAGAAATGCCTGGAGGTAATTAAGAAAGACTAATTGTGCAATTAGTCATTTTTCAAATACACCATCTAAGTAACAATTAACAATTATACACCACAGTCATCAGTAATACCCAACGCCAGCTGAAAGAACAGGAAATTGATCCACCACATGATAGCTGCACCGTGTTCAGTTTGAGGCAATTTACCTCTGAGTTCATTTCTGACCTTAAAATCAATTCATATGAGTGGAAGCTCAACACAAAGGATGGGTCCGAAGCGAACAATAGCGCAGTAATTTCTCTGAAACAAACGATGCTAAGTGTGGTAATGTGATTGCAGTATGATGTCAAAAGCTGTGATCTAACAGCACAAACAGGTCTGCACCTCATGTTTTGAGCCAGAGAAGGACGCCCGACTCTCTGTTTATTCCCAGGGGGCTATTATAAGAGCGGAAGAATATTTTAAGACAAAACACACAGAAAAGGACAGTAACTGATCTGGGCTCAGTCTGTACATACTACCATTTCTCCTTAATAATAAGCAGTTATCTGCATGGAAAAAGTAATGGGTATATATATGATTAATAACTTATTTATTATCAATAATTGTGTGTTGTTTCTCAAATATTTAAACACATGAAAACTGTTAGATAATAGGAGTTTATGAGGATTATAGCTTAGGTGACACTGACTTGCTTATTCTTATTGGCTGAGGACTAAACATTTATTTGTATTCCAGCTTCAAGATCTTACACATGCACATGGAGTTGTGCCATATCGACATCATACAGTACTGGAGCTTAAAGCCACTGTGTATAGGATTTGAACATAGACAGACACTGGCAGGGCAGAAATGCAGGTTGTACCCCCTCGGTAAAAAAGGCATCAAAATTATTTTTGAGGTGCTACAATCACATAAAAATGGTACAAAGGCAGTAAGTTTAGTTAGTTAGTTAGTTAGTCAGTTAGTTATGCACATACAAGAAACCAAAATACAGTTGCAGCAGTTTTAAATTAAGGACATTTTACTAAAAAGTGGATCCCTTAAATCACCATAGCAATAAAATAAATAGCAATAGCAATAAAACATAAAATGGACTTTGTCTTCAGTCTCACCTAAATCACGTAGCAAAAAAAGTATTTTCTCTTCAGTGTGACATTTCTCAGTGAACCAGGGGTGTGTTACCCAGAGCAGCAGCACACAGTTCCAACTAAAATAACATTTGAAGTCACATAACATTAAGCTCAGAATGCTCACGAACAGAATATGACATCCTTTGTGTTATTCTTCTTATTGATTCTTCTCTCAGACTTCTGGAATGATTTTGCCTTCTGAACTCCATCAGTCTATTACACACTAGATTCATGAATAACAGTGAATATATGAATGAGAACTAGCACATGGTAACTGTGTACTTCCCCTAGTCAGTAACTCATACCTCTCTTTTTTCTTTTTTTTTTGTCTTCATCCCTGTATTCCAAATCAGGGAAACTCCATAGCACTCCAGCTACAGTGTTAACACAACTCAATTCACAAATGCAATGTCAGGATTAATTTAGTCTTTGTCCTCTTGTCCTCCTTTCATGTGCTATATTTGGTGTGGAGAAACTAAGAACACAGGGAGAACATGCAAACTCTACACAGAAAACTTCTTAGAACTCAAAACAAAGTCCATATTTTTTGCTATTTTTTGCGGGCCTTATTAATCATTGCTATATTTAAATTATATATCTATTGAAAAGATCTTTCTTTTGCCCACTGAAAAGCAACCAGGCATCTCATCCTCCACAATCTTTAAATAGCTTCTTGGTGAATCATGATTCATTCAATGAAGACATTCTGGTATGTGTCACTGTTGCTGTGACTGACATGGTGACAGCAGAAAACATGAAGATGACAAATCTGGGAATGTAGGAGGTGATGGAATATTCATTAATTAAATGTCTTCATTTTCTTCAAAGTTGATCATAAAGGACAAAAAAAAAGAGTTTAAAAAAAAGACTGCTTTAAAATTTCAGTGTAAATCTACATTGAAGATCCCCTCCTGACATGTTTTAAGACATAAAAATACTATTCATCATAAAAATAATGAATAATAATTTGTGTTTGACATGTTTTTCTACAACAATAGATAAATAAATTACATCTATTCCTTCTGCCTTATAAAAAAATCCAGAATCTTTTTTATATGCACATATTTTTTTCATTTCAAAAGTTTAACTGCTGCACACAAGATGTCTCTTACATCACTGAAAAGTCAACTCTCAGTGTATGTGCACTGCTTCCACATCACATCAGTTTCCACATCACACTTGTGTAAGTTGCACACTGGACCAGGATTGGCTCCAAACTAGTTGTGATGTCACAAATCATGATCGTAGGTACACGTCTTCAACTGAGATTTAAGGTGGGCACATAAAAAACTTTCCTCCTTCGGCAGATAAATGTGAAAACAGCCTTCTAGTGTCGAACTCTGCACATACATCATTGAGTGAAGCCCAAAGATCCAACTGTAGGAACAAGAAGAAAAACACATTTTACAGTGGAGGGGAACTTTAAGAGAATAAATATAGATTAGACTTTTTTATCTATGGATAGTTCATTGCTGATTGCTGAATTATTTGCTATATTTAAATACAGTGACTACATTGTGTTACTTGAAGGTTTGCTGAGTTTTATGTGATATAATAATGTAAAATATGGTGTATATATATAATCAGTGACAGTGTTTTGGGTAAAGGTTGTCAGGATTACTAGTTTGCAATATAGCAACAATAAGATAAGTAGTCATTTGTTGAGCATCTGCTTTTCGTCTCATGATAATATCATTACTGGAATATCCAAATAAAATGTTGGTTTAATAGACTGTAGTGTAGGTTTAATAGTTCATCAGCCATCTGGCTGAGCTGAGCTGTATGCTATTGCCATGGCGCCGAGGAACATTGTAATACACCAGTGGCCACTGACCTGTAATCCAATTTGATGTACAAGTGAAATATGACACATCATAATAAGATATGAAACCTATTTTTCTTACGTTGTGCAAATTGCCATGACTAAAGTAAACAAAAAGACTGTGCCAGAAATAAAATACCGCAGAGCAACATGTAAAATAATGAAACCAAATTAGATCATTTTCTTTCATTATTTCTTGATGTGTTACATTTGAGCTGCAATAATAACATTGTGTATCAACAAAACTTTCACATAATTGTTTTCTCTAGTGTGTACCTGATACAGTAGACTTGATTATGAAATGCCAAATGCTCCCCCGAGCTTCATTAACTTTAATCAGTTGAGCTCGTGGTACCAAGCGGGACAGAAGATGACGCAGGATGGAAGAGGACGTCACCGACAGTCATACTTGGGGCGCTGCTTGTTCAAATGAAATTTGCAGAATCAATGAGAAATTAAAAGCAACAACTTTGTCGCTTAGGACATGTGACTCAACGATATCATCATCTCCCAAAGTAACATTTCAGCAACTGAAGAAAAGTCACAGTTTGGGAAGTGTGAGTAATTTATGTGGGCCATATCAATGTTTTGATGCTATAAGAAATCAGAAATGTAAATCATTAATGCCAGATCACAGGTGCAATGTTTCACATAACTAGTACTGCATGTATACATCCAAAATACCTTAAATCAAGCAACTACTGTACAATAAATGCTGCTGACTGATGGGATTCATGTGTTAGGAAGCATGGATCCAGAACATTTCTAACAGAATAATTATAGTCACTCAATCACTGTAACTGAATGCAAAAAAAAAAAAACAGAACAAAGAAAATAAATGCTAATTACAGTTAATATTTGCAAGAATATTATAATGTAACAAGTCGTTGTCATTGTGGTTTGTATGGACTTAAACCAGGAACTTACAAGAACAGCACTCAGTACTGTGGAATTCACACTGAGTAAAAGTGCAACATAATAATGCCTTTTTACCTTCTTATTAGGTACGAGTACAAGAAGAAGTTGCAATAGTAGTTATTGAAGTAGTGTGGGCACTAGTAGCATGAATATTGTAACATTTGGTTCAGAACAGATGTGATCTTAGCATTATTATATGCCAGTGTCTTTGAAAAAAATCAAGATAGAAAAACCTCACTGAGAACTTAACAGACCAAAACTCTAAAACAGACAAATAAAAAATTGTAGGGCAGCCCTTATGAGTTGGGGGAATAGAGTTTCAGCTGAACTGCTTTATACCTCTTGACTTTAAGTACAGCTTTGCCAGCACAGGAACAGCAAAATATCCTCTCTAGTGCCATGTAAGAGCTCCTTTAATCCCAGAGCAGACATTTTATAACATCTTCACTGCTCTGGAGTGAGATATAGATATTTATGTTGCGTGCACTACGTGCACAGACGTGGCGACCATGAAGTCTCGACTAACTGCTGCCCCCTCTTGCTGCTGTTATCTGTTTGACTGAGGTGTCAGACTGAGAAGCTTCTGGGACAGAAAGACAGAATTTTCACTAAACTTAAATTGTTGTCATGCCACATCTGTTTACTCCACTTCTTTCACTACTGCAGCTTTAGTCTTATAAAATCAGTCAGTTTAATAACTCTTGTTTCCAGCTCCATCACACTGTATATATTATCTGCATGCACCTCTGACCTTGTATGCATTGTTTCTCTTTAAGATGGACAGTGGCATAAATTAGGCCAAGGACAGCAGATGTACAGCAGTCTGGACCTTGAGGCAGGTTTCATCACATTTATTCATTTTTATTTATTTATTTGGATCCCCATTAGCAGGGCTTAATTTGTGCTGGATCCTGCTGGAACAGGATCAGGAGCATCTATTTGATTGGACCCTTTATCACTATTAAAATCGGTAAATACGTTTTGTGTAATATTTAATGTTATCTGTTCTGTCATTCTTTTATTTCCCATTGAAGTTACTCATAAATCACATGTTTACCTATTTTGGATGCATGTTATTCTGTGTTTGTTTTAAAAAAGAGAGAGACGTCAATCACTCAGGTCACACAGTGACACCTGAAGCGTGAGAATTTTGTGCACATTAGCTAATGTTACTGCGATTTGAATTAGGATACCCAAGGAGGAAACAAGTAAAATGTCAAAAAGACAAATTTGTTGAATTTTTTCAAACCAGTGGGTCAGTCAGACCCTAAGCAGGCCAAAGTAGTTTCAGTGAATCAACAGGGTGGCAATAATAGCAGCACAGCAAAAGCATTGCTAGTAGCAACGATGCTAACGCAGTGGCACCTGCTAGGAGTAACTTAAGAACCAGGGAAAAGGAGGCCGAGGGCTCCATGGATGTTTTGTGGGCTGTTTTGGACATAAGTAATAAACAGAAAGGTAAGCACATGTGTTTTTTTATTACTATTCTCTGCTGTGTAATGTTGATGATTGATTAGGAAGGTGACGATGAAGTATGATGATGATGATGATGATTAATACATCAAGCTAATGAATGGGGGAATGCAAGCCCCACATATACCGGTAACAATAGATGCAAGCGGGTGTTTGTGCTATGTAATGGTGAAATGAGTATGGCTAAAGAAAACATGTAAGTCCCATTGTTATGGGCATGATATGTGTATGTGTAGCCAACTCTGGGCTCGGATGTCGCGTCAGACGCAATATAGACTAGCTGCGTTACACATCTCTTTGTTTGTGATGACAGTTTTGTTTGGTTTTAACAGCTAGCACCTAGGCATCATCCAATGTGCTCCAGGCACTGTGGATTTTTGATGCATTCTGTGACTTTTCTCCCCCCGGGACCTCCGGATTAACAAAATAAGCACTGTCCATTAGCCACTACCAGTTTAGCAACTACTCTAAAACTAACATCTGCAATTTTAACATGTTCTGTTGCTAGTAAATATACAGTAGAAGGTAGCTTATACAAAGCACATACAGCACTGTAAAGTGTCAGTAAAAGTTGTATTGAATATTTGGAATTTTAAAGAAATTTGGTGTTAAATACCCTTAAATTAGAAGATGTACGGAACAGCTTTAAAGACACCGCTAACCCACAAAGATGTTTTCACTTAATGTGGCTAATTAGGCAGGTAGAAGTTGGGCTGAGCTGTATATTGGAATGACGTGAGGTCACTAAACTTATAAGAACCAGTAACGATGATAAAGGTGTAACTTCTCCCATCTTAACAGGTGCAACAACATGTCAATCAAGCGCACAAGTCCTCGGAAGAGATCTACATATTTCATTCTTTATTTTCACCACATATGTTGCCTTCAGCAGTAAATTAGATGATACAACCTGAGGGAAAAAAAGGTGAAGTGATGTTAAGGCTGCTGATCTCTCAAATGTATGGCAGCCATTAAAACTGGAATAAGTTTGACTTGAGAAGTTGTGCCCATGCTGATAATAACCAGCAATCCACTATGTTATAAAGACAATTTAGAATAAACTTGTTTTCTGAACTATTTATGTTGCTAATTGCACTGTTAAATGCTTATAAATGAACTGAAAGACGCAGGACTCTTGAAGACATACTGACAAAATTGATGCTTGGTTCCTTATCCTCCAAGAATTTCTCCTGCAAAGCATTTTTGCAAGTGACTAGGCCCGCACTGACGTCTGAAATCAAGGCAATAGTCCTCTCAGATGAAAGTGGCCTTTGACCTTGCTTTGAGTGGAGCAAGCTTTGATCCTTAACCCATCCATGGAAACTGAGTCTCTTCTTTGAGAAAGAGCATTTGGACCTGTGGGAAACACAGTAACTGGTTGAGTGAACATTGTTGCACATGAAACAAATTGCATGCTGTCATTCATCCTGTCATGTTAGGTAGTCAGCGGGGTGACTAACAACGGTAAAATAAAGAGGGCTGCAAAAATGGATGAATGTAAACAATTACAGGTAAAAGAAAGAAATGAAACAAAAAAAATAAAATCCACAATTCTGTGTAAACAACCTACACTCAGACGTTCCTTTTGACATCTCTGCACAAAATAATATAATCTCTACACGGAACACTGTAAAGTGTTCTGTAGTCTGTGTAATGTGCAAATATGATAATTTGCCATTAATTAAAGGGGCAATTAGTGAGAATGTTGCTGCCTCTGAGCTCAAAATGTCACTATTATCTGTTCAGACTACTACTGAATACCAATGGCTGTATTAACTTTCTCTCTCTACTGTGCTACTGTGAGTTCAAAATTACCATCAATAAATCAATAAAAGAGTTATTTGTTTGTCCACAGGACTTTTATTTTTCATTTAGGTAGACAGTGTGCGCAAATTAATCAATTTCCCTGACTCAGTCTAAACATATTAGTTATAAATTGACTCCCTCGTCATTGGTAAATTGATAAAAATAGTTGTACCAAAGCTTTGGGGGCACATGCTGAAGAACATTATTCACCACCGGTTACAGAGAAGTCTTTCTTTTTGGTGCTTAGGTCCAACCTCAATCTTGTGCACAGAAAAAAAATAGGCTTTTCTTTTAAGTGAAACTGGTGATCATAGACTATATATAGCTGGTGCCCAGCGGTTACTTAAAGTTGTTTTAACAGGCAAACATTAGCAGGCTAAAGATTTTAAATATATTCCTACATTTAACATTTTTAAATGGAGCCCTAAAACTGACAGTATGGTAGAAAAGTCAAAAATATGACTGAATATGTCAATATGGTTAGTTAAATAATCAAAATGGAGTGTTAAGAAATATAAGTCTTCGTCATCACATTTCCAGTTTTTCTATACATTCAAGACATGTACGTGTACAAGCATGTCCAGAGCAGATTGGTGCAGAGATTGTGTGTGTAAGTACTTGAGAGGACTCGGTGGCTAGCAAGCTTAACTGAAAACGCTGGTGGCTAAACACACTGAACACCAGCTGTTTCAGCGGAGCTACCCAGATAAAGCTGGCTGTCATCATAGAATTACACCTACCAGTCTGCGTAATGTTAATCACCCATATACTGTACTGCATGCTGGAGCATCACTGTACTCTTGTAACAGACAAGCATTTTAGCCCGCAAGCTAGCACTAACAAAGTTAGCCACACCATGTTTTATCTTCATAACATTATCTTCATCTTCTAGTAAATGTCTCTTGTCTTCATCAAGGACCCCAGACATGTTTATTAAAACAAATACTTTAGAGCAATAACCTGGTTGGCCTTTAATGTGAGCTGAAATCTCAAAGCTCTCTTATTCATCATGAAATATTTTCGATGCATCAACTTAGAAAGTCTTTAACTTCTGCTGGTAGTCCAGGTTGAGTGGTGATGGATATTACAGACAAATCTAAGTGTCTATTGACCAGTTTTACCAGTTGAAAAATGTTTTCTTTGCTGAAACAGATCTACATGTCACTTTTTTTCCACAGTCCCCTGAGCAAAATACACATTCTCTTAGTTAGATTGAAATTATCTCATATCAAAGCCACCAGCAATATTTAATATGTATTTTTCAAACATCATACACTCGTACTAATCATACAAATTAAACAGTCCTACAACCTGACATGATTCAATGTGATAACTTTCTTAAAATTCAATATTTACAGTAAAGATATCAATAACACTTTACATTTAGTCTGCAGGCACTAAGAGGCACATTCAACTTAAGTAACATAAGTGTATGTATCTCATATCTCATTAGTTCCTATTGTCAATAGGCCTTATATGTATCTGTCTTCCTCTTACTGTGTCTGTTCTCTGCCTGGCTGACTGTCTGGTTTTCTTTTCTCTTTTCTCTAGCAAACTGTAACACTATCCACCCACGACAGTCACCCTTCTTGTATACTGTCCACAAATTAGCTATTTGATTTAGGCTATCCATTGAAGGATACATCAGTTGGAGATAGAAGGAGGGGGGGTGCTGTGTTCCTGTGGACAGCTTCAACATGTGCTTAAAGAATCACGTGCAGCTCAGCACCAGTAAGACCAACGATTCAGTCGTGGATTCCCAACATAGCCAGACGCCACTGACACCTGACGCATTCCAGGGTTGAGAAGGTGAAGATGATGCAAGTACCAGTACTGTACCTGGGCGTGCACATACATAAGCAGTGAACTAGGGGGAATCGCACAAGTCAGAGTTTTTTACTTGAACTTTTTTTCTCCCAGGTCTTGTTAGTGCAACACAATAACATCACGATGTGATTGATGCAAAGTCTGTTTGCAGAAGTCTGTTGAGAATGCTGAATGAAAGTGAGGCAGGCAGGGAAGGTGCTCTGTCACTGACTAAAGTAGACTCCATCTTAGAAAACACCCCCCGCCCACTACAGTAACCTGATGCAGCTGTGGGTCATTGGGCTTTATTCCACTGAAGGTGGACTGTGGAGTGTTTTAAGTATTCTTTTGTGCTGTCAGATTGCGCAACACTTCCTGTACAAAAAGTTCCAGCCTCAACTGAAGAGAAAAGCTGCAGAGAATCTGCAGTGCATATTTGAACTATGGATGACTTAGATTTTTGGAGCAATTTATACACGTTGTACATTATGTATTTTGTATAATAAGATTGTGAACATTTAATTTAGGTCTTCCTTGACAGGTTTCTATGCATAATGGATCTAGTACTGCACATCTACACATTTCACATATACACGCCTGGACTGCACATAACGTTTTCCATTGTTATCTTTCCCATGTCCCCTTCATCATTATATATAGCACATATATTACTGTCAATAATTCAGTTTTTCATAATACATATCATCCTCATTTGTCTGTCTTCGCAAGTTCTTTTATATTGCTGCTGCTGCTGCTGCTGCTGCAATTCATGGCCACTTTTATTCATTCATTTAATATGTCAGTGTTGGAATTCTCACTTTCTCTCTTCTTAGTTAGCTCCTATTCTTCTTTGACCTATTCAATTTCTACCTGAAATTGCAGCAGAGACAATAAGATATTACCTAACATCATTTCTCTGCTCCCCTGTCACTCTAAAATGACAGTTCTTTGGTCACAAGATGTGCAAAGGCCTAACCTAGGTAAGATTATTGCACTGTTTCACTCATTGTAAATTAAGTCTGTGGTGCTTTAAATGTAAATCTATGCACAAATATGTTTTGACCACACTATCGCTCTCCACCAATTTCAGGAAAAAAGCAGGGAAATTGGAAGAGGGAGGAGGACTGCACCACAAGTGTAGCAGAAAAGATGAGGACAACCGGAAGTCCTGCTACTCCCAGTTGAACCTGAGAGGGGCAGAAGAGAGCTGGGGATGCCTCCTCTGAGGCAGCATCATGCACACTGCCTGTGGAAAGTACAGGTGGTCAGGTTACTATAGGACATCTCAGCTGTTTAGTCATCCAACTGCAACTCTGGCACCTATTCTAGTAGTTTCCTCAGGTTTCTTTAAAAACCCATATAACAACTGTGACTCCCTGTAATAAAGTTAATACATACTGTAATGCTGAATAGTATTAAGCTTATAATGTCATGCAGTTACTTTGAGTGAATTTTTTCTCAGTGTATACAGTGTTTTGTCCACACATGCACAATTATACATATGTACACATCTTTATACACTCACACTATATACGCCAGATGTTTCTGATTAAAACTTTCATCCCGTGATGCTCAACTTTCTCCATATTGAGGATGACATCAACAATTTCTCTCCATGTGGTCTGACAGTGATTCATCACATCAAGGTCTTTTAAATAATCCAGACAGAAACAAATGAAAACTAGATTAAAGCTACCTGTCAGCCCACCGCATTACTCTCTGTAGCCTTCAGTACAGTAAGTTCAAGTAGTTGATCCAACTTGTATAATTGCTTAAATGAACAGTTTAAATAACTTATATTGAAGTGCATTGTCATGGATTGTTCATTATATAGTTTTAGATAATCCTCAAAGTTGTTTACCTATTAATATTTGTCAGGTAATGTAACATTAAATGTATCTGAATCGCTACATTTTGGTAACATTGGTTTCTTTCCCTGCATATAAACAAAGACAAAACAGTGAGGGGGAGTGAGTGTGTGATGGTGGTGAGTGCTCCATCTTTATGTGGGGGCGTGTGACAGTTTTTCGTTGGTTGCAGAGCGGGGCAGCGCGGGAGCCTCGTGCTTCAGACCTGCCCATTTCACAGCCTACACCCGGTGTTGAGGTGGGAGTAGACTGTGTGTCAGCAGTTACTCATAATACAACTTGTAGCGGTGGATCAATAATGAAGTAGAAACATGACTTCTGGTTGTCCGTTGTCTTGTTTTGCAAACCGTGTTCCGTTTGTCCTCCACACTTAATCTCCAACTATGAAGTAGTGATATCATAGTGGGCTGGTGGCAGCAGTATTGTTTGTATTAATAGTAACGGTGTAGGAATTAAACTGGTGTTTTGTCACGTTTTACTTATCAGTGCTTCTCAGTAGAACATCATAAAACAGACACTGGGGTAATGAACTATCCTGTTGCAGATGCAGTGGCATTACAGCCTCATAAAAAGAGGCAGATCAAGGAGCAGCAAACTGTGTGGCAGGCTGAAAGAAAGTAGTTTGTTAGAAAAAAGTAGTCGGTTAAAAGAAAAACGGTGGAGATGTCAAACACAATAACTAACAGAACTGTTTATGGAATCGTCATTTGAGTTTTTGTCCAAGTGGTGCACTGCATACCTGTACTCAGGACCAGTGGCTCCTGGTAATCCTCAGTAAATAAGCCTTCTAGCAGACGTGTTGGCCCAATTTTGCTAAAAGAAAACCACAATGACATACAACTTTAGGAAATTGCATACAACAAAACAATCTCAGCTCAGGTTCCATTTAGCAGCTGCCCTGGAGGTTTTGATTGAATGCCAGCAGAGGCCCAGAACTGTAGATGTTCAAATTTCAATTTTTCTGAGCACTTGAAGGACTTCTTGTCCATGTCGGCTTAAAAGTTGAGATTTAAAGTTAATTTTTTCACCTTGGAAAAAAGTAGTTGGCAAAACTATCTCACCACAAGGTTCATCTAGTAGCTGAAGAATACCATGGCTTTGCTTTGTACTGTATGTATATTGCATGCACAAGTGAGATACAGAAGGTCAATCAACTGCCATTGTCACTTTGCATGCTTGCCAATCCTAGTCTCAAACAGATTTACAAGCATGCCGATGAACATGGTATAGTGGCCTGCTCACAGTTACACATTTCTTTATGCTAGTGTAGTTTATTAGATTAGTATGTACACATTTTGGTAGAAAATTAGTTATTTTTACTGCCAGTCAAGCATAAAAGAATGCAACTGACAATAGATAAATTTGTTCTGATGGTGCTGGACCAGTCACACGTTGTAAACCGACTTATGCGTGCAACAAGAACACGTATACAGTAAAGCAGCATGTGTGAATAAGCTACCTTGATTTCATGCTGGTTGTCTTACATGACATAGTGAGAGCTGGAAATGAGATTTCCTTTCTGTGCATATTTTGAGATGTTTCCCAGTGATGAGTGTGTTTTCACTGAGAACATTCTGCAAACTTTTGGGGACTAAGAACAATGCAGTGAGATCCTTGTAGTCTTCCACTGTTTGTGTATATGTCTTCTAATATACTGGGTCAGGACATGGGGTACATCAGAAGGAGTCAGAGTGTGCCAGAAGGCATGCTCAGCATGGGGACAGATGGCTTACAACTCCTCCAAGACATCTGTTTGCTGTGAGTTACACCATCAATGCCAGATGCAAAGCAAAATGGGTGATGGACAACCCATTCCATCTATTTACTCTCCTATTCTGAAGGGCAACTCACTTGGTCTCATGGAAATATTTCATGCTTTTTATTAATAAAATTGGATGAACAAAACTGGTTCATTCAGATTTGGTGGTATAGTTGTAATTCAAATCACCTCAATGAAAACTGAACTTGATAGCTAGAAAATCATTAAGGTCTTGTTTAAGTTTTGAAAAACAAATGTGTTTCAGTTCATATTTTTATATGAACAATGGATCAAACAGTTAATGGATCGAACTCTGCAGTTCCCCTCAACTTTATTGAGTGTTTTAGACCCTTTAAGCATATTGTTTTGCTTTTGTGGCCCACAACTTAACTTTGCATCAGTATCACTGCTCTCATCAACCTTGTTTCCAGACAACAGTACAGACAACTGTACTCAGTGAAAAAGCTCATATAACATAACTGCACACTACCTGCCAAAGCACCAAATGGCAAACAGACAAAGTTAGCGACTAGCTGGTGAACACAGTTGAGCATTTAGCTGCTAAAAAACAAGATATTGGTTTGGTGAAGACCAAGAAAAGCTAAAAGTAGACACAATATCAGCTTTATGAGGAATTAATAAGTCAATGTTGTGGTATTAGCTTGTTCCACTGCCTCCAAGTGGCCAAAAAAAAACAATTAAAGCTGTTTTGGAGTTGCTCAATTTAGCATAAGAGGAAATGTAGCTGCTGTGCAGTATGTTTAACTGATATTGCATCTTTCGGTTGAGTCATGCATCATATGAGCGAAATAAGACGCATAACACTAATAGAAATATGTTAACGCTCAACTCATATTACATAAAAAACAGCCAAAGAAATCACATACATAATTTGAGTTCACAACATGCAGTTTAATGTCTATTTCATGCAACTATAAACAGTTGCAAATACTCCCTGTCTCCTTATTTTTCTAGATTTGTGCTGAAATGGTCAGTCAAGCAAAAATAGCTCCTGAATTATGGGCACCACTTTGTATTTCAATTTTCAGAGCACAATCAATTATGTTACATTTATCTTGGCTGAGATTGTTTGATGCTAAATGAAAACAAATACAGATGTCAAGTCAGGCTAGTGCTTCTATAAGTGGCTCAATCAATCTGTTTTTCAAAGTCAAATTGTTGTGATATATACAGACTATTTTCTTCAAAGAAGAGGTCCCTGTGATGAGGGATAATTGGACATCATACATTTGAAAACCCTCTCCTATAAAACCTGGTTTGGTAAATGAACTCTATTTTTGCTCTGAACTGAAAGTCTATGACTGTCCTCATCGTGCAATATCTATCTATCTCGTCCCAGAATAGAGTTTTAATGATGGACAGTTATTCTCAGACCCAAAACATATGAACATTTACTGTGCAAGCACGCTTTGGTTCCCATCAAAAACTGAAAATGACTAACAACCTTTTTTTTTTTTTTTTTTGCGAGATGTGTTTGGATTTCAACTAAATCCAGCTATCATTACATAAATTTGGTAGACAAATTTTCTGCGATGCCTTGGGTATCAAATCAAGACCAAAGAGCAATTTGCTGGTGGATGTATAGTAGACAAAGAACAGCTGCCACCATGAGTCACAGAGACAGTTCAGTTTGCTGCTGGGCCACTGACACAGAAAAAAATGGGGCAGGCCTGTAGGAATTGTTCAAAAGAAAAGGCCCAATAACCAGATAAGAGTTGCTGCCTCAGTCTTAAGGGGAAGCTGAAATTATTCTATGATTATAACACCACAAGGAAAACTTCTTCTGTGAAGGAGATCGAGGGAGAGAGCATGAGAGGTTGAGGGTTGTGCAGAGCGGTAATGTAATATGCTCTTCAGAGCATCTTTTCATTTGAATTTGCATAAGTGCGTCTTGGATCTCCGCACATCAAGGCAGCATTTTCCATTAACAGGGGTCCAAAACCTTTAGAGATTTTACTTTAGACAAAATGAGCAGAGCGGCTGTTGCAGACTGGCAGCTGTCTGTTACTGCGCCTTCTAAGATTATAGTTCCCTATAGTTCCTCTTCTGTCATCAAAGAAGAATAAAAGGATATGTTACATCACCATCTTCATAATGCAGGTGGGTTATCCAACACTTTTAACACTTTCAGCAATTTTATGCTGTTTGCCATTATAGACCCATCTCAAATAGTCTAATTACACGACACTGTTTCAACTATAGGAGAGCACTCTCTTTGGTTTGATTCTGATAGAGTTGAATGTAAAGTCCACAAATCCAGATATTATAGGATCCAGACATTTACAGCACCACTGGAGCACTCTAACCACAGTTATTACCCTTCACATGAATACATACTGTAGGCTACACATTGTCTATTGTATATCAATGGGCGAGAGAGATACAAAAGCTGGATAGCTTGCCAGTAAAGGTCAATACTTTCTCACAGTAGGTATTGAATTTGCTGTCAGGTATCGAACACCAATGTTTTCATTGCAGACATTCAAAAACTGCTTGCAAAGAAAAGGAGCAGTGAGGACAGAGCTCCAGCTTTGCTTCAACTTACTTTAGGTTATTTTCTGAACCGAACTGGTATGCACTGCTCTCATCCAATCAGACTCAAATTCCAATTTTTTTTCTTCGTATTTTTCCAAAATGTCATTTTATTGAGATAAGATTTTTTTTTCAAGCTACTTTAATTTACTTATTTTCTTTTATTTATTTTTTTCTTATTCCAGTGATGCTCAAAATTGAATTTTTTTGTTCAAGACAGTTACTGTGACACATCAAGTTTACCTCTTAAATGCCTACTCACAAAAATGTATTCCTGCATCATTTAGTTGCTGACGAGCTGGTCCCTTAATCAACCCATAATGATGGATTGCATAATAGAGTACCTCACAGATACCACGGACCAAGCAGAAGCAGTGTACATGCTTTTGCACTTTTACTTGTGTCATTTGCTTTTAAACAGTTGATAGCATAGAGCCGCTGCATATATTAATATAAGTAGTTGACAGACACAGCTGTTTCCTGCAAGAACTTTACTTGAATTCCTCTCAAGCTCTTTTGTCTCTTTTATTTCCTGTGAGAGCCGATTAACCTGTCGGAAGTGGAAAATCCACTGCTAATACAAGTCCTTGAGAATTCACCACCTGCCTGCAAAATGATTCTCTGTCCCCATGGAAACCTAATCAGCTAAGAGAGAGAGCGACAGAAACAGGCAGAGTGTGAGACAGAGAGGATGAAAGAGAGAGACAGGAGGAGAGAAAACGGCGAAGATGTCTTTGGGGTGCGAGAGCACAGTCGTGGGTCTCTCCCCATGTGCGTTTAATTCATTTAGCATTCATTCAGACTGTTAGCAGTGGTTTGGTTTGGTTGTCTTTTGTTTATCAGGACGACATAATGAATCATTGTGAGAGTAATCAAGCCTCTACTCCTTTCGGTTTCGGTTTAAAAAGTAATGAATTCTATGTGCCATGCAATATTTGCACAAGCTTACAAAATGGCAATATGTTTTGCACAATGTACTGCACAAAAACTGCAACATGATGCACAGTATGGATGTTTTCTTAGCATGACACCGGACTAAAAATTGTCATAAAACATTGCTGACGTGTTCTACCTTATAAATTTCCAATGATAATTTAAGTTTTAGAGATACAATATTGCACTGTATATATATGACGAAGATTAAACATACTGTTGAATGTCACCAGATATACATTTTATTGCTTCTACACAGGTGTATAGAGACTTAAGTGTTATCTCTACATGAATATTCCTTCAAATCACATATTATTTGATTTGACATCATCTAAACCATGTATATTTCTCTTATCTCAAGAGTGGATTTAGAGACTTCAGCTTCAATGCCTGCAAGACATTACATTTCCGCCCCATCGCTTCTTTATTCAATTGATGACCATGAATAATGCATCTGCTACAGAGAATGAATTCTCCGCCAGTGTGCTGCTCTTTCGTCCTTGATGAGCTCTTTGTTTTGATCCCGACAGCAAATTTTCATCAACTCGCGCTACATAGTTTTCTTTCTCTGCAAGTCTCTCTCTCTCTCAACCTCTGCAGAACCTCTTTATTTCTCTTATCACTGCTTTTCTATCAGTCTTGCACAAACTCAGTATATTGTCTGCCTCTGCCTCGCCCACCACTTCCGCTCGCTCCCGCTACCCCTCCCTCCCTGTATCTCTCCCTTTTGCTTTGGCTCTTGTCTCACAGCCAGGTTAACGTCAGCATAACGTGAGCCTGTTATGTTTCTGCCCACAGCTCAAAGCTGTTTTCTGCTTGTCAAATTTCTCTCTTATATTGGCCTTTCCCTCTCTTTGCCTTTCCTCTTCACAGTCTCTCAGGCTTTTTGACAGTCTCTACATTAACATCTGGACAATTTTTGCCTGAGAAACCTTATGCCCTCAAGCCTGAGTGACTATGAAGCTGTATTCAGGTCATCAGCACTCATTACTTTCAGCCAAACAGACACAGACTGAAAAACAGATGATCATGTTTCATTAAATGCTGGAAAATACTCAATGAATTGTGCAAATATATCTTTTATGTGAAGAGTGAACACATGATTCACTCAATAACTTTTCAAACTCAACAAATAACTCAAAATAACCACACCCCATGCACAACTGTCCTCAAGCACACACCTTTAAGAAAATTATATTATGACACAATTAAGTGCAAGAAAATGATTGCACACCTTGAACACGTTGTATTCAGAGAAAACTTCTTTTGATCCTACTGTATGCAGCAGGTGATTTTTTTTTTTTTTTTTGGAGCAAGCAACACGTGGCTATCAGAGGAAATGCAGCTTCAGATGTATTCACATTTGTCTTTTGTCTCTGGATTCACCACTCAGCTGTGGTGATTGCTGCTTTGTCTGTACTAAATTAGCACAACCAGGCTAAGAAGAAAGAATGCTTCTATACACTGCTCCAAGGTGTCATACACATACCGAACCGAACAACACAGCACGCTTTGTGTGTGCACGTTTTGTGTTTGCAAAGGTTTCTCCTGGTTGCTCTGGGTCACTCCCGCTTTGACATAGAAATCCTTGAGATATCACTAAACTGGGACCCTTAAGATATTCACATTATTATATTAGTATCCTAATATAAAGGGTTGGTCAGACTATTATGAACTGTAAAACATAATGCAATCTAATACGACCGAACTGTGATAATTTTTTGTTGAGGCTGTGTCACAGTTTGATATTGCATTGCATAATCCTGTAAAGTGTACCTTCTGACCAAGTAACCCCACTTTACACTCTGCTAATTGTATGCAGTGGCACAAATACTGTATACTGTATAAAGTGGGACAATTACTAGGTACACCTATTATCTAGAATAGCCTATAATAAAGTAGCAGCCAGTATCATTATGTGACTGTCTAAGCATCCACCTCGTCAATCACTGACACACTCATTTTGCGTTACATATGTTACCGTGACTGTAGATGCTGCACAATTTCAAACACACCCAAAGCGACATCTCATGTTTCTGCTGGATGAACCACATCTACATGCATCACCATCATCATGTGGTACATTTTAAAATAAACATGGTTATTTGAAATTTCAGAGTTAAAAATATTCCAGTCCCCACTAGCCAAAAAAGAAATGCTAGCAGGGGAAAAAAGAAGCAAAACAGAACTGATTTATGTTGAGAGAGCATTATGTCAGCCACTGTAGGGATTGGTAAAAATTATATGAACATTAAAATAAGAAATCAAGTGGATTAACAGTGAGTTATATGGACACGTTTCCTCTATGTCTTCCACACACTAGTCACTTTTCATTCAAATATAGGTACCTGCATGGCCACTGCCCTGTATTTTTACTCTGAACTATTTTCAGATGTAGTATATTTTGATGTCCTAATGGATCTCAACAAGGTGTGTATTTACACAGCTGCACAACCCAAACCACTTCCACAAGCTGCCAAATGGGGAAAAGGAAGACGATAAGAGTTCACATGAGCTGAATAGGGATAATGGAGCTACTTGTTGGCTTGTTTTAGTCATTATAGTATGAACAGGATGAAATGTATTAGAGGGTGAATGAATGGCACTATATTCCTTTATTATATTTATAGTTTTATTCTTTACATTCTCTCTGACTAAAAGGGGGTAAATAGTTATTTTGAGAAAGCATCTGAAGATGAGTCAGGCCTAAGTGCCACCCCCCTGATTGTTATGTACTGTACATGTCTTCCTCTGCCGCTCCCCACTTTCTCTTCATGAACAAAACCCACAGTCTGTCTCTGTGAGTGTTCACGAGTGGGAAACTGAGCAGAGCTGACGTCAGTAAGATTTACACTTCTATTCTTGTCCAGCTAGCCGCACACCTAATTACTACTTTGATTAAATAAAGTTCCTTTTTTTATTTTTCATGGAGCAGGATAATTTGGCGACTCATCACTCCATGATACAAATTACCAGTGCCAGTGGGTAGAAAATATACAGTACCAGTGTGAAATTACACACACATTATTGTGGTACAAATGAGCCGGACTGCTAGTGTGGCTGACATTCTCGTGTGAAACAGTGTGACACTGAGACCCATGCTGTTATCCGCTCACAGAGGAGGGATGGTGTGGTTTCCGGTGTGGATTTGTTCCTGCTGGGGTTTAGGGGTGACAGTGAGGGATGAGGGTAGCTGTATAGCAGGGCTGACGACTCTCTACGCAAACTACAAGAGCCTGCAGCCAGAGACTGTTGATGCACCACAAACCCCAACCAGCTTGCCTCTCATGTGCTGCTGGAAGTAGGGGTGCAGATCGATGCCTTAAAAGTATCAATACTACCAATACTAAGTACTGTTTTCAGTAGCGATAGCAGTGTCAATAGATTAATACAAAAAATAATGTGTACATCTCTCTGTCTCCCCTCTATTGGATCAATTTCAACTTAATCAAAGAGTAGATAAACTGTCTTTGCAAAAAAACGTCCTGTTTTTATCTTCTCATCTGACAAGACTGACATTAGATCACATTTTGGACATGTGAGCACACTTTATTTCTTGTTTATTCTAAGTCTGTTTATCTTGTCTTGAGGTTTTAGGAGAGATATTTGTATAGGCTTTTAGGCTCCTACCTCGCTTGCACAAGCTTTTGCTCAAACAAATAAAATAAATAAATAATTTCTTAGTCCTTTGCGCTCTTTGCTTCTCTGTTGCTGTTGTGTGCTTGCAGGCATACAGCAGCACTGGTTCAGAGATGCTCACAATGAGCACATTTTGCTATTCACCATTAAAAACTCCTGCGTTTTAACTTGCATGTGATTAAGTAATTCACAGATAATACTAAAAATGCATAATATCTAGTAAATAACTATGTTGTAATGAATATGTATTCAAAAGTGTCCTCAAAATAAGGGTAGTGCTTTAGCTGCTTTTAATAATAAAAGTTTCAGTATTGAATTCTGGCCGCTGTAAAATTGTGTGTTCACAATTAAAAGGGCAAACACACAAGAAAGGCCTTTTTTCGCACATTGAAACATGGACATTTTTAATGGATATGACTCACAGTGCTTCCCTGATGAGCCACCTGCAGATGTTCTGTACTTGCTCATATGACAGTTACAGTTATATCCATAGTAAGCAGGATTTTCAACAGCCACATTCTTGGCCAAACCAAGAAGCAATTAATCAACAAACCTGCTTCTGTTGTTTCTTTTTCACCTCCAGAGGGGGAAAAAAAAACTGTGAAACAACTACAAAGGCCTGGTACATAATTTTACACCCACAACTATTTCACCCTTCCAATATTTTATACAGGTGATTATAGATGAATACTTTTGGTCTGAACACGAGCCATTATCTAAAATTAACTTGCCAAACTAATAATAAATTGATTCTCAAAACGCCTCTTCACTTTCAGCAACGTAGTGCAGTTTCATTTGTAGGTATTTTGGGCCTGTAGCTTATAGGAAGTGCTGCAGTGTAGCTCATGAATGAATGTTGAATGTTGGGCATGTGAGCAACAATACTTCTATGCTTATTATGAATCCAAAAATGCTGCATTCACAGAGTTGGCTTTTTAGAAATAATTGCACCCTGCTCCTATACTTACCTCTACATGTTGTCAATAACATTAGCTGTGAAATAACAGTTCAGACTCTGTAGCGGTATTCCAAACTACTCATTTCTTGCAGCGTTGTTTGACATGTAGCCTTAAGTTGAAGTATTTGTGTACCTAACAGTAAATGTAAAATTACAAATTAATTATAGTATATAAAGTTAATGCAGTTTTTGTATCAACTGACTCACTATTGAATCACATATATTGGGGACTGTAAAAGTATTCTAGTTTGAGCATTTCAAGTCAACTCTGTAGTTTGTTTTCAACAACAACCACTTTGCAGAATGGAGTGCGGTCTGGGGCAAGATGCATCGGTTTCTTTTGTTGTCACTCGAATAAAGTGAGAAGCAAGTCCATCTGTGAATAAGGCCAGACAGTTTGTGTAAACAGCGTCACAATAATGTGCTGCTGAAATGATATGCGGTGGGCTCGGGGCAGCTGAAACTTAAGGTTTGCTCGTTCAAATGTCAAAGGTCTTTTTGTCTCTGTCAGACACCCACATGTAGGGAATGCTGGCAGCCAGTCTGACTAAATCCTCCTTTGACAAGATGCTGTTGCTAAGGATGACTCATCAGCTGATAAATGATGTTTTAACTTTAGTGATATAGTGTAAAATGAAGGCTCTCTTGTTCTGCATATCAGAAGTTACTGATATTATATATTGTTTTATTTTTTTGTATGTGTGTGCAGGAATTCTTTTCTTTTTTTCATGTTTTTAGAAGATTTGAACTTGGGGTTTATCTTTTGATCTTGCATGTCATCTTCATGGAGTAATGTTTTATTTTTTTCCTCACTAACATGGAATATTTATTTGGTAATTGGAACTACAACAGGAGGTGTAGGAGACAGTCAAGAGATTTCACGCATGAACACGATCTGAACTTTTACAAATGAGGAGGGTAGAGTACAGTCTGGGAGCTGCAAAGAGTTACTCACTGGGAGCAGATTGACTTAGAGGGTAATGTGTGTTTGTGTGTGTGTGTGTGTGTGTGCGTCCTTGTCTGCACATATGCATGTTCAAGTCATAATTGCACTCACACACCATCTTATCTCACACACTCCCACATACACCCCACTATACCCCCTTACATGTACTGTACAATCATACCCTCACACAGATCAGTGTTTAGGCCACAAATTATACCTTCCCACACACGCCACTGTACTTTCTTATAAACATTCTCGCTTACACCATCATACACTTTTTTCTCTGAGAAAGAAATGTATTAATGAACATGAACATTTATTCTTAACCTTGTAAACTGTAGACAAAAAAAATCACAGTGTGAGAGAAAATGTTCAGCAAAAAAGACAAGAGGTTTGATTAAACTAGAGGGTCTGATGGATAAAGCTGGCAATTTTCTAAATTTTCTCATTGTCGACAAATCACGTGCAGAGTCAAACAAATAATGAATTCATCCAATTTCCAAGCATTGTGTATTTATCCAAATCCAATCCAAGATATATCTTATTCCTCTGTGCTGTAGACCTCCGTTGTTGTCCAAAACCTATTAAAAAACATCAATGAGCCACATCGTTGCACTGGGCAACATGTTCCTTTACCCCTAAAAAAAAAAAAAAAAAAATACAGAAAAATTGCCAGCTTTATCCTTTAAATTCTAATTTCCTTCTTCTTAAAAGCAAACCTTCTCAGTGTCCTGCCAGCACCATTCCCAAGGAGAATTTACAATTAAATCAAGCTACAGTGGCATTTTCAATTCAATTCAATTTTTTTTTTTTATAAATCATAACAAAAGTCATCTCAGGGCACTTTTCACATAGAGCAGGTCAAGACCGTACTTTTTAATTTATCCGAGACCCAACAATACCCCCATGAGCAAGCACCTCACTTAAAGATCACTTTCAATTCATTGAGTTTTGTTAGACCAGTAACAGGGTTGCCACCTTTTTTCTCTCTCATAAACAATATAATCTTTATGCTATACAGGCTAGGGTAAAACTGTGTGTACAGTGGTGTGTGTGTATGAGAGTAAGTATGATTTATGGACCAAATTATAATGTGTGTGCGAAAGCAT
Source organism: Scomberomorus guttatus (assembly GCA_038419695.1). Lineage (NCBI taxonomy): Eukaryota > Metazoa > Chordata > Actinopteri > Scombriformes > Scombridae > Scomberomorus > Scomberomorus guttatus. The sequence goes on from CM076461.1 coordinate 10,158,438, forward strand.
GATTATTCAAGTAAGAGTGTTTGGTAGGGTGTTTGCAGAGTGGAGAGTACGGCGATGTACCATATGTGTGAGAGAAATTATGATTTATGGACAAAACGAGCACTCCTATTCACAAGGAAGTGCACACACCACACAGCTACTGTAAAATATAAATAAGGTATAAAGCCATTACAGCCATGAGATGTACAGAGAAGCTGTTACAGAGTAGCTATAAATGCTAAATTTCTATGCATTTCCTGTAATCATGCATTCATCCTCAAGGAAGGTAAAGGAAGAAGCAGCTGAGACCTTGACTGCTAATGTGCCCGAAAAACATACATTAGTAAGTTGTTCAATAGAAAATGATTCATGGGGCCTAAATGCTGTTTCAAATGCTTTTTTTAAGTTTAACATTTGGTGGGAAGTCTGGTTTTACCTTGGAGGACAGACTGCCTTCATTATGAGTTACCATCTCTCGCTGTCACCTTCACAACTGCAGCCTCACATGTTGGTCTTACAGACCCAGATGGCTTTAAGAGATGTAATCTCCCCATCAACTCCCCGAGTGTACAGACAAATACAGTACACCAAAAACACAGACTGAGCATGTCCGGATACAAAGCCAATTCTCTATTGATACAACAGGCCTTAACCTCACCAGAACACTCAATCCTGCACAGTAATCCAAAACCCTACGTTGGCAGACTGCAGCCTCTTTATGCAATCTATTTGTTTCTGTTGGATGAGATGTAAGTTTGGTTGGCATGACTGTTTGGGGAAAGGTGACATTTAAGTGCCTGCATTGCTAACATTTCACAGCATCAGCTACATTCACTTCCTCCCTATATTATTTTAGAAGCCATGACAATGGGAAAAATCGACCATATCCCACTCGCTAAGTGATTCATGCATATTTATGCATATTTATGAGGGAGTAATCCCATTAAACGTAGTGGTATCACACCACTGGGGACTATTTTGAATGTATCACAACAATAAAGCTGCTTTTCTTCAAAATATGCAACCTTTATTCGTGATGAAAGCGAATACAGCCAAAGGTATCAAGCTGGAAAATGACACTTGGCAGACTTGGAGGACATTACGTTAATGGGAGTAGATTACAAACAAACAGTGTGGCACTGTTGTATAATGGTAAAGTTCTCAAGTCAATTACAACAGCAGAGTCATCACTGGAACTGCAAGCATGTGTCAATCTCCACAGGGAGCATTTTATCAACCCCATTTAATGACTTTTATCTTCAAGTCATTAGAATTATTCATACACATTACTGCACTGTTTCGGGTACACAAATCATTATCAGACAAGCCTCACAGGCATGTCTGATAAGCTGATCTGTTTAATACTGTAAATTATTTGCACACTTGAATACAACTTTATTAGCTCTCAAAACACAGCCTGCAGCAAAATGTTTGTGTTCATCTTTTGGAGGGAGAAAAAATCCTTGTTCACTGGCATTTCTGGACACTGAAACTAGTAAATGTGATTTTAAGTGTCCATCTTTGCCTAAACTCAGAAATGAGTTGCGTTGGGGCTGTGTAAATGGAGAAACTTAATGAGATACCTGTCAGACATTCCCTTACAACTGTAAAATGGGTCTGACAGGTATCTAACTCCAAAATGATTCACAAAATATTGTTGATTTTAATGTAGACCAGCCACATAAAGGATGTGTACTTTGATAGTCCAATTTTGTGTCTCAGTTCCAAAACTAGTGTCCAGAAACTGTGTAAATAACCTTGGAAATAACCTACTAACATTGGAAATCTATTCTCCAGGACCCAGCTGAAGGCACTTCATTTCTTTTCTTGCTGCTGATGTATTGTGTAATGAAAGCTTTTCTTCCGTTATCGAGCATTTAGGATGAGTGCAAAATCTTTACGATGTATTTGAACAGCTGCAGTGGAAGGTTGGTTATTCGGCATTATGAAACGACCAATATGAGCATTTTCCTGATCTGGTGCCCCCCTTTCACAAGACAAAGACATTCCAGCAGTACTTTTAGAAAAATGTAGCTACTTTCACATCCAAGATCTCAGTCATGTTTAAAGTTTTTTAAAAAGTTAAAGCAATGAAAAGAAAAGAAAGACACAACATTCACTGTAGTGGAACAACTTAAAAAACAATTGGTAAGTATGAGTAATAGTGAAGTGGCCCCCTACTTTATCTAGATTAGTTACCAACTGACAGAACTATAATTTTAATTTTAACATGACTTGGTTAAAGTATGAGTTGTTACTGTCTCAGATGTCTTTTTCATTCCCGTTGGACTATGCCTATTGCCTAGACGTATGCCAGCACTCGTTATGACGCATGTAAGCTCCATACAGCAGTGGGGGGTTGGCAAGCTGAAGGTTCCCAGGCTGTAAGTGGTAGCCTGATTTTTTTTTTTTTATTTCACATGCTATTTCCAGTCACCAACCCAGACAAAGTGCGTATGTGTGAAGATTCAAGGGAGATGATGTAAAAATGTGGGCTACAATATTATGCGCTGGTCTTGGCTAAAGCCAATATCCTCTTGGCAGGTATTTGATAGAGACGCTAAATAGTAAATAGGATTGTTCATGAGGGTGGGTGATGATAGACAAAATTTAAGACATTTATTCTTTTTACAAATGTCTCAACTGGAAGTGCACCCCATAATTTGCACTTTGTAGGGTGCAGAGAAATTACAATGACGGCGTAACAGAATAGGCCATTAATTAATTTATACAGTATGTTTTAAGCATTTAGCTGACTGCCTTATCCAAAGTGATGTAAAATGTGTGAAACAGTAGAATATTCTTACATGCCTAAATCAAGGAACAAACAGAGGTGGATGTGTCATGGCTTTAGTGTGCTTGTGATGCTCCTACAACAAGACTTTGGTGCTATTAAAGTCATTTTATCAATATGAAAATGTTTCTTGCATGTAGAGAGTGTTCAAATATTCGTAGCCCTCAGTAAATATACATTGTATTATTGCATCTTCAGTCTAAGCAGTTTTCTCTAAAGTTTTAGTCAACATGCGATAAAGTCACTTTAAAGTCAAGTTTTTACATCCAAACATAAAGATTATTGTATATGAACATACAATTTTAGAAGTAGCTGCCAGGCCGTTTCTTAACTGCAGTACAGGAATTTCACCCCAAGGAAATTCTTGAGTGTAACCACTTTGGGACCCAAAAAAAAAAAAAAAAAAGAAAGGTCACACAGGCTCGACAACACCAGACTGAGACATGATTCCAGAAAAATATAAATAGCAGCTTTATTATCACTTTTGCTTTTGTTTAAATGACAACCCAAATCTTAAGATACAAAGTAGCACCTCAACAAATATTGCACAATCCCTATTGGCCCGTTCGTTTGCTATTAAAAGATGCTAGGAGCAGGACTGGGGGCGTACCGCGGGAGTTGTTGACCATTGTGGTGGCCCAGTATTGCTTTCTTTTTTTGCTGAGCAGGAGTGTTTGGGCCTAAGCGGGTGGCAGGCTGATTCCCCGGTGGTGCTGTTCCTTCACTGACCCCTTACTGTATAGCAGTTGGGTGTCATTTGGACGGTGTGGTGTGCAGTGTCAGGCCCCTTCCCGCCCTCTCTCAACTAGTCTTGTTCTCCCACGGTACGCCCCCAGTCCTGCTCCTAGCATCTTTTAATAGCAAATGAACGAGCCAACAGGGATTGTGCAATATTTGTTGAGGTGCTACTTTGCATCTTAAGATTTGGGTTGACCTGCTTATCATTCTAACAAAAGCAATAGTGTTAATAAAGCTGCTATTTATATTTTTTTGGAATCACGTCACAGTCTGGTGTTGTCAAGCCTGTGTGACCTTTCTTTTTTGGGGGGGGTCCCAAAGTGGTTACACTCAAGAATTTCCTTGGGGTGAAATTCCCTGAGGTGGCGTAGTTGACACTATTAAAAACTCCCTCCACTCTTGCCACACATATAAAGCACGTTGAAAGACATTGTAGAAGGGGTTTGATGATCTTCCCCTTTCATTACCAAAAATGTTCTCCCATGCGTGTATCATGTTCAAAAAGATACCCATTTCATTGCAATAAAAGGCAGTTAAAAAAAGGAAATTATTGTAAAATCATAAATCATAAAAAATGATGTATTTCCTTGCATCCTGTACTTGTTCTATTGTAACTTATAAGTGTAGGGAGTGTTCAGGTCCAGCTATGATCCACACCGAACATGCTAATTGTAGGTTTCTGTACATGCTAACGTTGATTGCCAGTATTAGCTCCTATCTAGGCTACTTTCTGGTGCTTTCGGTGATTGTTCTTGAATGAGTCAGTGCATGTAAAAGTACAGCAATCAGGACCAGAAATGAAATATCACCATGTGCATTTTGTGAAACATAATGAAAATATGAACCTGTTATATTATAAGATTTTGAACTGAACATGTATGCATTGAGCCACTTGTTACTGAAGTTATTGGCCTGGTGAAAAGAAACTAAGCTCCAAGACCACCTGCTAATGATTCTCAGCTTCTCACGGTCTTTATTACCAAAGGTCAAGAATGAACATCCATGCGCAGATATTAGTCCAACACGGACAAGAGGGCCAGAAAGAGTTTGCTGAATGTAGACCATGAGATGCAGTTGAAAGCTCCGAATCATCATTTGATTCTTTCCATCACAAAATGGGTGTCATTCACAAACTGTGCTTAGACCATCGTACAAACGTTTTAAGCACAAATCCGGGATTCATCTGCCAACTGCCTTAGACCAAAATTGTCTTGTTCCCACTTTCAGATGACAATAGCTTAAATATCAGAATTTCCATATTGGAATGTGACACAGATTCATTTCCCCCATTCAGATTTGGCCGTGATATATGCAGCTTATTAACCAGCAGTCTGTTCAGTGTTCCTCACAGCTTGACAGTTCAGTAGTGGCACAGGGAGGGACGGTCTGCTGTCAGCACATAATGGCCTGTCTCTGTGGACAGTGACGAAACACGGTGTGCACCTGGCGCAGTAGTAGAGATTTATTTAGATCAATTCCACAGATCTACACATTTACCAACTTTTTATTTTGTTTACAGACGTACTGCGTGGTAGTGGTGCAACAGGTATGCAGGCTGTGTACAAGATTCACAATCGGGCTCCAAATGGTTGTGCCAATGACCTGTTTACCAATCTGCCTTTTATGGCTTCTACTTCTGAAACTATTTGCATTTCTACATTTTTACCATCACAGTCCTCTTTGCAAAGAGTGACAGCTCTCTCCAAACAGAGCTTTCCTTATATAGAGAAATGTGGTAGCATGCTAATTACCGATAGCAGGCACGCACCTGTCAATTTAGAATGATTCTGATTCACTAATATACGCATGGTGGTAAGAACAAAATTGGCCAGTGCGCACGTGTCACGAATCCGATGGTAATTTTGCGTGCGCACTCATTTTGTGCACAAAGTAAGAACATTTCTACACACATATTAGTGAATGAAGCCTGTTGTTCCCAAAGGTCAAGAATGAACATCCCTTCACACATTTTCAATTTGAAACATTTACAACTTGTGCACAAACGTCTTGGCGTCAATCCACGTCAACCAGGCAAATTTGTGTCTAATTGCGTCTTTCCATTGACTTATATGCAATTGTACCGCCTCGAAAATTAGCTTCACGTTCTGTCTCAACATAGTGTTGATGTTGATCTTTACAGATGACACTTTGTTTCTTCCCGGCATGAACAATGTAACTAATTAGACAGCTAACGCTAGCCAAATGTTATTTATGGTATCTTTTTCTGATTTGTAATCACCATCATTGAATTTGTTGTCTAATACTGTTTTCACAGTTTCACAATTGCTTCCAGTAAAAAACCTCAAAGGCAACCCGCTGTCTTCAACTTTTATTGGAAGTGTTTAGCTCGCCGCATAGCATGGGCCCTGAGTATTATATGATCTCAATATTCCACACTTATCCAAATGTTAATGGTGAGGAAATGGTAACTGACCTCTTTGATCAATCATTCAGTCTCATGCTTTGATCTCTATGCCACTGACCCTCCCTCTCCTCCCTGCGGTTGATCTTGCGGCTCTCCTTGTTCCTCCCTCCCGTCCTCCGCTCTGTGTAGTTCACCCACATTGAGGGCATTGTGTTTCCCCCGCTTCTGACTCATCACATGGCCCGGTGTTTGAGTGTGTATGAGTAGAGAGTATGCATATGAAGTGTCTGCCAAGAGATGGATCAGCAAAGCCAGCATGGCTGCCCCTCCTTTTTTATTAGGATTGATCACTTGTTGACCTGAAGGATGCAAGCCTCTGAGATAGGCTTGGGTGCAGCAAGCTGGACAGCAAGTAATAATAAGAGAGACCAACAAAAAGAGACAGAAGCAGACAGATTCAAAAAGACTGAAAGAAAGAGAGAACTAAAAGGACAGGAGAGAAAGTAGATGGATAGTGAGACAAGGTGTTAGTCACTCTGTGCCCTCTCTGCCACAATCATAATTAGGCAGGAAAATGGCATAATGAATATAAATCGCAGTGGAATACATTAAGGGAGCCCATCTATCCTACACACTGTGTTTGCTGACCAGACACACACAATAATGACAAGAAGACAAAGGTAGCGGTCTAGTGTTTTGTTTTGTCAGGCCAATGAACATGTCTGGGGAGTGGGAGTCGGACATTGAAGAGCCTGGTCTTTTTGATCTATGTGTTATCTAAGTGTACATGCCCAAAATCATGGAGTCTTCAACAAACCTTTTTACATATTTTAATGATATCTAATGTGCTCACCCCTAGAGGCGAATGAAAGAGTGTGAATGTGCTATTGTACATCAACTAAAAGCTGCTTAGACATAAATTTGGTACCATTTTACACTCAACTTGTGTGTTTTCTTTAATTTTATTAAATTTAGAGTAAGATGTCACCTTTGACAGACAGTGTACAGCAGAAGATGGCTTATTACGATTATGTAATGAAGTTGTGGCTACGTTTTCAATCAAAGTAAACTATCGTCCAACAATGTTTGTCGCCCCAAGTTTTTGCAAATCTGTAGGTAAGGTGGAGTTTTGGTTATCATATGTGTCTTTGAGAAACTGAGGCTTTTTACGGTGATTCTATCGAATTTCATTTAAATTTTTAATGAGGTAGAAAACCAGAGATGAGAGCAAAATGATCCAACAATGGGGCCTTGAGTTTTCCTTTAGTAGAGATCACCTCTCCCAATCACCTATACAATGCATAATATACAATATATGTAACGGGTGTTTTCAGCAAGTCTTTGACAGATGTTGCTTTGCTGCTGTTATTTCCTGCCTATACCCTGCTACCTATTTGGATTTCCTGCTGCTGATCTCCTGCCTGTCTGCTGGTTTTCAGCAATGTCTGTCTGGTGTGACTGCCTTTCTGCTGGCAATTGTAAACCTGTTGTTTTGACCTATGAATTTTCTTAAACTGCCTCAGTGTCCAAGTTAAGTCTCATGTCTACGTTTGGGGCTTCATTTTGGCGAGAAACCTGGACTTCGAAATGTTATTGGAGAACAAAAAAAAAGACAGACTTCAAAGGTCAAGTTTAGGAATTCAAAGGTAAAGAAGTTTCTTCTCAACAGTGTCAATAACAGTCCCCACGACACAAGTTATGCCCGTGCAAAGTCTGGGTGAGGGCCACCAAGGATGCTGCAATGATTCTAACAATGACTTACAATATTTCTACAAAAGATAAACGCAAACAGATCTAATATTACAAGGCCCCTCCCTCCTGTTGACAGTATCATATTAGTGCTTTTATAATTACAATAATGTCGTTCTAATTGTTTCTTTTCTTGTAAAAACTATTGCAGTTTATCTTTTGCTTGTGCCTGAGTAGATTTTCACGCCAAAAATTGTTTGTTTTTTTTACAGTTTCAGCAAAACAACCCTTACTTGATCAGTTTTTTTCCCCTGCCAATCAGCACAAGCGCCACTTTCACAATGATTATCTTACATTTCAATACTGTACTGCAACTCAGCTTGTTTGCCGCCATGCTTACAATGCTGTCTGTGAGATTTCATGTTCTACTTGAGCCATCTGCTTTCTGTGCATCTCCACCGAGCCCTGACAGTCTGAGCGGGCTTTTCACCAGGATTTCGTGATTAAAAAAGGTTAAAAAGTAAACAGGTTTTGTGTGTGTAAGCTGGAAGAAGTGTGTTCATCAGTGCAAGTGTTTGTATAATTGCATGCATGCTTGACAGAAAATGAAACACGGAGGTCAAGCGAGTCAGACGTAAAGCTGTAGAGATGAAAAAACTATGACAGCTAACAAAATTGGACGATAGAATTTGCAATCATCAACAGTTCAGAATGAGGGGGACCTGAACTGTGAGTTTTAAGTGTTAGTCTGAGGGTGGGAAGGGTGTTGGTTCTACAAGTGAGTGTGAAGTGTGAGTACACTGAATATGCAGCAAGGCTCTAGTCATGAGGCGTGAGTGTGAAGGTCTTGTGGGAGTGTCCAGATGTTACTGTGAGAGACTTGAGCCAACTGCCCCCCCTTATCTTGACATTTTCTTGAAACTGAGTCTTGCATGACATTCAAAGGTCAAAGCTTTGTCAAAGGAAGAACGTCCTTTGGGTTCATGTGCACCAAACTCTATTGGATAAATAAACATTTAAAGAATGCCGAAGAGGGCAACAAGAATCATTAGTTAACCAAAGTGACTCTGTTAAATATTGAAAAATGTAGTCTAGCCCACATAATTAAAGGTCATGTAAGGCCTCTCTTACCCTCTTATACCTTGATCATGACAGATGTTGCAACTCTGCCACTATAGTGTGACTAAAGCCCCTTTCAGAAATGTACCTCTTTACATAAAGGTGATTGCAATTCTTCCTGTCGGCCTACCGTCTGAGTAAGTGTAATGAATAAGTCACTTTTTAATAAAAGTCAGTACATCAGACCTAATAACATTTCCGAAACACTTTCAACTTGTGCCGTACAAGTCTGAATTGAATGCTGAGTAAAAGTCGCAGTGAGAAATTAAATGTGTGTCTTGTTCATCTGATTAATAAACTTAGTACATTTCTCCCAAAAGTATTGTCTCTTACGCTGAAAGAAAAATAAAATCAGTCAAATAAACTTTGAAACACTGTGAATGAGCCAATTTTATGTTGTTACTTTGGCAGGTGCCAAATCCTGCACAAACACATGGCAATTTCCCTAAATGTGTGTGTCAGTCTGTCAGTGCCTGTAAGGAACATTCACATAAAAGTCACCTATGTCTGAATTACAAAGAGCCGTCACTTTAACGGCTCAATGATGCCAGAAACATATTCTATGTCTATAAAGGGCAAAAGACATGAAAGACACGCTCAGAAAAATTGGTGAGTTATTCTCATTATATTGAAAATGATGACAGAGGAGGGTCGCACTCAATGACGAGAGGTCACCTTATCTACAGAGGACAAAAAATAACAAAATATTTTCGGCCAACCGGTGACACCGATGAACTCATAAAGCAAGAATAGATTAACTGAAAACACTCACTGACAGTGGCAAAAAACTTGTTGTAGTTTGTTGGGATTAGCATGAATTTCAAAGTACAAGACGCATAAGAGTCTCTTTGTGCCATCAGTGAGTCTAATTAAGAGAGACCCACTTAAGGACGCAGGTTACTGAACCAAAGGTATCAAAGAGGCTCTTGTCCACCTACAGACTCCCTGAGATGCCATTGTCAGAGATCACAACTCATTTGAGAGTAAACAGTCTCTGATTACACATTTAAAAGTACAGAGGACCCGAGGAGCTCACATGTCAGTGGAAGAAAGAGAAGAAAGATGGAGCTCGTTTGATGAACGGTTCAAGTTCCACTTGCACCCGGGTACTGCATACTGCTAAAAAACTCTACCCACTAGATAAAGTGAGGAATCAGGGGACAGCAGGTTTGAAAGATAATGAAGGAGAAGTAAAAAATGTTTTTTGGAAAATGACATCAAGGATGGAAATGTCTCCCATAAGTCTGGCTTTACACTTCCAATTATTTTGCCTATTGAAGACCAATTGGAGATTAAAGGGCTAAAGGCGAATATCAGTGACTTTCCCAGTATTAGTCTGTGAAGGATTATGACAACTCCTGACATCAAAACTAAACAGCTGGCCAGAGCGTACGTAGCTGCATTACGTTATTGATTAGGATTGGGTATGACGTTTGGAAAATTCCAGGTCACAGTCATTCCACTAATGGCGAAAAGTGGTCTAATCGGCGCACCAAGGACTCTGCTCCTGTCATATCCTGTTCCAGGCACTAAGATCATAACATGACTCAAGCTGAAGGGCAAGCTTTCCTTTGATTTACAGGAAAAGAATATTGCTGTGAGGCTCAGGGACTCGGTTGACGCCATTCCGACGCCGCTGCATGACGTTGTCATGGCAATAGAGGGATTTCCTTTTCACCATTCGGAGCACAGTATATATTATCATCTGACGAGCACTGCACCTCCACAGGTGATCCCTGAAAAGTCTCCTCCTACGTCCTCCTGCAGAAAAAAACACTGAAACACATGGAAAATCCCGGTTAGTTGCCATGGACGTGATTTTGTTACAACAACAAACTTTTTTTTAAAAATGCATTAACTTACTTTCCTCCCACTGCAGTCTGTTTGGCAGATCAAGGTTCATTAACAGAATAGTTATTTGTTAAGCTTTGTTTTACTCATTCCTGGTAGAAAAACATTTTAGTCATTCATCACTCTGCTTTAAACTTTGCTACCTCTTGTAGCCACAAATGAGCCACTTGTAGTATCCACTTTTATGCTTATAATTGCAAAGTAAGAAAAATGTAGTGATGCACTTAAAGGAAGCCGTCATGTAAAAATCTAAAACTAACAAAAAACTAACAGCAAGTTCCAAAGTATATTAACTCAAGTGTACTTAAAGATCAACTCCACACACTCTGATAGGGATTTTCCACAAAAAGGTTCAGTTGCGTATCTTGTAAGAAATTTGTAAAATGTACTCACTTATTTAAAAAAACAGAATATATGCAAATATTTTTCATCTCAGAAGTTTTACTGAACACTTCATTCTCAGGCTTCTTGTTGCTACAGCGGTATATTTCAACTTAGCTGATAATACTTTAGTTCCATTAATTAAGTAGGATTTTCAATGCAGGACATTTACTTGTAATGGTGTATTTTAACATAGCTGTTTGGGGGCGGCGCAGTCATGCAGTGGTTAGCGCTGTCACCTCACAGCAAGAAGGTTCTGGGTTCGTGGAGTTTGCGTGTTTTCCCCATGCCTGCGTGGGTTCTCTTCAGGTGCTCTGGCTTCCTCCCACAGACCAAAAACATGCAGGTTAGGTTAATTGCTGATTCTAAATTGTGAATGTGAGTGTGAATGGTAGTCTGTCTCCATATGTCAGCCCTGTAATTGACTGCCGATCTGCCCGGGGTGTACCCCGCCTTTCACCCAACGTGAGCTAAGATTTGCTCCAGCCTCCACGTGACCCTCTAGAGGATAAGCAGTAAAGAAAATGGATAGATGGCTGTTTGGGTACTTTCATGATGTCAGTTAAGGACCTGAGTACTTCTTCCACCGTTGGCAATGTCTCCCACTTCAGAGTTAAATATATGGGCTTATTTCATTAGATTAATTTCTTTCATTCGTTAGTGCATTTCTCATATGAAATCGGCTAAACTGACTGAAGCAGTTTCAAATGATTGTTTCAGAATTATGAAACAAAGAACTTGGAGAACCAGTTCTTTTTATAATGGTTATAATACGTAATTTCCCAGAAGATTTAATTGAATTAATTATACTGTTACGTTGATCGTCATGACTGAAAAAAGTAAGAGAAAGTTAGTTATGCAGCTGGATGACACAAGCCGTTTTTTTTTAATCAATATCTTAACCACATATCTTACTAGTAGTTCATTCATACAGCACTAGTCAGTCTGAATACTCAAATTCAGACATAGAGTTTTTAGTATTCAAATCCATCTGTTGACTCATGTCACATTTGGTTACCAGGCCGTACAATTACCATTCCTGATTGTGTGATCCGCAATTTTCTACTGCTGCCCTCATTTCGTAACATACATTAACATTTAACTGTGAGGAAAAAAGCCTCTTGTGACATATGGGAGCATTGCATAAGTGTGGTAAAAGGCCAGGAAGCGGGTGTTGTGGAGTTTATCAAAGATGTGTGTGTTTGCTGTTGACTTTGTGCCTGTTGGGATGTAGGTGCCAGAAAGGCTGAAAACCAGACAGTGATACCAAACACTTGTCTGCAACCTCTCACACAGGCACAGACAATTTATGCTACAAACACAGGAACAACTAATGACCTGGCAGAGGGCAGGCTTGTTGTTCAGCCTGGTGTTCTCATTAAAAGCCTTCTTGTTTTGACTATAAAAGCAACAAAAGGCAATATGAAAAGACATTTAAATACAATTAAGAAGTGTTAAATTGGAAATAAAAATAAGCTAAAATAGAAGAAGAAAATAGATAAAACAAGAGAGTAAAAGTTACAGTGTAGTGTAAGATATTAATCAAAAGCCTAAAATTTGATTTTTTAAAAATGCAGCGGCAAACAGAAAAGGAAGGATTGTGGTCATGGTTAAAAGGAAACAACACTGACTGACAGTTGGAAACAGGAAAAGAACAGACATGTCCTGTGTTAAACATCCAATGTTTTGTCGACTTATCCATCCACCTCCCTGTGGAGACTGCGTCACGCTATGTTAATGTAACCTAACTTCCTCGTTTCGTCTCATCAAAAGTACTTTGGCCAATAGAGGGCTTTATCACTTCAACATATATTGCTTATAAATTAGCTTCATTCTGTCTCATCGTTAAAGTTCAGTGAACTGGCAATTAGGTTCAATTTAGTTAAGATTAAGAGTGGATTAAATGACCACTCATCGTGACAAACCCACAGAGAATTATCGCTTCTCTCAGCTCATAGTTTTGGCTCTTCCGGCCAGTAACTTTACTGTTTTAGTTCATTTTCACCCACTCATCAGCGCCAACTAAGCAAAAAAGCTCCAATAAACCTGACCAGCATCAAACAGCAAAGTTAGCTGCTAACCACCATTTAGCAGCTAAAAAGATTTCCCCCAGGAGATAGAGGAGACCAGGTGGCCAGAAACATGACTCTAAATGAATGCTAATGCTGCCCCATTTCTGCCAAATGTGTAAATGGGCAATTATTTGCCAACAAGTTTGCCATATAAACTTAAAAGGTGACAATAGTGTCAGTGTTGTGTTTATAACTGGTTGCTGCTACCCTAAAGTGGCCAAGGTTAATGCAGGTTTAAGTTAAGCCAAGTCAGGCCAAGTTGAGATAAGAAAAATATCCATCAATGCAGATAAAATTAGGGATTAATGTGAGTATAATCCACCTCTGTATTTGCAAAATAATTGTCTACTTTTTCTAAATTTTAGTATCTATCGGTGAACCAACAAATTGAACTTATTTGAAGATTTGAAGCATTAGATAGTTCATCAATCCTCACAGGTTGCAGGATAATAACTTTCTTTTACAAGCAGTGCCGACAGAGCATGTCTGTACTTTGGTCAACCACTTTTACCAGCTATTTCCACAGCCAGTATTTTTTTCAGTGTATTTTTTCTATGTAGACCTTACTTATTATATTATTTTGCCTGATTTGATTACAGTATCCTATTTTTACCAAATCAGAAGCTGGGCAGGGACTTTGTTATTTTGTGCAGCATCCACCATGTTCATCTAAACCTATTCAAAGCACTCAATAGTAAGAGCCATGTTAACCTTCCGTATTTTTTATAAGTTAACTTTGTTGTTCCAGGAAGCCCTCCTGCTGATTCACCTCGTCATCAAGTTTTATATTTACTTTATTTTTGTGCCGGTTGGCTTAGCAACTGGATTATGAATAACATCCTAGCAGTTATTTTTAATGGACTTACCCCAATGGCATTATCATGTTGCCTAGTAAGAGGTTTATAAAACAGCCAGCAAATCATTTTCACTCAACAGATGAGATCTCTCAAGGGTCTCAAGCTTCCAATTGATAAATCTTTTATGTCTACCAGTCCATCTAACCAAATGCGTGAATGGAAAACCCTTAGTCACCTTTAGTCAGCCATTAAGACATTTGGTGTGTATTATTTTTAAGACCAATGCTTCTAGTTACGCAAATTCCAAATTTAACATTGTGTTTAATGATGATGAGGCAATGGCGCCCAGTCAATGTGCTTCCACTAAATGTGCATGTTTTTGCCACTGACAGTCTAGGATTGTTATTATAAGTGTCTGACAACATTATGGAACAGACCATACAGAGAAATAAAAGGTTTTTCTTTACCTTTCACTTGTTCCGGTCTGTTTGTTCTTGTGTCTAACCAAGTCCTGAGTTGTGTCAAGTCAAGAGTTGAGTTGTTGAAATCAGCTAAATATTTAGCCATGACGGAGTTGGAGAGAGGAGTGCCGGGAGGAGTTTGTTGTGTTGGAGTACAGAAAGCGTAGCTTAGTTTTATGTAAAAGATTTTCAAAGTCATAGCTGAATATTTAGCTGATTTTGACAACTCAACTCTCACAAGATTTCAGAGCGAGACTTCTTCTTGAGCGAGACTTGGTGAGACACAACAACAAGGTGGTCTAATCAAATGATAATGTGGAATGTGGAATGGCACTCTCTTATCTCTAATTTGCTGCGTTCACCTTAGCTCTACCAAGTCGGTCAGCTCATTGATTTGGTTTTACTGTTTTTACTGTTTCAACCTGTTTCAAATGAAAGAAAAAAGCTCTGATAAACCCACTGTACACCACCTGCCCATCATCACAGACAAACTTAGCCAAAGCTGGTGAACATAGTGAAGCATTTAACTACTAATGAGCCAGACACTTCCCTCAGGAGCTGGTGGAGAGGAAAACATCAACATGCCGTCAGCAACATGCCTCCAAATGAATGCTAATGTTGCTTTCTATGTGCTGGATGAGTAAATAGGTAATTATTTGCAATAACAACTTTATACAGTGATAACATGACAATTTTGTGTTTAACAACTTTTTCCGCTGCTCCAAACTGGCTAAAAAAGTAAATGAATGCTGCTTTAAAGCCTTATCAGCGTTATGTGTCATGGAGCAGGTATGACATTTCAGGGGTTTACATGACTATCTCTCTGCACCTGCTACGGCAGGAAGCAAAGCGTTCTGGTGCCTGGTTACATAATATGTCAAATAAGAGTTTAACATTTTCATTCCAGAGTGAAATTAAAGCAAATGCAGCTCATTTTAGTGATAACATGTCACATATCAAAAGGCTGAGAACAACAGGAATAAACTGCTATTATGTAGCAAAACCTCTTGTACTTTTTTTCAAAATAGATAATACTTCTAAATAAACCCACTTTTGCCAGACTAGGCACTAGTTCTTTCTGTGTTCAGTGTTTTAAGTCACACACGATCATCTTCTGATGAAATGAGCTGTGAAGGCTACTTATTCCGAGAAGCCTTCTGGCTTTTTCCCACCACACGTTGCCAGGACAAAACAGGGATTATTAATTCATATTGTAAACCTGCCAGTTCCTTAAAATATGCCATGCATAGAGCTTGCGAAGTTGTCATGGCGATATCAGAAGGAAAAAAAAAAAAAACCCAGAACTATCACATGTGTCAGTGCATTTGAACATCTGAATGTTCCACCTGTAGAACATTGATGACAGATAATGTCAGTTATGAATGAATCACCAGGAAGCTCCCGCTCTGTTGTTTGTTGTAGTGATGCTTGCTGCTGTGATGTCATTAACGAAGATGACATCACCAGGAGATTCCATGACAGACTGCAGGAGGTCATCTTCCCCTCCCACAGCCTTTCTGCCTCTCTTTTCCTGTTTTAATTGTTGCTCCACGCTACTTCTGCTCCTCCGCGCTGATTGCTACATGAGAACGTAATCACTGTGCCTCTATGTGGCCCTCATTATGGCAATAGTCAAATCACCCTCTGCCAGTTTTTCTGTCTTTCTCTCTCCTTCACATTTGTAATCCACCCTCCCCACATTACAACACAACTCAGGACTCATTTATTCTGTGATACTAAAAAAAAAACCAAAAAAAAAACCAAGTATTCTGTATTTGGTGTATGAAAATTAGGTTACACTTCCTGAGCTCAGAGTGTGTGCCAGCTGACCCCGTCACCTGCCCTCTTTACTCCTCAGAGCCGCCTACCACTTCAACTCAGTGAGCCAGTGAGCCTGCCCTCACATCGCACAGTGGGTATCGCATGAAGGAAACCCACACAGATATAGTTAGCACACATCTATGACGAATCACACAGCAAATCTAAAGACACCTCATGATAAATGTATGAATGGAGGAGGGTGAAAGGGGGAATAAAACAGATGTATCACCCTGGAATTGATAAGAATTTGTGTGAGCCGGATATTTCTTTGTACGACTGAGGCTCCTACACACGTTCGGTTTTTTGAAAACAGAATGACTCGCATGTGTCTGTGTGTGGGGAGGGATTCCTAAGTGCCTATTTTGAGTATGTGTAATAGATAAATCACCAACACCCTAACCCTTACATGAAGTTTGAACAAAAAAAAACAAGCTCCAGGTATGTTATGTAAATGATCTGTTGATCTAAAGCATGTAGGACCTTGTGAAGCAAACATGGATAGTGTGCATGCCTGTTTGGGACATCCTGTTTCCAGGCCATGCCAAAGGAAAATACCAAAATCTATATATTTTTTAATTTACTTATCTTACCTATCTTAATGAATAAAAAACAGACTGGAACAGAAAGAGCTGGGTAGTGCATACGTGTCTAGTGTTTACACACTAAGCAGGTTTTGAGTACGTGGTGTGTTCACACTGGGAAAGTGACTTAAATATACTCAAAACAGTGAGAATTCATACAAAAAGATTCTACATATAGGAGTGGGCTGTTGGTCTACATTAATGCAATAAACAAAGGAAATGGAAAGTTTCAAAAAGTTTAAATACATTTGAGGTGGGTGATGAGACAGCTCGGAAAACAAAAGAAAAGTATTAAATCTTTGGAGAAACATTTTACTTCTCTTTGTGAAGTTTAAGTGGCAGTGGTGTAGTTTGACTGATGTCAATAGGCGAACATATTTTATCATATACTGTTAGTATAAAAGAGTCAAGCACATGGCCAATGACAGAAAGAAAATCAGCAAATAATGTAGAAATTCAGCTACAAGAAGGCATGCAGTAAATCTTAGAAGTTAGTATTGTGCACAGCCTAAACACTGATTACGAGACACCTTTAACATTTTTTTTTCATGTTCATCGTTTGTTCCCATGTCCTTTATGATTCATTTGATACATTTGCTACACAGATCCATTTGCTAATCACAGATGCATCTGATGTTGATTTGGCCAACACAAGTGAACTTGAAGTCCCAACATTCATTAAAGGAGTGACACATCATGTTCTCATAATGCCACGGTTGAGACAGATGGGAAAAATTTTAAAAAAACACAGCTTATCTCCAACTGTAAAGATGTGTTCTGTGTGATGTTTTTGACATCACACCCACTGCAAAATCTGGTATAGCCCATGCATCTGTGACAACAACCCATAAAAGACCTATTCCGCTACATTTTGGTGACATATTCCTTCATGAAAATGCAGATACAAAGTGTAGTGTATTCTGCTCAAGCAGTGTAAACCTCGAACTGTGTCCTCAAGCACACAGTGACATCTGGCCCACAAAGAGCTGCTCTCCAGAAATCGAAAGTGCAGTTGCATAGTCGTTAAAAATACAAACAACACTGGTCTTGTTTGCTCCATATATAATTAGGGAATATGTCACCTGGTACAATAATATGCATCTTTTGAATAGTTTTTGGATGACAGTGGATTTCATGGTTTTAGTCATACGTACTATATCCGGCTGTGGCTGCACAGAATTTTTATCTTATCTTATATCTCTTAGTAAGACATATTCATTGCTGGTTTTGGTTTCCTCTAGCTATTTTTTGATAAAACAATAAGATGTCTCATGCTTTAAAAAAGAGTTTTCTGTCAATCAAAACAAAACAAGTTACACATTGGAAAATATAAAGCAATATAGACTCCAGTGAAGGCATTTTTTTAAATCTGAAGGAAATAAAGTAATCATTCTTTGTTTTAGTTTCTTATATGTCAATTTGTTCCAAGCAGGATGATAGCAAATGACAGCTTTAACATCCTTAAATCAGAACTGAAGTCAAATGCAAAGAATGAGCCAAGGTGGGAGCAGATGTGAATGACTCAGGCTACGATCAATGGCACATTAACATGTCTGCCACCACTGCATTTGGTTCCCTCATTAGCTCCTGTTAGGACAGACTTGTTTTGTCGATTGGGCAGATCACATCACCGCACAATGACAGTGTTGTACGTCACATATTAAGGCCTGGCAGTTGATTTGGGGGCACATTTATAGCAAATATGGAAAAATACAGCATGCCGGGGCCGGATGGACGGTACCATCAGCAATGCCGTGAGGCTGAACTGTCACCATATGCACAATAAATTATTTGTTGCTTCTTGTGGAAGACCAGTAGTTAAAAATCAATGCAGAGAGTATATTATTCCTGATATTTTGCACAGCTCCAAGAATAAAGGTCATTTGTGCAACAACTTCCCAACAAGAAAGCTAAAACTTGTGTATGAACCCTTTAAAAAATCGGAAATCTGACTATTTAAGACCACTGGCAGAAATCAACTTCCAATGGAAAATTGGATCATGATTCCCATTCAGACATAAACAACTCTGTTACAAAAGGAGTGTGTGGGCAACACAAAAAGAACAGAAGTCACGAGTCTGGGAAAGAGTAGGTACCTCAGTTTCATGTCATTACAGGTTTTGATATCAGAACCACGAACTGTAATTCAAGTATACAAAAGCAATATCATTACAGGTAATCTTGGTGTAAAGCTGCGGCAGTCGCCCTCGCAGTCCTAAATCCGCTGCCTTATACATCTTATCTGCCTTGAAAATAAAGGTAATTATTGATCTTGAGGTCATTTGGTGCATCAATTACTTTGTACCACAGGGACCGAAAAATTCTCAGAAAAAGATGTAATGTCAGGCTCAGTTTTAAAAGTCAGCTGTTACACATTTGAAGAGGTCAGTTTTTCAGCCACATTAACTAAAGCCCCTTTATTATTTCCACTTGCTTCTCGACATTTTTTAATCCGTCTGCCTATCCTTATAACTCCAGCAAATCTGATTGCCTCCTGTTTGACAGAACAGAAAGATAATTCCATCCACACTTGAATTATTATTTTTGGAGAGAGAGTGAGAGAGAGAGGCGGGGGGGGGGGGGGGCTGGCATGCAGGGAAGACAGAGAAAACAGAGACAAAACAAGACACAGAACAAATAAGGGCAGCCAGCTGTGGAAGAAGCCGAAAGGATTAAACAGATTATACTGCTAAGCTGAGTCCAACTGGTTCCTCTCCCAGTGAAAACAACTAAATCAAAAAGTCTCACAAGCGATGGACTTTGAATCTCAGCTTTAGTGTTCGAGTTTACTTTGTACTCTGAGTGTGTGTGGTTGCATGAGTGGGTGTAGGTGAATCGTGTAGATATGAGTGCCGGTACGGAGGTGTGCACAGGTGTGGGTGTGCAGGTGGGTACCTTTTCTTCTCACACAAGACCAGACAAAACTAGTGGTCAAAACTATTTTTAGAGCCTTGAATTTAAACATACTGTTTTTATATTGTTGAACTGCCAGAATGTTTTGAATGTAGGAGAACAACCATGAATTTAAAGGAATAGTTCAACATTTAGAGAAATATGCTTATTTGCCTCGTTGATTAGAGTTATGTGAGAAGATTGATACCAATCTCAGAGAGTAGTTTTGATCCCCTCATGTAACTTTCAGCGAGAAAGTGAATGAGTGTATTTCCCAAAATGTTGAACTATTCCTTTAAGGTTTAAGTTGTATGCTCTGCAGTGTTGTTTACTTAGATTATATTTACAACAGGGTGTACTTCATGAAAGTTACCACAATGACTGAAAAGACAAGAGTCTAATCTATACTTATATTACACGTTCATATTCCTGTAACTTTTCATCACACAAGCAAAGTTCTGTATTCTGCTCCACAACGGCGGAGCAGCGCGTGGTAAATGGATGAACCCCCTTCAGGTCCCCAGAAGACAGCAGGATCATGTCTCCCTGTTAGTTTCCTCAGCCTCTTGATACATGATGAATACAAATAACATCGCAGTAAAACGTAGGAAATCCAGTAGGTGGCTCCCTGTGACGTGATGTCTTTTTAAATGACTCCATATTGGAGCCACTCACGGTGATTGTGTGAGTGGGAGGCCCTGCTATTGGGTGCCAAACCCACTGATGATTCAGCCCTCATGGCACTTTCTGCAAGGAGGAATACTAAGTTGTCCCTTGATTCGGGGACCTGCCAGCCGTCAGCCGCATGTTCTGGGCATTTGGCCGAGTTGTCAGTCACAAACCACGTGTGTGGAGTGATGGATGCCATTTGATGTGTCATACAAGTGGTATTCTGGCTGGGATGGACATCAACAGTTAGGCCTGAGCCCTGGGCAGTGTGGGAAGAGGTGTGAACTAAATCATCATCAACTCCCCGCTGTGGTGTTTCATCACCACATACAGCCTCGCGGGGCAGAATTCTTCGTCATCGGTTGTCTGAACAACACCTCCCAGCATGGGCATGTTGTTATTTTAGGCAGTGATGGAGGGATATTTCCATTTACATACTGCACAAACAAAAACAACAGCAAAGATGAGGAATAAATAATGATGCAACAAAGGTCACAGTAACCTGAAATATCAGAGTGAGGGGAGGAGGGTGTTTAACAAATCCAGAGCCCCTACAGAGTGAGGACCAAAGTTACTTTTGTGACCCTGAAATATGTATTGAAACACATATTTTTGCAGACTGTAACAGCAGTGTACTTGTCAGAAACACTTTGAACTCATAGACTACATATAAAGATGCACTGGCGAGGTGTGACATCACCCAGCATCGCAGCCAGTCTGAAGCCCAGAGTTGCAGCTTATGGTCAGCGCCATCTCTTCTGTTTGGAGCCAGGACCTTCCAAATAAGGAGTGCGGGATGTTGCCTTTCACGCAAAATGACCACCAGCACACTTATTACAGGGCCTGAATTTAGCGATTGATACCATAATGACTGGTTGAAGAAAATTATTACAGTATTTCTAGAGAGACGTTGATGGTCTTTGAATGGGAGCCAGTTGGAGCTGGCATCTAGCAGCAGTCTGTAGTATTACACTTTAAGGTACTTTGGCTTCAGCCTCAAGCTGTGGTAGTTGCCGCCTGTTTGGACTGAGCACTGGGTCTAAAATTTGAGATAAGCATTTGATTAGCAATCATTAAATCAGTACCACTTTCTAATATAAAGGGTTTGTATGTTTTAACTAATGGCTTTATTATTAGCCATTTACTAACAGTTTATAAAACAGTCATAAGGAAACTTCTGGGATGCCAAGTTGTTGAAAATCACATTAACTGCAGACCTGATGGCATATTAGAGTGAGAAAAGCATGACTCTTTATTCATTTCTTAATAACATTCATAAATATATTGTGTTTGTAGAACATCTCTTAATTACAATCTGCTGAAATCAGTTGAAAACAGCACTAATTTTATTTATAAGATGGGCAGAAGAGATGTGTTGAGAACAACTTCTGTCTTTTTTGAAGTGTGCCATGAACCACAAGAGAAAGTCCAAAAATACTTGACACCTAACTGAGCTGTGACTAATTTTTCCTTGTCCCGTAGAGAGCAGACACCAGCTTCCACTGATTGAAAAACTAGACTGTTTGTGCCAAAAGACAGAGGAAACAACCCATTTCTTTTTTTCAGGCATGAGGAAAAACACCTGTGATAGAATATCGGTCTTTTCACATCCAGTACCTTTAAAATACATCCAAGATTTCATAGAGAAACTGATAAACTGTTGGGATTTCAGCAAAAGCAACACTCAGGTCTCCCTGTGAGACATAACAGAAACTGGGAGAGTGCTACTTAAGCAGCTTATGTGTCTGATATTAGATATTTTGGCTAGACTAGTAATCAATCCTGTGACCTATTTATGTTTGAGAGGACAAAAGTATTTTATATAACCATGTTGACTTTTATAGGTGTGTGTGTGTGTGTTGCCTGTGTGTGCTGGGAGTTCTTCTTAGGTAAAATAAAATATTACACAAAATAAATTCACAAAGACGAAATACTTTCAGATTATTTGTGTGTTATATGTTATCAATTATGTTATAAAATATGAAAAAAAACAGATATTAAAGGGAGAGTTCAACATTTTGGGAAAGTCACTTATTCACTTTCTTGCTAAGAGTTAAATGAGGAGATTGATGCCATTTTCATGTCTGTGCATTTAGTGCAGAGCTGGATCCAGGAGGCAATTAACTTAGCATAAAGGCTGTAAGCAGGACAAAACAGCTAGCCTGTCTCGGTCCAAAGCTCAAAAATATACCTACCAGTTCTTCCAAAGCTAATATACATGTTGGGTATAGCTGATACATGTTGTATCTAGTTTGTTACATATGTAAAAACAGCAGTTTGTGGAATTACGAGCTGTAACTGGACGAACAGCAGCTGGGTGCCATTGTTGTTTTTACATTTCCTGTTTATGAACAGGTCAAACAAACAAGATACAACATGCTAGTTGGTTAGCTTTAGAGGTGCCTGTTAGGTTGTTCTTTTGTTACTTTGGAAAGGGGCCAGGCTAGCTGTTTCACCGTGCTTATTGTTGCTATGCTAAGCTAGGCTAAATGCCTTCTGGCTCCACAATTAACGCACAAACACGAGACTGTGATCGATCTTCTCTCAAACACAAACACATATTTCTCAAAATGTCAAATTATTCCTTGAGTATTGTCTGTTAACTCTATATTCCTCAATGAAACATAATAAAATGAGAGACACTTAAATTTTTACGTAAAAAAGGTGTATTTTAATAGATACTTAGACACAAGACTCTTTAGACTCTATACATCTCAAAATCCAATGAATGAATGCATTATAGCTGATGTCGTCACCCTGACATCAGGTACCAAGAAGAGCACTTGTTTTTTCCTGCTGTCTGCACTTGATGGGACGTGATGGAGTCTCTGACGCACACCTCCAAGCGCCAACCCTAACGTGGACACTCACGGTGAGTTACATCCGGTTTCTGAAGTGAATTCCTTGACTCATTCAAAGATGCTGTCATAAAACTTATCGCTGCTGCCTCAATCAAGCTTTAATGGCCGTAGCAACTCACCTTCTGCGTGTGTGAGCAAGGGAGCAACACAATGAATCAGTGAGGGAGTGAGAGAGCCATTTAGTGAGGAAGTACACTCACTGACATTACATTAAAATTATTTTTTTAAATATATTTTGTTCCCCTGTCTATGCAAATGTGGATGGACAAAATATTTGAAATGCCTCTTAATATAATGGATTTCTGTACAACAACACCACTGACTATGGCCTCAGAAATTAGCATAGAATTAAATCAACCTCATACAACCTTTTACATTGTTCAGGAATTTCTCCTTTCCAGGTCGCTGAGTGTAAAGTGCGATGTTGGTGGTGAGCAATTAATTAATGAGGCAATAAATACAAAGACAATCCCATTTGCACAGATAATGACATTATCGCCAGGTGTTGTGTAACCATAAATAAATCATATTTACAAATGTATTCTTTACAGTGTACAGTAATCTCTTGCTGTTAGTGACAGGAGAACCTTATTCTTAGCAGCAAGCACAAATACTATACAGCCAACATAAGGCTCTATTGAAAATAAACATATATGTTAAATCAAAGACAAAATCTGATGATCCTCTGAGGTCAAATGTTTTTCTATCCGTCTTTCCTTTGTTGTGGATATGATTTCAATGTGCTTTCATGTTGTAGCATCAGATCTCAGCAATTACTTTGATGAGAACAATGTTATCATAACCCAATAGACATTATTTAAAACTATGAACTTGAGGAGCTTTACGGAGGAGCTCTGTGGAGGTGCAGCCCTGAGATGCTCTGGCACTGATGATCAAGGGGGTGGAGGTGTGCTTTCCCAGCGCCAAACGCTGCTTCCCAGCGTCAAACGCTGCCAGGGATCAGCTGTCCAGATGCTGGAGGATGACGTGCAGGCCTAGGTTGACTGTGTCATCCAGACCTATCCAGTCCAGTATGCAAACTGCATGGGGTCCATCAGGGGTCAGTAAGTGATTTAATGTGTGACAGGATGAGTCGATTAGATGATATAAATTAATGTTCGTACAAAATATACATCTGCTGTAGCAACCCTATCTTTTATTAAAAATGTCTTCTCTCACTCACTCTCTCTCCATTTCTCCTGAGTGTCTTAATGCATCCTGACATGGTTGAATGATGTATTGTAACAGTGGCCTAATAAATGCAAGTATAATCATTTTAACAGATAGCAAATTGAAATGTGTTGGTGGCACACGGCATTTCAAAAGGGACTATGACGTGTTTTATTTTACTAAGGCATTAGTCCTAAAGTTTCCAAAACACATTCATGTGGAACTTTCCTTTATCTTCAACATCTAGTGCTCCAGAGAGAACATGAGCAAGGTATTTTTGTTCTTTTCTCTTTTGCAGTTTGCAATGTTATCGCATTGTCACACTACGCAGGGGAATTGTTCCCCATTGTTTCTCCGACAACACACTGAGATAGAGGAACAAACAGAGACAGATGCTTGACAAAAAATCTTTTGTTGAGATAGGATAAACCCACTGTACTACAATATTTTTGTGTCCATTGCCAGCTAATATGAAAGACAACTGCCACAGACAGCAGCCTCCCTGGTGTTTGTTTTCTTGTGTTTTTTGCATAACAAATGATGTGTTTATGTCCTGACAGTTTTGTTGTTTTGTTGGGTTTAGGTTCTTTTCTGGAAAAATAAAACATGGTACCTGCTTCAAGGAATATGTCTATGAAGCTCTGAGAAATAAGTATACAGAGTAATTGAATTGCTACCACTTTTTTGCGACCAGTAGTAATGTTTGTTATTTGCTTCTGAAAATAGACAGTTAAAATGACCGCAGAACATTATGGAGTGTTGTTGGTTCCAGGTAGCAAAGTCAATTGTGAACATAGACTGACCTTACCTTTCAGAAGTAAACAAATCAAAGGCGTCCAACCTTACTTTTGCATCTTACTTCTGCAACTCAGTCTGTCATTCTTAAAGATTATTTTTCACATAGAAATTAGTAAAAAAACAAAAAACAAAAATACTATATGCATAGTATATATAAACAAACCTGCAGAGATAATTCAAGGTGTTTTTACATGGTGATCTGCAGTAATAGAGCTATGTGAAAATAGATTAATTGCAAGGAACATGTGATTTAAATCAATCAAGCGAGCAAAGCTTAATGACAGCAAATCCCAGCAGTCAGTGAGGAGGGAATGAGAAAGATCCGGTATGACATGATAGGGAAATAAATAGTTTATAGTCTTTTTCAGCCTTTTCTTCTTCACCCACTTCTCGCCAGTATCTATGAGTGGGTTGGGCAACTGCAGCCAACCAAATTTTATTGCTTCCACACAGACGTAACACAATGAGATGACTAAATGTGATATAATCCCAATGAGGAAAATGAGGAGTAAAATTCCACTTGATGAAGTTGTTGTCTAGTAGACGCAAACATACTGTCAAACTGAGTTTTCTACCAAACAATCACAGCATCATCTCTGTGGGTAACATAGGAAAGTGACCTTTCAGCTTTGGAATGAACTAAATTTGATTAAAGCTGCACTAATCAATATTTGTATATAGACAATAGGTCAAGAAAAGAAAAAAAAATGCAAAAGAACGATAAATGCCTCTAAGTGACCATTGCTTGGATAGAACAAGCTGCTTTCAACAACAAGGCTGTGTCTGGGCTCCAATAGTGAAATTATCTCCATATGAATGAAATGGTCTTATACACTGATTAATTCAAAATCATTGTATTCACTGATAATATAATAATGTGTCTCCATTGACTGACAGCATTAATATGCCAGATTAAGATTTACTTTAAAACTCCTGGTGAGAGACTGTAACTTTTCTTACAGAAGTCAGTTCAGTTAATTGAAGACAAGGCTGAATCTAGTACTGTTCCAAACCAAGTCTGAGGAAGCCAATTTAAATTAATCTGTCTTAAAAAGCCACTTTAATCTAGAACCAGGCTTAATCCCTGTACTGGAGGGTTGCCCAAGATATTTGAGAGAAAGATAAAATGGTACCAGAGGGGCTAACTCACCATCTTCAAGATTTGTTTATTCATTGTCTGCTCCTGCTTATCCCTGTGCGGGACTCGGCACAGATCAAACAATTTTCCATCTGGCTTTCAGAAGACAGTGTAGCCACCAATTTTGATTTTGTGGTGAACTATTCCTTTTACTTAACAGAGCCAGACACCTGTAAATATTGATCTCTGTCTGACTGGGCATTGTCATAGATTACTTAAAAATATTATTATTTTATGCAATTCTATTGTTGTTGATTCCCACAAAGATTTGATGCTCACCAGTGTCAGAAACTGCTGCTGTCTACAAGGTATTTGTAACAGCAGCAGCTCATCTCCATGGTCTATATACACTGCGTGCACAATTATTAGGCAAGTTGTATTTTTGAGGATTAATTTTGTTATTGTACAACTACAGTGCTCTTGGTCAATCCAAAATGTTAACAAACCCCCAGACCTGAACATTTAAGTAGTCTTCCATTCACGGAGTCAGTCAGTTTCTTGATCTGGTCAGAATCAACTTTTTGTGCAGCTGCAACCACAGCATCCCAGACACTGTTCAGAGAGGTGTACTGTTTACCTTCACTGTAAATTTCCTGCTTAAGAAGGGCCCAAAAGTTCTCAATAGGGTTTAAGTCAGGTGAAAAAGGGGGCCATGTCATTAGTTTTTCATCTTTAAGGCCTTTACTGGCCAGCCACGCAGTGGAGTACTTTGATGCATGTGATGGAGCGTTGTCTTGCATAAAAATCAAAGTCTTCTTGAAAGATGCAGACTTTTTCCTGTACCACTGCTTGAAGAAAGTGTCTTCTAAAAATTGGCAGTAGGTCTGAGAGTTGATTTTGAGTCCATGTTCAACCCGAAAAGGTCCAACTAGCTCATCTTTAATAATACCTGCCCATACCAGTACCCCACCTCCACCTTGCTGGCGTCTGAGTCGAAGTGGAGCTCTGTGTCCGTTACTGATCCAACCCAAGCCCATCCATCTGGTCCGTCAAGAGTCACTCTCATCTCATCAATCCACAAAACCTTTGAAAAATCTGTCTTCAGATATTTCTTGGCCCATTCTTGATGTTTCAACTTATGTGTCTTGTTCGGAGGTGGTCGGGTTTCAGCCTTTGTTACGTTGGCCATGTCTCTGAGAACTGAACACCTTGTACTCCTTGACACTCCAGGTAGGTTGCAGTTGTGGAATATGGCAGCACTGGAGGATAATGGGTTCCTGGTAGCTTCATGTTTGATTATTCTCAAATCTTTGGCGGTTAATTTGAGTCTTTTCTTCTTGACACGTTTCTTGCGACCCTGTTGACTATTTGCAACAAAATGTTTGATGGTTCTGTGATCACGCCCCAATATCTTCAATATTTCAAGAGTGCTGCATCCCTCTGAAAGACTTTTTACAATTTTTGACTTTTCAGAGTCAGTTAAATCTCTTTTTTGGCCCATTTTTCCTGAGGAGAAGAATCTGCCTAATAATTATGCACACCTTGATATAGGGTGTTGATCTCCTTAGGCCACACCGTCCCTCGTTACACAAATACACATCACCTGATATGCATCAAATCCAATAAGCATTCAAGTTTATACAGCTTGGAGTTGGAAATTATGGATGAAATGATGATATGGTCAAAATAATCTCTTGCCTAATAATTGTGCACACAGTGTATATATATATTAGAAAGCAACTGCAGGTGATGACCTACAGGAAGTAGGGCAGACATGCAGAGACACCATGCAAATGAAAATCATCTTATCAAAGTGTCATTCTGACACAACATCCCGCACAGTGAACACAGGAAACACAGATATACCCCAAATATACAGTACTGACTCAACGGTGTGATTATGAATGCTAACATGAAACTTGAAGAGGAAAGACTACAGAGTACGTCTTAAATGGAATGAAAAAGCTATTGTTGTGTGTGTGTGTGTGCAAGTGTGTCTGTGTACGGGTGTGGGGTGGGAGGGGGGTTAGATGTGTGTGTTTTTGTGTATACACATGTAGCCTCCTTTATCTGAGGACAAGAATATCAAATAAAAGACATAGATCAGTATAACGTTAGTGCTCAGGGCTCGTTTTTGTCTCATTGTGAGTCAAGACAAAAGGCTTTGAATCCCTCATGTCCCTGTGACTGAAAATGACAGGGACATGAGTCTGTCCATTTCTTTATGTATTTTCTTTCTTTCATTTCTCATATCCGCTGTACACACACACACACACACACACACACAAATACCATTGCACAAACCTCTCGAGTTTTTGCTTCCTCTAATAAAAGTCTGAAAAATGGCTCACCCTCAATAACGTCTCTATCAACAGAGCAACAGAGCCTGTAAATACCAGGGTGGCACATTTTAAATTGATCCATCAAACATGATAAAAAAAGGGAAATATGCCTAATGAATTGAGTGATTTTGATTTTGTGTCTGTTGATACTGTACTTGTGTGTCTGAAAGAAAGAAGATGGAAAGAAGAATATGTATGTGTGTGTTTATAGCCGTTTGAGCACACTTATGCAAATGCTATATATCCAAGCCTGACTGACTGTTCAAAGAATCTGAAAATGTTCCTTAAATAAAGAAAACCTTGAATACAGCAGAGCCCATGTAAAATTGGCTCAATATTTGTCCTTGAGATGATGAAGACACCTCAGTGCTTGAATTAGAGGTCCTTTTTCTGAGAAATAGTACAGAAGAAAAGAGAAAGTACAAAAGAGCTCATCATGTTGTCTCTGCATTGCCTGCTCCTCTCCACTACACAAGTGCAGAAAAATGGATTTCCGGGCAGCCCAAATATGGTCTGGCAACGATGAGGTGTGCAACAGATGAGTCATCCTCCAGACTCCCACACTCCCTGGCCTTGCATGTGTGCAAGACAGAGAGGGAGAGAAAACCGAGTGAAACAGTGAGAGAATAAAGAAGTAAAAGCACTGCAAAAGCAGTGCAGAGCTAACCTGCAAATCAAGTAATGGTGTTCACATAATGACATCCACACAATTCCACAGAGGAAACAATAAGACCAAAGAACAACAGCAATGGCATGCTGTGATATAAGCTCTTTTCCTCTCTTCAGATCTGTGCACTGTTCTCACTGTGCACACCTGTTAAATCAATCTGAATAACAAA
This sequence comes from Scomberomorus guttatus, assembly GCA_038419695.1. NCBI lineage: Eukaryota > Metazoa > Chordata > Actinopteri > Scombriformes > Scombridae > Scomberomorus > Scomberomorus guttatus. The sequence goes on from CM076461.1 coordinate 10,187,735, forward strand.
GGACAGCTGCTTGTTCACTCTTTGTTTGGCATTTATGTGTCATGCATTTTGCAGTGCAAATGGCTCTTTGGCTGATCTTTGAAATCAAGATTAAATTGCATGTTTCATGACTATTCAGGGGTGTAGCTACATGGTGTAACCTGTAATAGTAATTCATAAAACTTTGTTTGATATGCAAATACAGTAATGGTAAAGGTTTTACTGTGCGAGCATCCCCTGTGAGGATTTATTGCTTACTTGGATTGGAAAACAATGTTAGTAAAAGGATGAAAATGAAGAGTCAAATTCTCTGTTCTTATATTATTACCAGTAGTGATAATAAAACCTGAGTGGAGCTAGAGGTGAGGTCATTATTTCCAAATCAGTTTGTCAGTTTCATCTGTCCTTAAGCTCAGTTGTGTTTTGAGCTAAATGCTAACATTTGCATGCTAACATTCTTAAAGGTGCAATATGTAAGAATTGGCAAATTCATACTCCACACTCCAAACCAGTTGGGGGCGGCATATCACCACATTATGCTACAATATGTTAGCACCAAATCAATAGTGCATTAACAGTGTTCTGTTAGCTAGCAAACTAGGTAAGTAGGACTTTGACTAAATGATAGCAATAATTCAGTGGTAACATTAAGCTAACATTTGCTTGAATAAATCTAACATAGAAGACAAAGTGCTATTTCTTCACCCTTTATGTTGGACTGAGGGCAGACTGGATGCTACAGTGACTCACTATCATCTCTTAAGGTACAAGTGGTATTACAAGATAGTATGGGCCAGAGCAGGCTGGTTAGCATGCTAACTTCAGTAGATATCTGCAACACAATACATTCTATGTGTTATTTCTTCACATTCTGTTGATAACTTTAGGGTTTTTTGAATGTTTTAAACTAAAGTTCTTACAGAAATCTTACATATTCCACCTTTAAAGTTTGCACATGAATATGATAGCGTATAAGCATGCTAATTTTGGAAGAACAAAGTGCAGCTAAGGCTTGCAGGAATTCAGACACAACATGTCATGGTATTCCATCCAAATGTTGTCAAAATATTTCACTCTGGTGCAAAGCGCTGGACTGACGAGCAGACATTCCCATTCAATTCTGGAGCCAAGCCAGTACTGTAGCAAGGCCAAAAAGGTTTGTGAAGATCTTGCAGGTGTGAGCTCAGATTACTGAAAATTGCAATAGAGCACAATACCTAACAGAAGAATTGACGAAAAACAATCATAAAACAGTAAACAGAGAGACAATTTATGTAAAATTATTCAACATATCACTTCTAATATATCAGCAAATCATTTTTGGACAGCTAAGAGCTGCATTATTTAACTTTATGGACCCTTCATTTTGGAGAGAATGAGTATAATCCCCCCTGAGCCAGAGCAGCCTGTCTCTCTGCTGTGTCTGTGCCAGGATACAGGATGTTATACTGTTACCAAAATGTTACCAGAGACATTTGTCCATTGCAGAGTTTTTACTCCTAAAGAAAAAATTGCACATGGAAGAAGTTTTTACTTAATATTTACAACGTCTTTTCAGCTATAATTGCATTAATTTTGATATATGCTCTGTGAAGACACGGAAAAGCTGTGATATGTAATTTTGGTCATGTAGTCTGTCTTTGGGGATGAAAACTAAGCAGTGAGGGGTTGAGTGCCTTTGATGTACAGGCAGTCACCAATAGAAAGGTGACACTGTGTGGGAAAATGCGCTAATAACATTCATAAGAAGCATTTGTGTCTAGATATGTTATATTTTTAGCCTTTTACACTGTTAGTTATGCCAGCTTTAATATATTTTTTCTTTCTTGAGAACACGCTGCAAAATGTCAAGAATTAATACCCTTGTAATATTATTATGACATGTTGACAGCAGTGCGAGCTGTTGGATGTGCATTTATGTAAGAATCCTCTTGAATTCAGATCTACTGTTTGCATCAGGTCAGACATGGAAATTGAAATACATCAGTTATTATGTTTCAGTTCCTTAAAGCAAAAGTTTGACATTTTGGTTAATATACGTATTCACTTTATGGCCAAGAAATAGTCCAGCACAACTCTGTAAAGTGGCAAAGTGTTGCTCTTACACTTTTTTTTTTTTTGCATGGATTAAAACAAACAAGATAAACATGTTAATTAGTGAGCTTTACAGATGCTGATAGGGGGATTTTGTTACCTTTGTACAGAGCCAGATTTGCTAGTCTTTGTGCTAAGCTAAGCTAACGATGTTGGTAGCCATTTAACAGACAGATTTGAGAGAGGTATTATTCTTTTCATCCCCCAAAATGTTAAACTATTGCTTTAACTGTTGCTTGTCTAATTTCTCAATACTCAGCATACAAAAAATATGTTTTAGTGTATTCCTATAGTTATATAGGCTCCCAAACATCTATGTCACGCTAAACAAACTAAACAAAAAACTTTTCCACAGCATCAAGGCCATCAGCTTTTTCCACATTCTTCATGTTCACTGCAGTTATTTGGGATTCACCAAACCACTCATCTGCAGGTAACACCATGTATGTCTTTCCTGCTGCAGTATCAGTTTCCTCTCCTTGTGGAGAGGCCTTCCTCTGGCACTCAGTGTAGCGAAACTCCAGTGAGTCATTCTGCTACATGCCTACATCTCTCTCTGGTGTTTATTAAATTCATACCACCTGCCTCATCGATTCCTAATGAATCCTGGCCCGCTCATAGACATGATGATGACTAAGAACAGTTCAGTGCGTGCTGTTAGCTTGCTGTTGTTGTTGTTGTCATTGTTTAAAGTGATGAACAGCAGGGAAGCCTCCACTGGATCAAAATGGGCTTTATGTTCTTGGCAAAAACCTTCATCTTCCTGGTATGAACCAACACAAACACAAACCAATGTGAAGCATTTTCCTGCACGCACCCAGTGCCCTGTCACACTCTGTGGGTTTCTTTGCAAAATCAACATTTTGGCTTCAGCTACACCTGATCTGTCCACCTCAGCTTGACCACACTACGAGGCAGGTGAACCCATTTCTGCTCTTAAGAAAAAGTCAGGGGTTTCAGGTGAGCTCTGCTGGATGATATAGAGAAAATCAATGTCCTGCCTCAACTCAAATGGCAGTATTTCAGGCCTTTACTTCTCTGTGTCTGTATTGATCACCAAAACAATTGTGCAGCCACCCAGGATGTTCAGTGGACATGATGATAAATGGGGAGTGGAGACAATGGCAGAGTTTATGACCAGCTCGTGAGCCTCATGGGGCATTGATTACAAGAGTGAGACCCCATCTTACTGCCTGTCCTGCTGAGTCTTTATGAATTTATGAAATTTGAGACCTTTAAATCCTTTTTAATGTCTGAGGTACTATGCCTTATTCATGTCATATCATACAGACAATCCTGTCTCCTAGAAATGTTTATATACTACTAATTTGCAACAGCGATAAAGGCAGGTCTTCCCAGATTATGTTTTTTATCAACATGATGAGGAAACTAACATATTTGCACAGCACTTTTTAAGACCAGAGAAAGATGGTGGTCTTGGTTAAATAATGACAAAGTAAACAGCTTCAGAGGTGAAGCTACCTTTTTCAACATGAAAGCAAAACTAAGATCTTTTCCTAACCACGACCAACCTCAAGTGCTTTTGTTGCCTAAACTTGTTGCAAACACAGGTCCCTTGTGTCAAAGTCCTGTGCTTTGTATGTCCAGCCAGGGACCTTGGTCCCATCTCTCTCTCCCTTTGTTTCCTGTCTTCATTATCCCCTGTCGAAAGGCAAAAAATCTAGTTTTATATCACAGAATCAATATTATTTTAAATGTGTGTACAAACCACTGGCAAAATGGCAACAAAGCCATCTAGTTTTACTTGTTGACTGCTACAAATATGTAATGTGATAAAATAAAGCTAATTTAGGCTTGAACACCATTTATCTGATGTAACTCAAAGGCTAACAATGAGGGTAACTAAACTAGGTTACTATTATGGTTAGCTGGGTCTAAACAAATGACTCAACAACACAAGATTCAAGAACAACATTACATTTTCTATTTTAAAAAGAGAGAGAAGAAAGAGTACCGAAAGATACAATAGACCACCTAATTGCATTGATTTTTTTTGACAAGTATGCTTGACAGAGAGAGTGATGTGTGGCTAAAAGAACGGCCTCACACATCAGATTAGTTTTGAAACTTATCCACTCTGGCAGCTTTTGTCTTGTCAATCAGTATTCTTCTCTCTCTCTCTCTCTCTCTCTCTCTATCTCTCTCTCTTGTACAGTCCTAACAATAGTGTGAGAGCTTCCACCTCTCACACTATTATTATCGTCACTCTATCATTTTCTCTTCCATACCTTTTTCGGTCGCTAACTACTTCTGCGTACTTTCAGCTACCATTCAAATATCAAAACGTTCAGCTTTTTCAGGACAATACTACTATCATTCAGTTGTTTTTTTTATGTTTTTTTATATAATTTTTTAAAGTAATAAAATTTATAATGGAAAGTCTATGGGATCTAAAGTCGTCTAAAGTTGTCCATAAAGTAATCATACTTTATGACCACCACATGGTCAGTTATTACATGTTTTATGTTTTGGCTAATAACTCATGAACCGTGAGGTGTATCAAAGCACAGTGTGCTCCTTGGATGAAGCTGATTCAACCAATATGGACCATGCCCCCATTTGGATTTTTTAGTAAACACATTTTTTGCTTCTTTTGGCACATATTTCATCTAATCTTCACCAAACTTGGCACATACCATATTTAGATGACCCTGAACATGACTTATGAGTTCGTTTTTGGGTATCACTTACCATTTGTCTATAATTGGTTACCAAACTTTTGAAGGCGTGGCCTGATACACTTAATGGGCCATAACTCTTCAATGCTAAATTGGATTGCTACCAAATTTGGGAATGTTGTACATACAGTCACAGTGCACATTGCATTTCATTCAATTCTACCCAGAGAGGGCGCTAAAGTAACATTATAACATGATATTTCTCCAGGAGAATGTGCATTACATACTGAGTCATGGCACCAATAGCCCCACCTTGTGGTCATTAGTAAAACACCACCATACTACTTATTAACTGCTGTGTCTCTTTAATGTAATATTCCATGGTAACCAAATTCAGCAAAGTTGTACAGATGGGGATGCTGAACATGTTTGTAGTATTTGATACAATTTCACCTGTAGGTGGCGCTAAAAGGTTTTGAAAAATTGCTGCTGGGGCAGCAGCTTGCAGCAGTGGCAGCAGTTGCAGCAGCAACTGGCAGCAGCAGTAGCAGCAGCTGGCAGCAGCAGCAGCAGCTGGCAGCAGCAGCAGCAGCTGGCAGCAGCAGTAGCAGCAGGTGGTAGCAGCAGTAGCAGCAGCTGGCAGCAGCAGTAGCAGCAGCTGGTAGCAGCAGTAGCAGCAACAGCTGGCAGCAGCAGTAGCAGCAGCTGGTAGCAGCAGTAGCAGCAGCTTGCAGCAGCAGTAGCAGCGAATGGCAGCAGGGGCCACTTACAGCTTCCAGCTCTCACACACATTCTTTTCAGAAATGCAAATATTCTAGTTGTACAGGTAAATAACTAGCATATAATATAACTATATTAGGTGACCTGTCCTCACATTCTGTTCTTTCCTTCACTTTCAGAAGGGCTCTTTAGCTTGGACTGAAGGGAGAGGGCAGCCTGTACTTCTAATAATACTCACACACCTATTACTGTGACTGCCACAAATGAAAATAGGGTGGCTTTGAGTGAACAGTGAAAGAAGAAGTCAAGGAGGCCAAGCATGAGATCATTGTAGGTGAAAATCTATCGGCAGTGGTTATTGTCTTCCATAAAATAATTTTTCTTTCACCAGTTCAAGTAAACAATATCTAACATTAATTATCAAAATCAAATGTTGCATAATATCTCTATAAAATCAAAAATATATATGCAAATCAAAAGATATTTGAGCAGTACCTTAAATCCAAGTCAAGCAAAGCAGTCAGAGGACTCCAGCATCACTCACGCCTTCAAACGCCCACCAACAGTTCTGTTTTTGTCTTTTGTTTCACGCTCTATCTTAAATGGTTGCAAAGATATCTTGGCCAGCTCTTAATATAAAGCCACACATACTGTCTACACAAAAAACACATTCCACACACAATATTTCTCCACATGAGAACAAAATAAAATCCTTGTCAGGTCAGTGAACTGCATCTCCTGCTGATTGCTAAACCTAAAAACAACACTTGATAACACTTCAGGTCCACACAATTATGGTGTTAAAAAGCTTCATGCCAGTTGGATAGGGTGACATTCATACAAAAATATATCTTCAATATCTATATAATCAGGATGTAGTTTTTCAATGTAGGTTATGTACCAAATAGCATTATAAAAGAGTAGTCAATATGCAGATGTTTATTAGCTGATAAGTGGATGTTCCATTATCATAATATTTAACTGTCTGCTCTCAACTAACTTATCTACTATATAGGTTTTGATTCAGAGTTGTTCAGCTATTCCTTAAGGAGCAGTTAGTGATTTTGTCCTTTTTTTGTTCATAGTAACCCCTCAGAACAGCACTGTTATCCCAGGTATAGTCATTCTGAGAAATAAAGCTACAAACATTAAAAATTCAAACAAAAAAAATTAAAAGAAATAAAACTGAATAACTATTTCTGTGACTCTTCCTCTCTCTTGAAGTCTGTCAGTCTTAATAAAGCTGCAGCATGAAACAGACAATATGAGCGGCATCTTCAGTTGTATTTTTCAACAATCTGCTTGTTGTGCAGCGCTTCACGGACGAGCTTCAATACACTGGCGCAGCAGGCTTACATGCTTACCTTTTGCAGCTTTGAGTGCAGCCATTAGACTGTGCAACGCTTTTGGCGAAAATTGCCTCAAAATCAGTCAATTAGGACCTCACTGCACTTACCATACATATTACATACACTCTCTATTCTGCATTCTGCAAGTAAACAATTAAAAGTGAATCATATCAGTCATTTTATACTCTATGTACATGTATTGGAATTGCCAACTGCATATTTTACATGTTTCTGCAACCATGTAATTATTTATTTTCTTACTGTTTATGATATAATTAGCTCTTTTTCATCAATAACACCTTCTGTTCTCTGCTAGTTTACACAGGAGCAGTGAACAGGCTCATCACTTTGGAAACTAAAAACAGCACCATCTAGGGTCCGAACACCCTCAGCAACAAACAACATGGTCCATGAGATTAGAGAGCAGGAAAGCAGTATGAAAAACTATATCCATCATTTTGGTGTAACCCAAGAACAGCAGGGTCTGAAGACTGTACAACAAAAAGCTGAATTAATGGCGAAAGAAATACTTTTCATAGTCAGTGTTGATTGTTCAAATAGTAGTAAATGTAGCTTTTTTGCAGCTTTAACACCAGAATCAAACAATCCATGAACTGCTCTCCCACCTCAGTGAAGGAAACCACGTGAAAAATCTGTGTAGCTGAATCACAGGATGTGATTCAGCTACACAGGGATTTGCCTCTCTTTGAACGTGACACTGATACCTATCCTGGGCCCATAAGTGCTTCATCCTGCCTCTGAAATATACCTGTGCAGTAAGAGGGCTGTCCTGGCTCCTGTGGAGAAGAGTGTGGAGGTGATAGGAGCAGAAGTGTAGTGGTGATTCCTCAAACTTTTTCTCTTGCATTCACTTATATGGGCATTTGTTTATGTAACTGTTGGTCTGCAGCAGCCCACGCCTCCCTCTTAAATGAGTCGTGGCAAACCAGAAGGCTTTTAAGGTTCAAATGAGAAGGTGCAATATCTTTGTTTAGAATTAGATTATTGATTTATTAGTCCAATATATATATTTGTTAATTACTTCCACATGACCTGCATGCATGCACACAAACCCAGACTTGTAGTTCTGGCCACTTAGCAGCTCTGCTTCAGCAGCTAGAGGTTAAATAAATTTGCTCAGGAGCAGACCAGCACTAGACGGTGAACAAAAAGAGTCTCAGTTTGTCATCTATGACTAAATTCACTTCTTCCGTCAAGATTTTCCCAGACTGTCTGGAGACTTTCCACCAGACTAACTACCATCGTTTGTCCAGTTTATCCTAAACAACATCAGCTCATCGTCACAACTCATTATTTCTCCTGGCCCCTTGTGTCTGCCATCCCCATTACACAAGCAGCTGGAGGGAGGGGGATTCTTGAATAACAGGTCAAACTTGTCCTCACCTTTCTCACATGCTGGGCGTCTAATAGCTCATTTGATTACACAGTTAGACATACAATTGGCACATTCATTCAAAAGCTCTGCGTGCAAGAAGGAGAAGAGATGAGGAGTGAAATGTGAGCCAAGATGAAGTTGAAGTATTTCCTCTTGGGTGAGAGAAGATGCGTGCTAGTTTGGGCATTTTGTGTTAATTATACAGTTTACAGAGATATTACCAGCAGCCAACTGGTAGTTCAGTAAGTTTTTTTTTTACTCTGATCACCTCTGTGACAGATCCACTCAGCAACCTGCATGAAACATCCACTTCACTTACAGACAGGTTCAAATGAAGTAATGACTAATATCAAATAAAATCAGGTTAATAACAGGGTTAGAATGACCTGGAAAGGATTGGAATTGCTGTATATGCATCTTTCAATGATTTACATCATCACAAATTCTTATAATAGGTTATAGAGGATATTATGAGATATTAGAAATATGCGGGACGAAGTCACGTTGTGTGACAAGCTGCTCTATGTATGTGTGACATGACTTATTGTGTTGCAATGCACAGGAAGTCGCATGTAGTTACACATTTTTGAGGGTGTGCACACGTGAGAAGTAATATTTATGTTGTCCTTTCTTCTCATGATGCCAATATTATAGCTTCTTGTTGACTCCCAGGAGGAGAGGAAGGGTTTTTCTAAGGTTTGATCCAAGAAACAAATACAATTTTGCTGCAGCTGTTCTCATAACTGTTCAAAGTGTTATTAAGTGTAACTCACTGAAGGGATTTGGACTGGCTGTCTTCAAACTCAAATATCCACGCTGTAAGGATGACAGAAAGGGGACAGGGGGGGATCAGGCTTTCAAAACTCCACCAGAGCACATGTTCTGCACGAGTTCTTAAGAAAAAGCAAAGTTTCAAATTATTTTTTTCATTTTTAAAACGTGAATGTGGTAGTTTAAGTGAATGGAACAAGTGCTACATCTAAATGACAACAGGTTTTTAAGTCCTTGGTTGGAAAATACTAACATTTTGTGCAGCACTAAAAACAAAAGCAGGTGATGAACTGACATTCAGTCAAACAGAGACAGCTCAGTTCAGGACATATCTGTGGCACTGAAAAGCCATCCTGACATTGTGTATATGCTGAAAATAGAGCATTATTTTCCAGATTACATACAGAGACATTTTAGTCCTGCAGGTCACCTTAACCACTAGGTCAAGTTAGCCCCTGGATACATACAGGCTCTCAGTTTGTGATCAGAGTTTACTTTAATTGTACCAAGCAAACTAATTAATGGAGGAGGAAATGACTTTCTTATGTTGTTATGTTAAGTATACAGCTAGACGTGGGATCTTATGCCACCACAACAGAGCACAGCATGACTCCTCACTCCCACAAGGCTCTGTTTTCCTGGGGGAAACTGAGGGGAAAAAATATCGAGGAAGGACAATGACTGATGATCACTCCTAATCATTTCCTCTGTTTTACACTTCCTGACTCATGTTGTTTGGGCAGTTATTTATTTATTCATGATTTCTCTCTCTCTCACTCACTCTCTCTCTCTCTCTCATAAAGCTCATGGAGGAACCGAGCCAACATTACACCAACAGGCAGACACCTACGTTAGGTTATCCCTTTCACACTTCCAGAACTACCCAGATCCGCCCACAACCCCGGAGAGAGACTGTGGGTGAGAGAGGCGGAGGCAGGGAGGAATGGAGGGATGGAGGAGGGGGGGCGCCTATTCCTGTGTGCATGTGTGCGTTTGTGTATGTCAGTGTGTGTTTTTGAGAGAGGGGGAGAGGGGCAGGCAGGCAGACAGACAGACAGACAGACAGATGGAGTGTTCCTGTGTGTTTCCTCTCCTGCATTACCGCACTGTCTGCACCTCAGGTCTACTTTTAATTGGCTGTGGAGGTACTGTCACTATGACAGCCGCCGGAACAGCCTGAGCACATCATGCTTTCTGCACAACTGAGTTTACAGAACACCAAACATGACCATTTAATGAGTTTATTAATTAACCTTAAAAAAGGAGATCATCCCCTTTCATGCTTTCATGAACTGGCGTGTGGGTTTGAATCCCACGTTGCCTTTAAATGTTGTAGATGACATTAAACAACAGCACTTTCTTATTAATTAACAAATTAGTTATCATAATAATCTTTCATAATTAATATATTGCCGTGTTGTCAGAAGTTAACCTGTCTGTGCAAGGTACGCACGTTAAACATCTCAAACGTTATTCATCCCCGTGTACACCGACTCCGCTGATCCTCTTTCCGGTACCTTTGGCTCTGCGTTGATATCTGCGTAGTTTGGTGTTCATAAACGTTTTTCTCTGTCTCTCTGCACAGGTTCCTCCCTTCCCTTCAGATTCAAAGTCCCTCCCTGCCTCCCCCCCTCCTCCGTGCGCTGACAGTCACTCTCACACTTGCACACGCACACGCGCGCTCACACAAACACTTCTCCCCCGCACACTCCCCCCGTCTTGGTGCTGTCTCATTCACTTCAGTACGCCATCCACGCACTGACTCCAACTTCAAGCAGGGGGGGCGGGGTTGGATATATACCTCCAAGAGGAGGCCACAAGCTACACTGAGACTGGACCCACTTGCAGTGCAAAGACCACAAGCAAGAAGACTCCGAAGCCGGGAGTAGAAGTACCAACATTTATCCTGGAGCTTAGAGAGAAAAGACAAGCGAGAACACAGCCTTTGGTTCTACGGACTGTCTGCTGGAGCTCCGATTCAACCAATTTGTCACTCCGCTATACGCCAGTTTCTCTGGATATAGCAGCTAAACAAAGTTGGTAGTAAACTCTTTGGAGTTTGGTTAGAGTCACTTTATTTTTTCTTTGCTTGTGAGAGTGGACTGCACTGAAACTTGGGATCGACCCTCTTGGGTCGGGAGTGGACCTGGCGCATCCTTTCCGCGCCTTCAAACACTGCGAAAGTTTTGGCCAGAGCGATTCCACGGCGCAGATCTGAAGACTTCGAGTCAAGTCAGACTTTGAGATACACTCAGCAGCTGCTACCCGAGCCAGATCCAACACACCTTGGCGACCGGATAGAGAGCCACTGACAAGACTTCAGAGAAACCTTTTCATGGTAAGGATAGACAACAAGCTTTTTATAGCTTTGACTTTTTTAAATGTGTGTTTTCTATGTATGTGTTGATGGACGGACCCCTGAAAGTTGCATAGAGTGAGGAAGAGTGATGCATATGTGCTTGCAGCTTTTGAGCTTGTTTCAACAGATTTGTCTGTTTAAACTCGTCTGTCGCTGTCCGTGGTGCTGAAACTCTGTCCGTGATGCTGTTGCGCTGTCCATGGTGCTGAAACTATCTCTAAAGTCTCCCAGTCTGCTGAAACGTTCCAGCAAAGTGCAAATATTGCATTGCCTTTTTGCATTTGTTTCAGCGTATGTCAGCAACACTATTCTTCCCCAAAACGTATATATCCTTCTAGACTTCCTTTTAAAATGCTCGAAAGGTCTAGTACCATATTACCGCTTGTGTAGCATTACTTTAGCTTCTACATACCTTTATCATGCTGGGTGAGGCGATGCAAACGACCTGACAGCAGCAGAAAGTTAGACAGCGGCAACAGGTTGATCGCTAGAACTTTTTGGCGTGCTTGTATCACTGAGATTGCACGACAGACTGGGGTGTGATTGTGATCAATGTTATAATATTATAACCTGCATGATGCAAATCCATTAAGTTTCAAAATTAGAATGCTTTTGCAATAATGTCTTACACACCAACAAGAATTTGACAACTCTTTGTGGGTGTTTGAAAAAAGATTGTCTCCTTTTAATCAAGGCTTTGACAAACTTGCACAGCAAACAGCAAATGCTGTAAAACTAAGATTTATGTGTTGCTTGTTTCACTTTCTTCAAGAAAGTAAACGCTGCAGATTCATAGAAATCACCAGGAGATAGGACCCTTAACTGAAGTGATTGCAATGCCTTGCAATTTAAATACTTCTTCATCTCAATCTGACCAAACACAGTCTATTCTAAGGTTTGTCCCAAGATGCAGGGAGTTCACGTCAGCAATCTGCAGCGATTGTGTTTAGTTTTGCTGTTTGCTGTTTTTGCTGTCACATGGACTTGCAACAAAGCTACCAAGTGGTCTAGTTTCCTGCACATGTGTACAAGTAACTGCATCTGGTAGGGCAAAAGAAAAAGTGTGAGCAATTTCACAGATGACCTGTAATAGCTACAGAAATGGCTTTTCCTAAGTTTGCTTCAGCAAAAGAGAGCAACTTGCAAAGAAAAGAATGAGGTCAGGAAATTGTGATCACCTGTCCATTTTTGTCTACCTACAGCACAGAGATGCACGTACACATGAGGCAAGAATAGTATTTGGGGAAAAAACAATATTCAGACAGAGAAGATGTCAACTTGTGAGTTTAATCGATGTAAGCCTGGCTGGAAAATCATAAGAGTAACTTACACCAGCCTTCCAGATGTAGCATTAGATGAATAGTAATCCTTTTGGCTTGATTTATTGCAACTTTTTGCTATTTCGCTTCATTTTCACAACTGTGTGATCCAGGTAGTCATGCAAATTACTCCAGCACCTGCAATCATTCATCTGCAGCCACTGAAAATGTCACTGAGTCTGCATAGTTCTTAGTACATTACAATGTGGTGTTGTTTTCTCTTGTTTTTGCAGCTCATATGAGTTTTGTAAAGCTTGCTGAATCTGTGATGACACAGGCTAGTTCAAAACTGTGAACGCCAGCATAAATAGAGAACATGTCACTGATGGTAATTTTGCAGTTCTTTTTCTGTTTTTCACACTGATCAGCAAAAAATAAACCCAGTCTCCATAACAACAAACTGCCTGCTCATTAGGCTGCCCGCTTGGCAGAAATGTTGTTGACGACAACGAATGGACAAGTAAGAGAAAGGGACAGAAAGGACGAGGGAGGGGCGGGAATCGAGAGGCTGTGTAGAACAAGAGCCGCACAGAAACAGAGTTCTCCTATGACAGCTGGACCTCTTTCTTTTCACTATGTGCCTCATCAGATGCCCATTCATGGAGCTTCCGGTTGTTGGGAGGCGGGAGAGAGACACCCACCTACACAAAGCAGAGGTCTTTGCTGTGATGCTCACAGAAAGGAGAGACAGGGAGGGAGGGAGAGATGTGAAAAGAGATGTGAGGAACGTAATTATCAGTTCTCTGCCTGAAAAGTGCAGGTGCTTCTCAAAGTGAATGTCGCTATAGGCACCAATTGATATGGTGCTGCTGCTATGCACTGGCCCTCATTTATGAGTAACCTCTCGGTCACATAAAGCAAATACAGGCATTTATTACTGAGCCTTAAAGTTTCCTTCATACTGATATCATCCAATTCCTGATCTTACCTTATGTGTTGTATCTTAGTTTAGTAGGATGATGTCCTCGGTCTGTTCTACTGACTATAATCACTGACAAAGGACAGAATAAGGAGGAAAACCTGACAAGGAAGAAGAATAACCCTGAAAGCTTATGAAAGATGTTGCTGAGCAACAGTGTCTCGCCTCAGCTCCAAGGAGCATTTCCCATCTCTTCAGTCAGTCCAGTCCAGAGTACAGAGACCTTGATATTGACTCTGCGCCTTTCTCCAGGCAGGGTTAGTCATTCAATGGCACAGGTCTGTACAGGATAAAGTGAAGTCTGCATAAAGCATGTTTGCAAGATGAGTTACATGAAAACAAGCTAAGGTGAAGAAAAAAATTAAAATGCTCCATTTGCATGCATATAGCTCCTTTGCAGAGTAGCATGATTAGAGTAGGTTTTAGTGATTCACACATTTAAAATGTGCATGTACCTGCAGCAACATGCATGCATTTGCATTAATACTTGAGGGCTGTCAGTCATCACCCTTTGTGCTTATTTCATCTCAGTTTATGTTCTGGTATGTAATGCAGGAAATAATCCCAAAGCAATTTTTAGATGCCAAAGCAGGGTATGTAATCACACTTTTCCATGGACACAGACAAACCATTTCTCTCGTTTACCGCGCAATAGCAGGAGTGCATTGTCCAAAAAAACGGAACTAATAAGTGTCTGTGTTTTCCAGTGGCAATGCTTCTTTGGACGTCAGACTGACGCACATGATTCGCAGTTCAGTTCAGTGTGTGGGAGGAAAGAGCAAGAGCTTGGAGATACCAGCCTGCTGTGAAGGACTGTAATTGCAGTGCCAGAGCAATTATGTCCCGAAGAACTGGGCATTTTAGATCACTGAATCTGCCCCGAAACACTATGATACTGATCAGAGACAAATCCCTGATGCATAAATATCAGTTCGACAATGGGTCCAATTAAAATGCATCTCATGAATACAGTGGGGGGAAAAATGCATTTCATTTGGAGAAAGCTCTTATCCTGCATAGTGATGTCTGATCTTTTGTTCTCATTATTTAGATGTTGGAGCATACTGACTGATATGTTTGTTTTTTGTTGTTTTTTTTGTTTTGTTTTGTTTTTCTCTTTTTATTCCCTATTTCTCTGCAGCTCCCTCACTGACACAGACATGACAGCCTGTCTGATGCACTAAAACCTACAAATTCAACAATTCTACAGAGAGGTTGCATTGATAAGTCAAAAGATCTGAAACAAGTGCAGTAACTTGCAACAAAGAAGTCAAAGAAACACTCTGCTTTAAACAGCAATCACAGAATCAAGAGCAACACCATCCTCTATCTAAGCCGACCCAATGGCGTGGTCAGCTCTTTCCGGCCCCTGTGTGGCCCTTGTCCTGCTCTTCTTCGGTTTGACCTCCTGCACTCCCTCTGGCCCGGCCTCCGCCACCTGCGCCACCCTGGAGCAGAGCCGCTTCTTTGGTGTATTCTCCTCCACGACCACCCTGCCCTCCACACCGTGCTCCTGGACCCTGCAGAACCCTGATCCCCGCCGCTACACTGTCTACATGAAAATCACCAAGCCCACTGACTCCTGCATGCCCCGCCAGATCAGGACCTTCCAGTTCGACTCCTTCATTGAGACTTCTCGCACCTACCTGGGTATGGAGAGCTTCGATGAGGTGGTCAGGCTGTGCGACGCGTCGACCACTGTCACCTACCTGGAGTCCAGCAAGCAGTTCCTACAGATCCGCAAGGTGGCCCCAAGAAATGCCCTGGAGATTGTTGAGGGGGAGAACGACATCAGTGAGTTCAAGGCTGAGTTTCTGGTTGTGGGGAAGAGGAACCCAAGCATGCCTGCCTGCCAGATGCTGTGCCAGTGGCTGGAGAAGTGCCTGTCCAGTAGCACCCATGATTATCCCTGTGGTATCATGAACACCCCTTGCCAGTGCTGGGAAGCCCCCAAGAGGAAGCCAGGGAGCTGCTACAGAGGTGGTGTCTACGTTGAGAAATGCCTTCCAGTTCCCAGAGACAACGGACGCGATGCTGAGATTATCAGTAAGTTTGAAGCATGCTTCATCATTTGGTTTCATTTACTTCCAGAGTAAACTTTAAAATGTTCAAAGAGAAAGAAAAACAGAAAGCTCAAGGGGGTTATCAAAACATGTTGCTTCAAAAGAAACATGTCTTCCCCTGTATTTATTGTGTTATTTTGTTATGACATCCACCAGACTAGACTGTTGATGGGAGGTTATGTTCTCTAAGACCCCACAGCTCTGCAGGTTGTCTCCAGCCTTGCTATCACTCAGCGGCCCCTGTTTGTGTCTTAGGGGCTGTTGAGGGTAATGATCCATGTCTGTAGAGCATGGGCACAGGTGGAGGATGTGCACTCTGCTGCAACAAAGTAATGAGAAGTAAATCAAAGGTGTTAGAGAAATTTGTCGATGCATCTTGAGGCCTAAGTGGCAGGACTGCCTCAACCGCACACATCGCCAGCTCTCATTTTCTCTCAGGCAGGCATGTTAGCTTTAATGCTTGACAAGGAGTCGGCATTTTGGCGAGAGATAGAGGGCATGTTTGTGCATTAGGATGGGAGGTGGGGGGGCACAAGAGAGCACAAAGACCTCACAGTCAGCTGGCAGCGGAAATCGAAGCACCCACTTGTGGTTGGCATGGCAACGCGCCTGTCGGTCTTACACATCGCTTTGCTGTGGTACACACCAAGTGGTTAAAAGCAAACAATCACCATTTCAAATGGAACATATTTCAGCTTGAGTGCTTGGTTCTGCTCACAAAGAATTGTCCTTGCTCATTCTCTTCACATAAAATAAATGTTACTCACTTCCTGTTCTTACACATAAAGTTTACAAAGGGAATGTTTGTTGAGTCATGCTTTTGTGCTCTCGTTCTGTGACTCAAGCATTTAAATAATGTTGGGATATCAACTATTACCCTGCCTTGTTTTGAATTCATGCAACTGTGTCAATTTTTTAACTATGCTCAATATTTTTCCTCTCTTCATCTCCTCCTGCAGAGGGCTGGGCTGGTTGGGGACGCTGGTCAGTATGCAGCCAGGAATGCGGTGGCGGAGTCCAGGTGCGCAGCCGGAGCTGTCAGCCCGAGGATGTTGTGTGTGAGGGAACGGTTGAAGAAGGGCGGGCTTGCAACCCTCAGCAGTGCATTGGTAAGCCCACTTGTCATTTAGTCATTTAGTTGGTAGTATTCGGCTGCAGGTGGCTCAGTTTCAATGCAATAATCCTGCAATTTTCAAATTCTCGCAGGCAAAGAGCGCAACAGGAGCCAGGGTCTGCGGGCCATCATCGGTTTGAAGAGAGACAGTGTTGATGATTCTAACCATGGGGTTGTTGCAACCCAGACAGGTGAGATAAGCTTTGTTCAGTAAGTTTAGAAGTTGTTGTCAGTGAAAGTTTTACTTTCTCTTCACTCACTTTGTGGTGTTGTTAGTGGTTGTTTCTTTATATATATTGCAGTTTTTGCAGATGTGAGTTAAAAAAAATCTTTAAATGTGCTTGAGGACTTGGTGTGCTGACCCTCTAACTCATGTTTTGTCCACCATTAGATGCTAAGACAGAAGAGTGGTCCGCCTGGAGTTCATGTTCAGTCAGCTGTGGGGAGGGCTGGCAGAGCCGCACCCGCATCTGCGCGACTTCCTCCTTCACCACCCAGTGCGTCGGACCCCTGCGTGAGAATCGGCCCTGCAACAACACAGCCGTCTGCCCCGGTGAGTGTCTGGTTCCTCCTCTCCAACACGAGTGTGACAGCAAGAGAAAAGAAAAGAGAGTGTGATCAAGAAAATGTTAGGGACACTTGGTCTTTTAGAGGTACACAATAGAAGTAAAAGCCATTATCCCTTAACGATTTCCCTTTATACAGCACCAGCCACAAAGTAAAGTAGATAAACAGAGGCAGACAAGTTAGAGAGGCATTTTTGAGCTTTTACACACTGAGATTTGGATTGTGGAAAAGAGGGTGCAATTTAAGTCTCAACATTTTATACATTTAGTTCTGTCTAAGACATTGTGTGGAGGACTGCCCCACCTAGTGGAAGGTTTACAAAAAGTACCTGTCCTGCATAGTCTGAACAAATCTCAAACAAATCCACAATAACAGTTGCATATTTTTTTACATAAACTACAACTTACCTCACTCCCTGCATGTGTGTGTGTGTGTGTGCCTCATGTGTAGTGGATGGTGCTTGGGATGAGTGGACCCCCTGGAGCCTGTGCTCATCCACATGTGGTCGTGGTTACCGTGACCGTACCCGCACATGCAAGCTGCCCAAGAATGGAGGAGAGCCTTGCCGCGGCCCTACAAGACAAACCAAGTTCTGCAACATCGCTGTCTGCCCGGGTGAGTCAGGGATCTTAAATGTTTCAAATCATGCTTTATAGCTGACATTTGGGTATAGTATATGATCTATAAAGAAAAGATACACAGACACACAAGAGACAAATAACACCAGATCACATTACCTAAATGTTTCTTTTACTACGATACTTAAAAATTCATGACAACTGACTCCTGCTATGATATTTAACCCTGGAGCTAAATGATTCATATATGAGAGCTAATTAAACCAATTATCGGCATCATCACCATCACAAAGTGCAACTGCAGTGGCAGGTTGACATTAAATCTGACGCATCAACAGAATAAAAGCCTCTGTGGGCATTAGTCAGTCACTTTGTAATAACCGCCGGTGACTCACACTCTGCCCATGGTCACTCGATGCATCAGAAGCTTAGTCCTTTCCTATTCAGCCACCTACTCATGTGCAGAAAGGATTTCACTCATTTTCAACCCACAGTTGCAATTTGTGCAGTTACTTTTTTTCCCCCTTTCTGTTGTCAGTATCACTTGTGAGTTGTACTTCATCTGTCCAACATTATATTCCCTTGTTGCAATTACATGTTTTCATCAGCAGGTGGCTCCGTGCGCCACAGCTGAGTTAGTGTAAGTGGCTGAAGAAGATGGGGCTGTTAGGGAAAGTCATTATTGAGAGATGATTACACATGCCATTTGGAATTGAAGAGTTTTGAAAATTGAGTCATCCTTAATAGCCCATTTAGCAGGATAGACATTTTTATTTTGGCCAGTCTAGCTTTTTATAAGACAGTGCAGTTTATTCGATTTATTTTACCCTCTTACAAGGCAGCATTTAATTGCAATTTTGATTGATTTTTTTCTATTTTAGTATTTTCATCTTTTCATGACCCCAAAATTAAATCAGGAAAGAATAGCATTTTTCCTGTGTTTAATCAGCATTATGTCTCATTCTATAACCCTTTATAAAATATGCCCAATAAAATATGCCCAATATAGAGTTTTGGAGGGCTTGATGACCTCTTTTAACAGAAAATGGTTTCTCAGATAAGATAAGTGCACTAAACAATGCTAATAATGTACATAATTACATTAACTTGATTTTAGTTTTGAGGGCAGTGGACCTGTTTGAAGGACAGATAATTGAGCTCCAACTTTCTGTTTCACTTCAACTCAGCCAAAGTAGGTCATGTGAAATGTTAATAGCATCAGTGAGCGTGCCATGATGCCTGTGGCCTGAGGGTCTGCCTTGTCCTTGCACGCGCTGTAACTAACTATATCTGTTCCTCTGCTTCCCTCTAGTGGATGGATCCTGGAATGAGTGGTCTGCCTGGAGCGCATGCTCTGCTTCTTGCTCCAACGGTACCGTACAGAGAACACGGGAATGCAACGGCCCATCCTACGGGGGCTCTGAGTGCCACGGCAGCTGGAAAGAGTCATCCAACTGCTTCCTGAAAGAGTGTCCTGGTAAAAAAGAAAAAAAAACATTCCCAGATTCAGCATTCATTGCAATTCTAGGAACCTCAGGAAAATATAAATTAATTAGATCCCAGTCCAGAGCTCATGGTGTGTATTATTCTCTGTCTTCAGTTGATGGACGCTGGCATGGGTGGAGCTCATGGGGCAGCTGCAGCAAGACTTGCGGTGGAGGCATCCAGCAGAGGCAGAGAGTCTGTGAAGGGCCTTTCTTTGATGGAGCACCTTGCCCCGGTGAAAAGGGAGAGCAGAGGCGTTGCAATGAGAAGAGATGTCCTGGTTAGTGATGCCAATACATAGCGATAGATAAGGGTCGCCTCACTATAATACAAGCCAATACTAGATCACTCATCCTATCATACGTGATTCTTGTAACCTTTTAGAGCCCCATGAGATCTGCCCAGAGCAGAACACTGGAGATGTTGTGTGGAAGAAAACCCCCGCTGGAGACATGGCTGCCATCACCTGCCCCGCTGATGCCTCAGGTACAGCGACAGTGAAGACACACATGCTGGATGTGCTTTATCTGTTTTGCTTGGAGATTTGTATTTGTTTACCATCCCCCCCCATCATGGCAAGTACAAGTGTGCGCTTTCTCTCATAAACAGGTCTGATTCTTCGTCGGTGCACTCTGGATGCTGTAGGTCTTGCCTTCTGGGAGAGCCCAACTCACATCAAGTGTGTTTCCAAGAACTATGAGAACATTCAGATGCTGGTAAGCCCTGAAAAAAGTGCCCTAATTAAAATGGTGAATGCCTCATCTGTTGTGCTCTCATATGGCTAATTTCCCAGAAGTGTAGTCAAACCAGAGAATGTCAAAGATTCAGATTAACCTCTCCACTCTCCTCCTGTAGTCGAGGGACTACATCTCCAAAGCACAGATGGGGCAGAGCGTGGACGGGGTCGCTGAGGTGATTTCACGCCTGAGATTCTCCTCCGATGAAGGGGCCAAGTACAGCGGCGACCTCTTGGCTGTCATGGAAATCCTGAAGAACACCACTGAACTATACAAGGGAACCAGGCTGAGACTGAGTAACGCTGATGTAGAGGTACAATGAAATCCTGTTAGTTAACTACGAAAAAGGATTCTTGACAAGGTGTTACATATGTACACATTTAAAAATAATATTATGTAGCACTCTCTCTCATGCTTCCCTGGCCAGAAATAGTTTTTAATTAAGCTGTATTTGGTATCTTCTTACACCTTTGCCTCCATTTTAATGATCTGCAGAACTACGTCCAGACCATCAGCAACTTACTGAAGGAGGAACATCGTGACAAATGGGAAGAAGCACAGCTGGTACGTGATAAGAGGGTGTGTGTGTGTATGAGTGATCCAGAGTGAATATGAGCAGGGGAGCAAATAAGTCTGTTATGCTAACGCTCTCGTGATGGGATGAGTGTGTAAGGGACAAATTCAGGGAGAAAGTTGCCTGAGTGTATATGAGAAGTTAGTGTAAAAAATGAGAAAATTAGGGCTGGAAAGAGTGTCAGTGACTGGTCTGCTCGCACTGATTAACACTCCCAAATGTCCTTTTACTCACTTGAACATTGGATTAGAGTGTAATAAAAGTATGAGCTAGCTAAAATGATCTAAAATTAGACAATTATTTTTTAAAAACATGCCTCAACCAGTCATCTAGTACTACCTCAGATGTTTTTTTACTTCATCACATTTCAACACTAAACTACAATGCACATAAGTTAGTCTTACAGTGACTTAGTAAAGTTATTGAGTTCCCTAAGAAAGACAAGACAAGTGTAGAAAAGTTAGACAAACAAAAGACTCCCCTCTGCAGAGAGCATACAAATACAGTATTTGTGCACAAATTGAAAACTGGATGGTGAAGGCCACTGCGACAAGAGAAAGCGAACACTTCAAGGTGACAGCAAGAGAGAAAAGAGCGAGATTGAATCAGGGAGAATCACTACGCCCACTCCGCAATCTGTGAGTCTCTGTGCCATCCTACATACCGATGGCAGTTGTAAGGGGACAGAGAGAGTACATCACATAGGAGCACACACCTTGTGCCCACATCGCTGCAGTTTTGCGTCAGAGACACGCAAGTCAGTCAGCCCTCCCTTCCAGCGAGCGAGAGGGTGAGGACAAAAAAACCTGAGTATGAATCAACAGCCTGCCCATTTATGGCCTTAAGGAAGTTCTGAGGTTGCATAGCAGCAAGTACTGTGCTTTTTTTCTTCTTCTTTTTTTTTTTTTTTTTTTTTGCTTCACTGCTGAGCGATCTGAAAGAACTAGTACAAGCTGGACTGATAAGAATAAGGAAAGTCCAGATATGGGCATGTCATCAAGACATAGCAGCCTTACCTAAAGTGTTCAATTAAACCAATTGTGGAAATTGCACATAATGAAACTAGAGGCCCTGCCTGCCCTTTTCCCTTTTCCCTCTCTCTGACTCTTCCTCCATCTCTCTTCTTCCTGTTTTTTTTATCCAGATGGGTGCCAACATTAAAGAGTTTCTCCGCCTTGTTGAGGACTTTGTGAACATGATTGGCATGCAAATGAGCGGCTTTCAGGACATTTATGAAGTCACCGAGAATTTAGGTGAGCCCTAATTTCCTCCACCAGCTGCTCTCTGCTCATGTCTAGTCAGGATGATTTGTCCTTTCTCCATCCAGAGAGTGAATCAATCTTCATCTCACCTGTGAATCTGAGTCCATCAGTTATCACTTTGACAGAGTGTCAAATCCATCAGCCAACACCATATTACTCCAAGATGTTGTGCATCTGATCATAAGTACATTTGGCATAACACCTATATGGGTTTTACATAAATTAATCAATCTGTCAAATACTGTAAGAATAACTCGAAACTTGACACTCTGAATCAATGTGTGACTGTTTTGGCTCAGTAAAGGTGACACTCTCACAGGATGCGGTGAGAAATGACTCCAGTCAGACACACATTTCACATGAAAGCTTCTATTCATTCAGACCATTCTTTGTGGAAGCAGATGACCTCTAAGTGCTGTTCACTAAGCCCCTATCTCTCAATATCTGCCCTTCTCAGTGCTGAGCATCCATAAGCGCCCAACGACCACAAGCTCCAACTTCACCTTCCCCGTGAAGGGCTGGAGGGGAATGCTGGACTGGGTCAGGACCTCTGAGGAGAAGATCTCAGTGTCCCGTGATGCTCTGTCCATTGAGCAGACCGGTAAGACCTTAACACTCTTAATGAAACGAACATTATTTTTAAGGAGATCAACCAATGTGCAGTCTTGTGGATTTGGGTTTAAGTAGGGATTTTGTTCTTTCCAGATGGCAATGACGCTTTTGTGACTGGCATCGTCCTCTACAGAAACCTTGCTTCTATTCTGTCCTTCCAGAGGTAATACAATATATCTGCTTTTGTATGTACACAACTGGCCTTCTGTGAAATACTTTTTATGGTCGCAAGATGGCGCCCCATGTTGAAAGACTCACTACCTCTATATTGTGGTTCTCGCTTACATTTATTGCCTCAGTTGTTATTGTAAGGCCTTGCAGATCCCTCATATCGAGTTTTTGGTATGATCATTTGCGCCACACTGACTGTGTAATTTCCTCTTTCTCTGCAGCAACACCACCCTGCTAAACTCAAAGGTGGTGACAGTGATTGTCAAGCCCACCCCGGCTCTCCTGTCATCCCCCGTTGAGATTGAGTTCCCCCACCTCCACAACGTAAGTCCCTAATGGTTACCCAATCTAATGGAGCCTTACGAAAAATATCAGCCCCCCTCTGGGTGTTTGCTCACCACAGTGCACAGAGCCTGACATTTTGTTGACATTTGCAGTGACACTGTGACTTTTACTTATACTTGTGTCAGTTGAAACCTGCAAAGATCACAGCATAACCAACCGGTCAGTTGACGACGATGAGAAATCATGTGCAGTAATTAGCCCCTGCAGCTGATAAGAAGCTGTTTTTAGTTTTGTGCATGCACTACGGGGGAGGGTGGCGAGAAATGTGGGCAGGTGTCTGGCAGCAAGCTGTTGCATCTCACACGTTTATAGTAAGGTGTCCCAGCCTACACGTTTCCCTTTTCTGCAGAGATTCCTCACACTGCCTTCTCCATCTGCCTCTTCTTTGCAGGGCACCATGAATGAGACATGCCTCTCATGGGATGAGAGTGAAACGTAAGTGTCGACTACAGTTGTTTTTCTTCTTAAAACGTGCATATTCTCTGTCCTGGGTGGCCATGTCAGCTGATCTGGCGCTTGTTGTTGTTTATCTCCTCGCTCGTCACTGAGGTCCTTTCAGTCATACATCCGTCACTGCATATGAACATTCAGCCCCCCTAGACCTACACTCATCAGAGAGAGAGAGCAATAATGTTTCATCCGTTTTTTCATGTCAATCATTTCCGACAAAGAGGACAAAGCAACAGCACAACACGTTGACCCATCTCTCCCAGCCAGGAGCACGAGGCCTCTCTCAGCTGTCTGACAAAGCCTACTTACTGCATGACACACAGACTTAAGAAATGACAGCCTCAGTGATGCTCAGCGTTCTAGCTGAGCGACACTTCACTTCAATCCTTGCATTGCTTGAAATGAACCGCATCCAGGGGGCATATACACAAGCAACACTTCTAACCTCATTATATACATCAGTGAGTAAATTCAGCGGAGCGTCCCTATAGGTCAGACGACAGAGTGTCAATCTAAAGACAATGGCAGCTCTCCTCTCTTGCCCCACAGTCATGTTCATATGACTGCTGAGGTTAATGGCTATGGCGCGTGGGAATTCTTAAAGATGCTTAAGATGCATTTGAATGACTTATGAAAGGAGCTCTTGGTGGTCTGGCCTGGATGAATCAGCCCCGGGCCCATTCTGCCCTCCTGAAGAATACACATGTGGACCATTTGCATTTAGATAGATTTGTACACTTGTGGAGGACAGATAAGAAATGAAAATGCATTAAACTCCACCTGCACCCAGAACACCCCCCCACACCTTTTCACATAAACCGTAACCGAAGCAAAAACAAAAATGAATCGAAGGAGAAAATGTAATTAACTCATAATTAGATTCATTTTTGACAGCGGATGTGATTAATGGCGGGATAGAGACAGTGGAAATAGCAGAGGAGGAAGCTCTGGCTGATGGCAGAGTTTTGGGTCAATGCTCGTGTGCAGAGCTGCATATGTTTGGTTTTAGAGAGCGGGCTGATCACAGGAAGTGCTCCATTAGCTCCTCCACCAGTGAATTATAACTAGATGCATGCAGAGAAAATGATATGCAGCTCCTTGTGACATGAAAATAAAAGACAAAGGGCAGCACATGCTCTTTTCGGCCCACTTCACATCATACTTCACCGCACAACGTTTAACCCATCTGCATGATATGAGAACCCACACACATTAATCTGTGCAGCCAAGCCTACTGAGATGCCATTTCAGTTAACTGCCATGATGATTTTGCCCCGCGGCTATCCGCCCATGACACTCTGTACCAGGTTGGACCTGCTGGCTGTGATGCCCCTCTGAATTCACCAGTCAATTAGAGCCCGAGGGTGCTGCTCCATGCCTTAACCTGTTCTCTGCTCTCTGGCATCTGCTGCTGCTGCTGCATGCTGCTGCTTACACACAATGGCAGATCCTGATTTGTTTGACCAATGTCTCAGAACAAGATCTGAGCAAAGTACTGTAGATTCAATGATTTGTAGAGATTGATTTGCATTAGACAATAGTTTGAGTGTATCTCATTTGAAAGAAGAACTCACTCCTATGTTATTTTTTTTCAGTCATCCATTTTCTGTCTCATCAGACTGGACAGGAATTATACACATGTATCACTTTAGTTTGACTTAAATTGCATAAGGACAGACGAAAATCAGTTGGAGTGTAGATTTCCTCACCATGGAGGAATAATCGTAACTCAGATTGTCTTCACATTCCCCTCCTTCTCCTTCAAAAGAGGGAACACGTTGTCCTTTGTCCCTCAGTGCACTGGCCAAGTGTTGCCAGTAATCTCGTGTCTACTGAGGAAAGATTAACCATAGCAAGAAATGATACAGATTATGCTAATAATGAGATTTATGGCCTATCATCATTAATCATGGCACAGATGGCTATGAATCACATAAATGGAAAAGCCACAATCAAGGCAAGATGCAACTGAGCACCTCAAGTTATATACAATCATATTTATTTTTCTCACACTGGACCACACAACTATTAATTAAATATCTAAATGTTATATAAAATGTGGAAATAATATGTAATTCTATGTGACTTCTGGAGATTCAAACATGACGGGTCTTTCATCAGCAGATTCTTCTTAATCATGAATATCATATGACAGAAAATTCCATTAAAAGGCATTCACATAAGAGATTTGTCAGATCTCAAAGCAGCCTCTCCTCTCCTAACCCGTCGCTGCCTTCCCCTTCTCCTCCTCTGTGCAGTTCCTCTCTGCTTGGTTCTTGGTCTGCTCGGAGCTGCAGAGCGGTGCCCGTTCATTCATTCAGAACCAAATGCGTGTGTGACAGCCTCTCCACCTTCGCCATTTTAGCGCGCGTCAACTTCGACTCGGTAAGTCTTCTGTCTGCTCTCAGTGTGTGCTTTTTTTTTCCTTTTCCAACATATGTCTTAAATGTTTTCGTGCAGTGTGGGTGAATGCGGTGCAGTGTGAACGTATAGTATAGCCTACTTGTTGTTTTTAGAGCGATTTGCTGTAGCGCTGCCTCCCAGCACCTCTTTGTCTCCGTGCAGGTGTCGCTGATCGGAGAATTATTTTACGCAGGAACTGCATTTAAGATTAAAAACGGAAACATTATGAGTTGCATATTGGCATGTCGATTTTTGCACGAGCTTGTTAATTGAATGCTTACTTGCTTGTGTTCAGCTACATATAATTGGCAAAATAAATATTATTGCAGCAGTGGGAAATAGCTTAGTTGCTTGCATGAACATTAAGAAACACTGATGCCAAATTATTATTTAAATCACACGAAATTACTTTTGATTATTGTGTAATCTGGGTTTGCATTAATTCGGGGTTTTGCATGATTTCACATAGTTTGAGGATGTGAACTTGATGTTGCGCACTTGATGCGTTGATTACTGAATGTTGTCATTACCCATCGCTGTATATTATGCGCAAAGACAATGTGTAATTTTCCCCCCGTAGACTGTGTTGCCTCCGAAGCTGCTCGCTCTCCAGTTGCCTTGGTAACGGCTTCTGCAGCGCAAACTCGGCCTGTGTAATTTTTGATAACTGAGATGCTGAGGGGGGAAAAAACACACACACACACACAGAGCCCCCCTCCTCCCTCATCTGAACACCCCCCTCAGGACAGAGGAAATGGTCTGTCCATCTCTGCTGTGCATATGATTGCTGCTGCACACGCAAAAAAAAAAACAATCAACAGATGTCTATTAGTTTGAGGAAATGTATATTTTAAAGGTGCATTGTGCTCATTTCCTCCTCTATTCACTGTACTGCCAATGGCAAAACAGTTTATGAATTTGGACTGCAGTGTTTTTCTGCTGCTAAATCCATTCAGCCTCATCTTTTTGTTCCCCCCCCAACCTGTTGTTTACATCCTAGATTTGATTTGTCTTGCTGTTGCCAGTCTGAACTGCACCTCCCATATTTGTTATAGGCTGCACATACCCCCCTCCTCCCAACCTCCCGTGACAGTGAAAAGGCAGCTGCGCCAATCATTCCGTCTGCCAATATCTCTGAATTCTCGATTACGTCCACCCCCCCACCCCTCCTCCTCCTCCTCCTCCTCCTTCCTCTTCGGCCACAGCAGCGACTCTGAAAATGCCAGAGAGGCAGACCAATGAGAGACAGACGTCTGGTCATGCATTGATGGTTCCTCCTTTCTCTCCCCCCCCCCGCCCGCCTCTCCATCCATCCTTTGATGTGTGCCGTGGACATTTTCAATAACGTCTTCCTGCGAGCCCTGTGAGGAACACCAGTGAGAAGCAAGAGGCAGAGAGAGAGAGGAGTGAGGAGATATGAATAACAGCCAGATACTGCAGTGTGTTAGCTTTCATTTCGATATGGTCTGATTTTACAACTCCTGCACCATCATGTGTGTTGGGCACATGATGGTGCACCAAGTTATGCCCTTGACCAGTGATGGGTGCTGTGCACACTATCAGTTTCAAAAAAACAGCTTGAAAATTTGGGTCTTTCTCTGCACACGAAAATGAGAACATGGGATTCGGTCAAGGACAGGCAAAAGACATGCTTCATATTTAGGTCAAATTGGCTGTCTGGATTTCACTCAGAGGCCCACGGTGCAAGCACCAACCCAGATAGAGAGATTGGGAAGAGAGGGAACAGAACATACTGTATCGCCCTTGTTATTTTTTTTTCTTCCCCCAGATTCAGTAAAGGCTGAAGCGAAAGGCAGCTCACTGCTCTGCTATCTGCCATCTGTTTTGGGGCGCTTCTGATGTAGTTGGATAGATTTTGCAACAAATTTGCCACACTAAATTAGTCGTTGGCTGCCACAGGCCGGACTTCACCAGCTGTGCTTTGATATCAGAGAAGTCTATGTGGGGCACATATTGAGATGGAGAGGAACAATCCTTCAAGGCTCAGTATTGTACCATTTAAATTCTGAGACACTATCAACAATGGCAAACGTATTAGAAGGAACACTTCATGTACGCTTGCAATATAAGAATTTATGGCCATCATAAATCCAATGAAGGCCAAAGCAATGTCTCTTTTTTTCCCTTCTATTTGTGCTAATTTGATACCTACAGATTTATTATATTTCAGAACATTTTCTCCCTCACCTTACAGAGCCACTTACCTTTCTCACCTTTTTCTCTCTCAACACGTTACACCCTGTTATCAGAAATGGGATCACACCATTTGTCAATGAGGGCTTCTTCATTCGTAGCCTCAACGATTTTCACCCAGCTCACACACTCTGTGCGATGCCAAATTGATCAGAGGTGTTAGATTAACTCAAAACCTCATTAAATCCGCTAGAGTAGGTGTGAGACAGACAAAGATTATGGACACAGATGATTACATAGCTGCTAGTGTGTTAGCCAGGCAGCGAGGGCCTTGTGGTGTCTCAAGGAGCTGAGATTTGTTTGTGCAGCGGCGACCCGTTGGCTCTCTAGGTGAATCTGCAGCAGGGAAGACAGGCAAAAGACAATCCCTTCTCTGTTTCTTCCACCAGAGGTTCAGTGCCAGGGCTGTTTGAAACATGGGACGGTCACCACCGCTGGCAGCGGCAGGCGCTAAGCTGCTGTCAGAGATCAGAAGGGCAGGTGGTGGCAGATTAATGCACAGGTGATAATGGTCCACCTGTTCACTCCTGCAGGGATGGGCAAGGAGCTGCTGGTTGGCACAAAAACACCAACATAGTGAGAAAAGACTAAAGGGGAGAGAAAAAGATTAGCTCAGGATGTCTGTCAATGATTAGAAGGTTGCTGTAGCAGCTTAAACTGATGACTGAATACAGCACCCCCTCTGAACTGCCCCTGGGAATTGAGCAACCCCCTCCCTGCTTAGCGGAGAGAGAGATATATGTGCAGTATCCTCCTCGCCTCATTTGCTGACTCAAAAGCTCAATGGAGAGACGCAGTGACCCTGACCATTTGTTTAGTTTGCCGCTCCATCTTTCTGACATGTTCACCTTGAGGTCACCTTGCCTCAGCCGTGGCCTGATTGTGCCATTCAACTGTTTGCCTACAGGGAGCTGTCTGCTATTCCAGATAGCGCACAGCCAGAGGCTTCGCTAGTGCATGCATGTGCGTGTGCGTGGATCTCAGCGCTGGTGCATTAATGTGTATGTGTGTTTGTAATCAGAGCACAGCTCTAAGAGGCATGTTTGGTCTTGTCTCCTCTCTGTAGATCATGGACAAGGCACTGCTCCCATCCGTGACTCTCATAGTTGGCTGTGGGGTCTCCTCTCTCACCCTGCTGCTCCTCATCATCATCTACGTCTCCGTGTGGAAGTAAGTAACCCTACGAGCAAAGTCCAGCCATGTCAGCTCTAAATGCTGCATGTACTCTGGTTCCTTTCTCCTCTGCTCCGCAACTCATGCTTTTCTTCTGCCTTTTCAAAAAACTCCAGGTACATCCGCTCCGAGCGCTCCGTTATCCTCATCAACTTCTGCCTCTCCATTATATGCTCCAATGCCCTCATTCTCGTCGGACAAACTCAGGCTCGCAACAAGGTACGGCACTCTTCTGTCCAATCTTAAACCCTCTTTTAAAGGTTCCTGAAACTCACTGCTTTGGGGATTTTCAGAAGTAGCAGCAACACCTCTGACACAGATTTCTCATCTTTCCTCTCTATCTCTCCCTCCTCCTGGGCCCCCATAGGTGGTGTGCACTCTCGTAGCTGCTTTCCTGCACTTCTTTTTCCTCTCCTCTTTCTGTTGGGTGCTGACAGAAGCTTGGCAGTCCTACATGGCTGTCACTGGTCGTCTGCGCAACCGTATCATCCGCAAGCGCTTCTTGTGCTTGGGCTGGGGTAAGTCTTTATGTTCATCTCTCTTTTTCTTCTACCTCTCTCTCATCACTTTTCTCAGTATTTTTTTTTTTTTTTTGGTCCTGTCAGACTCTAACTCTTTCCTCCCCCTTGTGCATACTTTCTATCTTGCAGGCCTTCCTGCATTGGTGGTGGCTGTGTCTGTGGGTTTCACTAAAGCTAAGGGATATGGCACTGTCAACTAGTAAGTCTCAGCCTGCCACTTTCTCTTTTCTCTGCATTTATTAAAAAAAAAAAACCTCTTCCCTTGGCTCAGGCATTAATATTCTTCCTCCTTCTCTTTTCTAGCTGCTGGCTGTCTCTTGAGGGCGGACTCCTCTACTCCTTTGTTGGCCCTGCCGCAGCTGTTGTTTTGGTGCGTATCCTGACTTTGATGTCCAAATCCACCCTAACGCATAGTCTGTTTGTAAATGCATTATCCATTATTACATTGTCTCATCCATTTTTTTCCTCTTTCAAACAGGTGAATATGGTCATTGGTATTCTGGTCTTCAACAAGCTGGTATCCAAGGACGGCATCACCGACGTGAAGCTGAAGGAGAGAGCTGGGTAGGTTTTATTGATCTTCTCCGTACACCAGAGTATTGCGCTTATCGCCCTCATCAGTGCCATTACAGGTATATTGATGATGTGCTTTGATATCAAGCCTCACAATCAAACAACAGGAGAGAATAGAGCTCTGAAGTTCATTGCAGCCTGCGTGAAGTCTTATCTGCTGTTTTCTCGCCCTGCAGGGCATCACTGTGGAGCTCCTGCGTGGTTCTGCCTCTCTTGGCCCTCACCTGGATGTCTGCTGTGCTGGCCATCACCGACCGGCGCTCTGCCCTCTTCCAGATCCTCTTTGCTGTCTTTGACTCTCTGGAGGGTTTCATCATTGTCATGGTCCACTGCATCCTGCGTAGAGAGGTAAGGAAAAACCAGACGCTGAGATGAGATAAAGTAACAGGAGTTCAAATAAAAATGAAAGTTGCTTTGGTTGATTTTATTTAAAAGGGTACCTGAGCTGTGGTTTGAATGCCATTTTCTGAATTTTACCTTCTTCCATTAGGTTCAAGAAGCTGTAAAGTGCAGAGTAGTCGACCGCAAGGACGACGGCAATGGAGACTCTGGCAGTTCCCTTCACAATGGCCACACCCAGCTTATGGTAAATTTCTTGGCTTATTGCCTTTTTAATGTCTTGAGTGCCTCTTGCATTTTATCTTTAAATGAATATGTGCATACATTAAGCACTGATAGAACATTTTTTATTCTTTTATCAGCAGTCTGATAACGAAAAGGATGGAGATTCAAGCAGACAAGGTAAGCCCCTTTTACACCAACTTTTTTGCTCTTGCCCCTAACCATTTTTCCATTTGCATTTCATTTTTTATGAGACTTGCACTTAAAACATCTGATCATGCAAAAAAAGAAAACATTTTCATAGGACCAATTTTTCAGGCTTGCTATGGTCTTTTATTATTTTCTAACTCTCTCGTTCCATTTTTCTTAAAAGGAATGAAGAGCTCCTCTGAGGAAAAGATGCCTCCTCCTCAGCTGCCTCTGCCCATGGGCTCCAACTTCCACACCCTGCCATCCAACCCCAGTAAGAGCCACATGCAGGCGGTTCCCGAATATTCCAGCCACACCCTCACCTTGAAGAGAGAGAAGAGCCGTCTGGCGGGCGGAGTCGACCCATCCTGCGGGAAACCCGTGTATGTGTGCGAGGGAGAGCTCTTCAAGCAGCTGGACGCCGATCTCGCTCGGGTTCAGGCTGAAGGCAGCCTCTCCGACGGCAGCAGTTACGTACTCATGCCCAACACTACCTCCACCCTGAGGTCCAAGCCCAAAGATGACCCGACGAAATACAACATCAGCGTGGAGCAGCTGCCGCAAGCCAGACTCATGCACCTCAGCGGGCCCTTTGCCGAGCCACAGGCCGCCTTCGGGATGAAGTCGATCCCCCCCGATCAGGTCAGCGTGTCATATTCGGAGAGGGACTCGCCCATCCAGAACATCCACAACATGTCGAGTGAGTCTCACATCACCCACAGCAGCCTGGAGAACACCTTCGAGTCCATGAACTCCATGATGTCCAAGAGTGAGACGATCTCCACGCTGTCCATGAGCTCCCTGGAGGTAAGACTGGAATTATGTCACCTATTGGAGAAAAAAAAAATTTTCTGCTTTTATCTGCAATGTTTCAAACATTTATTTACTAAACTGACCTTCTTTGTCTTCCCTTTTCTTTGCAGAGACAGAAATCCCGTTATGCTGAGTTGGACTTTGAGGTAAATATTGTTTGAATTGCATTTGTTCATGTTATAAATGACAGGATATTATATTAAACGTATAATTGAAATAATTTTTTGAGAGTAAATTGTTTTCTTTGTCTCCTGTAGAAAATCATGCACACAAAGAAGCGCCACCAGAACATGTTCCAGGACCTAAACAGGAAGTTACATCATGCTGAGAAAGACAGAGAGTCACCCGCTTCTGACAGCAAGGTAACCTATCATAATAACATGCTCATTATCCATCATCATAGAGAAATACATTTCCAGTAAGTACCGAACAAAATGGACAAATAGTAAAAAGAGAAATATAGCAGAGGCAGTTCTAATGTTAAAGATTTCTTGAGCAGAGCCTCTTGGTGGTGTAAAAATGACCTTAAAAGCAACCACTGACTTGTGTATTGAACTATGGTTGTCATTACCTTAAGGTCATTTGAATATGGATGTATTTTCTTCCTTCCTTCTTACAGTCTGTGAGATGGAGTGTGTCATCAGGAGGAAGTGACAAAACGAACCACAGCGTGAGTGTTTATATACAACCTCACAATCTCAAATTTACTGCCTATAGACAAGACACACCATCAGATATTACACTTGCCTCAAGGAGGAATAATTTCCCCCAAAATGACAAAAATGACTTTCATTATTAGAAAATCTCCTCTGATGTAATGAAGCCCATTTCATTTTTGATTAGATCAAGAATTGCTCAGGATGTGTGACACCAATGCTAACGTGGCATCTCTTTGTACCTCAACAGGACAAACAGCAGGGTCCTCTGGAGAGGCCATGGGAGGGAGTCCGGGGATTACCGCAGTCCCCCCCTGCGTGGGTGCGCAAAGACCTGGAGCCCCTAGCTGCCTCACCTCTGGAGCTGCACTCTGTGGAGTGGGAGAAGTCCAGCACCACCATCCCTCTGGTGGGGCAGGACATCATCGACCTGCAGACAGAGGTCTGAGGAGGAGGAGGGGGGCTAGCAAAGCCACCTGATTTCACCTCGGTTACCTTTTTGGTTTTGGGAATGGGATCCTATATGGATAAAGTATGGGAAACCAAGAAAGAAGGGAGGAAGTAAGAAAGTAGGTCCCAGAATCTATGTCTTCAAACCCTCAGCCAGAGCAGGAGGAAGAGAGAGAAGGAGTGATGGAGGAGAGGTGGAAGAATGGAATTGGTAGTGATGGGATGTTTAATGTAGCTTCTCTGTGTGAACTTAAAGCATCTCGTGTCAGAGTGCTCTGAAGGTCAGAGGGTTAGTGGAGTGATCAGTGGTTTCCATGAACCAGGACTGGCTATGGTTCCATTGATGCTTCACTGGGAGTTTCCTGAACCCTGCAGCCCGGGTTTCAGAAGATGTGGTCGACATGTCTGTGCTTCTTTTTTCCTTCAACTCAACTTGGGAGAAAAATTAAATAATATAAAACGGTGTGTCCTCCCTGCTTCTTGGGAGGAACAACCGGAACTCTTGGCTGATCCTCTTCCAGCCAAGTTACCTTCCAAAATAGGACAAGGCAAGGGAGCATAAGGGACCAGTTTCATGCTTGGAGTCCAACACTCTGCACTAGAAGGGCACACACATTTTGTTTCTGTGCCGTAGGTTATTATATATTTTTTTTCTGTTTGTGTGTTTGTTTGTACCGCTTCGCACCTGGAACTGCTTCTAAAGAGCTGAATATGAGACTCTCTGTACTGAGAATACAACTCCTCTACTGGAGAGCAGGCTCAATCACGCAGATAGCGCTTCTCACTGCTGTTACCACCAAGGTTATTATTATTCCAGTGATTATCGTCAGTTTTATGATTATCATTGTTATTTCTTGATTATTTGTTTAGCCTATATTTTGACTTCAGAAGTAGCTAAACAAATAGTTTAGCCTGTAGTTTGATTTTTCATTCCCCTCATGACTGTCAGGCACAAATTTTAATTGTTTCTGTACTGTGACCTACAACATTAGGCTCCAAAAAATGATTGAATACATTTGCAACGTGTTGTGAGCCCATATGGACTGCATTGGGAAAAACATACAGAGGGTTGATGGAGGCGGTGGTGGTTAGTTATTTCCTGGTTTCTCCAGCATTCTGCTTCGATACCAAAACACCAGCACCAAGATGAACACAGACTCTCACACAGGAAGAGCAGTGCACTCTGGAAATTGCTGGGTGGAAATGTGAGGAGGTGAGGGGATACCGCCCCTCTCAGCTGGCACAAGATGCAGGCTCTTCCATGTCGTACATGTGGATTCAAGGGTCAGCGAGACCTTTCATCATCGCCCTTTTGTTTCTCAGCCTTGCAGGACTCTTGGACCGAGCTGAGGCTCCTGGCGCTGATGTGAATTCCAGTGCAGTGCCAGGTCCTCAAGACTTCAACACATTTGTGTTTTAGCCATCAGTGTGAAATAGTGCAATATGATGGGCGCTTGATGCTCAAGCAAGACTGATATTAGGATTTAGGCAGAGTTTTTTCTTACCAATGTTTCAAAACTTTTATACCATCTTCCTCATATTTACAGAGCATATAGATGCTTTATGAGAATATTGTATAACAAATCTGTATTAGTAATTCAAAGAATTTATTCACTAGAGATTTGTTAGCACAAGACTCCATATTTGGAGGTCTCTGTGACAGGTAGATAATTGTACTTCTATAAAGCAAACATTATATAGAATGAATGATAGCCTATGAATATCTCTAAACTGTGCTTCAGGACATTTGTTATTACTCTCCGCTGTGTAGCGGCGAGTAACTGAACCTCATGTCTTCTGTAACTGTGTTTTTGATAACCTTGTCAGTAACTCAACAGTATGTACTACCAGCCAAATTCCCCTGTTCCTTCAGTTCCTCTGTCCCACCCTCAGCCCAATTCATACCTCGAGTTACTTGTATTGAATACCCATTTGTATTCTCTTGTCACGACCTTGTTTTTTATGTTCTGTTTTACCTCCTGTAAATGTACAGTTTTCACAGCACAAAATGAATGTGACTTATTTCTAATAAAACGCACCTATATTACATGAAGAATTTGGTCCTGAATTATTGAGCAAGGACAAGCTATAAAGGTGAAATACGACTTTCAATCTCATATTCTGTGAATTCTTGCAATCTGTAAAACTAAGCAACTTTTAGTGTAACGTGGTGTCTTTTTTTTTCAGAACAACTAAAAAAAACAGTTCTCCTGCAGAGTCAAATTGTTGCCTGATACAAATATCTGAAGTCGAAACAAATGAGCAGTGTTAAAAAGTAAAAATAGCTGGCAAAAAGATACTGAGTGAAACAGAACTTGGAGAAATGGATTGTGTATCAGTAATGTATTTTTTCATAACCATTGCCACATTAAAGCCTCTGGCAACATTTCGCTCCCTAAATATAGACATCATTTGCAGGTACAAAAAAAAGCAATCTCTTAAGATGATAAAAGTGCAATTCTCCTCTGTTCTATTTTCATGCTTTGCAGGGAGGCGAATCATTACTGCGAGGAAAAAAAAGATCTATGAAGTTGAGTAATGAGAAAACAAACATTTGACAGAGGCTAGAATATGATTCTGACCTCTTTAAAAATAGGAAATGTTCTCAACAGTTTAAATTTAGTTCTGCCTGCTTTGTCTGCAGTATTGCCACTCTGCTTTTTCTCTCCTCCATAATCGGTTCTTGTTCTTCCTTTTAATTGAAGCAGTGTGCTGAACCTCTGCTGCAAGGCATAAGCAAAAGAGAGATTTACATCCTCCATTTGTCGAGCGCTGCTCATTTTGTGAGGTCAGCTGGAGAGCAAACCAGCTTGTGTGCAAATGGTGCTTTATACCGTAGGTGCCATTTTTCACTGCATTCCATGTTTGTTACCGCGTCACATGATAGACACCATTTTCTGTATATTTTTTGCTTTGTGGAACATTTCGTGCTAATTTATTTTCACACCAAAAGTCATCTGTGCTACATTTGCACCGTCTCATGACAACTCAGAGAGCTAATGTCGGAACCGATTTCACAGCCTCCGAAAATGTGTCTCCTAAAATATACTATATGGGTCACTGTGGCCCCTCATTATTTTTATTTCTTTCATCTCAGGACCTGCAGATAGTTGCCATCAGCAAGAAAGGAGACAGATTGAAATTGACTGAAAATTAGACAAACAGACAGAGGGTAAACATGCAGAAAAAAGGGGGAAAAGTGCATTAAAAAAACATGAATGTTAAATGACACAAACTTATGTCTGCACCCTGCTTCTTCAAGATACACAACTTCACTTAAACATGCAGGTAGCAACACCTGATAGTCAGTTTGTATGCAGCTATAAAGAAGCCTAACCCATTGCATGTATACTTATATCGATATGGATACAGCCTCTCTCTCCTTATGCTGTCGATGACTGCCTACCCCCCACCTCCCAACACACACACATGCAGACACACACAAATTCTCATCTCAACCCCCCACCCCCTCCCAATGTGAAATCCAGTATCAATTAGCACCTCGCTGGCAGTAACAGCGAGGTCCTTGCTGTCTCTTAATTGAAGGCTGTTGCTATAGAAACAGCAGATGCTAATCCCCAAGATGGGCGAGGAAGAGAAGGTCTTCAAACTGCCAAAGAGTGAAAAAACACAGAAAGAGAAGATGCTGTTCATTTCTAAAGGCAAGTCATGTCTTGGTAATGATGTCAGCAGTACATGAAATTATTATCATTATTAGGAGTGAAGCAGCAGCAAGATTAACTCTGGATTGTCTTCATCCCTTTTAGTTAATATTTTAATTTAGAGAAAATTGAATATAAATGAAAGACATCAAGTTTGATTAAATTGATTTTGTTAACCCTGTTAACAGCCTGGGATGTGATGGGTGGGAGACTCAACTTATACTACAATATATTTTTTAAATTCTGATTCATTTACTTCTTCATTTCCAAACTGATATGTATTTTTATGTTCCAAGATGTTGCAAGATTTATAATTATTTGTATCAATCTGAAGGATTATACCCCAAAAGTATTTCACAACATATATTGTCAAGAAATATGCAACAAATTAACGTGCTGGTTCTTCAATATACTCCATCAAATTATTTCCATTCAATAATTTCTACCACTTCCACTAGTGCTGTCCTGCAACTGATAATGTGCTCTGACCTCCTTGTGGTGAGGCAAGAAAAAGCTATGACCTTTGTAGCTCATGTAGTATGATAGCTAAATGCCATTCTTGAATTCTAATTGATTTTATTTAGAATAATAAAACATTTACCTACTTGAGCTTGATGACAATGGATATATAAAAGCCTGGATTTGTCAGTGACTCTGCTGCGAAAGCCCTCTGCAGAGCACATAGAGAACAGAAAAGCCTGAGGAGAGCAGTGGAAGTAAAAGACTGTCTATGCATGAAACTATTATTGATGCTGCTATCAGCGTGCTGTCAGCTGTATGACATTGTTAGGCAACATTTTGTCTGAGACTCTGGAAAGACCAAGTGATGAGAGAGATAAACATTTTAAAAGATTCATTCATGGATTCAAACTTATAAATCCCTGCACCCTGTCAACATATTGTTCACCGAGACACTGAAGTCCTGCCTGTTCACTCATGCTAAGTCAGTCAAATTAAACGTCAGCTTCATGTCTGTACACTGTTATTTAACGTAATGTGATGTAATGTTATCTCAGTTATAAGCATATACACAATAAATGGACACAATAAGAGCAGCACTCTGCACAGTGGGTTCAAATACAAACAATAAAGCTGAGATTCAATGTTCATGCTTGACCTTAGAAGCAGCAGTTGAGAAAATTATCCCAACACAACGTCCGTTTAGTAGCTATTCTGGAGCTTTCGATCATACTACAGCTGTCGTAGAATTGAAGATATTAAACCTTTTTCTTGAAAAATTGAAAATTGAACATTTACAGTTTCATGACAACTGGGGCAAATTTGATCAGCTGATGAAGATTATGTGATATGACTGAAAGCTCCAGTTTTTTTGTTGTGACTGTGTGCAAGAGGTTCCAATTCAAATCCGTAGCAATTTTTGTGGTGTCAGTGTATTGAATTCCTTTATACTGTAATATGTGTCTTTATTCAGAACATGGGTTTTATATTTACAATATAAATATTTAAAAATGTTAGTTATCCCACAAAAAATAGCCAGAGATTTTCTCTCCTTTCTCGCAGTCTAAACAAAAACTGACTACATTGCAGCAGCTAAAGGTATTGTGTCTTGCTGTGTTTGTTATAAAACTGGGTCATTACCGGGAAACAAAAGTTCAGCTGTGAAGATTAGCTACATCCATTGTTTTCAGCTGTGGCACAGCATGTCTTTCAGCTCAAATTATGCTCTTGTCTTACAGAGCATGACAGATCCCAGAGCAAGACTCCAAGACGCTTAAACCTCTGGCTTGTCTGCTTCTGACAGCAGAATTTCTCTTGAATGTCAATACATATTTAAAGCAATCACACACCATTCAGGGAACTGTCACAGGGAGCAGGAGCAACGAGGAGGATTGAGGTTGATATTATGGTCTCTCTTTGGCCTGAAATAAGTGCTTAAATATATCTATACAAACTTTATCTCTGTGTTTCACACACTCCTTTTTTTTGCACTTTCCCTCCTGATTGGGGCTGATAAAGGATTTCTGTGCAACAAAAAAGAGTCCCCCCCCCCCGTGTGGCTCCCTTACCTCTGAATGACAAAAAGCCAGATATGGTGGATTACAGCTGTGTTTGTGCGTCATACCTAAATGACACCAGTCTCTTGAGAGTGGTTTCCTGGAGAGTAATACTGCTTGTTCTACTTTCGAACCGTTTGCTAACCCCAGGGGTTGACTGGACTTGGGGAGGCTAATGATCAACTTTGGTACTGATGGAATGCAGAGGGCTGTAATGTTGAGGTGAAAATGACATTTTGTACAATAAAAATCAGCTGGAACCTGGAAAGGGACTCGATGTGGCCACAAGTGAATGAGTCAATAGCAAGGCTTCAAGCAGTC
Source organism: Scomberomorus guttatus (assembly GCA_038419695.1). NCBI lineage: Eukaryota > Metazoa > Chordata > Actinopteri > Scombriformes > Scombridae > Scomberomorus > Scomberomorus guttatus. The sequence continues at coordinate 10,226,789 of CM076461.1, forward strand.
GTCAGTTCACTGAAAATTATTGCAGAACAACATGGAAAACAGACTTTATGAAGAGCAGATGTGATGTTTCACATGTGTGTCACTATTTTGGCTTTGTGATCATAAAAAAGTGATCAATTATCAAACTCTTTACATTGTAATGCAGCAGTTAGTTGAATGCTATACTTTGAGAGAGCATTTCCAGCCTGTGCTGCCAGGTTGGGCTGAGGAAAAAAGTGAGGCACCTACTGTCTCAACTCAAAGAACTGATTGGCTGTTTTTGGACGCATCCTTCACGTTGCAGTCAGTTTGCTAAATGAGTCGATCCCCTTTTAATTATTGCCAAGCTCCCCGTGAATCCAGCATATAACGTCTGCTGCAGCTCCTTGGCCTAAAGACCTTGTATGTTTCCAAAACACAAAGAATCTGGACCCTTTTATCACTCCTGGTGGTCACCATGGCAACAGCGGCAACATCCAGGCAGCTCATGAGGGCTATTAGCAATGAGGAGTTTCAGCACCAGCAGAGTCTGAGAAATAGATGAGCTGAACACACGTACAGGAACCAAGACGTCTAAATACTTTTAAGGTGCCAATCAGAGTTTTTACTTACAAAATATCACAGCTTACAGTTTCCTGCATTGCAATTCAAATGCAGGTGGATTTCCATTTGCTGCATGTTTCATAAATGTGCACCACAAGATAGGGTTTCTAGGAAACAAATGTATTCCTCATTCCAATACCTTACGCTAACATGACCCCATGCAAACACAATGCTATTACCTCGGCAGTATTTGTTGAAATCCCTAACAAAAGGTTCAATTACATCCCAAGAGATATGTCAACATGCCCTTCCCCATAGGTATGAATGAATTTCAGATGGGAGCGCTATTTTGTGCAATTATTGATAGTGCACTGATAGAAGGGGGCAGATTATAAGCACTACGTGTGATATCCAAACATGTAACACTGCACCAAAAAGGCTGTTAAATGGAGCCGTGCAAATGTAATGTGAGTTCACATTAAATGTCATGTATAAAGCAGTAATGCAAAAATGCTGAAAGGATATTACATCAAAATTATAATGAATGTCCTTGCGAGCAGAGGTTATGAAAATGGATTGTTCATACAGAAACATTGTGCCACATCTTGTTGTCTGCATGACCTTACTTTGTCTTTGCTCAGGTTAGTGCTGTTGCCAGGATACTATTTCCTATGGCAACACTTGAGCCGGCGAGGTGAGCAGCTCTGAAAGGATCCAGGTAACTGGCTGCTCTGTATCCTGTGGACCGGAAGTCCGTACATGACCATAGAATAACATGCACAAAACACGCACGGCCACACACAAAACTAGCCCTCCAAGTTCAGTTATCCTCAGTGCGGTAGCTGATATTTTCTCCCAAACAAAACAAAAATGACTTCCGGTGAAATTAGCCATGATTTACGATTTCCTCATGGGCAACTAAATGCAAAGGTAATTAATTTGGAAGTTATATACATGACCATCAGTTTAGGATGTTATCATCCATCTTTTAAAGGATTTATCAGCTATTTTGCCAAGTTATCAACTCATTCATTCTTACAGTTTTCACAGTCGAGTTATGTGACGAATGCATCAGAATCACTTGTCTCTGTGAATATTGGAGCCTTCTGTTCAATATTACCTATTGCACAGCAATATAGTTTGTGTTTCAGATGAAATTCATTTTCCATCCACTTCTGAAACAAAGTGATCGCAGCACTTGTTGTTGTCCATTACAAGGGAAGGAGAAAGTGTTTTATATGAACCTTATATAAACAGTGTTCAGTATTCATTGCAACACATAGCAGATGCTATCCATCTGTGTGAGAGCATACTGCCACCATTTGTTGCAAGGATGTTACTACCTCAGTCTTGCAGTTTCCTCTTACTGATGTGAAAAAGGTGTAAAAGTAAAGCTTCTAAAATCTAAACTGGAAAAAGCAGTTAAGGGAAAACTGCCCAAGTAGTGTTTCATTGACCTTGTTCTCTTATTCTGTTGAACAATCACCACAAGCCTTAATACTTTCCTCCTCTAAACAGTTTGACAGGATGCAACACGTCATTACAGCGGCACCACGCCTACACTTGCTCATTGACCATCAACTCTGCAGGATTCAGACGATGAAAGAGAGTGTCAGGGACAGTGAGCTCATACGACACTGTGCTGGGTTGAGCATTGTCTGGCAGGGAGGGCTCTTCATCAATGGGAATCCATTATGACTCATTTGTACTAAACACCCACCACCTCTTGTATTGTGCAAAGCTTCCCTTTGTGCTATAGAGTGCCTCTTGAGAGATGAGCACTGGGTCTTGTCTTTTTGTGTAATAGGACCACAACACAGGGAGATTCAGTCCAGATTGCTGCACAGTCTGTCTCAAAATATGAACATGAAATTAGGGGTCTGTGCAGCTTCTGGAGTGATCAATTAATAAAAATGACTGAGCACAAAACAGGGAAATAGCATTTTATATTGATGCAAAACTAGTAATCCTCTGTATGACTGCACGAGAAAAGTTCACAAACCTGTGAAAGACTATGTGAGTTTGTTTTCCGTCTGTTTGCACAGCGCTCCACTTATCAGTCTTGGACTTGAGACCTGGCCAGAGTGAATTCCTTGCGTGTCTGTGTGTTGCGAGGTTCAAGCCTCCAGTGATCTTGAAGAGGATTCATTGGTTGAAAAAGGGGGAGAATTAATGAATGTCTATTACCAAATATTTCTCTGGATTTATGTGTTGCAAACTGAATGGAGCTTCAGTCCCATGCAACTTTGTTCTGTGGGGGAACCGCAGAATATAGAACCAAAAACATCATGAACTGGGTTTTGTTGTAGGGAACATTCATACGATGTTTGGTAACATAGCAACAAGCATTAAAAGAGAGTAATGCTTTATTTAGTAGGTGCTTGATTTCCTAAAAATCTTCCTAGAAATTTCGTTGAAATAACTATTATGTGATTTGGTGCTAATCAGGGAAATAGAGACAATGATCAGTCAACACACAATCAATTAATTCCCATCCAAATCAATTCTTGTGTAACCTACAGAGTCTTCTAGTCATGCACAGCAGCTGAATGAATGTAAAAATGTGAAATTTGTCCATGGATTAGCATAATAATCATAATATAAGATATATTAAAGGATATATATATAGGAAGGATTAAGCTTTCCATAATGAAAATGAAAAATGAATGAACATGTACCTGGGTTTAAATGTCACAGTTATGTCAAGGAAAAAATGATTTACACAGCAGAATATGCCAAATTGCAAATGGAATTGCATCAAATCTCTGTTTTGTTTAACCCTTACATACTGTTCATATTCTGACCCTTCACTGTATCCCCTCATAATTAAACTGTACACCAAACATCTGAACCACACATCTATTTGTCATTCATATATATGAATGAATGTGATTAATCCTTAATTCAGCTTTCAGAGAGCTAAGAGAGTATGTTTTTAGCTTTTACGCTATTTGTTTATGGAGAAAAAAACATTCACAATCACAATATTACAGTCCTGTGTTACATAAAATAGGAGGATGTAACAGCCATAATGATTTCAATGAATGTTATTGAATGCAACAACATTTTGAATGGTGATTTTTGAATTTGTGAATAAATACGGGTCAAACTTAACCCAGAACACTCAGCTGCACACAAAAAAGAAATTTAAAAAGTTGAAATATTTACATTTTTTGTATATTCTGGGTCATATTAGGAAAGGTCATGACATTTCAGGCTGAAAGAATCATGTTTAGGGTGATTTTACTGCTCTTAAATGTAAAAATGGGTCAAATTTGACCTGAACAGTATAAGTGTTAATATGTCATTAGGCTTAACTTGTTGGCATATGTTGACAAATCCAGTGGTGGAAGAAGTACTCAGATCCTTTACTTAAGCAAAAGTATCAATACCACAATGTAAAAATACTTAACTACAAGTAAATGTCCTGAATTTAAAATCCCACTTTAGTTAAAGTATAGAAGTAAATTTACTTAAAAAGTGTTTGTAGAAAATCCAGTGACTGATATATTAAATAAACTAACAGTCAATGTAGATTTTTATTGCTGTAGCTGGTTGAGGTGGAGCTTTAACTGCTTTATAAGGGTCACAAGATAAATCTGAGGGGTCTTGAGATGATAGATTGGGTAGGAAACAGGAAAAACACAGTTCTGCTACAAGAATTTGAATTTTCTTTAATCTTAGCATTTTTGTAAAATATTGGAGAGTTTGACCTTTTGGGGCCTCAAACTGTTATTTATTTGAAACCACGTGAGGGGAAATGTCTCTTTGGTGCCAACAACTCATAGACATCTAAAACATGACAAGGAAGCACAACACTGATTTTTTTGTAAGGGGCCACAAGCCAAAAGGTTTAATTTTTAAAGGACGGGTTCACAATTTTTCAAGTGTTTCTTAAAACAACAGTCAGGTGCCTATATGAACACTGAAAGAGGTTTTCCTCGCTGTAATCATTCCTCCTGTTCATACTGACCATCAGAAGATCCCTTCATAATGCACTTACAATGTAAGTGATGGGGGACCTTTAATGATCTTTTAATAGCCAGTTTTAAATCTGAAAAGTAACTTGTAACTATAACTGTAAAATAAATGAAGTGGAGTAAAAAAAAGTACAATATTTCCCTTTGAAATGTAGCGGAGTAGCAGCATCAAATAGCATAAAATAGAAATACAAGTACCTTAAAATTGTACTTGAGTAAATGCACTTAGTTACATTCCACCACTGGACAAAACCTGCTGCATGAGCACAGCCGCAAGTCTCAAGTGCATGTCTGAGGAGCCCACTGCATGTAACAGCCCTACTTCTGGATGTCGGAGTTGACCAAGATGGTAGCTTGAGCAAGCGCCCTCTGCAACGCTGTACACCAGACTATCAGTTGATGTTCTATGTAAAATAATTGAATAGTACTGGAGATTACAGAATGGATGCTGTTTTGATTATCACAACTTTAATAAGTTATAGGCTCTATCATACAGAACACAATTAAAACCGTGATTGAGGGGATACAAGCTTGAGTAGATTGATCTGATAGCATTTTATTAAATCAGGATCATCTCTAACAGGGTGTAACTATTTCTGTGACTTCCTGTATACCAATTTTACTTGTAGGATGGCAAAGGCATGACCCGCCCTACTCTGCCTCTGATTGGCTAGTACTCGTTGCCTTTGTTGGTTAGGTTGGTTAGGTTTGGGCAGGGTAAGCCAATCAGAGACAGAGTAGGGCGAGTCATGACTTCGCCATCCTAGGGAAAAAAATATCGCTTCCTGTATACCTTTTGAAGACTTGGAAACTGTTCGACTTGACTGCAGCTTTTTGTCACCGCCCCTGCTGCTGCTGCCATCCGATATCGTCAACTTTCCGGGCGAGGCGCAGCTCACCTCGAAGGAGCTGTTTGGGCTTGGTAGAAACATTAAAGTTTGCTCTGCTCTGTTGCAATTGCACATAGTATCAAAAACAGAAGGACAATGTCAAGGTTTCTTTTGAGAGCAAACCTCAGAGGATGCATCGCCTCTCAGATCAGAATGGCATCTGATCAGGTAAACTGTGCTGGACCGCTGACAGATGACGTTTTGAACGTTAGCATTAACGTTAGCTTGCAAACAATCTGCTAGTATATCAGTCATAGTTGGGCGAAGCCTCAGGAAGCTAGGCTAGTGGTTAACTTGTATTGTCAGCTAGTGATCACCTCAGTGTACGTGCTTTTTAAGAGATCACTCTTTTTAACCATAGCGAGCTTTTCAAATACAGATGTGTTCACCTAAGTATGCAGCGTATTGTGAAAGGCTGTAAAGTTAAACGCGCAATCATCCAATGTAAAGTATGAAGCTCTTCTACTACTGGGTGCACTGGCGTTAGTTAATGACACATATAGATATATATTTTAAAAACTTTATTGAACAATGTAGAGCAGGGGAATATCAGTAGTCCATACACAGTTAGACAGGTAACATGTTGCAGGGACAGTACACAAATCTGCTTCACAACGTCTTTTTTGTGCTTTGCCTTCTGTTGTGTACTTGTTTTTTTTTTTTTCTAAGATTGTGCATTTACTATTTTTGGTATTGTATTTTATTGTTTATTGTTCTATGAACCCACATGAGCGGTGGGTCTGTCTTAAAACAACAGTCAGGTGCCCTAAATTAACATTGAAACAGGTTTTTCTCGCCATAATAATTCCTCCTGTTCATACTGACCATTAGAAGATGCCTTCGTAATGCACTTACAATGTAAGTGATGGGGGACAAAATCCACAGTCCTCCTTCTGTGCAAAAATGTATTTAAAAGTTTTTCTGAAGCTAATATGAAGCTTTAGCCGTCCAAATTACTCAAAACAAGTAGATATCTTTCAACTTTACAGTCTTTTTAGTACCAAAGTCCCCCTTTTTGTTACTATACTTCCACTGCAGCTCAACAGGGAAACACAAAGAGGGAATTTGATGCTAAAAAGACTGTAAATGTGGCAGGTATCCACTTGATATGACGAACTCAGACTGCTGAAGCCTCATATAAGCTTCAGATAAACTTTTAAATGCATTTTTCCACAAAATGACTGTGAATGCACTGTGGATTTTTACATTGAAAGCACATTTGAAAAAGACCTTTGTGAACCCGCCCTTTTAATAAAGTCTGAATTGGATTTAAAAGTGTTGGAGTTAGGAACATTGTTTGATTTATGGATGTGACATCCCCCTAACAAACACGTATAATATGTTTTAGATGAGCAGAAACTGTTAGTAGTAACAAAGAAACGTCTGTCCAACATATTTGTAATGCCAGCAGTTAAAAAACAAGTACAATATTGATTCTATGTCAATTTTCAACATGAACATAAGAAGATATATTTTATATTTACTTGTGAATTTGTTACATGGATAAAAGTTATTAAAATTTGTGTAAAGTACTTTTATAAACCAAAGAGAATCTGTCCAAATGTGTTAATCAGATACAATTCTGTTGACCAAACTGTGACATTGTGACATTAAAGTATTTCCCTCTGCTTATTCCAGCTTGGCGAGTTGGGAAAGGGAGCAGGGAAAGGTGGAGGTGGAGGAGGCTCTGTGAGGGAGGCAGGGGGTGCATTTGGAAAGCGACAAGTAGCAGAGGAGGAGCGGTACTTCAGGTGAGACTCATCCCATTACACTGCATGCCTGCATCCTCAATTTTCCCACGAGGTGTTTAACCCAGTTCCCCTTTTCACTTGTAGGCAGAAGGAGAAGGAGCAGATGGAAGCGCTGAGGAAGCATCACGAAGAGGAGATTGATCACCACAAAAAGGAGATTGAGCGCCTACAGAAGGAAATCGACCGCCATAAGGGAAAAATCAGAAAGCTCAAACATGACGACTGAAGCTGGGCAGCCTGAGAGTCTGACCATCTTATTGCCAAGTCAATGATTATCAGATATTGATTGATTTACTGCTGCTCAGGGCAGGTCCTGTATGAGACATCATGATTATAAAAAGTACCAATAAAATGCTTACTTTTTCACTTTCTGTGAATGCTTTTCAGCACATGTGTGACTCTTTTGCATACTCCTCTCTTTCTTTATTGTCAAAATGTCAGTTGTTGATTGTGCCTTGAACAACTGATTGTTACAAAAATGAGGCTTGACCTGCATGTAATATGTACAGAAAAGTGAATTTTTATTGGGCAAAAGTCATGCCAGTCAAAGTTCAAGCGCCATTGTCGGATAGTTGATGAAGCGCTCGTTTTCATTTGCTGCGCTGTCCGCTGTCAACGGGTTGCTCAAGTACAATAGCACAACCAGTTAACTGGGATTTTAGTATCTATTTTAGCTTTGTTAATATAACATCACACATTTGCTTTCACCTTTTTGTAAAGTAAGCGTGTGCCTCAAACCTTTTGTAGATTTCGGCTGGGCCATATGAGGACGCTTGTCTCCTTGTGTATATGAAAACGAACACACCCGCCCCCACTGCGTGTTTTTCTCTCAGATCTCGCGATGGTTGCTGAGCGGTGGCGTTGTTCGGGCGAGTCGACGACGAGACCGTAGCTGTCTGGAAATTTGTCTCGTGGGTTAGAGTCAAACGTATTCTTCATAATAGCCATTTTTTGTACGTCCGACACGTTAATCGTTTTACATTTTAACACACGCCACTGTTAGTTTCCTGAAATAGACTGGTAAGTTTCGCTAACTATCTGTTTGCACCTTGTACGGAGTGTTTGATTTGTAAAAGGTGTCTTTCTGCACGGCGCGGCCTTCGTAACGTTACCTATAAGCTCGTTAGCTTAGCCCGCAAGCAAAGCAGCGTTGCTGTTTACTCAAGATGAGAAGATATTTTGGAGATCTCTTGCGCTCTAAAGATTGTAATATGCATCTTATTGAGTATAGAAATCAACCAGTAAGCACATGTAAATATGAAAATGAATAGTGTCCACCTCGCTAGATAGCAAGCTGCATGTGAAGGGGGCGGGACGGTGACTGTCGGTGGTTTAAGTGACCGGGTTATGTTACCGTATGATACCTAACCGTTTTCACGTTGATTTAATTAATCAAACAGTATTTGTAGCTAATGCAGCCCCCGGCAGGTTTTCCGAATTACCTTGTGTCATACTTAAAATTGAAGTAATTGTTTAAAAGTTACATAGACCCCTGACTAAAAGTCACATTTGTAAACAATGTCGTTCTGTGTGTGTATATATAAAGATATCATATGATTGTCTTCATTGAAACAGGTTCGTTTGGTATCCAGGTATCACAGTGTTTGTTGATCACCAGTCCTGACTTGAAATGAAGAAAACCTTACGATGTGTTTGTATTGATGTATTACAGGAGAATGGCTGCCGCTGAGGTGAACGGTAGTTCTGCTCCGGCAAAGGAGGAAGAAGAGCCCATGGATGTGACAACAACACACACAGAGAACTACCAGACGCTCATTGATGCCGGGCTCCCCCAGAAAGTTGCTGAAAGTCTAGATAACATCTTCCAGACAGGTGAGCAATTGGGCTGGAAGCTGCTGTGAGATATCTTTACAAACAGTGTTATTTACTCGAGTTGAGACTAAAAGTGACCATCCCTTGAAACTGTAGGTTTGGTGGCATATGTTGACCTGGATGAGAGGGCCATTGATGCGCTGCGGGAGTTCAACGAGGAGGGAGCGCTTACTGTGCTGCAGCAATTCAAAGAGAGCGACCTGTCCCATGTACAGGTAACCACATGAATGGATCCTCCTTTGTCTTTAAGAGGAGTTTTATGTTGATCTACTTTGTTGTAAATGATGGTCTCTTTCTTTATGTAGAATAAAAGCGCTTTCCTTTGTGGAGTCATGAAGACTTACAGGCAGAGAGAAAAGCAAGGAAGTAAAGTACAAGAGTCCACCAAGGGCCCAGATGAGGCGAAAATAAAGGTAAACAAAGTTGTGTGACTAAGTTTTGCTGTAAAGTAGGTCAGTACAAATGTCATAACGCACATCTGCAGCCATGCAGTGCGGGTAATGTTTTTGTTTTTTGTGTTTGTCAGGCTCTGTTGGAGCGGACAGGATACACTCTGGATGTCACCACAGGGCAGAGGAAATATGGGGGCCCCCCACCTGAGGACGTGTTCAAAGGAACACAACCAGGGATTGGGACTGAGGTAAATATGAACAATAGATGTGTTGGGTTTTATTTTTCATTTGTTAGAAAGAAAAAAAAGTTGGGTTAAATTTGATAGTATTGAGTCTGTGCTGCAGTAACATTCATAAAGAATCCTAAACATTATACTGTATAATGTGCTTTACAAATCCTTACACTTGTCCACCTGTTTTATTCTTGTTCATCAGGTGTTTGTTGGAAAAATCCCAAGGGATTTGTATGAAGATGAGCTGGTGCCGCTCTTTGAGGGTGCTGGTCCCATCTGGGACCTCAGGTTAATGATGGACCCTCTTTCTGGTCAGAACAGAGGTTACGCCTTTATCACATACTGCAATAAGGACGATGCACAAAAGGCTGTGAAGCTTGTAAGTAGTATGGCAGTGTATTGGAAAAACATAAATCCACATTATAACAATTGTGGAAATAACTCAAATATGCAAAAATTTGAGATATTTAAAAGAATTGATCCTTAGTTGGTAAACTTGTTGCCATTTTTAATTTTTTCAACACAGTTGTTGACATTTCCATTTTATTTTTTAGTGTGATAACCATGAAATCCGTCCTGGCAAGTACTTGGGAGTGTGTATATCTGTTGCAAACAATCGCCTGTTTGTTGGATCAATTCCAAAGAACAAGACCAGAGAAAGTATATTGGAAGACTTTGGCAAAGTTACAGGTCAGTTTCAAAAGCGCAGCGGCAGATTTGTTTTAGAATACTCCATAAAACAAATCCTTAATCATCAAGAATGAAAGTTGTAATTGGGGATTTCGCCTTTGCTGTTACATGATGTTAAAGAAGTTATTGTTTTGTCTTATAGAGGGTCTTCAAGAGGTGATATTGTACCATCAGCCAGATGACAAGAAGAAGAACCGTGGCTTCTGTTTCCTGGAGTATGAGGACCACAAGTCTGCAGCACAGGCCCGCCGTCGCCTAATGAGTGGGAAGGTCAAGGTCTGGGGGAATCCAGTGACTGTAGAGTGGGCTGACCCAGTCGCCGAGCCAGACCCCGAGGTTATGGCCAAGGTTAGAAAGTCTCCTGTCTTGTTCTTTTGCTCTTCACAGCAGCCGTGTTCTGCAACTCTCTGCATCCTGTTTTTTTGCCTACATAGGTTAAGGTGCTCTTTGTAAGGAAGCTGGCCACAGCAGTTACCGAAGAGCTTCTTGAAAAGACGTTCTCTCAGTTTGGAAAGCTGGAGCGAGTGAAGAAACTGAAAGACTACGCTTTTGTGCATTTTGAAGAAAGGGATGCTGCTGTAAAGGTGGGTTTTTCATGCTTTGGACAAGGTATTTAACATGTCTGATGATTCTGTGAATTCATAGTAATGGATTGTTTTAATTTTAGGCAATGGATGAGATGAATGGGAAGGAGCTTGGAGGGGAGGAAATCGAGATCGTCCTGGCTAAACCCCCAGACAAGAAGAGGAAAGAGCGCCAAGCAGCTCGGCAGACCACTAGGAATGCAGGGTGAGGCTGGGGGACCGAGACATGTGACTGGTCACCCACCTGACTTATTCTCAAATAAGGAATTAAATAAATTTAACCTTTTATCCTTCCCTCTGTAGGTATGATGACTACTACTACTACCCACCTCCACGTATGCCACCTCCAGGCCGAGGCAGGGGTCGTGGTGGCAGAGGAGGCTATGCCTATCCACCAGATTACTATGGATATGAAGACTATTATGATGACTACTATGGCTACGACTATCATGACTACCGTGGTGGCTATGAAGACCCCTACTACGGCTACGAAGATGTGTACAGCATGAGGGGCCGTGGTACTCGTCCCAGCAGGGGGGGGCCTCCTCCACCTAGGGCTCGTGGAGCGCCACCGGCACGAGGCCGGGGGGGCTACGCCCAAAGAGGGCCACCCCTTGGTGGTCCGAGGGGTGGCCGAGGAGGGCGTGGAGCCCCTTTCCAGCCACAGAGGGGCCGCGGTCCTCGTGGGACCAGGGGCAATCGCGGGGGAAACGTCGGTGGAAAGAGGAAGGCAGACGTGTTTAACCAGCCTGACTCCAAGCGCCGCCAGACCAACAACCAACAGAACTGGGGGTCCCAGCCCATCGCCCAGCAGCCTCTGCAGCAAGGGGCCGACTATTCCGGTAACTATGGTTACAGTAATGACACCATGGAGTTTTCACAGGATTCTTATGGGCAGCAGTGGAAGTAGATGCACCAAAAGGTATTTGGCAAAGTGACAACAAAAAAAGAGAAAAACAACAATAAAAACGAGAAAAAAAACAGGAGATTGGCCACAATTTTTGATTAACTTTTTATTCATCATCCCTCATCAAAAAAAAAAACTGTATATATCTCAAAAAAAAAAATGGACAGACCCCAGAATTGGCTCGAGATGATTGGCTGGAAAGCCTTTTGGCTGAAGAAGTGAAGGTAACCGTTGTGGTGAATCATTTCTTACTTCTACGGTTACATTGGGACATGTGTCTTTAAAAAAAAAAACAACAAAAAAAACCCACACAAAACACTTTTATTGTTACTTTTTGTTCCTGATTATTTTAAAGCCAACAATGAACATTTATAAAAGTGGACATTCATTCTCAAAAGTCTGAGAGGACATTAAATAATGATATTGCCTTGCAGGAAGTTTTTGTCCATGCCCCTTTCCTTCCCTCCCCTTATTGTACTCCCTTTATTTGTGGTTTCTCATAGTTGCTTAGGGACTTGCTTGTAAATAAATGCATATGGTTAGAGCTTCATACTTTTTCATTTTTTGCAATGGTGGAGAAAAGAATCCACAGGAAGGAAGAAATCAAAGTTTTGTAATGTTCAAAGTGTATGCCTAGCGTTTCTAGAGTTAGACAAATTGTGTTTTTTTTAAACTGATACCATAACTTCCTATGTTTTCTTTGAACTTGCCCAATAGAATTTGGTTTGGCTTACCTTAAGAGCCATAGCAGTTTGTTCTCTGATGTTCTTTGTATTTATAACTTTTACGTTTGTTCCGTTTCAATAAAACTCAGCTGAGCATCAGTCAATTGTCAGATACTCAAATTCAGTGTTGTCATTCAGTATTTGATTTAATTTTTTTTTTACTTCAATTCTCACATTGGGATGAAGATCATCTTTTCCAAGTCAAATTTTTTTTGCTTCAAAGGATAATCAAAAGACTGAAATTGTGCAATCAGACAACGGGACAAGAGAACCTGAAAGGTTTTTTTTGGGTGATAATGTGATTTTAAACAGGATTTTAACCCTTTATTTTTCAGCGATCATGAGACTACAGTCATTTCCTGCACTCCTGAATTCATGTAGTGAATATCAGTCATACCAACAACTATGAAAGGACTAAACTGTGTAATTTGCTTACAATTACCTGAGATTGTGCCTGTCTTTAAAAAATTTGTGTGCATCGATGTACAGTATATGCTTTAGTGAACCTCAGCCTCACTAAATGCTGTTCTCTACCATTTATGAGAAGTGGAAGTTAAACATTGAATGCTTGACTTAGGTAATTTATCCTTGTGATAATTACAGGGATGATCACTGTACTTTTACTAAAATTTTTGCTAGTTATTACTCTAGTTATGTCATTTTTTTTGTCACAAGACACACAGCCTCACGATGTTTCATAGCAGGTCCAATTAGAGCCAACCAGAGAAATATTTTGTCCGATGGGATGCAGCCAATGAATATTATTCCTTGTGCTAAAGCATAGAAATGGTTAAGAGATTTGACGTTTGTGTGTGATTTCTATGGGATGTTGTAGAGTAATGCAGTAAATAAAGTAGATAATGTGCATAATTTTCACAGGGGTAGATTACCTATGCACTGCAAGTGTGAAGCGTGTTTTCACACCTTTTTTACATAAATGGAGGCTGATATTTACTTAAGCATACTGCACACTGTGTACATCTTTTCACACAAACTTTAAAGACAAGGACAATCTTTGATAATGGTGAGATGTACACTTGTACGGTCCTGATACTGACACCATTTTAACAGAGCAACATATTTGACTTTTAATAGATTTGTGCCAAAGGTCAAAATCTTTGTTACTTGTCTGCTGAGTTTGTCTCCAATTCCTTTTTTTTATTTCCAAAATCTGCACATCATCTCCACCATCTTTTCTCTCCTTTTTGAAGACACCAAGGATCTGACCATCCAAAGGGTTAAAATTCTTCAAATTCACAACATGCTCCTTTGCAATTGATCCATCTCTCAGAATGGTTTTGTGTAGCAACGTGTTTGTAGCATCTGCCTTTTTGATACCGTGGTATCATTGTATTTTGTTTCATGTGTCTGTCCTCTTATTCCAACCTGCCTAGGTGGAGAAGCATTGAGAGCGGCACCACTAGAATGAGGAACTCACCTGAACGGTACTCAAGGGTGAGCTAGCCTTGCACAGAGTACTGTCTCTTCTCCTGTAGCTAATTGTAATCACTGGAGAAACACTAGCCATAATTATACTGAATTCTTTTTATTGTTTCCTTACTAATATACTGCACTACGATTCAAGATTTCATTTTTTCAAATTCAGTTGGAGTTTTTTGTTTTTCCAGGCAGTGAAGTGTAGAAGTCACTGCAGTTGACTGAAGAATTGGAAATATATTTTTTTGTTTGGTTTTTTTTTTCACGCAGAGGTTTTTGGGGTGTAGAAAGCATATTTTCTTTGCAGACATAGTTTGTATTTCCCCAAAAAACAAATGCACATTTTTGCACAAGAGCCAAATGGCTGCTTCTTTAGACTGGATTAAACAGCCAGAAGGCAGACAGTCAAGGATTTGGTAAGCGCTATAAACACCAAAACCCTGCAAACACCTGTTGCCAGTCTTGGCTTGCTGCACCACAATCACCTCAGCTGTCTCTACACACACACACTCTGTGAAAAGGGGGGAGGGGCAGGGCAGGGGAGGGGGTTGGGGGTTGGGGGTACGTGGTGGACATTTCCCCTCCTATGCCGCTAGAGGTAGCATATACACATAAGCACTAGTGGCCCATTGTTCCTTTACACGACGCTGCATTTATTGGTCATTTTCAGAGCTGGAAAGGTGTTAATTAATACGTCAATATTAACTAGAGGAGCCGTTTTTCAAATTCACCCAGCTTGCAGTGGGGTCGCTGGATTAAATGTTGCTAAAATTGGCTCATGTTGGAACAATGGATGTGCCTCATACTCATGTCTTTACTCATTAACACCACAAGATGGCAGTAGGTGGGCTGCACTATTTATATTACACAGGTAAGACACTGATGTAGGGACCATAGCATTACAGCAGACTGCTTTTATCAATTGTCATACAGATTTTGGTTTGCATTAAAGTGCCATCCAGTGCTGGAGTGTCCTTTTAAACAGCTTCTCATATCAGAACTGTGTCTTTATATGTTGCCTCTTGTCACCAGGCAGTAAAGGAGCTGCCCTGATCCATGTGAATGAGTTCACACAAATGGAAAGGACTGATTGGTAAGATTGTTCATTATCTGAAATAATGCTCAGAAAGTCTCTATATGTTTGTATTTTTAACATTTGTTATACTTTAAGACATGTTTGATGTCCTAGTCATCCCTTTATTGACCTATTTACTTCTTAGAGCTAATAAGGTCTATAAGTTGGCTTTTTAAGAATTTTACTGGGCAGCAAATTACAAATTGGCGAATGTATATGTTTTATTGTATAAACTTACTACATTGAATTATATTAAAAGACAATAAAGTCAGTGTTTCTGGTCATTTTGTTGGGGATGATAGTCATGTTGATGCTTAGAAAGTGATCAATCTAGATTTATTAACATGCTCTTGTCTGTTTGGCCCTTCTCTAGTTCTGAGTCAGGAGACTGTTCTCCACAAGGTGCAAGCCAGAATGAACTACTGTACACCACTGAAGTCCAGTACTCACAGGGACTCTAGCTGGCTTCCATCCTCCAGCAGAAGGACGAGGTAACAGATGATTGTGGAGTAGTGCAGTTACGCTGGTATTGTAGTGTTTATGTAGTTTTTATCAACTTCTTGTCACGTCACATTAATGTTTTTTTTTTTTGATTGACTTTTCCATCTTCAGTGACTAACTCACCAAAAAGAGTGTATCATCAGATGATAATGCATTTACAACATTTGGTCTATGTAGCACATTGCAGTCTTAAGAAAACGCCTATATTCTAATGTTTAATGTCTTTTTGCCCACTGCAGAAGCACAGGAGGGAACAGCTGATGGACATGTCATGACCCAGAGTTCATCCAGCAGACAGCTTCGTCCTTGTCCAGCTTAAAGAAATTAAAAATTACTGTAAAGGGAAATTATCTGTTTCTCACTCAATACATTTCATTATGCAAGTAAATGTGTGTTTGTGTATGCATATTTACATCTGTTTTTCATATTAACATGGACAGCGATAATTTATTTACAAACATTACAGCATTTTTTTTTTCCCTCAAGTTATTAATAACATGACAACACAATACTTGTGTGGCCTCTTTGGAAGTCATTCTGAAGTTTGTGCATCATCACGGAGCTCATAAGCTCAGTAATGGTTTCTTGTGACAATAACTAATAAACTGCTTTCTTATTGCATACTTCACCAGTCAAACAGATGGAAATGAGAGTGTAAACATAATGGGTGGACCACTGTAACCTGTCAGTGTCCTACCTGTGTCAGTCCTGTTTTTTTTTATACTCGCCCCTTTCTTCATCAACCAAAGGTAGAACTTGGTGTGGATGCACAGGGTTTATAGGACTGCAGCAAATTGGAGAAGGGAGTTGCAAGCCTTTAAACTCTGGAAACATATAAGTCAAAGACAATGTCCTCATTTTTATGGGCCATCTCTACTTGGCCACAGAAAGGCTAAAATGAATATCTTAAGGAGCAGGACGATCAAAATAAAGAAGCTGCAATATTTTTTAAATTGAAGGGGGGAAAATTGTCTCCTTCCAGTCAGTTCCAGTCTATTATATATCATTCACGTAAATCATTTCGTGACGATATATGTTTGTAATACATGGAGCACGTACTGGAAAACTAAACTAATCCATAAAATGTTTTTATTAATTTAGGGTCGTGTCTAGATGGTAACTCCGGACCCGAGAAAGATCTCGCGAGAGTGACCGTTTGAACCCAAACCATGATCTTTCCTTAACCAAGTGGTTTAAACCTAACCAGACTTTAACCGCAGTGTTGTCACGTTATAAAACATAATTATTTTGTACGGAAAAAAACAACGCGTACAAATCTCGCGAGACTTTGGTAAATTTAGTCTTTTAATCGATTTAGTCGTGTGGTCACGTGATATCGCTACGTCATATGTAAACCAGGGTGAAGATGGCGGCTGCCGGGGGAGAGCCTTCCTCTCACAATGTCTCTGATGAATTATTTCAAAGCTTTTACACGGAGGTACGACGAAGCGCAAGTGAATTAATGTGTTTCCAATGTGTCGGTCGCTCTCTGTACATCAGCTCAAGTTGGTTAATCAGCGATCCTCATATTTATCACCCGTGAGGCCTCGCAGACATTAGCTAACGAAAAGAAGCTAACGTTTTCTGAGATGTTCTGCGAGCGTTCATTCCTTTACGGTGGTTAGGACACCACAAAACAGCGTTTATACTCTCATTTTCTTATTCTAAGCTATTACAAGTCATTTAAGCTCACTCTGAACATTGTGCATTAGGTTAATTATTCTTAATACTGGTGCTGTTAGACTTCTGTATCAACTGCAGTGCAGTGTACGTTTGACCAATCACACCAAATATATATTTTTACCAAAGAAAAGATGCAGAGCTAAATAGTGTTTCATCACATTTCACTTAACCATCTTTCACTCCTGAATGCTGGCGGTATTATAATGCAGATTGTGTTTTATGTCGATTTAAACTTTGGCTGTATTTTGATGGTTTCCTTGATGTCTTTTTGACAGGTGAAGCAGATTGAGAAGAGAGATTCTGTGTTAACCTCTAAGCAGCAGATAGACAGACTGCTTAGGCCTGGCGCATCCTACTTTAATCTCAATCCCTTCGAGGTAACTAAGTACACATTTATCAAGTATTTCCACAATAACGTGTCTATTGATAGTTAAAGGATGTGTTTGCAATTTTTTTTAAGTTAAAACAACAGTCAGGAGCCCAAATCAACATTGAAACAGGTTTTTCTTGCTGTAATCTGAAGCTAATATGAAGCTTCAGCCGTCTAAATGAATCAAATCAAGTAGATATTTTTTATCGTTAGTGTTTTTAGTGCCAAAGTGCCTCTTTTTGTTACTACACTTCCACTTGCAGTTCGACAGGTAAACACTGTTCAAGGAAACACAAAGAGGGAATTTGATGCTAAAAAGACTGTAAATGTGGCAGATATCTACTTGATATGACTAACTCAGACTGCTGATGCCCCATATAAGCTTCAGATGAACTTTAAAATCCATTTTTGCGCAAAATAACTGTGTGGACACATTGTGGATTTTGACCCTCTTAATAACCAGTATGAACAGGAGGAATGATTAGAGAGGAAAACCTCTTTTAGTGTTCATTTTGGCACCTGACTGTTTTAAAACATATTGCAAACCTATCCTTTAAGTCATATTTTACTTATATATATATATATATATATATATATATATATATATTATACTTTACTTATACTTATAAATATCAAAATGAATGTTAGATGCCTATTACAAATGACTGCAGCAAACTAGTAATCCAATATTGACATTTTGGTTAAACATGACAATTGTCTTTTAAAATGTTCAGGTGCTGCAAATTGATCCAGATGCAACAGATGATGAATTGAAGAAAAGATTTCGGGCGGTAAGCAAAACATGTTACGGACATCTGACATTAAAACTTTTTTCTTTGAAGACATGACTTGTTTGTGGAGGCAGTGATAGTACAATGTTGTTTGTTTGTTTTATAATTCCCTAATCTTTGGTCTCTTTAACTGTGCAGTTGTCCATTTTGGTCCATCCAGACAAAAATCAGGATGACCCAGACAGAGCACAGAAAGCTTTTGAAGGTATAAATGCTCATTTTTACCTCCCTGATAATTTATATATTGTTTAATCCATGCACCCGCTGTATGTCATGATGCCCAAATCATATAAAGTGGTAATGTGTGATAATGCGTCTGGGTGCTTGCTTAGTGCACACTGTCAGTAGACAAACAGGTTTAATTTCATGTGTATTTCTTATGTGTTCTAGCTGTGGACAAGGCATACAAACTCTTATTGGAGCCGGAACAGAAGAAGAGAGCTTTAGATGTGATTCATGCAGGAAAAGAATATGTGGAGCATATGGTGAGTGGTCGCTGCATCCCCTTACCTTAAGTTTTAGGTATTTTTGTTCTGTGTTAGTCAGCTCTCTGGATTTGTATTTATTTGGTAACATTTTATTTTCTGTCATTCTGCGCTCCCAACAGATAAAAGAGAAAAAGAAACAGTTGAAGAAGGAAGGGAAGCCATTGGATGTGGAGGAGGATGACCCAGAAATGGTTAGTCAAAAAAGAAAAAATTCCAAAATCATGTTTTCAGTATGTTGATGTAGCACATTTGTCACGGCTGCTCTTTAAAGCTTAAGTACATGTGAGTTTTACTTTCTTTTTCCAGTTCAAGCAAGCAGTGTACAAACAGACCATGAAGTTGTTTGCAGAGCTAGCAATCAAGAGGAAGGAAAGGGAAGCAAAAGAGATGCATGAAAGGTAAATACTGTATATTTACAGTATGTGGCACCGTTTTTTTTTTTCTCCTTTTTGAAGAAATGTTATCCTGCGACCAAATTATGTCTGAAAATTATTTATTTTGCGAAAGCAATCCAGGGTCAATTTTATTATGACCAAACTTCATCCAGAATGTCATGAATGAATTCATCTTTCTCCTTATTTCCTCAGAAAAAGGGCAAGAGAGGAAGAAATCGAGGCAGCAGAGAAAGCTAAACGAGAGAGAGAATGGCAGAAAAACTTTGAGGTGCGTTTCTGCTTTACTATAGTTTCTGATAATACATGGAAACATGTTGGCTTTGTTTAATACCTTCCTACTTTTTAACAAATGATTCCTCAGGAAACAAGAGATGGGCGTGTGGACAGTTGGAGGAACTTCCAGGCCAAAGGCAAGACTAAAGAGAAAAAGAACAGGTCCTTCCTCAAGCCCCCCAAAGTAAAGATGGAACAGAGGGAATGATGCTGTAAAATCGGACTTCACTAGATTAAACACCCCCCCCCGCTCCTCCCAGTTCTGTGTATCCCCCACCTCGTCTTCTGCAGTCAACGGTGTAGTCGTCCTCACACAGTCATCAGGATACACGTCGTACGGCAACTTCTTCATCCTGACCAACGTAGTTTTGTACTTGGTTTTCTAATGTACATATTTGTGATCTGGACCCTGAGATCATACCTGCCTCATGTCAGAAAGAGAAATGATGCATCTTCGACTTATGTAACTGACCAAAAAAAAAAAATGCAGTTGGTCATTAATTTTGCTTTTTGTTCTTTATTTTTTAAATACAAAATAAAGCTTGGTGTTAACAAGCCTACCTTACAGTGTGGAGTAGATATGTTGTCAGATAGGAGATATTTCTGGACAGTTCTCAGTTAGCAGACAAATAGAAACAGTACAAAGATAGATACAGTGTCCAATCTGCAAAACAAATGTCAAGGAATGAAGAACAAGAAACATTTTTCCTAAATGAAATCAACATTTCTAAAGGAAATAAAGACACTGATCCAAATGGGTTTACCTTCACCTTTTTCTTAGGTAACAAAGTGTGAACCTCTTTCATTTTCAACTCAAAAACACATTTCCTCCACAAGCTTTCACCTGCAAGTCTCTCTCTGGTCAAGGCTCCTTGGAAGGATAATCTCTCGAGCACAGCCTGATTGTCCTTCAAAGTTGGGTCTCACATAACTTTGCACTGATCTCCGCCGCCAGTAGAAGGAGCAGCGACAGCAGGAGATCCATTTGTGCCTCCCATCAGTCCGTCCAGACTGAGGCCCTGGAAGGCTCCAAAGAAGGAATCATCTTTTGCTGCTGCTGCTGGTTTCCTGGCAGTGGTGGTCTGCTAAATATGGAAGAGAGTGGAGAATGTTGGATTTGGATACTAACAATTTTTTTTTTTTTCAAAAGATCATTTTTACTTCTATTTACTGTTCACTTACCCTTGGGAGGCAGTGGTGGCTCCTAAAGTGAGTTCTCACGGGCCTTTCAGCGTTCTTCTTGGCCAGTAAGGCTTGCTGTCGTTTCCTATTGGCAAACAGCACAGAACAACATGAGGCACGGCACATGGCCAAGCAGCTTATTCATGTGAGGAAGATCCTCGTCCTCATTAATCCAAGTCTGTCTGGCCAAGAGTCTGAGCTGGACACCAACACAGTAACTGAAAACTTTACGATATTACAGTTATCCACTATAAGAAAAATATCAAGGCTGGTCTTTAAAAATGATTTACAGCTTCGGACAAAAGCTAAGGTTTATCCAAAAGAGACTGAAATGCCTGTTTTAGAGCTGATCATTATGATGAACAGATTATGTCCATGAATCTGAAGTTTTTAGCCACTCTACCTTTCTCTCTTCAGTTCAGCCTGGTACACTCTGAGCCAGGAGTCCGGGACTTTCTGGCTGCTACAGGGAAGGCTTCTCCTCCTGCTGATGCTCTTCCTGCGGGTGAAGCTGCTTCTGCGGACAGACTGGCTCCTCTTGGCCCCTCTCTTGGCCGAGGTGTTTTTTCCAGACACACAGCTGGTGAACTGCTTCAGGGGAGCACCCAGCGACATGAGGGAATCCATTTCTAGAGCTCGTCTCGTGTTGTGTCACGATATATGATTTACACTGATGTCTTGACCCTTAGTAATCCCAGGAAAAATCTTTCCAGTTTACACCAGGAATGACGTGTCTTATCTGCAAGAGAGAATAACATCATAAATGAACAGCATTTTCCTTTTTTTTTTTTTTTTTTTTAAATGTGTCAATTAAGAACAAGCTCCTGCACACTATCTAAAGTGTGGTTTTTAAAGTGAGGTCTGGGGCCCTTAGGGGTCCTTAAGGGGGGTCCCCAGCAAAAACACTTTCATACACTTTCCGTAATAAAACATCTAAAAGCAAAAATCTTATCCAATATCTAATTTGTTTCAGTTTAGGGGTCCTTGACGTGAAAAAGTTTGAGAACCACTGTCCTATTCTCATGTCACTTTGTTTTCTAATGCTATCATATTAAGATAAAACGTGCAAGTTAACACAATATATAATATTTACCACAAAGAAACAATAGGACACACCTGCAAGTGATATCTCCTGTGGACAAGATCAGCTGTCGGTATCACTGGTCGAAGCTGTAAAGCGCAGCATCCGTTCCTTGCATTGCTTCCAGTGTACTAAACTCTGCTCTGTCACTGACTGCTCTTATGGGGATTTGACTGATGACCTCCGCGGTCCTCAAAGTGGATTAGCTGAAGACGCATGAGTCGTTTATCTCATTAACACAGTGGTTCCAAACAGGATAACAGCTGCTTGTTTACGCTCTGACCACTGAAATAGCTCATACAAACCTCTGTTTACAGGTGGGGCTGTGCTTAAGTTTTAAAAGTCACATTCTTCATTTCAGCAGGAAACACCTTTACAGTGTGTGTTTAGGTCACAGCTGTTGAGATAATTTGGTGATGCAGCGTCAGACAGGAGCCGACAGACAGATGGAGTGTGGACAGACTGGGGGGGGGGGGGCAGGGGGGAGGGGGGCGTCTGCGTCACAGTATCGTCATCTTCTACCTTTCAATGACAGGGAGGCATCTTCATTGACTGGTGACGACATGCACCTGAGTCAGAAAGATGAATGAGTCATTTCATTCACAGATTCGTTCACTCAGAAGTGAGACCAGGGGTCAGATGTATAAGTACGCACAAAAACCATGCAGCCACGCCATCTCCCGCACATTAACTGGTATTTATAAAAGCAGAATGTGCGGTGAGAGTGCGCGCACCTCACGCACGACCAGGCGTGCACGTGTTTTTCTAAAGCGATCTGAGGGTGATGTGATGAGGTGAAATATAAGGTGAGAGACGGAATCTTTTAGTAAAACATTGTTTAGGTTAACAACCAGCTGAAGGCACATTTACAAACGTAACATTGATTAATTACTTTTGTGTGGTTATCCACATGATGGGTTAATGATATGGACGCTGTAAAGAGCCGCACAGCCGCGTGTAATGACAGTTCTGCTGTTTGAGAACCTCGCCGGTGCAACACAGTCGGTGAAACTCCTTCTTTCCCGTTTGTTTCATCGACAGGTGTTCAGACCGGCGGAGCAGGCAGCATGTCGATATGAAAACAGCTGGTTCATGTTGCCTTCGTCCATTTGTGGCTAACTGTGGGAGTGGAAATGAGGCGGGTCCACGTGCGCCCAGTTCCTCAGTGACTGAGATTTATAAACACAACCAAGCGCACGCACCGCTTTATAAATCTGACATGATCTGACCTGGCCTCAGGTCTGGAGGTCTGGAGAAGACTTCCAACCACACCTCAACAAATCACTCGATGCCTCGGAATGCTACTTTACAAGTCAAAAACTGTGTAAACTATACATTGATAAACCATCAATTCTATATTTATCAGTGGTGGAATGTAACTAAGTGCATTTACTCAGTTACTGCAGTTAAGTACAATTTTGGGGTACTAGTACTGTAACTTGAGCATTTCTATTTATTACTTTATACTTCCACTCCACTACATTTATTTGACAGCTTTAGTTACTAGTTACTTTGCAAATTTAGATTATTAATACAAATTATAAATCAATAAATTATATAATTTTTATAGGTTAAGCTACCCAGCAGTATATAAATTAAAATTAGCACCACCTTTACCAGCTGCCACATTAAAGTGATGAACACATTAATGCATCAATAATTATACCCATGTTACTACAGTTATATAGTAACATGAGATATTATTCTGAAATGGGCCATTATGCATAATGAGTACTTTTACTTTTGCTACTTTAAGTATATTTTGATGCAAATACTTTAGTACTTTTACTAAGTAAGATTTTGAATGCAGGACTTACTTACTTGTAACAAGTACTACTAATTGTCAGCATAAACAGCAGTAATCAATACAGTGAGCAAAACCTGTTTTAAAGTTCATATGGGCACCTGGATATTCTCAAAGACTGTAAAACTTAAAAAAGGTCCCAATATTTTTGTGTCAATTTAAGCATAATTATAACTTAATGGTGGATCATATTTTTTTAGTCTTGAGTCCTGAAGTGTAGCAGGGCCCTTTGTTATTTATATCTGGTGCTAATGCCGCACAGCCCCAGTATATTTTTGCTGTAGAGCCCCCCCAGCCGATTGCTCCAACCCTACATGGACAGGACAAAAGTGAACCTAAAGAATGGGGACAGCGAGTGAGGTTACCTACCGACAGATGGGGAGAGCTTACGTGACGGAGCATCAATACACCTGTTATAGCAGATCCTCCACGCTTCCCTCTCCTCCTGTCCTGACAGGGTGACAGCTTAGCGTTGGTTTTGAAAGGGAATAAAAGAGACACCAACACAAATTAACAACCAAGATAGAGGGAGTTAACAGAGAGCACACTATAAAAACACCAAAAAGAGGCTTGCTGGCAACAGTGATGTGATTTTGGGGAAAAAATACGTCCCAGGGTACCTACAGGCTTCACAATTTAAATGGTTATTTAAATATCCTGGAAGGCAGTTAAAGCCAAAAACAAGATGAATTTTGGAGGTAAAATTAACATATAAATGACTGTCTAAACCTAATCATATACTGCTCTGCATGCTGAACTGCTTTCTGGAAAAACAAGAAATTAACTAATGTTAACCAACTACAAGTTAATTCATATGTAGATTTCTTGAAAGTAATACATTTACTTTATTGTATTAATTGTCAAAATCAGTTAGTTCCCTTTTAAACAGGAAACATTTATCTCACTTCTGCATCTTAGACACACCTCTGAGCTTTTTGCAAATCGTCCAGCCGTGGTGTTAGTGAATGAGGTAAGAGATGTTCTCTATTTCAAGAGAGAACACCTCTCTTTAGCTACCAGAGGCCCAAACCAATACTGAGAGCACAATAAGTCTTTGGAAAGGAGGACTTAACTTTAATTCTACACAATCATACATATATACAATTGTATACGCTTTAATTTCATACAAAAAAACAAATCATGTACAGGTGGGGGGGTGGGGCGGGGACAATGACCTATTTTGAACTCAACAAAATACCAAAAAAAAATAAATACCATCAACAGGAGTTGTGTGTGTGGCTCATTGGCGACCACCAGGAGCTGTGTGCTTAACCTCAGTGGAGACGACACGTCTGATCATATCACACAAGGACAAAAGGCAGTTTATGTTTTTTTGTTTGAAATTATGTGAGAATGTTCCCATGACTAATGCTGAAGAACTACTAAGAAGTCACTGAGCAAAACATTAACATGGAAGTGTCACCCACACCACCCCTACACACACACACACACACACGCACACACACGCACGCATACACGCACACACACACGCACACACACAGAAAGCATAGCGTAATGTAACATATCTATCAGTAAGACAGGCTATAAAGGCCTGTGTGTGTGGAGTGTCCATCACCATTATCATCTCATTGGCGAATAATAACAGGCTTCATAGCCAGATATTAAGGGCAAGAGTCTCCATATAGGGGATAATCTTTTTATACATTAAAAAAAAAATAACATTAAAAAATGATGACACTGTGCAAGCGCTCACTTAACAAAAAACGTAAACAAAACTTTGAGACGCTTGTAATTTGCACAGTTTTTTTTTTTTGTTTTGGAACAAAACTTGAGAAAAAATATTTCATTAAGCTTGCCCTCTTCAATCATAGTTCCCAAGGAAATACGATATTACATTTTAATGTTTGACGTTAGCATAGTATCTGGCTGATGACAGGTGCCTCCACATAATGTGTTCATCATTATGTGGGTGAGGACTTGTGCTGCATATACAGCTCTATCTCCTTTTTCCTTTCTTTCCTTAAGACTTCAGAATCTGAAGACATTTATTCTCCAAAACTGAGTTTTTGTATGACCGGCTTCAGTAGAGCTTAATTCCTTAAAAAGGTGAATTATTTTCTTTACATGTTGATGAAAATAGACGGACGGACGGTAGGGAGGAAGGTGTTTCAGAAGTCAAAAGGAAGACGAGCTGCATAGAGGGCTACTTTGGGTACAAACAATCTTCTGTTTAAAAATGTTGCCCTCTATTGAGGCTTTGACCACTAGAAAAGATTCATTTAGACTCTTCTCCAGCCGTTTATGGGTTATTTTGGTCTCTGCTGCAAAAACATGCCTCTCATGGCTTGCAGAGGTGGACACAGAGGGGCAGAGTGGAGGAGCAAGAAGTTTAGGTGTCCATGCTTTAATGACAAACGACAGAAAACATCCGAAGCCCCACGTTATTCAACAGTTCACCTGCTCCACATATAAAAGACTTGATCTCCTCTGTCATTCAGTCTTTGGGGGTTTGTGGGTCACCGGCTGATGTCCCGGTTGCCCTCCCAGTTCTTGCTGCCCGTTGCCTCGCCAATCCCCCCGCTCTCAAAGAAAGGGTGCTTAAGGGAGTCGGCTAGCACCAGCCTCTTGGAGGGCTCGTACTCCAACATGCTTTCAATGAGGTCAAACAACTGGTGGTGCTCCTCTGCCTCCGACAGTAGGTACCGCTGGCAAGAGACAAGAAAGAGAGACATGAGGAGGAATACTGAGAACGTAAAGAAAAGAACAATAAACACTGTTGTTCCTCCAGTACAACGCACTGTTTTCACTTTTCCCACTACACAGCTGCTGCTCTTACCCGTAAGGGTTTGCAGTTTTCTCTAACGTATTTCCCCGCTGACGAGCTCTCGTCCCAGTCCAGTCGGCCCCGATAGAAATATTTCTGCTTCCTGAGAATGGAGGGGGATCCGTGTCAGCAGTGTTCAAGTGTGTGCATGGTGATTTCTTTATAAAAAAAGGTGAATGCGTGTGTGTGTCACATTGAATTTTATCACTTGGTGTGTTTACATGTTTTTCCTCACCTCGTCTTACGAATCATCCTGGAGGGCACTGGTCCCAGGATTCTCTCCATCATGGCCAAATGCTCCCTGTTGTCATGAGTCTGAAAGACATTCAGATTGACTTAGACAACCATCAATCAGCAGGAAAAAGAAACAGAAAGATCAATCAAAACTGATTTATCAGGGTTTAACTACAAGTTCTGCTGCTGCACAAAGTTTCAAGACAGACAGTCAAGAGCTCACACATGACACCGAGGGTTAATTTCTACCAGATTAACCACTGGATTTACTAATTGCTGCTATGCGTGCCATGCACACGTGTTCTTTTCTTTGTTTGGTGAGATACAGGCCCACATTTATCAAGCATCTCAGAGTAGGCAATCAGTCCTAACTGGACCCAAAGTCTCTTTTCTCTTATTTTATTCATTTTTTATTTAACTGTCTTTACCTACAAAACTACTTTGATCTCCTCCAGGATTAACCAACTAACCTTTCCAGCAGGTAGACAGCTGGGTAGGGGCACGATTCTTTGATAATTGATGAGTAAGAGGCCAGATCAGCTGATTGACTAACTAATTCTACTACTCCTTATAACCTCATCTTAAAGCCTGAATGAAGCCATGCTTCTTGGCTACAGTCAGCCGGCAGCAGTAGGTTGCTGTTGTACCTGAAACAAGGTAAAGCCCAGGTAGTACTCAAACAGGATACAGCCGATGCTCCACACGTCACAAGGATGGCTCCAGCCCAGCTCTGAAGAACAAAAACATGTAATGAATAATTGAAAACACCAAGAAAAATGTGTCTGATGCTGAGAGTACTCCAGGCTGAGGTTAAAACTTGCTGACACTGCACATCGTTTTGCAAATGACTCAGTACTGGAGCCACGTTTTACTTTTTGCTTGTACTCCTCACATAACACAGACCCAATTAATCTCAATACCCATTTCTCTCTGACAGTGACTTGCTGTGATTGCCGTTACTGTTGTGTATATGTGAATATCTAATTTATGTGAATTGAATTGTATCCGAGGAGGAGACACCACACCATATCACCTGCAGAACAAAGCACCTTCAAATCCTGTTCAACAGAGGGATCAGAGCAGGAATGCTGAGCTTGCTAGTTACAACTGGCCTGTTTCTACAAGAACTTGCAGGTAAATGTTTGTCTACAGAAAAGTAAGAAAAACAACTGAGCTGTACCACATGAAACAAGCACAGCCGTTCATCTCCAACCTGATTTTGAGTATCTGGAC
This sequence comes from Scomberomorus guttatus, assembly GCA_038419695.1. Lineage (NCBI taxonomy): Eukaryota > Metazoa > Chordata > Actinopteri > Scombriformes > Scombridae > Scomberomorus > Scomberomorus guttatus. The sequence goes on from CM076461.1 coordinate 10,254,628, forward strand.
AAGAAATGGAACTTAGGGAATATTATCATACTCCTCATGTCTCTTCTGAAATGTAGTGATTTCAGTGAGTGTTTTTTTGGCTAAAGGCATATAGTCTTCCTCACCTAGTATGACCTCAGGGGCACGGTAATGCCGCGTGGACACAATGGTGCTGTGGTGCTCGTGGTCGAATGTGGCGCTACCAAAGTCCACCACACGTACTGCTGTGCTCTTAACCGTCCTCTCTTCTCGCTTCTGCAAGAAAGAAAAATCAGAACTTTTGAGCTTAAATTCATTTCTCTATAAAATATTATACAACTTATGTCTGTAAGTAGCATGTGTGCTATATTTCATAGTTATTCGGAACTCCAAGCAAAAAACATTGACAAAATTTTCCTCCATCTGCAGAAATTCTGGTAAATATAACCTGGAACTGATCACTTTATCTAACATAAAGTTGAACTGAACAACAATTGTCAGTGTCAGAGTGGTACTGGCTTTTCAGTTTTTTAACTAACCTGCTACTGACGTCTATAGACAGAAAAATGTTTTCACCCTGTTTCTTTTTTTTTTTTTGCATTCTACCGTAACTTACCTTCTCTACATTGTAGGACATTGTGAAGTCTGAGTTGACGAAAAGGATGTTCTCAGGCTTTAGGTCTGTGTGTGTCAGCTTACTGTCATGGAGAACTATGGAGAGAAAAATGTGATAAGTTATTGCTTCTTTGGTCTTCCACATTTGACAAAAAATTACCTTCAGAGCAACTTTTACAATTCATTTTGTCATCATTTGGCATCTTAATTCCTCTTTTAGATTAGTTAAAAATGTTATTCACACATGTAATAATAATAATAATAATAATAACAATATAGATACTGATAAAATATATTTTATTCAATACTAAAACAAATTAGCTTGATAAAGCTTGATAGGTTAATAGTCACAATCCTCAACCTAATTTTCGGATCTATAATGCCCTCATGTGGCTACATGCTGTATACCACAAACAACAGAGGCTTTCATTCCAGCCAATCCACATGTAGGCACTGATGAAGAGACATCAATTAATGAGGGTGTCTTTGTTAGAACTCTACACTTAATTTAGAGATGTGAAGACCAAGAGCTTTAATCCAGAAACATTCAAATACATTTTCCTACTCCTCCAACTTTCTTAAAGCTGGAGTGCGGGACTTTTGTCTCCCCCTTCTGGCAGTGAGAGTAATTACAAAAACACATGCTTATGTCATAGGCTACACCATAGCCTACTCTGTTGTTACTGTTGCGGCTGTAAAACAGTGGATAAATTGCGTGTCACACAAGCCCCATGAAATGACTCGTCTCACTATCAGAATTTGATCCGTTTGGTCCGATAACATTTGGAAAGTCTAGAAGAGCCGCACGATTCAATTATTTTATCCCTATTCCAGTTAGCAGAGGGCTAACCAGAAGTTAGCCGACCCGGCCGGCAGAAGTCTCTGGGTGCGCATTCAAACAGCCAGCGTGGGAATGTCCCTCCCGACATGAGATTTAAAAACTCTGTATACTGTGAAATACAGCAGTGATGGGCTTAATCAGCATTATGTGAACTCATTTGGCAAGGGCTTGAATGTAACGGATGTTCATTTATGTGTAAAAGTTACGCATGCATGCAGGTTTAAGTGCTGAAATCACATAGAGGATATAAAAAAAATAACTTACACTTCACAGCGAGGCAGATTTGGTAGGCCATGTGTCTGACCTGGCCAATCGAGTACGGCAGATAGTTGTTTTCCTTTAGAAAGTCGAAGGTGCTGAGAGCTAACAGCTCAAAGGAGAGACACATGTGACCGTGGTAGTCAAACCAGTCATACATCTGCACACACAGACTGGAAGATAAACAGGGAACAGGAGGTTGGACAATGTTAACATCACTTCACTGATACAACAGCTAAAACAAACCGTTTTAAAAGGTCAGTATCGGTATCGGTAGGATTTAGGTTTAGCAACCAGCTCTGATGCAGTTCACAGTTTTAAGACAGTTTGATCCGTGGACATAATGTTAATTTGATTGCAGTACCACAATACTCAGCCACAACTCACAATTTATTGTCAGGGTCCTTCTCATTGATCTTCTCCAGTACGTTGATCTCAAGGCGAGCTGCTTCCTTGTATTTCTCCACATTTTTGATAATTTTCAGAGCAACATGGGCCCCTCCCCTGTTAAAAATAAAAGAAAGTATTCAGCAAAACAAAGGTAATAAAACACCAAAACATGCTTTTCATGTACAGTATGTAAACCATACTTATAGATGTGTTTCACAGATAAAGACCTGAGATACATGTACTTACTTCATGTACATTTCTAGCACTGTCACTAAATCCTCCATAGAAGCCCAGTTACTCCAGACTAAGATACATCATAGCTAATAAACTGCACTGTGTGATCAACAAATCAAGAGATCAAGACTAGTATCACATAAAACACACTTGTTTCTATAAATCACAGTGAACTTGGGGTCTTGAAAATAGGACCCCAGGGACTAACAGCTCTTGTTTTTTTAGCTTCACACACACTGACACACACCTGCGATGGTCAACGCACTGCATCACCCTCCCAAAGGTGCCTTCCCCCAAAGTGCTGACAATTTCATCTGCAACACAACACAGAGAGAAAAGGAAAAGAGAGGGAGAGCGGGGAAAGAAAGAACAAGAGAATTAGACATGTGGACTTCAGCAGGAATACATAATGCAAAAGTGTAGACAGGCGTATCAATGCTAGCGCCCATCCCCTTTTCAAATGGCTGCCTATTCAATCTGGCAGGCTTGAAACACTTTGGTGTAATCTACGATAACTGAATGCACTATGATACATGTGAAGAAAATGAGGGGGCAAATGTAAAGCGCTCCCTTCCTTTGATGACCAATTTGCAGCCATCGAAAATGAGGGCACATCCTCAAAAAACTGGAAAAATTGAAAAATTAGTAGTATTCCTACTAAACGCATGATCCTAAGAATGACAAACGTTAAATATATAAATGTAGTGTCTACAGTGCGCTGGATGTACTAGTCTTAATGAAAAAGACTAAATAAGTGTTGCAGTGAGGCGTCTACTAAAAAAAAATATAAGAAAACCCCTAAAACCCCCAGTGGAAAATAACTAGCTTAAGTTACAGATTTAAAACTGTAACTGTGTTTTAAACTAAAACGCAACAGAGACAAACAGCTGCAAATGAGATTCTATGTTTAGAAAAGTCAAGTAACCTGTGAAACATAGAAAATGCTCCACAGCTTAAAATCCTAGAACAAAAAGCAGAACGTATCTAAAGTCCCTCTCAAAATCTTCAACATTCTTGCAATCCACCCTGCTATTTCAGCTAGAGCGAAGAGCATTCTAGCAAGGCATCATCATCATCATCATCAGGCACTCCCATGTCATGTAAATGCTCTATGCTTTAATACTCATATGGAGAAGGGTTACGATAGAGTAGTGGCAGTGAGTACATCTCTCTTGCAGGACGTCCCCACTCCGACAGATCAGGTGCCCTTCCTCGTCGTCCCTCACACTCACTGCCCGCGTCCGGCTGTTGCTCCGCTGTTTTCACACCCAAACCGCCATCAGCAGGTCACGACACGACCGAAGGGAACAGGGGGTTTTCAGGGGCAGCCGCAGCCATGGCGTCAGGCGGCACAGGTAGACGAGGAGGGAGGAGGAGGGTCGTGTTGGTGGTAGTTGATGTAGTTGTGGTTGTAGGTGGGTTTGGTGGTCATGGGGCGATTCACGCATGACACCACGTGAAGGAAATATATAACGATAGGGATATAGTGCAAGGGAACAAGTCAAAGATCACATGTTGTCCTCTGCTCCTCTCCCCCCTCTACCTTTAAACCACAGCTGCTTACAAACAAGGAAGCAACTGGCATATCCATTCATCAACGCAAAAACCAATTAAGACAGTAATATAGCTAATTCAAAGTTTATCAGGTTGACTTTTCAGGATAAACAAGATGGAAATAAAAGGAAATAAAAGGAGAGGACCATACGTAATTAAGCAGGATATATTTAAAGATAACCAGGTATGTATTACATTAAATTCAACCACCTTCTCACCTAAAACTATACTACCCAATACATAAGTGTGGTGATAACCCACTCACAACTGCATTTTAATATTATTATCATTATATCCATACAAAAATCGTCATTCAATTCAAATCTAAATTTTGCATGGTGTTTGGTAGAACATTTTCACTTTTCAGCCTACCTGCACTAAAGTTTGCCCAAATACTAGCGCAGGTGTTTAGGCCTTTTCCAACTGTCAATATAAATTGCAAAGACACTAAATATAACTTAATGAAAGGTAAGGCCACACAGAATTAAATGTGACCAGGTGTAATTAAGTTTTCAAAAAGAAAAGTTAAGAAAGTGGAGGTGAGGGTGTGTTTGAAGAGCAGCAGGAATTAGTGGTTGATCATTAATAAACTACTGAAAAAGTGTTTGCATGAAAATGAAAATGCTCTCCCAAAAAAATAAAAAAAAATCTATTTAAGTAAAACTCACTTAAACAAAAAAATCAAACAAAATCCCTCTGACAGACCAAAAACAAATCATAAAGATTGTACTACTTACCAAGTCCAGGGGCTGTGAAGAACAAATGGTTAAAGAAAGAAAGAGACAGAAAGAGCTGAGTGGAAGGGAGAGACGGAAGGAGACAGGATGAGGAGAGTTAAAACACAATCTCAGGTCTGGCTGTACTCACCGAGGAGGATGGGCTATAGGACCTGGTTCTACGCCGCCTTCGTTTGTGCTTACGCCTGCTGCCTTTCCGCCGGTACGACTCGTCCCGTTCACGCTCCCTTTCGCGGCCGCGTCGGTAGTCGTACATGCTTGGGGAGAAGTCGCGTGGATAGTAGCTCTCCGCTGCTCCGTGTGGCTCCCTTTCTCTGTCGCGGTCTCGATCTCGGCTCTGATCCAAGCGTCTGGATCCCTCGCAGTATCGTCGGTCAAATGGCCGGTGCTCCGTTGAGCGATTGTCATAGCTGCGACTGCATCAGAGGACAGAGGCATGCTTTGAAGCCTAATGACCAACAACCAACTGAGACTTTGCTCAAACTAACTACACAAGATGAAAATGAAATACTTTGACAGTGTGCATTTGTTTGACATTTTAGTGAGAGACAATTTTGTTAGGCAAATAAAGAATACAAAAATGCATGTTCAACATAAAGAACCAGATAAATAAATCCAAATTAGTATACAGACAAACATACCTCCTTGAGCGTACATAACTTCCTTCCTGTCTGTGTCCCCGTCCCCTTCTGTCTCGATCTCTATCTCTGTCACTGCTTGAGGAGTAGGTAGGTGATCTTCTATGCCGGTGTCGTCGCCCTCTGTCTCTGTCTCTGTCTCTGTCTCTGTAACGGTCTTGGTAGCTGCTTCGACTGTCTCTGTCCGAAGACGAGTACCGTCTAGTGTGAGGCATCTAGTGGATTTTTAAGAGGACAAACAAATCGTTTTTTTAGAAAAAAAAAACCCATCAAAGTTCATGATGTTCATTTTCACTTTAAAACCACAACAATTGCGTTTCAATTTAGAATAATTGTTGTTGCAGTTACTCCTGTTGACATTTTATTACTTGTCAAATTCACGTCAGTGAAACAGCTGTCCACTGCTGAGCACTTAAAGTGATTTATGGGAGTCAGTTGGAGGAGTAGTAGCTGACAAAAATGTGATGCAAAAATACCTGACTAGGTTGCTTGAGGCAATAGAGTGTGGGGGCACTATGCATTTGTTTTGAGTTTAATTTCACTGTTCCCCATAGCAAACCTTGAAGAAGTTTGCTCAGATCGCAGGTGATTAACAACAACAGTTTAGTAAACACCTGAAATGAAACGTGGTTGTGTAGGAGGCCCACAAGTACATTTGAATATAGCCAACCACAGAAACACACAGTTCAACACTTCAACTTTTACGAGAAACAAGATATAGCTTGCAACCAATTAATCTGAAAGTTCCAGCAAGACAGACAACTGACTATTAAAGCGTGCCTGGAAATATGTGAGAATAGTGATAAAATGCAGGGATGTATATTAATAACCCTGTTGCATGATCCTATTCAACTATTTACGACCTACCACTGGTTAGCGTAATCACAGTGGTGCTTAAAGCGAATGTCAACAACAAACTGACTTGAAAAACACGATTAAAGCTAACGTTATGTTATTTAGCAGTCAAGATTTAACGCTAGCGTTAAGTGGCTAAAGTTCATAATACAGTTGTACGAGCGTTGCTAATGTGTTTTTTTCCCTACAATGTAACGTTAAGACGATGCAATACTGGTATTAGTAAACCTGTCGTTAACGTTTCAGTAAAAATCCCATTTACAAACACCAACATATTAACAGCAAATATACCTTTAATCACGAACTAGGTAGCTAACCGACCAACGATCGACGTACTGGCCGTTAGCATGCTCAGCTAGCAACATTAGCTAATGTAAATAATTTTGACCGCCATCTTAGCTTAGCTACGTTCATCGGCTAAACAGCTACTTACGTTAGCTGCCGTGTAAACCGTCTGTTCGGGATGTGGCTCGTTTAACTAAGCAAAACACACGCCGTACATAACACTTACCGTTTTAGCAGCGAGGCCTGTACGTTTGTCCCACAAAAAATCCGTGGTGGCGTTCCAGTTTTTTCTTTTTATCTTCTTGCTAACTCGATGTTCAAAGCTCCGTTGCAAGCAAGCAGCCAGCTTATTTTCTGTCTGTCTGCCCAGCAGCACAGCTAGTTCTGGTTCAGACTAGTGGTGCTAACGCCTCCCTGCGCCGAAAATGTCATTGAGCCCTGTATGTAGCTACACACACCACTGTACATGACTAACCTGCAACAGTTAACTACAGATAATGCACGTAAAAGCCAAAATGTCACATTTGATAAGATTTGAATTAATAAGAAATGTGTTCTCGAGATGTTTTGTTTTGACAGTCGTTTGTTTTATTGACAGCGAGTCAGTCAAACTTTTGATTTGGCATCTTCTTTTGACTTGACCAATTATTTTTTAATTATCTCACATTTTATATATTTTTGTCAGAATACTACAATAATATTTTGATTTGGAAAGTCAATATTTTGACTTATCTCATCATTTAGATTTAGTATTTTTATCATGTTTAACCTCCATATCTGCAGCCTTATGTCATGTATTACATCTTGAATAGATGCTACCTGTAGATGAAGCATTCTTCTTGACCACGAGTGAGTTAAGTGAAATGATGCTTGGAGAAAATTAGACAATTTATTTTTATTTAAGAACACACAAACAATATCAATAAGTACTCATAAACATATATTTACATCCTTTCGTGGTTTCAAGACAGTTTTTTGACAATTCTCAGCAACTCCAATGAGGTACATCCCATCCATGGTCCCATCCCCAGCCTGCAGGGACACTGATGGGCTGGGAAGAAATTTTGGCATAGTACATTCTTAATAAATACAGTAGCAAAAAAAAAGAATCAGAATCAAGAATCCAGTTGTAAATAATAGTCTAAAGAACAGTATTTAATGGTACTGACCTGAAAAACAACCTGTACCAAGCTGCAGTCAACCTGCAGCACCTCACACTTCTTCTGGACTCCTTTTAATTCTACATTAATGGTCTGTCCAACCTGGTACAGGGTCTGGGGTGGGTAAGGCCAGGCCTTTATATAGTCCTTCAGGAAATTCTTGTGGATGCCGTCTGGAATATCGTCCAAAGGGTCCGTCACTAACAGAAAAAAAAAGCAGTATATGTAGGTGTGCAAGAATTTGGGGCTCAGATGCCAATTACAGTCACCTGCTTAAAATCCACTGCTCACTGAAAGGACAGTTTACCACTGAATGCACATTCACTACAATAATTAGCATGAATTCTTTGGTGCATGTACCAGATACAGATTATAACATCCTACCTATGGAAACTAAGCAGAAGACTTTTCACCAGGGGGAAGTAAAAGCAAAAGGTTCATCTTTGGTCATTTCTTTTATCAATAATCTAGCTAGCTAGCATACTTCCGTTGGCAACATTTTGTTTGCTCTGCCTTTACACTATAAAAGTGCTGCAACTGACTGTTGTCACTAAAGTGCTTGTGTTTTCATTCTACTGTGCATTTCTGCAAGGTTCCCTACATCAGCCTTTTTGAGATCAGCCCAAAACTGCTTTACTAGACCAGGCCCAGGTTTTCCTAAACAGTTTTCAAAGCTAAAAGTAGCAATCCAACAATGTAGAAATACTCCACTACAAATACACAAGTAAAAGTCCTGCATTTAAAGTGTTATTTAAGTAAAAGTACCATAAATGTTGGAAATAAAATGTACTAACTTGAAGTATCAAAAGTAAATGCTTCCTGTCAGTGTTATATTGTTGGATTGTTGGTTTTGATGCATTCACATGTAAGCAGTACTTAAACATTAGAGTTGTGATCTCATTTTAACTGCTTTATATGCTTTTAGGTGGTTTAATCTAAAACAATGCATCATCAATTTAAGTGGTTCCTCCTTAATAACCTTAGTTTGCTAAATTAGTGATAAATTAGGAACTTTTCTTTTGTATGTTTGTATGGAATGCTATTTATTTAAGACATATCAACACATGGCTTGAGCAGACTCTTCACTCCTTTAATAGGCATTTTTTTGTCCTAGGAATGTACATAGTGTGTTTTTACAGCTCTTCAGACATGAAGACATAAACACAATGGTGTTTACTTTGAATTGCATACCAGCTTTACTTGTTTTGGTTGGAGTAGTTGTGTCATCTCAGCTACATTGCTGGAGGACAACACTGATGTAGTTTCAAAACAGAGAATGAAGCTTACATATGTAACAATGTGTTTTCTGCACATTAAATCAATATTGCATATGAATTTCAGGCAGACTTAAACTTTAAGTTTCTCTGTAAAGTTACAGGTACTTAGAGGCCTGTATACAGTGGTCAGCAGAAAAAAGACAAGGGTGAACAAAGTTGAGAAATAAGTTTTTTTTTTTTTTTTAATGCACCAACTTTCACTTTTTCACGTGTTATATAATGTTGTCGTAAATCTCTGGACCTCAATTTGAAGAAGTCCCAGCACATGTCCAAATCAGCTCAAGAAAAACTTCTCTTTGGTGTCCAAAAAAATCATCAGGAGTCAGAGCAGCAAAAAGACTTTAATGCCGGCAGTAAAGGAGCGCTTGTTCAAAGTGCACACAAGTTACACCAGAAGAACTCTGAGTTACATTGGTTTGTGCTCCTTCATTCATACTCTTAAGGCCTGCATAAGGTCACACCTATTGACCAGCTCCTTTAATATTTGGCCTATTACACCATTATAACTCTCCTTATGTCAGCTGTTGTTAGGCCTTGGGTATCTCAAAGATCCACTGGTACCTATCTCCATGTCATTACATGGAGATGAAATGTTTGACACATTTTTTAAAGGTTCATTCATTTTACACTATTATTTCCATGATTCCTTTTAGCCTTAATTTTTTAAAGTTATTCTTGCCTTTTTTACACCCTCATTTCTTAACTCTCTCTTGTGGTTATTTTTTTAAAATAATGTTTAATGCAAACACGCTTAGAATTTCATCAAGTGCAATGAGTGTGATTATCTTTAACATAATACGTGCCCTTACATCAATCACATAAGATGTTGTGAGGTGTACATGAGATATGATTGGTACAATGTTTCATAATAATAATTCAACATATTTCTGCTTATCATGTAATATAACATATCATCATTTTGCATTGCATTTTGTTTTAATAAAAAAAATATTCGGATGGTCAGTCCACTTGTTAGACTCAAATGTTAATGTTTATCCTCTCTGTGCTCGTTAAAATCAATGTTTTCGTTCATTAAATATTTAGATTGAATGTTTCATTTCAGCAGCTATCAGCAGCTATCTGAGCTTGGTCTGTCAAACTATTAAAAAAATAAAGAAAAGAGGACACAGATATTCTTGTTGGCAGTTTGAAGTTTGAAGTGTGAATATACACCCACTTGAATATTCTGAGAAAGGTAAGAAAGATAAATTCACATTTCATTTTATTTCTTCAGTGCTCACAACTGCACAACTTTATTCAAAATAGCAATGAACCAACAATAATTATCTGCACATTAAAAAAAAAATTTAAAATCTCTCAGCAAATCCTATTTTGGGCTGAGATGGTTTCAGTTTATGTTTCCCTAAAACAATCCATTGGCACATCACTTTGTTGTGATAGTTATGGAAACTGAACTGGGACTTTTCCATTTTCCACACCCACATTATAGTTCACCTGTGTCTGTGGACTTTTATTTAGGGGCATCTTTATTCTCTTCCCTACGCTTCATTTCCAAAAACCTTGCCACATGTTCCAGCCGTATGGACCCTCGGTGGATCCACTCCTTATGTTGATTAACCTGGGTTTAACACAAAAACTACATTATATCACAACCTAAATATAAATAGCAGGAGTTTAAACAACAGCAGTGTTACGTGATACTGACCTGAAAAACAACCTGTATCAAGCTGCAGTCGACCACCTGCACCTCACACCTCTGCTGGACTCCGTTTAATTCTGCATTAAGGGTCTGTCCAGGTCTGCACTGGGTTAAATGTGGGTAAGGCCAGTCCTTTAAGTATTGCTTCATGAAATACTTGTGAGGGCTGTCTGGAATGTCATCTAAAGGATCTTTCACTGTCGGAGAAAAAAAAAAAAACAAACGCTGACACTCTTCTTACTGGGATGTATATATGCAATACTGTGTATGTAGAGATACAATAGTAATGAATAGTATTCATTACACATAACATGAAAGCAAATAGCAGAAGCAGATTTCTTGTCTGTCAAGATTTATAACAACGTAGACTTTCATCAGACTTCAGTCTTTGAGGTCCTGGTGTGCTTTTAATGTAAAACCTGACTGAGAGTATAACATGACTGTTGTAGCACTGATGGATTAATGCTGTGGAAATGTACATTACACTAAATTCATCAAGGCATCAAGTAAACAGAGAGAAAGTTCCCATTAACAGCAAATCAAAGCAGGAGCATTTTGAAATACGTAAATGAAAAATAATTCAAATTCTCTAATATAAGCCTGTTTCCAATGAACACCTGGTTGTCTCTGCAGTTAAGGTAATAAAGGTCCAGTACGCAATTTAAGAATGTAGAGTAACTCATAGTGTAGATGGCCCTGGGTATAAAATAAAAAAGTATAAAACACCTGAACTTACATGGTCTGCACACCAGGTGAAGTAAAGGTAAACCAACGTAAACAGGTGTGTGATCATCAATAAAGACCAAGAACCTGGAAAATCAAATGATGTTTTATGTTAAATCAAATCTTTACTATAGCGTTTGGTATAATTTATAATAGAAATTCATCATAAATATTTCATCCATTGGGGATAGTGTTTCCATAGATTCAGGGATAAGCACACCCTTAAACACTCACCTTGCGTGGTTCTTTCTGCTGGGGAGCTCCGCCAAAATACCAGGCCTGAACATGGGCTCATCATCTTGACACTTGACCACCACACGAGCACCGACATACAGCTGATCCACCTTTGGCACGCAGTGAAAAGCGATGTGGTGTCCAGAGACAAGGCTCTTCCCTTTCTCTTCAAAACTGATCTTGTATTTCAACCCGCCATCTTCTGCAATCAATAAATAAATAAATCAATAAATAAATAACATTATGTCAACTGTTTTTCACTGCGGTTCCTAATTAATTATACAAACGAAAAATAAAAAACACAACTCCTTACAGTATATATACAGTAGTCTATACTATTACCAACAAATCTGAAAATGAAATTTACATTTTAAAGTTCAGTCGTTCCAGCAGGCACACATTTCGAGGTGGGTTGATTGGCTCATGACACATTTTTATTAGCATAAAAAGCCGATCTGGTTGCTGTGTGTCATTTGTCACAATCTGTTTTTTTGTGGATTCAAATGTCGGGTTAGTATGAAGGGGTGGCCAAAATAGAGGAAACAGCAGATGTATTGGTGTAGGCAACCTCAGCTCAGATAAGAAAACCCTTTCACACCAAAACACGACCTTTACAAAACCAGACTTTAAATACTCCTCTTTCATAATTTTGTTAGTTTGTCCTTACCCTTTTTTACAATTTCCAGAATTTTCCCACATTTCCAGTTCGTGGCCCTCCTCCTGGCCAGGACATTCATGCCCACAGTGATCTTTTCTTGTGGCACACTAGGAGGGACCTTGGTGGCTTTGTCAGAGGACTGGCAAAGAGTTGATACTATGCACACAGGCAATATTCCTGTTAGTGCAAGAGGAACACAACATGTTAACGTTAAAACCAATGAACTTGAGGCATTGGAAAATATGGATTTCTGGTCTTAGGCATTTTCAAAGAGAAATAAATTCTGTATATACTATATTTTTAAATGTAAAGAAAATAATTCACTTATATCTTTACTGATAATTAGCATGTAAGTACAGACACACAGCTCCACTAGCATGGCTGTAGACTCTTAAGCAGTGTCCCAAATCCATACTTTGTACTAATTCTAAACATGTTTTGAGTATATAGTTAATTCACACCAAATAAATATGGAAGATGCGTCTCCACAATGGATGTATTTTAAGAGCTGGATAGGGTGCCACCGCTCAGCCTTTCAGACAATTTTCCTAGTGGTCATTCACGGTATTGCAGCGGAAAATACCCCTGCAGCAGGCCGCACAACGCAGAAGTAAACCCGACATTTTTTGACGTATGCACCAGCCGAGCAATTCTTATTGGACTGAATGGGCGCCATTTTCAGTTCGGCTGTCATGACGTCCATATTTATATATAGTCGATTCACATTGGAAAAGTAACAGCATTCAGTATATTCAAACCAAACAGAATCTATACTAAACACGATCAATTTTTGAGTGTGGTGTGGGTGGACTAACCATGGTCCCATAATGCAGCTGGCAGTGTAATTGGATGAGGGAGAAACTGCACTTGCAGAGGGCAGCTTTACACGCCTCATAGCTTCCAGCCTGCTGGAACCTCATTAAAAAAAGAAACGCTGTTGAGGGAACAGCTGGAAAAACGGCAGTAGACGAGGCGGCAGCCTATCGGTTGGCGGTTGTCACAGATGCTATGATGTCTGTCGCGGAAGGTTTTGGTAGTATGAGACATCAAGTAAGCTTCATTTGTTGTATAACTGCAAAAACAGTATACTGTGAAGAGTGTGTATATACTATATATACTATATATATTGTATGTAGCATGGATTTGGGACAAAGCATTTGTCTTATTGCATATTGTTTTTCGTCATTACTGTTAGTGTTTGCTGGCTTAGGTGATGTATTGCTTTCGGCGTTGGTATTTTTGTTGTCTTTGGGTGTTGATGTTCCTCCTGTGTTGCTTCTGCAGTCAGTATTTGCGCTGGCTTGGGGCAATGATGTCTTCGGTAATGTTGTATTGCTCTTGGCGTCGGTATTTCTGTTGCCTTGGGGTGTTGATGTTCCCCCTGTGTTGCTTCTGCTGTCAGTATTTGTGGTGGCTTGGGGCATTGATGTCTTTGTTGCGTTGCTCTTAGCGTCTGTATTTGCGCTGGCTTGAGGTTTTGATGTTTTTGTTAAGTTGCTCTTAGCAGGTTTTTCCTTATTTTGATCTATCTTTCTCCTCTTATTTGCCCTCGAGAAACAATAATCCAAATCATCTGAGTCATCTCCTGGTTCCCACTCTATGTCAGAATCCGAATCACTTAAGGATTCATGTTCACTGTGCTGATTCTGAGGCTTCGGTAGACATAAAGCAGCAATCTTAGATTTAGGAAGTCTGGTCAAGACCACCACTAGTTCTCTTTTCAGACTAAGAGAGCCTTTTTTGCCATCATTTCCTTTTAGATTAGCACTGTCCTGTCGCTTTGGGGACAGAGGAGTGGGACGATTATTAGCTGGAGGGCTGGGCACTTGAGTCTCAGAGTGAACAGACTCACATGGGGATGATGGTATATTTCCTACAAAGGAAAAAACAAACAGGTTAAATTGTGGCTTTTAAACAAACTCAAAGAAGCCAATTAGCCTTGTTGAAAATGTCAGTTAGCGATGGACACAGACATACCAAGACATATATAAGCGTCATTGACTCAATGATTTGCATCTTACCACAGTCTGTAATATTATCGTCATCATCAGAATCTGTGTCTCTGTACTCCCACCCCAGCAAAGAGTATTGTTTCTTCACAATCGCTTCACATGCTGTCACAGACCTGCAACACACCATCAACATTATCAAAGAGAACATGAACAAGAAAACAAAAAGAAACACTTCGGGACTTCAAGTACAGAGGAGAGGACCAATGTATTCTCCACTTTTAAGCAAATAAAGGAAAACTAGTTGACATTTTTACACACAATAGAAATGTTCAGTCCTTCCTTAATCCAGAAATTAATACCTCTTTCATTAGACACGTGGCCTGCTAGAATTATAATATGTTGGTTTTGGTCTATTGTGTGGAGAAGTGACAAGGAGCCATTGCAGAGTAGAAAGCCTATTTACAACTGGTATTTTGTAACAAGACAGAGGAAAGGTTCTAACATGATTGAGAGGAACTTCTGAAAGACTTTATTCTATTTAAGGAGCAATGGGGGATAAATGCTTAACTTTAAGACTAAGTGGAACAGAGATTATTTTGGTTGTCACAGTTAAAAGAATGGTTGCTTAATGATTCGTAATCTGAGCGATAGTCCCGTCAAACTATACCCACTGATATGTATTTGTGGGCCTTATTAAAAAGTGATAAAGACTGGTTTGACATGGCATTCCTCGGTAGCCCACTGGTTGAGACGCATGCCACATAACAGCAACGTCCACAGTTCAATTCCGGCATGTCACCCCCCATCACTCACTCCCCTTCGTTTCCTGTCAACTCTCTCCACTGTCGCCATAATAAAAAGGCAGAAAAATGCCCTAAAAAATATATATATATAATAAAGCCGCAAGCCGCAATGATCAGGGTCCAAGCAGATTGTAAAAAAAAAACGCAAAATTTGACATTTTTAGAGCAGAAGACCAGATGCAGTCTGTCTCCTAACTTGAGAGATTAAAATGATGAAAGAATTTTGACTCTAGGCAAAGTCGTTTTCAAGATAACTGCAAAAACATAAACTTGATTATTACAGTGTCATCTTGAGGTCAACAAGTGTCATCATATGTGCCTGAGTAGTGGGTGAAATTTGCAACCCACCTGCCAATTTTGGTGACAGACATACTTTGACAATTTCACAAAAAACAAGTGGCTTGGCTTTAGAAATCAGGCACAATAAACTGTGATAGACACACATGAACATACAAAATTTTGAGGCTGAATTTGCACTCCCACAACCCCGACCACAATGTTTTAAAACACAGTTAACAGTGTTATTTTTTCCAGGATAGTCATTTATATTCAAAAGTGTGTGATTGCCCTCTCTTTATCAACTCAGATTTGCCCATTAAGATTTCATTGATTTTCACTTTATTTCATTTGGGTCTGATCGTATCTGTTTTGCTTCTGCTGTCTTGTGTTGTTTGTGTCTTTTCAGTTTGCTGTTTCCAACTATGTAAATCAGCATTACAAATGCTTTCATTCACAAAAGGCAGATGACTCTACACCAACACCAAGAGATAAACTGTATTTTTACATGAAGAACGGTTAGTATAAATATGCTAAAGCATAAAATATTCAAGACTCACTCGCAGAGCTTCAGGAAGTTGGCAGCTTGTTGCTCCCTCTTTTCCAGCAGAGACTGCAGCAGATTGCATTTCTCTAGCACATCTGGGGAGATCAACTCGATCATTACCCTCTCCCTGATCCACTTCTGGAGCTCCTCTTTGGTCATCTCCATCTCGTCCTCCTCCATATCCACTGCAACACACAAAAGTTTCATATAATGTGCTTAAGGACAGCAGTGGTGTAGTTTTAGTATCCCTCTTTTGTATGTCCCTTGCCTCCAACATCAAAACATTTGTTTGCTTCCAGTAGGTCTTCATTACTGGAAAATAAGTGTCCTCTCTCAGGCTGGAGATACTTGCTTTTTAACCACGTGCAGCGCCAATGACACATTGTACAGATGCAGGTATATGCAGACTTGGTCTATTAACTTGTCTTCAAAACTTTCCGCCATTGTTGTCGCTGCTGTCGTGCCTGCTGACCCCTGACCCTGTCACATCCCCATACTGCCCCTACAGTTGATGTGTGTGTTGCATCAATGGCAATAATTCATCAGAGGACTCACTTAAAGTCTCCCTTCATTCAAAAATATGTTTTTCTTCTTGTTACTTCAGTCTGAGCTTCACTGTGCAGAATGATGTACAGACAGGTGACAAATTAAAGGAAAAACCAACATAAAGTGTCTTAGTAAGGTGTTGGTCCACCACGTGCCGCCAGAACAGCTTCAATGCACCTTGGCGTTGATTCTACAAGTGTCTAAACTCTACTGGAGGGATGAACACCATTCTTCCAAAAGATATTCCCTCATTTGATGATGATGGCGAAGAGCGCTGTCTAACATGTCAGTCTAAAATCTCCCATAGGAGTTCAACTGGGTTGAGATCTGGTGACTGAAGGTCATAACATATGATTCACATCATTTTCATACTCATCAAACCATTCAGTGACCCCTGGTGCTCTATGGATGGAGGCATTGTCATCCTGGAAGAGACCACTCCCATCAGGATAGAGCTGTTTCATCATAGGATAAAGGTGATCACTCAGAACAACTTTGTATTGATTTGCACACGTTGTAAATTACGGTTTCTGTAAATAAAGATATGAAATTTAAAAAAAAAATACGGGGTGTGCTTCTCGATCTGCCACAATATCTAAAAACAGAGCTGTAGATTCTGTTTAGGTTTCAATAATACAGACTGTATTGAATAAAATAACAATAATTAAAGCAGTAAAACCACTTTAAAATTGAGCCTCATCTCGGTCTCAGATTTGATTCAGCCATAGTCGCACAGCAGATGTCGCCAGATGCTTCGAAACAGGTGAGCCATGTTCGATGCAAACGTTTCTTATTGATTCGGTGCTTCAGAAAAGCTTCGTTCCCCCCCATTAATACCGTTTTCACAAACATCTGCTGAAAGTGGAAAGTTTCTCTGTGCTCACTGAAAGTCGCGGTGACTGCTTCATTCACTGACTGAGTTGTCCTGAGTTGATGTTAAGGTAACGGTTTGAGCCGTTCTTCGTCGGGTGCGGATAAGAATATCCGAGATACATTTGCCAAACTAATCGATTAATGCTCATCCATAAAGCTTTTTTCTCGTAAAAGTGGAGCAATGTCTTCGTAAATACCTTAAAATAAGGTTTAAATCTCACCTTTGTATGGCTTTTTAAGTCCTACGGTCTACGTGAGTGGTCTCCTTCTTCTTCGTCTGTTGCAGCTGCGCAAAGTCGCGATGTGCTCACTGCTGCCCCCTGTGACCGTCCGAATAACCAACAAGTCCTGCCACTTAGGCCTTTTTTTGCCACTTTAATCAAAACAGTATGCAAATATAAATCTATATAAAACATTTCATAAATTAAATGATAAAATTGTACACAATCTGTACAGCAATGCAACACCCTCTGTTGGAGGTTAAAATGCTGAGTGAAAGAGAAACAGAGAACATCTGTTTATTCAGGAAGTATTCGCCCCATTGTTCAAGGTTCCTCTGCAGCATCTCCATGCCTTTAACAGGCATGTACATAGTGTGTTTTTACAGCTCTTCAGACATGCACAATGGTGTTACTGGCTTTACTTGTTTCGGTTGGAGCAGTTGCATCATCTCAGCTACATTGCTGGAGGACAATGCTATGTCTCCTACATGTGTGTATTCAAGTGTCCAGGTGGACGTAGTTTCAATACAGAGAATGAAGCTTACATATGTAACAATTTATGTTTACTGCACATTAAATCAATCTGTAAAGGTACAGGTACTTACAGGTACTTATACAGTGGTCTTACAATGAGTGAAGTGGTAGACATGTTGGTGGACACAAGCAGAAAAAAGACAAGGGTCAACAAGTTTGAGAAATAAGGTTGTTTTTTTTAATGCAACAACTCTGGAAATGAGGCTGAGAACACTTGCAAATGACTAGCTAATATACAATAAAATGTCAAACAATGTTACTTTTATTATTTACAAATTTGAACAAAAGACTAACAGGATTGATGTGGGAAACTACATAAAGCAAATCAAATTGGATATTGAGAAAATGCCGATCCAGACAAGAAACTATAAACATAATTAAAATTATACTGACTTTTAAGTGGATTTGAGTATCATGAGAATTACTGACTTGTTTTGGTTATGCAGTATTTTCATTTTACCCTGTATATTTACAGTGGTCTTAATCTGCTTTTCCTACCTCCCAAAACTCACAGCACATCCACACCGGCAAATTTCAACACATGCTGATGATGTAGCACCTACTTTCACTTTTTCACCTGCAGTTGCATGTGTGTTATATAATAGAAGCAGCAAAAAAAGAAAAAAAAAGAAAATTATTATTATTAAATTAATGTTTCCCAAAAACCAATCCATTGGCACATCACTATTGTGATAATTATGGAAACTGGACTTTTCCATTTTCCAGACCCACATTATAGTTCACCTGTGTCTGTGGGCTTTTATTCAGTCATCTTTATGCTCTTCACCACTCTTCAATTCCAAAAACCTTGCCATATGTTCCAGCCGTATGGACCCTCGGTGGATCCACTCCTTATGTTGATCACCCTGGGTTTAACACACAAACTACATTATATCACAACAACCTAAATATAAATAGCAGGAGTTTAAACAACAGCAGTGTTACGTGATACTGACCTGAAAAATAACCTGTATCAAGCTGCAGTCGACCACCTGCACCTCACACCTCTGCTGGACTCCGTTTAATTCTGCATTAAGGGTCTGTCCAGCCCTGTACTGGGTTAAATGTGGGTAAGGCCAGTCCTTTAAGTATTGCTTCATGAAATACTTGTGAGGGCTGTCTGGAATGTCGTCTAAAGCATCTTTCACTGTCGGAGGAAACACACAGAACAAAACGCTGACACTCTTCTTACTGGGACGTCCTGGCAGTGCAATAGTAGGTACATATAGATACAAATAAGAATAACATTCATTACACATAACATGAAAGGAAAAGTATCTATACAGTGGGGTCCAAAAGTCTGAGACCACATTGACCAACATGGAAATTATAATAAAGTTTGAGGATTCAGAAACATTTAAAAACACAAAGTTATGACATGTAAAATGAAGAAGAAATAATCTGCACTATTTCTAGGTCAGCAATCAAACTTAAGCAAATTTGTGGCATTGACCAGCTCAACTCATTTGTACAAAAAGGTCAAATTTCCTTTAGTTGTATTGCTTCCATTGAAGCATGAGTTCAGACACTCTGGTTGATCTACTCATCAGAGGCTCAGCCAAGTAACTCAGTTTGCAGCCAGTATTCACCTGTTTATAATAATACAAGTACTATACAAGTTTATAATAAACTTTCATCTGACTTCAGTCTTTGTGAGCTCCTTGCAGTGAGGTCACTGCTAATTAACAGCAGTGTTGATACAAAATGTTACACACATGGTAAATTCAGCATAATGCATATTTCCACAGCACTAATTCCATCAGTTCACGACATGTCATGTCTTTATCTTTTCACCTATTATTTCAAAACTTAAAGCTGGAGTGCAGGACTTTTGTCTCCCCCTTCTGGCAGTGAGAGTAAAGGGGGGCGAGTACAGAGATGTTACTAGAACGAGGGGAGAACATTTCTCTTTGTTTGAACGTAACGTTAAAAGTAAAGTTAGACTTTTCTAGACAAGAAAAAAAAAAGAGAGAGAGCAGCTGTGAGCTGTCCAGTGAGCTAGAGAGAAAATAAAGAGAGGGAGAGGTGGTAGCGAGAAAGCTGGTGAATCAGATCAATAATATATAATATATAATAATATTTTTTCCAAATCACAAACATGCCCACACCACCGCTCAACCCTGCGGCAGTGCGCTGTGAACTTGTTTGGCAAGGGCTCGAATGTAATGGACGTTCATTTATATTTAAAAGTTCCGCACTGCAGGTTTAATAGTTTTTAAGCTCCTGTCAATGAAAACCATTTCCTGCACAGATTCACATTAAAAGCCTTCCAGCCACTGAAAAAGCATAAGGCGCCCCTTTACTGGTACACTTTAAATATAAAACCTCTGCTGGACTTAGTGAATAAAACTGTTTCTGTAACAGAGGAGAGTATAACATGACTGTTGTAGTACTGATGGATTAATGCTGTGGAAATGTACATTACACTAAATTCATCAAGGCATCAAGTAAACAGAGAGAAAGTTCCCATTAACAGCAAATCAAAGCAGGAGCAGATCAGAAAACTGGGATGCCTCTTCCTAAAACATTTTGAAAATAAAAAATAATTCAAATTCTCTAATATAAGCCTGTTTCCAATGAACACCTGGTTGTCTCTGCAGTTAAGGTAATAAAGGTCCAGTACGCAATTTGAGAATGTAGAGTAACTCACAGGGTAGATGGCCCTGGGTATAAAATAAAAAAGTATAAAACACCTGAACTTACATGGTCTGCACACCAGGTGAAGTAAAGGTAAACCAACGTAAACAGGTGTGTGATCATCAATAAAGACCAAGAACCTGGAAAATCAAATGATGTTTTATGTTAAATCAAATCTTCACTATAGCGTTTGGTATAATTTCTTATAAAAATGCTTGCACTCGAATAGAAATTTATCATAAACATTTCATCCATTGAGGACAGTGTTTCGATAGATTCAGGGATAAGCACACCCATGAACACTCACCTTAAACGGTTCTTTCTACTGGGGAGCTCTGCCAAAATACCAGGCCTGAACCGGAACTTGTTATCTTGACACCTGACCACCACTCGAGCACCGACATACAGCTGTTCCAGCTTAGGTGGGTGGTCAAAGGCGATGTGGTGTCCAGATACTAGGCTCTTCCCCTTCTCTTCAAAACTAACCTTGTACTTCAACCGTCCATCTTCTGCAAAGAACAAAATGTCAATGAATGGCAGCGACATTTTTGTATATAAAGTACATTTCTGACCAGGTCCTGACTTTTCACTCTTACTCTTTATGAGATAATGCATCTATACTGAAAATTCAAAGCCTAAGATTATATATCTGTTTTCAAAAAGCTAAACTTTCTGAAACTGCAACTGTTTCCACCTTCATGTTAGTAGAAAATCGAACAATATTTTAGTGAAAATCCATCCAGGGCTGTACTGAGCATATGGCACTTGTATTAGACTGCATGGGTACCTGCAGTAACGTTTAAGGAATTAGTTTTGGTGAAGATCTGGTGGGGACAGTAGCCTTAAAACTTTGGTGTCTGTGCCAAAAGATAAACTATATTTATTTGATTAGCAAATAAATATCTTGAGTTGTCTAAATTTCCCTCATTTGATTGTAGCATTCTGTATTAACTACATTCTCCTACAATATAAAACACAGATGGATCATTCCACATGTTGATCACTGCAGGTCAGAGTAGAAGACTGAAAATAAAAAGGGTAAAAGTACAGATATTTCTCACTTTGGCGGAAAAGGAGGGGAGAGTGAGAAGAGAGACTTTTCTGTAATTATTTACCTACCTACAGTAAGTAGTATATTTTATTTGGGGCCTCCCAACCACTGCTCTCCCATGTAAGATTTTCTAGATCTGCCGCTGCATTTTTCTGCCAAAGTAATTTTTTTCTTACCCTTTGTAACTATCTCCACTATTTTCCCTCGTTGCCATCTCATGCGCCTCTTCCTGGTCAGCACCATCATGTCCACTTTGACCTCTTCCTCTGGCAAGTCGGGACGGATCTTGGTGGTTTCATGAGAACAGTGGCCAAAAGCTGATGATTCAATTATGGGGTTGGGTTCTGTCAACGTGGAAAAAAAAGACAAAATGTGTACAGCACAACAAAACTTAGGAGCTTGAAGGATTGCAAAACATGAATTAAAAATATGTATTCACCAACATTTTTCTGTTAATAAACATCTGAATCAAGTGAATGGAGGTTAAATTCAGTATTTTCATCTGTGAGTGGTAGTGGTGTTCATGTTCATGGTGTTTGTGGAATTACCATGGTTGTTCTTGTTGTTGTTACTGCTTGTTTGTGGTGCAGGTGGTCTCGCTGTATCATCCTTAGAGGGTTTTATTACAGTTTTCTTTCCATTGTTTGAGGCCGAGAAATCAGAATCACTAGAATCATCCTCTGGTTCCCACTGCATATCTGAATCAGAACTGCTGTGGGATTCGTCTTCACTGTAGAACTGCTGAGGCGTCGGAGGTCGAAGAGCCCTGATCTTATATTCAGGGAGTCTGATCAAGACCACCACTGCTTTTTTTACACTGAGAGGGTCACAACCGTCTTCCGCTTGTGTCCTCTTGCTGGGAGTTTCATTTGTGGAGGGAACAGACTCACACGGGGATTCAGACATATCTTCTACAAAGAAAAAATAAACACTGGTGTAATAGCAGCATCCAAACAAACGATGGTGAAAAATGCTGATCACACCCAAGGTGACGTCCTGGATCAACAGTCCACAATCAAAAAGTGTTCAGTTTACTATCATAGAAAACTAAATAAACCAGAAAATACACATTTGAAAAGCTGGAACCAGAGAATTAATTGGTTATCAAAATAGTTGGCGATTAATTTAATAGTTAGCAACTAACTTATTAATCGCTGCAGCTCTAAACCCACCATGTGTTTACTTTTTAATTAACATAGTGTCTTACCATCATCATCATCTTTTTCAGATTGCATCTTTCTCCTCTTCTCTACCCTCTCCCCAAACTCATGCAGCTCCAGCATGCTCGTCCGCATCTCATCCAGCTCCATATTCCTCTGCAACATAACAGGGTTTAAAATAAATAATCAAAGACAGGAAATATCATGTGCCGTAGCCTCTGCCTTACACAGAAGAACTACTCTCCGGAGACTGCAAATGTGATCACTGTTACTAGTCTTTGGAGTCGTTTCTAACCAAACTACTGTGCCCAAACTCTTCGTAACGAAAGAACGTCACTCAGTGTAACGGTGTGACTCACACACTCACACACAACACCACTCAAATCCATTGTTGGTTTGGCTACGGACATGAGATTTATTGACAATAAGAAAATATAGAAAATCACCTTTTCCTTTACTACAGTCACAATAACCTACTCATGCACCGATATGAAAAAATTCTCATAAAATGTTTTGCTATATCACTCAGCAACCACTCGGCATGTACAGTATATTTAGTCTGGTAAGTTTTTGAAATTGTGTAAGTAAAAGATTTGTTTGAGTGTCACAATTACATAGTTTGTCCCATTTAGTTATATGTTGGTCTTTAATAACCAACTTTAAGGAAAAATTTGTGAATGTTATGCACGTATGTCAAAATATCTGATTTTTTAAAAAAATGCTGATACCGATATCAGCCTCAAAATTCCAGTATTGATCAGCTCTTTGGAACTAGCAACTGCTGGTCTGTGTCAACTGAATACACGTTAATTCATATGTTAAATGTACATTTTCACATGAGAGGACAACAGAAGCTTCGGTGTGTTTTGACCAATATTAGCCACTTTTATAACAAATCTTGCTTGATTATTATTATTGTTATTGAACTGTCAGCTCATGTACAACCTTAATTATTGGAATTTACCAGATGCATTGTTACTAACTTACTGTGAAACTGAAGTTAACGTTGTAGCATAAAACATCACTGAAGTTAGCTTGCGATTAACAGCTTCCAATTCAGCAATACAAAAAAAAGGGAGATTTCACCGCTTTTTTCACATCTACACCACATCAGACCAGGCCCAGGTCAAATCTGACTTATCCAATTTGGACTATCACTATTGAATATCACTGCGGATTCACCGTTGACTGATCTGAACACCATTTGAAACACTTGATATCTAAGATCTAGAGAATGTCTGTGTCACTTTTGGTAGCATATGAATGAGACTTGTGGAGATATAGATGATATAGATTAGATTTTATAGATTTTGCATATTGAAAAATATAGTGACAGACTTCTGAATTGACCATAGGTTGCAGTGAAGCAAACTTTTGTAACACATCAGTGGATGTGCTTAAAAAAATCGCAGCTCTCTAGGACCTACGGTGAAGTTTGAATGATTTTTGGAAGTTTTGACTGCAATACTGATAAAAACGTGAGTTTACACTTATAAACCACTCCCCTTTTCACCAATCTTGATTGGTTTTATACAATTAATTTAACATGACTGTACAATGTGGAACTTTTTTCCCACTCAAATCCATGCGGCTAATTATGATTTAAACTTTTCACATTCGTGGCGCCCCCTAGTGGCAGAATATATCAGGACTGTGCAGTGAAACTCGGACCTAGCATCCGACACGTGCACCAAGTTTGGTTACAATAGCTTAAACCAATTTTCATTCAAAATTCAAAATGGTTTAAAATATATCAAGGTGAAAATGGGCATGGCTTATATGAATAGATTCGTCTGGACCTACAGAATCCAGAAAAAAAGAATTTTGTATTTGAGACTTACAGTTCAAAAGTTATAGGCCAAAATGTATAGTTTGTTGTTATAGTGCCACCATCTGGCCAATCGGTATAATCTTTAATTGTCTGAGTAGTGGGTGGGATTTCCAGCCTGTCTGCCAAGTTTGGGAACTGTAGCTGTTATGATTTCTGAGATCCAGATATTTTTAGGGCAGAAGAATAATCCTAACAGATACAATAGGGTTCCAGCAGCTTTACTGCTTGGACCCCTAATTAGAAGGAAAAGGGAAGTAGAAAAGTAAAAGTAAAATGACAATAGGGACAGGGTGGAAGCTATGCATATGACTATGAGTGACAAAATGCAGGAATAGGGAAAAGAGGAGATAGAAAGAAGGAAGGGGGAAAAAAACAAGGAACGTAAGAGGGCCTGACAGTAAGGCAGAAGTAAGAAATGAGGAATAGCAGGAAGAAACAAAGACTTAAATATGGAGGTTTTAGTAGTAGTTAAAGGGCTCTGCAGGTACTTGAAACAACAGTAATAGCAGTAATTATATTATGAATGCAACCAAAAGTTGTAGCAGTACTTTCTAGCAATAGTGACAGTAAGAGGATGGGAAACTGAGAAATACTGTCACAGGCTCAAAAAGCAGGAGCATTAAAAACAGAGTTTACCTTGTCAGCATCCATAACACAGGACACCAACGGGTTAAACAGGTCAATGATTAAGGCAGGCAAGAAAAAACTAAAAAACTAGCATAGTTCAAAAGCACAATTGCAGGCAGGCAGATTCAGGCAAAACAAACGGGCTGTAATGCTACGACTAGGATACAGGGTACACAGTGTGGCAATGGACTAGGCTACTGTGAAGGGCTACAGTATTAAACTCTTTGGATAATGGGGTAATGAGGATCATGTGTGCAGGCAGGTGTGAGGTAAGGTGACTGGCAAAGGTAGCAACACTGAGGACAACTGGTGTGCAGGAGAAAAAGAGCAGGGTCTGAAATTATGGCAGATGTTAGGGGACAGATAAACGAGATGAATGTAATGATTTCTCAGTCAAATGTTGATAATTTTAACAAAGTACCAATATGGCAATACTGTAAATCAGTAACATTGCTATTTTTCGTGTTTCCACAAATAGAATAAAGGTTTCACAAATCTGAAACTGTGTCTTAAAGAGTTTCTGGCTTCTCTGAGATAATCTACTCCAGATTTGACAAATCTAGGTATAGGGGTTTTTGGTCTAGACTTGGAAAAAAAGCAGTGAATTTTTTTTTTTTTTTGCATTGTTGAATCAGAAGCTAATTTGAGCGTCGTTGACATAAACACACTTCAACGTAATACTTGCACAAACACTAGCAGCGTACCTGCTGTTGTGTCCTGGTTCTCTGCTTCAAAGGCACGGAAGTCAAGTCACACCACAATGCAAACAGTTTTTTTTAAAGTTTTTTTTTTTTTTTTAAGTGTCGATTAATTTAGGCAGCACCTGAAGCTAACTACAGGCTAGCATACCGCACCAGCTAGTAGTAAGAACAAAACGCTTTCTAGAAACACAGTCTCGATTCTGTGTCACGGCTGACTGCAGGTCATGCCACAGGACTTGCAATTTCCTTACGCTCAAAGCTGTATTAAACAGCATTAACATGACGCACAACTTCCTCCATTTTAGACCTCTGCTAATGTTTTTATGTTGTGGGTTTTCCTTTGTCTTCTTCTTCTTTTGTTGCTTAATGGCGGCTGACAAACAGCTTTTAGGCGCATTACCGCCACCTTCTGGATCAGAACGGTTACTGTACTATTACATTAAATTCTCCTATTAATTCTTGTGTTTTCTAAAAATCTGAAAATAGCCCTGTGACCTACAGCACCTGAACTCCTATACTAGGACAGTATAAAAATACATGCTCCACCGTTTCCTGTAGTCCACAATGTTCACATCTACCCGGAGCATGCTTACTAATGTACTGTTCAGACTGGTGTGATCTCATCCTTGATATGTCCTCCTCCTTTCTATTTCTCCTGCTTTTCTTTGAATGCTGCAGTAGTATCGGCCCTTATTTCCTCTATCTCACTCTTTCCTGCCATTTCTTTTTCTAGTGCACTACTGGAATCAGAACCTATCAAAACTTTGATTGGTTTGACTTCCTCTATCCAGCTTAGAGCGAGTAGATTAGCTAACAGTTCCCCTGTATATACTGTTATCACTAACCCTTTTATTTGACATTACATTTAAATCTGGAATCTGGATGATATATGCTATCCATACTCTATTGTCCAATGTTTTAGATGCATATGTATATGCTTTAACATATTCTGAATAATTTCCTTCAGTGTATTTACTGACTTTTTCCTTAACAGGTTTAAATTGACCCTTACTTCCTCTGGAGTCCATGGTGGGACAATAGAGAATGGCACAGTGGGAATAAACATTTTATCAGCTATTTATCTTATTGACCTTATTCTCTATTGTCCAACCAAAACTCTTTGTCTGTCCTTTTTCCTTCTCTTGACATGGTTTTAATATACTCTGAGCCGGATGATTCTTGTTACGTCCCCAATATGTTGATACTAGCTGTGTTCTTCTTATTTCTGAAGGCATTTCATCCATTTCCACACTGCAGTCAAGTGAGCCATCATTACGGTACCGGTGCTTGGAGCGACCAAAAAGGACAAAAGACTCGCATTACAGCAATAATTTTTCACGTTATATTACACAGCACGATTCAATTAAGTTTTGTTGAATGTGACGTCAAATTACACTATACCATTCATAATGTCCTCATATTTTAACTTTTTTTTCTTTTTCTTTAAGACGTTTGCTGATATTTTCAATGGAATCCTGTTCAGGACGACCTTATTTTACTGTTTTTGAGAAAATTAAAGGGGGAAAAAGCTATAATTACATTATACCATTCATAATTTTCTCATATTTCAACTGTCATGAAAAAAATCCTTAAGAGATTTGCTGAAATTTTCAGTGGAAAAGTGTTCAGAGCGACCCTGACCAGCAGCTCAGTTGACTGTAAAGCTGGTATTGCTGCTTCTTCTTCGTCTTTTTCTTCTTCTCTAGCGGCTCATTCTTCTTCGTGGTGTTTTTTTAAATGGTGGTTGGCAAACAACTAAATAGTGCATTACTGCCACTAACTGGTACGGAGTGTGGATCTGGAAAAATAAACCCAAGTGTCAGTCACTCTTCTCAGTGGAGATTAAAAAGTACTGTGTCCAAACTTTTGACTGGTACTTTAAAGCCACAAAAAAATAATCCGAGAAACTCGGAGGCTGCATCACAAATGAAAGTTAATCCATGCAAATAGTTTTATTATACAAAAAGACTAAAGCAGAATAAGAAACTCCATCAGTGAGATTTTCTGTCTTTTAAATGATTATGTTCATTCAGATCATTTCCCATTAAACTGTAAGAAGTGTATCTTCTGTATTTTATCACTTATGTGCAATATAATGTATATTTGTATGTATTTCAATTTGTCTCTCTCTTGTCTTCCTCTTCTCTCTCATTTTACTATTATATACTCTAATTAGAACTGGAGCTCGAAGAAGCCAAATTTCACTGCCTTCAGTGTTGCCGTCTGCTGTGTTGCTGTGCACGTGACAATAAAACCTCTTGAATCTTGAGTCTCTTCTGTGTGACATGCAAAAGCAGGAGTTCAGTGCTCTGCCTGAGCACTGCAGTCACAACATTTAATCTCAGGAATAGGATCTGTAAGATTTCTCATTCCCAAGGGGATAGAATATAACGGGGATGTTTCACAAGTCTGGAGAAAAACACGTTCAGTAGCAGCTATTCCATGGACAGTTTACACTGTTGATGGGCCCCTGGGCACAGACATTTTAATTTAGCAATGTAGGCTTACTGTAGCCTAAGTGTGTACAATGCAGCTGTATTATATAGGAAAAAATAAACAAATATATTATTATAAGTATAAATGAATTGCTCTTAAGATTGGCAGATAAAGAACACGATAGGACTTTCATGAAAGTGTAATGATGATTTCCTTTTGTTTAAAAGTGGCTTGACCCCTGTATGTGTCCTGTAGAGTCCTGTTACACACAGATTTCACTCTCCTCGCCCTCAGGTTATCTGCTCCTCCTGGTAGGTGGAGGTGGAGATGGAGCCGTAGGGATCCACCACCGTCTGGGCGCAGCGCACCACCGTCACCAGCAGGAAAAAACACAGGAGGAAGAGGAAGAAGAGAGCGAAGCCCAGGTCCACGTCCACCTCAAACTGCGGCGCAGAGTGAGTAGCCTGGTCCATGTGGGCGACGATCACCGCTGATCCCACTTTTAACAGTTTCTTCCCTTGGTCAGTTCAGCAACACTCCTTTAGGGATAGCAGAGGCACAGGTGCTCTTAAGATGATGGTGATGACTTCATGCCAGAAATATAAATCAGAAAAAAAGGACAAAGGTGAGGAAGAAACAAAGCTTCTGAGGGCAGAGATAGCACCCTGGTGGTGATTATTTTAATTATCAATTAATCTGCAATTTTCTCAATTAATAATTTGGTTTAAAATGCAAGAAAATTGTGGAAAAGTATCATCACAACACACTGGAAACCCAAGAGAATGTCTTTAAAGCATTTTTTTTGTCCAACCAACAGTCCAAAACTATCACATGAGACAAGAAAAGTGCAAATGCTCAATTTTGAGAAGCTGAAACCAGAGAATGTTTGGCATTTTTGCCTAAAAATCACTCAATTCTGGGTGTTGGACTTCTGTTGCATGTCATACCTCTCTGTTTCCTGTCTCTGTGCACTTTCAGCTATCAAATAAAGGCAAAAAAATGCTAAAAAATAATCTTAAAAATACCCAAATGACCACAATTAATCAGTTAATCAAGATTATCAAAATTGCCAATTAATTTTCTGCCAATTTACTACTCATTTAATTAATCTTTTCAGCTCCACTATTTTGTGATATTGGACAAGTCAACACATCCATGACATATTGTAGGTAAAGTCCGTCATTTCTGTCTTTTGAAGAACACAAAGCTATTCAGGTTTTCCCAAACAGGTGCCCAAACTTTACAGAAAGCTGACAGCACCATACAACGTCAAAGAGGACCAATTTAACAATAACAATAACTGAGGTAACTTTCTATCAATCGATTTAAAAGATATCATTTCAAACTCACCATTCTTCCTGCATCGCAGCAACACTACAGTCTTTGTAGCTGCAGCGTCAACCTGTCCAAACCCTTTGAAAAGCTTTCATAGCATCTCTGTCTTGGTTCCTTATAAGTCACGTTACATAAGACAGTCAGTTACCAAAGTCTTTTACTGTCCCCCCTCTTCTCATGATCATCACGGGAAAAATGAGCAGCCCACAAATTAGCTCCTTCACTTACACACACACACACATACACATGCAAGACACACAAGCATATACGTGCACCTTGCGACCTCCCGCTGGCATGTAAAGCCTTTATTAATACTTAAGCAGGAATTGAATAACGGTCTACACAGTTCACAAGTGAATCAAACACCCCACAGCTTTTGTTCTCCTGTCAGTAGGACCTTCACCGCTGTCACCGATTAGACTTCACACCACTATAACTCACGCACCTTAGGCGACACTGGGCTTATTCATTACACAAGGGTGAATAGGCAACAGAGGAAGGAGGAGAAACTTAATGTGAAAGGAAGGCAAAGATTTACGGAGGAGACTGGACACAGAAGGTGGGTGAGGGGGGTAGGAAGGGGGAGGGCGTGGAAAGGAAAGCCCAGACGTTGGAGCAGGAGAAACAGGAGATGCATTAGCAATTAAATTGTGAAGCCAGATGCGAGCGCAGGGTGGAAATTGACCCTGCCGCTTTAAAATGGAGATTGTTACAGTGAGGCTGCCAGTGGCAAGAACAGCGTGGAGGCTGAACTGCCAGGCACGGATGTAAAGTGATCTCACTCAATATGCAATTAGCCAAGGAGGCCTTTTAGGCTGCGGCAAAAACTGGGGAGAGTGGCCCGAGGAGGGAGGAGGAGGAAACAAGAACTGGCTTCTTTTTAGGACCCCGGTTGACCTTCTCAGACCAGAAGATTGGGTGAAGTTTTTCCTCAAGAAACTTGGAAGATAATTACAAAAAACATTTGAGACGTTTTGACACTGTTGGCAACAGTCTGCATCCTAAAAAGCGTGCCAGCCAGGTGCTGCTCAGTATGTCACTAGTAGACTGTGCCATCTGGTATTGTAATAGCTCCACGGTACCTTCCGGTACACACTACACCAGTGGAATCAATGACTGATGGATGGTGCACATGCCAGACTGTATTTACCCCACTTCCACAGCGACAGGTTACGTCGGTATGAGAGTTATAAGGGCACATTTCTCTACCCCTTTTGGAGCCGTGCTGCTGAATTGCGGCCATATTATTGGGTTGATTTGTCCAAAGAAAGCACTGCACACTCTCTGAATCACAATGTCCTCAAAATGTCACAGGGAATGAACACAATCACATTCCCTGCACGAGGTCTTAAGAGTTTAAGAACAAGTACAAGTATTAGAAAAGATAAAGAAAAAAGAAAGAAAAGGACAAGCAAAACACACCTGCAGATACTTTTACTGCAGTTTTATGACGGGGTTGGATGAGGATGATGAGAGTATCTCGGAATATTGTGAGTTTAATGAGGTGGAAAACAAAATTTATTTTATTTCCTACTATCTGTGTATATTAATTTGCCACAACTGCTTAAAAAAGATGAAGTTACAGACTCACATTTTAATAGAATTAAAGACGTAATTTTAATCTGACATTTTTGCATTTCTTGAATATATTTCCAAAGTGTAGAATACAGGTGAAAAGGTAAAAGGTGTACATTATTTATTTATAAACTGAATCAGACTTACAATGTGTTAACTGACCTGAAATGATGAAAAGATATACATGTGATTTTACATTAAGTTTGGGTTATGTTTGTTTACATTTGTATATTATGTTTATATCTGTATTTATGTGAAGTTGTGTGTGTTATTTCCATTGTTGGATGTCTCCTGGTACGCTACACAGTATGTTGGCTGTTCAAATTTATATGAAGTCAACATGCACTGTTACATATATCAGAATGTTTGTTCTGCTGTTGGCGGGGTCTGAATAATCCCAGCGATGGGTCGTGTAAAGGACCACACACAAAATAATAAAACTATTTATTTATTTGTTCATATTTTAGCTGCTTTCTGCATGCAGGCTACTGGTACAGTACAGCCTTTACACATCACCACCATCACTGGACAATTAATAGAGTATCTGACTACCAGTGATGTTGACTTTTTTATTTATTTAAAAGATTTAGTTGATTAAACAGAAAATTTTCTGACAAATTATCGATTGGTCGGACAAAATAAACAATTTGAAGACTACTTGAAGATCACTTTTCAGAATTTTCTGACGTTTTATAGCCTTAACTATTAATCAAATAGAAAAAAATGACAAAAAGATGAACTGATAATAAAAGTAATCATCAGTTGTGGCCGTAAAGGTTGCTGAAAAGCTATTTCCTTAATTTTTTGAAAGAAATAAACACTGTATTAACCTGTATGTATTTATGATGGGTAAACTTCAGAAAGCTATTTACCAGTTAGTTATCGTTAATTTTCTTTTTTTTCTACTTAGTGCCTTAAATCATTTGACAGGAAGATAAAAGTTTGGCTTCAGTTTTTTCACATGCAAAATTTTTATCAAACCATATGATAAAATAAAATAAATGCAATTCAAACTAAAAGAAGAAACAATGAGGGACACAGAATAGTTATCCACAATTTCTTTATCATCGTCATCATTATGATTTTAAATCTCAGCAACACATAATGCAGGATAAAAACACTTTGATAGAAGCAAAGCTCTGTGGAGGGAGCTGCGGGCGATTGGTCGTCGTGAGCCGAGGCATTAAGGAAAGTGAGGTAAGGAGAGGCCCAGAGCGTTACAGTGCAGAGTGTTGGATGTGTTTGGGGCACAACAATGGCAAAAACAAAAAGGGACAGAAATGTATGTTTTTTTTTTTCTTTTCTTTTGTTTTTTTTTGTTTTTTTTTTACAATTATCTCTTGAAATGATGAAGGCACTTGCAAATGACAGATAAAGGGTCATAGAAAATGTAAACCATACTTTGGTGTTTCATTTGACTTCTTTAAGATTTCATTAAACTCTTCTTATAACTTTTTTTTTTTTTTTTTACAAAATGATCCAAAACACTGACAAAGAGGAAGATCTTGGGTAGATAACAGAGTGAATAAATATGAAACAAAATAAATCAAATAATCCAAACCTTCTAAAACAGAACAACAAAATCAGGTTTGCATCCAAATATAATACTATCACTAAGTTTGTTTACTAAATATATAGTCAATGCTGATCTATAGAAGGAACCATAAAGTGCACCTTTGGATGGATGGGAAAAACAACACTGAATGGAAATGCTATTGACTCTTCCAGCCCATAAATAATTAATAAACAATTATTGATTGGTTTGGGTTACACTCAACAAATTGCTCCCAAATTTAAATCGTCGACTGGACTGAAAACAAATAAAAACAGAAAGAAAAATAAAATCATACAACTAAAAAGATATTAGGCACAAAACAAACATTTAAAAATGATCCGGACTCTGCGCGTTCTGCTTCCCGAAAAAAGGTAAACAAACAAAAGGCACATTTCAACATGCGTGACAGATGTAGCACCTTCTCTCGCCGTCTCAAACTGTTAAAAAAAAAAAAAAAAAAAAAAAAAGATTAACCACCAATTATTTTGCTTGAAACATTATTGGAACAAATATATTTTAGCAACATTTTTGGCTCAAAACCGTTGACGAGAACCAAAGTGACTAAAGTGTCACAAGAAATTGGCAGCTGCAAAAACTAACTTACAGACTCATTATTAACCTCTGGACGTCAGTAAACAGATTTAAATCAGGTTGTGGTCCGTGGAAAGACAACGCCTCCTTCCCCTTGTGTGGCTGACTTCAGTGTGGGTAAGTTGAGCGGAAATCAACAGTCAAGTTTAAAGGCAGTTCTACTTAGAAGAGTGTTAACCGACAGTGCAGGAGGGGAAATGCCCGCCCTAACCACAGCATCTCTTAAAACACTTCCAGTAACAACACATAAAGCTACAAGCAGGCAGATTTGGCATGTGGCAACTCGGGTCAACAGAGCAAAATCTGTTGGAGGGGAGAGAAAAGAGGAGAGGGCGTTCCTTGCTCTTCCTCTCCTTGTTTAATTTAGTGTGGAAATTATCCGCATTGGACTGCCAGGGTTTCAGAAATTAGTGTATGTGTTTGTGTGTGTGTGTGTTTTTGTGTGTGTGTGTGTGCTGCCTGTTGCCTCTTTCTACATGCCACGCTCCCGTTCTTTGGCTTTCAGGTGACGGCCGCGTGCGAGGGGCCCGTATTCACTCCTCACACTGCCTCATCTCCAGCTCTCACTGTCCAATCAGTCCGTCTTACTGCGGTTGTTGTTGAGGGGAGTATGGCCGTTCTGCAGGTGGCCGTTTTTAGATTTCCCCCTCCGCTCGCGGTCATTGTCTTCATCCTCAGACTCTGTTTCCTCTTTATCGCTCCGCTCGTCCTCAACGATGTCCTGTCGGGTGAAAAAAAAAAAAAAAAGAGTTTTTGTACAGTTGCTGTTTTGAGGGGATACTGTGACATAATTGAAAGCTGCGGCTCTTACGTTGCCTGGTAGGAACTTGACGACCATGCGCAAGATGAGGCCGGCCCAGAAGATGTGCAGAGCCAGCAGCACTAGCAGCAGCCCGTTGAAGAAGTAGAACCCGAAGAAGGGCGGGTAGAGGGTCAGGGGGTACACCCACGTTGTGTGCATGATCCTGCACAGGGGACAAAGACAGAACAGAGAGTCCAGTCAGAGCCACCTACACTCAACCATCAAAAGCCCATTGAGCGGGGGCCAGGATTGTAGACAATGTGTCTGTTGTTATGTTTCCGTCACAAAAGTTTTGAGCAAATTTCTGACATTTCTGCAAAAATAAATCATAAATCAGTGCATCCGTCACCTAAATGTGTGCTGAAATACTCCAGAGGATGTGACAAGTTTATATAATTAAACTGAGCACAAGTCACTCTGATACATCATGGCAGTTCACTGCTGCTTCCCACATACAATGACATTTGAGCTTTTGTAATGCATGAATTTGTCTCTTCTGATCAACATGTACCCAGCTGCTACAAAACGCCCTCGCTCTCGTTTCCTTTGTTGTGTTTTTGGGGCTTTCTGGTGGAGTGGAGGCATGTAGCTGTGACTGGCAGCATAACACACTGTAACATGAGTGCTTTGTGTATAGTAGTAGAAGCAGAAGGTGAGATGTGTTTGGAAATAAAAAAATCTGTTTCTGACAGCCTTTATCACATTTTTTTGATATGCAAACTTTTCCATCTCAGCCAAACATAATAATCTTTTTGGGATACTTTTTTTCCCCCCAAACACAGAAACCTTGTGTAGAATGACTGAAAATTCTAAATAAAATAGCAATGATTCATGACAGTAACAGTAAGTCTGATGTAACTTTTTTTTCTCTTTACCAGAAGGGGAGGATTATGAGGCGTGTGATGATGAAAACCGCAGCAAACAAGGTGAAGATGAAGTTGCAGGTTCTCCTCCAACCTGCGTAGTTGAACATCTTGGCTGACTGGAATAAAAAGGCAAGAGAGGTCACAGTGTAACATTTTCACATATTCCCCTCTAGAGGGCAGACAGTGAACTGTGTGAGGAGTGCGATGCTCTGACCTAAATATTACCATCGCTAAGCTAAACACCAATGAAAACTGTTGCTGGAGGCTACACTGGAATGGAAGGCAGTACTCTTGATACTTTAATGACGTTTTAATGATAAGGATACTGCTGTGTGATGGTATTTTAATTCTTAAAAAGCCAGATTACCTGTACTAGGTATGTGTAACAACTATCAACTTGGAAATTATATTTTCTTTTCCTTCTTAAAAGGATTATACAACGAGCTAATAGCAACACAAAGCTGGAGCGTGGTGGTTTAGTTAATGGAGAAAACCCCCCCCCCCCCAAAAAAGTTTCAAAACCAAATTTTGCCAGTAAAATCCTACTTTTTTCCCCCTCCTGCAATGTTAGCATGGTGTCATACCTCCATTAGATAGTCTGAGGCATCATGCACCAACATGATCAAAGTCCCTCCCCGGATGTAATTGACAAGCCAGGAGAAACTGATGAGGAAAATGGTGGCTACATGGTGAACTATCTGCTCTTTGAAATCCTGGAGGGAAAAAAAAGAAAAAAAGAAAAGACAGAGTGAGGTGGTGTTAAAACAACATCCAACATTGTTTGGTCACTTATTGATTAAGCTGTAAAGATTGGTCACTAATCGACAGTGTGTGTCTCATTGATTTTTTTTTTTTTTTAATAAATGATTAACGCTCCACACGTAGCAGATTATACAGCTTTACAGCTATAAAAAGAAGCAAAATCCATATTCAAGGGGGCAAAAAGCGACTTAAAAGTTACAAAACAAATCCTCAAATTAGAGATCAATTCCAACACAACAGGCTCTCTGGAAAACTCCAGAAAACTGTTTTGGTTTTAAAAGTTCTGT
Organism: Scomberomorus guttatus; assembly: GCA_038419695.1. Classification (NCBI taxonomy): domain Eukaryota; kingdom Metazoa; phylum Chordata; class Actinopteri; order Scombriformes; family Scombridae; genus Scomberomorus; species Scomberomorus guttatus. The sequence continues at coordinate 10,290,673 of CM076461.1, forward strand.
GCAGTATAGTTTTATAACTGCAGTTATAAAAACAAGTGTTGGCACTGAGCAAGTTGCTGACAGGCTTGAAGGTCTGCCAGCTTTCATTTAGACCTGTGGATAAAAACGGTCAATCTGTCTCTCCACAGTGAGAGACTGGGATGAGTGGAACTGAACACGGGCATTAACATCACCCAACTACCAACCCAGCTGATCGTTGTAAATTATCTGGAGCACTCAGCGGCATCTGCTCAGATCTCTGTAAAAGTTTAGGAGGCAGCGCGCATCACTTACCTTACGTTTGACGTCTGATGCTACGCTAAAAACCAGCGAGAGATAGAAGCCAAGTTCGATCATGTAGTACCAGTACTGAGAAGGCAACAATGGCTGGAAAAAGAGAAAGACACACATCTTTTAGAATAACATGCTGCCAATAATTTTACCTAAAAAGAGAAGAGAATATTTGAGCTTAAGAGCTATACACATCTGTAGAAATTGAGAAAATTATGAACATAATTGAAATGAACTTCACTGAAAGCACTGGCATACCATTTTCGGGAAGCCATCCCACATCTGCTTCATATCGTAGAACCATGGTTTCTGAGGTGAGATAGATATTCAATATTAATGATGGTTTGAGTGTCCAACACAACACTACCAGCACATCAGTGCACAAACACCAAGCAAACACGGAGGAAAACCATGTTTGTGGGTGGCATCCAAAAGAGTTTCAACTATGTTTCAGTTGCCGGTAAATCGATAAAGATGTTTTCCAGTTATGAGGAGAGTCTATTGCATGGTTATATTTCTCAAAATGATCGTTTTCCTAAAGTTTATTGTATTAAAACCAGATTCTGAAAGAGTACTCACGTCAATAAGGGCCGCCAGGCCAGCAAAGAAAGCAAGAAGGTAAAAGGTAAATCTCCAACTGTAAGAGAATGTACAGTTATCTCATAAAACCATTCTAGTGAAGCAGAATTTCACACAAGAAAAAACATTTAAACCCTTTTACACAATTATTTAAACATTGTTAGAGCCTGCAAACCTCCAGTTACTTAAAATCACAAATATATGGCTTCACAAATAATAATTCCCCTTATTACAACATACATGAAAAGTCCAATCACTAATACATGCATGACTGGAATTTATACCTAAAAAAAAATGGATGGAAACTTCTGCTTATGTTCAATGTGAAAACATTTTGCACTGGTATGTGTCCTCCCAGCACTGAGGGTTGTTTGGCAACAACCTTTTTAAAAAAAAAACTTGCTCCCATTCTTTGGGTGTGTCTGTTGAAAACTGATACACTGATGATGAAATAGCCATCAGCGCACCATGGAACACTTTTTTCCCCTTTTCTTTTTCAGACTGTACAACAAGAACTGTGACAACAGGATAAAACAGCTGTGAAGGCTCACATCTCCATCCCACCCCACACACCCCCTCCGTGTTTGGACACACTTTCTCATTCAAGTGAGTGGGAGGGTGTGTCGGGGACCTTTGACTTGTACTGTTTATATTTACATATTGCTAACGCTACTCGTTAATTATTAATGTCAGTTTGACAGTGTGGATTCTCCATAGGTAGGCTGAAGCATAAACTCACCCTGCAACTGCACCAGAATAACCTGGAAGCAGCCAGGCTGAAACTAGCAGCTGGTAAATAGAGAGTAGAATCCATCATTTGGGCAGTTACACATTTAGGTTGTTTTGGCTTTGCTACACTTTGATTTGAAATGAAACAATGACTGAAATGAAAGCACAGACTTGGTTTTAAGTTTTTTTTTTTATAAAGTGGACTGAGTTTATTTTACTTAGTTTTATCTCCAAAGCATGTTGAAGAAAAATGAGCGAAGCCTCAACAGCTGCAGCAAAGCGCATTTGCTGTTCCTGCACAACACGTTTGTGCTATGAACTAGGCAGTATCTTTACGCATTGACATTGTTTGAATGCGTAGGTGGTTCAAGGAAAAGCATCCAATTACCCAATATACTAGACAAACTATCTCACATGAATTAGACTTCGTACACACAGACCTCAATGTCTGTAGCCATTACTGAAACAGTTTTAGTTGCGCTGCAGTGGAAAAAGTAAACAACCTTTCCATTTCTTGCAAGGACACCTGCTGACAGCTGTTTTATGATGATTTATGGTTGTTTACAAGTGGTTCTTAGGGTGGCTGTCTGATTACTTTGGAAATCAGTTGTGTTTATAGTCGTTTTGATTGGCTTCACTCAAACGGCGAGTGAAAAGTTGGCTGTCACAGAGAGAAGAGGGGGGCGGGGGAGACGCGATATTGTTTAAATACTAGATAACGGTGCATATTTTCAGGCAGTCTCTCCTGGAAGGTACAGTGTGTCATAGTGTTGCGCTCTGTCAATGTCACGAGAGGATTATCCAGCTCGGGTCTCTTGTTTCTCATTGTGACGGCAGAAATGCTACATGAACATTGGTAGCCGTGGTAACTTGGCTAAGGTGCCTAGCATACATCCATGAGCATGCTACAGTGGTGTGTTGCGCTGCGCTTTGACTTTTTAAGTATAAAACTGTAGTATTGGATGAAACAGCAGCATACTGAACAAGACTAGGTGAAAACCTAGTATATGGCTGCACCGTGTAGGGTCAATGTGTGAAATTGTGGACAGTGTGTTACAGGGATAGTCGGTGGTAGTGTTTATAATGTGAATTGCTGGATATTAAATGTTCATCTGCAATTTTCTGTAGTGGTCCCAGTAATGATCAAAAAAAAGGTTATAAATGCAGTTGCAAGAACAATACTGTTTGATTTGAAAGAGAACTTTTAATTCTAATTATAACTATGCTAATTGCCTGTTAACTCCCCCTGCTCTTTAATCTGTTTCACTCTGCGGATGTCTCTCGCTTTTCACTCTGTATTGAGTGTTTTGTCAGAGAGTGATTGTTATTTGGGGTGCTTTAATTGTCCGTGTGCCTTTTTTCTGCCTCTTTCCCGGTTGATGATCATGGGGGCTGTGGTGGAAATTGCAACTGAAAGTTTTGACAGCATTTCGGTTGCAAATTCAGGAGGCTTATCTCCGCCCCAGGTTGATGCAGTTACAGTCAAATCAAGCGCACCTGCAGAGCAGCCGCCCCACACTAACCTGATATAACAGCTACACGAGTCGCATGTTTTACCTGCAAGACTCGTGTTTTAATGCTGCTGTTCATCGTTTGTAATGTGAAAACGTCACAGAAATAAAAAGCTAGTGTTATGAAATCCAAAAAAACACAGCGGAGCGTCTCTCCTGCCGGCTGCTGACAGAGCTGCCAGCCACAGAGTCGATCACACTGGAAAGTAGAGGAGGTGATGTAGAGACGCTGGTATGTGTCTGTTTAAACAGGAGCTTGGGCGACTTCTCTGTTTAACACCGGAGCTGAGAGCGTCAGAGCTCAAAGCAGGAAACACAGTCGCTCTGCGTCGCGTTGCTGTCGTCCGCTTCCATCATCCAATGGTGTAACTTCATCACTCACTCAGTCACTCACAGTTAAAAAGGCTTAAATGTCACTAGGATCATTCTCAACGTGTATTTTTTAAATATGCATTATTTATTTTTTTATTGGCGTCATCTACATATTTAATCATTTTATAGCTACATATAAACATTAATTTTTCTCCTAATACAGAAATATTCTTTTTTGCTTGAAATAATATAACAATGTCTAATATTTAAAATGACTGTGTGGTCTCACACACTATCTTGTAACCTACATGTTAGCTTCAGGGCATAAAAGGCATTGTTTAAAAAAAAAAAAAAAAAAAAAAAAGGCCAAAGAGATTCTTTGCCTGATTTTCTTCTGTTGGGTTTTCCAACTCTGACTCCTCCTTGTCTCATTGTCTTCATGGAGTCCAGTGTTCTCGGTAAACAAATGGATGGTAGTGCAGACTTCCAGACTACTGTGATGCTGTGTGAATTCAGGAACCGCAGTGGTATAATGGTAGTTTCCGCTTTCTTGCTATGCAGCCTGTTTGCTAGAGCAGTACAATGGTAAATGGCTTCATTATTAAATAGTGCTTTTATCCGCAGTGCTTTCACAATTTGACCCTCATTCACCTATTGATGCACACCCTCACACAATGATGGCAGCGTACTACAATGACAGGTGGTGTCTGATTATAGTGATCAATATGGGGTTCAGTGTCTTGCCTGAGGACACTTTGACATGTGGAGGGAAGTACCTGAGGATCGAATTGCGTTCTAAAACCGCCTTAGGTCGGTGAAGTTCCGGGTCTAAATTGCGTCAGGGTGCTTGGACCCCTTTATACTTGCCTGCAAGTCTAGTTTTGTTTGTATTTATTATTCCTTGTTCTTATCTGTTTTCTTGTTTCCTGCACTGCTATAACATGCCAATTTCCTCTCTGGGGATCATTAAAGTCTTATCTTTTTCCATCATTAAATACAGTATATTTAGAGGGTTGCTTTTAGTGTTCCGAAGTAGCAAATAGTACTAAAATGCAATATGTTGAAGGTTTGCAGCCACAGCAATGCAGCAGCAGGTTTCTACTCTGTGTAAGATCTGCCCTTTAAATAATCTGGAATTTGCGCCTCTGCAAATCCTTTGAACTCAAAATACACCAAATTACAGCATAAAGACAACATCAAAACACAATGTCCATGTGACTGTATTTCTGATTATATCTATCTACACATCCTTCAAAGCAGACAGCTAAAAACAGGGATATTAGTATTTGGGGTGTATCGGCTTTGTGCTGTAGACTTATAGCTACCTGGCTTCCCGAAATTTCTTGAGCTTGCTGGGTCGGTCCTGGTTTCTCCGCCGCCTGAACCACCTCTGGACCTGTCGCACCGAACAGCCCGTCTGCTTACTTAACCTCTCTATGGAGCTCTGACAACAAACACAGGACAAGGAGAGAAGAGTCAGCACTGTCTTTAATGTCTGGAGTCAAGAAATACCTCAATTACTGACGTCAAGTTGTGTTACTGCCCAAGGATGCACAATATGTATGAAGCTGTGCTGGTTAAAGTATGCAGAGTGATTACCTGTGTGGGATGCTTTGATGTGCTGCAGAAATGGGACTCCAGTATGGGATTTGGAGGAGCATGAACACGCTGCTTGTCACTCACTCCCAGCAGAGAGGCCAGAGGAATTGCTACTGTCCTGAAAAAAAGAGAAAACACAAAGCGTGGAAAACACTGCTTAAGCATCATCTCTCATCGTTATTATATTTCTCAGAAAGAAATATACAAACAGGCACGGGCAGTGAGGTAGATTAATAAGCAAATGACACACAAATGATATAAGCAATGACTCACCTCTCGAATATCTGTCTAATGACCAGGAAGCAGAGAGCGATGGGGATGGTAGCCCAGAGGTCCAGCGCTTTAGGGAAGACTTTGCCATCGTGGTCCTTCAGGTCAGCCCAGCCATGGCCTTCAGGAAACCAGAGCCAGTCCGCCCATAAAAGCTCATTCAGCCGAGACAACATCCTAAAGATTAAGGGGAGAGAGAGAGAAAAAGGGGATTTTGTGGGTATTTTGTATCTTGCAGAAGGAAATTAAGAAAAAAAAACAAAACAAAAAAAAAAAAAACAGGCGGTTTGTCTCCTTGGCGATCTCCATTCAGATTCTCCATCAGATAAATATAGCAACTCACTCAGCCGTGACAATATCCTAAGAGGAAGGAGAGGAAACAAGAGAAAGCTGAGAGGAATGAGTATTGATTTGAGGTGATTAATCTCACTGGTCATCTGAAACAGGCACCGTGCCTGGGCACTTCCTGTTCCAGATGAAGGGTATGATGAAGGCAGGATTTGTTGTCTACACACAATGCAACCAGAAAACCTGTGAGAATTCATCTTGGCACTTATTTTCCAATTCTTGAGAAACATGAACTATTTCTGCAGCTCAATGACGGATTCACAAAAGTCTCATTTCACACAGCAGCCATGTCGAACATCTCTAAAACTATCAAGATACTAGCATTAGTAATGTGTGTAATAATGCTTTTTATGCAATTTAACGATTTCCTAAACATTCTTATGTATCTGAAGCAATGCAAATTGCACAACAAGTAGACCATGTGCTGATAAAGTCTTGAGCAAGATGACTCGTGATATCCCCTACTGTTCACTGTGTTAGTCATTTCAACTATAACCTCTATAATAAAAAATGGGACGAAACAATCGCTGCTCTGACAAACCTATCAAACAATTAAACAAGAATTCTGCTGTGATATCTCATTCATATAAAATCTGACATGTGGTAAAAGCAGTCTAAAAGAGGTTAACCTACTTCTGTTTTGCACTTTATTGCACTCCTAAATTAGAGAACTACTGATCTAAGATCTTTAGCACATTCTGCAATGCTTTATATACATATTGAACCTGGCCCTGTTAATAGTTTAGGGTAATGATGAGTCAATTAATTGATGGACAGAAAAGAAAAAGCCAACTATTTTAATAATTTATTAATCGTTTATTAATCGAGTCAAAGAAAGTTTTAAGAAAAATGTCAGAATTCTCTGATTCTAGCTTCTTAAATGTGCATTTTTTCTGGTTTCTTTAGTCCTCCATGATAGTAAACTGAATATCTTTGGTTTGTGAGCTGTTGGTCGGCGAGAAAAAAGACATTTTAGATGCATTGTGGGCTTTAGGAAACAGTGATAGACCATAGTTTAGGGTATTTCAGAATTAACTTTTCTTCTGACTTAATTAGTCAAAAAATGGATCCTTATGTATCCTTACATATCACATATCACATAATCTTGATGTTAACTACAAAGGGACCAACGCCAGATATCTGAAAACAGGTTTACTGCTTTGTTATTAGAGTGCAGAGACAGCAACAGGATCTGCTGTCAAACAACCTGGGGAGGCATTTAGTCACCTGTGGACTTGATAAGACAGATCAGCAGGTTTAGTTATAGAGTCCAGTCATCATAAAACAACTGCACCTCTTTTTTTCCTGAAGCCACAAGGACAGGAAGGCTCACGTCAAAAAGTGTCTTTCTGAAGCAGATCATTAAGAGGGGAAAATCTTAACAGTTTTTAGATCGGGAAAAGTGAATGAATGTGCCTGACCCAAAGCAAACTAAGCATGGGGGGCTTCAGTGGGAGCAGCTAGTCACACACCTCCACACAGAACTGTTAATAAGAGACTTTGGGCGTGGACTTTAACCTTATGTTGAATTCGTAAAAAATAACTTGTACAGGCTGCCTTTGTTAGCAGAAGTGTTTCACTTCAACGGGACTTAAAGAGAAACCATCTCACCTTGAGACAACACAAATCCTATCTCTTAAAAGTTAATCAATGTGAGGACAAAATGTTCAACCACTAAGGTTAGCAGCAGAAGGCAGCAAGATAAGTCTTCTAAGTTCGCCAAAGTCAAACTTTTACGACGTGTGTGAACAAACAAGAGAACAGAGAGTGGGCTCTCTGTGGATTCTGTTAAAATATGTTAATGAGTGCAGGTCTGTGTTCAGTTCTGGGCCAATTTGGGTGAACACACACACACACACACACACACACTCAAACACACACACAGGGGGACCTGGAAATCAACCTTGGGGCTGCAGCAGCTGTCAGGTGTACATCCTCCTTAAATGCAAAATAGATATTCTGCCTGAAATAATCTGATTCACAAGACAGTAGATGAGGCTAAATTCCCAAACTAGCAGCATTACAAGCAACCAATAGCTAAGAAGGCGCAGGTTCCATGCAGTGAAGTGTCTCCAGATGTTAATGTATGACAGCTACAGCATGAAAGACTTTAACAGTATGGTGTCTGCTCCTGCTGGTGTATGATGTTCTTAAAAGGGTTTACAGACTCTCTTTGGCCAAAGAACAGGTCTGGCACCGGCGGCTTAGCAGGTGCAATTGCTGCGAGCTAAAATAAACTTGCATTTCATTTTGTGGCCAAGCTGTGTTGACACATCACCAGGTACAAAGTTTAACAAACAAGTGAGACTTGCCAGTATACAGCTTAGACTTTTCTAAGTTTCAAATAAAAGATATTTTTGGTTTTATTAAAAAAAGCGAATTCTGGACTATACTTATGATATTCCCAAAACTTTTCTTTTTAAACTGAAAACTACAAGCATGTGCCAACATTTTTGAATCTACCACTAAAGATGCTGTCTGTATTAACTAGTTTGTCATATCATCCACCATCTGTTCTGGTTCTGGCTTGAATTTTATCTGTAGTGTGCATTTTTTTTTTACCTCATCAGGACAGTTTTTGGAAAGACATGTGATGATGATTTGGTATCCAGGAACAGAGGTAGTACCCAGGAGAGTAACTTCATCACACTTTTTATTTTCATTCACATCACTGCTCTAAGCTCAGAAACATTCCTGTACTAGAAAGACAGTAACTCTCCTCACTGCTGTCTGACTACAGTTTGCCATTGTTTATAACTGTTCTTACATCATGAGCTGCCGGGAATGAATGGCTTCATCCTTCTCTTGACTCATCCCCCCTCTGTGAGAATGGTATCATTTCCTCTGTGTAAATGTCATCTATCGTCTTCCCATCTAAAAGTTATCTTTGCTGATCCATATTCTTCAACTATGTTTTTCTTGCATATATGACATCTATTCCATGTCTAGAGCTGCAACGATTAGTTGAACGACAGAAGATTAATCGGCAACTATTTTGATCATCCGAATGATCTTTTCAGCCTGGGCACTACGAAATTATAACACGCATTTTCCAATATTTTCTGCCATTTTACAGAGAAAACTGTTAACCGATTAATAGGGAAAATAATCGTCAGATTAATCAATGAAAATAATCGGTAGTCGTAGCCCTACTCCTTGGTTGGTGCTAGATTGGGGCAGCTGGAGGGACGATTTGTGAAACTCTCATGAGATTTATACACTAACCTTAACCTAACCCTAACTTTAAACTTAAGCCTAACCCTAACCACACTTGCGAGAGTTCATCCTTCCGGCTGATCCAATCTAGCATTTACCCTACTCCTATGAAGCTGGAGGCTTCATAGAAGGAGTAGGGAGAAGTTTTTTTTTTTAAAAAAAGAAGAAATAAATAATCAACATTTGTGCAGCAGCTGAAGATATCCTGACTTTTAGTCCGTAGTATGGGTCAAGCTCTAAAAACACTGCATCCTACACTACCCATAATGCAACTCAATTGCATCATTAATTCCCTCCTTAACTGTAGTTCATGTGTAAAAATCGTTGGAATGCCAAATGAAGGCTGCTCCTGTGTGTTGTACAGTTTGTTAAACTCTTGCAGGCAAATGTGTGATGTTGAGGTATTCAAATAAAACTGATTTGCCTAAAACAACACAAGAATAACTCATATCTAATATCTAAAGTTCTCAGACACTCAGAGTTTCTCAGTCTTGTGAGAAGCTGGAGCCCGTAGTGTAACTTCAACTGTAGGATTACTCATCACTAATACTTTTAAGTGTGTGCCAGTCGCCGCTCTCTACGCTGTTTGCGTAAACTCTTGTACAGGGAGTGGCTGAGAGCGTACACATGGCGCAAGCGGGGAGTCTCCCGGACATAGCGGAACAGACGGCTCGACTCAGTGAGATGGAGCTTCAAACAAGTTTCCTAACACCAAACTACTTCATGTTGAACGCTTACAACACACGGCCACACACGTTTGATAGTTTCAATCGCCCTAATAATAATCCAATAAGAAAAAAAAACAGGAGCAACTTTGCTTGGCGACATCTCAGTTTACGTTAGAAAACTTTTTGCGCATTCATAATTTACACCATAAACGGCGTATATGGCATTTTTCCCCCCTCAGCAAACAACTCCTGTATTTCTTTAGAGGTGCTTCTATGCTTTGTAGCTCAGGCCTGAATGTTTTAATGACCTTCTCTTATCGCGGTGTTCCTGTACAAACATCGCCGACAACAGGACACGTAAAGGCCTGTTTCACTAGCTAAACTTTGATGTGCGAGGCGCCTTTAACGGCTTCCAACGGCTGAATCCGAGAAGCTTTCAGTTTGAGTGTCAGCCAAGTTTGATGGGTACCCTCCGGTAAAACTTCACATAAATCCTCCCGGGAGGATAGACTCTCCCATTTCTTTCTAAATATAGCAGCCGAAGGTGTGTGTGCCTGGGGAACTATGATTTGAAGCTTTGAAAGGAGCCCGTATGGAGGTTTTTTTTCTTACATTCTTAACAGTAACATTTAACTGACGCATCGTCCACCATGTAACGGTAACTTACCTCCGTTCACTTCACTTTAAGCAGGCAGGTAATGTAATCTTAAAATGTACGGCGGCGTTGCCGTGCAGCTGCTCTTCCTCGGTTCCTGTTGTAAGCTGAGAGGATTTCATGTAGAGCTCGCCATCAAAGACACTCCAACTTGTTGATCGTTCAGTGAGCCGCAATCCGCCTTTTTCTTCTCTCTATTATAGCTTCAGGTTCGCCACATTCTCAGGAGAGAAAAAAACTGTGTCGCACTTTATCTCCTCCAAACTGTCCCGTGTGGTCGTGATTTCAGGCTGGTCCAAAGTGGAAAAAATGTGTTTACTTTTTCACTTTTCCGTCTGGTTAAAGTAGACTGAGTGGGCCTTGGTTTGTCACCGATTAGCCGGGCTGTTCAATTGGTTGAATGTGGTGGATATTATGGTAGTATGTTAAAACAGGGCCGAGGGGGCGGGAAGCAGGCTATTTAAAGTGACGTGCGCCTCTACTTGGTATGAGGTGTGGTTAATGCCATAGCTAGAGGCTGATGAGGAGAAGCTTCAGTGGAAAGAGTGGGACACAAATATTCAGTGTTCATGTTGTATACAATATAGTGAACACTTTGATAATAATATTTACTCATGTTTTCAAAAATTCACACAGGAAGCTGGTATGTATGAACCATAAGAGCTGACCCTAGCTCTAGCTGCCAGCTTGGTTAGCATAGTGCATTTACAGTCTATGGTTAACTGTGGTAATGCTAATGCTAATGCTAATTTCCGCTAGCGAAAAACAGGCCTAAAACCATTTAAACTTAATGTACTTACTGGAAAAATGGAACAGCTAATAACTTTGAGGGTTGTTTAGTACAACCAAACGCTGAACAAGACTTTTTTAGGCGACCACTAATGTTACAATTAACTTCAATGAACGCGCTGTGAAATAGCAGCAGCTACGTCTATACTCTGTGAATCTGGAGTTATGCCATGGTTACAGTAGGTTACCAACATTGTCGCCGTGGTAGCGACATGTCAATCACAAGGTAGCCACTCCACTTTTCAGACTGGGAGCTACCCACTTGGTATGAACAGGGGGAATTGGAAATCAGTCATAAAGCTGCAGCAGTTCTCAGGTGTACATCCAAGTGGAAAGCTCTGAGTCTGAAAATGAGGGTAATGCGGAAGTGACTTAAACCTGCATTCTCTCTAATGGCCAACAGGGGGCGACTCCACTGGTTGCAAAAAGAAGTCAGATAGTATGGAAGTCTATGAGAAAATGACCCTACTTCTCACCTGATTTATTATCTCTGTAAACACTTTCCTAATGAGTTTATGGTCTCAATCGCTAGGTTCAAATCTTCCTCAATACAGCATGATGTTCATTTTGTAAATTATGGTCCCATTTAGAGTAAAATAGATGATCAAGCAGGGTATGCTTTAGGGCGTGGCTACCTCGTGATTGACAAGTTGCTACCACGGTGTTATGTACGTTACGTAGCGCGACCCCAGATTAGAAAAGGAGTATAGGTGTAGCTATCACTATTTTAGTGTATTTTCAGTCCATGAGAGTTAATTGTAACAATTTGGTCGCCTAAAAAGTCTTCAGCATTTGGTTGTGCTAAAAGACCCTCTAAGCAGTCAGCTGTTTAGTTTTTATAGAAAGTACATTTTGTTTTAAGCCTGTTTTTCACTAGAAAAAATTAGCATTAGCATTAGCAATATCACAGTTACCCATAGACTGTAAATGCACCATGCTCTCGTCCAAATATGGTCACTTCTGGTCCACCAACCAATGGGTGACATCATGGTGGCTACGTTTATTTATTATTTTTTTATAGTCTATAGTACATCCTACGTCTTAGAGGTGTAGTGTGTAGGATTTAGTGGCATCTAGCAGTGAGGTTGCAGATTGCAACAAACTGAATACCCCCTCCCCTTCCAAGTGTGTAGAAGAACCTACAGTGGCTGCAAAACTTCTCATTCTAAGGTAACGAAAATACAACGATTCTTATTTTCAGGTGATTATACACTAATTAAAACATATTTATGAATATTATATTCCATTTCTTCCAAGTCCTTTACACTAGATGCCACTAAATTCTTCACACTGCTCCTTTAAATGCAAAATAGGTATTCTGCCTAAAATAAACTCGCAACATTACAAGCAACCAAAAGCTAAGAATGCACAAGTTCAATGCAGGACAGTGTTTCCAGATGTTAATGTATGACAGGTACAGCACGTGCACTGTTTTATAGCAGAAAGACTTTACCAGTATGGTGTCTGCTCCTGCTGGTGTATGATGAATTCCTCAAAGGGTTTACTGACTGGAGGAGTCAATAGTTGGCTGTATAACAGGTCTGGCACCAACAGCTTAGCAGGTGCAATTGCTGCGAGCTAAAATAAACTTGCATTTTATTTTGTGGCCAAGCTGTATTGACACATCAGCTACAATGTTTAACAGACAGACGAGACTGGCCAGTACACTGGTGGATACATCTTAGGCTTTTCTAAATTTCAAATGAAACGCATGCAAATTCTGGACCATATTTATGTTACTCCCTGTTAAACTAGCAGACTAGGATGTAAGTGTTCATGTTGTATACTACTGTGTATGGTGAATATGGCTAATAATATTTAAATTACAGGGAGCTGGTATGTTTTGCTATTTCTTACTGGTGTACTGGTTGTTCACCTTGACAGTTTTAGCTGTAGTTCTGCTGCCTTCTGTAGGCCTTGGTAAGGTCGTGTTCATGCTGACATAAGCTCTGCATAAAAAACAGAGCCCCCTCATTAACTTCAATGAAACCACTGTGTTGACAAAGTGGGGATGACACAGAGGGCTCCAGTAAAATATGCAGGGTCGGTTGGCAAAAAAGTTTGACCTTTGCACAACTTCTTCATCCCGCTACGCACTGCACCGGTGAATCAAATAAGTGCAAGTGGACATTTCTGATATTTGCAACGTGAACAGCATATTTCTACGGTTTAACTCATGATCATCATGATGTAGGATTAAAGGACTGTCACCGTGGTAACTAGCTTCTAGAGTTGTAAAATCCTGTCTCATATTATAAACTGTGCTGCAGTGTCTTGACGTCCGATAAGCCTTTTAACTCATAGATTTACTAATCAAAATTCATTCATTTATTTATTGACACTGAGGCTAATGCCACAGGCCTCATCATCCTGGTTTTGCTGTCCTTTATGCCCATTTTCAGAAAGCTGCTAAGTCTAAATAAATGTGCATCTTGTGCTTGGGTGAATTTACCTTTAGATGGGCAATTAAGTTGTTATTTTAAGTGTTAAGGTGTCTTCAGATAAAAGCAAATTTTCATCTTGCTTCATTCACACAAATTTGACCACTGGACCTTTTATGCAGTCCTTGATTCACCCTGAATAGCCCGCATACAGACTATACAGACATTAGCAGTAAGCTCTCAAACTAACCAGAAACTCCAGATTTCTCTCCTTTTTTCTCTCATCTGTGTATGTTTATGAAGCAGATTCATAAAACCCGGGATAAGTGATCATTGAAACATTTTCCACTTGTGCAGTCACATCTTTGCCTTTCTAAAATTCACCTTGTATTCTGTTTTAACACAGTTGTCAACAGGGGTGACCTCCTTTGTGTTGCTCTTTTCACAATTGTGCAAAAATATGGTCTGATGACTACACATCTTTTTTTAAAATGTCATTTCTAATCTAAAGTACCTTCCAGAATTAGTTAGTTAGTTGTATATGTATTAGTCTTTATCAGCAATGTTGTCTCCCTCAGGTTGCAACAGGATAATAACCCTTTTCCTCATCCCAATTACAGCTATGTGACATTAATTGCCCCTCATACTCCAGGCATGCCAAAGAAGGCCAAGGCATGTTTGGACGCATCAGAGCAAGCCCAGAATGCAATGGCAGACAAACTCTGCACACCCCAGCTGTGGTTACAGACACCTCAGCCTTATTCATCATCTTCATATCTAAGCTGTATATTCATGCATGCGGTGTCATCAATAACTCATGGTGGGAACTTGCTGAGTGACTTTACTAAAGAACTCTACAGATTGATGTCCAATTATAGCTGAGAGAGACTTATGCTCCCTTGTCGCTGCCTTCCAGCAGCCCCAAAGAAAAATCCTTTAATACATTTTCATCTAGAGATTTCTTATTTAATAATCTTACATAATCACTAGTCTTGCTGAGCTTGCTCTGTTGTATCTTTCTTAAGGAACGTCCAGATGTTTTCTACTTCCCTCAGTACTTCTTTAGGCCTACAGAGAGCAGCAAACCCTCCTGAATTGCTCATTTATGGTTAAACACTGAGACAACCTTTGTCTGTTTAAACAAGTGAAACAAAAAAAAAGCGTCATTTTTGGGTAAATCACATGATGATAAGCAGTTCACACATTTTTTTTTCTAAATTGTACTTTATTTTCTTTTAAAGACATATGTTTTAAAACAGCGATTGTAGAGAATAAATAAAGAAACATTATGTTGTTGTTTTTTTTTTTTACTTCCATAGGTACATTTATGTAATTAAAAACTCTATAATAAGTGTGTTCATTGTCTTGAAGACCACAGGAATCCTCTTTTTTTCTTTTCTTAAATTAAAAAAGGAATTGTCACATCTCTCCCCGTCATCAAATTGATTACCAAATAAATTAAACGTAAAAAATCAAGATAGAAAAATTCCCAGCCCTTCCTTCCGCTTTGTTAATTTGAAAAGTAGTGGCAGCAGAGAATCTTAACTCGTGAAGTTTTTAGTCCTTTTAACTCCATTTTTAAAACCAAGGTATGTACAGTGAGAGGAAATCCATTTCTCTTCCAGTTTAATTACCCCATGTTTTTAATTTACGTATAAATAATAAAACTAACTCTACATAACAATATTACCAATGGTAATCATACAGAATATTTTCTTTTCCCTCCAACTGTGTAGACTGGCCTTCTGTTAATGCCATAGACCACAAATCACACTATACAGTAGAACCCTGTTCAGTAGAATAACATCAGTGATATGCTTTTTCTTAACATGTAGATCTTGTTGCCGACAATAGAGTATGTACATAATATAAATGAATCCAGCTGTGGAATGATAGGAACTCTGGAGCACTTCTGATATTGCGGGTGCTGATTCTGTCGATGTATTTGTTGTTGATATTACTGCTGTTGCTGTTGTTAGGTTAAGCGCATACATGTGATTGCTGCTTTTTGTGAAGTGTTGCTCCTGTGCTATGCGGTTGGTCAAACAACCAAAAAAGGCTGGGGACATCCCAAGTGGTTTTCTTGATTGAACTCTTAGGTTTTCCTGGAGGTAAAGAAGAGGAGAGAGAGAAGGGGGGAAAGAAAAAAAAAAAAGAGCACAGCACATTTTTAAACCAAATTAGAGAAATAAAACATTCATACATTTCAGTCTTTGGAAGTGGAGTGGTGTCTGTAATACACACTGCTTGCACTGATGCCTCAGGGGAGTCTCAGTAATCAACTAGTGTCCATGCAACTCAAACAGTGACAGTCATACTGCTGCAAGTGTATGCACGCTCTTAGAAAATAGTTTGTCATCTCTTTTTGACAGGCAAATTAATTTAGAACATGCACAGTAGGAATTCTGGTGGGGGGGGTCGACTCTCCACATTTTGGAGATTATATTACGTTTATTCTAATAATATTCAAATCATGTCATTCACCAAACATGTTTCTCAGGAAGGTACAATTTCGTATTCAGCTTCTTTTTTTTAAAAAAGTGAATTCTAATCATCCATCAGATAGTTTAGTTGTGATGCAGATTGCTGCAAACAGGGCATCTGCAGATACCAGAAAAAAATGGATTTGAGACTTTTTCAAAGTCAGTTTTAGCTTAATTTAAGATAAATTGTGTGTCAGAGTAGAAAATGTGAATCCTCTGTCCCTTATAAATATTGACTATGTTAAAAGCCCCTTAACATGCAGCGGCCCGCTGAAAGCCAGTCATTACAAAGTCACGCTGTGCAGCCAAACTTTGCTCAAACTCACTTTATTTCAAGCTCTAATTTTAGATACCAAAATCTCCAAACATGTCAGGGTGAATTTAAGGGAGAACTTGTGTTGATGTGCTAAAAATCTACAATATTCCCATTTGATATGGCATAAAAAACATGGAATCTTAATGGAAAACAACATATCGCTTCGATATAACGTAATGAATGAAAATATGAATGAATGGATCAATTATTTATTTTCGTGTCATACCATTTAAAATGTTCCATAGAGCATGGGATTACATGACACGCAATAATAACCCACATATTAGTAACAATTTACTTAATCACTTTAAAACAGAGCAAACTGTATGTTAAGGGAGTTTTTTTAAAGTCAAATGAAACATGTTGGTTTGTTGCAGCAGAGTTTTGGTTATTGTGGTACAGAAAAAGCTAGTCTAGGTAGTTTTGACACTGAAATGGATTCAAACTTTGTATATTTGTGCTTTTTTCAGGACCAGAAACATCTTCAAATTTTAGATATTTAATGGAAGCAAAACATTTAATCTCAGATTTATTTAAGGCCTTCATTTTTGTTTGATTTGAACTGATTTATTCCTGTTTCAGACTTGTTAATGACCTGCAGATGCCCTGTGCCCCTGTGCATAAGACACATTATGAATTTCATATTATTATAAATATGAAGTGAATATTTTTGGATATGTCATTTGAATACTATGAGTATTTGAGTTTTTTTTGGTAATTATTATTATGTTTTTGGTGTCCCAGAATTTCTACAGAGGAATGCAGTTCCTCAGCCAGCAGCACGTGTCACAGGAACCAAACAGCTTTACCCAAAACCTTCTAGATTAAGGTTAGTGTCTCAGTTGGTACAACACACACACATTGACTTACACACAAATATATAAATATTTTCCACATCTACTCAATGCAAAACACCCGCACAAATATAAATGCACACACCGTGTCTTCGTCTCCCACTCTGGGCATACAGACAAAAACATACACAGTCAGTCATACACAAATACTATCTTGTCAACATTTTACAGGGACACGTTCAGTACATTTTCAGTCTCACAAAAAACCAAACAAAGTTCAGGCACAAAGTCACTTGGAATTGAGTTACAACCAAACAAAAACCCCGCACTCACCGAAAACTACCACATCAACCAACTAAACAAAGGGAATATGTAAGAATGATAATCATGACAGACAACAAAAAGGAAACTAATCAAAACCAAAAAGCCTAAAAGGAAAAAATTCTAATATATCCATATTTGATGGACTAATTTAGCTTTTAGCATTGAAGCTTTTAGAGGACTTAAAAAAAAAACAGCATGTCATGATAATCAATTACTTACAGATGCTGAGGTAAAGTGACAGTTATTGATCAGTGTTTGCAAGGATTAAAACCAGGACAAAATAATAAGAGGAAACTCACAACGCACCAAACACAGTTCATGGTCGCCACAGTAACCCGCCATGCAGTTGAGCATGGTGAATCAAGGCAACGGCCCAAAATAAAAATTGCTAATGGCAACCATCACAGGCAATATCGCCACAGCAACCAACACAGGCCAATTAACTTACAACGCAGTGAGAAGGAAGGGGGAGGTTTTAGCGGTTGCTAGGCAACCGTAGCCATAGCGACGCACGTCTCCACGATATATGTATGGACGGGACAGTCTTGAGAGTGGTGTGATGTTTTTTTCAGGAAAAATGGCATATGGCACAGCACAAAAACAATAAATGAAAAGTAAAACAAAAATTAATGACGGACAGCAGTTGCATTCAACCCTGCGACAGAACACTGGTTAGACAGAACATTTGAACTTGTCTCGATAAAACTGTCGCTACTTGCTGAACAAAAAAAGGAGGAGCCACTTTTAAACAACATAGGTCTCTTCTGATCCTTGTAATGTATTTCAGACTGATGGTATTTTCAGAGTGCTGCCACCTCATTAAAGTTAATCTACTGTAGGGTTATTGACTTCTTCAGTTCCACATGAAAGACAGCCGTTTAAGTACTGGGCTCCCAATTACATCCACTCTGTCTCTTTAACTTCCAGACTCTTTCCAGCTGTCTATCAATCCCTCCCCAAGCCGATACAATGTGTCGATACAACTCACTTCCTTCAGTATGGTCTGTTGGCATCCTTGGGCCTCTTCAGCTGCACCTTCAGTCTCTTCATGCCGATTTGGAAGCCATTCATGGCCTGGATGGCAGTCTGGGCGCTGGAAGGGTTGTCAAAACTCACAAAACCTGAGCGGAAAATGACAAAATGAAAGAAAGAGAGGGAGAAAATGAAAGAAAAGCCCTTATGGTAGGGCGAAGCAGCAACATTTTTGGAAAAACGGGGCAGAGATGGTGAAAATAGTCCCTAAAAAAACCACAGACACTCACCGAAACATTTGCTCTGGTTGGTGGCGCGGTCGACAAAGACCTTGGCAGAGATGACGTTTCCGAAGGGCAGGAACATCTGCAGTATCTCGGAGTCGGTGAACTCCTGTGGCAGGTGGTAGATGAAGATGTTACAGCCCTCAGGTCCTGTATGCAAACAGAGGAGAGTCACACACAGATATGACAAGACAAGACGAGACGAGACAAGACAAGACAAAACAACAGGTCAGGCAGGTCATCAGTGAAATCTGCAGTGTTGAGGAAGCATGTGAAAAAATGCAAAGTTGAGTTAGTGTGAGTAACAACGTGCAACAATAATAATAATTATACATTTTATATATTGTACTTTACACTTTTTGCTGACCATTTTCAAATGCATGCAGTAGGCTACAAGTTTAGATTTTTGGGTGTGTTTTCCTACTACAGACTACTACATCAAGTCTGAATCCATTGTTGTTAGTGTTGCCTGGCAGTCATGTATATAATGATTGGAAAAGTCTGCTCTGCATTAGGAGAATATTGACATGACAATAATGTCATTTTGCCTGGAGGTCAAATTGAATTAGTCAAATTAATTGAATAATCGAATAAATTGTTTAAGTCATTTTTCAAAGGAAAAACATTCTCTGGTTTTATCTTCTGCAATGTGAGAATTTGCTGATTTTCTTTGTTTTATATTATTGTAAAATAAATATCTTTGGGGTTTTGGACTGTTGGTCGGACAAACCAAGAAATTTGAAGATGTCATCTTAGGCTCTGGGAGATTATGATGGACCTTTTTTTTTACTATTTTCTGACATTTTATAGACTAAAGAATCAAATAATCAAAAAAAAAAAAGGATAGATTAGTCGATAAAATAAACAACTGTTACATAGGCTCTAGTTTTGATAAAGATTAATGCAGACTTAATGTTTACTTTGATAGATTATATAATTGAAGCAAGTTCCAAAAGTCTGCTAATACATTTTCTTATCATATACAAATCAATGGAAACCAAGAAAAGCCTAGAAAGGTAGAAAAAAAACCACATTCAGCTTCTAAGCACAGCAGCTTTGTTTGCAAAACGATTATATTTGATGTAGAGTGTGTGTGATTTGTGACAAATGGGCTGAAAGCTGCAAAACCACTGGTATGTGGCTTTAAGATACGGCAGCAAATTACTCCACATTTGTACACAGCTCTTTGAGTTTACCTTCTCGTTGCTGCAGCTGCTGCGGCTGCTGCGGCTGCTGAGCCACCAGTGTGGGCTGGTGGGGGAACGGCTGTCCCACTAGGCCGTAGGCAGCAGGGTAGGTGGCTGAGTGAGAGGAGGAACAGGTGAGCAGAGAGCAGCGCTGAGGCAGGCAGAGCACTGCTAACTAATCATTATTCCTCTCAAAAACAACATCTGACAGAGCTGCATTCGCACCTATAGATTTGCTAAAACGGGGAAATGTTTTGCATACAGTTTGTGATGTATGACTCTACATAGCACGTCTATAAGTGCTGCAGGTTATTTACATTTTGTAATATGCACATGTTTTGACTTTGTATGTTTGTAAATTGTATGTATGTATGTTTGTATGTAAAAAGCGTGAATGTGAAAAGTATTACAATGTTCATCAGAGGTGGCAGAAATTCAATTTTGTAAACTTTCTTTTACTCCTATAAATGTCGATACCTTAAATTGCCTCTGCAGCATTATTATCAGTAGCAGCAGTGCAATCCTATAAATAAATGGCACTTTATGTCAGAATCTTGGGCTTCATATAGGACACATCGACCACAGCGGAATCTGAAACTAAGCCTCACCTGTGTAGTGCTGCATGCCTGTATAAGCTTGCTGCAGGGGGTCCAGGACAGGACTCTGAGCTGTGACACAGTAAACACATTGTCACCAACTGCTACATGCACGGTGGAGGAAAAAAAAAATCCTAAATGCTATTTGGGGCACATCAGCACGCTCCAAATACCATTTAATGCTTTAGTTTCATTTCATTTCCTCTTAATTAGACTCTCACTGTTGCACATCAAAGCAGGAGGCCCGTGAATTTGTGGAGAAATGTCATGACAAAAAAAAAGCAATTCTTTGCTGTCTGGTGTAGCTGCTTGTACAGGATGTTATGGTCGTACCTTGATAGGCATGAGCCCCGTTGGTGTACAGGGCCTCGGTTGCTGATTGGCCGTTGGGCGGAGCTGGCACGGAGGCATAGCTGTTCACTGCGATTGGCGGAGGCAGAGCGGGAACAGGTGTGGCTGCGATGGAGGGCGGAGTGCTGGTACCTGCAGACATATCTTATGAGTTCAGATGACATAAACACTCAATTTGCAGCAAGAAAAGAGTCCATTCTTGTCATTTATCAAATAAAAATACTAAACATTTGCTGCTCTTTGTTTCATTCTAAATTAAAGTACTGAATAGTGTTTTGGCTGCCTTGTCAGAGTAAGTAAGCAATTTCCAGACAACACTTAATTCTGATGACAATTGTTATTTATGACTTATATAGTAAAGACTTTAAGATTTAGCAGTGAATTTGAATTTAAAAGCTAATCAAAAAAGATTACTGCAGCCCAAATATGGACCCAACCAGGCCAATTAATCTTACTGCTTACTGCAGATCCAGTACTGTGCAAACATTTTAAGCACTTTAGATGTTTAGATTCTTATCCATAATGCAACACCATCAGAAAGGCATCTGACCGGTCCCAAATTTATTCTGCAGCATGACAACGACCCCAAACATACAGGCAGAGTCGTAAAGAACTATCTTCAGCTACAAGAAGAAGAACAAGGAGTCCACGCAACAGATGGTTTGGCCCCCACAGAGCCCTGATCTCAACATCATGGACTCAGTCTGGGATTACGTGAAGAGACAGAAACAACTGAGATGCTTAAATCCACAGAATAACTGTGGCAACTTCTCCAAGATGCAGGAACAACCGGCCTGCCAAGTACCATGAAAAACTGTGTGCAAGTGTACAGAGGAGAACTGCTGCTATTTTAAAGGCGAAGCGTGCTCACACCAAATATTGATTTCATTTAGATTTCTTCTGTTTACTGAACTTTGTATGAAGTTAACTGATAAATTAAAAAAAAGTATTATTTTTAAAAAGCATCCTCACTTTACTTTTAGTGCCTGAAACGTTTGCACAATACTGTACATTCAAATATGTTTGAGGTTGTTTGTCCACCAGAGAACACTGACAAGTTTATTTTTTTTACTGTAAAATGTCTTGCTCACATTTCTTGATCAAATATCAATATTGGTGTCAGCCTCAAAAATACAGTATGAGCTGGGCTATAATATAGACAATGCAGGGTACAGATACTCTAACACACTGACCATCTTACTGTCATTTCTGCCTTAAATGTAAAAGCTAACATGGCTAACATAATGAGACTTAGAGAAAAAAAATAGATGTTTGTTATTTTGTCCTCTTAGGTCCACCTCTCATTGTGTATCTGTCCTCATATTTCAAGCAGAAATCTAATCAAGGCAGGCCGGGCCAGACATCTCTGCCTCTCATTACCTGAGGAGGGGGTGATGGATGCGATCGGCGTGGCAATGATGCTGCTGGGGTTGAGGGCGGCGAGCTGCTGCATCTGAACCGCCGCCACCGTGGCAACAGGAGAGAGGTAGGCCGACTGCGCCACCAGGGCCTGTTGCTGCATCAGCTGGAGGATGAAGAGGTTGAGAGAGAGGAGAGAGAGGAGGAGAAAAGGAGTCAGAAGATGGGGAGAGATGGGGAAAGAACAAAAGTCACGCTCGCATCCCTCCTGATTCCAGTCATAAAAATCGAACATGTTTAATAGAATTGCAATGGCTCCAGTCTGAGCCTCAATCACGAGTCAATATATATGAAGGCCACATCTCTGGACACTGCAACGTGACACAGGCCAACTGTCCTTGATGACCTGTTCTGTTTTTGCAGACCACTGCAGACGCTTTATCATCTTCATAGTCAGTCATTACAGCCAAATCAGGCTAATAATTGCTCATTAAATCATGTATTCCTGGTCTAAGCTGCAAGGTGAGAGCAACAACATTTAATCCTGCCTCTGCTTTTGTGTCCATTACAGAGTAAAAAAAATGCTGTCAGACCTCCTTTAGCGTCACAAATTGAACATATGTAAATGAGCCATATCTGAAACCATTTGTACTGAACGGTCAATTAGCAAAGAGGAGAGCGGTAATCTGGCTTTCCTTTAAATTGTAATTTGTAATTTTTCTAATTAAAATAATGAAGTTTGACATTAAAACTCTTCTATTAGAATCACATGAAACATGCTACATTGAGTAAGGTTTAGTTTTCCAAAAAGTTAAAGGTGAGTACATTTTGAATCAAATATTTTTGGTTTGTTTTTCTTTTCTTTTCTTTTTCCTCATGCTTCTGTATATGTACTATATACTATATATATACTGGAAGATGCATGTTTTGTAAAATAGCGGTGGTATTAGCCACTAACCAACTAACTAACTGTAATCTTTCTAAACTGAAAAGCACAGTGTGTGTTTCCAAAGATGGGTGTATGTGCGTGATCCTCACGGCCTGTGTGTAGGCGTTGTAAGCCCCGAGGTGCAGGGTCATGGGACTGATGACTCCCAGCTGAGAGGCCACCTGCTGCATCCGCCGGAGCCCTCGCTCCTTCTCCGAATCGGCAAACTTCACTACCAGACTGGACGAGGCGCCCTGCGGAGGAAACGAGTTAAAAACTCCATCTGTCTGACACTTTTTCACGTCACGACATCGGAAAAAAATATCACCATATAACAGGTAATAATGCGGCCTTGTGGCCTCTGGATCTAATATGCTGAACGTGTAATCGCTACGTCCCTGGTTCAAGTCTGGTCAGGGACCTTTGTTGTAAGGCATCCCTCCTCTCTCTGCCCTCCTTTCTTGTCAGCTCTATACTGTCCACTATCAAATAATGGCACAATTTCTGAAAAAAATACTTGAAAAAAACAGGTTATAATGCAAAAATCTGTGGGCAAGTTGACATTTTTTGTACGTTAATTAAAAACTGAGTTAAATATCTATTTGTCACATAAAGTTAGTTCTTTTAATTTAGTCGACCTGCACCAAACCACACTAAAAATCACCTACAGCAGAAAAAGAGAGATGAGCACATTTTACAAAAATGCGGTCCTCACAGTGTGTGTGTGTGTGTGTGTGTGTGTGTGTGTGTGGAGGAGGGGGACAGAAGTGGTGACTATTAGCTGAGTCACCATGTTGAGTGTCTTAAATAGCTGGATTTGGAGCATCTGAGTGTGTTTATTTGAGTGTATGTGTGACCGTGTGTGTAAGTGCAACTGGGTGTAGCTTCATAGTTTCTGTGTGTGTGTGTGTGTCAGCGTGTGTGTGTGTGTGTGTGTTAGTGTGGACTCACCGGTAAAGTACGGCTCCCATGCAGAGCGTTGATGGCGGCCTGGGCCTCTGCGTTGCTCTGGAACTTTACAAATGCACACCCTACATGAAATGACACACCATTAAATGTGGCCTCACACACCCACACACACACCCGCGCACACACACACACACACTGTATACAGAAATTACTTCCCTTTAAAAATACATTAGGAGCCATCTTACATCTAGTGCTTCATCAGTTACTGTGGCATCATTAAACATGGTCCACAAAACATTCATTGCTTCATGAATCACAGCCCGTAAACCACCAAACGCATCATTAGCCATGACCCATAAAACCTATTGCGCCATTAGTCATGCCTCATGCAACAAACGCAGAAAAATCTCACATCTGTGTTTGAACTGTCACCGGACTTTGATTTACATGGCAAATATCATTAGCATTGTTGTTGCTGACAATAGTCATTTACATTCACGTGATGGTAAAGTGCTGAAGGCTTAATTCTCAGGGTTGGATAAAAATCTGAACAGTAACACAAAGTCAGTGTGACTTTTTCAATCATGATCTGGCCCCCAGTTACAATAATTATCTGTGTTTTGGACACTATGGAGGGTTAAGTTTAGTTACCCTGGTTATTCCCCCCCCCCGGTGGAGTGTGTGTCCTTCTCAGACACGATTTGACATTACCTTTGCTGGTGCCATCGGGCCCGCGGAGCACCGTGCACTCCTCTATGCTGCCGAAAGGCTCGAACATCTTTCTCACATCGGTGTCCGTCTGCTGTTTTCCCAGCATACCCACAAACAGCTTCCTGTCTTCTAAGGGGAAGGAGATCGCCAAGATGGGAGGGAGAAAACAGGGTAATGTGTGGATAGTACGAGATTAAAGAAGGAAAATGTGGGAGTAGATGTTTCAATGAGAGAGGTGATACAAGCAGTGAAAAAAAAAAGTGGGAGAAATGCCATGTCACCATGCGTTCATGCATGAATAATATAGAAATGGAAGTAGGATAAGCAGATTTCTACAAATCCACAAACCAGCCTGGCCTGCTATGCTTGAGAGCGCCACCAGAGTGCAGTAGCATGAACATCACAACAAACAAACAGCATCTGGCGGTGACTCAAATGTTTGTCACCCTCTGTTTTGTCAGAGAAGCTGCTCCGTCTGTCCCCGTCTGTGAAGGATCAGACTCGTGTTTCTGCATGTTTTCGCTCATTCACTACAAATCACGTACACCTTACATTATCGCAGACTACTCTGCAAAGCAGTTTTACAGTTTTTTTTTTCATGTATTTTTTTCTGTCATCCAGGCAGCCATTTCTTTCCCATTCATTTTAGCAAGGTATGAAAATCATTTGTTGTGGCTCCAGATACAAAAGCAATCACGGTGAACATGGCATTGCCTTTATTTTATTGCAGTTGAAAATATGGACTGGTAAGAAAAGTCTGCCTGTAGGGTGTGTTAATGTGGTGGATTTGAGAGCCAGCTGCCAAAACAAGCTATGTTGTTAGAAACTATGGGCCTTTGTCACAGCAGACATTTTGACTTGTCTTAGTAGGAAAAGCACAGGCGCTACTAATAACATCAACCATGGCTCAGTTCTATTCAAATGTCCTGGTAAGCCATGACAGTGAGAAAGTGAAACTGAAGCAGCTAAATGGAATTTAGCCATCATTAATTTAATTAGTTGCACCTGTGCTCCTCCTACGGTGACACGCCAAAATGTCCTCTGTGAGAAAAAGGTCTATTAGAAATTATGGATGCTGTGAAAAGGAGAATTTTTTAAAATCATTTCTTGTGTACCAACTGTTAGAGCTCAGATATCACAGCTTTTCTATCACCTACCTACCACCTAAAGCCAGTTTCAAGTGTGTGCAAGTTGATTTTCTAAAGCACACTTTGGAAAATAGTTTAAAAATGTGCAGAAACATGATCCTTTAAGTCTTTGAAAACAATCTAGATTAGATTTTGTGCTCACAAATGTTTAATATGATGAACTGATTGGGTGACTGACTGGACAGGTGTAGTTTAACTGCAACTAAATCAATTTACTACTGAGTCCTGAAATCATAGTTTTATTAACACTATAATCTGCCAGTGGGATGATAAAATCTTGCATGTTTCACATATAAATCAGCCAGTTTCTAGAGATTTCTTTACTTAAATCAAGTGATATTAATTCTGATGAGGTGATGAGATACTGTTATGTTCTTAGAAACTGCACCCAGTAACCCGTAAATGTAGTTTAAATTAAAAAAACAAGTGCTTAAGCGTGGATGCAGGACGAAACGACTGGTTAAGATTGGCAGTTTGGGTGGTTTGCACAGGGAAGCCGTTCTTGTTTGGACAGGTGTTGTGTTCCTGGGTTGGGGGCAGGTGTGTCTCTTACCCCCTCTGCTCTCGCTGTCCGCCGGCTTCACCTGGATCGGGCGGTTCATCTGGAAAGAAAGAGGCCGCGCAGAAACAGCATGAACACAAGAAATATAAGAAAAATAAATCAATTTATGTGCCAGAAAAACATGCAGTATATAGTGATTAATCAAAATGTGGCCACTTGTGTCTTCTAAATGACAAAAGATGACATTCATATCTACCAACTTCATGTAAATGCTTTATTTAAGTAATATGACGTAATAGTGACACGTGTTCATGTATGGATGTTTGTGTCATTTGCACCAGCCTCCAACATTCACCCACTAATTTCCCTCCTTCCCTTTTTTTTTTGCCAACTCTACACCAGCAGACCACAGCTGACACTGATATGTGTGATATTACATTCACGCAGCGTTGTACTCTCTCTCTCTCTCTCTCTCTCGACCTCCTCTTCTCTCTGAGTCTCTCTCAGAATCTGCTCTAATCCTGCCGTCTATCGCTCCTTCTCCCCCTATCACACAAAACCAGGAAAAGCACACACCCACGCGGGATTGGGGAAGTGATAAGATTAAGAACAGTCGCCGGCTAATCTGGATTACAGGAGCACACAGCATCAGAACAGTGAGAGATTCTGAGCCTGACGGAGAGGCAGAGACACACAGAGAGAGAGAGAGAGAGAGAGAGAGAGAGAGACAAGGGGGGTTAGAGAGGAAGGAATAATATCTGGGAGGAAAAAAAAACAAGGAATAAAAGAATGACAAGGGAAAAGGAGAGCACACACAACACAGAGAGGGATTAAGCGACCTTTTCATAATTCATCAAAAGACGAGCCGCTGAAACGCCATTTTTTTCCCCTTCACTTCTCCACAATCGTCGTCCCCATTATTTATCAGAAACCTCCTATATGAAACTGTGCACACACCAGTGCCTCTGTGCCTTGTCTTTCAAATGTATAGAGCAGGGGAGAAAAAAAAAAAGGTGAAAGGAGGTACTGAATGAAATGAAGAAAAGAAGGAACAAGAGAGGCCAAAAGGGAGAAGGGTGGGATTGAGAGGGATTGAGGAGCATATGGAGGAGAGGATAGAGGTGGGGGTTGTGTGTGTGTGTTTGTGTGTGCGTGTGAAGGGGAGGGGCGGGTGATGTTGGTGAGGAGTTAGGGTGAGAGCAGCAGAGTGACACTCTGTTAACTGTGGCTTAATGAAGGTCTTAATTATGGAGCTGGTGACATTTCAGCCAGTCACTGATCCTGTGTCACTGATTAATCCGTTGTGATCAGTCACCAGGAGACACTATTGATTGGCGACACAGCCGCGCTCCGTGCCGCCAGGAACCCGCATGCCGCCGGCGTCTCCGCACCCACAGGCTGAAACACCTGCTGCAAAGGGCCCCCGTGTCTCCTCATCCAGAGAGTCCAATTGATTGCACCAATTAATAGGACGACGGAGTAGATGGAGGGGGAAAAGTCTCCAAACCATCTTCCAATCAGTCAAGCAAATGTGGGCGTCTGCTCACACAGTCAGTGAATAGTAATTTATGTTTAAAGTATATTTTACGACATTTCGTCTACTTAAAATAACATCTTTACTTCTCACGTGAGAAAAAAAAATGGATGTACTCGTGGTGCTGTAAGGTGCTTTGGATAAAAGCTCTCAACAAATATCACTTATGTTCTTATAAAAGCCTCCATTCATTGTCTCTTGTTCACTGCTTACCACTATACCAATCTCTTCTCATGCTGTGCACTAATGCATTGTGAGTGCAACAACTACAGTGTGCAGTACTACTCGCTACTGCCAGCCACTAAACTGACCTATGCAACACACTCTCATACTGAGATAACATTTGTGTGTGCTTGTTTATTCGTTTTATCTGTACGTGCATGCTGTACTTTATGGAAAGGAAAATGTGAAAAAAGTGCCTTGAAGTATTTTTTTAATATAAATATAGCAAAAAGAGAATGTGTATGAAAGCAAAGAAGGCAACTTTAAACTCATATTAATACATAACTGATTAAATATACATGAGCAATTTTATTTTAATGATCAGGTAGGCACATATGAAGGTCTTACATCATACTGTAGTTTGGATCATATAAACCTACATTTCTAAATGTTTGCTGATGTTTGCTGGCAAGCTACAAAATTTCCACAGCCAATATCCACCAAAATTGGAAATTATATTTAATCAAGGCTGGTAAAAACCCCGGGGTCTTCATAGCTAATACTGAGGATAGGATCTTGTTATGCTCAGTGTTTGGGTCCTGAGAGACCAACATGAGTAAACAAATATTGACCAGCTACACAAGCAGACTCACAATACAAAGATGAAAGATCATTTATGGCGAAATATCTCGTCGAATTGTAGAAATCAAAGAGTCTCGCAACGACCTCGCGGCAGTAGTCTAAATGTGACATGTTTGAATGATAACATGTTTGAATGTCTGGCTGTGTTTCAGCGCAGGAAGACAAACAGTGAAGGCCGTGGTGGCGGTGATAAGGAGAAGCGCGGCAGATGGCTCAGGAGATTGGGAATTAGAATATACAAGAGGGAAAAAAAACAGTGAGAAGTGGAGGCCATCAAGGCTGTGCCACTTCAGATCGGCACGGCAACCGGCCCCGCTGCTCTGACGAAGACCAAGCTCGCATGGCCATCGTCATGACAACCCCTGCGATGAGAACACACATCCTACACACACACACACACGCGCGCGCGCGCGCATCAGGTAAACAAGGTTGCCCTGAACTACGTGCGTAAGAGACAAGTGGAAAAAAAAAACAACAAATGAGGAGGACAAAGGGTGCTTCTAGGTCGGGAGATAGAGGGATTAGATGTACACGTGTGAGGGAGGAGGAGGAAGGAGACGAGAAGGGGAAGGAAAAATGAAAGACATCGAGAAAGGAAAAAAAAAGGATGATGGAGGGATGGAGGGAGGGTGTGCGCCTGTTGAATGTTGGTGCTGCCTCGAGAGCAGATGCAGAAGCAGGGAGAAAAATATCTCCCTCTAAGCCTAAACCACTAACACACACTTTACAGTAATTTGCTCTCTCTCTCCCCTCTCCTCCTCCTCCTCCTGTTGCTCCCCCCTCCCCTCCCCTTTCTCTCTTAGGCTTGTTTACAAAAACAGTCCCATGCTGTGCGCAGACAACACACAGGCAAAACCTGCCCGATCAACAGCCCATTTCACCAGTGTGTTTTTGCTATTTGCTACCACCAACACCACCACCCCCCACCCCCTCGCCCCTCCGCGCACTCTTCGTCTCCAAACACACGGCGATATCATACACAATCATCCTCCGACTAAAGACACACACATTGTTCCCACACACACACACACACACACACACACACACACACACGCTCTGTCTTCTCCTGGCTGCCTCTCGCTGTCGGTCACAGCAACATGAGCACACATACTTAATCTTTTTCGCTCTGTGATGCCGTGGGGGATTTCTCTTAGGATTATGAGATATTAAATCCATAGATTATCCAATCAAATCACAGTTCGACCCCTTTGCCATAATGCATGACCCCCCCCCCCCCCCCCCCCATGCCTTCGATACGCACAGAGGAGTGGCACTCGCCTCCCGTGTAAATACATTTTCTTCTACTACGGCAGCCTAAATGTGTTTTAGATAGAGGATCGTTTACAGTCGGAGTGAGTAAAGCGTATTGATGATGACATTTTTCTCCCCTTTCTATTATGAGCCACAAAGTAGATGATAATCTGTATTCCCTCAGATCAACCCGGCCAGTGTTGTTAAGTCTATATAGCGGGCTGCTGCTGGGTGAGGGTGACACATTTTCTGTCGCCGGTTTTCTCTCCAATTTCAATCCATTTTGCTTGTCTGCCTTGAGAAGCAGCCGCTCTGAATGGTAAATATATCAGCGGAGACCATCTCCTCTGCTCTTTCAAGAACATTTACAGCAGGGAGGCAGGAGTTGGAGGTGGGTGGGGGAAGAGGAGGGGTGGGGGTGGTGGGGGGGCAGTGTGTGTGTGGGGGGGGGGGGTGTAGCTGGGTGGGGCGGGGGGCACAAAGACAATTTTCCATCTTCGCCTCCCCTCCGCTCCATCACACAGCGCTGGTCATTGCATCGCGCCGGTCGCCTAGCAACCTGGCATCCCTCGTACCAGCCGTCTCCAGGCAACGAGACCTGCGACCGTAATCAACCTGCCACCTCCCGCCTCCCCCTCCCCTCCCATCCCCGCTCTGTGCCTCTTTCTCGTCTCTGCTGCTTTCACTCCCTCACTTCTCCATCGTCCTCGTTGCAAATGCACTTACGCTGGGACGCACTTGTGAAACCACCCGGGGGGAAAGAAGAAGCACAGGTGGAAATTGGTATATTCACAGGCAAAAAAAAAAAAAAAAAAAAGGGGGGGGGGGGGGGGGTATTAATAGATGCAGATGATTGTGGGCTCGCACAAAGAGTTGGAACAAAGCAAAAGAGGCAGGGACAAAAAAAAAAAAGGCATAGATGCACAAGTACGCTCTGATAATGTTTCTACGCGTGGATGCACACACAGATGCGCGCACACACATGGGCGGGCAGGCACACAAAAGCAGGCCCCAGAAAGAAAGTCTCCTGAATTCAGCCAGTCGCTAAATCAATAAAAAACACAAAGAGACTGACAGCACAACGCTTGTACAGTTCAATAATATTTCATCAATGATCCGGTTTACGGTGTCAAAGCCGCTTCCCGGTGTCGTCTCCTACTCCTACAGGGTTCACTAGTCTGTCCGGGATCAAGCTGACAGTTCCCGAAGCCGACGTTCAGCCTTTTTGTCAGACAGCCAACAAAACTCCTTCAAAGTGGAGAAACTGAATATCAAAGAGTAAATTTCTAACAACACTCGAGTTGACTCTCAATTGTTTTGTCTCTTCTGACTGTTAAATATTCATGTCAAGTGTTGTTTGACTCGACTCAGTGGAGCAGAGGGGGAAAAGAACTGAATCATGGACAGATTTCTGTGTGTGTGTGTGTGTGTGTGTGTGTGTGTGTGTGTGTGTGTGTGTGTAGATAGGGTCCGTGTCCTACTTTTCTTTTTTTTTCTTTTAATTCGGACATGGTTTACACACTTTCACTCCACCGTGGTGCGTGCGTGTATGCAGACACACGCACGCACGCTCATTAGATTACCAGCCCTATGCCACAGTTTAAAGAGCCTAATGAGTTTTGTGACAACAACCCCTTTCCACTTTTGTGTGTGTTCCCTTAGCGCACACACACACACACTCCCCAACCCCCTGAAACACACTATTTCTCAGTAACAGATGTCTGTATTTAAGCTGATAAACACACTGCCTCAATGCACCTCCACCCCCCCCCCCAACCTTACTGCCACCCACTGTTCATTATGTCAAACTTTCATTCATTTCTTCCTCCCCTCCCCCCACCTCCTTTATTGCCCCCCCTCCCTCCTTCATTTATCCAATTTCTCTCTAATTCACACCCATTTACCACCTCTAAAAATCCAATCTGCATTCATCATTACAGTCGCCCGAGAGTGACGTACAGAGGACGGGCCCTTTTTTTGTTGTTCCTGTTGTCCTGCACACAGAGGTCCTGCATCGTCCCCGTCGCTCATTGATATGCATGCGTATGTAAATGAATCGACGCATGAACGCACACTTAACTCCGGATAGATTCATCAAGTGAACATATTCGCTCTGAGGCGCGCTAATTGCTATCATCATCATCATCCCTGCGACTCACTGACATGAAGATATAGGCTACATATGGAGGCGCTGCTTTATCTGCTTATTGTCAGATACATGAAATATCACGTTGAAGGGTTACATGCTCATGGTCACATCGTTA
The DNA here is from genome assembly GCA_038419695.1 of Scomberomorus guttatus. Classification (NCBI taxonomy): domain Eukaryota; kingdom Metazoa; phylum Chordata; class Actinopteri; order Scombriformes; family Scombridae; genus Scomberomorus; species Scomberomorus guttatus. The sequence goes on from CM076461.1 coordinate 10,322,717, forward strand.
ACAGCTTGTGTTTAGGGGTGCGGTGAGCCAAATCTGAACGTTTACTTTTTCTACTTTTCTGTATTCTTGTAGATTAATTGCCTCCACTATAAAATATTGACTATAATGCAAAGACAGAGTAAGTCTGCAGTGCTAACAGGTATATAAGAGACAGTTAGCATCACCCTGCAACTGTTCAAGGCCTGTGTGTATCCACAGCAGCACGTTTGCTCAGATATTAAGGCCACAAATTACAGCTTTCTGGAACTACATCCGCCTATCTCACATCCTGTGTAAAAAGCCTGAGCTATATTTAGCATAAGCATTTATTTCAGACTATTGATAAAACCCCTCTGTCTGCTCCGAGTCCTTATGGCTGAGTAAATGTCAGGCTTAGTCAGATGTTCCACTCAAAGGAGGCTCTTTCCTCCTCGTATGGGCAGCTTAAACACAGAGGGCCTCGCAGCACAGATTTTACTCTCGCAGACAGTGAATGAAGAAACCCGAGAGGAGCCCGTAATAAACCCAATAACTTCCATCCATCCATATCTCTGGATGTGTACTCTCCACGGTGGGAGGGAGGAGGGGGGGGGCGGGGGGGGGGGCGGGACGGGACACGCGCATGCAAAACACAAAAGCAAACAGACATTTACACACAACCGCACACAGTTAGTATGAACACCTGCCCTCCCTTCCCCCGCAGCACATGAAAACACACACACACAGCTACTTCCTCACTTGGGCATAGGCGCGATATTAAATAGTTATTGCATTTTAAATGAACAGTGTGGCATTGTTGCAAATATTAATTCAACTAAGTGAGTGTTGATGAGGGGCAATATATTGTGTCACTACTGGAGCAGATAGGAGCGTTAATGGCAAACAGCAACGCGGCTCAATCGTGCAGCTCATTCAACAGTTATAGATGTAGGTTTTGCTTCTTTTAATGTGGCCTAACTGGACGTTTCTGTCCCTATGAGCCTCACAGCAGCCGACAAGCCAAACAATCTAGTCTAGCCTGGGACAGTAGAGAGATAAAGCGAAAAGAACAGAGAGGACATGAGCACAAGATGTCCAAGCAGGACAGAATGAGACTACAGCTCAGGAGCGAATATTTTCTCTTCCCAACCTCCATTTCCACACGTCCTCTCAGAGTGACTCTGTTTTATTGCTCCTGCCTTTTTTTTTTTTTCTCTCTCTCCACCTTTATTTCACTTTTTCTTTCCTCGCTCTCGGCTGAATGTGCTTTTGACACTCCTCCTCCCCCTCTCACTTACAGACGGACTCTCTCACCTGAAATTAAACACAAGGCCAGGTGCCACTCCGATACAACCATCTGTTCGCCCCTGCCTGACTTGTTTCTTTCTTTCGTTCGTTCTTTCTCTCACATTGTTAGCAGAGAGAGAGAGAAAAAATCCGTAAAATAGCAAAGAGAGGGGAAAAAGCAGTTACTTTTCAGAGAGCAGAAATGCTAAAAAAAAAAATAATAAAAAAAAAAAGCTCTAAGTGTTAATGACATCCTTCAGCTTTCTCTACATTCAGGTGTGCTTTCAGTCGAGCTCTTGCCTCTCAGTCCTGTAATTGCTTTCATGTTATTTCTTTTGTATCGCCCCGGCCATGAGATGCCAAAGTTAATTATTCTTTGGCAGTGCAGGTGCAATTAGATGACAATTACACCACAGCTGGTAGCAGGGGTGGGAAGCAGTTCTTGTCCGTGTGGGCGTGTATGGAGCTAATAAGATGGTTTTCGTCTTTCTTTCTTTTCTTTTTTTTAAGCAAGGGGGGAGGTTAAGGGGGGGGGTGGATTGAGAGAACACAGGAGGGTTTAGCTTGTTCCACACGGCTTAAAGGTAAGGGGTTGTGAGGAGGAGAGCCGCTGGGGTAGAAACACAGGGGGGAGAGGGCTTTTAGCCAAGGGGCATTGGGCCTGCTGATCCCCCGACGAGAGGTCAGGAAGGTCACGCTACTGTCACGCTAACAATGGGATTTCTTTTGTTGCCAACCCAATACCAGCATGCTCCTTCAAACTGTCTCTAAGTACCCCCCCACCCACCCACCCACACACACACAAAAAAAGAAACCCTTCCTGCCTTTACAACAAAATTCTAGTGCTGAAATGATTAGTCGATCGACAGAAAATTTATTGTAAAAAACATTTCAAGTCATTGACCAAGAAAATAATTTCAAATATTTGCTGGTTCAAGCTTCTCAAATGTGAGGGTTAGCTTTTTTTGGTTTTATACCCTTGTAAATTGATTATCTTCAGGTTGTGGACAAAAAACAAACAATCTAACAATGTCATCCTGGGATTTGAGAACTAATCAAAAAATATAAAAATCGTTTGTTGCAGCCCTGCAACGTTCACCTGCTTCTTCGCTCTTCTCTCAAAAGCTATGGCCATGAGCTGCCATTCAGGAGAGGAAAAAAAAAAAAAAAAAAAAAGAAGTGAATGATGTAGATTTCAACAAAAATAACCAAAAGGAAACAGGGGTGAAGCCTTGTTAGTAAAAGAGGAAGCAGCAGCAAGTCTGGGAGCACACTCTGTCTTAGTAATTCCTTGCCTTGTCGCCCTGTCTCTCATACAGTCAGTTATTATAGAGACGCGGCTGTCATGTCATATTTAGCTCTGGAAATGTCATTTGGCAGCACACCTGCTGCCTGGCTATGCTAATAAAGCTAGGTATAACTTTGATTAGAATTCAGAAGGAGAGATGGATAGAAACAGAGGAGAGTGACGGAGACACAGAAAGGGAGAGCGAATGGGAGAGAGACATCAGGGAGAATACGAACTGGCAAAGTCACTCCAGCAGCGAGCCTCATAGCTGTCTCTCTCGACCCGTGACATGTAGCAAGATGACTCATGCCTTAACTGGATGGATATGTCTGGATGCATCACATATGAAACATAAGAGGGAGAGCAGCCTCTGACCTTTATTGGAGCATATCAGCTAAAGGGGAAGTTTGGCCCTCGTGTCAAACTCGGTTAATTTTCCTGTGTCACTCTGTGTCTACGTGTTTGTATGTGTGGTGCGTTCACATAGCCCAGCGTACCAGTTATTCTGCTCCCTTTGCGTACATGCATGTGAGCCGCTGAGGACTCTGAGAAGAGAAGACAACAGCACACTCACCCCTGGTAGTGTCTTCTGCTCGTGCAGTGCATTCTGGGCTTTGAGGGCGGACTCACGTGCACAATATGTCAGGAAGGCACATCCTGGAGACAAAGACGATAACGGTAGAAGATCAGCGAACCGTAAATTTAATGTCATTCATTTTAAATTCAAATACATATGCTGCTGTATATACGGGATAATATCAGTGTTGTTGTATTAATCTAAAGTGACCATTTGCCCTGAATGCCTGGAGGCAGAAACATGCTGCTGGAGTTTATTGTCCTATTATAAATCCGCCATTTGAGCATTTGTACTTTGGTTTAATTTAACAACAATTCTGGGTCAGCGTGCGTTTAAATTTGCTAAAAATGCCTCCCACCTCTAATCAGGCCATCATTATTAATATGTATTTAAGGTTAGCAGCTGAAACAGAGAAGACATAACACATAAATATAAACAACTCTCATTTTGTTAAATAGCACAGGAGATCCGTGGGATTATTAAATCATAATACCTGGAAACCATTCAGAGACAAGCAGTCTGAATGAGTGTTTAATATCACGCTGTTCAAGCAAAAATGTATGCAGTCCCACATAATAGAGAAAGGCCTTCATTAACCTTTAGGGCTCCCACAAATCATGAATATGTAAATGTATGCAGAGTAGGTGTTATAGGTGTTAGAGGACTGATACCACCTGGCCTATACGTCTCCCAAATGACTGATGGTTTCATGTGGATTCATAAAAGCCTTTGTTTTCTGTGCTCAGATTTGCATTAGAAATGACAGCGGGGATCATTGTTTAGCTTAGATCACTTTACCAGCTTTAGTCCATCTGTCAAACAGGATATTAAACATGTTGGTAGTTTTCTTCCCAAATGTGAGAAGCCTGTTCGCCGTTTGTGACGTACAGTGGTGGTAGTAGTAGTAGGTGACACTCAAATTGATTGATAGGACTACATGAAACCAATTATGTACTGACAAAACACTTGTTTTAGACTGATTTTTTTTTTGCCTTTCTTGTAATGACAATTCAGCACAGTTGATTTTACACTGAAAAAAAAGTATAACAACTGCTCATTCTGTGTATATTTTTTTTTATTCCACAGTCTACAATTATTTATTTATTCTTGGAGTCTAAGATTTTTAATTTTAGAGTTTGACCAAAGTGTTATTTCATATTTGGATCAAATTAAATTGGCAGTGGAGGACAAATATTGAACATTTTTATTGGTTTGTTTGAGTTTAATATTGAAGCAGCCAGGCAGGCTTGGAGGAAAACCTCCCAGCATGCACCGGGGGCAACAAACTCATGCATGTAGTTTTATGTGTGCTTTAAAGATTGCTACTGCTGGTGTTGTCTTTTATATTGTGTTCAACAATGCTTTCTACTGTTTTTTTTTTCATTGTTGTTAGCTTCCCAATGTGAGTGGTGATACATTGACTAAGGTTCAAGAGTTTATTGGAAATCCATTAATTGAGTAGCTGGCAGAAGACTCCATTGTTTTCAGTCAAAACGCTGAACTTTAAATTGCTCATGATGAACAGGCCAGAGCTTGTAAAACATGGCAATGTTCAAATACAACACTGCACTCTTATATGTGGTCATATCTTTAAAAAAAAAAAAAAAAAAACGATTAAATTGTTTGCCCAACTCTGCTAAAATGCTTCGCCTTGACTTAAACATTGCAGTTTCAGTGAGATGAATGGAATCATGTTGATTCAGCTTGAGGACATTGTGAGTCATTGTCTTTTTTTAAAAAGTTGAGTCATGGTTACATTTTTGTGTGTGTGTAAGGCTACAAAACAGAATCCAAATCAAACTCTCCACCAACGGTGGTGATCTGATTTCTCTTTTAGATCAATGGTGCTAAATATTGGGTCTGTGGCCTCCCAGGGGTCTTTAAAGACGCTCCAGAGGGACAACAGCTAAATGAGGAATAGTTAGACCTCACTAATATTTACTGGGATCCAAACTGGATGATATATTAATACAACAGCCCTTGATCTGACCACCATCTTCCCATAACATAATAAATATGAATCAACATTGTTTTCCATATTCCTCAACAAATGTGAGTCCTTGTCGTGATCTGGACGCCTCTCTTACCTTTGTGCATCCCTGTGTACTTGTCCTTTATCACCGTCAACTCATAGATCTTGCCAAACTGCTCGAAGATGGGCTTCAGGTCCTTCTCCTCCAGGTTTCGGGGTATCTGCCCGATGAAGAGCTTGATTGCGTCAGGCTCCTTCATTGAGAAGTCTGGGGAGGAATAATAACACACAGAGTGGAGGCGGTCAGGAGGAGCAGACAGGAGCCTGCGGGCTTAAATTCACACTGCACAGGAGGTGCAAACAGGAGGCCCGAGCATGGAGGTGCAGATGGGAGCATTCGGTGAAATAATAGTTTCTACACGCTTGGAGATATGGTAGTCCTAATCCTGTTGTAGATTTTAGAAGCGTGTAACACATATATCCCAGTAGACTACATAGATAATGGGTAAAATGCTTACTAAGTAATCTAAGGCTACTATGAGCTTGCTGTTGACTATCACAGACACATTGTAAGATCTATAAATATTACAAAATCTGTGGGAATTATTACATGATACTACTTTAAAGGGGTTAATATGCATTAACACATATTTTAAATATAATTTCAAGCAGTTACAAGCATCATTTTGTGTTTTATTTGCATAAAACACAGATTAAAATAGAAATAAATTACAGAAAATAAAATTATAATGCCATAAATTTCATATTCTTGGCTTGACATGAACGTTAGGAATAGATAATCATGATTCACAGCTCAAGAGCTCAGATGTATGGTCTTTGCCAAACATAAAAATCATAGAAATGACAAGTTATATAAATAACAGTGAACACAATCCTTCCTTAATTCGCGTCTGCACGGGCCGCCTGTATTCAATCCCCTACAGAAACATGACAGTGTGTCTGTCAACACAGCTGGAGACCTGCGCTCTCTTTGTCAAGACAGGGTGACAACAACAATGACCTGAGCATGATTTTACACATTTGAGCAAATACACACAACAACAAAGAGTTAATAAAATAAAGGAAAAAAATCATACCTGTGGTGCTCGTTCGTGGCAAAGAATCGGCGTAATCAGCGTATGCCTTTCTTCTTTCCCGCCCGCTATTATGTAGTTATCAAATCTCAATTATTCAGTTCATTTGTCTGTAAGAGCGTCTTTGAATCCTGTAACAAGTTAGGCCTGCACCCCCCCTATAACAACACAAGTAACATCCAGCGACGGTCCTTTATTCGGCATGAGCGTGTTTTTCTTGATCTGCTTGTTGTTTTTCCCCTTCTTCTCTTTCCTGAGAGATGCTCCGTAAAAAATTTTTTTCTTCCAGATAACACAAATAAATACAAAAATAAACAAATCTCTCACTGGCTTTGCTGAATGAAGAGTGTTGTGATAGATGGATATTTAGGCTTCCTTCAGTAGACCGTAGGGAATTGGCAGTCTGCTTGGTTGTCCTCTCTCTCTCTGTGTGTATGTGTGTGTGTGTGTGTCTGTACTCCTTTGACGTCGTAAGCCGGTGTCTCCCTCCCTGTCCATCCCAGCTCCATCCCTCCCCTGGGCTGTACGAGGCGTGATGTCTGCCGCCAGGGACCGTCGCGAAACTACCAGCCCGGTGGCGGGCAGGAGGGGGGAAATGGAAAGCCAGAGTATAAATCACAGCGTTTGCTCCATTTCCTTGTTTTCTATACATCCCACTACCTTGATCAGTGATATTATTTAGTTGATACTATTTTCATTCATTCTTTAAGCCTTCTTTCCAAAAATATGGTGTATATTTTCCCCCTATCAGGCTTATCAAACAGAAACAACATCCAAGAACGGATGTTGTTTCTGTTTATCACTTGTTAAAATAAATTTGGGGCTATTTATTCATATCTTTCACTGAACTCCCATTTATTAATTTTTCTATTTATTCCACTGTAATGTTTGAATGTGTATTTTTATATCTCGTCCTAATGCCTTTGTATGTCTTATGAAAATGACTTTGAATTGCCTCTTTGTTTAAAGTTGCTACACAAATAAACTTGCCTTTCCTTTACGTTTAGGGAAAGATCACTTTGTTAAGGTTAGAGAACCGTGATGTGGGTTAAAGGCGACCTTCGTCGTCATGGCTACAATAATAACCACTGGGTTAAGGTTAGAGGATGATTGTAGTTACTTTTTTTTTATATATATATAAAACTGTCCTGACTTGTGTTTGAAAATGTGATACTCACACAGGAAATGAACCGTGGTCTCCTGTGGCAAAGTTCACAGTCAAGTCAAATTAATTTATTTATAGAGCAGTGGTTCTCAAAGTAGGGGCCGGGGACCTCCAGGGGTCCTTAAGGGGGTTCTAGGAGGTCCCACAGCAAAAAGGGGAATAATTCATTTTCACTATAATTCCATCCATGAGTAACACAATGACAGGATGTATGACTGGTTTGGTCATGGGTTTCATACACTTTCTGTAATAAAACATCTAAAAGCAAAAATCTTATCAGATGGGGGTCCATGGTCTAATCTGTGTCAGTTTAGGGGTCCTTGACGTGAAAAAGTTTGAGAACCACTGTTATAGAGCACATTTAAAAACAACAAATGTGTTTATGGGTTTTTGTTAGACAACAGAGAGTCAAATATTAATGAAGCCTGTTTCCCTAATAGCAACAATAATACAAGCCCTTAAACAGGGCAGGAGACATTTGCTCTGAGAGATTTACTCCATTTTTCGTTTTTCATGTTGACAGTTAAAAAGCAGACGGTCCCTGACATCAAGAGATGCAAATCCGCCTTTTGTTCTCGCCGTGGAGCTGACCGTGGTCCTGAAATGGTTCCACGTAACTCGTGTCTCATATTGTCAGAGCTACAACATCATATATATACATTATATAATATCTGAGTGGAAAATAAATGATCATCACGACTGTGTTCGTCAATACGGAGACGTAATTTCACAGCGCACACACGCCCTATCTGAGAGCTCGGCAGCATGTAAACAATGAGCCCACATGACACCAGGCTGCACACACCCGACATGCGCACAGCGACACTTCAAAGAGTCACGATCTGGACCTGCTTGGCTTAAGCAATGACAGCAATATAAGGCCTATAGTGTTTATTTAGCAACCCTCCGAGGCACAGATCTCTCTACGGCTTCACCATTAATTCCTTTTATTTCCAACTGCACAATATCTCCTCGGCTCGCCTCTAATGTTAAGACTTGCCATCTGTCCCTAAATCCTATCTGCCTTCCGCCCTTCAACTCCAATATAAGCCCACAGTGCAGGCGTGGCAGAGACTTAGTTCATCTGGCTTTGTTCAGGTGCAGATGGATATACGTGTAACTGCGCTTCAGAAACGTGATTTGTGTCATTTTCACAATGGATGTCATTTTTCTTTTTACTCGTGACCAACAACGACATCTGGTGACGAGCTGCACACATGTAAAAAACCAGTAGTGGTGACGTTTGAGTTGCTCTGTATAAGTATAATGTTGTGACTTTGTGTCTAGAGATATCTGGGGGATTTAAATGTGTTGTGAATTAATGGGAGACGTGTTTCCAGAAGCATTGAAATGCACCATAAAACAGCCTGATCCGACTCAGAAAGAGGGCAAAGGTCATTAGGGTTGTTTGCTTTGACTTAAGTGGAAAAACATGTTTCTCCAAATTTGGTGATTTTTAAAATTTTCATATAAACTTTAAGTATTAACTCTTTCTATATGTGTTTAAAAAGTTTTTAGGCTAGCAAAGCTATTTTAAATACAACCGGATTGTAACAAAGTTTTTCGTAGCTTCTTGAAAATAGGACATTTTGGAGAGACATGGTTCTCACATGACATCAAACAGCTAATGCACATGACTGGTTGTAATTAAACAGACAACACAACATTGGTTCATTTTAATATGAGCAAAAATCCTTTATTTTGCAAAAAAAAAAATGCATTTAATGAACATTTTTACATATTAAGTTGCTCATGTTCAGAGAGATTGTTGTGATGTATTTGTGTGTATTAATGAAGGAATATGTTTTTTAAAACAAAGTATTAAATGATGCTATCTGTACTTACACAAGCTGGTCTGTCTGTCAACCTTTCTGCTCTCCTGCGATTCCTCTAAACACACACACACACACACACACACACACACGCACACACGCACACACACACGCACACACACAAAAAGAAAGAAAAGAAAAACAATTTCAACATTTTATGTTCTCCCACCCCCTGTATTGATCGTTTTGATTTCCTGCTGGTGGCAGTCATTTCAGTTTCTGATGCATTAAACTGGAGGCTTACTGGGCTGCTGCAGCGCACGTCAGACCGTGAAGAAGAGCCATCACTGGGAGCGGTGCAGGTTTCAAAGAGGAGAGCCACCACAGCATCAGCCATCAACCCCCCCCTACCCCCACCCCTCCCCCCCCTCCCTCCCCTCTGCATCAGTTAACATGTGGAAAAGGTTCCCATCACATCAGACACATCAAAGTGTGGCTCTGGATCCCTGAGGAGGAAAACAGGAGGAGGGATGAAACAGGAAATAGGTTTCATTCAAGAGGGGAAAACAAATAAATATGTTGCAGGAAAACATTAAAGAAAGCTTAAATTATTTCTCACACAGCATCGAAGACACATAAATAAATATGAAATATTAATAAATATGGCGTACTAAAGAATTTCGTGCGACATCAACAATCTCCCGGACAAACAGGGAAACGCACAGAATCCGAATGTAGAAATATCTCACTTTTTTAAAAAAAATCTCTCATTAAAGAAAAAAAAAAAGCAGCCTAATAGAAGTGAAACTGCTCCTGAGAAGATCCACTGACATCTGGCGACGGCTGGCTCACCTGAGCTGCCTGTGACTGTGTACAGAAACATGTCATCTGTCTGCCTCACCGTCCACTCTTAATAAAATCCGCATAATAATTCCGCCCTACTTTATTACGCATAAAAAAAAACGACGAGTAAACTAAAATGCGTTGGTTTGGCTTTTTTGCTTCACTTTCTCTTTCAATAATTTAATCTAACATCGCATTTTGTCTTCGGAGAAGAGCTGCAGGAGCTTTTTAATCTGGTTCTAATCTGACACTCTTTTCCCTAAAAGTTGGCTGCAATGATTAAAAAAAAAGGTCTTAATTAATCAGCAAGAACTTTATCTAAATTGATGTTTTTGCTAAAGCAATCAGAGCTAACATGTGAATTGAAAACATATATTCCTGCAAGTTTGGTCATTTCCATTAGAAGTAATCCATATCAATGAGATTTTGAGGTATAAACTTCAATTAGTACAACTTGGGTAAAAAAATATTGGTTTATTTAGGAACTCAAAGCAAAAAAAACGCATTATTTTCTATTTTGATAAATGTCAAAGAAGTCTGATTGATGGATCATAATCAAAGGAGGTCATTTAAATCACGAGTTTAAGGGCAAACGCCTAATTAACTACATTTGATATTTAGCAGAGGGATTAATCAAGAGTAATCACGTTGTCTTGCAAACTTGTTCTCACGTTAAAACCTTAGATTAAATACCCCCCCCCCCCACACTCCCCTCTTGGATTAAGGAGGCAGAGATGTTTCTGTGCCATGAGGGAAAACAGACACCTGACCACAAGCCCTCAACAGTCTGCTGATCACATCTCCAACAGTGAGGAAGATGTGACAAAGTGTTTGTGAAGGATTTTAAGTTGACAGCATTTGTGCTCAAAGTTGTCAGACTGCTTGAAAAGTACAATCAATGATTTTAAAACTACATTCACACAGAACTTCACTTCTATAATTTGTTTACTATTTAGTCAATGGAGAATGAACTTCACCTACAATATCAGAGTCTTAGGCAAACTGAAGTTACATGCACACATCTACCCTTGTTTCCTAGTTTGAAAATGTACTAGTTGGGCTGAACTGATAAATAGGAAACTATCACTCTGGAAATACTGCAATAAATGACTCTTAGGGTCAGTTGAGTTAGATAACTGAGGTCTGAAAAGCCACATTAAATTATTGTATAATTCATTAAACACACTGATATTAAATAATGGGAATGTCGACACAGGTTGAGGCATGCAACCTCAGTGTGGACATTGCCTAATAAGTGTAATTTCCTATCATATATATATCTATATCTTAATTGCTTAATTTAAAATATACTAATTTACTTTTTATTAAGAGCAAAAACAAATGTTTTTAAGAGGATTTTGACTTGACCTGCCTAAATATTTGCTTTCCATTAGAAATGGTCATGTCTTCTTTGCAGGAACAGCAAGTACCTAATTGGCATAGAAATGTATTTTTAAAAGCATATTATTCAACTACTAGTTAGTATTTAAATGTCATTAAGTTAAGAGGAGTTAGATCTATTTCTGCCTCTGTGGGAAATGATACAGAGAGGCCAGCCTATTTTAAACCTTATTGGAAACTTTAGCGGATCAAACATTGATCCATGACTTCCACAAAATTATTTTTTTTAGTATTCATATATTGATTAAATATTGCGTTGACTCGCATGTCATGCATAATTCTATGAAATGCATTAAATTGGGTGTAATTTGTATTCACTTTTATCAACTTTTAAGAGACTCCGGTATTCTAATTTATCTGTTAATGACTGAAATGATGTTTTAGTTTCGGCACACATGTGTATAGTTGATGGTTGATGGTTTCAAGCATGGGGCAACACTCTTTCAGAGGAAAGGAAAAAAAAAAAAAACAACACCATTTTTCAAACTCAGATTTTTATTAGTCAGTACAATAAAAACGTAACTGAAGACTGAAGAGTATCTTCATCCCCTCCAAAAAAAATGCTGCTTCTGCGACGGTGTTGGGAGGCTGAAAAAAATAACTCTCACACCTCTCGCTCCCTTTAAGTAGACTTGTGCCGCTTCTCCTTAAAAAGGAACTTAACGAGACGTGGAAACTACCGCCGAAGGGATCTTACGCACTAGTGGAGAAAGCATTGCTTCACAAATATAACATTCGGAGTTGGAACAATGAAAAATAATTTCCCAATATGCTAACGTGTATAGTAGAAGGAACAGAAATTCTATAACATACACTGTTTTTTTCCCCCCAAAAGTTAAATTTAAATTGATGTTTTACCAAAAGCTGCTGGGATACTGCTGATATGGAAGAGAAGTAGTCAAAACTGCTCACTGAAAAACTAAATAACAGCAGAAACATTGCAGCAACTACATTCTTTTGTTACTCGCTTAGCAAAAATAACTATCTTCGGAATTAACTTGGAAAAAATGAGGAACGGTCTGTGACTTTTTGACTTATACTTGACCGCATGCACACGCGCATACCATGCACACACTCTGACCTATATCAAACTGATGCTCAATTACATATTTAATGAAATGCTTCATACTGGAGCAAATAACACAAAAAGTGAATTATATATATCCACCTCTTATTTTCTTTAATCTTCTGTCTTCACTTTTCAGCCCAGCAGCACTCTCAGAGCCCCCGGTTTCTTTTACATCTCCCGGTGTTCTTCCTCAGCCTCCTAAACATCTTTTATTCTTCGCCATTTTTCGAAGGTATGGTTTCTGCTTCCTTTCAGGTAGTTGTTGATTTCTTCTTCTTCAATATAACCTTATCCTCTGATGCCCAACTCAGCCTCTGCACTTTTTTTTTTTAATGCACCCCTTCTTCCATTTCAGATTTTTCTTCCAATGCCAGGGGGTGTGGACCTCAACACAGTCCTGCTTCTGCCTTCATGACACTCACAGTGGTTTGAAGAGTTCAAAGCTATATATGTCCAGTCAGTATCTTGGGGGTGGAAAGGGTCTTTTCGGGGGGAACATTGGACCAGCGTTTCCCCTTCCTCTTGGACCTGGACGTTTGCCTCTTAACCTTGGATCGGGCCCTTGGAACCGAGGGAATGGTGCCCTTGGTGGTCCTCTGGGGTGTGGGTGGTGTGCTGGGTGTGCCGGGTGTCCTGGGTGGGGAGGCCGAGGTGGAGGCCGCAGGCCAGGATGACGAATTTCAAGATGAGGTGGTGGTCTCCTAGGAGTGTAGTGAGGAGGAGGGGGGCTATGCTGTTGGTAGTCAGGGGCATAGTAAGCGTCTTCTGAGGGTGAGAGTGGAGGAGTGAAGCGCCCTCGATCTCGGGGGTAGTGGTGTGGAGGGCTGCCTGGCCTGTAGTATGGATCCTCTGGGTGGCAGTAAGGATCGTCTTGAAAGAAGACGCCATCACGACGGCGCAGCTCATCATGGTACCGCTCAAGGTCCTCCTGGTAATGTAAGTCGTCTGGGTGAGGTTGTAAGTCCACAGGGTGATGCTGTTGTCGTTCATGGTCATATGGCGGATCGCCTGGATGAAACATGGACTTGTGTTGATGGTCGTGGATCACCATCCCACTGATGACACTGTTGCCTCTGGTCCTATGCACCTCCCCTGTGTCGCCGCTGGGCACTAGCTGCTGCTCTGGGCGAATCATTGCGCTGCTGCTTGCGGAAGTTGGGTCATCAAAGCCAACAGGAGGGGGAGGTAACTTGGGGACAGGAGGAAGGGTGTTTCTGTAGAAACCAGGGGATGGGGCGGAGCCCTGCTGGGAGACCAACTCTTGAGGTCCCTGAGTTTGTTCTGCTTGGTATGGATAGTGTCCCGATATCTTGTTTTCTCCAGCCCCTCCAGGCATTATCACATTGTAGCCTGTGGGCTGCTGAGAGCTCCCCTCTGGGTAAGTGTCACCATACCAACCCCTTTCACTCACCCCCTGAAAGCCCCCAACTGTCTGTGTGCAACTGGCACTGCCTGGGGCTCTTTCTCCAGGCACAGGTCCTCCACTTTGTGCAGAAATTGGTTGGTAATGTGCAACAGGTGTTGTAATCCCATGCTCCGACATCTCCTGTTCACTGTATGGGTATGGCTGGTAGAGCTTCCCATTCTGAGCCACACCCGGCTGCAAGTGGGCTTGCTGTTGGGGATTGTTGGGGTTCTGCTGAGTGCTGTTTTGATAGGCAATGGGAACTGTTTTTACAGTTTCTCCCCTAGATGACTGCTTTGAGCTGGAAGTGAACGGGAGTCCTGTTGGCTTGTCCATGATCTCATCTTGAGTTGGGGTGCCTCCACCCTCATCCCGCACTGGGGTCCCATCCTGAGTATCTGTTCCAGGTACCGGACTCAGGTTATCCCCTCCGATGGCTGGGTTCGTGGAGAAACCCAAGTCAAAGGTGCTGAAAGCAGGGTTACCGTGCAGAAAGCTGTGGATTTTAGACTCTAAACTCTTAGAGGACAAGGAGGGTTCTGTCTCTGTTGTCAAATCCATGTCTCTATGAAGAGCTTGCACCAGAGCAGAGGCTGGGTTGGTAGTCTGAGGGAGAGCTTGGGAGCTTGTGCCCTGCCTTACAGTGGAGCTGGGTGAAGAAGGCACAGGTGCAACAGAGGAGAGAGACAGGCTCTGAGAGGGTACTGCGGATGCAGATGTGGATGCAGAAGAGGGAGGAATCTTGCCTGTACTTGAAGAGTCTGAAGAGACATTTGTAGTTGAGCTGCTCAGAAGAGAAGTGATGCCTGAGTGAACAAAGCGGAAATACAGAAATACATTTTAGTGATGTATGATATAAAATAGATATATAATCTAAAATATAAAGTTGTTGCTGTCAAACTAAACAAATGACTCCTTATTCTCACCCTCAAGGCTGCCTTGGCCTTGGCCTTGGACTTTGGACAGAGCACCGAGGAGCTCTGCAGGACTCACGTCCACCTTGGAAAGGAGGTTGACCAGAGAACTGGCATCTTGAGAGGCCACAGAGGCAGCAGGCTTGGTCTTCACTGAGGAGCCAGTGAGGGCAGCTGCAGAAGGACTCTCCACTAATGGTCCTGCATGTCAGGGAGGAACACTCACTTTAATTATGAATCCCCACAAGTTATCATTGAGATGTTAGGAGTATAAACACTGATAGCACTTAGAGGTTTCAAAGATTTTTTTGTAGGGTAAGTTGAATAGAATTTAGTCTTAGTCAGTTCTGTATTACCAAGATAACCACACATTACATTTGCAAAGTTGGTTGGTTAAAATAGTTTGTTTCAGACTCGTTTTTTTAGCCACACAGGCAGCAAGGTAACATTGGTCGGTCCACCACTTTGGTCCAGACTGAAATATCTGGATAGATGTGGACATTAATGGTTCCCAGAGGATAAATCCTACTGATTTTGGTAATCTCCTGGCTTCTTGTCTTGCACCACCATGAGGTTGACGTTTGCAGTTTTGAGTGAAATACTGGATGGATTGCCATGACATTTGATACAAACATTCCTGTTCTCCTAAGGATGAACTGTAGCAACTTTGGAAATCCCTTAACTTTTCATCTAGTGCCATCATCAGGTGAAAATGATCATTTAATCATTTATGAACAAATACCTGCAAAAATACTTACCTTCCCATGAGCACTAGCTTGTGTTTAGTGCCAATTAGCAAATGTTAGCATGTTAACATGCTAACTTAAGAACATGGTAAACACTACACATACAAACATCAGCATGTTAACATCGTCATTTTGAACATGACAGCATGCTGACGTTAGCATTTCGCTCAAACACAGCCTCACTGAGCCGTTAGTGTGGCTGTAGACTCTGAAGTCTGGTTTCTTGGTACATGCCATAATAAATACAGTCAGTGATGAGTTACACGTTTATACAAGTTATTTTATTTTTAAAGAATGAAATATTATGACATCAGAGAAGTGCATGAATGCATTCTGTGTCTAATGCCATGATTTTGAAAGTTGACAGATCGCTATACTGTTCACACTACACAACTTTCTGTCTTGTAATCGGGAATCTTGGAAGTTGTCGTGGTTTGCACATTACATTACTGATCGCCATTACAAGATCTTTCACCCGAAGGATTCCCCCACAAGTCTGTCTGGTCTCCAAACTACGTTTTGTTACCCCCCGCCCACATACAAATAGATGCATGATAAGACCGGGTTCAGAGAGCTACTGCGGATGACAGCAGAGGAGTTTACTCTGCTGTCATCACCCCATGCCTTGCACTGTCATTGGCTGTAATTCGATGCCACCCTCATTGCCAGTCACAACACTTTTGACACTACAGGATTTGGACTCCCCGATAGGTCCAGATATTTAGCCTGCTTGATATCTTTCCGGTGTCTGCAAGGCATAGGTGAGCTCTTGGATGGCGTCTTTGAACAGTTCACACATAGCGATCTAGTGCTGATTTGCGAGTGCCGAGCAAACGCCAATTTGCCTCTAATCTGGGGCTTTTGTCTGCGATCTCCAAAAACTGTTGGCAAGTGGAAAATCAGGGCTAAAATTGTATAGTGTGATCTCGGCTTAAGATGTCTCAGTGAAGCATGGCTGTGAGGTAAAAACACTGGAACAATTGCAACATCAGAACAGTTCAGACTTTTGTTCAGTTTTATTATGATGTCATAACTTCCAGCAGGTTTTATGATGTCAGAGTAGCCACCAGCACTCACCTGGGTTCTTTATCACCGAATTTAAACTGTTGAGGATGGAGCCGATTTTACTCAGGTCAACACCTTCCACACCTGCTGCAGGAGCTGCTTCAGGGTGCGTAGCCTGTGGGACGGGCTGCTCTGTTGCTACTGATAGCTCAGTGTTCACAGAGACTGGAATGGAGACCTCTGTGTGGGCGGGGCATTCAACCTGCTCCTCAACTGAGGAAGAAAATATGGCAATGAGAGCAGTGTTTGGATGTTTTCATATAAGCAATCTTATGTTATTAGACTAGACAATTGTTATTTTACATTTGTTGTTAGGCAACACAAATAACTATCGTTTTGTGAAGATGATTTATAGGCCCAGAAATGTCACTGCTGATAAATGAATGGCAAATAATCTTAAAGGGGATGTATCATGCACATTTCCAGGCCTATATATTAATATTATGGGGCTCTACTAGAATATCTTTGAATAATTTACAGTTAAAAAACTCCTTATTTTATCTTATACTGGCCTTTTATGTAGCCCCTCAGTTCAGCCTCTGTTTAAAACAGGTCATTTTAGCTCCTGTCTTTTTATGGCCCCCCACCCAATGAGCCAACTCTGTTTTTGATTGGCCAGCTAGTGGAAGCCGCCTCTCGGCAGACTTCCGGCAGTTCCGGAGGCTACGTAAACAAACAGCAGTAGGATTTCACTCCTTTTTCTCATTCTTTACTCAAAATGGAAACTTCTTAAATACATCTGTCCATGTTTGAGCCGGAATCTGATCTGAAACAGGCGAGCAGACAACGCAAACCTTAGCAACAAAGGCTACAGCACAGATGGCTGTTTGTGGGCAGGTGCAAACAATCTGAGGTCATCATGAGGAGAAAGTAGAGGTAACGAAATGTTCAGTGCAGGCTGAAGCCCTGGATTTTGACTTGTAGGGACCGTTTTTACATACGTTCACATCAAGTTTTGGAACTTTGACCACGTTTAACATCGACATCTGATATCATAACAGAGTAAAAATAATCACAAAATCACAAAAAGCATGATATGTCCCCTTTAAACAAGCTATTACTGTCTGATATTGAACTAATTTAAACTCATATGACTTGGGCATGATAAGCAAATAAACCTTTATGGTATTCAACGATACACAAGAAACAGTACACCAAAGCATACTGATATAAATTATGAGCAAACCCCATCCGCTGATGAAGAGCGAGAGATACGATTGAAAGTTAACCTTGAGTTAATTTTGTCAAAATATAAAACTTCTTTACATGTGATTATTGTGAGCAAGTCAAAGGTGCAAAAACAAATTTAAGTACAACAAACAACTGGCACTCCTGGCAATAATAACAAGTGTGGTATGTATGGCAAACTGCACCAATAGAACTGGACAAAAAAAAAAAACTGACACATTTCTGGCAGCCTGTAGTTGTTAAAATGTACCTAATTTTGGTTAGATGGCTCTACGGGTGGTGAAAAGTGTTCCTGTGAAACTGGCTGGAACCCAGATTTGAAGTGAAATGCTTTGATTTTCTTCACTAACTTGTGGAGGTTGTGATAAGGATTGATTCAGTGTTCAGCCTCTGTAGTGTTCCTCATTTTTAACTAGGAGGAATAATCACAAATATCTTTGAGAAGCCCCGGGCATTAAGTCACTTTTCAACAGCACACTGGCTTACCTATAATGCCCCCACTGTCCATTTCTTCGTCGGAGAGCTCCATGTCCTCCACCTCACGATTATCATTCTCCCCGAGTGTCACGGTGTGTTTGGGGGATCCTCCGGGTGAGGACAGAGGGCTCGGAGCTGGTGGCTCTGCTTCATCATCCATAGCAGAGCCATCAAGATCTGGATCAGGGGTGGCCAATTCTAGACCGCGGAAAGGGGACTCGGAGCCCGTTGGAGACGGTGCGTCTGCAGAGGGTGACGGAATGGGTGACTCATCCAGGTCTGGTAAGGTGGCCTTCAGGCTGTCCAGCTTGCGCTTTAGGTGAGTCACCCGGTTAGCAAATGTTTGGTAGGCCTTGAAGGGAAAGGTAATACAGAATCAATAAATTAACAGAAAAATAAAAACACAATTAGAACGACTGAAAACACAGCCTTCAAGTTAGAACCGTAAAAAGCTAAACTAGGCTAAAGATTCAGGCAAGTTCTTGATGGTGTTGAATTACAGAATTACTGAATGAATATGTCATCTAAAGCTGTGAGCACTAAAACTCAAACAACATAACAAAAGGCTGACTACAAACCCGTCTGTCACTTACATTAGCAACAATCTTGACCTCCTTGTACTGCGTCTCATAGAAGATATCTGCGTTGCTCAGGGCCTCCAGGAGAGGAGGTCCTCCTTTGCTTTTTTTGTCAAAGAACTTGACAAACTCCTGTAGCTGTGCGCTTCCTTCCTCAAAGTCCCTAGAAAACTTCTTTCCCCCTGCCTTATCTGGAAGAATCCAGCATGTAAGGATTATTATTTTGGAGGGTTTGGAAGAAAGAAAAAAAGACAATAATCATTACTGTGTTGGAGTAGCTTAGATGATACAACAGTAGAAGATGATTCAATCAGGCACCTTTGAGTTTCTTGAGGGCTTCAGAACTGCAGATGTCAACCCTCATAGCTGTCAACTGTTTTTCTCTCAGGTCCACCTCCTCCAGAGATCTCTTGTACTTGGTCAGTTGGTCTATCAGTGCCTGAGGCTGAAGCAGAGAAAATACCAACCGATATTTGAGTGAAGGGAGAAAAGGACAATTACAAACATTTTTTTAATACAGTAGCAGCACTGTCTTAACATAAAAATTGTTGTTTTGTATAAACCGAATGAACTAAAAATGACAAAATATACTAATATTTGATTGGCATTATTTGTAAAATAATTGCAGTGTACTTTTTAGTAAGGAGTCTAGTTAAACTTAAAATGTTCTTGCTTACCACAAACTCAGCAACAATCTTGGACCGGATATCTGCTTTGACCTCAACTGGAGCTTTAGAAAATAAAAATAAAAATTAGATATTACCCCAGTTGTGCAACATATTTGAACAGAATTAAATATAATGATAAATAACCTCATTAAATGAAAACGTCAGACAATTTAAAAGAGGGTTACATGAGAATAAAACAGGCCAATACAAAAACATACTGTAACAAATAAAGCCCAAATAAAGGCAAATCCTGTGTATGAAATGTGAACTTACTTTTTTGCTCCACAGGTGTCTCAGGAGGAGACTCTTCTTTGACTAAGCTACTTCTGAGCTCAGCAATAAGTGCCCCTGAATATACACTCCTTTCCTCCCAGATGGAAAGTATCCTCTCCACTGCTTTTATCACCTTGGCGTCACCGTCATAGCTGGGAGAGTGAGAGAGAAGACAGAATGAGAACAAGTGAGACCAGAGATTTATGTTCTTGGTGCAATGACAGTTGTTTGATTTATTTGTGAGACATCTCTTTGAATGAATAAAAAGAACCACAAGGACAAATGAAGGAAGGGAGAGAGGGAAAATGGGACAACATACACAAACATCATCATTGCTTCCAATATGAATTACATCAGGACTGTCTGACATAATAGAATAATAAGGACAGTCTTTTTTTGATGGAGGTGACCCCTCTACAAAACCACATCCCTATAAACTACTTACTTGACCTGCAAGAAGGCCTCAGGAAGCACCTCAGCAAACGCAGTGCGGTAAACAATGGCATTTTTCCTTTTACAGTTCTGAATGACATCGTTGGCGAGGTAAAACAGGTTGAGTCTGTGCGAGGCATCAGCTGTTAGAGGAAAGAGAGACAATAACATCAGTTTGACTGGAAAATGCAGAGGTTCTGATCTAGGAGGAGTTAGGTCCAATTAACCTGAATACACGCTCATCTCTGAGAGAACTGTGGATCAGAAAGGGCTCGTGATGAGACATATCTGTATTTGTCAATCAGCGACAGAATACCACTTTAGATGGTTTTCAAACATTTTACTCTCAGGCACATTCACCAGCTGGGCTGCAACTTGCACTTATTTTAATCAGTAGCCTCTTTCACACATCGTTCCTAGTAAATTACTGGGAGAACCTTTCAGGCACCGCTAGTGATTTTCACTATTTACACATGCAGCTACATTCAGGAACATTTCCATCTTGAGCTTTTTCCCCCCACACATGCCATCGCAATGCCAGAATAGATGGGGCAAAGGACAGTCCAGCAGATGGCGGTAATGCAACACTTATGGATGCCAACTGCCATAAACTCAACAGAACATCTCTTATTTTCAGGAACATGGCAGGCGAGGAGCTGTTTTTGTCTGGTGCCAATGTTCTTGTAATGTGTTTAATGTTCAACAAGTTTGCGAGACAAGAAATTTCAATCAATTTCACCCTCTGCACAGGCACTTGCATTGCTTGTTAGTTATCAAATCACCCGCGAAAGCATTGGCAAGGCAACCGTGAACAAGTTGCGGATTCAAATAGGTCATCAGCAGAGTCTTGTGATTGTTTCGCTCGCTCCACGTGAAAGTGTCTTTCGTCAAGCGGACGTAACCCTTTACGTGCTTGTCCCTGCAATGTTACGGCTTTCATTCACACAGCCGTACAGGCATTTTCCCTGAAGTGTTACTAGGTCTTGAGGTGGGAAACTGGCGGTACACATTTCCCCGAATATCGATCCCTGCTCCCATTCACACATGACCCCCATACAGGAAATGTTCCTGAACATTTCAAGGATAGACTGCATGTGTGAAAGGAGCTAGTCATAAATGTATTGATTATTTTAAAGATTAATCAATTAATCATTTACTCATTTTTGTCATTTAAATTTTAAAATAACAAACATCCATCATTGATGATTACATCCTTAAAACTGTAATGTTGTAATGACATTAAATGAGCTGTTTTTTAGCTCTGTGAATTTACTCTGTGGAAAACCACAAATGACAAATACATAGTTTAGTGATAGTTCAGCTCTTAATCAATTGACTTGCTACATCAATAATCTTTAGAGAGCCAAAGCGATGATGAGGGCCAAGAAACAGCAATTAAGGAACATGCAAGTCAATGGCTACACCATATTTTATCAAACTATGAGACATAAAATTACACCATAATCAAACTTCCAGCTGCCATTTGCGTTGTTAAAAATGATATGCAGGGTGCTAAACAACTATCCTGTAGCTTCAGCAAACTGAGACGAAAGTGATCGACTGTAGTTGTTGACTGAAGTTTTGCAAATTCAATTTTACGGCATTAACAACACATAACGTTGTTTCTCTGGTGTATCTTTGTGATGAAAACAAAAGCTTTCAAGAAGGGAAGTGAATTAACAGCCTATTACACCCACACACTGTGCTGGGTGTCGTTCAAAATTGTTCGATACTGGTGCCAAGTCATCCATCATTCATTCAGTTCTGGTACAGATAACAAACCTAAACTTTTATACAGTTTCCCTTTTTCTAAATTTACTAAAAGAAACTTCACTTCTTAACTGAATAATGCAATTATCTCATCAAAGAATAAGTAAACAACAACACGAAGAATTGAACCAAGCATTCTGTGCCAACTTATGCTACCTGGCAATTGTTCAAAATGTGGTGCAATGGACACAGTTTTGTCTGTATCTTGTTTAAAATCAGTTAAAAACAACTGGATTCAACTCAGCCATTCAACTTAAATTCAAGAGAACAAAAACATATTATATTGCCACAACCAGTCTTACTCAAATCTTCAGGGGTTACAACTTTGTGACTATAACAGGACATCTCAAAAAAGCTGATGTGTCCTTTTTAAGGGTTACTACTGGGTCAACCATAAAAAAAACTTAAAGGCACTCATACTGTGAGCCATTTGGATTTAAGTGTCACCAGAAAAATGTTCACATCAGTGCTGAAACAATTAGTTGATAAATCGATCAACAGAAACATTTAGCGCAAACCAGTTTGATAATTGATTAAGTATTTAAGTCATTTAACAATCAAAAAATGTCAAATATTCTCTAGTTGCAGCTTCTCAAATGTGAAAATTTGCTTTGAAGACATGACAAGTTCTGGGAAAATGTGACATGCATTTCTTTTTACTATTTTCTCATTTTAACAACTATGCAATTAATAAATCAATTGAAAAAAATAATCAGCAGATTAAACATTAATGAAAAGAATCGTTAGTTGCTGCAAGAGAAACGAGGGGGGTCTGCCTGCAGGTCCCCTCTGTGGGGATGATTCCTGTGCAGGCTCCGCTCTCAGGGCAGCTCCACTGTCAGGACAGGAAATACGTTTTTTTTCTCCCCCGCACTAACAACCAGAGAAGATGTGAGACATGCCCACAGTTGTTTTCAAGAGCCGTTCATAGCGGTGACAACATGACTGTGACTTGTTTGGTTAAGTAATTAAATATGGCAATTCATGTTTAGTTGTTTTAATAGTAGCTATATCAAAGAAATGTTAAAAACATAGTGTAATGTGTTGTTGTTGTTGAGTTGTGCTCTATGCAACTTGTGTAGGTTTCTGTAATTGGACTCTGTGTATTCAGTTACTGCACTGTATCATTGTTAGCAGAGAGTTAGCTGTGGGCTAAGTGCCAATAAAGCATTGTGACTCAGCGTTAAGTCCTGGGACACACTGCCTGCCTCCACCTGAGCAGCACGTGTGCGTCGCTGAGCTGCTGCGGTGTCCACACACACAGCATTGCTGCTGCAGAGCTGCTACTGTCAGCCCTGTCTTCAATTCATTCATATTTAGTTTAGACAAAAAAAAAAGGTTAAGAAGCGTGTGCTCAATTGTGAGAAATAATAATATGTGAGGTGAAAGTGGTTTTCTTTCTGACAGGTATGGTGGGGTTTGGTTGGGACTACTTCTGTGTCAGCCACATACACTCCTCACACATTTAAAATTGATTATATTGATTATTCTGCCAGTCAAACCCCCGCTGTCACCGCTCCAAATGAAGAAATCCCTTCATGACGACACTAAGTTCCCCAAACGAGCCAAACAAACCTCCAAACTAACTGTCAGGAGGGAAACTGACAACAAATAAGGAAAATAACAACACCAAATCTCTGTCTGGAAACAGGTAAAACAAGAGGCAGCAGTCCCAGTTTGAACTAATATCACAGAAAGCACACCAGGGCAGGCTGACCTGCAGTGGTGACACACTATTTTTTTCATGTGTATGACATATTCTACAGATACAGACATTGAAACTATAATGAAAAGTGTAATGTTACTGGTATGATGTCAATATGACTGTCAACAGATCATTTTCACTGTCGCTTTTTGTCTATTTTGATCCGCTCGCGTCATGCGGAAGAAATAGGCGAGACTCCAGCTGCGTGTAAGGCTGCGTGGCTGCTCTAACCTGTTAACATGTGCACCGAAACGAAAAGCAAGAGGTTCCACACGTGCTGCTGACACAGACAGTGTGTCCCAGGCCTAACTCTGGACTCTGTCTTCTCTTGCACACTCGGTATCTTACACGTAGTATTTACAGAAAATGAGAGAATTTATGGGACACCTGGTAATGACATTTATTACTATGAAGAAGATGCTGAAAATACATTGTTTCGGGTTACATACAGAGGTGTTTTTATTTTAAAATTTCAAGCACCCGCCCCATGCTTTGTCTCAGCTTTCAGTGATTATATTAACAACACACACTCTGGTCATTATTTGAAGCTTCCTCTATACAACAGCGACGGGCAAATTTGCATCCAAAACATCAAATAGTCAGAATGTTTTGCTCTGTTACAATAGCTTACATTATGTACTCAGTAGTCAGGATATCTACTACTCCACCAGTGGCATTAGCTCATTAAGCCAATTTCAAATACACAAAGCAAACTTTTCAATATATGCTATATTAATATAAAACTCATTTCGGTAGATTTCTCATATATCAATATGTAAATACAATCACAAATTGACAGCTTTTCATATTAAATTCACCTGATCACAGTTAAATAGTCTGTCTGCAAAGAGAAATGATGACTCAGAAATTGCAAATAAAAGGAGAACAGTGTGTGTGTGTGTGTGTTTGTGTCTGAGACAGCTGAAGAGAGGCTTCAAGCAATAAGCAGTGTTTGTTGAATCAATGAGCTGCTATATTTGTTTATGAATCAATCAATAAACATCACTATATTGACAGTGTTATCACTGTGTTACGTTGACAGAACAAATCAGAACACTTAAATATTTAAATAATACTGCTACGTTGATAGCCTACAATTACTGAATTGATATGTATCGTTATATTAGCAGTCAATCTCTTTACATGGTATTAAAGAATTCATAGGATACTATAACGTTACTGCGTTGGCAGAATGTAATATATATCATTGACAGAGTCATGTTAAACAGCAACACAGATTTGCTGTGACAGCTGATAGTTCTGTGGTCTTTTTTCCTGACAGCAGAGGTATTGTCTTGTGCGTTTTGTTTTAATTTGGTGGCATTTCCTTTCCTGACAGCGGAGCCTGCACCTGAAGCGTCCCCACAGAGGAGCACTGCAGGCAGACTGTCTTTAGGCAAACTGACAATTATATTTATGTAATGTATTACACTGATATTAGAGTTTAAAAGTGTGAAAACTTTGAACTGTTCTTAGTCAAATCTGGATTTTACATAACTGCAACACAATTTCTGAGGACATTCACAACACACTAATGAAAAAGAGAGAAGAAACAGGCAATAATGAGCCATAATGAGTCAAACAATGTTGCCAAAAAACAATCAACCTTGACATAAAAGTCAATGAAAAATCTTTCGTCTCATGCCACGATGAATATGAATAACTGCCTTTGAATGTCAAAAACAGCAACAAGTCAAATACACAAACTTATTTGCATCACACAAAGAAATACTGTAGAACTTCAGTTTCATTTTGTTTTGTGTTTATCGAACTACTACAGATGAAAGAAAATTTCCAGCATTAATTACAATATGTGCACATGTTGCGAACTTAATGGGATATGGTAATTACATTACCAGTTAATCAGTTTCCCATTTATTTAATTTCACTGAAAACCAACACCTGCTTCTGTAGGAGAAACAAGACAAACCACTATTATTCAAAAACAAGGACCTCCTCAGGCTGGTATAATAGCTTACGCAATAAATGAACAATACACTTTTCTAAAAACAACTGAACGTAGTTGTCTGTTCAGTGTGTTTTGACTGCTATTGCAAGCAGCTGTGCATGAAACGAAAAGGATGACTACTAACACCATGAGCTGACAGTCTTTTCCCTGCTGACATTTACATAAACTTTCCATCAAATGAAAGAAAAAGGAGATAAAGAAAAGTTGCACTGAAAATAATTTACATATTAGAGTAAATATTATCAATACAATTTGAATAAATGCAAAATCCAAACATCTCTGTGAGGCTGGTCATCATGGCCCACTCATTTCAGAATTTTAACAGATATCTCTTTCACCATATTTATTGATTTAGTGTCAAAGACTATTGCCTATCAACATTTTGATTGAAATGAAATCTTGAACAGAGAGATTAATACTCCAGTCCCAAGCTGTACCAGACTGGAGACACACTTTATGGCAAATTTACAGAAAACTCAGCATCCTGGTCACATATTGTCCGATCTTGTAGCAAAGGCTCAAACAACGTGTTATAGAGTAAATAAATTAATTCAATCTAATAAAAACAGACCAATTGCAATTAAGTCCAACATAAAGACATGAAGTGTTTCAAAAGACAACACCATACTGCAACTGTGGACTGAGGAGTACAAGCTGACGTGTTAATGTTTATAAGTTTACATGCTGATTGCAGCAGGACAGCACGCCTCGCTGCCTGGCTCAGCAAAAGACCAGGGACAAACTTTATGATGAGCGCACAAAGCCAAACCAAAGCAGAAATACAGCCAATCATTGCCTCCAGACCTCACCTCAACAGAAACAATGCGTGGGAATGTCATATAAGGGACGTGGAAAGCTGTATATTGATATCATCTTCTGAAAAAAGATATCATGCGGTTGTTTTAATGTATCAATTAGAAATTTTAGTCTTTTCCTGCTGTTAAAACATTAATTTCAGTGGAATAATGCAATTTTCTAACTAATAACACTATTACACCTAAAGCACCAGCAGTCACCAATACTGCTATTATATTATTAACACAGACACACATATGTTCTGTCAATATCACCCACCTACAGCTTTACATTGTTAAACACCAAGAAGCAATGTTCTACTTTACATCCCAGATCTGCCATAGTTTCTATGCACCTGTCACAAAAACATGCCAATATTTTGAATTTTGCTGACAACTGTAAATTCTCCCTTTATTATCAACTGATGTATTGGTTATCTTTACGGTCTATTGATCTATTAAACACTCTGTGAAAGGCCTAAATAGTGAGGCGATCAATAGTCAAACAATAATCTGCAAACATTTTATTATGACTTTTTTTTTTTTTTTTAAAGATGATAAGGTTACTTATTTAACGTTCAGTGTTTAAGCAACTGAATCCTTGAGTGTCAGAGGTTAAGACTCATGCAACACTCAGTGTAGTTATTTATCAACCTGCAATTAAATATAAAGTGTGAATGAAATGGTGGAAGTGTTCATATCTTTAAACTTAAACTTAAAACCTTCCTCTTAATACTTGTTTTTCAGTAGGAAATGTTATGGCCGTGATTTATTCTGTTTAATCATTTAATGTATTGTACTCACATTTTAAAATGTTTTATTCCCTTTTATCTATTTTGTTTGTCATTGTTCTTTCTCCGTTTTATTTTATGCAGTTATTATTTTAATCAATTTCTTTCTAGTGTGAATTAGTGTCAAATGATTTTTACTGTTTACATTTGTTTTGCTCTATTATCAGCTTGTCATTCATCTATAAAGCACTTAGAATTGCACTAAAAGGTGCTGCACAGATACAGTTTGGTTAATTGTGTTTTACACGTACAAGCAAACGAGGGAGTATTAGTTTTGCTACATTAGCATTAGAAAATGTTATATCTTTGATCTATTTTTTCTCAATTTTTATTTTCAGCTTTTTTTTCTGTTTCTTTTTCTCTTTGCAGCCATTGGGTATAGGGTATAGGGGTTGTTGGTCAACAAAACAATAAAAAATTGGTCACAAAAAAAGTAAATTTTGTATCTAGTCGTAAATAATCCCACTAGAGAGCAATTCAGCTATGTAGTATTACTTAATCGTTAGCTACCTACTTTACTTCGCTTTAAACTACCTCCGGTAAACTGGGACATCTCTCGGTTAGTGGTAGACAACCTCCCGGTTAGTGGTTACATCTTAAATAGTTAAATATAATTTCATATTTATTTTAACCATCGGAAGGACCACGATCGTTGAGTTCACCCCCCGTCACCCACTGAAGCAGCAGCTAAAAAAGCAAAGCTACTTACATTTCTTCAGACACTTTGACCAGTGTCGCACGATCAGGCTGTGGTATTTCTTGTTGTCGATGCACCACGTTGACAGTCCTTGAATTGAATCCATCGTGTTAGTCACATTTTGAAACTTCCTGTCTAAAGTCGACTCCAGAGAGCCGCCAGCTGCCATGTCTGTGGGAGCTCGCGCTGCCGTGTCTGGAGGAGCTCGCGCTGCGCTCCACCATTCCAAACACCAACTGAAAATTAGCCGTGGCTAGCACGTAGCTTAGCCTGCTCAGCTTGACGTATCGCAGACATAGTCGCATCCAGCTGCCATTGTAATGTTACAAAAGCATAAATGTTTAGTAAGCTGTTCCCAATCACTTTCTGCGTTTAGAAACGACCCACCGCGAGCTTCTGTATTAAAGCTAATCGTTTATATCATTGAATGTTTAAGGCTAAAACTTAGCGCCTAGCGACATCCTGGAGGTCTGTTTACCCGCTGCTGCTGGAGTGAAGGACACTTCCGCAAACACGACCCGATTATGGCGCCACCTAGTGCCGCGGAAGCTTCTTTTGACATCCAATTTACCCCGTAAAAGAAGTGTTGGAAAGATTTAGGCTAAATACATACATATATATATTATAAATAAATACATTTAAAAATAAATGTTACCTTTTTTACAGCTCACAGATAAAAGTACACGTCAATCCATACAATGAAATGTCCACAAGTGGATTGAAGGTCAGAAATAAAGTGAGGAAAAGAAGTGAAGACTGCAAGGAGTGCTGAGATAAATATTAAATAGTAAAACAAAAGAAGAAGACATGTTATATAGTAGGTGGTTATTTGTTGTAAATAAAGAAAGTTTTAAGGGAAACAACAACAAAAAAAGCTTCTTTTTTTTAGCGCCACCTGCTGCATGTTATCTGTAACACAGTGAAACAGTGGTGGAAGAAGTATTAAGATGTTTTAATTAAGTCATACAGCAATACATCTTAAAATAGTAAGTAAAGTAAAATCCCTGCATTCCTAATTTTACTTAAGTAGAAAGTATTTTTAGCAAAATGAAGCATACTTTAATGGTAAAAGTATTCATCATGCTGGCCCCTTATTCAATTGTATGCAAGCTACCATTGGATTATTAGTACTGATTAATGTTACTATGTTACATACTGTTGGATAGTTTGATCTACAGAGATGTATCATGTTTTGTAAGCATATTTGTTTTGTATGTAAAATCTTTTTTGTTGAGTAGACAAAAAGTAGCATAAAACTGAAATAAATTAAAGTCTTATGTCTTATTAAGTCTTATGGAGCTTTGAGTGTGCCACATTATTAATTATAGATTTTTACAGTGTTTATTAAGGTGATGAATTACATTGCGTTTAAATTATGCAATGTACATTATTAATCTGTCAGTGTATTTCATTCCAGAAATCAACAAACACAGGGTATTTTGATTTAACCACATCACTCATTTAATATATAAAAATATGTGCAGTTGTCAATCAATCAACAATAATGGCAATTTCATTATAAGAAACATAGCAGTAGCCAAGAAGGAAGGAAACAACAAGAAAGAGAAGACATATGACTCGCAGATAAGATTTTTACTCTACTCTAAGTTTTTCTCCTATTCACAAATAAAAGATATGAAACACATTGCCTGTATTGTAGAGTGCAACATTTTTATACCCAAAACAACATAAGCATAGCTCTACACTGCAGAATTGTTCTCCAGCACATGAATACAATTTCCATTTTAAATACCATAACTCAGTGCCAATGACAATGAACGGTGAAGCATGAGGAACATCTACAGCAGCAGCACATTTCGCTCGCAATGTCGTATGTGGCTGAGGTTGCAATTTTACCTAAAATAATAACTTTTTGCATGATTGATGATGTTTTTATTTCTCAGGCAAATTTAAGGTTACCTCTCTGTATGTCAGATATGTAAGGCTGACCGGTGACAAAACACCAGAGATGAAACGCCATTCAACATGAATGATATTTAATTTAAAACATGGTGGTACAAAAACCAAATGCTATCAGGAAGAAACTGTGTTCAGGAATGGAAATAATTTTATCATGGCTCCATGCTATTCCATGTTTCATAATCAATAGTAAAGCACTTTGAGTGATACTAATACAATTTATAAAAGCAAGTCAGTAATCCATTTGTAATGGTACACAGAGGCTGCTCTTTCCCCTCGTAATGACACAGATCTCATGTGGAGCGTTTTGAAGCTACGCAAAAATACTTGATGTGAACAACACCTCCCATATGTAGTGCCAAATTGATACATTTACAAATAAAAAAAAAATATGACCAAATAAACATGTTTTGCCTATAAAATCCATGAGTCAAGCAACTGTGAAGCACTCATCTCAGCTGTAAGACAAGCTTGACTCCATAAGTCTGCCGTTAAAATCATGGTTTTCAAGTACTGATCCTCTTAAGCAGATATAAATATCACAACTCTTTAGTGTTGATCGATATGTAACATTTCCTCATTGTCATCCAAAGTACAGATACATCTACCTGTATTCCAATTTACACAAGACCAAACATATTTTGCCTGTTCTATTTTTTTTTATTTTTTTAAAAAAGCAGTTACTAAAAAGTCATGTCTTTAACAAAATGTTATGTTTTCAAGTCTTTCTATACAAAACACTCACTGGCTACTTGAAGGACTAACTTACAGTTTAACATCTAGCCATTCCACCTTACATTTTCCCCAACTATCTCACACATTATCTATCAAACAAGTTGTGGTATTTCCTGTGCAGCGTTTTGCTGCTTTATCAGAAGTGCAACTACATCTATTCTTATTTATGTAGAATCAAATAAGTTGTGGTTTTTTTTTAGAGCTCTATAATACAGAATCAGTGACTGTTAAGTCTGGTGGGTATGGAAATGCAAAATGGTTTTGTTTGGCACATTTTGGCAGTGGCTACATGCATTTGCTATACCATATGTTACAATCACTCAGGTGGCAATTTTTTCCCCCAACTGCCCTTTTAATAATGTGATTTAAAGATTTTTTGTAACTGTACCAAGGCCGCAACTAAGGATTATTTTTATTTTCGATTAATCATTTGGTCAACAAAATTGTAAAAAAAAAAACGTTCAAGGTGACATCTTCAAACTGCCTTTTTTATCTGACTGACAGTCCAAAACCCGTCATTTCTGTTCTTCATTAATGCCATGAAATCTTGTACTTTGTACTGTATTTCATGATATGAAAAAATATAAAACAGAGCACTGATTGCATTAACAAACAACATAAGTATTTCCAACTTTTTTTTTTAACTTAGTGAATACAAAACTGATACTCTTACAAACAATATACGTACAATTCATGGTAAAATAGTGCAATACCTCCAGTGTAATTGAAAGCCACACTGGGTAGTTAGGGGTTAATGAATGTCTCTCTGCATTTCTCCTCCTTCTCTTCTCTTTTATGTGCCTTGCAGCCATCACAGACTGGCTCAATGTCTAAATTCATGCTTATGTAATCTAGTCCACCCTTTACCCTCACTCTGACTGGCATGCTGTGGCACCTCCATGTGGTAGCAAGACCAGCTAAGTTGAGTCAGCTGTAATAATGGCGGCACTTGTGGATACTGAGCTGTCCTGTGTAACAGCTAGGCTGCCACAAGGGGAGCGTGGATCAATCTCGGGCTGCTTCGGATTCTTATTTTCTTTCTTGCTGCATAAATATGACAGCCTGCTTAAAGTGCCGGTGTTCTCTGTAAACTCATGTTGCGCTGCCCGGCAGGCCACAGGTGGTTCAACGGTTTCTTTCTTGGGAGCTTTCAGCTTTTTAGGCGCTCCAGGTAAACATGTGATATCAAGTGATGTCGCAGGCTGGCAGCTCCCATGTTTTCCATGTTGATGGTGCGTATGCCTGGGTGGGACTGTGCCAGAGTTGTCAGGTTCTGACCAGGTCAGCTTTCGCTTCTGGAATGGGAAGATAAAACCAAAAATAACAACCATAACAAACCGAGGTACACATTATGAAAGCTATCAGAGGAACAACAGGCATAAGAAGTTTGAGCCTACAGACTCAGTATAATCTGTTAAATAAAGTCTTTAACCCTGTTATCAGCATGCTTTATGTAGTTCCTCCTATTGTTTTACTTTCTCATTCTCACTCACTTTAACTGGCATGTGGAGCTGATTTTGGCGCCAGCGTGGTAAGACTCTGGGAGTGTTGGTCTGGGTTAATGTAACTGTGGGCTGTAGTGCAACCTGAGGGAACCATATTTTGAGCATCATCTCTATCTGCAGCAGGTTGTGGAGGTATCTCTCACTGTAGAAAAAAAAGGAAGTGAAGAAAAAAGCATTAATGAGAATGCTGGGTATTAGTGCAAAATGATAACGGCCCAATTTTCACTACTATTAGGCTTGTTTCTTGGTCTTACCCCATTTCAGGCCTCTGTAAAATTCCCAGAATCCTATGCAGTCTGTCCACGGCAACACTCTGCTGGAAACTGGTTAAACCTGCCACAATTAAAATATAGCGTCCAAATGTCAAGTCACATAGATACTTAGGGTTTAATTGCAGGTATGGTATGCACTAAAACAAAAGATGATAATACTGTTGGATATTGCTCAACCACATACCTTTGTCAAATCGCCCGGCCTTAAGTCCATGTAGAAGCTCAAGCAAAGGGCAGATAAACCTGCGCAAATCTGCACACTGGGAAAATAAGGAAAAGGAATAGTATTATATTACTAATACGACTGATCAGCTATTTGTCTGACAAAAAACAAAGTCATAGATTTTGCCTACCTTCTGAGCGAAGGCCAGGTCTCCAGGCGTAGCTGATGATGAACCTATTGTGGCGACTCCAGGAGAAGGGGCTGAGTCAGGATGCTTAGTTTGGCCGGCACAGTGTCCAGACTGGTCGTTCGTAGACCGAGAGTACAACTTATCTGAATGATTTGGGAAACCACGGTGACTTCCGGAAAGTGTCGTTCCTTCGACAGCTGAGAAGGACTTGCTTGTTCCACTGTCCCCCTCTCCCTCGGAGAAGATGTCTGCTTCATCCTCAGTGTGCTCACTCTCGCTGAGGAAAAAGCTCGGGGTGGAAGGCAGCGAGTCATAAGATGGCCATTTGGAAGAACTGCCCAACGAATTCATCTGTGGACAAGAATAGAGAAAAAGAGCACATGGAGACTCAGACAGTGCTATGAGGTCAATATAATATAAAAAAAGTAGACATCTCCAGACAGAACATGAACAAGGACAATTTTTGGCACTGGGCAAATTAAAAAAAAGTACAGTTGCAGTTTCCAGATCACATACATAAATCATACAAAGACATATAAATCATACAAGTTCATTAAGTTTATCTTTATAAGCTCTGTTTAAAATTCCTATCATATCCATACAGCGACTTGGAACATATAGGGTTTAGTCTAACTTCACATCAATATCATATTTCTAAAATATAAGTAACGCATGATATTTTTCTGTTGTCAGTATTATATTTAGTGACTTCATCTAATATTATCTTATTTTTAATGTATCATTTAGCAACATATGTTCAGTTGCAGGAACTCAACAGTGAGGTAATTATATTTTTCTCAGCAGATTATTATAGAGGTTGTCAGTGTCCCATTGCATCAGGAATTCCCCCAAAATCAAATGACATCAGTCGACAAATAAAGACACTTTCTCTCTCTCCAAGAAAGGACTGCTGTAATCCCAAATAGACTAGGTGAGTACATTCTCCTTTCTCTTCTATCTTGTGCATTTGTACGGGCTGATTTTGGTGCTAAAAAGAGAATAAACCTATTTTAAGACTTTAGCTGCCTCTGTCTGTTTGTGTGTCACTTTCCAAGGTGCTGATCCAGCGCTAATTTAAAAGGCCCTGAAAACTTATCTTCCCAATAAGATGAGTGTTGGTGTCCTATGAGCACACAATTTTATGCCAAAGTTAGAACACTTTTCTGCATTTCTGTTTTTATCTGTGCCCTTCTCACTGGTTTGAAGGGGGCGGGGCTCTGCTGAGAGAAGGTTATGTCACATATATGTTTATGCACCAATCAGAATTCATTGCAACATTTGAATAAGAATCTGATGACAGTTGTCATGTTGTTGTCAGGCCACTGTCAATCAAATCTGATCAAACCACTCCCACACAGTCCTGATAAAGCAGATTAACTAATTTTTTGTACTCATAATACAGTAATAATTCTAATAATAATAATAAATAAACTAAGGATGTTTTTCTGAACTTTAACTTTGATTATTGCGTACTTAGTCAAGAGTATTTGTTGTTGAAATGTTTCAGATTTCAAACAAGTATTCAGGGGCTTTTACAGTAGGCCTACTGAAAAAAACTCACTGTCAAGAAACAACAACAAAAAATGAGGATGAACGTAGTGAACTGCTTTTTCGTGCATCACAAGGCAACATGTTTGGCATAATCAATAACACTTTCACATTTACCCTCGCTCTTTTTACGCACACAGAATTAGAATCGGTTTAACAAGCCATTTAATAAATGGGATACTAAGACGGGAGAGTGGACACATTTCCCAAGGTCCACTCAAGAAAGGCCAGGTCACAGTGTACACAGGTGACATGTCAGGCAGCAGTCACTATCTATATGTATCATAGGGCAGACATAGTGTTGCATTAGCAGTCTGTGTGAAAACAAAATCTGGAATCTGGAGTTTGGAATCAAACAGCTTTTTGGATAAATTGATAAACAAAACACCTCTATGCACTCAATGCAATGTCCTAACAAGGATAGCTGTGCAAACTTGTGTGTGTGTGTGGGGGGTCTGATTTAGTCTACTTTCAGAGACACATTTCAGACTGAAGACCAGTTAATCAGGGACGGCTTGTCCATTTGGGGACAAAAGCTGTGTCCCCAATTGGGGAAAAAGCTGATTTTTGGGACAGTGGTTAAATGTCAGGGGTTAGGGCTAGGCAAGTAGTGTTTATGGTTACGGTTAGGGTTAGGGTAAGTCTCCAGGAAATTAATGTAAGTCTATATAATGTCCCCAAAAGTGACCCAAGTGCGTAGAAACTCGTTGGGTCAAATGAGAACAAATGTTTATATTCACTCTTACATTAAATAAACATTTAACATGATATATCATTTGACGTGAAAAGTCTTGTTTTCAGCACATTTGTGGTGAATAGTATAATTTCTAGAAAATACTTCTCTAATTAGGGTTATACCAACCGATACTGGATTTTTTGGGCTGTTTGAGAGACTTCTGCTGGCCGAGCCAGCTAACTTCCGGTTATCCATCTGCTAACTTGAATGGCATAAAATAATTGAATCATGCGGCTCTTCTAGACTATCCAAATGTTATCGGACCAAATGGATCAAATTCTGATAGTGAAACGAGTCATTTTGTGGGGGTTGTGCGACGCTCGCGGCAATTTATCCACCGCTTTACAGCCACAACAGTAGCGACGGAGTACGCTACGACGTAGCCTATTACGTAAGCATGTGTTGACAGTGTTTTTGTAATTACTCTCACTGCCAGAAGGGGGAGACAAAAGTCCCACTCTCCAACTTTAAACTTGAATTAAGAAAACAGATCAAATATACATAAATGCTGCCTGTATAACTTCAAATATATATATATATGCCGATATTGATATATCTGTGATAATATTGGCTGACCAATATATCGGTCAGGCTCTATCTCTAACTGGCTATAAAATTCTCTTTTTGAAACAAACAAACAAAAAAACACCAAACATCCATGAAAACAGGAGCAGTTTGATCCTGTAGATGCCTGAATCCAACTCAGAAAGAGAATAATGTAATTAATAATGTAGGCAATGTGACAAAAAATGTCCCTAGTCTCTCTTTAAAAAGACCCAAAAACCTTTCTATTCAGGAAGGCTTTTTCATCTTAACTCTTAATATTTTCTTTATGCTGTGTGTTCTATGTTATTAATACTGTAGCACGTTGACTGGCATTATGAATAAAGAGTGCAGTACAAATTCGACGTATTATTAATGTTGTTATTATTATTATTATTATTATTATTATCAATATTAATAATAGTAATATAACGTTACTGCTTTCTGTTTAACGGAAAAGCAATGTAGCAGAAAACAGACGACTTTCCCTGAAGACAGCAGAAATGTCAGTGAAGAGAGCTCTTACCTTCTAGACGGAGCAGAAGGTGAATTCACGAAAACAAAAACAAAACGACGAAGATTAAGAAAGCACGTAAACGCTACTTGAACAAGTTAATCAAATTCAAGTCCGACAGAAGTTACTGCAGCAAAGCTAACAACAGCGGGAATAGGCGTCAACGCGTGTTAGCCTGTTTACGGTGGGTCCCTCCCTGCTTCTCCTCTCTGCTCCTGTGTAGTTTACTTTTGTCAGATCTCCCCAGCACGCACAGAAAGTACCCACGGAGCGCAACGGGCGATACACGTGCGCGAACGGTCTGACGCCACGATTGGCTGACCAGCAATTCGATGTTTACTCATTGGCTCGGGGGCTTGGCCAATCAGCAGCATTCACAACGCCGGTTGGCTGGTAAGCGCGTGGCTCCCGCTGCGCCTCTATAAGCAGCACGTGTTGATGGTGTGGCTGGAGAACAAGACGAGCTGCACGCGGCAGCTGCTGGCATCTGTTGGGGTGAAAATTTGGGAAAGTCACATTTAGCCTGCTTTATCAGACCTAACACAACAATACTTTAGGGGGAAATTACAACATATTTACAGGTCAAGCGACTGATATTTGCTTTGTCCCCAATCCCAGCATAAAATCAAACATGTTTTTAATTAATTCATGACTGCGCGCTTTTAAGGAACAGTGTGCACCTTCAGCAAATGGAGTCACATGTGACTTTCCTAATTCATAAATGTTATTCTGAAGCAGTTTTTTGTTTGTGTTCTCCAGTCTCTTGTTCATGCTGAAGTAGAAGGGACGGACAAAGTTAATGAGATATGGCATCATAGCCATACTGGAGCCAGGGACAGAAAGCTTTGAACACAGTCTTACATAATTACATAAGATTGCTACATCCTACAGGAGTGAATCACTCCCTTTTGTCACATGCAAAACATATAATGCTGCCACCTGCAGGAGGATGTGATGATTATCCACTGAGAAGGCTGCTTACAGGGGGATAATGACGCTGTTGATAATAATAATAATCATTATTATTACTAGTTTAAGGTTAGGGAGCAAGTGGTATGGCAGAATAAAGAAAAATGGACTGTCAGTGAATGCAAGACATGGAACAAATAAGATTCTGCCACAAAACTGGGTGTGGAGGAGAGTGTCAGTTTCAGTTTGACTCTCAGCCAGGTGGTGAAACGACTGGTTTTAAACTTAGGCATGTGTTCAAAAATTGCCGCACATGACTTAATGACTTAATTAAAAGAGGCCCAGATGTCCAAACAATCTGTGCTGGGTCCCCACACCCTATTACAGGACCTATCAGTCATGTTCTTTATATGGTAGATTGTTTTTAGCGTTCTTGTCCTTGGTACCTTGTAAAAACAAGTTCAGTGTGTGTCCCTTAAGTTTGCATAGGGACATTTGGATCCAGCTTTTTTTTGATTGCAACATAGATACCATTCAACTTATTTATTGCACCAAGGTGACGTTTTGAGCACCACTCCTGAAGAGCAGCGGTGCTCGAAACATCACCTTGGTGCAATAAATAAATTAAGTGGATATTGGAGCCCTGCAGTGTGCAAGCTGTTTCTTGATTTGCTCACTTGCAGCTCAGCACCTGCCCTCTCTGGTTTAGCTGTGCGTGCATACTCCTATCTAATATAAATACAATTACCGTGCAAACAGCATCAGTCAATACTATCAGCTCATAGAGACACTATGCAAACAGTAGTGGCCAATACCAGTAGCTATCTGTGCAGAACTGTGAACACTTTTTAAACAGTTTAAGGGCTGGTTCTGCTGTATGATTGTGTAGATGCTTAACTTCTGTTTGCCAGCCTATGAAGCGAGCATTTGGTTACAATTAAGTCTGCTAAATGGTATTGTTGCAGACAATATCTGTAGGAAAGTAAGCAAAAAACTAAAGGCTAAAAAAAAGGAAAAAACTGGTAGTAACATTGTAGTCAAATTGGTTTTATGCCTTGAACAAGTAAGGCACATTTTTTCAATAGAGCCTTGTGTGTCATAGAATCAGCTGTTGATAAGAGAAATGCAGAAATCATGATCTAACACATAAGCATGAGCAGCAGACAATAATTTGGAACATCCCTGGAACGGTCCATGGTTTTAACCAGGTTTGTAGTATCACAGGTGGCCAGATAAATGTTTTTTCCACCCTGTGGTAGATATCCTTACTATTTCCTCAGTGATAAGAAGGGTGGCAGTATGTGTGTGTGCATGTTGAGAAGGAGCCAACAAAAACATTTGCACATTTCTCAATATTACTACGTATTGACAGCAATTGCACAAACTGAACCAGAAACCTTCTGTGCAACATTCCCTCGTAAAAACCTACTGACTTAAAAGGTGATTATATATTCAACTAACTAGGGACTATTTCTTTGTCAGCAAGTAGTTCCCATGAAAACTGTTCCCAGTGAGGTCTGTGAATGGAAAGACACGTTGCTGTATAAGTTCTTAAATGTAATTTTTCAGTGCTGT
Organism: Scomberomorus guttatus; assembly: GCA_038419695.1. Lineage (NCBI taxonomy): Eukaryota > Metazoa > Chordata > Actinopteri > Scombriformes > Scombridae > Scomberomorus > Scomberomorus guttatus. The sequence goes on from CM076461.1 coordinate 10,361,225, forward strand.
AAGCAACAAGAATGCTCTGTCAACCTGGACAAATGAAACTAGCTGCACAGCAACATACCACAAGAAAATATTTGCTAATTTAGGTGAACTAGCCCTTTAAAAAGTGGTATCAGAGAGCAGTAATTTGCTTTCAGTGTAAAATATTGCTCATCTACTGTACTGTCCCCTCACCCACTGACTGAAGCCTCAGGACAGGATATCAACATGACCTGGTAACCTCTCAGACAAGTGAGTGTGGTGCAAATGTTTAACTTCCCCCCCCGTGTGAGAGGAGAGACAGCAAGTGCACACAATGAAGCACTCTGAGGTGAAAGCTCTGGCTGAGATCTTATGGCAGAGGCTTTCAAAGTGGGAGGCAGGCTCCAAACAGTTTCAGGGGAGGCTCAGTGAATGGAAATGAAAATATATTACATTAGTTATTATATTAGTTATCAAAAGGAGATCACGTAGAATAGCCAAAATGTGTGTGTTTTGGTTAAAGAGATTGTTCAGAGATACAGTAGTTTTGGGGAATTTTATTGTTTTTCCCATTTCCCAGAGTCAGAAACTAATAAATGCCTTAGGACAGACTTTTTCTATGTATTTGGTGTAGTCTGTTACGTCAAACAGCAATATTAAGCTATCTTGGCTCAATTGTTGAGTGTTTATGGGATCAAATAACATAATCATGATCTCATAGGCATCCAGGAATTGTGTGAAACTAAGCAAGTAAACTAAAGGGGGGGGGGCGAGGGGGCGCCTTTTTCCAAGCTTTGTCTGAGGGGAGGCCCACAGTCTCAGACTTTGAAAACCCCTGTCTTATGGGAATTTGCGGGAGGTGGCTGACATCATTGGCGTACATTAACACCACACTGGGACGTGGTGACCTATAATTGATTTACATCAAGCTCCTGCTGAGCTGAGACCACATTCACACAAAAACATGTCTGACATTAACAACTACCTTTGTTTAATTAACAGTTTAAGTGGAATAAATATTTCTTCACCGACTACAGTTTTGTCAGAAAATGTTATACATTTATTAGCTTCTTTACTATTAAGATGGTGTGTGAAGACAAGATTCAAAACACAAAATGTAAATCAATCAAGTGTTCATTGACCAAGCGTGAATATTTCTCTTCAAGTACAAGAACTGCACTTTTCATTGTGGACTGAAAAAAAACAAAGCAAACAGGAGTCTTCCTCCTACTAAACAATGTGAAAACATGAAAGTCACTTTCCTCAGTATTCCTCTTTTCATTTAGATGTGATAGTGACAGTGTGTTGATTCTGTTTGCTTCTTCCACTTTGCTGGCCCCCCCGTCTTAACCAGTCCACTGATAACATCCCTCTTTCATCACAGTCCATTTCACTAGCAACCGACCCAGGGATCCTCTCTGTTTGTCCTGGAGATGAAGGCAATTTTCCTGGCCATTTCAGCGTGGTAGATTCGTCTGCAGTTCTCAAAGTTCTTCCGCTGTCGCTCTCGGCAGGGCTTCTCGAAGTAGCGCTTGCGCTTCACTGTTTCAATAATCCCATCCTCGGACAAGAGCCTGGAATATGTGGAGAAAATGTGTGAATAGCTGGGACTTGGGTTGTGGTCAAGACCGTCAATTTAACAGGTAAATAAATAACACCAAATAAATGAAATTCCTTCTAAATTTCTGGATTCTAAAAATTGATAGGGTAAATTATTTTCACTTTTAAGCATAAAAGACCTGCTTCAATTATGAGGAGAGGCTAACTGCATTCTTTATTCTTATACTTATAAATAAGGTTTAGACCTCAGAAGTTTTGATTTATATAGAAGCTATTTCTTTACATCAACATAACATGGCTTTAAAATCTTTTATTTTAATTAGACATTTTGAATCGGCACCTGCATAAAAAAGCTGATTGAGACAAAACATGAGACTTTTTTTTTGGACTCAAAAGTGAAATGGTTAATGTGTAAATGTTCAAAGTTTTCTTATCTTGTGAAAATTACTGGTTCTGCACTTGGATCTGGACCCACAGCAAAAGCCCTGTTGAGGTATGAGGTATCCTCTTACCAACAGACGGAAAGCATAACTTCCTTAACAAAGATAATAGTTTAATTAAAGGAGTCTGAAGTAACTATATTGTAAAATAAAGATGGGTTATATTATAACGTTATGTCTGTGCAGTCTCCACTTGTGACTGTTCCTGTCCGTCATGGAGTTTTTCTGTTTGGTCCATGTCGTCATGAATTTTCTCCTTCACATACTAACAATTTGGATTATTTTTTAAATATGCATTTCAGGTACACATTATCTGGCGTCTTTGAGCTGTGGTAGTCGCATAAAAAGTGTGAAAGCATAAAAAGCATCCAACTGCTGATTGTAGACTTTTATAACTTGACAAATGCTGCTGGTGTAACACAACTGGTTGCAGTAATTATGTTACTATAGATTAATTTTCCTTTAACATTTTCACATCGTGTTGAAGTTATTTTTTATATACTCCTGTAAATATCAGACGTAATCCACAAAACCACTAAAACGTCACAATTAAACACCACTGCGCAGGCGCACCTCTGTGACATTGAACGGAAGGCTAACCTAGCTAATATTAGCTAATACTAGCTTGTCAACAACACATTTTATCTTATTTAGCCACTTTAATAAGAAGAAAAAAACAAACGTTTCACCTGTTTAAAGTTGAGAACGCCGCATCAACGTTGCCGTCTTGAACCATTACTGTCCGCGCTACGAAGCGAAGGTGTCTCGACATGATGGGACCGGTACTAACAGAAACGCTGACCGTCTGGAAACAGCCAAGTGTAAAAGGTTCCGCATACTAGAAACCCTGCATAAATCAACGCTAGGTGACGCTTCACTCAACCGTTCTCGTAAATGAACTCTGCTGTTTTGGAGTTGTCTTTATAGTGTTTTTTTTATTTTTTAGAGATTTCTCCACATATATTCGTTGTAGCGTTTATGTTATTTTTCTATTGTTATTTAGAGACGTGTTATTGTTTTTTTTTAATGATTTACAACTCAGAACAAAAGAAATAGCCTGCTTTATAAATCTTTTAGTAACCGTGCCAACATTTCAGGTTCATAAAAGTATTATAAAAGAAAACATTTGTTTAAACATTTGTTAAACTTCAAACTTAAAATGAATTACAATACTTAATCCAAATCATTTAGCACTCTAACAACCCCACAGCCTTAAAGACTCTACTGTAGCCCATGTAACATTTTAAAGTCCCCCTCCACTCAAAATTGTGTTTTTGAAGGGAGAAGGATTACTTTCCGACTACTTTCACTTTCCAAGCAGAGCATTTTGACATGTCTTAATACATGTCTGGATACATGTTTATATGCTAGGGAAAAAAAGTAATAGCATACATCTCCTGAAGAAGACACACATTTTAAGGTTCAAACGAAGTTTCTACGCCAAACGGTGCAGCACTCACACTAAAAAAGAGCGAAGATAACAATAGTGTGATAAACAGAAAGACAAATAAACATTCAGGTCCTCACAGCACAGGGAACCAAACAGCAGTTCTAATAGTCTATGGAAAGGGAGATAGCTTTCAGGGGAATCACAGCTTTATTAAACTGTTGTCATAGCAACAGGGACAGAGGTGTCCAGTGTTATCCTTTCATCGAGGCCATTCTTTTTTTCTTCTCATCCCTGGGCTGCTGTTGTCCTCGCCCTCTCTCCTTCTGAGGTCAGCCAGCGGTGAATGCTGGTCTGGATGGTATTTCTAATTTGCATTAAAAAGTGCCTTTAAATGAATGAAATACCAGGTGAGGTAAATTGCCATGTTGCTGTAACTCTATAGGTACTGTATCTGCATGGTGCCACAGGGAGGATGGCTGAGACAACCTGCGCAGATAACATCATGACTCCTTTTGTTGGGTGAATACACTGCATCATGTTTCCAGAGACAAACCCTTCTGATCCAGACCCGATGAGATATTCTTGGCAGTGTGTGAGAGTGTGTGAGAGTAAGAGAGAGAGAGAATGGGCGAAAGAAAGAAAGAAAGTTTCTCCCTGACACATTTAGAGAGGTTTTTTTTTAATGATTTATTTTAACTTTATTTGTTACTATGTATTTATTTTGTTTGTTATTCCCATTTGGCATTCCACTATAGTCACTGATAGTATAATTAAGCCTTAAAATGTGTGATTGACCTATTTTTTATACCATTACGACACATGTACAGTGGGAGGGATGGCTTGAGGTAATGGGATAAAGACGCCTATTGGTGGCTTTAAGTAGTTTTTTTTGTTGTTGTTGCTGTTGTTGTTTTTTAATTATTTATCAACTTAAATGTTGAGTTTGTTCAATTGAGACATTTGCAAAAAAAATTTGTTTTGTCATATCACATCTTAATATTTCATCATGCTCTGAATACTTTTACATCACCATCAGGCGACGCCAATTAAGCAAACTTGATTTTGACTGTAAAGAGATTCACTTTGAGTTATGTATCAGTCCGTTTATTAACAATATCAGTCATTTTGATCCAGGTCAATTCAATTCAACCTCTCTCTCAGCTTGACTTTGTACGGTAACACAGTACAAAAAATATATATATATATATACGGCCATTTCTTATATATATAACAATTGTGCAATCCTGAATTTGTATTTACATTATCGGTGCTACAACATAAGATATATTCAAATACAGTATATAAATTATTCATGTCAGAATTGAAGGATTTCAGCATTAGCATGATCTATTCTTTAGTCAATTCATCGATTAGTCAATCAATAGAAAGTTTATTGCCTATACTATTTTCATAATCAATTAATTTCTTGAATAATTTTTTAATGAAAACTGATCTGAATCCAGCTTTTTAAATGTGAATATACTGTATTCTGTAGCATCTATGACAGTAAACTGAATATATTTGGGTTGTTGACAAATCAAGATCATTTCAGGTTGTATCTTTGGGAAAAAGTGACTGATATTTGTCACTATTTTTTTTGACGTTTTATAGACCAAACAATAAATCAATGATTTTCTTAATTAAAGAAAATAATTGACAGATTAATTGATAATGAAATTAATCATTAGCTGCAGCCCAACTATTCTTGTATGAATTAACATGAATTCTGAGTTATACACACAACAGAATGCAAGTTAAGTGTCTCAGAGGACCTTAGTCAGGAAGTAACGTGTCTCATATCTCTGTTTGTTTACAAACATAACATTAAGCCCTAATGATAAGAAACTTGCATTGTCCAATTTCAGACGGAGACGGAGTTGGCAGGAGCCAGTGTGTCGCAAATAAAACTGATATTCTGTCTGATTATAATGAATAAACTGAACTATATGTGTCTCCTCTGTCAATTTTTGTGGAGTAAAAAATGGTGATTTTCCTGGATGGATGCCTCCAGCTGGATTTCTTATCTTTTGCTCTTTCATTACCAGCTTTCCAACCCCCCACTCTGGACCTGAACACATGAACCTGCTATCTGATTTCACATTCCAAATGTTTAAAAACTGAACAGATGGATTCAGGTTAAAAAAAAAGTTTAAATGACAGTTTCACAACTTTTCAAGTCTGTCTTAAAACAACAGTCAGATGCCCATATGAACACTGAAAAAGGTTTTCCTCACTGTAACCATTCCTCCTGTTTCATACTGGCTTTTAAAAGTCTCCATTTTGTGCAAAAATGCATTTAAAAGTTTATGTGAAGCTTATACGAGGCTTCAGCAGGCTGAGTTAGTCATATCAAGTGGATATCTGCCACATTTACAGTCTTTTTAGTATAAAATTCCTCGGACAGTGTTTCCCTGTTGAGCTGCAGGTGGAAGTATAGTAACAAAAAGAGTTTATCTGAAGCTTCATATTAGCTTCAGATAAACTTTTTAATATATTTTTCACAGAAGGAGTCTTGTGGATTTTGTACAGCAAGAAAAACTTATTACAATGTTCATTTGGGCAGCTGGCTGTTAAGACAGACTTAAAAAATCGTGAACAAGTCCTTTAATTATCTACTTTATCAACTCTCTCTATTTACTTTCTGGACTTCTTGACAAGTAAACGGGACTAACATGGCGCCATCCAAGAAAAAAAACAATTAACACGTTTCCTTAATATCCGAGGCGGCTGCTCAATCAACATCAAAGGACTTACTGGAAGTGCATTTTTCCATCTCGTATTCATATCTTTCACCATGCTGACAGAGGCGGAGGGTCTGGGGGGGGGGGGGGGGGGGGGGGAGGTCCCTCCCTGCCAGTGCTCTCTGCATTGGCTGGACCAGCATCCGATCCAGGCGAGCTGTCAGCCAATGAGAGGAGGCGCAGATGCAGGCAGAGAGGAGACCGACTTTACCGACCGGTCCGGTTAACAGTGGAGGACAGAGAGAAACAGAGAGGGAGTCTGCAGCCAGAGTCCGTTTCTAATCTTCTGCAGGAAGAAAAAAAAAATCATCAAGCGTTTGCATCAAAATGGAGAAGAAAATCACAGACTTTTCAGGAAAATGGAAGATGAAGTCTTCAGAAAATTTCGAGGAACTTTTGAAAGTGCTGGGTGAGTAATAAAATATTTGGGGCATGTATATATATTCTTTCATTTGCATGGTGAAAATGCCAAATAAGGCTTTTTTTTAAAGTCCCTGCACGTTTCTAAAACAAGACAATGTTTCATTCTGTCATGCAAAACTCTTCTAACTTGCATGCAAGTTTGCAGTCAAACAGCATATTGTTATCTGGTTTATCACCAACCATTCAGGTCCATTGTTCAAATGCAAATAAAGGAAAATAAAAGGAAAGGAAAGCATCCTCTGTACAAAGACCTGTCAATCATTTTGTCAGCTGCATTATCAGATGGAAATCCAGTTGGTCAAATTAGAGGTCAAATGGGGTACAACAGTGGCCTGAAGTGGCTCTCCTGTGCCTTTCCCTGCTAACTCATGTCACTGGGAATATTAAACTACATGAGGCTGTAGAGGCTCAAGTCCTTTTTGGGGAGAGCAGGAGAGAGCGAGGTCAGGTGAGGGCCAACCAGTGGCATCCATTAAAAATCTGAAGACAAATAGCCTGTGGAGGAATGTTAGATTAGACTCATCTGAAGCAGGGTCCTCCTCATGCGGTTGTAATTAGAGCCAGTGTAAACGGAACTAAGCCTTAACATGGGCCCCTGTAGCCAGCCAGCTCTGAGACTGACTTTCCCTCACTGCCCTGGGCCTCCCTGAACCAATCTAGGGCTGTGTGTGTGTGTGTGTGTTACCTCCTTTAGTAACGCTACATGAGCTAATATGGTCAAATGAGATTTGTGGGTTAGTTCTGATCTCTCTGAAGCCGGTGAATAAAGCTATGATATAATGGCAAAAACTAAAGGCTCACCAGGCAGTTTACATTTGTTTTACGTTTCCCATGTTCTGTAACTGTCTTATATCACATCCATTTAAAGGATTTTTGATCAATATCCTTTCACCTCAATGTAATGGAAACAACATTGACGTTTCTATCAGACACAAATCAAGTTGTCGTTGTTCCATAACTGGGGTTATCTTTTTTTCAGCTCCTAATAAAACAAAAACTTCTTTGCGGTTGTGAAATATGGGGGGCTAACATGCAACATACCAGCTTCAGTTTGACTGACAAAGAGCCGTGTGAATGATGACTGAATCATTCTGGGGTGAACTAATACTTTAACAATGTCACAGTAATTAGTGGTTTAACGATCATACCAGCGGTTTTGCATGTTGTAAAATTAATATGCTTTACTGGCAACCGTTTTCCGAAGCATACCATGCATTTTAAGATTGATTTGCTCGGCCTCAGCTCACTCAGTGTAGCATTAATGTGCAGAGACTATTAATTAATCACTTTATTTTCAATCAATTTATTATTTTTCATTATGTTATCATTGTGTGGCAATACAGCAGCACAGGCAGTTTTTGAAAACTCCTCCTTGGTGTTGCTTTCAAGTTGTGACATTAAATTTTAATGTTGACATTTACTGGCTGCCAAAAAAGCTTTGCAAACAATGTAATGACAAACAAAAAGCAAGCACGGACAATGCGAAAAGAATGCGGTGTTGGAAAAGTTGCTGTATGGCTGCCAACCCTCAAATGTCAGATAGTTTCATTGAAAACCTTTTCCAAATGTTCCCTGCTCATAACTACATTAACACTACAGCTGCAATGATTAGTTGATAAATCAATTAGTTGATCAACAGGAAAATTACTCAGCAACTATTTTGATAATCAATTAATCGTTTTAAGTTCTTTTTTGAAAGAAAAACGCCCAAATTCTGTGATTCAAGCTTCAAAAATGTGAATATTTTCTAGTTTCTTTAGTCCTCTATGACAATAAACTCTTTGGTCGGGACAAAAGAAGACATTTAAGGACGTTACCTTGGTATTTGGAAGACAGTGATCAACATTTTTCACCATTTTCTGTATTATAATACTATAATATTCACTGTGCTGGATTACCTACCTAAAGAAAACATAAAATCCCTGCACATTAATGTTCATACTGTGGGAAGGTGGGAAATTTTTGGCAGTAATGCAAAGCCTACCGCAGCTGCCTGTTTGATATTACTTCTGTTTGTCTTTGGTCCCCTGTGGTCAGGTGTAAATGTGTTCCTGAGAAAGATTGCAGTGACAGCGGCCTCCAGCCCAACAGTGGAAATCACCCAGCAGGAAGAGAGTCTGTCCATCAAGACGTCCACCAGCGTCCGCACCACCAACGTCTCCTTCACCGTGGGTCAGTCCTTCAGTGAGACTACAGTGGATGGACGTCCCTGCACGGTACACATCACTGTATAATCTTAATGCATGCATACCAGCGGGCTGTCTGGCCAAGCACAGCATTACAGCACAGCCACAGTTCTTCTGCACAGAAAAAAAAAAAACATGTGGAAATCATTTCAGTGCAACTTGAGTCTTGATGATAATACAGGGATCTGTTCTTCGTTTTTTTTTTTTTTTATATTGAGTGAGTGGTGAAGGACATTGCTTCTGACAGGCCATTAAAGTGTTGTAACAGGCAGTGATCGGCCAAGCTTGACTATCGTTCGCGGTGTCCAAAGCACTTTAATGATGTCAGTTATTCACATTCTTCGCATATGAATCCCTGCAGAGTTTTCCTAAGTGGGAAACAGACAGCAAGATCAGCTGCGAACAGACTTTACAGAAAGGTGAGGGACCCAAGACAGCGTGGACCCGAGAACTGACCAACGATGGAGAACTGATACTGGTAATAAGACTTTCTGGAGAGCAACTTTATACATGAGATCAAAAAGACACTTAAACTAAGGTGACTGTTTAGTCTGAGAGCTTTACCATGTTTAAAAAAAAAATTCTTTCCCTTTCCTTTCAGACAATGACGGCCGGGGATGTTGTCTGCACCAGAGTTTATGAAAGGGAATGAGGAAATTTCAAGACTGTCATTCAATACTTCTGTTTTGTGCCTCATGCATGGTTTACATTTACTCGCCTTCTTTGTCTTTGGCTCCCCTAGTCAGTCAGATTTTTTTTGGTCAAATCTTGCTCAAACAGTGAAAGGCTTCAGTCACCAAAGCTGAATTTACTTTTTATGTATAATATAGAAATGTCATACATTCCTTTTTAAAAAAAAAAAAAAGCTTTATTGCATTGTCTAAATCCTTTCTCACGTTGTTAATAAACTGTTTTATATGAATTAACTCTGTGATGCTTTGTTGTTGTTTTTTGAGAAACCATATTTACGTTCCATTTCTTCCATCATTCCAATCCACCTTGTCCTCTGTGTGCTCTCTTGTCATCGTAGCTCCCTACAATATGTGCTCAATTAGTCTGAAAACTCCCAAAGACAATTCGTATTTTTGTATGAACGCCATTTTGAGAGACATCCTGGCAAAGACGAGGTGGAAACAGGGAGTGGAAAGGAAATGAGTGAGGGAAAGAGAAGGGAGAATATTTCATAGCATCAGGAGTCTGCTTCTTTTCCTCCCCTTTCCCAGCTGTGCCTACTTACAGAATGAGCTCAATAAAAAAAAAGTCCTACTCCCCTTCCTTCTGGCTTTGCACCCAGGTATAAAGCGTAAAGTGACTCTCTTTTTACACTGCGCAGGGAGATTTCCACTTTTCAACATAATGGATGCAAACAAAATAGTCCTGAAATGTGAGAAGACATGACCGACCATGAAGTGAAAATGATGGATTCAGCAGTCTTCAGAATCATTCACACACCTAAAACCCCCCCCCCACACACACACACGGTTCAGTCTGGGGCAAACTTGCTGTGAAAAATGGACCTTCGGGGGTCTCTCAGGCACTTCCTGAGGAGAGTGCTGTTACAGTTCACAAGCAGTCATGGTTTTTTCAGGTTTTCAAACAGTGTGCAGACGAGCGACCCTGTGAAGTGCTTCCCAGTGTATACACACAGCGCTGAGCAAGCAGTAGAACGACTGGGCCTCCTCCAGGATGAATGTTCTCAATAACCTCATTGGGTAAATGCCTGCACACAGTTTATATGTGTCTATATGAGTGTGAGTGAGGAAGAGGAGAGTGAAAATATTATGTGTGACCAAGTATGCGCGGCTTACACAATTTCCCTCATACATTCTTTTTCGTCTCATAGGCAGAAAGTATGTTTTCAATGGCCTCAGAAAAGCCTGTGTTATTGTGTAAGCGCTTGTCGAAACCGCAGCACTTTAACTGCACACTGGGGTGGATGGAAAGTTCCCTGCTATTTGCTCAATAAGAAAATTGGCATATCACACACACATTCACACACGCATCCATGTACACTGTATTCTGTCTAAATGACCCCTTTGACTTATGGTTGTTATTCTCACAGGAGCGATCCAAACCATCCAGTCCCTCCTTGTTAGTCGGGTCACTTTCCACACACAACTGTTATGCCAGTTCATTCCTCAGGCAGTGATGTCATGGAGCCTTGCGTTGCTCGATTGGCCGAGGAATGCGGCGGTTTTGGAACCAGGAGGCACCCGAGTCCGGCTTTTGGTTTGGGGCCATCTGGACCAATTGCGACATGGCCGTGAGAGGAGGTGATGAGTCACAGGAGTCAGCTGCCAAACACAGATGCTGCTAGAGAAGGTCATGAAGATAAACAACGCGCAGACGGAAAGCCAAGCAGGTTGAGGCAGAGGTAACACAAGTGGTGATACACGCAGAAGCCTTCATCATTATTTATACGACCTGTTTAGGCTGTCAAAATGGCTTCTCATTCTTTGCTATGCATGTCACTGCTATTTCCACACCAGCTTCCACATGTGGGCTTTGTTTCTTTATGGTTGTCCATCAAGTAATGTAACTAGTTGCATTGATCTTTAAATTGCATTTTTAAGGGTGGTGATATAAAACACAGTCCTGATTCCTTAATAGAAGTTCCACTTTGACTTGCCATTACCACTTATGTTTTTTAGTTCTTTGGTTTTTCCATTATATCTTGACAAGTAAATACTTTTATCCTGCCAGGACCCCCAAGTCAGGGAACCCAAATTGGGGGAACTGGCAAACACACAACCCTTACTCTGCTCCTTCTTCCACTGCACACTTAATGCATACATTCTTTCCATATAGTGTTTTTTGGTCAGGCCAGGGAATATAAGTTGTCTAATTTTATTTAAACTTTAAACCTTCTATTTATACCTTCTCTTTTGTGGGAAAAAAGTACTAAAAATGTGATTGCACATTTTGTTCTTACTGCATTTTCTTTATATTGCAGATTTGTTTTTGTTATGGATTTTGTTGTCTTTTGCACAGTCTTATGATGCTCACTTGTCAGAGTACACTGTGGTGTTTATGTGACAAATAAAAATCCTTGAATCCTTGAATATTGAGTATTGATTGGTGGTTCTTCATGTTTTTGGCTAATCTAGACTCTAGTGGAGATCCTAATGTTTTAAAGAGATACAAAATATGTCAGGCTGAACCTCGATGTGCAGTGATGCACAAGACATCAAAAACATTCCCAATTAATGGAATTGTGCCACCATAAAAAAAAAGATTTATGTTTTAAAAAGTAAATTTAAATAGTTATAGCCCCAATTTACAAGTACTGTATTCGTTGTTAATTAATATGTGAATATTCATGCATAAATACAGAGTTCATATGTGTGCGGATGTGTTCATGGATAATCGGGCGTACAGTAACAGGGAATGTACAGTATGGGCACTAACAAGTCTGTGTTTGTACTGTATGTGTGCATGACAGACAGTCCGGCCTATGTGTTTATAATGGAATCATATGACTGCCCTCACCCATGTGACCCCATGTGATTTGTAGGAGAAAATAATTTTTTAAAAAGTCCTGCCTGGATTGTACGAAGGCATTAGGCCATGAAATAAGTATAAACCAGTGAAACTAAAGGTGTAATCCTTCCTGCCGCAGCTCAACCTGTGACTGCAGCATTAGAGAAGTACAAAGAAAAACCTATCAAGTGGTGCTTTAAGCATGTATTTTGTATACAAGACACAGCCATAGGGAAACAAGAGAGTTGTGCTGATCACTGTGCCACTATATTCATTCTAGGAAACTCACATTTAATAACTCTTGTAGGTAAAGACATGATAAAGTATGAGTAGCAAATGTAACAAAACATGAAAAAAAAAAGGATCATCTTTTTCACCTGAGTTGCTGCATCTTTAAGTTACCTGAGGTTCAAATCCCATTTCTGGATTTCAGAGGTCAAAGCAGTGGGAAAATATTCCTTCAAGGCACAAGAGGGACATCTACTGGAAGAGGAGGTAAGTATCTTTATATCATCAAAACAGCATAATGTGATAATTAACTAAAAGTTAAATAAACACAGCCCCACAAAGATTAAGATTTAGTCTGCAGCAAAATGTTGCTTGCTTTTGATTCAGTAAGACTTTGGAGTTAGGTGTCTAAATCAGGATTTGTGTTTTGATTGTTAACCTAAATTATTAGGCTAATAATATGATCATGATGCACAATTTTAAAAAATAATTTTCCTAAGTCATTGTTATTATGACAAATCTGCACACCTGTTGGCAGTAAATGTCTCAAATTTAAAATATTACATATTACATTTGTTATTCAGAAATAGGGTTCACTTGCTATTTCTAAATATAATGTGTTTAAAGGAAGAATTTACAATTATGGCCATCTGGAAAATTATCTAATAGGGGAAAATGATAATATCTTGCACAGTCTGCTCAGTCCATATCTCATATTATCTCAAAGCTTAGAAGACAGTTTCCTTGTCTCACATCCCATTTGTGTCTGGTGTATTTTTAATAAAAAAAAAGAGGAACTCGGTGTGATTGTGGGCTACTGATTAAACCTGTGTCTCTAGTCCTGACTTCTAATTTGCATAGCTAACTGACATGCGGGGGGCGGTTGTAAAATGCCTGATAAACACACAAACGACAGGTAATATAATCCCTTGCAAAACATGTTTACTTTCTCTATTGTTGAGTCACCCTTTATAAAGTGGATACCACAGTGTTGAAATACAGTTAGAAGTTAAAGTCCATTCCAAGTATTATCAGAAAAATGTACTTAAACTATCAAAAGCAAATGGCCCCTTTTAGAGTGTTAAAGTATGTAGCACCTGAAGTATCCAAAACGTGTTTTTTATCTTGTGCGCACAAATTATTATCTCGTTTTCAGGGACTTTGGTGGCTCCATATTAAATATATGACATTAGTTGATTATTATTATTATTATGATTGATACGTTACATTATAAGCAGCATTTTAATGTAGCTGGTTGAGGTGGAGCTAATTTGAACTATTTTATAAACTGCTGAGTTTAAAGAACCTGCACACCTGTGCTCCAACCCCCACAGGTGTTACTTGTCTAACTGTACATGCACAGACTGGGCTTGGCTGACATGTTACCCACTCTCCTGTTTGTTTTGTTGTGAGACAAGATGCAACTTTATCAATCTTATTAGTCCATGGAGTTGGAACATGTAAATCCCTGCATACTCCAATTTCAAGTACTTTACTTAAGTACAATTTTGAGGTATTTGTACTTTACTTGAGTATTTCCATTTTCTGCTACTTTATACTTCCTCTCCACTACATTTCAGAGGGAAATATTGTACTTTCTACTCCACTACATTTATTTTTATTTTTGGCTTTTGACATCTTACATAAAGCAGTGTGTAGTCGGGGTCACATTTCAGATGTCTATGAGTTGTTAACAGCTCCACCAAATAGTGATTTTTTTTCCCTCTAAACTTCTCACATGGTTTAATTTCAATCAATGTTAAAATGATCAAATATTTCACCAAAAATCAAAGATTACAGAAAAAGTCCAAAAACTGAAAACACATTTGTGTATCAGAACTTTGTTTTTTCTTCTTTCCTCTCAATTAATCATCTCACGACCCCTCAGATTTACCTGGTGACCCTTTGGAGGGGCCGGACCCCTAGGTTGTGAACCACTGGACTAAACTAGCTAACTGTATATAAAGTAGTTCAAACTAGCTCCACCTCCAGCAGCTACAACAGTAACATGCTGCTTACACACTGATGCTTCAGTATTAATAATCTAATGATGTCATATATAATAATATATCAGTCAGAGGGACAAAACGAATAGTTTTACTTTAATACTTTAAGTACATTTTGCTGCTAATACTTATGTACTTTTACTTAAGTTGGATTTTTCATGCAGGACTTTTACTTGTAACGGAGTATTTTTACATTGCTGTATTGGTACTTTTACTTAAGTAAAGCGTCTAAATACTTCTTCCACTGCTTCTTGACACATGCAGGTGTGGCCCCGCCCCCGTCAGTTCCCCACGTGTTCCTCTGCCGCAGCAGCAGTCACATGACCGCGTCTTTGGCTCGTTACTTCCTGTACCACGGTTGTTTTCCTGCGGGAGAAAAAAAAACAAAAAAACAACGGAGCTGCAAACCAGCCAGCCAGACAGACCCCTGACGGTCGGAACTGAGGAGGGGGCGTGAAAAAAACCCTCAACCAATACAACCTGTCTGTTATATTTAAATCGGTATTCACCTGTTATTTAACTAAACTGCGGAGAAATGAACGCCGGAGGTTGCGGGTAGCTGTAGCTGACTGGACACACCGACTCACCGCCCGTCCTTTCGTTTTTTAGAAAAGAAACAAACGCAAGATTTAATCAGCAAGAAGGAGGCCAACGGCTGCTTTTCCCCTTCCTCTCCGTGACAAACGTTAACATTAGCAGCAAGTGGTGGCTACTTGACGTTAGCTCCGTTTTTCCCTTAAACAACCAGCGCTGTCTCCATCAACAACATGTCAAAATACACGAGCTTTCCAGAGCCAACGGACGACCAAAACCCTTTCCAGGTGGGTGATCTGTGACAACAAGCTAATATTAGCCTCTGTCAGGTCTGTAGTCACGGTGTTGGGTGATGATGAAAGGCACTGATGTTGGATCTGTGTAATAACCGGCGTGTTGTTGCTCATGTGACGTGTGTGGCTTTTTCTGGGCCTGTCTAATCTTTGCCCACTTGTAGCTCCTATTTAACAATGAACGAATGAATGAATGATTAAAAAACTGTTTTGACAAATGCGGATTCATGTTGCTAATTGCTGTGCTGATTTAATAACTGTTTTGTTTGTCTTGTGTTGTCTGCCAGGATCCTGCAGTGACTCAACACAGCAGCAACACAGGATATGCTACACTGGACCTTTACAACCCATTTGATAATACGACTGGGGTGAGCAACATTTGTGCTTTATCTGTGAGATAATAGAAGGGTAATTGTTGCTAATGCATAATGTAAGACACAACTTGTGTGTCATGCAGGGCTGCAACTAACCTTTATTTTCATTATCAGTTATGCGTAATCAATTATTCATGTGGTCTGTAAAATGTCAGCAAATGGTGAAAAATGTTCCAAGAAAACAGGGTTACTTTTCAGACCGTAGTACAAAAACTCAAAGATAATCAGGAGTAGGAGTATAAACTATAGGGTAGGGATGCACGATAATATCGGCATGTCATCGGTTTTGGCCGATAAAGGCTTTAAAATTAAATATCGGCATTGGCCCGAAAATGAACATTTCAGCCGATATGACATTCTCCTCCCCTGCCTGGCTGTGCCTTTCTCTGCGGACTGTTTCACATTCTTTTTGGTTTATAACAGCGGTTGGCACCCAGCCTTATTAGGTGCATTTCCACCTTCTGCTTCAGAGTGTGGACCAGAAATTAAATCCTAGCCATTAATCCTGTCTGTCTAATAAACTCAAAGAAAGCTCTACTGCTCGACCCACTTGGCAGGTTCAATAAAATTTTAATGCTGAGCTCCTGAACTCCACTTTTCCTAAGTTCTTCCATCATATATTGTCTTTCTTGATCATACTTAGTACAAACGATGATTGCATGCCTTATAGTCTCCTCAGCCAGGTGGAAAAAAATATGTGTATATATTGGTATTGGCATCGGCAGTCGGCCAAAATGAGTTGGGAAAATATCAGCATATCAGATATCAGCAAAAAATCCAATATTCTGCATCCTTGCTATCAGGTGCAACTAACAATTATTTGCATTATTGATTAATCTATCGATTATTAGTTATTTGGTCTATAAAATATCCAAAAATGTCAATCACTGTTTCCCAAAGCCCAAGGGGACGTCCTCAAAAGTCTTCTGTTGTCCCAACCAACAGTCAACAACCCAAAAATATTCAGTTTACTGTCACAGAGGACTAAAGAAACAAGGAAATATTCACAATTAAGAAGCTGAAATTTAGAGAATTTAGGCATTTTTTTTTCTTCAAAAATTACTCAAAACAATGAATCAATTATCAAAATAGTTGGTGATTAATTTTCTGTCGATCGACTGATGAATTGACAAATGGTTGCAGCATTTGGGGAGCTGGAGCCAATAAATCTTAGCCATTTTTGCTCGAAAGTGACCTTACACTTGGTTGGACTAATTTTCTGTCAATTTGCTAATGGATTAATCAACTAATTGTTGACACACACACACACACACACACACACACACACACACACTTTCTGTGTATGGTGTACAATTTTTCGATGGAAGACTACCTGGCCCCAAGTCATTAAATACAGGAATATGCGACATGTAACCACAAACAAATGTAGCTTGATTATCAGACTGGATTGCTGTTTTGTTTCATATTAAGAGTTTGTATCCTGTCTATTCTTCAGCTCTCTGTTGTGTTTGAAGTGTCCACTCAGCTGTAGACCTGCAGGCTAATAAAGGTTACCTGTTGTAAAAATAAATCAATAAATATGTAGAGTGGTGAATGTTAGAAAACAAAAAAGTGTATGAAAGTTATGTTATACAAAGGGGGTTTGTTCTATTTTGGACAGAAATAAACTAAAAGAACTGCCTGCTTTTAACTGTGTAAGTCACAGCAGAGCCTTATTACCCTGATAATCCCACTGAATCTCCATTTTGTTTCACTTCATACACTTATTCTATTTCAGTTGCTGAACAAATCAGAGATGTGAGCGGTGATTCATAGGTCTGGAATCAGGGAAGAAAAAATAAAGAATGCCTTCTTCATTACCTCAAGGCTGAGAAAGAGAACAGGACCCACCTTAACCCACGTTTTAACGTCAGTTGATCTTGTGCTTTAGTGGTGCAGAAGATCAACTGACAGAAATTTTAAATTAAATTAGCTCAAATCAGTTGACACACAGTACAAAGCTGTCGGGGTCACTGGGGTTGCCTGGTTGGTTATCCAGCCCTGAGTATAAAGACTGGATTGTACTTCAATGTACATGTCATGGAAATGCTCAACAAATCTAAGACCAGTTGCCATGAAAGCAGAAAGCAGACACAAAGGCTGAGGTACACCTCAGTTGCATGTCATATATTACATTGAGTGCAGTGTTTTTGTTGCTTGGATCCATGTGTACTTCCTGTCAGCTGTTAGTATTGCCAAATACTGCAGCGACAGGAAATAAACTCAGACTTGCTTAGGATGTCTGATCAAAACTGAACTGGTCTGCAGTCATTGTGAAACTGTGTACATGAGCAGAAGCCTCACGTCAACTCCCAAAATGATCTACAGTTAATACAGTTGGAACACACCCTTTGTAACCCTGTTTTGACATAACACAGACTCACTCACAGCTTCTGTTCTCTGTCTGGTACTGTCACTGTCCTCTAGCAGCTACGGACATCCATTAGTTACAGTGACATGTCGTGACTGTGAGCCATAACAGCGTAATGACTTATGACACATGATTAAGGCAAATTTATGATCAGACGACACTCTGTGATATAGGAAACAATACGTAGGCATTTACTACAGGTATTTACTTATGTTAGAATAAACGTTTGCTTCTAGAAAGACGGAAGTTAAGTCACACAGATGATTCTGATGCACAGATGAAAGTGCTTCTCTCAAAAGCCTGGAAAAGACGGCAAGATGGATTATTTATTTAGTATTTTTCCTATAGTATTTTTTTTTTTAGTATTTGGATCTGGTTTATACACATTTTTGGTGTCTTTTAAGCCCAAGCGTCTGGGCATAGTTGTATGCATAATACAATAATAAAAACTTCATTCATTCATTTTAAAGTGTGCTTTCAACTCAATGTCAAATTACCTCTTTGGCATTATCCCTCTTTGCCACATTATTTTAGCTACAATGCTTCCTTCATGTGAAGTTACTCATATGGACAGTAAAACAAAATGCAACAAATAAATACACAGATATAAATTTATTCAATTGTTATTTATTAAAATAATGGTATCCAATACCAGATCGGCCCATTGTCCGATCCAGCTATTTGAGTCAGTATCAGACCGTTATCTGATATCAGTATCAGTGCATCTCTAGTGCATGCATCTCTTTTCTAGCCCCTGACATTATGAAACAAGACTCGATCAAATAAATCCAGGTTTAGCTCAAAGCTTGGGCCACATGACGCCGAAAGTGATGTATGATGTTTGTCTTTTGCTAAATATTTTCTAGCCTCCACCACCATATGAAGCCACCTCTCCCTCTGCACCCTCTGTGCCCGCACAGACCCCCCCCAGCAGGACGACACCGACTGAGCCTCGCAACTATGGCTCCTATAACTCCCAGGTACACATCCTGCTGTGTAAAACACTTGTTGCTGCACGTGTTGTCACTTTAGACCAAGGCTCAAGAGTGTGATCTTTGTACCTCAGTGTCATGGAAGAGTCTCAGTGTCTAGATGCAGAATCTTTGAAAACAAAAACCAGCTGGACAGAACTCATTCTTTTTGACACAAACAGAAGCTTTCTCCTTAAGATGTGACATGCAGTTCTGATACATTCATTACCTTGTGTCTTACCGTGTTAGACTGCGGTAAATGCCACCACAGCAGAGCTCTTGAAGAAGCAGGAGGAACTCGAGAAGAAAGCCCAGGAGCTGGAGAGGAGAGAGCGGGAGCTCGAGTCACACAGCCTGGGACCTGGAGCCTGTAAGAGAGGGAGGAGGGGAAGTTTCATGTAGGCCATGGGCTATAACATGACAGCAGTGAAGTGAATGAATAAATACTACAACAGCTAAAATTTCGGAAAAATGTCCCCTTTGTTCTCTGTTTCAGCCCGTCAGAATAACTGGCCCCCACTGCCTTCATTCTGCCCCGTGGGCCCCTGCTTCTACCAGGACATCAATGTGGAGATCAGCCAGCGCTTCCAGCGTACCGTCACCGTCATGTACTACTTCTGGATGTGTGAGTTCCTGTAATTCCTACTATGTGAATTCCCAACATTACATATTCCTGAGTCTTAACATCAGTGTCATGATGTAATATTATTAATGAGGTGTTGTAGCTCTCTCTGGCTTTGTGTTATGGTTGGGGGGCGGAGGGCGGGTTATGTGGAGTGAAACTACACTAATGATAAAAATCTGCACCTGTTACCACTGAAGATCTATCAGTTGTGGGTGGTGTTGTTTTAAAGCAGAAGAAGCACTTATGCAGGCGAACCAAAGAGCTGACTCACATCTGTGTATCCTCTGCTGTGCTGTCTCGAGTTGTAATGTTTGTGCAGACTCTGACACTTAACTGCGAGATTGAGGACTCTGGCAAGAACCAACTGTAATCAGTCTCCACTAAAGGTTGAACTCGGACATTTGCACAAGAAGCACTTCAAATTGTTATGAATTAATAGCTTGGCTCTCAGTGAAAATGTGTCATTTTTTGGACTTGTAGTAATGATGATTAAATTGTTGAAGCAGTTTGTTCAAAGAGGAAGAGGTCTGTAGAAAGAACTGATATTTGACAGTTATTGTCATGCTTCCTGTCAACATCTTGTGAGTTCTGCTATATGATTTAGTTCCATATCACTGTTTTTAGATAACTGAGTTGTTTTTTGTATTATCTTAATAATTTAATTTCAGTATTTAGGCTACACATAATGATAAATCTGTCATAAAGCAAAGCGGCATCGGATGAAACCACTTAATGCTCCCAAAGTAAATACAGAAGTTAAAGCATTTTTATTGTGTTTGTGGAGTAACTGTAGGGGTAAAACGAATAAAAAGTGACCTAAAAGCAGGTTATAAAAAAAAAAAAAGATTTAAGAAATTCTTCAAAAAATAACACTTATTTTTCTGATCTCTTCCTGACATGGTTTTATTCCTCTTTATCAATGTCCAGTCTGCACTTCCACGCTGCTCTTCAACCTGATCTCCTGCCTGGCCATGTTCTGCGTGGACCCCTCCAGTGGTGTTGGCCTGGGCCTCGCCATCCTCTGGGCTCTCCTCTTCACCCCCTGCTCCTTCGTCTGTTGGTATCGACCCGTGTACAAAGCCTTTAGGTGTGTACTGCCATCTTTAGGGCAAAAAGGCATGGACCGAAAAAATGTGTTGAGCAAAACTTTTAACATTTATTAACTTTAATTCTTCAAAAAGCTAAATTCTTAAAGATTCACCTTTAGACTTGTTCAGGCAAGGTCTTGGGTTCACTTGCTTAGACTAGAGTAGTTACTTCTTTAACGGTGAGCCTTAAAGGATATGTTCACAGTTTTTCATGTCTGCCTTAAAACAACAGTCAGGTGACCAAATCAACATTGAAACAAGTTTTTCTTGCTGTAATCATTCCTCCTGTTCATACTGACCATTAGAAGATCCAAATGCACTCACAGTGTAAGTGATGGGGGACAAAAATTCACATCTATGTATTGATATGAGGCTTCAGCAGTCTGAGTTAGTCAAATAAAGTGGATATCTTCTACAGTTACAGTCTTTTTAGTGTTTTCCACTTTTTTTTGTAACAAAAAGAGGGAATTTGGCACTAAAAAGACAGAAACTTTGAAGGATATCTACTTGATTTGACAGCAAGAAAAACATGTCAGTTCATTTGGGCACCTGACTGTTGTTTTAGGCCAGACTTGAAAAATTGTGAACAAGTTCTTTTAATATATGTCATTCACATTATACATGGCCAGCACAAGAAACATGTAGAGAGAAGCACAATTGCTTTATATAATAAAGATGCCAGCTGGTATAATGATAACACACTTGCATTTAACTTTTCATTGAAGGTTTTGGTTTCTCAAGCTTGTGATTATAAAGCATAACTAGAATTTAGTTGTTGCCTCGTTTAGTTGAGTAATGCTTGTGTTTTCCGCCCTCTCTAGGAGTGACAGCTCCTTCAACTTCTTCGCCTTCTTCTTCATTTTCTTTGCCCAAGTGGTCGTCTTTGTCATCATGACCATCGGCATCCCTGGATGGGGTTTCAGGTATGACCAGTAAGAGAAGATTAGCAGGAAAAGCACATGTGTAACTAATAACCTTAATCATAGCTTTGTCCCATTTAAATGTCCTAGTTATTCCGGTGAACCAGCATGCACAATACCACATCACCGAAACTGAATGCAGCCGTCATTGATGCTATTAATCCTACCTGTGCTTTTCCTGCTGTGACATGTCAGTGTCATGAAAAAAAGCAGCGATTAGATCCTCCAGGCTTCAGGTGGAGGTGGTCGGCCTCCACAGTCAGCGAGGTGCAAATACCAGTCGAAAATGGCAGTTAAATGTTATTTGTCACCTGACAGCTGATTTTGTTAACCCAGCCTACCTTCGTTGTGTATGAAGATAATGAGAGCACATAATTAATACCAGCTTTAAATGTCATTGTCTAGATAACTTTATTCACACATACAGTAGACTGCCTTTTTTATTTCCAGGTGTAAATGAGGATATTAATTGGCTTTTTTTTTTTCCTCCCTCATATCTTTTTAAATCTCTCTATATTTCTGTCTCACCGTCCGTTTCCACCTCAGCGGGTGGATTATGAGCCTGGCTGCTCTGAAGACCAGTGTCCCTGTTGGTGCGATCATGATGATGAATGCCGTCCTCTTCACTGCGCAAACTGCCATGGGGGTTTTCATGCTGAAGAAGGTGAACGCTGAATAGATGTGTTTACATAAAAGGGCCCAGATTAAGGTTGAATTTTTTTTTTTTTTTTTTTTTTGGTCAGAAATACTGGATATTTAGAGCATGACCACAGATTCAGAAATGCAATAGAGCATACGTACAAGTAAAGTAGGACAGAGTATGAGCCTTGTGTAGTGTGACTGAGTACATTTACATGCACGTTAGGTGCGTTTTGAGTTTTATCCTGGTTTTGATCTACTGGTATTCAGGATGTGACATTTACATGGAACATTAAAAAAAACCTGGTTATTCATGTCCCTGTTTTCATGATCACAAGGTTTCTGATCATCTGGCAGCAGGTATGTCTTAAATGCTCAACATATCTGCTACTGATATCTGAAAGTTTGCTGGATTTATCCTCTCCATTTGATCATCAGTAACAGAACACAAGAGCATCAATACAACTTACAGTCTTCCTTTACCTTCACATTTTCAGTTTTACTGACTAACTACTACATAACTTGAGTTGATAATGCACCCCAACACATTACGCAGAATGATCAGAAACCTGGATATGGTGTTTTACGTGCCAAAGTATCCTGTTTTCTGTCAGAGTGCTCCAGCCAGCATATCCAGGTTTCTCAAAACCAGGATTCTGAAACCAATGTGCAGCAGAATAACCAGGATACCCTGAAAACCCAATAATTAATCAAGAAAATAATCGTCAGATTAATCGATAATGAAAATAATCATCAGTTGCAGCCCTAAAGTGAAGGACTAGTAGTTCCAAGCATAATAATTCAAACATTAATGTGCATTGTGCTTGTACATGTGTTCAGTAACGTTAAATAGTAAATGATAGCAAATACTTTGACATGATCTAGTAGGTCATATTTTCTGAAATAAGTCAAAGGAAGAGAGGGAAAGCAACACTGTCGAGCTCTATTTGCACTTTCCACCTGCTCTGTGCACCCACTGTGCCCACAGCTGGTGCATCTACCATGAAGCAGCCAATAGATAACATAACGGTCCGAAGAATAGCCACGATATCAGGTTCTGGGTATCCTTTCCACCCTCACAATGCGCATAATAAGATGATGAATTGGTTCGTGTATCGAGTATCAACGCGCTCTGTTCTCCCCCTCTCCAGGTCCACAGTCTGTACAGGCAGACCGATGCCAGCTTCCAGAAGGCCCAGGCCGAGTTCGCCACCGGAGTCATGTCCAATCAGGCCGTACGCCAGGCTGCCACCAACGCTGCCCAGGGGGCCTTCACCGCACCCCGATAGAGAGGAACGAGAGGGGTTGGGAGGGTAAGAAGGGAAGGAGGGAGGGCCCTTTCAGCCTGATAGAGGATCTGTTTGATATTTATTTCCCCACTGGTGATTAGAATTTGAAAAGGGGGGGGGGGGGGGGGGACTGAGTCTATATAATTACCCCGGGGGCAACTTAACACCAAGGCACGTGCATGAGACAGAAGTGGGGTTGTGTAATACGTAAAGGTGTACAGGACAAGTTAGCTACATTGCCAAACCAGGAGTCAACATATGATAAGTGTTGATTCGAGGCACGGAAAGATACGTGTGAGATGTGACAAACGATAAGCTGTGTGACATTTAGTGCAGTTAAACCAAGTGTCAGTGAATGCAGGGAAAATGCTTTTTATATGAAAAAGAAAAGCTTGTGTGCCAAGTCGATCGCGTTTGGACAGTACTAGCCTGGATATTTCCCTTTTTTAAATGACTTGGATGTACATTCTGTTTACGAGGAGCCATGTTTGAGACAAAGAGAAAGAGGAGCTGCTGAACACTGAATTATCGCCATTTTAACATTTGATCCATAACTGAGTGGCTCAACTTTACCCAAACGCTACTTTTTTTTTTTTTTTTTTTTTTTTTTTTGCATTAAGTGTTAAACTAACATGTTGTTTTTGCTATTATTGCAAATGAGAATGCCTATTTACCTTATTGCCAAAACCTCTCACACTGTAATGAATATGTGTTGTTTTGGTTACACTATCTCTGTCACTGTTTTGTTGGTGCTGCTTGTGGTTATTATGATTATTACATGTCACTGTCTTGGTTTTAATAAAATTATACTGTCATGCTTACAGAGTCTGCTGCAGTCATTGCGTAATGTTACTGATCAACGACAAGGTACTTTGACAAAACACTTGCCAAAAGGTCCCCTCAGTAGCTGTTGTGGAGCTTTTGGCTGTATCATCCATTTGTCATGTAAATGTAAATGTCAAATTCCTATTTGTTTTCTGAGCACCTTCAGGGCCTCTAGCTGTTTCATTTTAATCTGCTGATCATTTTCTCGATTCATTGATTAGTCGGTTTGTCCATAAAACGTCAGAAAAGAGTGAAAAATGCCTGTTATAATTTCCCAGAGTCAAAAATGACCGCTTCCATTGTCTTGTTTTGTCCGACCAACAGTCCAAAAACCCAAAAATGTTCAGTTTACTGTCAAACATGACAAAGACAAACATTAAATCTTCACATTTGAGAAGCTGGAACCAGCAAATATTTGGCTTTTTTGCTTTGTTTTAACTGACTCAAACCCATTTTAAGCAAGATCAGCATCACTAACACACTGTCCACACTGATTGTTTGGTGGCACTTTCATCAGCTGACATTTCAGACAACCTTTGACTGTTATCCCGTTGCTAGGAAACAGCTTGGGTCCAGTTTTGCGCTGCGTGTGATCCGCGCATAAATTTGAGCCACACATTTGGCCTTGAAAGAGAAAAGTATTTTTTATTCTCTGGCGACACCCAACACACTTGAAGGAAACTGCATCCGTGATGTCATCCTGACAACTTGTTGCTTCTCTAGCTGCGGGTTTCTTCTTGCAACTTGTGGCCAAAGCAAGTCAGATTTATATGCAGGTACATCTAAACTTTATGTATAAACGTGACAACGTGAGGGTGATGTGTTGCTTGCTTACTGTTAGATGGCAGCGTTATGTCTGATATTAATGGCTCATCTGCGGCGCCAAACCTTCCTGGACTGATCTGACCCGTTTGGACAAGCCGTCTGAGACTTTTATGGGCACACCGACGTCAGGGACTGCGCTTCACCGTGAAGATGGCGGAGGCTGCGGACAGACCACTACACCGGTTTTTCTGTCACTGCTGTAAATGTGAAACAAACCCCAAACTCCCGGTGAGTCACTTTGGAGAGTGTTTTTCTTCCACACATGCTGGACTGGGAATGATCATATGGCCCACGGAGGGAGGAATCCAGACTTTCCGAGCTCTTTCTCTTTTTAGATATGCAAAAGTAACTCTGATTGGTATTTAAACTGTTTACTATTACAATATATGACTGCTGGGATCATTAAAGTCGCACACATATGTCAGGCTGCTGGTGGCTGTTAATGTGCGCACAACATGCGCCAAGATCTTACATTAAAGAGAGAGAGACAGAGAGAGAGAGAGAAAGAAATCTGGCGATTCACGTTGCCATATTTAGAAACACCACTGTTGTCCAGTTGTCTAGTGTCAACTGCGTGTGAGAGACGTCAGAGGGGCTGCCAGGCTGTCACCACATTCACCAGCCGCACTTATGGAGCTTCATATATGCCACAGAGCCGCAAATAGATGCGTTTTAACTCCTGTAGCCCAATATCTCTCCCCCCCCCCCCCTCCTTTTTGTTTCAGCGAAGCCCAACTGAAGGACATAACTGTTTAACTTTTACTTTTTTTGCTCTAGATGTATTTCTCCTGGAGGGAACGCACCGTGGAAATCACTGCTGGGGCGCATTTGTTGCGCAACTGAGACTTCTCATTGCATGCTTTACGCACCAATGTTGTTGTATGAATAGCGCACGTGTCCGTGTGTGTAAGTGAGAAATTGGATATCAGCACCATATGTCCACAATTACGTTAAAGTATGTGGATCCCTCTGTCCACACTTTTTAAAATATTTTTTTTTGTCCAGCATTTCTTGATAGTTGACAGTAGAGACATGAAACATGAGCGGAGGCGCATACCAGAATCAAACTTGAACATTGTAATTGCATGGTGTAAAACTCAAACCACTACTCTACATGGATGCTCAACATTTGAGTACTTTTAGTCTGGGGCTGGTTGTCATGGTTTGACCTTAAACTCTAACTGAAGTAACTCTTAATGTTACAGCATCCATTGATATTTTAGACAATAGTGTTTGGCCAGTTTGAACAGTTTGGCCCATAAAGAAATGGATGAACTTGACCGGCTTGCACAGAGCCCTGGCCTCAACTCCATTCAACGTTTTTGGGATGAACTGGAACTGGTCAGTGCCTGACCTCACTGATCAAATCTGGGCAGTCAAACTCTTCCCAGAAGAGCTCAGAAGCTGTTATGACAGCAGATTAATGCCCATGGTTTTAGTATGAAATGTTCAACAATCATGTGTGTGTGTAATGTTTGTCCACATACTTTTGGCTGTTTAGTACATTTCTTTTCTCTTCAAGGATTTCGTTTGCCCCCGGTGTGAATCTGGCTTCATTGAGGAGGTGACAGAAGACTCCAGGTCAGTTTTGTGTTCTTTATAAGTTAATAAAACAGTGATCAAGAGTGTCAGGCTGTTGTTTTTCATCTTAGTTAAACTGATTTTTGTTTTGGTCCTCAGCCTCCTGGAGAACAGCACATCAGGGGCCAGTGAGGATTCAAACTCATTGTTCTCAGAAGTATGTCCTGACAAATGGCATTTTAATAAGAACACTCCTCTTTCTCTAAAGCTTTGACGCATTGCTTCTCTGGTCTCCCTCCAAGTTATGGCAGCTGCTGTTTATGGAGCGCTCTGCCCTGCTGTCACATCCGCCCTCCTCAGAGTCCAACACAGATGACAGCGAGCAGGTATCTGCTGGTCAGAGCCGTCTTTCACCGGTGTCACCCGGAGCTGCCGAGGTCAGAGAACCGGAGGGTCCTTCTCAACCTGAACAGGAGAGTTCAACACGGCATGAACAAAGGCCTGCAGTGGAGGGGTGTGTGGACACAGCAACATCAGCATTGTGTGCTTAACTCTGAGGGTGTAAAAATCCCTGTTTGCCTTTTATTTCCACATTACTTTCTATTGTTGTGCTGTGATAAACATGGACACATAAAACCACCAACTTACAGTGTAAATTAAAAAAACAGATGTGTTTTTGCACAGGCATTCATTCATAATGTTGCTGTTAACAGAAAGAACAAAACAATTTTTGTTGAACCTATAGGTTTGTTACCACAAGTTTCTACAAGTTTAAAACTCCTTTTCCAAATGTATCCACATTTTTACATTGGATTGATTAATCCAAACAGTAAATATTATATTTTATTATAAATATAAAGATTACCTGACAGTTTTTAGGGGTTTACCCTCAATATGTGTCAATATTCAAATTTAAACACTTTATACATTTCTGATGGTCGAAACGTTTTTTTTTAAACAGCTCATATTTGAATAATAATACATCATAGTAATATGTTTTTTACAGTTATTATATTATATATTATATATTATATGAAGCTTCAATAAGGATCCCTATGTAATAATTGGATATTAACTACTCAGAATCATTATTCTTTCTCTTGCATAAGTGTGGAGTAGTTGTGCAGTTGGCTCAGTATCAGATAATAGAGTATATATGCTGTATAATGCTCCTAATCTGTCATGTGCTTAGCATAGTCATCTGCAACAGCTGCATGCACCGGTTGATTTACTCCCTCCAAATAAAACCATACAGGCATGGCATGAACAGAAATGTAGAGTAAAGCATGTTTTCTGAAAGCACACTAAAGCAGACATTTTCTTTTTTTTTTTTGCCCTTTCCAAGGATCGTGCAGCAGTTCTTGGCCGGCCTGTTTGCCAACAACGGAAACCCTAGTGCTGCACCAGCTGCACTGTAAACGCTTTTTACATTTTCGATTCACATCATTTAATTCTGATTTCATCTCACTTTTGTGTGACAGCCTCTCTTTTTCTCCCCTGCTCTCTCGCTGTTTCTCTCTCAGATCCAGCATGCTACATTTGCACTCAAACCCTGGAGATTATGCGTGGGGTCAGGGAGGTCTGGACGCTGTCATCACAGAGGTCAGTGATGTCAGAGATGGTGATTTGAGACACTGTGGCTGCATTATTAGCTTTCTTTTCTCCCCTTTTATACACCCCAATTTCGACACACTCCTCTTTGTCTTCACCCCTGTATCGGTTATTTTACAGTTTACTCTTCATGCTCTTTTCATTCATTAGGGCTTTCTTGTTTGACTTCCTTGCTCCACCCCTCACCCCCTCACTCCATCCAATCCTTTGTTTCTCTTCCCACTCACATAGTTGTTAGGACAGTTGGAGAACACAGGTCCACCCCCTGCTGAAAAGGAGATGATCTCATCCCTGCCTACA
Source organism: Scomberomorus guttatus (assembly GCA_038419695.1). Classification (NCBI taxonomy): domain Eukaryota; kingdom Metazoa; phylum Chordata; class Actinopteri; order Scombriformes; family Scombridae; genus Scomberomorus; species Scomberomorus guttatus. The sequence continues at coordinate 10,389,823 of CM076461.1, forward strand.
GTTTGCATCTCTCAGGAACAGACAGGTGGGAATCCCATCATGACACACTGTATGACATGATCAGTCCCATACATCTCATATTAGGAGAGATTGTCTTTCCTTTCTTTCTCCTATCTTTCTTCCCCTCCTCCTTTTCTTCCCTCCTTTCATCTTTCCTTTCCTCCTCCTGTCTCTCCCTCAATTTTCTTTTCTTCCTTCCTCCTATCTTTCCTTTCCTTATCCTATCTCATATTATCATTCCCTCCTTGCTCCTATCTCTCCTTCCCCCCTCTCACCTTTGCTTCCCTCTTCTTATCTTCCATTCCCTTCTGAAATCTTTCCTTTCCTCTGCCCATCCTCTTTCCCTCCTCCCATCCTTACTTTTCTTCTCCCATCTTGCCTTTCCTCTTGTTCCCTCCTCTTATCTTTCTTAGCCCCCTCCTATCTTTCCTTTCCTCCTCCTATCTTTCCAGAACTCCTATAATAGTCCCTTTCCCCCTCCTATGTTTCCTTACCTCCTTCTACCTTTTCCTTCCCTCATCTTACCCTAACACTTCACACTCAGCCAAGAAGACTGTAGTGATTAGCGTTAATAAGTCATTAAAAACATTTCACATGTTTAAAGGCCTGGATGTGCTGCAGACTGCTTGCAAAAAACTACTTAAACAGGCGGCATCCTTGATTGATAAGGAGCTGCTAAAAAAGACAAAGCAAGCTATGTTGACCAAAGTGAAAGATGTAACTCACCTAAATATGGACCTGACAGCAGAAAGATGTACGTTATTGATGCATCATAATGACTTATTACTATTTTGAGAAACGTGACATAATGACCATTTATAACATTAAGGTGACAACTCATAAAGCCTGTAGAAAGATGACTTATTGTAAAGTGGTACTAAAGCTTCTAAATCTTTACTCACACATCATTAAACTGGGTCAGCAGCACAAAATGATAGACGACTGCATTACAAATGTATCACTGTGTTACACTGTAATGGCGTATAGACCTGTCTTGTACATCTGAGGTGTAATGAATCATTAAAAAGTTTATGACTGATCTATTCCTCTCTGCGCGTGCGTGTTTCCTACGCACACACGCTCATACTTTCTGCTTTCTGTTGTCCTCTCCCAGCCTGCAGACTGGAGTGTCCAGTTTGCAGGGAGGAGTATTCATCAGGGGAATCTGTGAGGAAGCTTCCCTGTCTCCATTACTTCCACAGTGAATGCATAGTGCCTTGGCTGGAGCTGGTAAGGACGAGGACTGGCTGTGGTCAGTGGTGCTGAGGGGTTTGAAGTCCTGTTAGATTTGTCATGAAGGTTTTAACAGTGTGTCATACATCCTGACGATGACACAGAAACTTTTTGGTGACTAAACAGTGTACTTTTCAGTTTGTATGATACGTGCTGTTACACTGCTGACTTTTTGCTGGTTTCCAAGGCTTATGCTGGTCTTTCCCTCTCACAGCATGATACCTGCCCAGTGTGCCGCAAAAGCCTCGATGGCGTCGACAACAGCCTCGCGCCCACATCAGAACCCCTAGAAGCTCGCTCCATCAGGACAGAGCAACAGGAGAGGCAGGCGATCTGAGAGACGGGCCAAGCAACTCTACCTCCTTTACTGTTCTCAAAAGACACGCTTCTTACCTGCCTCAGACCTCAGATTTTTCCCTCCACACTGACTGCTTTTTAGATAAAATACATTACACGCATCACAGTCACAACTTGCATCTTTAACCCTTACTTGATCCACGCATCTCTGCTGAGGACCTTTATGTGTTTGTTTGTTTTTTTCTTTTCTCCAACATATTCTCCATTTTCAAGCTACACTACACACTAAAGGACCCAGCAGTTTGCTGAGAAGATGCGGAGGTTGATGTGTCCTTCTCGCTACACTGCCCTCATAGGTGGTTTTCTGAATGGCTGATTCGGATGTCATGAACTAATCACCACAGAGCAGCCAGGTGTTATCAAAATGACAGGAATTCACAGAGTTATGAAGTAGTACTTTTGTACGAAGACTGTTGGTTCAAACAATTTCTCAATACTTCTGAATATTGACCCTTCACCACCCAATATGATTCAGCATCGTCCTCCTCTTTATGTAAAGCTGTTATTAAAGCCTAACCCTGTGATCCTCAATCTCTCCCCCTCCTTTCTTCTCCCTCATCATGAGAGTTTCCAAAGCTGATTTGTTCTTGTCATGGACCTCTTGTTTTGGTTTTCCAACCAATCTGTTCAGTAATCAGATGGGTTAACTTTTGTTTGCAATAGGGAGACTTTTTGCATATTTGCACATTTGAAGCTTTTCTGTTTGGCTGTTGTATTTTGTGACCAGCAGTGCACTGTTGTAACTGCTTAATAGATGACAGCTGGTTAGTTTTTTTTTTTTCTGATCTCAGATCTCAATATAATAAAATGGAATAGATGAGTTTACTCAAATATGGCAGTACACGTATAATACTGCAGAATATAATTGAATAGAAGAGCGTAGTATGATAGAATAGAAAATAGGCTGCAAATCTTGATTTCAATACACAGTAGAATATAATTGTATAGAGCAGAATACAGCAGCATACACTATATTGCTGAAACAATTAGGAAATCTATTTGTCCGTGACAGAAAATTGATTGTCAACAGTTTTGATAGTTGAACCACTCTTTCAATCTTTAATAAGGTAAAAGTGCCAAACCTTAATTGGTTTCTCTGATGTGCGGATTTGCAACGTGGAGATGTCACTTTGGGATCTGGTAACTTGTGGTGAGTATTTTTCTTACATTTTTCTTACATTTTAAAATATACTATACTAAATGATTAATTTGAGGGGGGGAAACAGTGCTGCATTTATTGATTATATTCATTATCGATTACTCTGTCAATAGTCCAATTCAGTCCAATGAGGTCCTCAAAATAGTCAAAACCCCAAAGATAATCAATTTGCAAGATATATGAAATAGAAAAACACAGAATTTGGTATTTTTGCTTAATAAATGGTTGAAAATAATCGATTATTAGAATAGTTTACCATTAATTTTCTGTCAACTAATTGATTAATAGAATAGTCTTAGCTCTAACAGAAAGGAAGAACAACAATTGTAGCAGTTGCAAACATGATAATTTATTTATAGGCTAAGCGACTCCGGTTGATTTGCCAGTCCGTATGCTCCGTACTGTTTATATACTGTAACGTTATGTTGACACTGTGGCTGCTGAAACCAGGCACCGCCAGTTTGACAGTTGACTGTTGCGTTCCAGCAAAAACACACCCTCGTCAACCAGCCTAAATCACAGCTTTCAGCGACAACCGAAAATAGTGAAATAATGAAACACAGACATTTTTGTCAATGACCAGGGAACCGCAGCAACCGCGTAGCCTACAACCGACATTTGCTCTCTCCTCCTCTCTCCCCTCCGCCCTCCTCGGCTCGTCCTCCTAACAACCTCCCTCCCTCCCTCCCTCCCTCCGTCCTCTCTCCGGGACTTAGAATGCCCGTGTTGTACTGACACAGTAGCGATACGGGCTGAGCAGACATGGAGGCCCGATTATCGAGAGAGGCCCGTGCTGACACATCCAGGCCCAGCTAACGGCGAGGCGAAGTGGATTTCGGAGCATCTCGGGGAGATATTACGGATACCAGTTGCTGTAAGGAAAAGGGGATTTTTTAGCACCGAGGAAGAAGAAATAGAGGGAGATCCATTTCGGGTCTGTTGATTCAACGCAGCCGCCATTTTGTTGACAGTTTTAATAACCTACACGGCGCTGCATTTGTTATTTTATACCACTGGAATATAATTCGCCACAGTTTTTGCGTGTGTATTTCAGTCGTTTTAATTGCCCGCTTGTCTTTGAACCAACGTCGGAAGATTTTTCTGGTTTAGCTGACCTGCTAGTGCATCGTTAGCCGTCGTAGCTGAGATGTAGTAACGTTAACACGAGTGCCTACGAGAATGTGACGGAGATGTAACATTATGTACATCACTCGTCCCGGGGTTGTGTCATATTCGCTCGGTTTACACATATTGTAGAAAAGCTGTAGGCGTTTGCTACTCATTTGCAGCCTACACACAGTGTAAGTTGAAGCTGTGCAGGGCGAAATGCACCTAAATCGTCCTCAAACAGGCTTCTGATAGATGGCTAGTTAGCCGCTGCCAGTGCCATTGATGCATAATGTAGCACAGGCTGTCTATCATTGGACGGATGGTAGCTACTAGCTTGTTAGAAAACAAACACAAATCTTTCACGACGCTTGGGCTAACGTTATATTTAACCGCCAAAGCGCCGACGACATCCTCAATGCCTAACCACCTTGCTTGTTATTATAAAACATGATGAAAATACATTTTTGGGAGATGCTTTACATGCTTGCACTCTGCCTACACCACCGCAACTAAGGTTAATCAAAATTTTTTGCAGGCAGCTAAGAGCTCTGTGTATTGATTTCGGGTTGAGATTTGTGGCCACGTTCAAGATTATTACCTTGTTATAACCTAGTTGGCACACTTGAAGACAGCACACACGTTTGTTATGCGATAATAGCGTCAAAATATATAAGACAAATCACTCATGTCAGGTCAGTCACCTTATCACATGGTACCAAACACTGATAATAGCCCATATCTTACGTATTTTCATGTCTTGGTTTTTTGCCACTTCAGCACTTGGAAAAATATGTGGCCACCACGTTGATACACACGAAGGGAGGACACAGCCAAATAATGTGAACACCGTTTCTGGACAATTACACAGGTGAGTGCATACCGGTATTATACATTTTGATAGATTTGCCGTTGTTGTTGACATAAGGAATCACGTTGCTCACTTGTTTCATCAGCCCCTGAGCAGACTTTTAACAGTCTAATGTTGACGCACGAGTTAAACGTGTGTAAAATTATGGCTCGGCTGCATGCTAAGTCAACCCCCTAAGGGCTATCAAAAACCGCAAGAGCATGTCTCAAAGGCTGGGTTTTATTTCCATTATGAGTGTGATTGAGTAGTGATGAATTTGCTGAGTAAATATGAGTAGTTGCAGTGAAAATTGAGGCTGATCCGTTCGCAGACTCATGAGGGGCAGTGTTGACTGTACAGGAAACCGAAAGCAGATAACGCTATTTGGTTTGTTCAACCCTCCGCCAGTAAACCACGTTTTTTGCATGACGGGGACAGCGTAATTAATTACAATTGTATGCACTGTTTTTTTTAAGCCGGTTGACAGTACGGAATGAACTTCACAAGGCTCCTACATACAGGAGGGATGCTTGCATGTTGCTGAATCAGACTGACACCTGTCATTCAACCGTACTCCTTGATTTCCCTCCTGTTAAAATGATGTTTCCTGTAGCACCCCACCCCCTGGCTGTGGTTAGGCGTAACAGAGGTAACAGGTTGGGTTTAGGGTTAGGTATGGGTCAGGTTTAACATCTCAAAAGAAGACTGGATGTGGGAAACAGTCTTCAACACAGTACCTACCTGTCTGATTTATTGCAGCCTTTACTGCAACAATTAGTTGCTCGTTTGTCTTCAACTTACAACCAGTATAGGAGCCTCTATTGATTAAAGCCATGATATGTTACAATAATGTTTGAGCACTTCCTCTGGAGGATGATACAAACTAATGATAGTAGTGAAGGAATTTGGCTGCTTTCCCCCCTGTACTCGGCTCTGTGCTAATACCGATGGAGTAAAAGCCATGAAAGTGACACCGAGACGCCAGCCCTCATGTGAATGATGTGGGGGGGTGGGGGGTGGGGGGGGGGGGCTGGGCGGGTTGGATACTATTGCTATGGCCAAAGGGAAATCAGCAGTTATGAACAACGTGTGCAAAAGTGGAGGGAGTGAAAGGAGGGAGGGAGTAAGGGGAGGAAAGAAGTGGGAGGGGGGCGCGGGAAGTTGTTTACTACGTTCCTGTCTGCGCTGCCATTTCTCAGCTTGTTGGCCTGATATTGATTATTGATTCCTTATTTTTCATATTCATTTCTTGCATCTGTTCTCATCTTATATGCCATTCTTTCCTGTTGAATCGTTCTGAAGGTAAAAGCAAACAACAGACAGGCATGACTAATATCTGTCTTCAAAACCAGTAGTCTTGTTATTCTGTTTTGCATTATGACTGTAATAAGTGCAATGACTGTAATGTGTCACCTGCGCTTTGCAAATACAAAAGTACATAGAAGCTAAACATGAAAACAATATCCTGTAGTGTTGAAGCTTATCAATCTCAAAATAGAAAGCAGTTCAGCTTAGTATCAGATAATTTACAGGAGAACAAGTGCCAGTAAATGGCCTGGCTTAGCTTGTTAGAGGTGAGAGGAATGTTTTGACTCTCTGAGAGGCTTTTCTCTAGATTTGTGTCAGTAGCCTCTCACAGAGTTAGGTGCGACAGTGGCTTGTTTTTTGGCATAGCTGCTGTTAGGCAGCGGAAGTAGGTAGTATCATAGCAAGCATTTAGTATTAAAGAATAAGGAGAGCATTTGTCACTCTGTGAGAAGGACACGGACCAGAGTTAGGGGGGATGGTGGGTGAAATGTGTTTTTGATTAAAGTAGGACCACAGTGACTTTAGTTTGTGTGCTGTTACTAGTGCTTTCCAAGTTTGCGAAATAGAAGAGGAAGAGGACGGAAAAGCTTAAAGAAAATGGTGAAAGAACACAGAGATTGATGGAGTGTTAAAGAAAAGAGGGAGGTGTGATTTGAGTGTGGTATGTGTAGCGAGGGGGAGTCTGCAGTTTTGAGGCGAAATGGGGTGAGTAATTGAAATAAACACAGAAAAGAGGGCGTGGGGGAATTACAAGCCAGACTCCAAAAATCGGCTGCCTTTACGGTGTGGTTCAACAAAAAAAAAAAAAAGATCTACTACTGTTTTCCACAGTCATAATCCAAAACAAACATGGTCTAAGACTGTAGGGCAGATTCCTTTTTTTTTCCCTTACTGTGACGCTTAACTGATGTGACGACTTGTATGACTTTCCTGGCGCTCCATTAAGTGGCTCCTTTAGTGCTCTCCACTAATGTAGGGCGCAGAGAAACCGCCGGCACGTTGACGCTCTATCACTCACTCTCAGTTGCTGCTGGCGAAGGCTGAGAAAGGCGGCCGGATCCTCTGTCTAGTCCCAGAGGGCCCAAAGTGCTGAGGTCACAGTTCTGAATTGCCTCAAAATGACTTCACCCAGGGAAACCACCTGCTTGGGGGCGAATCTGCATTAAATCACTCAGTGGACATGGGGAGCTGTAGACAACTTCATTGAATTGGGCTGTCCTCTAAGGAGCACAATTAAGAAACATGCTGTTCTCTGCTGCTGCTCTGCTAACTGAGGGTATGAGCAGTTTGCCACTATTACAGACACCCGTTTTCACTGTAACTAATGAGGAAAGTTAAGGGATTGGTCATATGTCATCTTATCCTGTAACACCTCGGAAGGATGTGGGGTTAACTATTGACTCTGGACCTTTTGGGCTTTGTAGTTCTCAGGTGTGCAATTCAGAGTCCTTGAGCCTTAGGTTACATTTCTCAGGTAGAAGAGCCTTGGCTGTGTAAATAGGTCACAGATTGTTATGGCTATGAGGACGAACACACCATATAAAGTCACCCAGACAGGATGAAGGACACCCTCTAACCAAACAGATAATAAAAATTGTTGCCCCTCTGTCTGCTCCTCACCATCATTCATTATAAGTCACTTTATACTTCTCAGTTGTAGGGCACCATTTAAAGTTGATGGTCTGTGTTACGATGACTAATGTGGAATTTGTTTTTGCCCCCTCCACCCTCTCTTTCCTTCTCTCTCCCTGCTCTACCTTTCTTTACTACTACAGTTGAAGGACGGAGAAAGAGGGCTGGACAGCCGAGGAAGGGAGAGAAGCCACCTCAAAACAAGGAGAGCTTCACCCTCACCGTTATCCCCCTCCCCCCTTTTCCCCCTTCACCCCTATCCCATTCCCTAACAAAAACTCTGGTATCAACAGCATCCCCTCCCTTGTAAACCTGCACACTCCCTAAAGTTCTGATGGATCAGAAGATTCAGGGGGGAGCTGCAACTCCACCCCCTCTTCTCTCAGGTGCTCCTTCAGGGGAGAGAGAGAAGGAGGGAGGGGGTGGAAAGAAGGAAGACGAGGAGGACAAGAAGAGGGACAGGGAGAAGGAGGGAGCTGCCACTGTCTCTGCTACTGCAGGAGTTGCAGGAGCAGGTGGGCCAGGAGGCGCCGGCAGTGACCAGTCCCACTTCTCCATCAAGGAGAGCAGCCTGTCTGAGGGCAATGTCAAACTTAAGATTGGCCTTCAAGCAAAACGCATGAAGAAACCCCCTAAGATCTTGGAGAATTACGTTTGCAGACCAGCTTTCAGGGCCACCGTGAGGCATACAGGGCGCGGAGGAGGTGGTGCTCGAGGAAATCGTGCAGCAGCTACAGGTGACGGGCCAGGCAGTCAGAGCCAGAGTCCTTCACATGGCAGGGAAAAAGAGAGGGAGCAGAGTCCCAGTGTCAACAGACCAGCCCCATCATCTTCATCAACCCCCTCTGCTAAAGCTGCTACACCACCACCTCCTGCTCCTCCTCCCGCCAGCACTACCACCCTGTCACCTTCCCATGTGAACGGGAGTGCTCCAGCAAAAAGGGTAAGGAGGGAAGACAGCAAATTTCTGTATTTTGATTCAGTATTGGATCCACACTCTGCCAAAAGTGAACATTCAGTATTGACCGCCAGCATGTTCACCAGTGTAATGTTTTGTGCACATAGAGTTAAAAACTGTTATCAGTCATCTGCAAGGCAGTGGTGCACAACAAGGTTAACCTAGTAATCACCATGTTATTGCACAGATTAAGAGCAGAGTATAAATTGTTCTTTAGTTTTCTTTGTGTTCTCTGTTGGCCTGTCTCTATTCATCACACACTGCCCCCCCCCAGTCTCCCACTGTCTGTGTTGTCTATCCTCTGTCTCTGCCTGGCCATGTCCTCTCCACCCCCTCCCCTGCATGACCCCTCTCTCTAGCTCTCCCTCTCTGTCCCCAATATGACCCTGATAAGTGTTATTGAGTTGAGTGTAACTTCCCCCCTGGGCAGACCCAGGAAGAAGCATTGGACAGAAAATCCTATCAATGAATTACAGTTTGTAAAGGGTAAAGAAACGTATTGCTGATTGATGAGTTTGTATTTCTAGCTGTGGCTGTTTCCGGACAAATGTGATTCAGTGGCATTAGCATCGTAGCTGCTCTTAATTTTGCCAAGTTCCTCCCAAATTTGTTATTAGATATCAGTGTATGACTTTAGTATAGTACACCAATTAAGAAATTGTTCAAACCTTCAGACAAAACTTTATACATATGTACATCTGTGTTAGAAATTGGGCAGTGTATTTCTTAAATGTAATAGTTAATTATCAATTACCGCCTATTAACTCTCATTAATTGCATCTTGTATGTTTTTTTAGGGTCCACCAAAGATGGATTGCAAGTCTGATACAAAACCAGACACAAAAGCAGCCACCACCACATCTGAGAGACCCCTTAATCTTCACCGCCCTCCACCAGACAGCAAAACACATCCCTTTGGGAAGAAAACACCGACTCCACAACCCAACCCCCGGACATCTTCACCCTCTCCACCACTACCTGCATCAAAGGAACCCAGCTTTGAAGGTGTTAAACCTCCTCAATACACCTACAGCACTGAAAGTCAGAGAGACAAGGACAAAGGTGTTCAAAGTTGGGGAGCCCCCACAGTCACTGAGAAATTAGCTCAACTCATAGCGACTTGCCCACCATCAAAGACCCCTAAGCCAGCCAAACCTGCAAAGACTGACCCTGCTCCTCCTCTCCCAAACTCAGGCTTTATGGCCCCCACAGCCAAGCAACGAGACAGGGCTATGGCCAATAGGAACACATATTCAAGAATGATCCACCTTTCTCCACCACCACCTGTGTCACGGCCACCTGGCCGGCCCTATGGTTCTAGGAACAAAGACAATGTTATGGAAAATTTACCCATCATGACACCACTGAGAAGGGAGGACACAGATGGGGCTGGGAAAGCTAGTAGCAGCAGCATCAACACGAACAGCAGCAACAGCAGTAGTCGCAGCAGCAGCCCAGCACTCACCTATGGCAATAACCGGCTGTCAGTCCTGTCAAAGGACAGCAACAATGACAACAGTAACATTAGCATTTCTAAACCACAGTCACGTCCTGGTCACTGCCTACCCCACACCACATCTTCGCCATCTTGCCCCATTTCATCCTCCTCCACCATCTCAGCTGAGCAGAGGACAGTGAGTGCAGTGAGTCACCTGGGCTCCCCTGCTCCCTCACAAGGACACCATGCACGAGAGAGTCCTGCCCTGGCAGAGGAAAGCAGTGCAAGTGAGAGGGAGCAGGACATGGACAGCCCCAGAGACTTAACCAAGTGCCCTCCTCTAACAGGAACAGGAAAGTCAGAGGGGAAAGATAAGGGGGCTAGTAATCAGTCACTGCGAGTTGAGAGGGGGAAGAGTTCTAGTCCAAGTAAGCGCAGTCCCAATCGGGATAGTAGCCGACCTGGTCGGACTAGCAGTCCTCCTGAACCTGTAAGACAAAGGGCACCTTCTCCACCAGAGCCAGATGATGAAGAAAGCCCACAATCGCCTCTTAGAGATGATTCTCCTGATTCATCTCTAGACTCTCCCGCAGAGCAGGACAGCAAACCCCTTAAAAAACGCAGGGGAAGAAAACCTCGCTGGACCCGTGTTATGAACAAGACACAGAATCAAAGAGCAGGCCAGGACAGTCCCTTCGACCAAACCACCATGCCTTTATCTTCAAGCTTGGATACGCCGCCGCCAGTTAAAAGACCTGTGGGCAGGCCTCCCAACCCAAATAAGATAAAACCAAATCCTGTGCCACAAAGTCCAGTGTCACAGCTCTTCCCACCCCAGCCCAAGAAAAGGGGAAGGCCGAAGTCCAAAATGCCGAGGCTTGACGCCCCGGCCCATGGGCGCCCCCCTAATAAGTTGGCTCCTTCCAAGGTCTTTTCATCTTTACTGAAGTCCAAAGAAGAGCAGGACCCCCCTGTTCTTCACCCAGAGGTGGACCTGAATCCCCCTAAACCTATGCCTAGAAAACGTGGACGCCCTAAGCGCCTTCCCCCTACCTTACCCCAGGAGGGTCAGCCTCCCACACTGGCTCCAGAGGCAGGGGACATGGGAGACAAACGTTTTCGCAGCAAAGGAAATGGGCAGCTTATCATGAAAACTATCATAGGCAAGATCAATAAAATGAAAAGTGTGAAACGGAAGCGCATTCTCAGTCAAATCCTGTTAGGCCCGAGAACAGAAGACACCCCTAAAGTGACCACCAGTGGGGTGGTTGGCTCTGTGGAAGTTGCAACTCAATCTTTGTCCTCCTTGGCTGCTTCTTTTGGGGGAAAACTAGGGCCACAAATTAATGTCAGCAAAAAAGGCACAATATACATGGGTAAGAGGAGAGGTCGAAAACCAAAAGCAATGAGTAATGCCACAGCGTCAACACCACCACCAGAACCCTTCCTGTCGCCAAACACCACTTCCCCTCTCCATCACCATCAATCACAGTCCCAGCAACAGCACCAGCTCTCCTCTTCAGAGGTCTTCCCCTCTCCCTCCCTCTCACAGTCTAGTGGAGGCCACAGTCCCATCAGCGATGCCAGTTTTGTAGAGCCAGGTTCAGTGCACTTTGCAGGTCACTCTCACTATTCAAACCCCCATCATAGCCACAGCACGTTCTCCTTCCCTCCCCCAACCTTTTCAGCCCCTAATCCTCGCAACCCAGGGCTGGGCTCCACAGCATCATCTATGGCCACAGCAGCTTCCCAGAAAAAGTCATCTTGCCGTGGATACCATCATCACCACCACCATTACAGACAGCACTACCACTATCATAAGCTTTCTCCTCCCAGGCCGCTGCATCCCACCTCTCCTGCCCCCCTCAGTGAGCTAAAAGAAGCCACTCCATCACCGGTCAGTGAGTCACACAGTGAGGAGACAGTGCCCAGTGACAGTGGTATAGGAACAGACAACAACAGCACCTCTGACCGTGGTGAGAAAGCTGGAGGGGCGGGTGGCTTGGGTGGAATTGGGATACCACCCGGGATGGGCAGTGGCTTATTAATGCCAGGGGTCATCGGTTCAGCTATAGGTCCAGGGATGGGCCTCAATTCCAGAGGCAGGCGGCGACACTCCGCTGTGCTTATGGAACATCCATCACCCTCTCCATCACCCCACGGGGCAAGGTCATCACCTGATCCCCGGAGACCTCACCCAGCAGCTCCCGCCTCCTCCTTAATGGGACACAAGGAGAAACACAAGCACAAGTGTAAACGCCGTAGCCATGGATGCCCTGGCTATGACAAGCTAAAGAGACAGAAAAGGAAACGCAAGAAGAAGTACCTGCAGTTGCGCTCTCGACGGCATGACCCAGACTTTCTTGCTGAGCTGGATGAGATTGTTGTGAGACTGAGTGAAATACGGATAGCACACCGCACCACAGGGCACCGTCTTGGCAGTGGAATAGGCATGGCTGCGGGAACAAGTAGAGTGCCAGGAGTGGGGAGCCGGGCCAGCAGTGGCATAGGAGGCACAGGTGGCCCTCCACCACATCATTATGTCCACAGGGACCTCCTGCCTACAATCTTCAGGGTTAACTTCGGCAGCTTCTACTCTCATCCTGCATACTCCTGTGACCCATTGCACTATGTTCGTAAACCAGACATGAAGAAGAAACGAGGACGGCCCCCCAAACTGAGAGAGTCCATGTCTGAGGTTCCCTTTGTACCTGGGCTTGGATTCCCACTCTCCAGTGGGGGCTTCTACCACCCCTCCTACAGTGTTCCTTACTCCTCTGGGCCCCTGGGGTTGGGCTATTACAGAGGCTTTCCTCCAGCTAGCGCTCTGTATCCCCACCCACACCACCAGTCACCCCACACAGCCCCATCCCACCACTCTCACCATTCACCATCTTTCCCTCCTCCTCCTCCTACATCTTACATGCACCATCACCACCCCTCGCATCTCCTACTGAACCCCTCCAAATTTCATAAGAAAAAACATAAGCTGCTTAGGCAGGAGTACCTGGGAGGAGGAAGGTCCCCTGTCCTTTACCCACCCATGTCCTCTGAGCTTTCCTTCAACTGGCACCACAAACACAAACACAGGCACAAACACAGGGAGCGCTGTGCTGAGGAGGACGGGGAGGAAGCAGCAAGAGGAGGATCAGGGAGCCGGGCTAGTGCAGGGATTTCTGAGGGTGGAGGATCAGGGAAAGGAGATCGGGTTGGCAGTTTGGGAATGGCAGAGTCTTTACAACGATGCCGCTTTGGACGAGACACCTCCAGTAACAGTGCCAGCAAACAAGCAGCTACTACTTCTGCCAACTCCCCTTCTTCTTCTTCATCTTCATCTGCAGAAAGGTACAAGCGCAAAGAGAGCTCAATGTCCTGTCTAGGGCCCTCCAGGCTAGCACTGGGTACCAGCTCAAAAAGCCACCACCCAGTAGAGTCCTGGTTCAGGATGGGCAACTCTGAGGCAGACTACTCTAAGCTTTCACGGAGTCATGTGGTGCCTGGCCAGGGTCCCTTCTCAGATGGACGCGCTGAAGACCCAGCAGGTTGCTCGGACAGCGAGGATGAGGAGCCGCTCACGCCCACGGAGGATGTAGAGCCTAGAGCCCATGATTCTCCAAATCTTACAAATTTGTTTGCCTCTGCTCTCACCCGCACTGCCCTGAGGGGGAGTAGGAGCAGAAAGACTGAGGTAGCCCCAGAGAACTCCAGCTTCTCCCGCATGGACCGACCGATAAGGAAGGACCGCGCAACATCAGCTGAGAGGCGAGAGTTAGGTAGGTCTAATTTGGTTGAGTTCACCTGTAAAAGGATTTGTATAAATGCTCACAGCAGAGCATCCACTGATCAACTGATAAACAGGTTACAACGGCATCTGCACAGTTAATTTAAAATAAAGAAAAGACTGTCTTATAACCAGTAACTAGCAGAAAGCTACTTGCATTTATTTATTCTCAGACATTTCATTCACTGCATTAAATCCCTTATCATTCATGTCGCCCTCGAAGCTTTGGAGCTTGATGAGATATTTCGCACAGAAAATCTTTTGACCTAAATTAAATTTGACATTGTGAGAGGTTATTGGAGTCAATTGTGCACCAAATTCATTTTCCAAAAATAGTTCTCGTGACATTGTATCAAGAATCCTGTTGCTAAATATGATTGGCTAATGTCTGATGAGTTTAATGGCTTGGCACAGTTATGGTGAAACTGGCACTGTGCAATCAATTTAATCCAGCACTGATTCCAGGACTATGTATTTGGGCAATAACCCCAGACATTACCATATGGCACAGCAAGTGAGCTTTGAATCCTTGTTTTAATCCCCGCTCAGTGAAGCCTGTGTATCTCTCGAAAAGCATTCATAGAAGCTGAGAAGTCATGTAGTGGTTACTCCTAGAACCATCCATACCTCAGTTGTGGTTGGATCTAACACCACTAGAAATAGATATGTTCTGTTTCTTCAGCCTCCTCAGCTGTACCCCATCTGAACAAAGAAAATACAAAGTGGAGTGAGCCACTTATTTTCCTTTTGAAATACATTGTCTGACATTTGGTAGCTCTTACTAGTGGTTACGGGCTTGGCAAAAAAAAAGTGCGTAATGACTTCTACTGACTCTACTGTGAATGTGGATGGCCACAGTTGATATAACATTTCTGCCAGAGCTCATCTTACTGAAGGGGTGGAGTGTTTTGTTAAAATGCTATATTTAGTAGAAATTTCCCTCAAAAGCCCACAATGTGAGGCCTAGTCCTATCCTTCAGTACACCAAGCACCTGGGCTCAGCAAAAGCTGCTAATGTAAAACACAGTGCCTCAGCAATGGTCTTGCTTCATCAGTGTGACAAATGGCCCCTGACTAAGACTGATGCGCTTGTGTGTGTGTGTGTGTGTGTGAGCAGTGGTAGGGTGGATGTTTCTATGTGAGTATTACCTAATGTTAATGTGCATGTTTTGTAATTGAGATGTGAAGCTCAAGGGTCCATGTTGAGGCAGCATGGTGCTGTTCAAACCAAGCCAGGGTAATCCTGGATTAGAGCTCAGGACTTGGGGTCAACCAACAGTCACAGGCTGCAGTGTGAAGGTAGAGGAGGTCATGGGTGGGGACTGGGCTGGCGCACAAGACAAGTAAGGAATGATGGAGGAATAGAGATGCACATTGTGACAGAAGAGAGAGAATAGAAAGTGATGTGGAAAAGCAGGACTGTATGGGAGGCCAAGGATAAGAGGTAGCATTAAAAAGCAGGTGTGATTAGGTATGTTTCCATCAAATGTGCAGATTTAAAGTTAATTTTCAAGTCAACATAAGAAAATGCAAATAAATGTTGCCATCAACTATTGTTATGTGTTATATGTTCAACCTGCTTGCCTTAACACTGGGCTGACAGATGTTTCACACTACACATGACAAACCGTCATGACCGCATGTCAAGCCGTTCACACATGTGAATAGGACACGGGTCAGGCATTGGGTGAAAATGTTGTCCGCTCTGATTAGCCAGTTAATCTGTTGTCCCACATCGGCCCTTTCTTACCTGTTAAGTTGGGTTACATGTGTGCTCTCTGATCTCCCAGTGGGTAGTCTGCATGGGTCACTGGACAGGGGGAAACCCTTCTTTCACTGAGCCTTGACTCATGTCTGACACATACCATATGGTGTTTATAGACTTATACCAGTAATATATCTAGCATAGTATTAATGTCCAGTACCATTCTCACATAAAATGTTCTCTTAAATGATTCAATCTGTTACAGTCACCATTTTGCAAATCTTCTTGGTATCAATATGCCAACTTTTCCACCACAGCCAAGTGTTTAGGCAATTTTGCAATATATAGTTGAATTTCCATTGAGAATTTCTACTGAACAGATTGCATGTGCACAAAATAGTTGGATAGAAACTTTCTTAATGAGTGTCAGCAGAACAGTGAAAGAATGAGGATTACCTTTCAGGCATAACACTTCTTTCTTCGTCAGGTATGAAGAAATGTAAATGTCACCAGGTCATCAAATTTGAAAATGCGGTCTAGGTTGGGGGTGTCTCTCAAGACAAGGATGAGAAAGGTGAAAGAAGTAGAAATAACAAAGAAAGGAGTTTTCTAATGTCAGAAGGGCGGGTGGGGTGAGGGAGAGAGGGTGAGAATGTTGGGGGAGACAAGGCACACAAGCACAGTGTTAATGGGGAAAAAAGATGTGAAGAGAGTAATGTGTCAAAAGTGAAGCAGAATCGTGTAATGTCAAAGGAGGGTGGGTAGAAAGGGAAAAGTGTGGAAGGTAAGGGTGAAGTATGTTTAAGATAAATGTAAAAGAGGACAGAGGAGAGATTTCAAGAAAGAGATGTAAAGACTCCTGTGAAGGGCAAGCTGGGCTTATAGCTATAACATTATTGTAGTGGCAGTGGTGATCAATATAAGTGACAGTCAGTGGAAATGATGGATCTGATGAGAGTCAGAAAATGACCTACACACCTAAGAGATGGTGAAAAGATGGAATGGGCTACTCTGTGTACCTTTATTTGCCATTGAATGCTTGTTGAAAATAGCAACTTTGTGGGGACACCACGATCTTTTATATTGTGTTAACTACTGATAAATAGAATGACTCTGTGCCAAACAAATCCTACTGTTGCTTTTTTGATTTTGATATCCAAACCAGGAATAGACTATTTTATCATACATCAATCTTGGGTGTGAAAATTGTGAATAGTAGAAAATTTATTACACCCATTTTGCCTTATCTTACAGTATTTTTTGTGCCACACAGTAGACTATCACAGAATGGTATCCTGCAGTTACCTGTGATTGATCACTGTCTAAACAGTCCTATAAAAATGCTGAGAATTGTTAAGAATGATTTGCTCAAGGTGTGTGCTTTATACCCCATAGCTAATTTTGCTATTTCTTTGACTAGCGTCATCAGGTATCCAGACAAGAGGTGGTGTCCTCTCGACCCCTGAAGGGTCCGACGGATCCCTGCACCACCGGCAGCAGCACCATCACCAACCTTCTCTGTTTCACTCCCACGGCTCTGCCTCCTCTGCCTGCCTCTCCCCCTCGCAGGACTGTTGCTTGGATTCCTCCCTGCCCCACCACTCCCATCGGGCACAGCCATCCAAACACAGCCTCCACCACGTCAACAAAATCCTGCGTGCAAAGAAACTGCAGAGACAAGCTCGTACAGGAAACAATGTGGTGAAGAAGAGGGGCCCCGGACGTCCCAGGAAACACCCTTTACCCTCCCCGCCGCCATCCCCGCCCCCTGTAGTTGAGTTGAATCAGACCCGACACAGGGACAGAGGGGGAGACCGGCCAGCAGGGAGCAGGGTGTGGGAGGGGGACACTGTTACAGATGCTATTGAGTCAGTAGTCCAGGGCCAGCGCAGGAAAGGTCAGAAGAGGAAGCACTGGGAGAGAGATGGGGATGAGGAAGAAGAGGAGGCGGAAGAGGACGGGGAGGTAGAAGAGACTGAGGAGCGATTGCAAGACAGAGGAGAGGAGAACCTGGGCAACCTGGTGGCAAGGTCCAGAGCTGGGTCTGGAAGGAGTTGGCTCACCCAGGACGAGCTCAATCACTTTCGTGGGTAAGCAGATTTTCACTACAATGTTTTTCTTAAATCTTTATACTGTAACCTTGACTGTGGGACTCAGACAAAGATTCAGAGTGAGTACTAGTGTTAGAATTTAGTGTTGTTATATATAGGAACATTTATTAAGTCCAGTCGTCACTAGAAACCGAGTCATGGTTCTAATTTTAGCTCAGTGGAGGGCAAGCCAGATGGCCACTGCTCCCCAGAACGCCCAGGCACCGTCTCCAGGGAACAAGCTCCACCCATCCCCATAACCAGCCAACGGGAGAAGAGAGCAGCCAGACCTCCAAAGAAGAAATTCCAGAAGGCGGGGCTTTACTCTGATGTGTACAAGACTGAAGAGTGAGTCCCAAAGAATTCCTCAATAAAATCATCTTTTTCTTCAGTTGCTCAGTTTTTCTGCACTGCTCGTGAACTGCCTTTACATTTGACTGTTTCTGTACTGTACCCTGTAGCCCCCGGAGTCAGCTTCTGCAGCTAAAGAAAGAGAAGCTAGAGTACATACCCGGGGAACACGAGTATGGATTGTTTCCAGCTCCTATACATGTTGGTGAGTCTCAATTTGGGTCACTTTTTTACACAGCACCTCCCTTTTTTTAAAACACAGGATTTGAGCATGTAATCATAATTAACCATATAATATAACCATAATTACCACTATACCACTAGACAAATCTACATTATTTATGTTTCCTGATGTTGTTATAGGTTTGAGTACATGTCATGTTTTTTATATGCAGAGGTAAAATGGGAGCCTGTCTCATTAAGTTGGCTGGATAACTTTGTTGAGTAAAACCCAGAAAAGCTCTCAGCAAAGTTACCCAGATAACTTAATAAACCTTTTTTGGGAACAGGACTTTCCTTTTTTATTTACCACAGGCCTATAATTTTAGCCATGACCGGATGAAAAACACATTTTTTCATCAAGAAGTCAAACTCCTTACTTATATCTATTGAATATTCATGAATCATGTGACACTGCCACTGATATATTCAATCATGAATATAACAGTAATTTATATGTTTTAAAATGACTTTCTTCTCTTATGTTTCAATTTTATTTTCCCTTCCCAAATTTACCTTCCTTTGTTTTTTCAGGAAAGTACCTGAGACAGAAGCGCATTGATTTCCAGTTGCCTTATGACATCTTATGGCTGTGGAAACACGATCAGGTAATCAATCATGTCGAGAACTAAGTGTTTGTAGGGTTTTTCCATCCAAGTTGCTCTGTGTTTACCATTCTGTTTTTTTTTTTGTTGTTGTTTTGTTTCAGCTTTACAAGAGGCCTGATGTCCCCCTTTATAAAAAGATCAGATCAAGTGAGTATCCAGTGATCCAGACAGAATGTAAATTGTAGCCTGATCAATGTATGTACTTCCACTTCCTTGTTAATCCATGAGACAGAGATATTTGCTTTATTGGTTGCCTTGGATATGTGGCTTTGGCTCTTTGTTATTAATTGTATGCATTGTTTGCAAAACAGGAATTAAAAGTATTTGATGTTCTCATTGCTGGTCACGCTTCATGTGCGTGTTGATAACTGTAAATGTAAAAAAGTAATCCCCTGTTTGTGTCACAGATGTCTATGTGGATGTAAAGCCTCTCTCTGGTTATGAAACAACTACATGCAACTGCAGAGCTCCTGTGGACATAACTGAAAAAGGCTGCCTGGATGATTGCCTGAATAGGTAAAGAGACACGAATGTCGGAAGTACAGCCCATAATAATGTCTTTCAGGAATCGGTACTCAAGTTTAGTGATTTTATTTTTGGAAAATTTTGAAATTTATTGCCAAAAATGTCATGAGCTGTAGCTAGCAGCTTATACAAGTAAAAACATACAATTTTATCACATACACAGCTCAGTTCTTGTTATACATTTGTGGAAATTGACAAATGTCTTAAATTCATTTTTTTTTTTTCAATTGCCCATTTCCCCAGGATGAGCTTTGCTGAGTGCTCTCCCAGCACCTGTCCATGTGTCGAACAGTGTGACAACCAGCACATCCAGAGACATGAATGGGTGCAGTGTCTGGAGAGATTCCGTGCCGAGGGCAAAGGCTGGGGCATTCGCACCAAGGAGTCTCTCCGCTCTGGACAGTTTATCATCGAGTACCTGGGGGAAGTGGTTAGCGAACAGGAGTTTAGGTGAGATAATCTGGTCATGTACTGTGCAAGAAGTTCTTGTTGTGCGGTAGCCATGCCCTAATAAGAATCTGGATGTGGGAAGACATATTCTGCCTGTTTGACCTCTGCCTTTCTTTATCTACACATGTAAACTAATGAGGTGCTGCCTTTTTCTTTTAATCTTCCATTTCCTCTACATTACCATGTTTCAGGAGCCGTATGATGGAGCAGTACTTCTCCCACAGTGGCCACTACTGTCTGAACCTGAATAGCGGCATGGTGATTGACAGCTACAGAATGGGCAATGAGGCACGCTTCATAAATCACAGTTGTGAACCCAACTGTGAGATGCAGAAGTGGTGAGTGTCATGGCAGCTTTAAGCCAGTTCCTCTCTTAACGTCCTTGTGGTGGCTTTGGGTTCTCACCAAAATCCAGATTTGGCTAAGCCTATTCAGGACAGAGCCTGAGCGGTTGCCACAACTTATCAGATAATTAAGCCAGCCCCGGCACAAACTACACTTGTGATGACAATGAATGAGCACCGCTTTGACTCACACATGATTAGGCTAGGTGCAGGATAACAGATTTGATGAAAGCTTGATGAAGAGCCAATAGGGTCAAAACGTTGCCTTTTAGTCCAGTAAAGGTCTCCATACTCCCATTACCAGAGAACCAGATTAATAGGATTTACCACATTGCAATAATTAGAAACTGTCCGGTACATCATCAGTTACCTAGAATAACTTGACAGCAGACACATTGTTGAACAAGTGAAGCTGAGAGTGTTAGATTTTTGGGAGAGGAGAGTGGGAGAAGCTGATTGTAAAATGTTAATAAGCTTTGTTTCTTAATGGCAGCTGCTTCTGTCACTTGGTTAACGAACTGGGAAATAGCCTATATAGTTTTCCAAATGGCTTAAATAGCTGTTTGTGTATCTGATGATTTTGGGTGAGATAGGTAATGTGTTATTTGCTTTGTAAGAGGCAAACTGAGTATGGTGAAAGTACTAGAAAGGCCAGAAAGATATTGAGCGTAGAAATAATTATTTTGGTACGGTATGATCGAGAAAGAGACGAAGCCGGCCAAGCCACAAAAACTCTTTTAGTAATTCCATTCATGACATTTCGCATTATCAGAGAACAGGGGTTACAGAATAGGTTATAGGGAATCTTGTAGCTGTGTGTGTATTTTCAGCCATGTAAATGTCAGATTGTTTGTTCACTTATTAAGACAGAAATTCTCGGTTATATTCAGTTTTTTGGCATTTTTTTGTTTATTCATTGCAGTTATACAGTGAAGATACTGTAGCGGACAAGAAGTAACAGTATATGTTAATCTATACTGCGCTGCCCTAGTTTGGGTGTCTTACATGATACCTTTAAAAGGGACACGTGTAGCAGGTGCACTTGATTGTAAATCAGAATGGTCTGCCTCTAAACCCCTGGTTGTGTGGTGGTAATCTGATGAGATCAACTCAGTCACTCTCTGCCAGTGTTCAGAGACCTAAATGGCTTAAAGGCCTTGCACCATGCCAAAACAATTCACCGGTTTCCTGAGGGATTGTTCTCACAGCATGGGTAAATCCACTGCAACCAGAGACGTGGCTGAGCAGGCCTCCCTGTGCCTGACTTTTCTAAGTGAAACCTACTTGATTTGTTGTGGTTTGCCTGAATATGGTGAATCTGCAAAATGTGTCATCGCAGTTTAACTCTCGGAGGATTTGATTGTGGACAGCTAATGACCTCAGAGATGCGACTATGAAATTGTAGCCTCTGCCCTCCAGCATAGACCAGCTCATAATCTAGGGCACTGGCCGGTGTGTGTGTGTGTGTGTGTGTGTAATGTAGAGTGGCTGGGCTGAAATAAAAGACTCCACAAGGATGGAGGATTTTCAGCACAAAGCCTGACGAGTCATCCATCTTGTCACAGAAGAGAGATTACATGCAACCGGGCCTTAGATACAGCTGTAGTGTCTGAAGACAATGCGCTGAACCAGCTTTTTACCCCTATAGAAGGAATAAATTATCAAGAGGCTGGCAAATAGAATAGTGTGCTTTATTCTTAGAAGAAAGGCGAAAAGCTGGAGCACTGCTTCGTTTGGAGAGGAGAAAAATAGGGATGACAACGTGTTGAGTGGTTGCCAGATCGAGCAAATGAAAAACCAAGACAGTCCTTTTCTCCTTTTTGTCCCAATTTTAAAATGTCTTAATTCAATTGTCATTCTGATAGGGATAGTTAAACATTATGTTTGAAAGCAAGACAGGAACTGGACTTTAAACTTGACTTCAGGGAGAGAATATCGCTCACTTAGCCCAGTTCCCCTTTTACACAAAGCTCCTAATAGTTTTGTTTCAGATGTGAATAGAGTAGGACTCTGCATCCCACGCTCCAGCCCATGAACAAACACTGAACTGGCTAACATCTAGAGTATGAGGTGCTTGCCCTTGGTCATTGTCAAAATCTCTTATTTATAACATTAGATATACATCAAGCGTGCTGGAGCTTGTCACATAATAGCACCAGGGAAATAACTGTGTTTGGAAGTAACTTTATCAATTCATTTTACCAGAACATGATATAATTTTGAACATTTATCACTAAGTTACTACTTTTCAACATAGACTGTAAGATCCAGTAACCTGACAGGTCATGCACTCCTGCCAGAAAGGGAAAATATCTTTCTAAACAACTTCAAATTGGCATATTTACAGTAGCTAATTTCAACAATTGTGTCCTTGTGCTTATGATTAAATGTAGACTCACTCATTCCCCTTCTCTGTGACTTCTCTCCTTTAGGTCGGTGAATGGGGTATACAGAATTGGGCTCTTTGCTCTCAAGGACATCAGCAGCGGTACTGAGCTCACCTATGACTACAACTTCCATTCCTTCAACACCGAGGAGCAGGTGAAACACCATCTCTGACCTCCTCATTGAAACATACTTTGGATATTTCACGTTCAGGACTCTCATAGCAGCTATGTCTATTTTAACATGACTGTGACCTTTTTCCCCACCTACTACAAATCATTGCTATTTTTGCACTTTATTTATCTGTTGCCCTACAGCAAGTTTGTAAGTGTGGCTCGGAGAGCTGCCGGGGCATCATCGGAGGAAAGAGCCAGCGTATTAATGGCCTGCCTGGGAAGACAGGAGGGACTCGGAGACTGGGTCGACTCAAGGAGAAGCGGAAGTCCAAACACCAGCTCAAAAAACGAGTGAGTGATGAACTTACATAGAAGTATTGAGAAACTTGTGTTGGTATTAGTTCAGTTGTAGTTAAGACATTTTAAGCCCTTTGTTATCTGCCTCAGTTATTGCCTGGTTGATAAAAGATCCAACTCTGGCACTGTCTTGTTAAATATCAGGTGCAGTGTCTATGTAGGGCATGAATGTTTCTGTGTCTCAAAGGAACTCTTAGTGGGCCACTAGGCATCTAAAAAAGCAACTCTGAATACCTTAAATGGTATACCATCGAATTAGGGCTGAATGGTATGACCTAAAATATAAGTATACATATATTATGGTATGTTTTGAATATTGACTTTCAGCAATATACATTATAGTTTTAAGTAAGAAGCTTTCAAATAAGTTGTCAAATTCTGGTTGAACTTGTTAGATACTTGTCAAATAGCTGAGTAGTGTTTGGAGATAGACACAGGGTCTCAGCTCCAGCTTTAATGCGACTTTCTTTATCTTCAGGAGGAAGAGTCGAGTGACAGCAACAAGTTTTACCCTCATCTCATGAAGCCCATGTCCAACAGAGAAAGGTACACACACACACGCACACACACACACACACACACACACACACACAGACAAAAGTATGTAAGAGAAACAGAACTCTATCAGAGCGATAGATGGAGGATGTTTGATCTGATATACCTGATCATGCTCAGTCTGTAGGTGCCTGTGTGCAGGTTTCTACACAAGAGTCCTTTACTCAAATGCACCGGGATGAAACGAATAAAGTGTGGTCACAGGTTATAAAATATTACAACACACACATCATTTTTTTTATCTTTTGCCCCTGTATTTATGCTAGCCTCATGGGAATCTTGTGTTGTTGCTTATTTGACATGTGTGATGAGTGACTTCCAGACAAAAGCTCAGAAAAATGGCAGTTCTATAGTTTCCATACAGTATGCTGACATATTAGTGCATCCTTAAACATAGTTTTTTGACTCACTGGTGAAATATTACAGCACATGAACAGCTTTTTTAATTTATTTCTGTCAAGTGAAATAAATCCAATGCATACAGTCTTTGATCTCAATCTCAGTACTTCCTTTACAGAATGGTGTCTTTACACACAGACTTACAGGTGTTAACTCTCTCCTGTCCTCTCACCCTAAATCATCAGGAACTTTGTGCTCAAGCACCGAGTGTTTCTCCTGAGGAACTGGGAGAAGATGAGGGAGAAGCAGGAGTTGCTCAAGAGAGAGGGTGAGAGAGAGAGGGACGCCAGCAGCCTGTCCATATATACCCGCTGGGGAGGAGTCATCCGTGACGATGGCAACATCAAGTCAGGTGTGTGTACAAGTTTAAGAATGTGAAGAGGAAGTGATTATAAATTTGAGAAAGTAAGAAAACCTGGGAACAGCTGTGAGAAAACTCTGCATTTTCCTGTTGAATGTAAAAGAGCCAAGTATTTAACTTAACTGTAAATGATCAGAAATGAAGTAAAATTGAGTAAAAATCTGTCTGGTAATGAATAATATCCATTCACTGTTTCCAGATGTGTTCCTGACGCAGTTCTCAGCCCTGCAGACGTCGCGGTCGGTGCGCACACGGAGACTCGCTGCTGCTGAGGAAAACACAGAAGTCACACGCACTGCTCGCCTGGCGCACATCTTCAAGGAGATTTGTGACATGATCACCAGCTACAAGGGTGAGTTTCTATGTGAGGGAATAAAGTACGTGCCTTTGTCTCTGTGTGTTTAGACACCCAGAGAAATTCACAGCTGTGTCTGTTTGCTCTTATGCCCTCTATGCAGTTTCACATTTGTTTCATATCCTTTACTCGATCCCTGGCATGCACACACACACAAATCACACATATGGCGCCCAGAGCATCAGGCAGTTTTTTTCTCTTACTTTGAAACAAGTGGTGATTATTACAATCAGGTGCCAGACCGAGAAAGTAGATTGTTTGACTTTACATCCAACGTAATGGAAAGACTGTTGGACCTTAAATGCACACAGTTAAAATGTAAATATTGATGTAAAGAATATGATAAGCAAGCATACAAAATGCTGCATTACTGACCTTGGAAGGTCCAAGCACAAGGTCCACTTACTGTACACTCACTGTTTTCCAGAGTCATGGCTTTTCACAGTTTTTAATCACAGTACTGTAGCATATTGATTTATGTGACCCATGTTTGAATATTACTCATTGATTGGGTTATTGCTCTAAAAATTAATGTTTCTGAACGTGCAACTTACTAGATGTTCTACTATTCTATTTTATATCCTCAGTAGTATGACCTCTAGTCTGGCCTGAGGTCTTATCGGGCCTTTAAAACACATCTGTCAGTGCCTCTACGCACAGATCTAATATTCACTGAAGGATCAAGCCCCATGACAGAAGTTTTATTTTTCTGCCTTACCTCAGATTCAGCTGGCCAGACACTTGCTGCTCCGCTGGTGAACCTCCCATCGCGGAAGAGGTAAGAGTGCAAACCTGCATATCGCCTGGTTCATTCATAATGTTTCAATGTTTTCAAGACAGCAGTGTTGCTTTGTTATCTGGCCTGTCAGTGTACAGCACCCACATAGTGTAACTGTTTTATCTTTCCGCCACACATTTAAGCCGTGACAGTCTGTGCTTTGATTCTCGTCCACTGTTGATGGTTATCACACATGGTGTCAAAACAATTACAGCTCATTTACCTGTAGGGGACTAATACCATGTGTGTTCTATGGGCCTAACAATGTATAGACCCACCGACTTAAAAGCACCATATGTTTTCAATTGTTGTTGATTTTGCTGTTTGAATGGTTGTAAGTTCTTATAAACCAGATGTGCAGAGACTAATAGTGTTGCTTTTTGTGTGCTATCAGGAACAGCCAGTACTATGAGAAAGTGTCCGACCCTCTGGACCTGAGCACCATTGAGAAGCAAATCCTCACCGGCCACTACAAGACTGTTGAAGCGTTTGACACTGACATGCTGAAAGTGTTCCGCAATGCTGAGGTAGGCAGGTGTCACATCAAGTTCCCATTCCCAAGTGTTCCCATTATTTTTCCCTTTTCCATGAGATAATGAGAACTGCAGCAGAAGCAGCTCTTAAATGAACAGCAATGCACCTTTTACATCCATAATTTCATAGTTTTATCAGTTGAGCAGCACATGAAAAACAGAAAAAATCAGTATTTTAAGGGATGAACTTTAGTCACCAAACTAGTAGTACTTTAGTCACGTTAGTCACCAAAGCTGAACAATTAACAGCTCTTTGTGACCATAAAGTTACAGGAACTATGAAACCGGAGGATCTAAACTTAGGGCCTAAACTAGGAACTAAATGTCTTCTTTGTGTATTACTCTTTGTGTTTCCACCTCATCTGAGATTAGGAAAATTAGACCCATGACGGGCAACACTTTAAGTCCTACTTTTTAGCATTTATAAACAGTATACAAACATTTAATAAATGGTTTATAACACACTATAATGTAGTTGTTAGCAGATATAGGTATAAAACATTCATTACATGTAATGTCTAATGCTTATAAAGGCTAAATAGGGGACATAAAATAAAGTGTTACCCGATGACAGATTAAAAAATGACAGTGGTGATTGAAACATGAGGAAACAGCAACAGAGTCATGGTGTTATTTGTATTTACAGTTGCATGTCTGGTATTTGAATTGTAATGAATGGATTAAAAGGAGACAGATGTAAAAGGAGAATGAAAACCTCAGACTTTGTTGAGTGTTTTATGGTTATTTTTCTCCCCGCTTTGGTAAAATAACTGCCACAAAACTACCAGTAAATAAAGTTTTATTTCTCTTGTACAACTCACTTTGTTCTCTTGCCGCCGCTCCCTCTCCCTCATTCACTTTCTAGCTCTCTCCATTGCTGCTCCCTCTCGCTCTCTCTTGCTCTCAGCTTGTTTGCAATCACTCTCTCTCGAAAAGATTTATAATGTTAATAGACAACAACAAATGTCCACCCCATGACCTCGTATTGGTATAAGTTGCACCCAGTGCTTCCTTGTTTTGTGAATGAAGCAGTACACACGTTGTAGTTGCCAGGGCGTCTGTGTGTGTGACCAAACACGGACCGCCCTGATGGTTCTTGAACCATCGGAAAGTAACATCCCCAGAGCAGGAACTTATTTGTACGCCTGGAACTACTCTGAAGGACTGAAATTTAGTTCCTGGTTCCTCTGGTCAGCGTTCCAGTCCTCTTCATTTAAAACCATTGATCACAAGAACACTTGTGAGTCTCTTGAGTATAATCCTAGATTCTCAGAAGCCAAGGAAAATCAAAAAGCCTAATCAAAATGATCACTAAAGCTGTTACTGTGCAGCTCCATCACATTATTCCTCCCACTCAGTCAGTGCTTTTCTTTCTTCTGCTCCCAACCACAAACACCTCCCAAATGGGATATAACTTCATGACTGCTGCACACACGTTTCAGGCCCTTTTGATTTACATCTGTATAGCTTAGCAGTTTAAACAAGTGCCACTTGAAAGCTCTCAGAGGAGCTTTTCTTTCAGTCAGAGAAGTTTGAAGTGGACATCTAAATTAGATTCACCCTTTGGTCCCAAGGCCCTTTTTGGCTGACTGACAAAAGGGGAATGTGCTTTATTGTTAAATTGAGAGCCATGGGGTGTAGCCTTGTTGGTGAAATTTTCGCAGCTGCAAACACTGTTTTGACAGATTAGCTCAAAATCTTGTATTAGTGATTGAATGATGAGGGTGTAATTGTGGGTTCATGTACATTAAGATGGTTTCATATGAATTTATTTATGTTTTGGTCTTATTTTCCTATCAGAAATATTATGGCAGGAAGTCATCGGTAGGCAGGGACGTGTGTCGGCTGCGGAAAGCCTACTACAGCGCTCGTAACGAGGCTGCTGTCCAGATTGATGAGATTGTGGGCGAGACCGCCAGCGAGGCCGACAGCTCGGATTCGCTGGAGCGGGACCACGGCCACCACTATGGAGGACCGGGTGCCCACGACAAGGACGACGACGTCATCCGTTGCATCTGTGGAATGTATAAGGACGAAGGCCTGATGATCCAGTGTGAAAAGTGCATGGTAAGAAGCAAAATGTTGGTGATAAAATCTATACTTTCACTAGCAAAGACAGAAAAATGTATTTTCCATTTTACTGGCTGATAGGTTACACCAGTTTTAGCATTTCTCAGGAGACTTCACCTAACTAAGGAGTACTTTGTCAAGGATATTTTCTAAAGGAGGGTGCACAGTCAGTCCTTTGTGTATATTATTTATTTTTAGACAAAGAAAACAAGGATGGTTACAAATATTGATGGAGCCCAAGGTCAGAAACTACCACAGGTGTGAATTAAACCCTATTGTAGAGGAGATTGATACAAATGTGAGGTGTTCACATCACTTATTTTTTAAGAGTGAATCAATGTCAATACCAGCTGGGTTTGTATTTGATTGGACAATCTGTTTTTTGCTTCCATGTGATTCTACATTTGTTTTTCTGTCTTTCTAGGTTTGGCAGCACTTTGACTGCATGCGGCTGGAGACTGAGGTGGAGCACTACCTGTGTGAGCAGTGTGACCCTCGGCCGGTGGACAGGGTATGTCTATTCCCTCGAAAACAGCCATGAAAGCCAGAACGTAATGTTGTATCCAAAACGGTTCCCCTTCTTAGGACTTGTCACCTTTGTACCTTTCAAGGCCTAATAATTTGTCACCAGCCTCCTCCACCCAGTCTTACATATGTGTTGTTGTTGTTGCTACAGGAAGTTCCCATGATACCCCAACCCAGCTACGCCCAGGCCGGCTCTGTCTATTACATCTGCCTCCTTAGAGATGACCTGCTGCTACACCAAGGTATAGAAACACTAGAAACCAGCAGTCATGTGTGTTTGAAACTGTTTAGTTAAGGCAGTTCAAGTGGATTTTATCATTTTAAAGGGTAGACTTTTTCAGTGACAGCATGTCACTCAAACATAAAGTTTTTCATGGAAAAACAACAGGAAAGTATATTACACTGGTGAATCTAGGTGAGTCTAGCAAAACTAAGTTTGCTGTGCAATCTCGTTGCCTTCAAACATTTTGGCTTTGTCAAATTGTGATTCTCTGTAAAGATTCAGACAGCGAACTGTTACAACCTGTCAAGTGAGTTAAATATGAAGCAATCAATTTCTTGTAAAATTGTACCATTGTAGACAAGTAACCTGTCAGTCTGTGTGCAGGTGACTGTGTTTATCTGATGAGAGACAGCAGACGCACACCTGAGGGCCAGCCTGTCAGACAGTCTTACCGTCTCTTGTCTCACA
Source organism: Scomberomorus guttatus (assembly GCA_038419695.1). Lineage (NCBI taxonomy): Eukaryota > Metazoa > Chordata > Actinopteri > Scombriformes > Scombridae > Scomberomorus > Scomberomorus guttatus. Next base: position 10,419,063 of record CM076461.1, read on the forward strand.
TCAACCGAGACAAACTGGACATCTTCCGAATCGAGAAACTCTGGAAGAATGAAAAGTAAGTCAATCAGATGTAGCTTTGTGAACGACTAGCATGATTTACATATAAATTATATGCATATAATGTATAATATAGCTTGTGATTATTGATGTGCTCATCAATTTGTGTCACATTGCGTAATATTCTGGCCTTTTCTGTATATCTACTCAAACTCTGAAGGGGTGAGCGGTTTGCCTTTGGTCACCACTACTTCCGTCCTCATGAGACGCACCATTCTCCATCACGGCGGTTCTACCAGAACGAGTTATTCCGCATGCCGCTCTACGAGATCATCCCCCTGGAGGCAGTGGTGGGAACCTGCTGTGTCCTTGATCTCTACACTTACTGCAAGGGTGAGGGGACACATGCTGATGTGTGATAAAAGGGTGACAGTTTGAATCGTCAGATCAGTTAGTGAATTCTCTCTGAGGCTGAGACTGCTGAGGCTCACTGGCTAACTGTAGGAAATTCTGATGTGTTTATATACACACGTATACATGCATTTATGGTTTGAACATTTTCTGAAGAATGAATTATGGCATTTCCTGACTAATACAAAGTTAATGTCCTCCTGCAGGACGGCCTAAGGGTGTGAAAGAACAGGATGTGTACATCTGCGATTACCGCTTGGACAAGTCGGCTCACCTGTTCTACAAGATCCATCGTAACCGCTACCCAGTCTGCACCAAGCCATATGCCTTCAACCACTTCTCCAAGCGGCTGGCGCCCAAGAGAGACTTCTCGGTGAGTGATGGGTGTCCTGACAGGGTGGGGCTGCAGCACCGAGATCTACTACTACCTACTGATTTATAAACACGTAAAGATATTTTAAGAGTGGAGGTAATATTATAGCATAGGGCACATTTTGCCTCAACATCTTGCCCTCAGTGTTTAGCCTGCCTCCAGCACAATCACAGGTGAAAGCAAAGCTAACCAGAAACAAATGAGACAAAACCACACCTGCTTTTTGTTTGTGATGCAAACCACATAGTTAGAGCTTGCAGTAAACCATCAAAATACCTGTTTTGTAATCTTGTCACTCGTGTTAGCATGTTTGCAGCTTTATATTAGGCATGTATACTTAAGCACAATGTAAATTGGAATGCTACCTCCATGCAGGAACAGGTCACTGATTGTCCATTTGCTAACCCTAACTTGGCTACATCAAAGAATGCTAAGTATTTCTAAATGCTCTTTGATCCAATTCTGATGGTGAAATTTTTGCAGCCTCACTACGTTCCCGACAACTACAAGAGGAACGGGGGCCGCTCGGCCTGGAAGAGCGAACGACCCAAAGGAGCTGAAGGCTGCGAGGACGACGGCTCTTCCTGCGACCGGGGTGACGACTTCCCACCCGAGGCGGAAGACAGGAGAGGAGTGGAGGACGAGATGGACATGGCTCCGGAGGATCCTGAACTCCTATCAGGCAAGCCCCGGCAAGCGGAACGCGAAGGGGAGGGAGACAAGGACGAAGACGAAGAGGAGGAGGAAGAGGATGGGCAGGAGGCTGAGGAGCGCAAGGAGCTGGAGGAGGGTTCCGCAGAGAGGATAGGAGAGATGCTTGAACTCCCGTCCTCCTCGGCTTCCTCGCCGCTACACCACCCAGTGCTGGGCAGGAGGGAGGCCCAGAGGGAACGGCTCAACAAGATTCTGTTGGATCTGCTGCACAGAACACCCAACAAGAATGGTGAGGGACCAAGCACGAAGCAGGGGGGTAGGTCAACAGATGAATAAGGGTTAAAGCTTCAGATCGCTTGCTGTGACGCATCATTTAAACATATTGGATAACATTTTTTGTACCTTTTCTGAATGGCAAGAAACTGTCCATTAGACGGAATTGGGAATGAAGAGGAAGCACTATCTGCACTTCAGATTTTGCTGTTATTCATATTTTTGTCATACTGTTTTTTAGCAATTCTCTTAACAGATGGGAACCCCGTTTTTTTTTTTTTTCATCTGCTGTTTTTCCATGCTTTGTCCAAACTGCAATGAAGCCCCTTCCTCCCATGCAGTGTTTCAGTCTGTTGTTTCATTGCTCCAATCTGCTGACAGATGACTAAAAAAACAAATGAAATCTAGAATCCACTTTTAACAATAACCCTCTGTGGCTCTGGTGATATTCTGTATTTTTCTTATTGTCAACAAATTCCATGAAAAGACTAAAACCAACTATCAATTGATTCTATTATCAGGTACGGTCTGTGTATCCAAAGCTTGATTTAGCTTATTTCTCTGTGCCATAAAAACTATTAAAAACATATCATGTTCCTTCATTATTATGATAGTTAAATTTGAGTCAACCCCACATACTCCATCCTTCTGTCAGAATAACTCACTAGAGAACCAAATGTGTATTAATCTGCTGCTGAAAATAGTCCCCAAACAAAGGCACTATTTACTCCTGCTAGAAAGTACAGTGCCCAGTTGTTCTACTGAGCCTTTTGAAATGAAACTGTAGATGTGTTAGCTGTTTTTAAAGATTTACATGTTTAGGAGGAACAAATGGTCAGAGAGTATTTAAAGACTAAAGCATTGCTGGTCCTAAACTCCTTCTGCAGCTGCTTCACAGTAAAAGCCATCCAAAGGCACCACCATGCCTTGTTCAAGCGTGAAGCAGCTGCAGGAAGCACGGAGGAAGAGTTTGCTATTAAAGTATTGCAATGGAACAGATTAAGAAACAATAGGCTTTTATTTGTAGATGAATATTAAGAACAGGAAGAAAGGAGTGTAACAAAACTTGGAATGAAGGAAGGACTCTAGACCACCCTGCCCAAAATGACATCTGAACACCTGAGCACGCCTGTCAAAAGTCTGATAGGTGCTTTCAGAAAGTCACAGACGTTTTTTGGACACAGCTTCCCAGGCTTAAAGTTCGAAAGAAGGTTGCCAACTCTATCAGACTTTTTTTTGAGCACTTTGAAGATTAAAGCGTCAGTAGCAGAAGAAACACCTTTGCCTACCTTTACCTTTGCTGCTTCTTTGATATGAGACCTCACCTGTCAGCTATTTCTGTCTAAGCTCCTAAGCGCTCCCCCTCTTTCTGTGTTCTTCCAACAGCCATAGATGTCACTTATCTCCTGGAGGAGGGCGCTGGGCGGCGGCTACGGCGACGGACGCTCGGATTCGGTGATTTTGTTGGCAGGAAATAACGTTGCCCTCGTGCCTGGCAAGCACACTGCCTTTAACTTTGCGAGCAAGGGGCAGAAAATGAAGAGACAGCAAGAAGGGAAAATGAGCATTGTTGGCTATCCAACCATTAAGGAACACAATGCATCCCTGGGGGCCTCTTCCAGCTTACCTCTTCCAAGACTGTCATCTCAGCTCTGAGAGGGTGGAGGGGGTTTGGAAGCGCTGACTTCATGGCAATTTCAGCTTTTTAAGAGTTCTCAAGGAGCACGAAGAGGGAGCCGACCCAGACTTCTTGCTTATTTAAGTAGTGTGATGCAAAACCTTTTTTTTTTTTTTTTTTTTTTTTTGTTTTTGTTTTTGTTTTGAAATGAACATAGGAGAAATAACCCATGCACTTAAATGCATTGAACATTACAGACATGGGTAGATGAATTCCACTAGCAAGCATCAGACATGAAACAAAGTGGTACTGAATAGGGACAGATTGAGAGAGGGATGGCTAGTCAGTTTCAGTCAGTGGGGGGGATGAGAATGCTGGAGAATTGTTCCCCCTAGTGGGACCCAGCTGCAATGACAAGATGTAACAAATAAGACAAGATCTGCGCCGGGGACCGAGGGAGATGATGATGATGATATAGGAGAAATGTAAGTTGAGCAGTGTGCTCAGATGCTGCTCATGAGAAAGAGGGCGGTGAACTGCACTTTTTGGTACCATGGATATTGTGAAGCTCTGTGTAATGTATCTATAATGAAAACACACTAACACTCTCACAGTATTGGATGATGCAGTCTGGAAAAAAAAAGCAAGTTAAAAAGTCTATTATCTTTTTCCTGTTATACTGTAGTAACTCATTTAGGAACAGAAGAGGCCAGGGGTGTGTTTGTTTTTAGAGGAAAGGGAGGGGAGGGAAGATTGAGTGTGCGCTTTTGTCAGTCAAAGTGTCTTGTTGAGGTTTTTAATTTTTTAATAATTTTTTTTTTTTTTGTTTTCGTGAGGCAGTCAGCTTCGCCCCTCTTTTTTGAAGTAACATGATTCACCAGCTTAACTAAATCAGGCGGGCGGGGGGACACCGGCTTTAACTGTAACGCCTTACACAGCCGTGCTCTCCGACTGCCTTGCGTGAGTGTGTGCGTGCGTACACACTTACTCGTGTGTCTGTACCAGATTTCTTGAAGATATACCTTTTTAAAAAAAAAATGGAAAAAAAAAATTAAGGGCTCGATGGCAATTAACAGTTTTAAGAAACTATGGAAAACAATACTTAACATGAAATGTATCGTGATGGTCATATTTTCTTATATTCTGTGAGACGGGTGGGGCGGTGTATACTGTATATTGGGAGGGGAAGGGACTTAAGATTTTTTCTTTTCGTCTTTCGACTATGTTCCTGGTTGCCATGGAGAATGTTTTAAAAGAAATTGTGATATTTGATGAGATTTCTTTTCTTTTTTTTTCCCCCCCCAAATGCCTCTGCTAAAAAGGGACAGCCTGCAATGTCCCAATGCGGTAAACTGACAGAGAAGTGACGAGAATGAGACACTGATAGAGGGAGAGCGAGGGAACGGGAAAGCTGTACAGTGCCAAGTTATGTATATATACACACTTTACATTGAGGAGTGTCTCCAAAAGCAATATCGAAAATGGATTTTGTTTATTATTGTACTGTACAGGACTCAGCCCTAAATGTATTATGATTATTATAATAATAATATTATAATTTCTTCTGTTTGTATTACTATAATGAAGACACTTAAGCTCGGAGGAAAATGATTTTTTTAAATGTCCAGAAAATCTCACCATAGCTGTCCTGACGACATAAAAACGAGTTTTGTTGCCTATAAATGAAATTCATCTATGTACTGCATGAGCGAGAAGAATGTCAAACGGACACAGAAGGCATTGGGACATGACAGTGACTCAGCAACCAACACCTTTGTCACTGAATATTGTTAATAATATTACTTTTAAGGAGAAACGTACTCCTTGTTTTTTGCTGCAAAGTGTTGAACACTAAAAAAACAAACCAACATAAAAATGTTATGATATTTTTAAACGGTGACAGAAACAAAAGTAAAGCTGTCAGCCCAGTATCATGTTATTATAATTATTTTTTTTTTTTTCTTTTAAAATAGGAAATGGTTCCGTTTTGTGATAGCGGTCATTGTATGATGCTTGTACTTGTATTTGTGTGTTTTGTGTGATTCGTTTAGTTATTTTTAGACAATCACAAAATAAGATGCAAGCATTGTAAATGGCAGACTGGCGGACATTTTGTGATGTGTACAGTTTGTCAAAAAAAACTTCTTCCACTCGTTAAAAGTTTGTAATTATGATTCTTAAGTCATGGAAAAAAATGCTGTTGGTTTTTACTTTTTGTTTTATATTTGTTTTTTTGTTTGTTTGTTTTTTTAATAAAAAGCACTACATTATTGTGAATACACTTCATGTCGTTATGCTTTTAATACTCCTGAGATAGTTTATTCAAATCCTGAACTATGATCTGTGAAATGTTTAAGACATTTGTAGTGATATAACACAGAGAAAAGCAGAAAATCCACACATTGGAGAGGGAGGAATATAAAGAATATTTGCCATTGTTTGCTTGATAACTGACTCAAACAAATAATCATTTATTTAAAATATAGAAAATAATTTTCTGTGGATTGGGTTAATTTGTCTCAGCACTAAAGTTTCTCAAAAATAACCTGATAATCAGACTGAATTAGCACTTATAGCACATTAGTGTGGCCAAAATGATGAACTTCCCTACATTTCATCTATTGCAAATATCTTTAAAACATCATACAATGTATTTTATAATGTGCAATAGTTCAGCTGATAGAGCCTGATAGGAGAGTGAAGTTAAATTCCTTCCTTTTTTATTTTGCAGTCTGCTGTATTTACTTTAAAAAATGCAGTGCTGTAGTGTCTGAAATAACAACCTGCAAATTTTTTAAAAAGTCCTTTATTTTTCAGGTGGTATAGACAATATATAATATAAGTATGGATTCTCACAACAGAGTCAAAAATTAACATGAATTTAAGTTTTTGCTTCAAGTGAGCCACAACATCTGACTGAACGGAACAATTTATGGCACCTAACGGTCAAATGGCAACTCTCGCGATATTACAAAACGGTGACATTTAAGAGTTGATTAATTTAGCTAAGTGGTGATTTTAAGTCTCAGCACTACTACCATCGCACTGACTGCTTACATTTCTATCTACAGACATTTACTAATGCTTATCTTAAGCCTTAAACAAGACACGTTATGAAGAATTTGCCAGAAAGTCTCGCGTTGGACTCAGGGTTACCATGGTAACGCCAATGACAACTGGTGCTTCATTATAGCAACAGCGGCACAGCGGCGTTAGCTAACTTCTGATGGGTTATATTTAACTTTAAGACACAACAATGTCCAGAAAGAGACACGCAAAAGACAAGACAGAGAAGACGAGTGCTGGAGTCGAGGAGGGGGCCTCGAAAAATGCAGGTTGGACGACCAGTCTTCCATCATCATGTCAGAAATCAGCGGTACACAGTTAGCTCTCACTGAGGAGTCAAGTGTTTAAATTAGCATAATCTGTAAATACAGTATAGCTACAGTATAAAGCCTTAATAGACGATTTCATATTTTAAAGCCAGTACAACTCATACACTGTTAAAAAGGATGCCTTATTACAAAATAGTACAACGTATTTTAATGTTTTTACTTTAACTACTTAATGCACATTGGGCAGTTTATTCTGCATCGTATTTTATAAGCTTAAATGTAGGCTATAGCATGTACAGTATGAATCTGCAAAGTAACAAGAAACAATCTCTGTCAAATAAATGTAGTGTATTAAAAAGTACTGGCTACTTTTGTAGTTTCGGCCAAACTTCTTTAGGTTATGTACTAAATGTCTGGCCTCTCTGTTGTTCTACAGGACCGACTCCAAATGAAACACCTGCTCAAACCTTTGGTAAGAAACATTGTCGAGGCTGTCGCCCTCTATTTGGTCTTCTGTGACAGTCAATGTTTGTATGATAAACGCTATTATATAAACCCACTATCCTACAGCTGAATATCAGTGCTCAGGCAATGTAGAGATTGACTTCCCTGGGCTCTGTGCTCTTCTGGATATGAAGGATATCCCAGCCGTCAGCACCAGGCAACCAGACTCCTCCACCGCCGAAGCTGAAGGAGGGAACACAGGTAAACAAGAGCTCCTCATGATCTCAATAGATTTTCACAGAAAGAGACACAGACAGACAGATCATCAAATGCTTGTTGCATATTTTTCAATGCTGGTTTTTCAGTGACAAATAATTGGACAGTACTGGCTGTTAACTGGAGAGTTTGTTCACTAGTAGAGCTGATAAGTTCAAAACTGACATATGTGGACTTAAATTAATGCTGGCACTTTTGAATGCACAATAATTGTCAGTTTTATCATCCCAGCTTCAGTTTAATTATACTTAACATTGCACTTTCAGAGGACAGCCAGTCCCAGATAAACACGGCACCTTCCTGGCCTAAGCCATGCCTCCAAGTGGAGCTGGAGAATCAAGACCCCCTCAGCACCAAGAGCATGAAGGTTTCTGGTGAGAACAAAACTAAAATAATTACAACCATATTTTGCTCTGATTTGAGATGTAAAGTTCTCATTTTTTACTTTGTCATCTGGCTTCCTGAGCCTTCTGCAGCCAACTGTGGCTATCTGTAATCATGTCATTCGGTATTTCTGTGCTGAAATGATATAAATGTCATGTTGTGTTTCATGTCAGAGATTAACTGACATGAATTGTCAATGGAACTTAATAGTATCTTTTAATGTTCGGTAACAACATTATATAATTTGTCATGAATACACAGGATGGAAAGCAGATGAGCAGATTGCCCGGGTGCTGAACAAGATGCTTCCCTCCTTGAGCAAGCTGCAGAGCCTGCAGTAAGTAATGAGCTGCTGGGGAGAGGTGTCCTCTTGTTACAGAGCGCAGGGTGCATCTGTCACTGTTTTGTTTGTTCGTGTAATATTGTCCACCATGTTGCAGGTTTTGGCAGGCCGGACTGACAGATCGAATGGTAATCTCCCTCATGAACACAATATCCTTGTGCTCCAACCTTAGGTAAGTGGATTCTCCCGTCAGTCACATTGCAAATCCACTCAGATTCACAGTAGATGAATCCGAGAAAAAGGATGAGAAGCTAAATTTGAAACTAAAAATGTCATAAAGTTGCTGATGCGTCCACTCTTCTGTGTTTGTGGCAGGGTTGTGACATTAGAGGGTAACCCTCTTTCAGAGCACAGCTACCACCTTCTCTTGTCTGAAGAAAGCGTGTGAGTCACTGAGCAGTTACACATCTCGCATAAAGCACAATACACCGACACACACATACATACATACAGATGCACAAACATGCCAGATTCATTTCGTGTGTGTCTTTGGTCAAGCCTCACTCACTTGTCCCTGCGAAATAACCGGATAGGACACGAGGGCGCACGTCTGATTGGGTCGGCTCTCTCAACAACCAGATCTGCTAACAAGAACCTGTGCTCACTCAACCTAGCATTCAACTGTATTGGTGATGCAGGCGCTGCACATATCGCACAGGTATAACCTAGTCTACTGTACTGTATGTTCCCCCTATGTGTTACCTTCATGACAGCTAAGGTGTTTTCTCCATCCTGTTTTGTGTCTCAGGGCCTGCGGTTGAATCGTGCGTTGCTTCTTCTCTCACTGTCCAATAATCAGATTGGAGACTCAGGGGCCGCTCATCTGGCTGCGGTATCCATTTACATTTAAAGACTTTAACCTGGGGGATAATGCTTTTAAGTCAGTGGTTGAGTTGTTTTAAATTATGTTATGTAATAAGCCTCCACCCCTTCACCGTGTCTATTTTCAGGTACTTGGCGAGTTTGCTCTAACTCACGAGGAAGTTGTGGAGAGGAGGAAGCTGCTTCTGGAGAGGATGCAGCCTGTAAGTGTGGCAGTGTCTAATATTAACATCTGAAAATGAATCATAACTATTAACACTGTTCTCACTCTGTTTTTTAGTCCGCTCTTGGGGTCGATGCTGATCAATCTTCTGCTGACCAGCTGCCCCCTGACCAACTTCCCTCGGTACCCAGCAGCACTTCACTGAGCAAAGGGGAGAACAAAAGTACTTCCAAGAAAAGGGTAAGATGCTAAAAATCAGTGAAATGGACAGTAAGAGTGAATGTTAAAATGTGACTGAGCCATAAATATTCTGACAAGTAATCTTGGTATCTGTTAAATTACAGGAAGCAGCCAAAAAAGACGAGAAACCGCTCGCCAGCAAAGAGAACCTGAAGTCTAACAAGAAATGTAATTACTCCTGTTACTGATACACACTTGTTCTATTATCCTGTGACAGCAGGTGTATTCACCTTTTCATTTGTTGTCTCCTTAAATCTCTTCTAGCCTCTGATCTAAAGGTACCTCAAAGTAAAGGTGGCAAGTCGGGGGGAAAACAGAAACAAATATCTACACAGGAGGTATCAGAAACATGCTCTTTAAATCTGTGCACCACATTTATATAAACACACACAGTATTTTTCATTTAATAGTTTAGTCTTTTTACTATTTTTTGTATTATACTTTGTTTTGCACCAGGATACATCAAGCATTGCCCTGAATGAGGTTTGTTTTATGCAATTTTCTTTTGAGACAAAATGTTGTCCTTGATGGTAAATATGATTTCAATATACAGCAGGTTGTCATGCACTTGTTTACCTCCTTCCTTCTCCACCAGCAGGTAGAGTCGGTGGAGATAGTGAACCCCCTGCTGGACCAGTCTGTGCAGCACAGGGACGGACAGCTCATTCTACCTGGAAACACAACTCTCACCTCCCTCAACCTGTCAGGTCAGTAACTGTGGAGTATTTAAACTCAGCTTAAAAGAAGAAGAAAAATCCCAAAACATTTCACATCCAAGGTATTTCCAGCACAACCACAGTTAAGTTTAAGACGGCAGGAATATTTTCAGCTGTCATTAATTGTGAACATTAATTTCTTCAGAGTCAATATGCAAAGGTTTCCTCAGATGGAGCTGCATTTACATCAGTTTATATTACTTTTGTAAACATATAATACCATTCCTCTTTTTTTAATCTTTGTGTTTTGGTTCAATTACATTGCTCTTTTTTTACCATACTTTCAGAGAAGTGCTATATATATAATAATTTTACCTTTTTTATTGTAAATTATTCAGAGAAAAGATACACAAGAGGTTTATGATTTACAGGTCACTTTAGGTTAATTAGATTTTTCCCAGGCAAGCTGTCGGATAATTAGCAGCTACTCCTTCAGGGCTCTGCACAAAATAAATTATGAACCCTATTAAGGACATTCACAAAGCAATTTTTTTTTTTTTGAGTAAAACCATAGTGATCATGCTGTGTGTATATTTGTGTAGGAAACAGAATAACAGAGCAGTCGCTGCTTCTGTTCCTGTCGTCACTGCAGATGCAGGCTGAGGGCGGAGGTCTGCTGCGTCTCTGTCTGCAGGTGGGTTTCATGTATGGTGGACTGTTTAATAGTACTTCCACTGGAGACAAATATTGAAGTATGTTCTACTATTTGTATAATATGAAGATGCTTTGTGTGATGATTTCTGATCTCTCTCTCTCAGAGAAACCACTTTCCTCCAGAGTGTGAGTCCTATGTGAAGATAAAGGAAGTGATGACACTCAGAGACCCACTCAACAAAAACAGTTCTGAGCAGACAGAAGAGGAGGGACAGGGGGCGTAGTGTTGGGAGAACATTCACTTTTACAGACTGTATACTAACTGACTTCACTGTACCGTGTATTTTTACAGTTATTTAATAATTAAAAAACATTGTAATTTGTGTTGTTGTGGCTTTGTAAGGCGTGAGATGAAGAAATAAAACTGACATTACTAACAGAGATTTCCCACCACAAACCTCTGTTTGTGAAAAGTTCTCTCATTCTTTAAGCAATAACATATGTTAAGCAATAACATAACAGGAAAATAAAATTAGGAAAAAAAGTAATTCACTCTAATTTTACTGAAGTAAAATGATAGATAATAGTAAAATAATAAAAATGTGCACAAATATCAAACATAAAAACTATAATAATAATTTCAATATACCATTGGTGGTCAAACTACTCCACCAGTTGCATCAGGAGTTTGTGTGTTTTGTACATCAAACTCTGCAAATTAGCCAAGAAACTACAGCTGAATATAGGTAAGTAAAAAGTTAATTAAATGTGGAGTTAAATGTAAACTGAAATGTAAAACAACCTTTATGTGTAGTACTGGAATAAATGTCCATACCTTTTAAAAGATTAGCACAGTAACAACTATTGTCATAAAGTATAAGAACATACAGCTTAAAGGGGCATTTTGTTTGCTTTCTATTTTGTGTTAATGAGTTATGTTGACCTGACAGTGTAGCCATTATTCTGTAAATAAACAATAGTAAACATTTTCAACTCAAAGTCCATTTAGTAGCTGTTTGTTCAGTTATAATTAAATTGCAGATTGTAAAATTCCTTTTTTTTTAAGTATTTAAAAATATTTTGTGACAAAATGGGATGTAGGGTTGTCATGGCAAGGTCAGAGTGTTTTTAATGTAACTTTGCACTTCCCTTAAGACCTTTCTATAAGTTTTTTTCGCCTTTGTCATAAAGTATAAAATTGTTAATTATCACGATGCATATTTGGACATTTGAGGGTAATTATTAACAGTTTGAAGAAAATAAAACTGATTTAAAGTTAGCTAATCCATCCATAAATAAAACCATCTTGAACAGGGTGGAGTTTCGACCTCACCAATATGGCCGCCGCCTCGTGTTAAAGTCGTCACATCCGGCTCGTGCTCAAAGGAACCACCAATATCAACCCGTCGCTTCCGGTAATGCCTCCTTTTCGGCAGCGGCTATTTCCTCGCCAACATGCCAGTGAGTATCCGCAGGCCATTGCAAAATGGCATTTTTACCATTTAACGGAGTGTTGGGGAGCCGTCACACGGCTCAGTGTTTACGTAAGAAATTAGCGGTGCTGATGGTGCCAGTTGTGGTCGCTTTCGTTGGGTTTTGGTCCCAGTTTGACACGAATAATTCTGCACATTTGAGCGCATTGCGAGCGCATTGTGACACAAGATGGCCGCGCACACACCGCAAACATGGAGCCAGTTCAACGGAAGATATGAACGTTAACACCAAATTACACATGAGCAGTCTTTTAACTCGTGTTACTAGGTTGAGACTTGATTATTTTGCCGCTAAACGTCAATTATTTGAAGAATCCGCCTGCGTTTGAACAGTATGGCTGGCGTGCGTTACCTAATCCAAGAAATGTAGGCCAGCCGAGGAGCCTTACAGCCTTACAGGCGTCTCATCAGGACAAAACGACACCATTTATATTTATTTTTTATGATAAATTATACATTAAAGACTATCACCGAACGGTTTTATCCTTTGTGTGTGTGTAATCGTGTTTTAGGTGATCAGAGTTGACATTTTTCATTAGGTTCATTTTAAGTTGTTTCCTTTGTTCATTTCCCTGTTTTTATTTTCTACAGCTCGCAAAAGACTTGTTGCACCCATCCCCTGAGGAGGAGAAGAGGAGGCACAAGAAGAAGCGTCTTGTTCAGAGTCCCAACTCTTACTTTATGGATGTGAAATGTCCAGGTACATGACTTCAAAACTTTATTTAAAAAAAAAAAACTCGTACAATCAGTTGCTAAAGTTTGTTTTTTACAGAGGAACAGATGGCTGTGGTGTAAATACTCCTTTTTTTGCCTTTTTGTTTTCAGGATGCTACAAGATCACGACGGTGTTCAGCCACGCTCAGACAGTCGTGCTGTGTGTGGGCTGTTCAACAGTCCTGTGTCAGCCCACTGGAGGCAAAGCACGTCTCACAGAGGGTCAGTATTACCTGCAGTATAAAACAGTATTACCTGTTGAACAGCTGGCGCCACAGCAGGGGGGTTTCAACATAAAGTCTTCGGTTTAGTTTTGCAGCCCAATGTGCTGCGTGTGTACTTGAATGAGGAGTTAGGTCTGGTTTTTTTCAGTTGCTGAAATGTAAAATGTCTTGTAGGAATCTGAAAAGCACCCACACACTTATGGGAACTCAACATGTTGAAGCTCTTCAGAAGTTTTGTCTTTTTTTTTATCACCTTTTAATTGGCTTCCACAAATCAGCACAGGCTGACAGATTTTGTTTTTCCAAATTAGTCCTAATTTTCTGCACCAGACTTGACTGATCATTAGTTTGTGCTTAGTCCCTTTTCACCACAAGCTCCTGAGAGTTGGTGTAAACTGAATTTTTTTTTTCCCCTTGGCGTACTTGCCTAGGATTTAAAGCGAAATCTGCCGTCACTCTTATTTCATTTATCGAGCTGCCAAGTGAAGACTAAACTTCTTACATTTGGTGTTACATTAAATATAAAGCAGATTGATAAAATAAGAACAAGAGGAAAAAACACATTTAGATGCTACACTTTCTTGCATGATAGCCAATCAGAAACCTGTAAAGAACGAGAAGTCTACCAAATACTTAGTACAATGATGGTTCAGTAAGTTATATTGTCTTTTACCAACTAGTGTGACAGGCAACACTCGTTAATTTATCAGAACAGTTTCACTGGTTTGTGGCATTTGGCTGGTGTTTCAAACCCTGAACAAACAGATTATTTGTATGAATTGTGTTCATGTGAAACATTTAGAAGTTTTCCACCGCACTGCTAAGTGACTGGACTTCCTCTATCGTGGTCTTCCAATCTCATTCCAGTGCCAGATCGACCTCAGTTTGCAGAAGGGTTGAGCTAGACCACTGGCTCCCCCCTTTCGAAGGCTGAGAACAAACATCTTTAATAGCTACTGTGTGAAATTATTTGGCTTATTTGCTGTTAAAGCTGCCAGGTTGAAGCCTGGTTAGCGGCACTTCTTTGTATGCAGAGAAGATATATAGTACGCTGTTGGTCTAATCAGTCACATGTTGGAAAACGATGACTCTTGTATCAGCACTGTGCAGGACAATAGCGGTGTGCACCGCCTGCAGTATTTCTGTACTGTAAGGCTTCTGTTTTGTCAGCGCTTGTCTGACTGTCATTGTCTCCTCCGGCAGGGTGCTCATTCAGGAGGAAGCAGCACTAGCTGTTCTCCCCGGAGCTGAAGGGGAGAGGAGGGGATGGACCGGTTGATATCAGCGTCTTTGATCCAGCGGTCTGATCTGAAACGAGACCTGAAGATGGACTGGACAGCGAAGGGATTTTCCTTGTCCGTGTCGACAGATCAGTTGTTGCTGTAACTCCACCCTCCAACCCTGTCTCTCTTAATAAAATATTGTTTTGGCTAAAGGAATGGTTTGTGTGGTTACTTTGGGGAAATAGTTTTCTCTGCGCTTGTCAGGATCGGTCAAACATTTAATACAACAGCATCATCTTATCTTTATTAGAAATTAACAGTTATAATAAGATTACATCTTAATATTACAAACTTTATTCAAATTTCACCAGTTTTATACTACACAATCAGAAAAAAGTGCAGCATTTACTATACAGCTGAAGCTACTCACTGATGGGAGTGATTGAGTCCTTCAAACTGTTCAGGTTCATTTTTCTTGAGTTGATATACTGAGTGGGACGAACTCATGAAGATTTGAAATTAGTGAAAAATGACATCCAGTAGCACAAGGTGATGTCATCAATGTTTTATATGACCAACAGTGGGGAAAAACAAAATGTAATGTACTAATATTAAACCAAGAAAAGCAGCAAAATTCTCACATTTGAGAATCTGGAACCATCAATAAAATAAAGTTAATTATCAAAGTAGTTGATTTAAATTTCTTTTGATCAAGTAATCAATTAACTCTCTGTAGCTCTAGTATTGATGAATAATCAATTTGTGGCAAGTTGTTACTTAACTGCCACTGTCTCCCCACATCTCTCCAGGAGGAATTTCTACAGTTTTCTGGTATTTCTGCTACAGAAAATGGGGCAAACCTACTTTTAATACAATTCTACACACTTCTGTACAGCCCTCCCCCCTTTCTATTACAATTATTTCTCCACCTCTTTAAGAAAAAAACATCCCAACAAGATCATTTTAGCTGCATAATAAGCAGATAACTCCTCAGGGAGCATCTTGCGAAGCCTTCAGTCCTTCTCCATCACCTGCCCCCGGCCTCTCCGCTCGCACCAGCACTCTCTGTGTTCCCCTCCCTCTCCCTGAGCAGGTGACGGATGGAGGAGTTCTGCGTCGACAGGGTGCTGGACAGTAGCGGCATCAGGCTCCTGAAGCCCTCCCTCAACTCCTCCACGTGCTTCTCCAGACTGTGGATGTGTGTGTCCAGCTCCCCTCTGCAGCCCTGCACCTCCGACAGGACGTCATACATCAGGCTCTGCATCTGCGTTGGGGGTTGATGTCCGAGGTGTTGCGCGCGGTTCCGCGTATAGGGGAGAAAGAAAGAAGCATAAAGCGAATATTAGATGCTGCTTTGTTGAGACTTGGACATGATGGATGTGAAATGATGCGTTCACTTGCCTCTCTCACCTTGCAGAGGTCTACAAGTGTGTTGGCCTGGTCTGCTAGTACCCTCTTCTCCATCTTCACCCGCCGCAGCCTGGAGACAAAATGACTTTTAGGTGGTACAGGAGGTTTGCATAATGTTATTACCATTTTAAATTATAAAAAAAGTGGTGAGAACAGAAATTTAAAAGGTGAGTTCACCCACATTACCAAATAAATACATAAATATATAAAAAACAAAACATTAAAACATGACACACTTTCTCCAGTAGAAATTGGTGAAGTGTTCACATCTTTAAGTAAAAAAAGCAATATAAGAATACTCCATTATGAGTAAAAGAGCTGTATTATTAGACAAAGTATAATTAGAAATGTACTTAAAGTATCAACACTAATTATGCAACAAAATAGCCTCTATGAATGTTACTATATTATATTACTGTAACAACCACTGTTGTAGCTGGTCGAGGTGAAGCTAATTTTAACTATTTTATATGCAATGCATCATATTTGATAAGCTGATCATATGTTTTGTGTTTAGAAGTAACCAGTAACTGTCAGTGGAGGAAAAACTACAATATTTCCCTCTGAATTATAGTTATATCCAAGTATAAAACAGCATGAAATGGGAACATTGAAGTAAAGTACAAGTATCTCAAATTTGTATTACATTAAATATATTCAGTTACATGCTACCATGTAGAAAGTAGTTCCAATTAAAAGTTTTCACAGTAAGGTCTGGGAATTACGCAGGTTTAAAAACTTTTCAAGTTTTCAAATGTAATTTTTCACTTTTTGACCAACACAAACTAATTTCCAGTCATCTCCAGGGGACTAAATTCACTTTCAGACGCAAATATCTCAACACGTCAGGACATCAAGCTATCTACATTACACTAGAGGTACGTTAATGTGTTTTTTTTCAGTGATTCAGGTAAACTGATCCTTTCAAGTGGCTGCTCATTAAATTTCAACTAAGCTTCTCCAAAGTACTCCACACTGTTTTCCAGGAAGTAAAACTATTTTTTTTTTTATAGAAAAATACTTTCTTAGGTGTTGAACAATGAAAAAATAGCAAATTTTTTTATTAAACAGCACGAACATACAGCAGATAAAGTGAAAAGCTGTTCTTCTTGCACTGTGACTTGTGCAGAAACAGCTTTAAATGAGGTTAAGTGTCTTACTGGTGGATGGCCAGGAGCAGCTTCCGCTGGTGCATGCGGACTCTGGTGTGGTCTCTCTCTCTTGACAGCTTAGTGTGTTTGTAGATAAGCCAAGTCTCTCTCAGCACATTTGCTGCTGCAATTTTTGTCTAGTGACAAAAAGAAAAATCACTCAGGAGAGTTATTTTATCTTTATGCAGATAACCTGAAAGCGCTGTTATTTACTGCACGTGCTGAATAACACAAACATAAATTCATTTTTTTCCCCCCCTCATACTCAGCTTTCAAACCTGGTTCTTTCCAGTTCTGACATTTTCTACAAATTAGTGTCAATATCCTGAAAGAACAAAGACCTGCTGCTGGAAAATTCTGGAAACAAGTTGCCACAAAGTAAAATTAACTCACTGCGCTGTCAACAATTTGTACTTTTTATGATTTTAGGACTACAAAAGGTCAGGATTAAGATTTCACACACAGATTTACACTTTTTTTTAAGTAAAATGAGTTGATATGTGGTATCCAACGACTGTTATTGCTCTACAATACCACATAATTCTTGAAGATTGGTTGACAACAAACCATACGCTGTGCAGGATGTAATTAAAACAGGTTGGAAATGGGTATTTACCATCTTGGAGATGTGGGAGTCCATCATGAAATTGTGAACATGTTTCTCTGCTCTGGTCAGCTCCAGCTTCCTGGCAACCACAGCTACCACCAGCACTGTGCAGCCTGCTCCCTGTGAGAGATTTATATTCAGAATCTGAACTAATATCATGTTTTTTTTTTCTTACCTGAGATTCCTCCTCGATCCCTCACAGAGGGAACTTTCATCCTCGCTTACGTATCACCGCAGCGTGTGTGCTTGTTTACCATTATCCCAGTGAGGAGGCAGATGCTCCGACCACAGTAGGTGTGAGGGACGACGTCTCCGTAACCGATGGACAAGAAGGTGACGGAGACCATCCACAGGGCCTCCATATAGTTGCTGCTCAGGTCTCTGTAGTTGTGGTGCCTGCAGGATAAAGATGAACTGATATTTCCTCTTTGACACTAATTTTTTTTCCCCTTTTCAACATCAAGTCAACATTATAGTGATGTCTGATTCATATATGAATATATATCAGTACATATACAGTATAGCAGAGCAAAAGTAGAAATATAAAATTTCTGTATCTGCCAATATGTGAGGGTTATTAAATATAAACGTCACTATAGATTCGTCTGTAGACTGACTTAACATCTCATACCTCTCACAAACATGTAAACCCCACGCTGCCACAATCCACAGAGAGACGCTGAAAATCATCAGCACAGTCCCGGGGTAGGTGGTCATTAGTGTTTTCCCCACAAATCGGGTGTTAAAATGTATCTGAAGATCACAAAAAAAAAAAAAAGGATGCATTATGTCATAATTTTGACAGCCAGACTATTTAGGATAGCACCTGTCAGATTATGATTATATAATACAGAGGAGATGAGGGATAAGAAAACTTGTTCTCAATCTGGCTCGATACATGAATAGTGGGTTTGGCGTTGCAGCGGGGAGACAAAGGTCATTTGCGTCACTCTTAAATAGCATCAATAAGGGAAGGGATTAGCCAGGTGGATATTATCGACTGTGGAAAAGAAAAGCAGACAAACAAAGGAGAGCTAGTGAGGGACATAATCAGCATGTGAAATCACTGGGATTCATGGGAGCGAAACTGTGAGAGTCACACCTCAAGTGTCACACGTCTACAGACCTCTCGGCCCACCTAGACATAAGACATAAACAGATGTGCGTGAAATGTTCATAATAGAAGCCCAGCCCAAATCATATTCTCAAACAGATTCATCTATCCCATGAATCACGTCCCATAAGCAGGATGCTGCCAGCTATTAAAATCATAGAAAAGTTTATAGAGAAAATCCTCTCAAAAACTTTTTCTCTCTAATTAAAAGTGTTATGATCTTATCACAGTACTATCCGAGGCCAAAGCCCGATTCTGAAGGCAGCCAGCGGGTGATCTCCCACCTTGTTGAGCGCTCCGATGCTGCGGGAGGCGGTGTCAGTGAAGAGGCGGCTGTGCAGCATCATGGCCCGGCCCAGCAGGTACAGCCTCAGGAACATGGGCAGAGCCAGGGTAATCTCCAGCTCCGTCTCCGACAGCGACGGGCGCGTCACGGTCTGCTGGAAGTACTCCAGCAGACCCACCGGGTACGGATGGATGGCCACTGCTGCCAGCTCCAGCGCTATCAGAGCCAGACGCTCAGTTGTCATGGCAATCCGCCAATCCTCTGCACCGATGTCGTGAACGTAGAGCTACCAGAGAGTTGGGAATAATGCATTCTAATGAGAATGAGAACCCAACCTTGGGGTCCGAGATAAATCTGTGTGTGTGTGTGTCCCTTATTAAAGGGATGAGAGAAAAAATATATTTCCTTTTCACCCAATCATGTTTTTTTCCTCTGACTTTCCTCTAAGTTTAGCTTTTTTCTTGTAAATACTGGACACTTTCACCTTTTCAAGGCTCAAAAAAATCCCTCAAATTAAACCGGCTGAGAGGAATAATCATCGCTTCAATTTAAAAGGCCACAAGACAAAAAGTATTGGAACCACTGATATAGAAACTTCAGTTCAGTTTAAATGTAAATTTGCTCTTTAAAAAGAAAAAAAATACATTTTCAGTTCCTCGTGTAGTGACTATCCAAACAATGAGGACATTTTAGACAAGCCATGCATGCAAAACAATGATTTTAAATGGCAAAAAAACCAAACCTTTCCAGACACATGAATACATTTTACTCCCTGGAGGAAAAATAACCCAGATTATGTTATTATGATGAGTTACCTGCACTTCACAGCAGTGGTACGCTATGATGAAGCCAAGCAGGATGACCGTAGACAAACTGATGATAGACTTGAAAGCGATGGAGTAGATGGAGCTCTGTGGGTGACAGAAACACACACACACACACACACACACACGACATCATTGTCGGCTGATGGCTGTCATTTGTCATTACAAAGCTCAATCTATGGAATGGCAACAGTCATCCCGTGTAATCTTATAATCTTACATACATTTAGATAATCTACTTGCGTGATATAATGAACATAAGCTTATGGGCATACAATGTGCTTTTTCCTGCAGTTGTTGGTAGATCAATCAACCAGTTATCATGATTGTGTTTGTGGAAAAAACAAAAACCGCCTCTGGAGAACAAACACGGTACAATATGTGAGTACAATGAGAGAACATTATAAAAGCAGTGAAAAGAGTGCTTTCTGTGATGTCTCAGACATGAAAAAAGCCAAGGCTTTGAAGAAAACTAGCAATGTGTTCTTTTCACAAGATAATAACCGTGCAGTGTCATTTCTTTTCTTTAAAAATCTTGTTTGACTCCACTTCTCTCAAAAGATTTTTCAAGGCCCCAAACAGATTGTCCTTTGACTCTGACCTTGCTGTAAACACTCCAGGAGAGCTCTGTCTCCATCACCATCATCACCACGCCGAATATCCCCACGGCCAGAGCGCAGTCGTTCAGCCGCTGCCTCCTCAAAAACAGAGCCCTCCTGTGGACCAGCCGCCAACCGATGTTGTGGGTCTTCCAGTACGGGTCGTCCTTGGCGTCCACCTTGTGCTTCGGGCTGGGCTGGGGGCTGGGGTCGGTGCTCTGACAGGGACACTCAGCTCCTGGCAGCAGGCCTCTGGCCTCAGATAGCGCGGGTTCCTGACAGTACTGGGAAGACTCATTGTGAGGCTGGAGGTCGTCGTCTTTGCTGGTGATGATGATCTCTGGGAGGTTCTGGCGGTCGTGCATCTCTAAGGAAACGTTACCTGACTTCTGGCACCCTCTGCTCTCTGCATCCTTGAAGTCTAAGTGCGACCTGCAGGGGCTCTTAAAGGGTGACCCGCAGGGAGAAACAGGGATGTCAGTGAAAGAGGTGACCTTCTCCTGGAGTCTGTGAGATCCTGCGTTTTTGGCTTTGCACTGATGATTATGCTCCTTGTGTCCTGGATTTTTTTTACTCCTTCCCGATCTTTTGTCACTTTTCTTCTCTTTGCCTTTGGCTTTGTCTCCCCTCTTGTTGGAGTGAGGTGAAGGCGTGACATAAAGTTGGCCGTTGTATAAAGGTGTGGTGGCCATGGCCTGGGTTCTGTCCACCCACACGGTGTGATCCGCCGTTTGGACTGTGTGGTGTATCCCACACTGCGCTGAGCAGGCCTGAGGCGGAGGAACCATCCTCTGTGGGAGGAGGGGGCGCTGGTCCTCCACCTCGTCTCCATCCACCACTGACGAGTTCATAGAGGTGGAGTGCTCCATGGTGAGAATTTATAGGTGAAGACTCACCAAATCTTTTTGAGACGTTTGAGCAGAGATGGTGAGAGAGTGTGAGAGGGAGAGAGAGAGAAATATATTAGGCATTGAAGCAGTTTAATCAAGTGAGAAGAGCATTGTGATGGAAAACTGCAGCTAAAGTTTCACTCATTATTATTAGCTTAGTCAACAGAGAAGATTATATTATACTCATAGTAAGAAAAAAGGTTCATTCTTAATAGTATTCTTAATTGTATTCTTTTGTATAAATCTGTCAATTATACAATTTTAAAATGATTTTTTAAAAGATTTGCTGAATGAAAAAGGGCAAGAAAATAATCTCTCACAAAAATTTCCATCACAAATGTTTTCATATGAAGTAACCAAGGTTTGGTCACCACCTTTACTGAAGTGTAACCTAAAAATGTTTAAATCTTTTCTCTGTGGGCCGATAAGTTCATTTTTATTCTTACCTTTCGAGTCAGGTTTCCCGGTCAACACGAAATCTGCCACAAGGAGAAAAAAGGCCTTAACTCTTATGTAGACGACTGTTTTATCTGGTATCTTCACTGAAGTATTTTAGTGTTCAATCTTCTTCTCCTGAAAGTCACATCTGCCTGAATCTCAAAGAGATCCACCAAATAAAATCTCGTTGCAGCTCCAAAGACTCAATCACACCACTTTCAATCAGAGGCTGTCCAAAAAAAAAAAAAAAAAGAGGTCAAACAGAGTCAAAACGAATCAAGCTGCAAAACTGTTCTCCGCTGTGATCAGATCAAAATATTCCAAATGGCTTCGCTCTGTCTGTAAGAACTTTCCTGCAATCCATTAACAGCTTCAGCATCATGGAGCCCCTCCCATAGATACAAGCAGAGGTTATGAACTTCTCCTGCATTCGACGACATGTGAGGTAAATACCCATGGATATCCATTACATTACATTATATTTCAGGCATTTATTCCCTTGTTTGGCCGCATTTCCTGCTTTACGACTGTCCACAATCAGGGCACACTCCTTAAAGCTGTGCGGGGCTTAATGACTGCAAAGACTCTAAGTTGCAGATGTTGCACGGAGCGAAGGCAAAGAATGAGTCATCTGTTAGAGTTTTTCTAGCCGGGATTGTCAGATTTCCTCCTCCCTGTATGTGTGCGTGTGTTGATGTGCGTGAGAGGATGTCTGACTATACGTCGGCGCCCTGGTATCAAAAATCAGCCTGAACCGATTCTCATAGTCTGAAAAGAATGACGATTATATTACTTTTGTGTGTGTAGTTTTATCAATCGGTGTGATTATTGTCATGGGACAATTCCAAGTGGGTTATACAAACTAAAAAAAATCTAATCTTCAAAAGAGAGTAACAGTCCTCAATATCAGTTCAGCAGATTAATATTGCAGATTAATCAAGTGAGACAGAGATCTGATACTTATGAGCTTATGAAATATCAAATATGTCACCCCTTAACCAGACAATATGCACAGAGTAGGGGTAGAGTATTAAGCATTAAAGTCATAACAATGACATTCGCCATCATTTATTTATCTAAATCCTTGTGACAGATGGGTCTACAGATATTAGAGCTCCCCTCCAAATGGAAAGGCCCAAGGAGCAAAGGGTAGGCAGAGTGCATCCGGACAGTAGCAGGATAAAGAAAGGCATTATCTAATCTGAAGACAACATGTATTTAAAGACAGATTGAGTGAGAAGGAGGGCGGGGAGGGGCGGATGCGACTGTGCACAGGTGGGAGAGCACAACGTAGTTTGATCTGCCAGTCTGATTTTTATTTCTTGAGACGTCCCTCCAGATGTAAAATAGATAAATTATACTAGGGCCACTCTGTTTCCCAGAGACTTAGCCAGATGCTGCCGCTGCTGTCTGGAGTTTCTGTTTTGATATTCTGCAGGCAAGAAGCTCCCAACTGTCTGTGCCTCAGTGCGTGACTGTCAACACCAAACCCTTGTGGATGGTGAATACAGACTGCATCTCGCATCCTAGCAAGAGGAGTAGATTGTAAAATATGACTATTTAGTTTGCTGAAATACATCAAAGCCAAGGCAAAACTGCTGCGCTGATAGAAAATGTTCTTAAGTTATGTTGTCCTTAAGATGCTAAAAGGATATATGCACATCTGCAAGGCTTCAAATTAATTCAAGCCTCCAGCCAAGTGCTTGTAAATCACGGCCGTTGCTGGTAGCTAAGTATGTCAATTCTTCTTCCCTCCGTGGCCGGTAGCCAGCACGTCTTCAATTAGTCTCTTCTATTGCAAATCATCCTTTGGCTGCTAAGAAACTGAAATAAAACCGGGATATTTTGAGTCCACTAATTGCTGTGGCTGGTAAATGGCAATTTCCCGCTTCTTGCCCTGAGTGCCAATTCATCTTGTGGTTGGCATATTAACTGCCTCAGTCTGATCTGTAGGGGTGCATTGGTCAAAAGATAAGAGTCCAATTTGGATGCAAACAGTGGTAAGTCATTTCTATGTTTTATAGACCAAATGTCACAATAATGGTTAAAGGAATAGTTCAACCTTTTGAAAAAAAAATGTGCTTTTTTCGCTTTCTTGCTGAGAGTGAGACGAGAAGATTGATACCACTCTCATATATAACTCTTGGCAGGAAAGTGAATAAGTATTCCCCACAATTAATGTAAAATAACCTTAAGATTTCACGCCATAACATTTTATTAGACAACAGTTGACTTTTCCAACTGCTGCTGGGTTTGTTGTGGCAGACTACAACTGTATATTCGAAGAACTTCATTCAAGACACAAAAAAAAAAAAAAAAAAGGCCAGACGTCACAAGTGAGTGGATGTATGTGCTGGTTTTGTCAATAGCACCCTATTAAGTGTAGGGGACGTGTCAGTGTAGGAGGGGGCCTAATCCAATCAGCAGAGTAATTAAAAACACACAGCACAGCAGCCCTGATAGCTGCATTGTCAGAGGCGGTGTTCAGCATTTAGCACAGGCTGGAACGAGCTTGCAGTCATGCCAGGTCAGAGCGACGGCCATCACTGCTACTGTGCAATTAGAGCCACAATCAGGATCAGCAAAATTAGACAAAAAAAAAAAAAACTGCAAATGTGCAGTAAGTGATTTGTGGCACCATATTATTACCCACATGATGTTCGCAAGCCTCATTGTCTTCCTCCAACTATCATTGATATGGCTTTAATCCACAGCCTGCTCGGTGTTTTCCTTCATCGGCTGCTGTTGTGTTCTAATTAGCCTTCTCTTTATGGCATTGGCTCATCTTCTCGTTTCATTTAGCCCAGTGTCTTCCTCGTTAATTAACACCATCACCTCACTCCTCCTTAAAAAAAAAACAACACCATTGCCAGTGCTGCTGAGCTCCAGCCAGCATGCAGTTGGTTAACAAACCACCAGATGTCACCCACGCCTCAGTGCCTCCAATCTGTATTTTTATGAAGCTAGTGAATTTTGGTTTTGGCACACTGTCACACTGGTGCTTACTGCATAACAACACATTTTTTTTTTTTTTTTTTTACGCACAGAGTTGAACTCAAAGTCAATTTTGCGCTCATTAAAGCAGCAATATTGCAGGGATGCAGCAACAGCAACAGGAGGCTTCTCCTGTGATGATACATTGCCGAGGCACATCGCCTGTCCTGGCTCCACGCTTGGTGCAGTTTTCCCTGCTTTAACTGGTGACTTAGTCATCCTTCTTTTTCGCCTCCGAGGACCACTCTCCATCCTCCGTGTGCAGCCGAGCATGAATCTGTAGCTCGGGACTGCTCTGGATGTCTGACAGCCAGCCTAGGAGAGGGGTAATTCCGAAGGGCAGTAGAAGTAATAGGGTAATCTATTATACAGTCCCAACTCTTTCTTCCTCCTTTCTTACTCCCCCCTCCCCTCCTTCTCTCTCTCTCTCTCTCTTTAGGTTTCTCACTGCCTCTGCCCTTGCATCAGCGTTTCGTGAGGACAAATGAAAAGTAGAGTTTAACTATGCACTTTCCCATTGTCCTCCTGCAGAGCCCAGCACTTTCTCAATTAAACTGGAGTCCATCTGCCCCGCTGATTCAAAGCCCACCCCCCCGCTGACTGGGGGAAGCTCTCTCTCTCTCACACACATTTGCAAGCACACGGTTTACAGTCCAGCGGTGCGTGACCATCACTGCTGTGGTGTGTTATCACATCTGTAACCAGCTGCCATATATTTTTGACATATGTCAACACAAATGTTAACCAGCCATAACCCCCCCCCCCCCACACACACACAGAGTGAAAGATATGTAAGGGAGTGAAAGTAAATGAGGTTTTAAAGAGTCATTCGTCTTTTACAGTTCTGCACAAGATGCACAAATTGAGCACCAAAACATGCAGCAAGCATCTAAAAAAGGGGTTTTGAATTGCAGCTTCAAGCGTGTGTGTTCCATTTGCCTCTTAGAGCATGTTTTTGTGCAAAAATTGGTCATATTTAAAAGATTTTTCACTTCTCTGCACTTAACAGCTCCCCTCCTTTTTTTTCTGTTACTGCTGACCTTTTGTTTTTCACACTTAACCTTTTTCAATCAATTCTCCGTTAGAGTTAATATCATTTAAAACCGTGTGCATCATCTGTTTCTGTTGTGTATAATAAGGTCAATTCACAGCGACAGACCAATTAAAACCTCTCCTTCCTCTCCACCTCTTGCTCTTACTTCAACCCTGTCACCCCCGTCCCTGACATTTTTCTCTCTCATGCTCTCCATTTTAGTCCCACCTCCCTAAGAGAGAGAGAGAGAGCTCACAGCCACCATCTCCTCCTCTTGCGCTCCCTCCTCCCCCCCTCCTCTCTATTTCTCCCCCTTCTTCCAGCACATGCTCACACTCCTTCCCACTGATGCCGAGTGGATGCAGACCAGGGGATTGCCAGCAGCTTCCTGACTCTGTCCTCCCTCTCCTCTCCGAAACCCCCCCACCCCACCACTCCTCCTCCTCCTCCTCCTCCTCCACCACCTCCTCCTCCTCCTCCTCCAACATCCGGAGCTTCTCCTCTTCTGCCTCCTCTCCTCTCCTGCTCCTCACCACCAGGATGTGGCACTCGGTGGCTCTGCTCCTCTCTGGATTCTCCGCTTTGATCCACGGTGAGCCCGCCCGCCTCTCTCTGTCTTTCATTCTATCTGCAGCGGCACTTAATTCGCAAAGTGTGATTTTTATAGCAGTTCAGGAATTGGTGTCGCTGATGCTGGACTTGTGAAGTATGCAATACAATAAGAATTTAAAGTAGAAAAAAAAAAAAGACTCCAGGAGTAGAAAAGTGAGAATCTGGCTCACCTGTTTGCTTGCCTGTTTACATTTTTGGGGTTTTTAAGAGATGTGTGGCTTGTTTTTTTTTTTTAAATTCTGGATACACATGCTGAGTTGACCTATGGGTTAGATGTTAAATGTTTTGACAGGCAAATTGACAGACTGTGCAGCAAGGCAGATGACAGAAACAGTGTGTAAAAGATGCAGCAGTCATAACATTTCGCTGCTCTCCTTTCTTCAATCCGCAAGCTCCCTTTCTGTCCTCTTCTCCGTGCATGTCAGGGGATCTTACCCCACAGAAAAACAGGTCACAGATCAATCGAATTGCACGTATAGATCGGCTCTTCCATCTCGCCTCCCTGTTGTGCTGTGGACGTGTTGCTGCAGCCGAGCTGACGGGGCTCCGAGGCAGCAGAAAGTCGTAGCCGACTGTAAAGGCTGACAGTGGATGACAGAGCTGAGAGGAGAGCTGGTGAACTTTCCCTTTCAGCCATGGCGGCGAGCAGAGAAATGCTCGGTTCACTTTGTTCGTTTGTTTTCAAGAAGATTTTTAAAGCAGAAAGCGAAGCAAATAAGAGGCAGGAGGCCAGAGAAGGCAAAAGTTTCAGACTATATTGCTGCAGACTGGATTTTAAAGACACTAGTTATACAAAAACATAGTGCTACAAACCATTGAAGCCTTATATTTACCTCAAATAAGCTTCAAAGTCGCTGTTGGACAATGTCCCATATACAGTATCTTCTGCATCTGCTTTTCCCAGCACTTTATGAAGGTTACATAACATCAGACTGAGTGAAATCTTTTAATTGCTGCACTGAGTGGGGAAATCCTAGATGTTTTGAGCATCTTCGAATCATTCCCTGTACTTCAGCATGAAATAAATAGTATAATTAGAAACCTTGGGATCTCGACTAGTAAATAAAAGAAAATTCGACAAATTTGGATAAAACCGACGGGACAGGAAGCATGTAAGAAGCTACAGTAACACATCTACTCAGACTCCCCCTCTAAGTCCACTTGTTTTGAAAGTCCATGAGCATCTTTATTCAGTGTTCTATGTGTATTACCTCAGAGCTTTTCAAACTAACCTAATTATACATTCATTAGTGCCAATTATGCCCTGATAAGACTTCCCACTCTTTCTAATTAGATTCTGTTTAGGGAGTGTTCTCCACGCTCCCCCTGATTCTTTCTCCTCTTTGTCGACTTCTCTCGTTATTTTCAATATTAATATCGAACTTCTCCTCCGTGTTTAATTTGCAAAGTTTAAACCGTAAAAGTCAAGACAAGTGTGACTAAATGGTGACAAAAGATCTGTTTTTATTTTCATCATGACATTTTCTGCTTCTCTCCTTTTCTTGTTAATCTTCATTTTTTTGGGTGTATTTATAGATAAGAACGTCTTCTGATCTTCTGATTTGATTAGCAAAATGCTTTTTTTTAAAAAAAAAAAAAGAATTTTCAGCATCCACGTCTGCTTTCCCAAAGTCACATTTAATTTCCGAGTCAGGTTTTCCTTGAAGATTGGTTTCATTTTCATTCACTTCACAGAATTATGTGTCATTAGAGGTGAACTAATTATTACAGTGGCTTTCTTTGGAAGATTTTTTTTTTTTTAATTTGAATTCTCTCATATTTTTCTGCCTCTCCAGTGTCGTTGCAGGGTCCCCACCAGAGGAACCTGCTGAAGAACCTCCTGAAGGATTACAACCGGATGGAGCGGCCGGTGGGCAACGACTCCCACCCTCTCACTGTCGTCTTCTCCCTCAGTTTGATACAGATCATGGATGTGGTAGGTGTCAGGCTTTCTACAACAGCAGTAGCTCCCAAACTCATGTTCATAATCCACTAGACGCTTGTGAAATGTGACAAAATATATTTCTATTGAGACATTTTTTTTTCTCAGGGATCAATGAGCATTTACAGCCTCTAGTTTTGTTTTGGTGATTAATATGGAAATTAAAATCGCAATTTGGTGTCAAGTATTGTTTTTTTATGCCTGAAACTGTGATATTAATGATAATAATGCTAATAACAGCAGGCTTTTCTTTCATATTTGTGGATTTATTTGTGGATTTGGATGTGAAAATGTTTTTTTTTTTTTTAATGTAACAGCTAATCCTAAGATTTTACTCCCCGCCTCATGATTTACAGAGTAAATGATTTCTTAGAAAAACAAATGTGCTAAAATTGCTTTAAATATTTTGCAGGATGAGAAGAACCAGGTGCTCACCTCAAACATGTGGCTACGGATGGTAAGGACCCCTGAAAGGCCGAATGCTTCGGGTGATAATAAATTTGCAGCTATTATAGGTTGAGGTGATTTGAATGTTTTTAGTGAACTAGTTTACATGGTGTTAAGTTCTTGACCTACAATTTGTGAATCCCATGATAAAATCTTGTAGATGAAAGTTCAATTCAATTTTAGTTATATATATACCAAATCTTAACAAAAGTCATCTCAGGGCACTTTTCACATAGAGCAGGTCAAGACCGTACTCTTTAATTTATCAGAGACCCAACAATACCCCCATGAGCAAGCGCTTGGCGACAGCGGCGAGGAAAAACTCCCCTTTAACGGAAAGAAATCTCAAGCAGAACTGGGCTCTAGGTGGGCGGCCATCTGCCTCGACCGGTTGGGTTGAGAGAGAAATAAGGAGGGAGGGGGAGAGGGGGAGAGGAGGGGGGGGGTGGGGGGTGGGGACACAGAGAAGCAAAAAAGTGCGGTCGTGCAGAAAAATCTCGCTTTTTCACACTAAAGATATACAGGAGTAATATTTTTCTTGAATTATATGCTGTTCAGTGCACAGCAGTGTGGTTTGGAGATAACTTGTCTGCGGTCCACTGGGATTCAGACTTTATCTGTGTGTGTGTGTTTAAGAGTTGGTTCGACCACTATCTCCAGTGGAACCAGAGCGAACATCCTGGAGTTAAAAACCTCCGCTTCACCACAGACCAGGTCTGGACACCAGATATCCTTCTCTACAACAGGTAAAACACCCATTAAACACCTACACACATACCTAACATACACACACACAAGTAGTGTTTTAAGTTCCACCTTCCTCCCCTGTCCTTCCTCAGTGCAGATGATGACTTTGACTCCACCTTTAAGACCAATGTTCTGGTGAACTCCAGTGGCTACGCTGAGTATCTGCCTCCAGGTTGGTCAGCCGCTCGTTCTCATTCATGCTTTTCAGTCGTTCACCCCTTTCCTATCACTTCCTCATCAACCCAACGGCATCATCTCATTCTGCAATCGCTGCATGTCTCTCCCCTGTTACAGTACACTTGACATTAATATTTTATCAGTATAAAACAGCATCCCTGGTTACTCACTGGTTACAGAATCCCACTGCTGTGAGTATCACCTATAAATAGGAGACGCTCGCTTCCTCCGTTTCCTGTCTCAACCTGAACGCAAGACCCGTGTAAGCCTGTGAAAGTAACAGCTCCCCTGTGTATCCACAGGTCTTTACTTTGTATTTTCTCAGTCATTTTCTTTTTACACCAGATTACGGCTGTCTAAGACTGAATCCCTGGTGTTAGGGGGAGTTGAGCTGAAATGGCCCTCTGAAGTAAAAGTCGAGGATTGCAGGCTGTGAAAACCACCCTATCATCTCTGTTCTTCGACCATGATTATTAATAGGGTGCTGCTGAATGTAAATACAGCTCCTTAACGCTGCGATGTGGACCAGAGCCAATTAGGGGGGGGAGAAAAAAAAGCTGGTGCTCCAGTTTGGCACAATGAGAGGTGGGCAGGTTTAGCCACAACAGATGATTAAAAAAGAGAGAAGAAAGAGAGCAGGAGAGATGGAGGAAAAGAGGAGAGAAAGGAAAAGAAAGAGCAGTGAAACAGCTTTTTTATCTTTGTATTTCCCTGTACAAGCCTGGTTGCAATGCCTGAGGTCTTTTGGGCTTGTTATTATCAGTAAATAAAAGGCAACAGGTCTGTGGGTGGCAGGCACGGAGCAGGAGCTTGACACGCGGTGAGTAATTCAAAGGCGGAGGATCTCAGGTGTCTGGTGCGTATCGTATTTTGCTGAATACCTCTCGTATCTGCAGAGGTAAAGGTGTTATGTTTGGGATTAATGGTAAAACAGGCAATGAGTTGTAACAGGTTTTAGCTGCAATCTGGATTGGGTGACATTTGCAACGAGGTAATCTTGACTCTGGGCCTTGTAATGCCTTCTTGGGAGGTGATTTTCAGAATGATGGGAGTTTTATTTTGGGAGCTGTGCCACGAGAGAAATTGCTCCGAGCTGCAGAAAAATTCAGGTGTCTTGTTTGCGAGTGCTACTTCAAGGATACTGGATATCTGTGAGAGGCAGGTTACAAAAATATACCATGCAATGAAGGTGCACAGAGCAGTGGGCTGCAAAGGCAGAAAGAGATCCACTTTTTGCTAATCAGTGTAATTTAAGGTTTAGTGCTTTAGGAGCTGATAATGGGAGTACTTATAAAGACATCATCCCCATTAAGCAAAGTTGCAAGAACTTGTAACTGCATTTTAGAGAGCAGAGAATGTATAAAAATACAATTTATAGCCGCTATTTAATTTGGTGTGGTTTTTGTGATCAACCTCTCCTTTGTAAACAGCACTGAACCTGCTAACCTCCTCTCTTCTCCAAACTCTGCTTTCATTCCTCTCTGAAAGCTGATTTGCATGTCGGCAGGCTCATAATGAATGTCTTTGAGGGGCTGTAAGGCTTCATTGGCATTTTGGTTCTGCGTGCGTCTGAACGTCTCAACAGGCTTTATTCGTTCCTTCCAGTAATTAAACACTATGTAACACCATTTTTCTTCCTGGGTTGTTAGTGTTATTTCCTAATTGCTTATGCCTAAAAAGTAGAAAATGGCGATTAATTCCCTTCAAACTTTACTTTTGTGACTTAAGTAGAATTTGCACATTTCCATTCACATAAAGTCAGAAAAAAACAACATATGAATCAAAATTACAATGTATTTATACTAAAGTTATACAAAAGTGGCAGAAGCAGAGCCCATCTTGACGGGTGAAGGAGCTGGAAAAAGTTAGGTGACGCTTCCGCTGATCTGCGACTTGTACACTTTCATCTAACAAGTTCCACTGTTTGAGCCTCAAAAGCTCGGCATTGGACTCTGTGAGACCGAGATCTCCGATCAAGGTCTTTTTGGTTGGGGTAGTATGGGTTTCTGAACGGGTGGGCTTACTGTATTTATACTACTATTTATATTACTGCAAAATTTTAGAAAGTTCTGTATCAGCTACTCAGCATTGAATCTATCTGGAATGATCTGGAAAATAGGTAAATCTCAAAATATCACTGTCCTTGAAGGGATTAAAATGCCATTTGCTACACTTTGTAGGCATAAGCAATTAGGAAATAACAACTTACTACCTAGGAACAAAAACAAAGGGCTGGAGTTTGCCAGTGATCATTGTGATTCTTTGTTTTGTGGGGCGTATACAAGTGTGTCTCCATGATTTCGTGCTTCCGTGTGCCTATGCGTATGCGTGCCAGCGCATTCATTTTGCATAATAAAAATGGTAATCTGATTAGGGCGCTGTGCGAAATCTCATTTTTCAGTGTCACCGCTCATGTTTTCTTCTATCGCTGGGGCTTCGCTAACAGCTGTGGGTGCAGGCAGAACGCAGAAACAGCATTTGTCTGCAGAAGAGAACATCTGAAACTTGCGAGTGACAATGCTGCTGCCAACTTTAAAAAAAAAAAAAAAATAGTTCTTTGATAGGAGGCTGCTTCTAATCTAGTTTTTGCTTTCACGTCTTCAGCCTCCAAACTCAATTTGAAAGCTCTAAACTCTCTGCTGCACAATATTAATAAAAATTGCACTGCAGTATTGCTCTGCATTGTGATTTTCGACATCATTTTCTATTTAAAAATCTAAGGTGGTTGAGTTAATAAGTCAGTCTTTAGGGCTGCTTAGATATGAAATGAATGAATGATTCTCTCTGCCAAGCAACTTGATATTCAGGCCAGACTTTCAGCATCGCAAGAGTTCAAGTGGTCTTCTCATAGTTTTTTCTCTCGTCACATTTGTACTGAAGTCAGTTGTACTTAGTTGATTGCGTAGCTTCAGCTCTCTGCCTCTTGTCCTTTGGTGCCTCTCTCTTTCTCAGGAATCTTCATGAGCACATGCAACGTGGACGTTCGCTGGTTCCCTTTTGACATTCAGAAGTGTGAGCTGAAGTTCGGTTCTTGGACGTATGACGGCTGGCTGCTGGACCTCCAGATGAACGACGCTGACATCTCAGGCTACATGCCCAATGGAGAGTGGGACCTAATAGGTGAGTGAACTTCTGCGTCTCATCGAAAATATCCAGGCGTTTCTTCATCTTTATCTCCCATGACTTCATTTAGGTTGTGTCAATTTATTCCTGTTTCCCTCCTTTTAGGAGTTCCTGGCACTAGAAGCGAGGTTTTCTATGATTGTTGTAAGGAGCCCTACCCGGATGTGACGTTTGTGGTGACAATACGGAGGCGGACGCTCTACTACGCCCTGAACCTGCTCATCCCCTGTGTGCTGCTGTCTTCTATGACCCTGCTAATCTTTGTGCTACCGGCTGACTCTGGGGAGAAGATCTCGCTGGGTGAGTGGATCAAAAACAGGAAATGGATAGACAGAGGGCAGCTCCAGTGGGGAGAAAAGACACTAGAAGTGAGCTTGTCGGTTTCACTGCTCAGTTTCTAATTTTGAGAATGCACACACAGCGAGACACAGAGCAGAGTCACAATCAAATCACAGAGCTCTTATAGACAATCCATTGATCAATCATGTGACTGATAGATCACTATAAATGCTAGTTATACAAAAACATCATCATCTTTTTTAAAAAAAACAAAAAAACCCCAACATATTCATACTTAAACATGTAAAAAAGAAATATAAATGAGCATAAATACAAAAAATATATCTATTGTCTTTCACTGTAAGTTTTGTATTTATTGTCATTTATATTTCTGTATCCATTAAAGGTGCCCCCGTGGAGTTTTCTTGTAAACAAATTTCTGTTTACCTTCAACGTATTGTGTGTTTCCTTGAGATCCAACAGACATTTTGAACGTGCATTATTTACATTCACGTTTACTTGCAAGCGGTCTTTTTTCTTTACTGCCTTTGTTGTTTTGTGTGGAGTGGCGTGAAACTATTTGCAGGAGCGTGCATCGCGTCTCTGCATGCTCGTGTGGGTGTGCAAACAAAACCCCACACATAAAAAACATTGCTCCATGGCTCTACTGATGGTCAAACGAGTAAAAGCAAGTGTAGTACTTTGTAAAAAAGTGTTTTTTAACAAAAAACAAAGGATGATGTTGTGGTGTAATGCAGAAGAGCTGTGTGACGGGTTTTTAATTTAGTTTTTCATCTCGTATCAGCTGAGAAATTTTGGTTGAAACTGCTCAACATCCAACCTACCCACGAGGTGCTCAGGAGCAACTCAAATCTCCAAACTGGGGTGCTTTCCTGGTGCGAATGCACAAGCATAGCGCATGACTGCCTGAAATGGAGTGTTCACAATAGGCAAAAAAGGCAAAAAAAAATAAAGCAGCGGCGCAGAAGGCTACGGGGAAGGATGAAAGAGGCAAAGGGAGAGGGTGTGGAGCTGCGGGAGGAGAGGGGATTACAGGATGAAATAGAAAGTTGAGAAATGCGAGGAGGAGGAACAGACAGATGGGTGTGGGATGGTAGTGAAAAGGAAGCACAGACAGGAGAAGGATTCGGAAAGGATGACAGCACAAAGGGAGAGGGAGGAGTGATGAGGGAAAGGTGGGAGACAACCAAATTGGGCTATAATAAGCTGGAAGAGAGAGGAAGCAGTCCTGTGAGCAAACAGCAGCTGCAAATAAATTTTAATATCTGTTTCGAACTGTTTAGAGCACAAGATGAATAATGTTCACCTTATCGGGATTATAAAGACTCCAGACAATACAGATTCCACATCTGACCTTTCTGAGAGCAACGATTAGTCAATAAATTGAATAGTCAGTCGCCAGAAGATTTGTGTGCAACTATTTTATAACTGATAAATTGTTTCAGTAATTTTTTAAGCAAAAATACCAAAATACTCCGGTTTCAGCTTCTCAAACATGATCATTTAATCCTCTCGTGTGGTTTATATCACTGTAAATGGAATATCTTTAGGTTTTGGACTGTTGTTTGGACAAAACAAGCATTTTTCACTGTTAATGACATTTCAATTACAGAACAAATAATTGACGCATTGAGAAAGTCGTCAGCAGATTAACTGATAATGAAAAAGTTGCAGCTCCATTTTTGACATTACAGTTTTGCATTGTCTTTGTATCTGTCAACCCTACTCATGTAATTCACCAAAACATTTGGATAAATGCTTTTTTGTAACTTTTGTGGTGTCTGAGTGGGAGCGAAGGCTAAAAAAAGAACAAAGGAGAGGAAACAGTGACAAGTGTTGTCAAAGCATATCCTTAACCTAAATACAGGATGCATTACACAGCATTTCTGTACAGGAAAAAAAAAATGCTAAGCCCCTCACACACGGCCAATTAACCTATTGATGTAATTAAGGCTAGTGAATTGATTAGGGGAGAGAGCTTACACACTGCCTTCCAGGAAAATACTCTGTCACTTCACTTGATAGAGGAGACTCGGGGACCAAGTGGCTGGTCCTTTAGGGCTACAGGAGCATGCTTTTAAAAAGAATAAGTGTCTAATCATGTCTGAGAGGGAAAAAAAAGCAACACAAAGGAAGCATTTCTAATTTTCTTAATATCCTTAAAGGGCATTCATATTTTATCTCTCGGTCTAGTAGTTTAATTGAATGCTTTTGAATTGGGACAGTTATGCCAGCAAAGCACTCCTTAAATCCTGTCTGTTGGAGAATTGAGACAGATAGTGTGGAGGTGGGTGAATTAAGATGGAGATGAGTTTCAGTGCAGCGGTGTATAAGTGGTGTACTGTGTTCATATGCATGACGGAGATGGAGTTTGGACAACCTAAAAAATGGCTGTTTGCTGCGCGTAAGTGCTTTTTGTGGTAGAGGTGCAGCATGTCAAAAAGTAATTCACTGTATGAGCATTAGCCAGTCATTTACATAAATCGAACTTGATCTAATCTTGAGTGTGACCATTTATCAAAATACCAAACACACTAACGTGGTTTCTCACAAGAAACTGCTACTCAAGGGAGGAGACTATTGTTGATTTCTTAACAAAATGTGGTTCCAGCATAAAGTTCTATCTGTTTATTTCCAGGTATCACCGTCTTGCTGTCTCTTACTGTTTTCATGTTGCTGGTCGCAGAGATCATGCCGGCCACGTCTGACTCCGTCCCACTTATAGGTATGTGTGAGAGAGTGTGAGAGAATTATCACCGAACCTTGAAGCTTCTTTCAGGAGCTTTTTAGCATCTTTCAGCTCATTGTTTTTGGTTTTACCGTTCTGGGTAACTCTCAACACTGTCATCAACCTGTGTCCAGCTGCAGCAGGCAGCTGTTTTCCATTTAAAAAAATCTCAGACAGACAAAGTTAGCGACTAGCTGGTGAAGAAAGTCAAGCATTTAGCAGCTAAAGAGTCACATATTTCCTTCAGGAGTTGGTAGAGACCAAAACAGAGCTAAAAGAAGAGTGAATATTCATCAGCTGACCAGAAACATGACTTCAAATGAATGATAAAATTGTGTTTGCCGGATGTGTAAATAGGCAACTATAATCTGTACAGTGCATGGCGAGGCCTATTAGACCTTCAATTTAAATGAGAAAAACTCCACAAAAAAGAAAGAAAAACCCGAAAAAAACAGAAGTACAACATACCATCATGTACTATAAAGTAGGACAAAATATAATATATAAAAAAATGTATTTATTTTAGCCATCTGCTCACCTTAAAATTTAATTGGCTAAATTGATTGTGGGGCAACTGCTTGGAATAATGTTTACTGAGCTAAGACTGCAGCTAGAGACAGATGTAAGGCCATAATAGTCATTAAAAACGTGAGGAAAAAAATGCAGTCATAATCATCAGAGTGCTGCTCTCAGCATAATTTTATTAATTAAAAATAGCTACCCTGATGCAGTTTTAATCTGCTAGGTGGATTAACATACACAAGGTAGTATGTATGGGGCCAGAGCAGCGACAGTTACATTTTGGCATTGAAAACAAAAACCTGAACTGAAAAAGGAAACACTGGCATTGAAACACTTGGTATTGGGAAACGTTGTATTGGCACTGAGACAAGTATTGGCACTGAAAAAGGCTCCACTCAAAAATAAAACACAGGCATTAAAAAAATTACATTCTTACAATCTTATTATCTTATTTTATGTTATTAAGCTACACAACAGTTTGGATTTTTAATATAGCTACATTACAGACCAAATAACATTATTTACTGCATCTCTCTGTCAATGATGGGCTGGAGCTCTGAGTTGAGATTATTTTGTCACAGTACAGTCAGGTAGGTGTGTTGAGGACTTGGCAAGTTCAACTTGGGAGTACAAACTTCCGAGGACGGGAGGACGCTTAATAAAATAAAGTGAAATTTAATATAGACTGATCTGTTTATTTTAATGCATTTATATTTATTGAAATGTGGTGATATCTGCACATATAGAGCCCCAGAGGCAGCGCTGTTGTTCTGTCCAGTAAAAACATGAAGCTTCACTTTACATTCAGACAAACTAATGTGGCAGCTACAGTTGTTAGGTTTTTATCTGTGAGACCAACATTTATCTTCCAAAAAGAATTATATGTCAAAATGCTACAGAGACTTTAGAACCAGCGGTAAATTACCAAAGAGCTGCACAGATCAGTTCATCAGATCATGTTCTCCCTGAGATGACGACGCAGGAGTCGGGCTGCTGCTGCGAGATGACCGGCTGGTGTCACTCGGCCAGCGGCTCCTCACATCTCCGAAAACGTTGCAGAAGATTTACAAACAGGCGTTATTTGGATAAACTGACTGCATATTGGGAATCTAAATGGTTACTTTCTCGCCTGAAAAAATGTTAAATCTTAATAAAGTGACATATTAACAGTCCTAGAGTGAAAATTATTATTATTAGTCTGCCATGATGCCATCACCCTCGGACATCTTCGTCGGGCCACAAGGCATACTGGGTAATGTAGGCCCAGCAGGGGCCCTCATGTCTACGTCAAAATGGTGACAGAAAGTTGAAACTGTGTTTTATTTTTCAGTGTTTCCTTTTTCAGATCAGGTTTTGTTTTCAACGCCAAATTTTATTTTCGATGCCAAAGTGAACTGTTGCTGTTCCGGCCCCATAAGTAGACAGTACTGTCATTAGCAGGTTCCAGTTTGGTATTGAGATATTTAACAAAAGATGTTTGTGCTATTCTTGAGTGTCTTGTGAACATGTTTCTGTAAAATAAGTTCTTCTTCTGACCTTGCAGTGATAGAAAAAGAAATGAAGCATTTTACTACATAAACTACATGTAGATGTTAAGAAGATACTAGAGAATAACATGAACGTGTGTTTTTATAATAACCTTCCTAATAAGCATTCTTCCTCTCTGGTTTTTCAAAACAACTTCTTCTTTGTGACAAACCAGAATCTGCTATAACTGCTATGACCTTCAAGGGGCCAGTAGGAATTACAGTGCAAATAAAACTTCAGAAAAAGAAAATGACATATAACACTGTTCCTCACTCTACTTCTCCAAGGCCAGTACTTTGCCAGTATAATGATCATCGTTGGGATGTCAGTCATCGCCACAGTGGTGGTTCTTCAGTATCATCACCACGATCCAAACGGAGGAAACATGCCTAAATGGGTGAGGCTGAGCTCACACTCTTCATCGTTACATCAATCACGCACTCCAGCTTGCTAAACCTCGTAAACGCTCGTCTCCCCGTCTCACATATCATACATTCCTTTTATTAATCTCAATTTCAGCATTAATGTCACTCCTCGGCTCTGCCATTTTCAATAACATTTTATCCATCTGTTAGTGCTACCTGTGCTCCTCTGCCATTTTCTTTTCTCTTTTTATTCTCTGACTTCCTCGGCTGTGACTCATCCGCCGGTGTCAGTCTGCCCGAGTGTGTTCATCAAATGCCTCGCCACAGACTTCAACAGGAGTGCGTTTCAAAGCGCTCTGGATATGTGGGCGGATTCGATTTAACTCGTTGCCTCTTCTTGTTTTTCCTCCTGTTTAATGCTTAAAAAAAACGCGTCACGACTTTTTTACAAAAGTTTAGTTCCAAAGTGAGATATCAAACATATGAGATGTGGGGAAAAAAAGGTCTGAAAGAAAGGCATGGAATATAAAAATCATATGCAATTAGTTAACAGAATGACTAAGAATAATGTCCCAAAACCTGCCAAATAGGAAGATTTTCTTGTTAATCAACATGTGTTTGGCATTTTAAGATGTATCTATTTAGTGATTTATGCTTTGACCGCAGAGAGAAATTGACAGGTCTGCATTTATTGATGTATGTACAAATAGCTCGGTTGCATGAGAGTGCATGTGCCTTATGTATCGACACACTGCGAAGACATTCTGTTGATGAATGGTCTGTTCAGATAGTCCGATGGCCAATTAACAAGCTAATTGATGTGGTTCAGAGGAGGGCATCGAACCAGCGCAGTTCATAATTGCAGCCTGGACAAAAACAACATCAACAGCAACAGCATCAGGCACTGTTACCTGGCCAGTAAACACACTCGGTGGAGACTAATTGAGCAGTCATCTGGACATTAGCTTCTCATTAGATGCCAGACACCCATCTGGATGCTGTTGGGCCAATATGCCCTTTCAGGGGACATGTAGTCTGTTTCCAAGGGAGAATAGGGAGAGAATAGAGTAGAAAAGAACAAGGTTTAAATTTTGTTCCAACTTGTGAGCAGATAATCTTCTCTTTAGCCTAATGCGGTAGTTTACTGAAACATTACTGCAAGCTTATTACAGTCATGAAAAAGTAATCTGACAGTCAATTTCAATAATCCCACAGTTTGCATTTAAAGCTGCCTTTGTAAGTATCATCTCTGCTGGGAATCCAGTTAAAGCACCTCCTTTGCCTCAGGTGCTTTCACTGGGCGTCCCTGGCGAGGATCTCATACTTCTACTTATAGTACGAGTGCAGTAGCATTTTGAAACAAAACTCAAGGTTGGAAACAGCACCGATATCAATCCGCAACCAATCAGGCTATTAGCTAATCTTAACTGATGCTATGTGAAGGTCAAGATGTGTGGGTGGCTCTCAATGCTATTCATCTTTCTTGTGTTTCTTTTGCTTTCTCCCATGCTTTAAGGTGCTCTTATTGTCTTCTCTCTCTCTTCCCGAGCTTCTCCTTTTTCTCACCTCACATCTTTACATACCTCTGTTCTTATTTCTCTCTACAGGTACAGCTCGTCTTACTGCAGTGGGTAGCCTGGTTTTTACGTATGAAGCAGCCCGGGGAGAGCGACGACCCAGAGCGGCCCCCGTGTGCCCCCCACCTGCGACGCTGCTCCTCAGGCTCCCAGAGCGGGAGCATCCCCAACCCTCCAGACCCCACCCTTCATCCGCTGCACCCACAGAACCTGGCTCCTCTCCAAACAGGGCCCCTTCATGCGGGACACCCTCACCTCCACGCCCAATCCAGCGCCAACAACAACGGGAACCTTCTTTACATGGGCTTCCAGAGTATGGAGGACCCTTCCATGCTCTCAGAGTCTGTCCAGAGGAATAACTCCTCCACTGGGCTTCCGCGAGTGGCAGGGAGCCCACCTCCGCACCTGCCATCTCAGTTCTGCAGCTCCCCACCACCTCCTACCCCCAATATGGATACCGTAGGTTGTCCCAGCACTGTCTCCAGTGGTGGGGGCTTTGGAGGTGGACCGGGAGGAATAGGAGGCTGTTCAGCTGCGGGGATAGGAGACCCCCAGCTTCAGGCTATCCTGGAGGAGGTGCGTTACATGGCGGATCGTTTCCGGGAGCAGGACGAGACAGAGAGCATGGTCGACCAGTGGAAATTTGCAGGCGCTGTAATTGACCGCCTGTGTCTGGTGGCGTTCAGTGTATTCAACATCATTTGCACCATCTCGATCCTCATGTCTGCTCCCAACTTTGTGGATGCTATTTCCAAGGACTTTGTTTGAAAGCTAAGAGGAAAAGAGAGGAGGAGAAGCGTGAAGGAATGGATGAGGGGAATTAAATATAGGATGAAGGATGGAGTGGGCCCGGATCCAAGGAAACACAATTTCCCGTGGACTGTGGGCTCTGTGATTTGTGATTGCGAGGAACTGGGAAATGGAAAAAAACAACAAATGGTTTTCTTTGCAATACATTCTGTTTTGTGACTGAAATATAAGAAGAAAACAGATGAGAAAGGGGGTACAGAGTGAAGTTAAAATGAGATTAGGGTGAGCAGGGTGCTTCATCAGATCCTCGAGAAATGAATTGTGGTTAATTCAGAGACTTTCACCCAAAATTGAAGGAAAGATGAGTCAGAAAAAGAAAGAGAAGTCCAATGCAACGTCAAGTAAGAAAGCTCTTAAAGAAAGGGAGAGATTGAGCGAGTAGGAGGGATAAAGAGACAGGCAGATAGAAAGGGCCAGATAAATAAGACAGACATTTGGCTGTGTTATTCTCTCGAGGAGGGAACACAGCCCCTCATTCCCACATGTTGAGAAAAGACTGCATCATTTAAAGTGATGTGAGGAGCAGAGGGCGGGGAGAGGAGAAAAAGACTTTTACAAAGACAGACAGCAAAGAGTGGTTGTGAAGGAACAAGAGGCGGCGTAACCAGCTTGATGCTCGGATATACAAAGTGGACTGAAGATCAAGAATACTGCAGCAGAGAGGAACAGAAGAGGATCCCATCTATTATTCAATCACATCCATCTAATGACCGTCAAATTGAAAGACCTTCAGATAATCTTTAAGATGAATAAGCTATTAAAAGACGAAGTCCTCTCTCTGCTTGCAAACCACTTTAAATTTCCAGGGTCTTATCTCTTGGAGACAATTGCCAATCTGCAACAATCAGCCGAGATCAAAAGCTCCTCAGCAAAGGGCACAGTGTGCAGAGCTTATCACGACTGGGAAACTGAATTAACCAGTCATCAACAACGCACTGGCCAGTAGCTGCACCACAGTGAAGCCCTGACCCAATAATAATTCATGAAGCAGTTGCCTAACTGTATCTGGCAAATCCCGATACACCGACAGATGTAACTGGATTTCATATTAAAGGTTTAATAACTGAGATGAGAGATCAGGTCTTTATAAGAACACGGGAGGTACAAAGAGGGAAAAGATAATTTAAAATCCCCAAATTAATATGAAGAAGCAACATCCCATCAAATTTCTATCAGATCCCTTCAGGGGTTTTACACAGCTTCATGAGTGATTTCACATCTATCTAAAATGAGAGATGAAATTTTAATAGAACTGTATCTTCATGAAATTGACTCCAGTTGGTGAAGTGTTTAAAAAAAAAATCAAGCTTCAACCTTCAGCCAGAGATCTGTGGCCAACAGCAACCAAAAAAAAAAAAAAAAAAAAAATACAATGAAGCTTAAATGAGTTTGGCTTTGAGGGAATTAAACTTACTATCCTACCTGCTCAGTCAGACAACCATGAGGATGACTTTCTTTGGTCTCTGCATGCAGGCTGAATGTATGCTAAATGTAAGGTTAGCCTAAGTTAGCTTAATTTATGGATGTGTATGGGATCAAGTAGCTGCTCTATCTAGGGCTGCAATGATTATTTTTAATATCCATTAATCGATTACTTGTTTGGTCTATCAAATGTCAGACAACGGTGACAAATGGCGATTAATGTTTCCCAAAGCCCAAGATGCAACCTAAAATGTCATGTTTTATCCTGACCAAAGAGATACAATTTACTATCATAGAGGACTGAAGAAACCGGAAATTAAAACACAATTAAAAAGCTGTAACCAGTGAATTTTTTCTTAAACAATTCTTCAAAACGATTAATTGATTATCAAAATAGTTGTGGATTAATTTTCTGTTGATCGACAAATCATTGCAGCTCTCCTATCAAAAAAAGGGAAAGGCACTGTTAAAATATTCCAAGCATGACTATCTAGTCTGATTAAAATACAAGTTGTAATATGCATAAATGATTCCATATTAATAGAGAAATTAGATTATATAAAAGTTTTGGGTTCATGGCCTGTAATGTTTCGCTAATAATCCCACAATACAATTGTGTCACGTAGTACAGATGTGAAAATTACATTAATGCAACACAAAGATGATTCAGAACTGCTCACTATTGGTTGTCTATCATATAGAGAATAGCGAATGAGTTAATAAGGGAGACATTTCAGACACAGCATAACATTTTAAGGGAAGGGTGACTAATTCAAAACTGCTAGAAGGAAAAGAAATTCACATCAAAGAACTATTCTCCTTACAATTCAGCACAGGTAATTGCTGAGTCTCCCAGTGTTTCACGTCTTCAAAGATAGTGTCACATTCACTTCTTATAATATTAGTTTAAATGTGGATTCAACTGTGGTGCACAGCTGCTGACGATAAATATATAAATATGTGAGGAAAAATAGTTCCAGCTATAGGATGTTTAAGTCTTTGTGAAAACAGTAGCGGTAGGTGGTGTTGTTTATTGTGTCATGCACATACAAGTGTCCAGCCAACATAGCCCACAGAGTCCTTTTGGTCAGAGAAGAACAGAAAACAAATGTTTTAGTATTGAACCCTCATTGCTGGACAAAGTGTCTTTCCTACATTTGAGTGGCTGCTACTTGATTCCATAGATACACATGAACTGAACAAACTAAGCTAGGCTCAACCATACATTCAAACTGAAAGCAGATACATAAAAAGGCAGCCTGACCTTAGGAAAAATCCCTTCAAAAACCCTAACTATCCCCTAAAACAATAAGACGGGTGTTATTTAGTATTTTTCTTATTGTCAAAACTCTAAAAGGAGTACACTGGCTCAACTTAAACTAATTAAGGTAACAATTTGCATGCATCTTTTTAAGTATTTCCAACTCGTCCATTATTAAGTTAATCCAAAGAGTCTTTTATAGTCAGACTAACTCAATTAGTTTAGTACAATCAACATGATTTGCTTTGACCTCTAAAAGCTTAATTAAGTTACTCCAATTTAATATTGATTCAAAGTTGTAGTGATATTTAAGGTCCAATGTGTAGGATTTAGTGACATCTAAGGTTGAGATTGGAGATTGCAACTAACTGAAATCGCTCCCCTCACCCTCCCCTTCCGTAGGAGAACCTATGGTGGTCGCAAAACTCGCGAAAAACACTAGAGCCAGTGTTTGTTTTGTCCGTTCTGGGCCACTGTAGAAACATGACGGTGCAACATGGTGGGCTCCGTGGAAGAGGACCCGCTCAATATGTAGATATAAAGGCTCATTCTAAGGTAACAAAAACAAAACAATTCTTATTTTCTGGTGATTATACTCTAATTAAAACATACTTATGAATATTATATTCCATTTCTGCCAAGTCCGTTCCACTAGATGCCACTAAATTCTACACACTCGACCTTTAAGTGGTCAAATTACTTAATTTAGCTAACTTATTTATTTTACTTCCATTATACTCAGAAATGTCCATGCAAATTGTTACCTTAATCTTTTTGAGTATTAGTAATTTTTTCATTTTAATCAGAATAAAACAGAAATTTCAGTTTTTATGATCATAAAATGTCCAAACAGTTTTAGTTTTTTTTACCATGAACATATTTTATACAATCATCTGTGCACAAAATAGTCATGCCCACTTCTAACAATAATTAAAATTTAGTATTGCAGGTGTTGGCAAAAACACATCTAATGGTTACATGTACTTTCCCAGACTAATATAGAAGATACAGCATGTTTTCAGAGTCACCTTTGTACAGAATGTGGTAAATACACCCATTTTATTTAAAAACAACAACAACAAAAAAATAAGTAGAACTAAAACAAACATCAGAAATGAATTTGAACAACATACTCTCAATGGCCAGTTTATTGGGTCCACCTAGCTAAAACTATATATCAGTGAGGGTAGACTAAATATTAGGAACACCTCAGGACAACACAATACAGTTTAACAAAAAACTACAGCCTCCAAACTGATAATTAAGTTGAACTAACCTCTCTAAAACTGTCTTAACAAACCCTGAACATTATAACCTTGATGAGAGTAGGATTTATTGCAGGGCTGTTGTATTAGTTTTAGCAAGGTGGACCCAATAAACTGGCAACTAGTGTCAAAAGTACAGCTGATGTATGTTGCACAACAAACAACAACAAAACTTTACATACATTAC
This sequence comes from Scomberomorus guttatus, assembly GCA_038419695.1. Taxonomy (NCBI): domain Eukaryota; kingdom Metazoa; phylum Chordata; class Actinopteri; order Scombriformes; family Scombridae; genus Scomberomorus; species Scomberomorus guttatus. Next base: position 10,463,718 of record CM076461.1, read on the forward strand.
AGTGCAACATTTAGCATCTACCTCAAAGAATATCTTACCCCAAGTGTGTTTTTCAGTTTTTTTGGGCACTTGAGGTTGAGTGTATATATCAGCCCCATTTGCAAGGCACAGGCTCTGAGTACATTCAGGTCTTCCAGGACCTCTGTTCCCTCAATCCAGCCTTGCACTGGCTGGATCCTACATTATGACACCTCTGGTGACAATGATCTTCATCACTTCATCGATAATATCTCCGCCATCACCATCCTGGCATAAGAAGGTCAGAATCAACATTTCAGTGTTTTATGTCATCATATTTAAAATCAAGAGTAACACAAAGTACAGTGTATCAAGTTTATTTTTATAGCCCAATATCACAAATCACAAATTTGCCTCAGGGGGATTTACAATCTGTCCAGCGATACAACATCCTCTGCGCTCAATTCCAATAAGGAAAAACTCCCTAAAAAAACCTGTAACGGTGGAAAAAAATGGAAGAAACCTCAGGAAGAGCAACGTGACGTGTGTCTGAACTTAAGTATCTGATTTACCTACCAAGTGTTCCTTTTCTCTGAGATGAGATACACCACTAGGCAACAGATAGATCTCCTTTCTACTGAATCTTCCTGTGTAGGAGAAAAAAAAAATCTTAAAACTGCTCCTCCATAAGGATGGGTTTTTAATAATGACATCACTAGGAAAGAATACTGAAGGGTGAGGTTTATGAGGCCTGGACTGTGCCAACTATTAAGATTTTAAAATAATTTTAGATTGTGTTACTATTGTTGTCTTAATGTGTTGTTGGCTAATAAATCTTTACGAATATCTGACCAAAAGGAAAAGGAAAAAAGCAATAAAAACACTTTAGACAGAAGTTGTGATGACTAGAGACCCATTTAACTGATTGCCATGTGTTAGCTATTGTTGCCTACCTGTCAAACTACGCAGCAGATTATTAAAGGGGGGGGGGGGGGTTGTGATAATTGTTGTAATGATGTTGTAATGATGTAAAACATCTCGGATTAAATAAAATATTGTATATTTTCCACAACGTGGTGTCCACTTCGCAGCCCACGTTTATGCTGATTGCACCTGGACACAGACTATTCTTTTTAGCTACGGAGCAACTTTAGCAACGTTAGCAACTTTAACCTCACACTTAAACAACTTCGACATTAAGCAATATTTAGTAACCTAAATTTCTTACAGCTAGGCTCAGTCATGAATGTTAAACGTCCCAGCCCCGCAACTGTTGCTGACCAAATATTAATCAACTAGTGCCAACTTTAAATTAGAGTGAAGCATTATCCTCGTAGGCTCGTACCTTTGCAGTTTGTAAAACAAAACAAACAAAAAGACTACTTCGGAGTCATTTTTGCTAGCTAAAAGTACCATGCTATCAACCTTTCAAGCTGCATTTTGCTGATAATGAGTTAGTAGCCAGTTGTTATCAATAAAACAAAGCAAAAATAGTCACTTACCAATTAACTTTGGATATTTGGTGTAAACTCCCGTTTCTCCTCCTTTCTCTTGTGGTAGGCACAGTCTGGCAGCAAAATAAGTCCGGGCAAATTCAGGTTTGTCCTTAGTTTTTAAAAGATGCTCACTAGGTATATACAAGTTGCGCTAACTTAATATGTTTCTACTGTTAGGTGAAGGCAAAAATATTTATTCAAAATGCATGTATTATTAAGTTAAGACCATTTTCTTTATTTTCATTTTGACCAACTTCAAGTTGCCAACTGATTTAGACATGTACATGTAGCAAACTTAATTTTTATACTGGAAAAACTCCTTTATTTGAAGCTTTACTCACTAACCCCATGAATAATTTCTTATGAAAAGACAAAGCCAACAATGTGTTAATCTGTCAATACATTCAAAATTCCCTACAGTGTCTGTGTCACACAGTCCCATGCCCATAACATTAATAATAAAGATATAAATGTTTAAAAAATATAGTTTCATTTTAGGAAAAGGCTCAGTCATCTCCTAAAATATCTGGGCACTGTAGTGTTTAGCAAATGTTTCTCAAATAAGTGTAAATAGTGCATTTGTTGGGGACTATTTTCTGCCGCAGATTAATACACATTTAGTGCTCTAGGGTATTTATGGGAGCAGGACATGCTACCATGCTACTTGTTTATTGTTTTGTTGTCTTTGGCGGCACCTATGGCGATAAGCGATAATTGCAGGTGTGTTTTTGGAAACAGTGTTGCGTGTGTGAAGTCAGTCAGTTGGCACCTGGGATGCAACGCTAGCAGAGACATGAAAAAACAGTACGCTGCTTCACACACAAGAGAGTTGAAGAGCGAGTCTGTTGCGTTAGTCGCTAGCGCCGCAAGCGCTGCTTGTGATTTCTCCCGGGAACGTCACCACCGACACCTAGTTCGTAATACTGCAAATGCAAGGGCTTTTATCTGTGGGCCACAAGCTCAATCGCCATTGTGTTACCTAATTCGGCAATAGATAGTGACACAACAGACATTTATTTAAATGAAAATCCTCGAGATTATTACTTTAATATTTGCTTTTACACAAGGATCCAAAAGGACAAAAAATGTTTACTACATTCCTGACCGACTGTCTGTCTCAAATGGATATACACACGTTTTCTCATGTGAACTGATAAGAGTGTAGAGGCAGTTGTACACTTTATCCCTATACCTCTCATCTTCTGTCTCCTTTCTCTTCTTCTCTAAAGTCAAGTCTCCTAGCAGGCAGAAAGTAAACTTCCTGCCAGGGGGTTTGCAATAGGATGTTCTCCTTCCAGCACACACTGACACAAAACACTTACATTTCTCATCCTGAAAATAAAGGATTCTCTCTTTTTTCTACCACCTTTGGTCTGCTCCTTATCTCTCTGTTTTGACAGTGGCTGGCCCAACACCCAAAAAAGAAGAGAAAAATGACAGAGCGAGGGAATAAGAGGAGGAGAGAAAGTGCTGACGCACTGTGAGAGCTGGACAGGGCCTTAATTGATCACTCGTTCAAGGAAGGAGAGAACAGGAGGGGAGGGGGGGATGGGATGGGAGGAAGAGGAGGGGAGGGTTAATGGAGGAGAGGGGGGCATACTGGGTAATTCATTGGATTTATGAGGGACAGAGGCTGGGGAGATGGGTGCTCAGACAAGCATAACTCAGTCACAGACATCAAATGAAAGGCCACTGCACTATATCACACCTCAAGGGAAAATATATGCCACAGAAATAAACAGAAATAAGAGACATATTTTCATGCAACTGTATGTCCATCAAGGGTGGGGTCTGGTTGGTGTGTAGCCTTCAGTGTGTCACTCAGTCAGTGTGTCAGATGGGGTAAAGAGTCAGGGGTGTATTTATAGTAGTGTGTTGGTCCTTATTCAGCCCAGCCAAGGCTGCCTGTTTAACGGGCTAACTCTCTTTCTCTCTGAGGTTGAAAAATGTGCAGCGCCAGCAATCTAGCAGCACTTAGATTTACTGTGTTCACTCATATGGAATAAAAGAAGAGAGAGAACGAGTGAGAAGACTGTGTGTGTGTATGTGTGTCCATGGGGAAGATGAGCCTCTGGGTTTATTGTATGCAAAGAATCAATCAATTGTTGTTTTTTTCTCCCCCAATTTTCATTTAATGAAAGAGAGCGCAGACCTAAAGCGTTCTCCAAGGCTTCAGCCATTTTACCAGATGGGTAATTCAAATGAATCTCATTGGAGGCACATTAGACCTCACACAGCCGTACGACTGTGTATAAGGGGTGGCGATATGTAAGCTAAAAAGATGCCATCACTGCAAAGCATACAAATTAACCAGAAATAAACCTGCAAATTAACCTAAAAAAAAAGAAGAAACGCAGCAACAGATCTTACATAAGGAACACTCACCCAGTGCATGCAAACACATGAAATCATAATTTACATTAAACACTTGCACAAAACACTAATTACATACATGTACCATATGGAAACATTCAGATGCACCCACCCATGTGCATGCACACCTGCGCTCTCTAAGGGTCCGACAGTGTGCTGTGCTGCAAGATCGCATCCCAACATCTTGCGGCTGAGGCCGATCAATGCTTTTTAATTACCAAGGGCCCAAAGCACTGGTCGATACAGCTGACGAGAGGCACGGAGAGAGAGGGAGAGAGATGGAGAGAGATGGAGAGAGATGCTCCAGATGGTGATTGATGCTCACTCTTCCCTGCAAGCCATACCTACAGATGTGTCGTTAGGCTTGATTAATCCTGCCATGCCACGTTCACTCACTTTACCGACTGCCGTTTAACCAGCCCGGGCCGCCGCGGTCACAAGGTTAAGTGGACACGAGGTGTCCGCCCTGAGGAACACAGGCCTCTTAACCAATAAGTCAAGGGTGGCTGGTGGCTCTCTACTAGCTAACTATCGCGCTCTGATTAGAAGTTTACTGAGATATTAGGATAAAATGCATCCAACATGCCATGGTACAAGAAGCTACAAATAACTGAGGTTTTTCACAAATATCAACAACAGATTTCCATTCAAGTTAAAACCTACAGTAACTGGCAAAAGTCCAAATTAAGGTTTATTTGCACTATGAAGAATTAGCTCATCTGTTCCTTATTTTTAGCCATGCCGGCATGGCTCTATGGATGGCAAGGTCAGTCTATTGTCAGTCCACCACTTTGGTCCAGAAATATCTTAAAAAATATCTTAACAATTACTGGATGGATTGCCATTAAATTTGGCACAGACATTCATGTCCCCCCTCAGGATACATTGTAATAACTTTGGTGATCCCTTAACTTTTCATCTACCGCCATCATATGGTCAGCATTTTAATTTCTCCAATACACTGATTTATGACTACATCCCTGCAAAACTAATGACACTCCCATTTTGTTTGGTGCTAATTAGCACACAAGCTAAGATGGTGAACATGAAAGACATACCAGCTTAGCGTTGTCATTGCAAGCATGTTAGCATGCTGACATTAGCAGCCTCATAGAGCCGCTACAGTAGCATGGCTGTAGACTCTTTGTCTTTTCTTTTACTAAACAGCACCTAAGTCGAATGGTGGAGCCAGAAGGAGTGCAAAACGTCATGTGAGCTGAGCTGTTTTTTCTGCCTTTACATCATCTGATGGATCTGCCTGATATAAACCAGTGAGGTTGGAATTGTCAGGCAGCCTGTCTTATCCAGACACTGATTATTTTAGACACCTATTATTTTCTTCACCATTACAGAGCTACAGTAAATCATATCAAAAAAAGAATATCTGCAAATGTAATTTGAAGCTACTCCACCAATTAAAGCTCTGCGTTTTCTATGTAATATTAAGCATGGAATTGCATTAAGATCTCATCATAAACCACTCCAATTTGTGGGACATATTTATATCTTAGACAACTAACCCATCTTTAGTTGCACCTCTCTGGAGAATGTTGTAATTCAGTGCAACTCCATTGGGTAGACTAAAATGTGGATAAACAAACGAGGATAATCCAGGATTTCTATGCATGAAAGGGTGTTAGGAGTTATGATTTCAAACTGTTATGCCTTTTAATTATACATTACGTAATTGTACAATTTTTGTTATATAACATTCTTTAAGATTCCAGATTTATCTTTTTACTCTCAGATGCAGAGCAGGAACAGACACAGTAAAGCAATTAGCTTGGAAAAGTGGATAAACACACAAGAAAAGACAGACAGAGAATAAATCTAACAGAAAAAGACCACCACAGCTGCTTCTGTGTAAAACTGAGAATGGCATGTTGGAGAGACTCCCACACTGTTTTCACTGAAGCCTCAATACAAATGGACATTAAGTGGACTTAACACATTTCCCCTCAAGTGTGACCACTGGGTATAAAGCCTTTCTGTGGCAAAGATGACATTATTCCAACCTGACAGTTAAAATCTGCTGAAGCTCAGGGGGAAGTGTTCTTATTGTACGACAAGAAGGCTCACTTTCTCTTCAAACTACTCAAACAGTGGCTGTTGATCCATCTTATCCAGTTTCACCTTAAGACGTTGTAGGGCTGCAACTATTAATCTGCTGATTATTTCCTTGATTAATCAATTATTCTTGAGAATGTTTGAAAATTGTGAAAAATGTCTCTCAGTTTAGGGTCTCTCAGGGTAGTTAAATCTATAAAAAATGTTGCATAGTGAATAACATGATCACGTAGTTTTATGTAAATCCTTAATCTTCAAAGCAGCTGTTAAATAAATAAAGTGGAGTAAAAAGTACAATGTAATGGGCTACAAGTATAATATAAGTAAAGCACGAGTACCTCAAATTTGTGATTAAAGGGGCCATATTATGAAAACCTCTCTTTTTCAGTGCTTGTGTGTATATATTTGAGTCTCTGATGTGCCTGTTAACACACTAACTGTAAAATAAGACAACCCAGTCAGTTTGGTGTGGGCTGACTTGCTCTGTACTCTTGTACAAGCCATTCGGATTTAACGCCCCCTCTTACATCACTTGGGGCTTCATTGAAATTGTACCGCCCCCCATCCATGCCTCTATCGGAGTCTCCACCCACTAAATTTCCTGAGGTCCGCCATGTTTTTCTCGCAAGCACTGGCCAGGACCCGGCTAAACTAAGCTAAACTAAGCTAAACTAAGGGCAAAAAAAATCGTACGTATTGCAGGGCTGGACCCAGAAACATCTTAAATGCTGGTGAGTTTATATAATTTTAAAGTTACACAGTATGTAGATATCTACGTGTATAAACAATAACGTTGCTGCCATATTTATGCCTTTAGATGACGTTATTTTGAGTGCGGATGGAGCAGCTACAATGTTAGCATAGCTCTGATCGATCTGAACTCCATTCAAAAAACAAGCATTTTAAAAGTTGTTTTCAGGACAGACCTGAACAAAGCATCACTTTTTACAAATCGGCATCATGATGTTATTTCGGCATCCATTTGATCCGTTTATTGCAATTAAATCACAGGAAAATCTAAGCTAATCTGAGCTTCAATAACATCACTGTGCTAGTAGAGGACTAGTCGGTGCCTGCCGTTGCTCGCTGGTTGTTTGGGGCAAATAAACACAAATGATCCTGCGGTCAAACTCGTGCGAGTAACGCGAGGCGTCTGGTGTGTTTGCTGCACCGCTAGGTTTTCTCCGGCAGCCATATTTCTCTGGGGTTCACACTCAATAGTTGCCATGGTAGCCAGCACACCCTGCAGAAGAGGGGGGTGAGATGGACGGGACAGGCACTCAAACCACCCAGTCTGAACAGGGCTGTTTAGACAGGATGAGAAGGCTGCTGTGGTGCTTGATCCTTGTGGTATTTTGACCAAACCATGTCAGATACATTTTATTAAGACCCCAGAGAATCGTGTTAACTTGTGGAAAAGGGATATAATAGGGCTCCTTTAACACCAGCATTGTGTAAATGCACTTACTTACCAATGCCAGTAAGCACTGATTTGGTGATTTACAGGTCAAAGTATTAATACTATACACACTGATACTAAGCTAAGGATTCGGAATTAGTCAATAGCCAAACCTGATCGATCATACGGTAAGTAACTTTAAGTAAGTAATTACCTTTTCGCTTGGTTGGACATAGGAAAAATGGAAAGTGAGGAGAGGTGGTGAAGTCAGGGTGGCAGCCTGCAGTCAGCATACAGCGCCTACGTGAGACGGTGCTAATGAGATGAGTATTTTCACCTCGACAGTGCCAATGCACACAAGACTTTATGGGCTTGGTTCCATGGGGTGCATTAACAGGACCTGTATTTTTGTTTTGAATAATGCCTCACCTCAGTTTCCCACTACCTCCCCACGGACTGCAACAGCTTCTGTGGAGCACAGTGAACAATATAAAAGATATGTGCAGCGTGTGACCATCAAAATGTCACTGTGCTGGTTCTTCTGCCAGAATAATGTGTCTGTGGACCTTTTATTAGCGCCGGCGCTCCCTGCCATGGGACCTGTTACGTACTATACCACACTACTCACTTTCCTGCAGACCGGGGGATGTTTTCATGCAGAAAATGTGAATTTTTAAAAAGAGGTTGGGCAGTAAACAATCACAACCAGCAATGCAGTGAACTAAGAGAAAGTAAAGCACATGCCACTGCCAACCGTAAATGAGATATCTACTAATGAAGCCTCAAGCACTCCTCTGTTATTTATATAGTGCCAGACAACAGACATTATGCTTTCAATTCGTCTCAGACCTTTTTAGCTGGAGAGGAGGGATACTGAAATGTTTCTAGCCAGCAAACTGTCACATCTGTTTCTTGTCACGATCAACCGTCCTTCCTTCACTGCTCATCCAGCATGCTGTACAATGCAGTTAAGACGTGTTGAGAAAAAGAAAAATAGCTGTCAAATTAGCTCGAGACCCTTAACAATTTTGCTCTGAACTTAACACCAGCGACTTAATATGAACTACAGTCACATAAATGCCTCCCGCACGTGCACAAATTACAGGACTTGTCTCTCCGAGCAGGAGGCGGTTAAAGAAAACCTTGAGACTGAAGAAGTGTATGAATGTGTCATCACCTTGCTCGGCACCTCGTAAAAGAAACACTCCAAGTAATTTACTCAGCATGGCTGTAACAGTTTGACCAATTCAAATTTAAAAAGACATTAAAACCTTATTACTGTAGGTGCAGTTGTCTTCCTTCAAGAAGTTAATTGGTCCCAGATGAGCACTGCTATTGCTTTATCACTTCATGTCATTATAGGAAGACATTCTTGACATTGGGCTGGTCCCGCCGGATAGGAACAGAATCTATACATTGATAAACACAACCTGAGTGCTTTATCATTTAAGAGCTGGTGGAACGCCTCCTGGAAGCTAATTCAGATTACTGCAGACATAAAAAAAAAAAAAAAAAGTTCACAGTTCACTTTATGTCCTGAAGAGAGTAAATAAATGTAGACCAACAGCATTTTTCCCAATATATAACTTTATTTAAAATATTGTTACAATTTATTACTCTACACAACATTTTCAAACCTTTTTTATCCTTTTTCTTATATTGGTTAGTAAACCTTCATTTGTTTTTTTTTTAAGATATAAAACTCTTTTGTAGCCTAGTTCAGCGTCAGGTGTTAATTTAGACACTTAGTAAATGCGACACTGCTTCTCTTTTAAACAGCTTGGTTCTTCGTGTACGGTAGTTAGCTAATCCTCCATGTAGCCGTTCACCACACACAAAATGAATGATCGACGGTGGCTCCAGCGTTGTACACCATCATTTCCCCAATCTGTATAATTTCTGCTTAAATAAATAAAAGTTTTAGAGTTGGAGAAACAAGAGTGCATTTTGTCCAAAGGATATCATCTTTTTCTTTTTAAAACAACTATTTACAGGTTATGTAGAAGACAAACAAACAAGGCTTATGTTTTTAATTAATTCATGTCACTGCCTACTTGCCGTGGAAAAGCCCTGTGTGTGTTTCAAAGCAATGAACAGAAATTAATTACACAAAGGCTAACAATTTTTTTTTTTTTTTTTTTTTTTTTTTTAAAACAGCACTTACATCCACCCTTCGTTTTTGTCATAGGTAGGACACGTCAGCTGAAACAGGAAAGCCAGCAGCTAAGGCCCTCTGAGCGGGGGGTGCGTTCCAGAGGTCGACGAATAATCAAGTCTACACAAAAGCATTGCTGCTGAGACTAGCGTAGCGGCCCTGACTGAATCAACAGTGTCAAAAAAGAAGAGACTGACTGAGCGGCGACATAAACGCCACACACACACACACACACACACGCGCTGGAGTCGGAGCCTTGTGAAATGCAGTAGAATTAAGAATTATTAATTTACGATATCTGCCGCTGAATTATGTTATGGAAATCAGCGCTGAATTAACACACGAGACTCAGGAAACCGGTGTGTTACTATAGCAACAGCATCATTTAGATGAACATTTCAGTGGCGGTTGTGATGAACACAAACTTTCTGAGCCTCACGTGCTGTCCACACATGGATCTGTTCATCCCGTATTCTACTGCTGCCATGTTTGCAATCCAACATTCTTTTCATCTGTGTGAAATTCACTCTCCTTTTCATGAAGAGTCATTCATTAACAAGCCCAGACTGTCCAGCATCTCAAACACAGCACAGCGTACACTAACAAACGAAAAATATCAAACATGGGTCAAACCGTACAAAGACGTGCTTCTTGACATTCTTGTCATCTCTCGGCTTTCACCTAAACACTGTCACTGTGACATTTACCTCACTGATGGCTGAAACGGACGACAACTGACGGTACGCACACCTGCCTGTGACTGAGACTGAGCCTAAGATGGCACCTGGCGCAGACAAGACAAACTGACACACAAAAACAAAATAAAAAAAAAAAAAAGAAAACAAAAAACAGCAGCTTTCTAAAAGCCTATTCACAGCAGCACGAGCCACGGGGACAGAGAACAAACATCAAACAGTAAAAAACACTGCTTTGAATACATTACTGGGAGGAGTGAGTCCGTCGGCTGACGGGAATAAAAGGAACAGAGGCTGTACTGAGCATGTTAAGCCAATGTGGTGCTGCCACGGCAACCACATCCCCTTGTTATGATGGGAGACCAACCTGGAGAGATTAAGAACAGAGGACAGACAAGCCAACGCACACAAACACACAATCTCTATCTGCCTCTGGCTCTACACCTTATAAAAAAAAATAAAAAAAAAACATACAAAAAAAACACATCATGGTTGAACACCTCCAATTCTTATGTCATCCATCTCTAAATTGGCTATTACTTTGGCTGTCAAAATGACCATCCTGCAATCCAATCCACATTGCACCCTTTTTTTTCCCTCAATCCAGCTATCTGTGGTGTGTGAGTAAAACACACAATATGCTACTACACTATGGTATGTATTGCTATAGGATGTTGTATAACAGAGGCAACAAATGGATGACAAATAGCAAAATATCTTGTGATGTTTCACTTAATTTTGTCACACCACGAAGACAGAGGTGCAGGGAAAGAGGGATGCGTGTTCGTGTGTGTGTTAAGCTGAAAAAGCATGTGAGAGGCTGTGAATGTTAGCTAGACAATAGGAGACGCCTCCCATTTGTCTCCATCTGTCTGGCATCTCCATTGTCGTACAGATACAAAACCCCCATCTTCATTTGCTGGCTCTTACGCCGACAGCTCATCAGACACGTCCAATCAGAGCCTAAAAGCTTATCAGCAATGTCAATGATAAAACACAGAGGACACACACACACACACACACACACACACACACACACAAATGCATGCGCCAAGGTAACTGACTGAAAGCAAATTATGACTACATCTATGCATGAAATAAAAATGTATGGAACCTGAAAGCTAAGCTCAACTGTAAAATGAATTCAGGTGAAACTTGAACTTGAGCTCTGAAAGTCAGTGTGAATAAAAAACAAGTTAACTAACATGACACTCAGGTTTTTGGTCGCTGCCAGAAGGCGAGCAGAACACAAGGATCAGTCAGTAATGAATCAACCGAGATTAACTTCTAGCCCTTAGTGGGATAAACAAAACTCTATTGCATTTAGGTAAAAAAAAAAAAAAAAAATGTCAGTACATTTACGCACAATGTCTCCATTTTCTGTCAGGATGTAAACTAAACTATATGTGTTCTACACATTTAACGTGAGACAAATAAACCCACAAATAAACCTGTTTTCTCTGTAGGAAAAACAATGAAATGCTGCTTTAAAAACAACAAAAAAAAAAGTAAAAACTGTAAAACTGCAATATCATCTTTTGTCATGTGCATAAACACACACAACTAATACTGTATCCATTTAGTTGTACTATGAGGCAGACAGATGCCTGCATTGCTATGTATGCTGATGGCCGTGGTCGCAGTCACACTACTTCATGCACCATCTACTCTCTGTACAACACACACGCGCGCACACCATCTGTCCTCCCAATGTGGTTAATGGACAAACTGCAGAGGAGTGATACTTTGGTGGGTGACTTACAAAGCCCGAGGGATCACTCTTTAAGAAGCTCTGAGACGATTTCTCTCTGCTCAAAACCTTCAATTAAATCTCTCTTACACTCTGCTGCTCTCTGCTGCCTGTTCAGAAAACTGCAACTCAACAGACGTACTCTGAAAAACTCTCCTGCTTTCTCCTTGTAGTTGCAATTTGTCAGTCAGATTCCCCCATGGGGAATGTGTGACATTTCAGAAACATCAACCCTTTAATCTGACAACCTTTTTGTTCAAGATATCCCTGCAGAGTTGAGAAAGAGAACGCCTCTTCCTCTCAACTTCCGAGCTCTGCGAAATCACCACGATTAAAAACACTTGCGAGGGGGATAAATATCGATACTGACATTAATGGCTTACTACCAACAGATGTCGTTCTGAAGGAGTTAAGGTTAGACCAGAAGACGAGGTGAAACATGGAGATTAGTTGGCGCTTGAATGCAATTCAGTTAGTATTTGATTGTGTTAGATCAAGAAACCAATTATTATAGGTCTTATATTAATCTATATTTTATCAGAAATAAGATTGTTAAACATACACATAATTATGAACACGTCCCCCATATGTTTTCAGTTAGTTACATTTGCATCACACGTTTTCTGACGGACAGAATACTTCTGACCCCACAAATAGAAAATTTTTCTGTTAATATCCAGCATCTGTGTAAAGCAAGATTCTGCTTCCTTTCGTTATCACCGCCTGTGAAACGAGTCGTGAAAACCCCATTTTCCTGTATCCCTCCCTTCTTATTTTCATCGCCATCGTCTCACTTCTAGTTCAGCAGAGGAGGGCCGAGCTGAAGGCTTTAGCCCGAGCAGATCGTGTTGGGAGAACTGACTTTCGCAGTCCCATCCCGGATGCCAGCTCCCTCATCAAGTGGCGTTTGATCAAGGTGCTTCCTTTGCGCAAATGATGCCGCAGCGCTGTGGTAACCTTTGACCAGTCACACGCTTCATGTATGTGTTACATCTCAACCACTAGCGAGACTTTGCTTGTGTCCTGCCCCACATCACGGAGCTTATGCATGGAGGAAAACAACAGACACGCTATGGAGATCTAGTAAATGACATGAAAGTTGGCTTTTGTTTATTTTCCTTCATTGCTCTTCTTTGCTGTGTGTGTATCCCTGGGTTTGGTTAAGTGTGACTATTCCAATTTCCCAACTTGGTCAATTCCAGTTTGTTTTCGGGGCATGGATCGCCTCAGTCTGTCACTCAGTTCTGTGTTTGTCGATGGGCGCTCTCTGGGGTGGCTGTGATGATGCGAGTGGACCAGTTCTAGTTCGAGTGATGACCAATAGTTTTAGGAAGTCGCAATCTCCCCCCCTAGGTGGCGCCATCCCTTCTGCTGCGTCTCCAGAGGAGGCAGATACTCTGGAACACAGAGAGACGGTTCAGGGGACAAGTCTGAATGATGGGCTTTTTTTTTGTGGCATGTCATGTGACTTATGAAAACGCAGGCAGAACACAACACAGATGTCCCTGAGTTTCTACTGTCCCCTTTGTAGCATGCTGAACCCTTATCTTGCATCTGGATGACTCTGAAGTCCTCAACCTTCTCAACTTCTTTATCTGTCTCTTTTCCTGCAACTCCAAAGTTTGCTTACTCGTCCTCATGCTTTGCAGTTGTTTGTCTACGTACTTGTATTGCTGGTCTCGTGCTGTCTCACATGGGCCAAATAGTTTCAACTTCCCTCTACTGTGTGGGGTGTCTTTGAGATGGCTCCGATAGCCGGTCACATGTCTATACATGCATCTATTCTGACTGCCCTTTTCTTCCTGTATGCACAAATACACCAGTATATGTTTTCTCACAGATATCTCACGGCACTGGAGAAGAATTTACTCTCTCCTTAAAAAAATATATTGTAAAGCTGGGGTGAATTGTCTATAAAATGTAGCCTTTTCTCTGTTTTGTAGTTTTCCCATGACTTTGTTCAGTGCCTTGTAATGCAATAGGAGCTGAATGGAAAAGATAATAAAACAATACAAGTGTATGTGAATGCAGCCTTTGTAGGTCTGCAGTGATTTAATGTCGGTGAACACAAGTTACTTATAAACCAATAAAACCTTCGCACATATTCCTGCCTTTAACACATAGAAATAAAAGAAGGTGGCAGACTTGAAATCCTTTCCCTCCCCCTGCTGTTTTAGTTTTCGTCAGACAGGAAATGTTTGCATAATTCATGGTACCACAGTACCACATCTGAATACATATTCCTTTATGATTCCCCCTATTTGAAATATTGCCTGCAACTCTTCAGCGCTGTTGTTTTACCAAGTGTTACTAAGAATAATATTGTTTTGTATTTAGGACAAAAAAATATGCAAAAAATGCTTGCTGCTTACCAGTGTTACTGCAGTTTTTGTTGTCTTTGTCAGAAGCCTCTTCCTCAACCTGAACAAACAACAACAAAGAAATCAGTTCACGGGAGTTAATAAAAATCATAATCAAAAGCCTGAAAAAACCCATAAAAAAAAGTTAGTGGCTTATTGCATTTGTTAAGATAAACCTAATAATAAGCTAAGTTTAGACTTTCAAACTTGGCATGGAGTCATGTGCCTTCCAGAATGAAAGAGGAAAGGAGTGGTCTGTACCTGTTTCCTCCACTTCAGCTCACAAAAGACCCGCTCAAAGCACTCATGCATGTAGTTAAACTGGGAGAGAAAGCAAAAAAAAAAAAGTTATTCAGTCTTCTGTTACAGCACCTTTGCCGTACAAACGACTGCTTTGATTACATTATCTTATTAATTCATGTGTTATGAAGTGTTGATGAAATTTTACAACTTCCACAAAAAAAAAAAAAAAATCACAGTCTGTCAATCTAAAAACAGCAAATTCCTAAGTGAACAAATGAATACATAAACATAATAGAAGTGCTAAACTCATCTCACAGTGGTGCAGGTGTGTGCACACTCACGTATGGAGTGAAGATCTTGACCCAGCGAGGTTTCTTCTCTCCTCTGGCGTACTCGAAACAGAACGCCATGCCTTCCTCGTCAGTGTCCCAGCGCTGCATCTCCCCCCACTCAAAAGCTATCACCTGGTTCTGAGGGAGGGGCAGAGTTGACAGTAGGTAAGTTCTGTGCATGCGCATGTTTAGTTTAACAGTGACTTAATTCACAATTCAGTGTTTGGCGATTGGGTTGGATCCTCTATTCTGACACACACACACCTCACAGAAAAACACTCACCTCCAGCGTGCCATCCTCAGTACAAGCGTGCAGCTTGAAGTGATGGATGCTGATAGCTGTGATGACGTGTCCCTTCCTCCTGGAGTCGCAGGGGCAGTGGGGGAACATCACCTCATTGTAGCCCTCACATGACCGCAACAGGCTCAGGTACTAACAGACAGAAGTTTGATGAAACACACACACACACACACACACACATCAGTGACTATTGCACAACAAAACTCAAGCTTAACATGAGCAATCAGATTGAGGCAGTAAATCAGATCGCATGACTGAAATAAAACACCAGTAACATGCACTTGGACACTAACCAGATTTCGAAACTAACCCTAACTACTATTACTTCATTTTTATTATCATTATCATTATGTGTGTGTGTGTGTGAATGAGAGCAGAACTGTAAAGCACTGTGGATAAAAGTGCAATAAAACGCTGCCCATTTACTCAGTTTAACACTCAGCTAGGGTGGCCTGAAATGTTTTGCTGGGTGGCAACACAGCTGTGAATAGAGTTTTAACTTTACTTGCAGGGACCCTCACACTCACACACGTCACTTTCACTGAAAGCTCTACAAACATCTATTTAAATTCAACAGCTTTATCTCTGTTTATACCATAGGCGGGGTTATTCTAAAAATGTGAAAGGGTTTCTGCCTTTTCTGTTCCATCTTTGGTAACATTTTGGTGATGGTTCTGGTAAGCAGGCAAAGAGTGGAGTCATCCCAGTCCCCTCCCTGAACAAAGACTGGTCTGTGGGACTGACCGTGGCCATCTTGCGCTGCTCTGCCAGTTTCTGCAGCTGGTAGGATTTGTCCTCTGTTTTTATGAATCCCTTCTTCACATCATCCAGTGCCTAGGCAGACAGGGGGTGGGGTAGATGGGGGTTAGGGTGGCATGTAGAGATACAACACCATTTATCATTTGAGGTCACAGAACAAAAATGATAATCCATTAAAGCGATTTAACAGGAAAATATTCTGAGATCCCTCAGTGACAGCAATAACTGTGTACATTTGTAGTATTTTGGATAAGTTCATTTACATGCTTGTCAGAAATGCAGGTACCTACATGTGCTGAATTTGCTATTAGAAATTAGAGTTTTAATAGGTCACTGCTGAACCTCACATGCCTGAAATGCTTCAGGTAGTGACCTTTATTGGTCAACACACAGCCTGTAGGCTGCTGCTGCTGCAATGACTATTTTTAGTGCATTTGCATTAGAGGATTAATTTTCTAGTTCACACTTTGTACTTCAAAAATTGTGAAGGAGTTTTGCTAACTTAGAATATTCAAGTTTCTCTGATTTCTTAAAAAGTCCCCGGTAGAAATTCACAACACTAGACTGATTTAAATGCTTGGTGTCACTTGTAGGACTTCTGGATTGGTAGTAGCTTGATATTTTATTGAGGATGTATTTTAGAAGGATTTCAGTTACGGATCTGGGTAAACACTGAATGAAAAGCTGTTATCATAATTAATTATTTACTTATGCACTCCAAGTCGGCAAGAATTCAACTAGTCCTAAACTAGGATTTGCTTGTGTTATGGGGAATCAGAGGCATTTTTGACGTTCATCACTCGCCCAATTCACAGAACATATAGGCCTCCATTTTATCAAATGTATCAATACACACTGACTGAGACATGCACACTTCTCACCACAGCCCCCCCCCCCCGTGTTTTTTACACTCCAAGTACAAGTCTTTTTTTCACTGGC
Organism: Scomberomorus guttatus; assembly: GCA_038419695.1. Lineage (NCBI taxonomy): Eukaryota > Metazoa > Chordata > Actinopteri > Scombriformes > Scombridae > Scomberomorus > Scomberomorus guttatus. Next base: position 10,480,545 of record CM076461.1, read on the forward strand.
AGGCTTAGTAAAGCCTAATTTCCACAAACAGCCATTAAAATCCCACAAAACTCCAGGTGTTTGTATGTTGTGTACTTATTAATGTTATATATAATTATTGATCAAGGCCCCCAGGGTTGCTATGTGCTTTCTCATTTCACTATAGGCAGATTATGGGCAGAGGAAATCAATGAATCAATAAATGAAAACAATCCCGTTTTCTTACAGTGTACTTCCCATGGAGCCTACTTGAAAACAAGTACATTTCTGATAGTCCGCTTCACCAAGCAGACTATCAGAATTGAGAATGAATGAAGCCTCAGGAGCTGTGCTGATGACAGAGCAGCTGCTTCTGAGGACGGAGACGGCCAGAAGGAGTCGGTGTGCGTTGAACGGACTGGATGCTTCGGTAGCACTTATGCGCTGCTCATGGCCTGCTTTTAATTTCTATTTCCAGTTAGTGTCATAGCATGTTGGGAAAGTAACTTTGTGCTCACTGTTCAAAAGGCCAGCTAAGGGTAAATAATAAAAACATTCACAGAGGACTGATATAAATAGTAAACAGGAAATGGGTAGAGCAAAAAAAAAAAAAGGCTACCAATGTGGTGTTACAGTATGTTCCCCTGGTTATGGCAGAAATCACCCATGACCAAAAATTATGAAACATCCATGCATGTCTGAATAGTGCTTTAACTCAGAAAGAAGTAAATAAACTCTTGAAGGAAAAAAAACCCAGTAGATCTAATGTTGTGTTGACTTCCCTTAAGTCCATGGCAAGTGGGATTCAATTATTGTTATTACCTGGTGAAAGCAGTAGTGCAGTGCCAGCGGGTTGTCTCTGAGCAACTCCTCCTCCTGGAAGCTGAACAACCATTTGCGGAGCGCCAAGCAAGTCCCCGGCACTGCCGACGTGTAGTTCTGCACATAAAGCTTGTGGGGGAACTCATTAGGTGCCAGCTTCCGCACTGGAACAAAAAATAGAAAGAAGGAGACAGATGAGGAGGGGGGGGGGGGGGTGAAGGGCAGGAGGGATGTGTTTAGTTATTTAAAAAATAATGAATTCCAGTCTGTACCAAATTACCTGCCCTTGTCCAAAAATGCACACGTAACCTTAGGCCCAATGTATTTAAACTGAGCAGTTGCATGACACAGGTCTTTATTTAGAAAAAGAGTGGTCATGTGATGAACTCACCCCGGAGAGGGCTTTGAGATGAAACACAGGAAAGTATGTGAAAGTGCTCTGTGAAACACTGATAAAACATCAAATACAGAGTTCTTACCAAATGAGTGGTTGATGACTTCAAAAAGGGCGAAGTAACTGGCCATAATACTGTCCATTCCAACCTTCAACACTAATGACTACAGGAAGAGTGATACACAGTCAGCGATGCAAAAAACACAGATAGACCATAACATGAACATTTCTTTTTAAAATAGTCTCTCAGCATTAGTTTTACCTCAGTTTTTTTCCTTTTTTTTACTGCAGTATAATGTACATTTTCCACAAATTTATATTATGCATTTAATAACAGGCACGACTTGATTTACAGACGCCCAATGCAGATGTCTAAACAATAAGGAAATATTGAAGCTGATGTGGTTAATGCATGTGGTCTTACCTGGTACACCTGGTCTGTGGTGCTGTTCTTGCGGACTCTGACAGAGATGGTGGTCTTGTCTGGCAGGGCTATTCGCAGTTCTACATCTGTTACTCCATTGTAGTTCTGCACAGCAAAGCAATATACGGTGAGAACTGTTGTGAACCGAACCTTAACTCGTGACTGGATTAACATGGATGTGTGTCTGCTTGTATATGCATATGTTTGTATTGAATTAAGTCCTTATGGATTATCAAAACAAACAAAAGACATAACTAAACTATCTGTGAGTGTCCTAATCCCCCCCCCCCTTTGTGTTTAAGTGCTGGATTAAATCAGTAGTATTGTATTTTTTTTTTAACTTTTGTTATTCCTCTTACAACCCTGTGATCTATTTAACTGGTTCCACTTTCCTGTTTAAAGAAACTTGAGACTGCCAGATATGATTGCCAGCCAGCTACTTTCAAGCAAATAAACTCGACTGCCATAACAGCTGATGCTTTTTTTTTTTTTTTTAAATGGCAATTAGCCTTCTACTTTTTTTACACTTAAAAACTCTAGGACATTAAATACATTTATTCTTAATGTAATTTTAAGTTTAGAATTCACCCAAATCCCCATGATTAGGATCAAATTCAGATACAGAAATCAGGTAATACATCCCTAATACCCTCAAATATTGCAAAAATGAGTGACGAGTGACTTTGACCTATCTATGGAAACAACATTGGGCGGTATAATAAACAAGGCACTGTGGTGCTGTGCAGTTTGCAGTGATTTCCTGTCTTAGAAAAGTTGTACATCAGAGAAAGTTTTGAAAGATTTGCAGAAACTTTTTTCCAGTCAAAGCTACAACTTTTGAAAAGGGAAGAATAGTGTAGAAATAGCTCAATTTAAAATTTTGCACAATCCGGATTACAATGGCAATAATTTTAGAAATGACAACGTTGCACAACCCAAGAATAGTGGAATGATAATGCTACGTGCACAAATGCGATGCAAACCTCATCTGATTCAGAGAGAAACTCCTGCATGATGTCACTCTCCCCGATCACCCGCACAGAGCAAACTAGAGATATATACAAAGAGAAAGGAGAGAAAGAGGCGAGGTCAAAGTAAATCAAATAAACAAAGGACAGCTAAATGTCACATTGCCTGTGTCCTGTGTTCACATTAACAGTATTGTCCATGTACAATGGAAAATAGTTTGAAAGCAAAAAGAACAAACAAACAAATTCACATCCACTGCACACAATTACAACTAATGCTTGGCTGATTTTTTTCTTCTTTCCCTTGGTGTGTACACATAGATTTCAGCGGGTCTAGGTTGAAGTATGGAGCCATAATTCCCCTTGAACAACATATTGATTGGTATTTGAAAATCCTTTTGTCTTTGCCCATACAGAAAATCAACACAAATTCACTTTACAGGCAAGTGACCTTTCCAAAAAGGCCTACCTCGCTCAAGGTATTCCTCCAGGCCTCTACGACGAGCATCCAGCTGCTGTTCAGAAAGGGAAAAGGGCCATTTGCCAGGAAGTTTTGGGAAGTTGAAGTTGGAAAACTCCCTCTTCAAGTTCTGGTGTAGGATGGCAAACTCCCGGTAGCGTTTTGAGCACAGCTGTCTGCCTGACATATACACGTTGTACACCTATTGCCATTAAGACAAAGACAGGACAGATAGACCAGAGTGAATCAGAGTAGAAGGACAGACTAAAAAGATTTACAATTTTTTTTGATATAAAGACAGAAATAGCTATAAATGTATACATATATGAGAGATGTTTTGAGGATAGCCACCATTGTCTGTTTTGAGAAACAAAATGGCAAAGTAAATGCCATTCCACACTCACCACAAACCTCTCGGAGTGCTGCTCTACATGTTTGTATGTGGGAATGGAAATGGGCACGGCCTGCTTGTCACTGTAGTCATAGTTGGGTTGGACATCCTCTCCGCCTTCCAACCCATCGGCCTCCTGGGCCGGAACAGACAGCACCGCCAGAACCAGCTCCTTCTCTCCAGCGCGGATCAGGTCCACGACCTGCTTATGGGTGGCACCCTCCACACTCACCCCATTACTGGAGGGAAGTGAAACCAAGAGAAAGGTGGAGGAAGAAGGCAGGGAGAGACAGAAAGAAAATTAGCTAGGAGTTGTGAAACCGTCTTTTCACAGTGTCTTTCACATGGTCAGTTTATGTTTCAAGATGATTTTACTCTCGTGACCTGCGTGAGCGAACAGATCAAGCATTCAGCACTGACCACAGCAGAGCTTGAGCAGATATTTACCATGCTAGTCTGGTAGCATCTTTGTTGGGAATAATAATTAGGGCTGCACCGATCCAACTTTTTCTCTACCAATATTGATACAACAACTCAGGGTATCTGCAGATACGAAATCCAATACCAGTAGTCTCTTTTCTCACAATTAAAAGCCAGTGAGTAATACTTTTTATGCAAAGCACCATGAAGCCAGGGATTGCTGTGGCACTAAAAACTGAGTTGGTGGCCTGCTGTGGCTGAATGAACACAACTAACAGCAGAAACACTGAATGACCCCTGACAAACAAACTGTATTAAATGTGGATCGTTCATGTCATGGCCAATACTGAATCCACTAAATAAGGTCAGTATAGGCACCAATAATAATCTGTGCATCCATAATAATAATAATAATAATTATTATTATTCAACTCTAATGTCAGATCTGTAGTGCATAATTATAAAATATTTATGCTACAAATAGGCATCCTGTACATTGTCCTATTGTGGTGTGTGGTAATGTCAGCGTCCTCTATTGATAAACACAATGTTGGGAGGGCTGAGTAACCAGGTCAGCTCTCATGTCTCCCTTTCTTTTGGTGTTGAGGCCAGATGGCACCAGCATCAGGTGTCTTTCCTAATCTTCCTATGAGAAACAGCGGGACAGACACAGGAAAGGAGGGAGTAAGCAAGAGCGCGGGCATGGGTCTGTCAACTACAGGCCATGTTTCCTTTTATTGTTTAATCAGTGTAGTATCACGCATCAAAGTGAGAATCGGGCAAACTGATATAAGAGGGTAGTGGATAATAAAGTCAACAGTTGGAAATGGGGAGAGCTGGTGTATTGTTTTGTGGGAGTAGAGATCGACATGACGGCATTCCTCTAAGTTGTTCAACTGTACAGCAAAATTGGGGGTAGGAGGAGACCAAAAAGGTGAGGATAAAGCTCTCTCTCTCTCTCTCTCCAATACTCTGATGCCATCATCCTCTTGTTAGACAAAACAGAAACATAACAGTGTCAGCCAGAGAGGCGTCTCAGTTGCTGATCAGCAACAAAGGGGGTTGGTAGAATGTGAATTAGGCTAAGACAGAAATGAAGCAATGTTAACAGTGAAGTAGCACTGCAGCCATTTAGTTATCAGTCATTTTTTTTAATTATCAGTGAATGTAGTGATTATGTTTTGTTGAAATGTTTAGTTTATAAATGATCACAAATACTGACAAATGCCTATCAAAAGTTACCAGAGCCTAAAGTGATGCCTGACAAACAGTAAAAAACATTCAAACAAAACTGAAATGGAGAAAATCAAGCAGCTCTTTACATTTTCGAAGTTGAAACTGCAAATTGTGGGTATTTTGATATTCACAGAATATTATATTTAAATGTTTGATCAAAAATTTCAAAAATAAATGATCAAAACTGATCAAGGTCATTTTTTCTACAAAAATCATAATCAGGCAGTAATAAGTAGGAAGAATAAAGAAATACTACGCATAAGCTGGTTATCACCATTGAAGCATACTGTTCCCTTTCCTTGTTCATAAAACTTTGAAGTAAAATGCTGTGTTATGAATTACTTATCTGGATGATTCTTTTGTGTTTTTGCAAAATGGCCAAGCTGGTTAATAAGTCACATGATATCTACAGGTCCCGTCATATGACCAGAGAGAGATTTAGCAGTTGCAATTCAGAAAACACAGGTGGGGGGGAGGGGGGGTGCTTTTTGTTGCCTCAGCAAGTGGCAGTATGAAATGACCAGTGTTCCTTGTTTTCTGTTTCTCTTCTCCCTTTCTCTGAGTTTAGTTTATTCAGTTCAGTTTACAATGCTCAAACATCATCCTGAAGCTTAACCTAGGCCACAAATACACATGGTCTAACAAACATATATGATATAGTAATTGCACACTATTGTTTATTAACATTTACTTTGTTTTTAGCATTTGCACCTTGCTAACATCAAGGTTTTCAACTCTGCTGACCCTGGGAGTGTTTGAGGCTGTCATTATTAGAAGTCTGCAAATAGGAACTAAGGAAGGCTCCATGTGGACATATTTCCTTTTAAAACTAATTGCTACATATCTACTGATGGCTAAAGGCTAGAAAACAAGTGTGCACATTAAGTATTAAAAAGCTCCTCTGGCAGACTGGCAGCTCACTCGCCCCTTTTCTTTAAAGAGTTCGACAAAACAAAACAAGACCCAAAAACACAAAAAACAAAAAACAAAAAAAAAACACCTCTGTCACCAGCATCCAGCTATGTATATCAAAACCACTCAAGCATACTGATAGGGACAAAGCACAAAAACAATAGACAGCACCTGCAACTGTCCTGCGTAACTTAAACAGATCGGCTAGTCTGTCAAGTGGTGTCTCATCAAGACAAGAAGCGCACACAATCACACATTATATGATGTTGAATTTGAGCGACAACACTGCCATCCGCTGTCTTCGGGCAGGGACGTAATACACATCCCTACTATTATTCATATGACAATGCAATGTCAACAAGACTGTCACTTGAATTTCGTCCTCACAAGCATACTGAAGCAGGCACTGCGCAAACAGGGATAGCAAACAAGACGGTAGCTACCTGGTTAGCTAGCTAGCTGAAGCTAATCAACATGCACAGCTTGTTGTCCAACTTATGTAAGCTGGTTAGCTTTCTACTAACCGCTAACCCACTAGCATTAGCTTGGTGTTGCTACACCGCCACATATTTAGACACATTTCCCCCGGCAACGATAAACAAATAACTTTGGGTGGACGAATAACTAGTTACCTAAGTAAACGGCTACTTTTGTTATCATAACAGACAAGTGACGCATACCTTGAAGATGGCTAATGTTAACACATACTTGAAAATGGATCAACAGCTACACTGGGTAGCTAGCGTTACTTGCTAACTACCTGGCTTCAGTTGAACAGAGAGAACCTGACTTACACCTCCAGGATCCGGTCACCCTTCGCTATCCCGGCTCGGTCTGCCGCACCTCCAGGCAAAACAGCGCTGACATGCTGAAGAGGAGCGTACAGTTCCCCGTTGATGCTCCGAAGCTGTCCTCCTTCGCTAACTTGACCGCGAACATTGAAACCGTAGCCCGATTCGGACTTGACAATCCTGACCATCCGTGGACCTGACGCTACCGTAGCTATGTTCTGGCCCGCGGTGCCCGCAGACAAACCGACAACGGGGCCGTTACGGGACGAAGAAGGGAGAGCCGACCGAGTTTCATCGCCTTCTACATCCGCCATCTTATCCACAGGCCCTACCCCCCTCCAGTCGGTGCTGTCTTCTAGCAAATTCAAAACAACACTCGAGCTCTGTCCACAGACCGACTCTGTTGTTGATAACCCGCCTCCCAGCAGCGTCACGAGACGCGGCCACACAACGTGACCTCCCCGAGGCGTCACCGAAATTCTGGTCTGCTGTGCTGTATGTATCAATATAAAGTTATAGATCACTTATGTGTTTAAAGATCCACCCCAGACACGTTTTAAGATCTATATAAAACACTCTACTTTGAATAATAATTTTTGTCTGATATGATTTCTCCACAAAAAAACTTCAATTATCTTGTTAAAAATTTTTTTTTGTTTGTTTTAAAAAGGTCTGCAGTATTGACAGTTATGAAAGCCCATAAAGTGCTAGCCCGGTGTTTTTTCATCTAAAGGAGAGTTGGGATTCATCATGTTAAATATTTTAATTTGAGACTTGGAAACTAGGAAGACAGATGAGTTCAAGGTGGTTTCACTGGATCCCAGCTACTTGTGTAGGTTTTTTTTCTGTCTCTCTCTCTTTTTCATTTAACATTAAACATTTCTGATGCCAAGCACTGATATTATTGTGCTTTGTTTCATGTTATCTTGCGTAACCCATCTACACCTCTGGGGCAATCATGTGCAATAGAGGTGCTGACTACTAACTTTGAAACCGAGAGCGAGAAGTAACCTTTGAAGTCACCTGCTGTACTATTTGGTTGGAATGAAAACTTGCAGGAAGTCAGCCCTTCAGGCACACGATTACTCATTACTGACAAGAAGCATGACATTAAAAGTTTATTGGTGTTTGAGCTTATCACTGCCTCAGAAGGCAACACACCACCGATATGGACGCTGGACTAGAGTCCAAAAAATTAATGTTGATTAAAGAAACCGAAAGGACAAATGTGCAAATGTGCAAATAATTACAATTTTTAAAGTAATATTAATATTACTGCCACTTTGTAAAACTACTTGGAGTCTTATTCAAAATTCTACTAATAATATATAGCAGAAAATGTGCTGATGTACCACAAATAAAAGTATTAATTTGTTCACAATGTTAAAATGTTCTTGCATTTATGTGTGTGGTAATCCCTGTATAGTATGAGACTTCAACTATACATGCTATTCATCCACCCATCTACTTCTATCTTATAGCTTTTCATGGCAGCCTTTTCTGACAGCAAGGGTCCAACCAGGTCAGGTCGCCAGTCTATCACAGGGCTAACACATACAGACAACTGCATTCGCAGTCACACCTACAGGCAATTTAGAATTTCCAGTTCATCTAACCTGCATGTCTTTAGACAGTGTGAGGGAACTGGGGCATCCACAGGAAAACCACATACTGTACACACAGAAAAACATGCAGAACATGCATAGAAAAAGTCCCAGCTGACCAGGTCGGATTTAAACCCTTAGCTTTGAGCCACTGTACTTGCTCTGCAAATCATTAACTTATTGTATGTTGTGCATGATGCAAAAAACCTTATTCTGCAAGATGCTTACTAAATAAAGTCATCATATATGTGTAGTGGAGTCTCAAAAAATGAAAAAAGTTCAGGTAAAGGTATGGTATCTTAAAGCTACAAAATTACAGTGCAGATTTTCTACATTTGCATGATACTTGCAATGTCAACATCCTTTCTGTCATAACTTGCAGTTGTATTTTTCCTTTCCCAATGTTAATGCTGTAAAATGTAAGGAATGACAGCCAAGTGTCAACAAAATTAAACCACTAACTGTGCATTGGGCAAACATCACTGTGATCATGAGCTCATTTAGACTATGGTGCCGACATGTCTGTGCAACTGTCTGTGCAAAATACTGGCACAAATATTACAGCCATGCAGTAACGCACAAATTGCGCAAGTCAAGTGTTTCAAAGAAAAGTTTATTGCATTCTGTGATACAATATAGTTTGTTATTATTTTATTTTTTGTTAGTGCCTTAGCGCAGTAGCAAATATTTTGTCCCTCGGAACAGCTGTCAAGCGATACACTTCTCTTTCTCAGGCAGGCGGCTCTCTATGCTGCCCCTAAGGTGACGCTTGGATCCCTATTTTTTGTCTTTGAAGAACTCATGGCACATCTGAGTGAGGCAGGCCACCAAGGTGACAAATTCACCAAAGTCCACGCTGTTGTCCTTGTTTGTGTCCAGGTCCTTGAAAATGCGGTCTACTGCTGCCTTGTCATTGGATTTCTGCAGGTGAGAGAAGCATTAGCAAAATATACACATTATATACTCAATATGAAATGTTGTAGATGGTTATTTTTAAGTCATGTGTAGGTTCGTTCTTAGCTTGACCCTCATCATCATAAAGCAGGGAAGAACAGTCACAACCAGAAACTACTACAGGCTGTTATCATGCACATCATGTACAGTATACTGGTGTACTCATGAATCCTGCATGGCTGGGAAATTGAGAGGTCAGAGGTCACTCACCCCCAGCAGCTCCGACAATTCGTTATTAAGAAGCTCTTTCAGCTCTCCCTTACTCAGGGTGTATTTGTCCCCCTCTTTGCCAGAGTATTTATTGAAGGCGGTGATGAGGAGAGCCATAGCATTCTGGACACCGGACATGATGATTGCTGGTTTAAGTGGACAGAAAGAAAAAGCAGAGTTAAATATGGACAAATTGAATTTTCCCTTATGTCATCAGAGCATCTACACATTGTGATGGAATGGGTTCAGGTCAGACTGGCCTAGTATTTTCCTTACATATCTTCATAATACTAACTGCTCACATGGGATGATGCTCTCATGTAATTCTGCTATGACTCCATCTAGTGGCAGAGTCTCCGTCTGTTCATTTTCACTGACGCGCACTATCACAGATCATGTGGTGTTGTGGTCAAATTTGGAATGTTAACAAAGGACAAAATATCCTCAGTTTGAGGGAGTGGTTGCAGGGGGAAGGAAGGGTAACACATCTAAGAAGAATGCAGGCGCTGTCTGGTAAAACAGTGAACTGAACAGATTCACTTAGTTGAGGTAGAAGACTGAGCATTGCTGTTTAAAAATCATACATTCTGGTTAAAAGACGGCTAAGCAAATAGGAGAATGTGGCAAAACAAATGTTGATAATAATAATTGGCTCGAAACATAAAGGAATGACAGCTAATTTCATTCTTTAAGAGCTCTTTAGCTGAGAGCAGTGGCTGACATCATTGCTTTTGTCTTTGCCAGTGTTTTGCTCTGGATTTTCCATGGAGCTGGTTAAAAATAAACCCATGGTGGCTTCCACCGGGGCCCAGCCACTCTCATTTCCCCCTGTTACCGGTCTCTAACGCAGCATCGTTGCGAGTGACACAAGACATTGTTATGACAACAACTTAATCACTCTTGGTAACTCAGTTGAACTAGATAAAGAAGCAGGTCAAGACTTGATTTAAGTCCCAGTAGTGATGTCTGATGTTTGTTTTCTTAACGCTGTATGTCTGAAATGTGTATTTTCCACTGACTCCGTGAACCCAAGAGAGTCAGTTCTGGTTGCATTCTGACTCTCATGGTGCTGTTCCCTCTCTGGGGTGTGGTCGTCGGAGGAAACTGTGAGGGTTTGTAAACAGATGGGAATTGCGGAGGAAGCGAGCACAAAATGAATACTGTTTGCATAACTGTTTTAGATGTTTAATTTGGTTGCGATTAGAAGTAAGAGTCAAAGCTTGATGCTCATTTCTGAATGCGCAATGCATCAGTAAAAGGACATTCCAGACTAAAGTTAGCCAAACTGGCATCAGAGCAAAGTGAGCAATATCTTGTGCAATGTTAAGTTTCACAAGCAACGAAGACAAGTTAAAGTTAGCTCAAAACAAACACTAAATGCACACAGAGCTGGTAACTTTGCACAGATAAACGTCACTGAAATGGTATGACAGTTGTTGCATTTAAAATAATTTCACATTGTAAAACGTTTTAGTGCTATTTTCCAAGTCGGTAAATGAAACCAAACCACATAGAAAACTGTTTAGATGTTCTACTCACCAAGGCTGATTTGTTGAGAGTCACGGAGATTAGGGAGAGAGAGTCTTTGAGGAGCTGTAGTGAGAAACTGGATGCAAAGGATGCTTTATACATCACCACACCCTTTATCCCTCCCTCAATAATGCTCCTTTAATCTCCAACCACTCCCCCCTCTCCCATGTGTCCTGTTACTTTTTTCATTTTCCAACTTATTATTTGAGAAATAATTTATGTATTGTTACTTAGGAACAATAATCAACAAATAACTATGCTGGTTGTCAGCGAGTCTGCACTGAACTGTTTTACACCACATGTCAAAACATGTCGTTTCAGGATTGTGCACATTTGCATTCAGGAACACTTAACCGCCATGTGAGTGTGTGCTGTATCTTTACATTTTGCTTGTTACTGCAAATGAAAAATTCATTTTTGCACGTATGATTTAAATCATAGTTCCACTTTCATCTCACTGTTTGAGTTTACAAGTTTGTCATGCTGTGTATATCTTTTTTGCAACAAATCCTAAATAAAGTTTGAACATTTTTCTGAAATTTCAGAAGACGAACAGGAGACCACAATGCTCTTCCTGACAAGCTTTTCTGCCTGGCGAAATCAGTGTGAGTTAAACGTTTTTTTCCTATCCATTCATGTATCAGAGGACATTGTAATAACTAATTTCTGGGGTTTTTGGGTATATAATTGACTTTTTTCTATTTTTGTTTAATTGTTTGATTCTAAAATGAAAACGTTGGGCAAAGTGACTCACTGAGCGATGATTGTTATGGTCCTGAGTGGGTCCACTCTTCCTTGCAATTTTGTGGTGGAGGCTGTGACTCACTGTCATGTCCCTGAAGCTAATGCGTCATACTGCAGAGACCAGAAATCAGAGACATGAAAATCAGCACTGTGGTAACTCTGTGTTTGTTTCTGTGTGTGTGTGTGTGTGTGTGTGTGTGTGTGGTCTGTTGGACGACTTCGAGTTAGATATCCAAGGTCTTTTCGTGTCTTTCCTCTTTGGTCAGGGTACAATTGTTTAGGTCTCTAATTAGCAACTTCAGTCAAAGTTCAGTAAAGCAGAATGCACAAATCGCAGGCTCGAAGTCTAGTCACCATTGATTTCTTCTACAGCTGAATGTATAATGCAAATGCAATTAAAGATATTTTATTTACTGTCCTTTTTCACATGGCGGAAAACATTAGTCAAACTTTTTTTCCTGCCATCTTCCTTCCCCATCTTACTCATTCAGATCTACCAAGTAAGGGAGAGGATATCCATGGAGACCACATTTTGTATCATATCCAGCTGCTCATACGAAACTATTTGCATCATGGCCAACGTTGCAGTGATACAGTACAGTTATACTATTATGCCATCAAGTGGTCAAGCAGAAAACATTTTCCTGTAATGTTCACTTGCTGTCTTGACCCCAACCCAATTGTGTTTTCTGTATTTTATTGTGTTTTCTCACTTTGCAGTGTTTTTTTTTCTAACTGCTGCACGTGCTCTCAGGGCCAATTGTTTATTGGTTTAAACACAATTAGCACAGTACAATTGTACAATCAATTACAAATAGTCAGACAATTACAGTATACGCTGTCCACAAAAATAGAGAAAAGGAATAAAAATAAAAATAAATACATACATAAATACATAAATAAAAAGAAAAAAAACAGGGGGGATAGGGGGAAAGGAGCAGGGATCAAAGGGGGAAGGAGGATGTTTTCCTCATAACATGACTGACATAGCAGATCTTCACCTTCTCAAGAATTTCTTCCACTGAAGCCACAAGTTATGTGATATTTCTTCCATATTACAGAGTAGTCACAAGCACTTTACCCTTGACTAGAATGTTGGAACAGTTTGGGTTTTAACCAGTTTACAGTGATTCCTTTATTGGCTGACACTAGGAGGATCCGAAAGAACATATGACTGGCTTCTTCTTTTAATTCCTTCAGGGATAACGCCCAGTAAAGCAACCAACGATTCTTGTGGGATGCATGTTTTGAAAATAGAATTGAGAGCTATGTGAATCTCATCCCAACATCTTTTAAGTTTGTTGCATGACCAGAAAGTGTGGCCAAAGTTGGAATCCATCTCCCCCAATCTTTCCCGCTATATGTGGTGTTCTCATATCTCACTATTAGTTTCCATTGAAATTCTTTCCAGCTGTTAGGGCAAGTTACTAGGTGTGGTTCAGAACAGATGTCTGCCCATGTCTCCACAGAGATTTCGTGCTGTAATTCTTCTTCCCACTTTTTTTTTTAATGTAAAACAAGTCATGTGATTCCATTGAATTGAGAATTTGATAGAGATTCTCAATTATGTATGATAAATGCTGGATGAATGTTGTTTCAAAGCACTCTCTAGACTCTTGGGAGAGAAATTGAGTCTAAAAATACGCTTATAATATACCTATCTCTGACTATAACCAGCAAATCTAGCAAAAAGCGAACAAACCAACAATTCATGAAGTGTTTTAACATTTTTAGAAGTGACTTCTTCATTCAAAACAAACAACAACAAAAAAAAAAAAAACAGATGTTGGAAGGGTTGGTGTGTTCAGAACCTTCCCGTTATTGTCTAACAAATTAAATTGTTCACAAAGGAGGACTGTTCTGCCTGTGAATGTCTAAAGGCGTGGTTTCATGAATGTTTGCTAATCTCTGAAGGACACACCAATACACACTTTGACACAGAATGAATACTATGATGATATCATAACTTGTCTGTCTCTTTAATACAGGGAAAAGCTTCTGCCTGTTCATCATCGTCACAGATTAGAGTCGAGTGTGTTGCTTCATGCTTTGGGACATTTTATTCATCGTCACAAATAATGATTGTATTGTTTTGGGCCACGTGATAAGCAGACAGCATGTAAACCTCTACTGTATGAACGCAGTGATAGCTCCTTTTCCCAAAAAACACAGAAAATACATCGACTGAACATAAAGAATATTGTGAAAACGGTAAGCAAAGTGGGAATCCCCAGCTCTAAACTCTAAGCTGTGTGTTACATGGGTGTGGTGCTTGCGTAAACTGAGGGGGGAAATACACACACACACACACACACACACACAGTCATGTTTCCATCACTTCAGAGGACATTACATTGACTTACATTAATTTCCTGGAGATTTATCCTAACCTTAACCATAACAACTACTCACCTAACCCTAACCTTAACAAAACCCTAAACTAACCTTAACTTTAAACCAAGTCTTTACACTAAAATGAATGATTTAAGTTAAGGAGACTTGATTTTTGTCCCCAAGGCGAGTCCCCGCATGACTGTGTAAACAGATTTACATCCTCATAACATGAGGAATACCTGGACCACCCACTCACCCACCCACACACACACACACACACACACACACGCAGCCTTGTAACCTAGCAACCGCCGTGTTTACCCTGTAACCATGAACAATGGTAGGCCACAAAGTCAGGCCCTGCCCAAGGAGGTGTGTGCAGAGATCAGGAGGCTCATCTGACTTTTTTCAGCCCTGAGTTTAGCCTTCCAGGCAGGACTTTCTAAGGCAGGAAAAGTTCTTCCTACTTTGCTGGGATGGGCAAACCACAACCACGGCCCGAACCCTAAACCCACAGAGTCATATCCTTCCCATTTATGACAAAAACATATGATTGGCAGAGTTTGTCAGTGCCAGCACATAGCCTGAGAAGAAGTGCTGCCTGATAAGACTTGATTTTAGAGCAAAGAATATCCAACTTTCACAAGACATGAAACACAATGAAAAGAATTTCTTGGAAAAACAGGGACGTACTGATCTGCTGTGCCCTGTGACTCGGGACCTCTGGTTTTCTGCACAGTGCCCAGAACTATCATGCTCAATCGAATCAAAATGACTGAAATGCCACAAACTTTATTCAGTTATAAAACACCCTATCACCTAATCTATCTGTTCACAAATGCATCATAATGTAGAGAGTTGCAACATCAGCTTTGTGAGAGGGGTGTGTTCACGGCTGGAACATTGTGCAGATTCCTCAGGACAACGATAAGAGGGACTTTATCAAACAGAGAAGGAGTGGTTTGACTGCCCTTTCACACCCAGGGAAGCATGAATTACAGGTGGTACTTAAGATACCTATTGTTTGGGGCTTTTTAAAAAGTAAAAAACACTCAAAAAGGCAGAGGTAGATTTGTTTTCACTTGAGGAAAAAGGTATGATCACTTTACTATGCACACAATAACCACAACGCACAACTCTTTGGGAAGGTTTGAAATTCTTCAGTGTATTTAATGGACAAAACAATCTTTACAAAAAATTGGAACACTTTATAGTATCTTCTTCTCCTCTCTTATGCTGTCGCCTTTTACTTCTTTGCCGTCTTCTTCATGTGCATCTGATAGCACTGCTCACAGGCAATGGAAAGTCCAACAACCAGAGAAACAAACTCCTCAAAGTCCACCTGGCCGTCACCGTTTGTGTCCAGGTCCTTCATGATCTTGTCGACAGCAGCGGGGTCCTTCTGAGACTGGCGTGAGAGGGGCATCGAGAAGAAAACAATCAGTTATACTGCATCATGTGATAAAGAGATATTTTCCTGGTTACACATGAATTAAATTGACAGATTTCTTGGTTCTTTCTTACCCTAAGAAAGTTAGACAGCTCGTTCTCCATCAACTCTCTGAGCTCTCGTCGGTTGAGTGTGCCGCTCTTGCCGTCCTTAGAGGCGTAACGGTGGAACACCTTGATGAGTGACTCCATGGCTGTCTCCAGTTCTGAAGGCATGGTTGCTGGAGTGTTTAGACTGAGGGGGGAAAAAATGTTTGAAAGAGAGCAAAAATTGATGAATTTGAGCACAGCAGAAGTTTAAAACATGACTCATAGAACTTTTTTTGGCTGTGAGCCTTGATGTTAAACTCATCAAGAGATTGTGTAACCAAACTATGTTCTAGTGATGGCCTTATTTAAGGATATGAAGGATAAAGTCAAGGAGCTGATCCTCTCAATGTAAACAGTAGCTCTCCCTTGTATGAAGTGAAGACAGGATTTGCTCATTTTTTATTTGTCTTTTGGCGAGCATATGTTATGTCACGGTTCAGTGAAAGAGGATAGCACCACAGCTTCTAGGGAGGACGGGATGTTGCCCAGTGAGGAGGGAAGCGATGCTCTTTGTTCCAATGCCTTGCCCACTGATGAGTAATACTCACAAGATGTGAAAAAATGTGTTATTTGGCTGTTAGAAAGCTAAGCACATATAACTGACACGATTAAAACACAGTCACAGGACTCAAACCATTCTTAGCACACTGTGCATCCTTACGCTCTTGTGAGAGTTGCAACAGTTAAAAAGGAGAAGTGGGAGGAAAAACAGGCGTTGTGGGTTTGTGTCAGAGGGAATGGAAAACTTTAGCTGAACGAGGGGGGGAAAAAATGCACTGAGGCCCAAAATGGTGAATTCAATGCAGCAAATGAAAGAGGTCCTTAAAGCAAAGAGCACATGTGGGTACATGCCCACAGTCTAACCACACCCTTTACATACAACATATAGACTCCACCGGGTTCACAATGTAAGAACACCAGAAAAAAGTATTCAGCAGAGAAAAATGTGATAAAATGAACAAATAATAATAATAATAATCACTGTATTCAGTGAATGAAAGCAAGATTTATCCTACTATATGTATCTTCTCTCTATAAAAATACAACCATTCTTAATTAGAGTTAGTCCTGATTAGTAAGAAAATGTGAAAGAGTGAATTCAAAACTTAGACAAAGGAGAAGAAACTTGGGACAATCATCAATACAACATGCATCATTTAAAAAACATTACACGAATTCTGTAAAGGAGTAAAAAAAGTGTAAAAGAGATTGAAAAACTCATCAACCACTACTACACATAATCCAAATGCATTCTTTCTACACCCACTCCTGCTAGAGGAGAGCAGCACCGTTCATTCTTACCGTGTCGCGCTGGGCTGTGTCGACAGAGGGGAGGTGGGAATGTTCAGAAGTTGGGAATAAGTGCAGCAGAGATTTTTATAGTCGGGCTCCGCCCTGACCGCTGTGCAGTGTGAGTCAAGCGGTGATTAAATGTGATATGGACAGTGGACCCTATACACAGTAAGCTGCTGCTGGGCAGACTGTGTAGGCGGTAACATCATAGTAATAAACTGTAGTTTAGGGGAGAAGTCGGACTAACTTCAGTTCCTCTTTGGTAATAAGATTAGGCTACAGTTTAGTTGTCAAGTAGATTAATTAATATTACATAACATTTTAACAGTCTTCTATTGTCGGTTGTTTGATTGCATAAAGAACCATGGCTGGCGTTAATGAGTAATCTCGGCTACAGACACTATAAATCACTTTCTGTCACTTAAGTGCCTTCAGCTATATTTGTTAATCCACTGTAGATTTTCTTTGTAGACTGCATCCTGGATGACATCATCACAGAGAGCAGAAACCCAGGAGTAGCTTATAGAGGAGTTATTTACAGCAAAGAAGAGTCTGAACTACTGACAACAGAACACAATGAAGTTCATCAGTGGGATTCAATTATCAGCAGGTCAGCAGACCACTTTTATAATTCTAAAACAAAGCCAATCAGTCACATTTTACCACAAACTGCAAGATAAAATCACTACAGCACCTCACTAACTGAGCGACTGATTGATTTATTGACAATACATGCAATCACTTGAATAGCTATAGGCTAAACCAGCAATTTTCATTAATGTTCCTATGAAAAGTTCACACAGTGTGTGTGGTAGTCAGTATTGAGTTTATATTGTTATCTTTAATACAGTATATATAGCTTTCAGTACTGTATGTCATGTGATTTGTGAACACAAACCATCATTTGTAATACTGCTTGAACGAAATAAATTAATTACCAATGTATCCTGCTCCATTTTGAAATGATTAAAAAAAAAACATGTTATTGAGCCTGGAGGATGTGTATGTTGGTTTTTAGTCTTTTTAAAAATCCTTTTCTTCTTCTTATTGTACGCTCATCTCCATTAATCTTAAAGTGTGCTTGGTTTTAATACAGGAATACAGTGCGCCCTCTTGTGGACAGAATATGGAATTACACATTGACACTGCATCCCTTATTTCTGTTTTTGTGTCCAAATTGCACATTTTGATAATAAAGCGACCAGTGTTATTCATTAAACTCATTTGTTTTGCATTTTTTATACTAGTTTCATCCTCCTCTCATGCTCTTTAACTGACTGAGCAGTGGAGGATTTAATTTGAAATTAAAATATAAACTTTAGGTGTAGGTGCACATGACTTTTTATGTCAACTCAACACCTAGAGACAGCGCTCTGTTTTTGTAGTGGCTTATAATCCCATTTGTGTGAAATGAAGCCCTAACTTGTGTGTTTTGCAGTCATGTGATCAATGTGAGTGTATATATGTAAACTACATAAAGTCCTATGACCACATTTTGTCCTCTTATAGCTTTTGACAATGAAGTTGGATTTGAGATGTCAATATCAAAATGTTAAAGTCCCCCTCCATTAAAAAATATGTTTTTCTTCTTGTTCCTACAGTTGGATGTTTGAGCTTCACTGTGTAGAATCATGTATGTGCAGAGTTTGACACTAAAAGGCTGTTTTCACTTTCATCTGCTCAAAGTGGAAAGTTTCTCTGAGCTCATTGAAACTGAGATTTTGAGAGCCAATCCTTGCCCAATATTCAGCTTACACAAGTGTGATGTGAAACCTTGAAGCCTCCAGTGCACAAACACTGAGAATGGACTTTAAAGTGAACAAGGAGACATCTCAGTTAAACTTCTGAAATGAAATATATTTACATATTTGTTGATTCTGGAATTTTTACTGAGGCATAAGGAGCAGATGCTAATGTTTTTACGCTTTAACGTGGTAATTATATTTTTTTTCTAGAAAAAAACATATCAGACACACATTATTGTTCCAAGCAGAGGATCTTTAACTTCCTACTGCAACTGAGGGATACCTGTGTAGAGCTCTATGTGCTATAGCGCCATCTTGTGGACTTTCTCTGTAAAGCTGCCTGAAGGTTTACACACTGTAGACCACTGACTGCAAATTATCAGTTTCTATTGTAGCTAAAACATCATGGACACATGGATTTAATGTGGAGTTTCTGACACTAATCAACAGAAAAAGACCCTTTAATGTCGAGATGAAAATACATCCTCTGTTTTACATGTAAAATATTGATCTGAAAAGTAACAAGTAACTGTAGTGAAGTAAAAAGTACAATATTTTCCTCTGAAATGTAGTGGAGTGGAAGTATAAAGTTGCATAAAGTGGAAATAATCAAGTACGTATTGTATGACTCATTTTTAAAGATTGTTAAAGATTAAACAACCAAACATAAAATAGTTAGAAATTACCTCCACAGTCAGCCAAAGAATTAAACTGCCGCTTACATGTTAATGAATCTTTAATAATAATCCAGTTGTATAATATAAATAATAATATAGCTCTCAGAAAGGCGTCTTTTTGCAGTATGTTTACTTAGTTTAATGAGTACTTTAATGAGTATTTTAATTCTGTACTTTTACTTAAGTATAATCTTGAATTGAATTGACTTTTACTTGTAATAGAATATATTTACACTGTGTTGTTACTACTTTCACTTAAGTAAAGAGTCTCAGTGCTTCTTCCATCACCACTGCTCAACTCTTGCTTTCAGAAGTGTTATTACTGATACACCTGTGTACATGCTCCATGCCTAACCAGCCCTTTATGCATTTCATACACCTCCACCCAAAACCACACGTTATTTATGCCTTTAGAACAGTGGTAGGAAAAAAGTGGTCTGTGTGACACGTATACAGGTACATAATTTGTCCTATCTGGAAGTATAGGGGGACTTTGGCACTAAAAAGACTGTAACAGTGAAAGATATCTGCTTGATTTGACTAATTTGGAAGCTTCATATTAGCTTCAGATAAACTTTTAAATACATTTTTGCACAGAAGGAGGACTGTGGATTTTGTCCTCCATCACTTACATCATTGTAAGCATGAACAGGAGGAATGATTATGGCAAGAAAAAACCTGTTTCAATGTTCATTTGGGCACCTGACTGTTGTTTTAAGACACTGAAAAACTGTGAACTCCTCCTTTAACTTTATTTTGTATTAGTTTATTCAACAGGGACCATACAGATAAACCTGGCTGCATACAGATAAGCAGTGCAACATATGTAATGTATATAGGGCGTGTAGCTGAAGCTAATGTGCTGCCCCCACATTCACCTGGAACATTTATGGTCTATTAGCTGTATAAAGGCTTATCCTGTCCCCAGGAATGGTTTGTATAAACAGTAATACACTGTGGTATGTAGCCTACTGTAAACAATACGGCTTAATTAGAGATACACATTTGCTTTAATAAAGGATTCAGACCGGCTTTTCCCATCCAATGACATCAAGCCTCCACTCTGCTGTGTGCAGCATCATTTGAGGGGATCCGGTGCGGGATGGGAGGGTGGGGGGCGGGATGTCTGTGTGAGGAATAAAGCCACAGGCATCTGTTAGTATTCAGCGTGGATATTGACATTAATACAAATTTAGAAATCGGTTTCTTCATTTTTTCCCCTCAAATGATGATATTTATTGCCTATCAGGTTTTTGTTTTTACGTGCGTAAAATGTCCTGATCGCTTGTCTTTGGAAAAACCTTTAAAAAAACGCTGAATTTACCAAACGCTCGGCCGGCAAAGATTTTATTATCTAGAAGGCAGATATTTGAGTAGTTAATATGGCCTATGGCCCACATACATCGCGATTTATATCCAGATGATGACAACAAGGGGTAGCTGTTCCTTAAAATGGCAGAGATGGATTTAAAAACAGCCACATCAACGATGGAAGCTTTGGTTCGTATCAGTGTGAGTATATGTCTGTTTGTGTTATCGGGTTTTTATTTTATTCTCATTTCTTTTAATAAAGGCAAATAATGAATAATAAATGAAGCACCGAATTAACGGATTATATTGCTTGTCTCCATTTGTCTGTAAAATAGTCTTTCGTAGCATATTTCTTGTGCATTCAAACTAAAAGCGACTGAATTAAAATGATTTATTGCATGTACATTTGCTATCCTTATTGCTGAAAATCAATAGCCTAAGCTTAGGCGTTTTCTAGATGCTGAAACCCACATCAATGGAGGTCTCGGCACACCACACTCGAGTTAAATTCTTCTTCAGAATTGGAATAAAATATGTCCTTTTTTAATTAGAAACCAAGGTGTTTTTTTTAAAAAAAACATCAAATGACTAAACGCAGTGTGGGTTCAGAGTGAAATGACACGTTTCTTTTTTGGGCTCACTGGATGGTCGTTTCCATGGAGACGAGATGCAGGAGCTTCGGCTGCTGCTGAGGCAAAGGATGCTGCTTGTGCCGTCGCCCGCTATAGGGTTAAAATATATTAGAAATGTGCAGAGATGGTAACAATAGACCGTGGTGGACCAACTAGAGGTCTGGAGGTTTCAACACCTGCACAGTTTGCGGCAGATAGCCTAGCACACTGCAACGGCTCTGGAAAGATAGAGAAAAAAAAAGGCGCAGCATCTTTTCATGCCGTCGAAACAGCCACCGCGGTGATTTCCTCCAGAGCCCATTTTACCGATGCGGTGGACTCTTTGCTCGCGGTGTAATGTAATGCCTCAAACCCCTCCCCTCTTTTCAAGAGACAGCGCTCTCTTGATGCTGGAAATGTGCACGTAGTCTACTGTCATGGCGCCTAGATTCCAGGTGAAGGTAAGGATGCGCTGTCGCAACGCCTGTTATAGCCCCTCACCACGCCGGGCTCGTGCGCACTATCCGTTTGAAATGGATACAGCTGGCCCACAATTAGTCGTATTATAGGCCTATACAGGAGCCTGCTGGAATTGCATAGGTATAATTTCAATAGCCCGAAAAATGCGATAGGCTGAATTGCTAGAGGAAGAGGGACAGGCCGGAGTTGACATTGGAGAATGACACAGAGACTGAGGTGGACCGTGAGAGAAAGTAGGTTATCTTAATGAATTCAGTTAATCCAATGTAATGCTGCAGTACAGGTCTAGCAGCAGCCTAAATCTCTCATCTGGAAAAGTGGCTGCATTGTTTTATTGGGCTAGAATAGCCTATGTATTTCAATCTCAGGGAAGATATTATTTGCATCAATCAACTTGTGTGTGTATGTTTTGTCATCCAGCTGTATAATTGTGTGTGGGTTCTTAGCCTTCTTAAAATCCAGTGGATATAGAGTATGTTCCTCTCCAGCAAGCTGTATCCTGTTTTACTCAAACATGCAGAATCAGTGGGTTTTCTTTTTTTATTTATTACAAAAACTGTAATTTCAGTTAGTTTATGGTGTGCTGAGATAAGCAGTTTTGGTGCTGCTACACCACACCACAGTGACAAAATCCTCAATCCCCCCATGCAGCAGTCAGTTTGTCTCGTCCTGGTTTTTCTGAAGTTAACTCGCAGTGTCAGTGATGAAGATGTGCTGCCGCTGGCCCTAAAACAGTTTTGGCTCTAAGTTGAGGCTGTGTGTCAAGGGCATCTGTGAAAGCACAACAAAAAAAAAGACCATCCTGACTAGCAAAATGACCAAAAATGTAATATACTGACCGAACACAAAAGATGAGTAATTATCACACATACCAGTAGATTAAAATGGACAATGGAGCTTATTCACTAGCTCTTGTTTCCATCGTATTCTCACTGAGGCAGTGTAGTTGTAGTTAGAGTGACTGTAGCTGTGAAATCACAAGTTTCTGCAACAGCCAGTGTGTCGTTTTCTGCCATATACATGTCCTTGAGTTGGACAGTGACACGCTAACTGCTCCAGAGGTACAGATTTTCAGCCCCCGCCACTTAGCTCTGAGCACTCTGGTTAAATAGACAGAATGTGCTCGGTCAGCAGTGAGGTACACTGAGAAATGAATCCAACAAACTGTAGATTATGCGGTGAAGTTGATTAAATTACCACTCCGTATGATATGTGTAATCCACTGTGTCTTCTTAATGTATAGTACGTTCTGTTCCCTATTGTGCCATGTGTCAGGGTGTACTGCCTGCGCTACTATCTTTACATTGTATGAATGCTGCAGGAATAGAGGAAAGTCTCAAAAAAGATGCAATAAAAACTGAAAAATACAAGAAGACAACGTATGTGGCTACTAGCTAAAGAGCTCACGTTCGTATGTAAGCCTGCGATATAAGAGAGGGACTTTGTGCAAAGGCTGAATAATTAATGCCTGATCTTTATCCATATTTAACAAGAATGATGCCCCATGTCGCCTGTCTGGAGCAGCTTTTCACATTGGCTCCTCTGCCCTCTCTGTTTCCATTTGGTCTGTTTATTTCTAATAATACTGTACCGCCTCTTTGGTATTCTGACAAGTTGGGCTGGGAATGCAACCCTCAATAATTTTTTGATGCCGTCCAAAATGTCTTCGTGGCACCGAGTATCAAAAACTGTCATGCACCAAAAACTGGCTTCAAATGCCTGGTCTGATTTGTGATATTCTTTAAATCTTGTTACCAATTTTAGATTCTTTCTTAAAAGGCTAATTGTGCACAATTGTTCTATTTAATATTTATAGATTTAATAATACAAACCAATTCTAGCCTGGAGATATTTCACTGCGTCTGTCAGAGGTGAAAGTTGGTTCAACAGCCTGTGTAGATCATAACACCTCACCCCGTTTGCCTCCCACAGTCTAACATGAAGAGCCTGGAGCACGAGCTGCACTGTCCTGTGTGTAAGGACATAGTCAAACAGCCCGTGGTCCTGCCATGCCTGCACAGCATCTGCCTCATGTGTGCCTCCGAGGTCTTGGTGGCAAATGGCTACCCGCCTCCAGAGCTTCCCCCAGAGCCCAACTCCCCAGCCTCCACCCCCAACACCCGCTCACCCCGTCAGGTTCGCAGGCCTACACCTAAAGCTGAGCAGCGACCCATTGACCGCGTGCTGCGAGCAGGTTTGGAATAACTCGTCATTTTCCATATCAATTTAATCCCTTGACTTGACTTATCATTTCTGTCTCCATCTGCTAATAACTGGCTTTCGTTTTTGGTTCAAGGTCCCCACCCGCCTTCACCATCCATGCCCCGGTCTCCAGGATATGGAACGTATCCAGGGCGGCGCCGTAAGGAGGGCCCACCCCTGGTGATGATGTTCCCCTGTATCCCCTGCGGCCAAGATGTGGAGCTGGGAGAGAAGGGTCTTACTGACTGTCTGCGCAACCTCACCTTGGAGCGTATAGTGGAGAGGTGGGTACCACACACACACACACACACACTCTTGAACCACACTATGCAACAATGCATAGACATGCACACAAAAATGCAGAAAGGGATTTTTTCCTTCAAAGCTTATGATTTTTGGAGCCAAACATCAATGAACTGATGACTTGGGTCAGAAAAACACAATGTAATTATTCAGCAGCAGCTGAACTGTTGAAGAATCATGCAGAGCGTGCACGGCAACAAACTGTAGCTACTCTGGCTGACTGTGTGTTTCCACTCTAGTAGATTTGTGTTCAATCTATCACCCATTCAGTACTGTTTGTCTCACTCTCTCACACTAGGCCTTTTGCCCTCCCATTTAATGCATTTTTACAACCTTTTTTATATATGTAATTTGTTTGTTGGCCCGATCACATTTAGTCACAATGAAACAAGCCAGTACGGCAGCTGCCACCATGACAAAAAAATGTGCTTAGTTTCTTGTTATAACACGAAACGTTTCTCATTTTAACAAGATCCTTTTTCACATTATTACGAGATCCTTTTCACGTCATAATACAAGATAAATTTCTTGTTAAAAGGGCATAATTTAGTACCTAGTAATAATGAGAAAAGCACATCATTATAACATGGAACTATCTTGTTATACTGTGAAAAGGATCTCGTAATAAAACGAGAACAGCATCGCATTATAAGAAGTAGCAACGCTGCCGTAAGCCAGATAACTAAAGGCTAAAACTATCTTTCTTCACACCACCACCAGGTACAGACACACAGTGAGCCTGGGCAGCGTGGCAGTGATGTGCCAGTTTTGTAAGCCTCCTCAAGCTCTGGAGGCCACCAAGGGCTGCGCTGACTGCAGGGCCAACTTCTGTAATGAGTGTTTCAAGCTCTATCACCCGTGGGGGACGCCACGGGCACAACATGAACATATCCAGCCAACACTCAACTTCAGACCAAAGGTAAGGCACAGGGACAGTTGAAGTTGATCTACATATCTAATAATAAGACATGATACACATCATTTTCATAGCACATATTTACAGACATTAAAACAATTATTTAAAAAAAAATTGAATACTTGGTACCACTTTGCAGCATGGCCCTTTCTAAAGAGTGTGTAAGTCATAACCAATGGATTCATTAATGGTTAACAAACATTTACTAATTATTTATAGTGCAGTTATAAACCATTAATAAGAACAACTTACTGCTTTTCTGATTTTTTCTATATATTGTAATAATACAGTTATAAATGTTGGAAATCCATTAATTATTTTCACAACCTAGCAACCAAAAAATAGGTATATAACTGTATAAAGCATTAGTAAATTAGTTATTAACCATTATTTACAACTTATAAATCCTTTATATAACAGTGTATTATTATGAAGTGGCATCAAACCCTTGTACTGTACAGATGTAACACTGTGGTCCTGTGTTCACATTACAAGTAATCTGGCCCAAATTAGATTTTGTGCTCTTGTGATGCGGCACAGATCTTATTTTTTGATATTTTCAGATCCAGTGTTATTCTATTATCTGATCTGTAGTCAAGCAAACAGGAACAAAAATACTGTTTGTGTGTAATACTGTATATGTGTGTAATATGTATTTAAAATTGATAAAAATACCTTTACACTTGCTTTGTTTCTGTGATTGTTTCCTCTGGCTGCTGTCGGATTTTCCTTCCTTTGCCCGAAGTGAAGTGTGACATTTTATAAATACACGCACTGCTCTGCTGTCTATCCTCGGGTGAAACATGCTTCAAATAAATGAGTTTAGATGTAATTTGATTCTTGTCCTCAGGTTTTGACCTGCCCGGAGCATGACCAGGAGAAGCTGCAGTTCTACTGTAGGTCCTGTCAGCGGCTGCTTTGTCCTCTCTGCAAACTGCGCCGCATCCACACCGGGCACAAAATCCTACCAGTGGCCCAGGCGTACCAAGCCCTGAAGGTATGACTCTGGGAGTCTGACATGGTCTGGACTGGGTTTCTGAGTTGCATGGGGTTTTATTCATGGAACAATTCTGAAAAATTCATTTTAAACATTTCAACCAGTGTGCATATGAATGATGCAAAACTTCTACTCTCAAATTTACATTTTGAGGGTTTTTTTTTTGCTCATTATCTAATTTATACTTAAAGTGATACTTTTATGTAAGTAAAGGTCAATATATCCATTTTGGAATAAAATGATTTTGAAATAAAGTCAGACAAAATTCTGTTTACTATGCAGTATATGTGTGTTTCACCATCATTTATAGTTGAATTAGTGAGTGAATGAATTTTGATACAGTGAAGTGATGCAGTGACATTTTATGAACAAACAAATCAAAACCATGTACAGTAGTATAAAACAGTACAGTAAATGGGCTAATGTTAAGTTTAACAATTATACTGTCTGGTGTGTATTTGTTGTTTGTGTGTTGTGTTTTTACTGTTCGTTTGACAGGAGAAGATAACGAAGGAGATGAACTACATTCTGTCCAACCAGGACACAGTTCTGGCTCAAATTACGCAGCTGGAGAGTGCCATCACTCAGACTGAGGTGATTATTGCTTTGGGCAGAC
This sequence comes from Scomberomorus guttatus, assembly GCA_038419695.1. NCBI lineage: Eukaryota > Metazoa > Chordata > Actinopteri > Scombriformes > Scombridae > Scomberomorus > Scomberomorus guttatus. Next base: position 10,507,387 of record CM076461.1, read on the forward strand.
AAAATGTTACTGAACATGGAATTAACACCAGTCAGCAGCTACTACAATACTCTAAAAACTGTTGAGGTTCCTGTCTGTTGATTTTTACGAGCTTCTTTGCCAGGCAGCCAACTCACAGACTTCCCCTTTTTTTGAAAATCTGTTTTAGATTTCTCCGAGAGCTTTAAGCCACGTGTTATGGCCTTCATCATCTGATTGAGTTTGCTCAGATGTCATCAGTTCATCTCATCAAACTTGCAATGTTGCCTGTCATATTATTGTAATTAAATGCAGACGTGCAAAATAATAACTGTTTTCTGAGTCTTTCTAGTTCAGATTTCCTTCTTTGTGTTGCCACACCCTCAACACAGTTCAGCATGGAAATAAAAACAAAAATTGCACCAACATGACTATAACTTTGGAAGATACCCACTTAATTATACTAACTTAGACTGCTGAAGCCTCATGTAAGCTTCAGATAAACTTTTAAATACATTTTAAAAGTTCGTACTGTGGATTTTGTCCCCCATCACTTACACTGAAAGCGCATTAGGAAGGGATCTTTTGATGTCCAGTATAAACAAGAGGAATAATTACAGGAAGCAAAATATCTTTCATTGTTCATATTTGCACCTAATCGTTGATTTAAGACACACTTGAAAGTGTGCGAACCTGTCCTTTAAAGGTGTCGTAATCTAGCATCAGCTGGGTGTTGCTTCTGTTCCAGATGTTTGAACTTGTCTGTCTGTGTTCTTCATCACCAGGTAAACAGCGTGTCAGCCAGGGAGCAGCTGGCTCAGAGCATCAGGGATCTGACGGCTGCTCTGGCCGAGCGCCACGCTTCGCTCACCCAGGCGCTGGAAGGGGCGCGGCAAAAACGCGGGGAGGCGTTGGCTGCTCAAGTGGCGGAGAGACGGGGCTTGATGGAACATGCAGGGCTCATGGCGTTCACCCAGGAGCTGCTGAAAGAAACAGACCAGCCCTGCTTCGTGCAGGCCGCTCGTCAGACTCATAACAGGTTATCCATTTGTTTATCTCTGGCATCGCTGCCTGTCATGAATGAACAGATCTTAGATTAGTTCTGTCTTATAAATGAATAGAGCAGGTATATATAAAGTTTATGCAGAAAACAAAACAGGTTATATCCGTTACATCCACTTTCTTGACTGCACCCGTGTCAGTTATTCAGTGCTACTCTGATTGCCTGGCAGCTTTTTTACATGCCCTGAAAAAGACTGTCAGTTGAAATGTGCAGGCACTGAGCCCATTTATTACAAGCTTTTTAATTTTTGCAAAGCAGTGTGCCTTGGTATTTTTTGGTTATGTCTTATTGATCACAAAGGAAAGGACAAGTCTGACCTCTCCCTCTTTTTTGGTCTCCTTGGATCCAGAGAGCACCTGTTTTTTTGATATCTGCATACGTGAAGTAACACTCCTCACTTATCTTTTAAAAATGATCACACACTCCTCTCTCCTCAGCAGCCTGCCTCACCCTCCCACCACTCTTGATGGAAGCATCATGTAAACACCCATCCTCCTTTATTCCACTAACACTGCTTTCCCTGTTTTTCCCTGCGCCAGGTTCAGTAAAGCAATTGAGAATCTCCAGCATTTCACTCTGGATGCCGATCCATCCTTTAGACACTTCCAGCTGGACGTCTCCAAAGAACTGAAGCTCCTCACAGAATTGAATTTCATCCAGGGTGAGAAATGGGAGTGATGAGAGGAAGGGAAAGGGTGGAGAAGGAGATAGTAGAAGGGAACAAGATAAGAAAGCCAGTGATAGAAGTGAAAATGGTTTTACAAATATGATATGTTAAATCTCTAGATTTGAGCATGTTATTCATGGAAACCCAAAAAACATTTTTGTCACAGCTCCCTTGGCTCCAGTGATTGATACCCAGCGTACCTTGGCCTATGACCAACTCTTCCTGTGCTGGCGACTGCCCCAGGACTCTGCGCCGGCCTGGCACTTCTCTGTGGAGTATCGCCGTCGGGGTGTGGTACCGGGAGGAGCATCCAGAGGCGGGTTTAGAGGAGGATTGGCAGCCGCTCGCTGGGGCTGGCAGCGATTGGATGACGTGAGTGGGTCCAGCGCTGTGATCGACAGGCTGGAGATGGACAGCGTGTACGTGCTGCGGGTGAGAGGCTGCAACAAGGCGGGCTATGGGGAGTACAGTGAGGAAGTGTACCTTCACACCCCGCCTGCGCCAGGTGAGAGTACACGCTGACAGTTTTGGCTGCCCTCGTTAGCATGTAAACAGAGAGGCTTTGACTTTGCCACAGGGAAACTGCACTGCGAGTTAACAATGTGTGAGAAAACAAACACACACTGATTCATGATTATGAATCACACATGCAGCACATAAAACATGGAGAGAGGAGAGGCATAATGAAAAAGAGTAGAACAATTCTTACACAGATTTGACAAGATGTAAACATCAGCTTAGAAATTTGGGCGCTCTTGGGCACTATAGCAAAGTCAGGGAGACCAGAACACAGGTCACCTCATCAGATCATTCTCAATCTGGAACATGAGGTCCTGTTAACATCAAAGCAGAATTGGACATCTGTTGTACCGTTTTGTTGTCTGCAGGGGTTATGCTACCTCTCATGTCCACATTATGCCACCACATGAATTTGCAGTGGGCTCAGGCACATCAGCAATGGGCTCTGATGATTTGAAAATGGCTGTGTCCTGTGTGATGAATCCTGGTAACCAATTTGCCACCCTCAGGATAAACTTTAGCTTTCACAACATGAGGATTTGGGGCGTGCACGGTTACGACAGGCCCATCTCATTGCAGAACTTTCAGCAATCATGGATGTAACTAACAACATTGATAATGGCAGAGCTCCATGTACTGTAGGTGTGTCAGTGCCCTGGTGTACTGGCGCAGTGTCAGTCAAAAATCAACATATCTGCCATGAGAGCGTAATGGGATTCTAAATAAGTTCAGTCTGTTGCTGGTTTTAACTCTTTCCATCAGTTCTGTACAAAACTAGGCCTGTGTAAGCACTGTTTATAAGGCTAATAGGTCAACGAGCTCCTATCTGTGTCAGAGTTATCACATTATAATTGTTTCTGTGGCTCTCACAATTTCTCAGCAAGCTTTTAATCGGGAAGTTGATGATAATGATCTGGCCATCACAATTCCAATTACCACCTTTTGGGGGTGAACTCGAATGCAGCATTGATTATATGAAACTATCCATAAACCAAAAGTCAAAGCGGGGAGCTGAAGGGGATCATTTTTCATTACTGAACGGGGGGTTTATGTTCTTCTAATCACTAAGAAAGATGTCAGAAAAATCTTCCACCGCTTGCATGAAGAGATGAATGTGACGCTTTCATACATAACATTTCTTTTTATCTTCCACCCAACTATGCAAGAGTGTTCCTACTATTTTTGGTTAATGACTAAATTAAATAAACTTGAATAAATCAACTACATGACAAGGTACAAAAAAACCTCATTATATCCACACAGATGGCTGTAGTTGCTGTCATCCAGGACCCATTCATCTCCTCGCACCTACTATTATTTATCAGTCACAATAAAAGCATTAGGATGGTTACCGTGGTGAGCAGTTAATAATTCATTCTCTTTCTTTTCTGCCCATTCCCATCTTCCTTTTCCCCCCCATTTTTTTTCCACCTCTTCCTCCACTTTTCAACACATCCTCGCTTTCTTACCTTCATATATTATTTCCATTTCACAGCTTTGTACTTGTCATCCTCTTCTGCGCTACTTCCACGCCGCCAAACTACATGCCTCCTACGGAACGTAAGAAGTGCATTCATATCTCTTGACCATCCCTCTGTACCCCCATACCACATAATTATCTCCTCTTCTCTCTCTCTCTCTCTCTCTCTGTCTGTCTCTCTCTTTGTGGTCATCCCATGCATCCTCTGTTCATCCACCCCCATCTATACACCCACGTCTGCCTCCCACTCTACCTCCTCTTAACAAGATCTGTCTGAGCGCTGATGAGGTTTGCAGTTTGTTAAGACCTGAGGCTTAACAACATGGATTGGATTCCGATCCAGGGCTTTTAATGGTCAAGTTGAGTGACTGGTGAATTCCTTGTGTGCCCTTAGGCTTTTTTTTCCTTCCTGCTATTGCATATGTTCCCTCTGTAAATTGTATTGCATCTGGAAAAACTCCACTCCCCTCTGCCAGAGCTTTTTTTGCGATACCTTTTGTATTTTACTCCCTGAGTCATCAACGTATAGATCATTGTCCTTTTCTCTTCCAGTGCTGGTGGGAGGAGGTGCATGCCTGCTCTCTGTCCCTCTTTTGTAGTCTCTCCTCTCAGTTCTCCTCATTTTTCTTCTCCTTGCTGCTTTCTGACCGTAAATCTGTACCACTTTCCCTCTATTGCCTCCCAAACTTCTTCCTTTAAGTCATTTTAGAAAGCATCCGTCTTTGTCTATTCTTTACCCTCACATCTACTTCTTCTGCTCTCCCCTCTCTTTCTGTCTTCCCTCTCTGTCCTTCTAACTGCTGTGTCCTCCCGGTCCTCTCTCCCCGTCTCCTCTCAGTGCTCAACTTCTACCTGGACTCCCGCTGGGGTCTCCATGCCGACCGGCTGGTGGTCAGTAAGGAGCAGCGCTGTGCCCGCAGCGTCCCCGGTCTCTCTCTGCTACAGGCCGCTGACCACGCTCTCACTTCCTGTCACCTGACCTCAGACCTCCTGGTGGGAGATGTGGCCATCACACAGGGACGGCACTACTGGGCATGCTCAGTGGAGCCTGGGTCTTACCTAGTGAAGGCAAGTACAAGCTGTGTCAGAACTTAACATACTTTACTCTGTGTACAGAATACTACAAACTATATGTGCATACTGCTCAGTATGTAGAATTATGACACTATCAGACTAAAAGACACAATAACATTAAGTGTTTATGGTATTATTCATTAAGAGTCAAAACCAACACTCTTCTGAGTTTGATAGAAATTGACTGAAAAAAACATTTTTAGGGCCTTTAAATGAATAACTTTCTGATCGGCTCTTTTACAGAACTAAAATATTCCAGCCCAAAAGTATTTATTTGAATTTAAATCTGGTGATGTTGTTGCTGTTACTCTAGCTGGGTTCCAGTCAAATTGTCAGGTAACACATTTTAGCTGCCAGCTTCCTGCAATTTCAACCCTGCTATTCCTGAGCTCTGGAATTAATCCTGTTCTCATCAAACAGGCTTGATATTTATGACATGACACCTTTGTGTCTCTGGCCAGTAACATTTGAGCAGTGTCTTTGACTAGTGTGTGTTATCTGATTGTGCCCAGCGTCATCTGAGTGGTGCTGAGAGCTTTAAATAAAGATTTCCTGCAAGATTAATGTTTGGTTAAATACAAATCAGTTCCTTTTTTTTTGTCTTTTGAACAGCTCGGAGTTGGTCTGGAATCCAAACTGCAGGAGTGGTTTCATCTTCCACAAGACATGGCCAGTCCCCGGTGAGTAGCTGGAGATAAAAGATAAATAAATAAATAAATAAAAGATAAAAAAATAAGGAAAACATAGTAGTTATCTATCTCATCAGTATTTTTCAAACTGTGCTCTCTCTCCAGCTACGACCCAGACAGTGGTCATGACAGTGGAGCAGAGGACGCCCTGGACTCTGCTCCACCCTTCTGCTTCCTCACTATGGGGATGGGTAAAATCTACCTGCCCCAGCACAGCTACCACCACCACCACCACCACCACAGTAGCCATGGGAACAATATCCGAGACCCCATCACCAACGGCAATGGCCCCTCCTCACCAACAGGCCTCACCTACCCCCTGCCGCCCCGGCTCGGTGTGTGCCTTGACTTTGAGAAGGGTCGCGTCACCTTTTATGATGCCCACTCTCTGCGACCTCTGTGGGAAGGTCACGTAGATTGCTCCGGACCCGTGTGTCCGGCTTTCTGTTTCATCGGCGGAGGGGCACTGCAGCTGCAAGAGCTTGTAGCCAATCGCAGCGCGGATCAGACTCCGGTCAGGAGGGTAACCATCCAAACCCGTGTCTCTAATTTAAATAACAACTGAAGGCTGATCTGAGGTTATATGGTAATTTGGAATGTTATTAATAAGTGTGAAGTATTTACTCAGCTAGAGCGAAAAGTTAGACATCTCAGCGATTTTGTTTTGTATTTAATTTTCTTTGTATAAGAAAATGTTTCTATAGCAACAAATATGCAATGTAATTAAGTTTCTTACATTTTGGTTATATGCAGTTTTGCAAGAATTATTGCTTCAGTAGTGTCTGGTGTATCCAACACTTACTATGTAATTATATCTTTAATGCTTGCACTTGTAGCCAGGCTATATTGCATACATTTATAAAGCTAATGTAGATGCAGCACCACACAATGCCGTCCTTCCCGTAGAAACTCATCTCATGCTGTTAATGTTTAAAGCTTAATGTTTATGTTTTAAAGATATGAACATTATGTGGGTAAAAAAAAAAAAAAGGCCTTGACTATTTTATTGCATCTATAACAAAACTATGTTAAACTATGTGTTTAACACACATAGTTGATGAAATTTCTTTGCTGTTGGTAAATATTTTCCTATCATTCACACATTATGATCCCAACCAAAGCTATTGTTTTTCTGGGATATAAATGTGGTAAATTAGAGGTAGAGAGGAACAATGAGGCAATACTATAATTAGAAGCTCCAATTATACCTCTGCTGCTCAGCTAATCACTAGTTTCTGCGTTTGTGTTTGTGTTTTGTATTTCAAATACACAAGTCTGTGTGTGTGTGTGTGTTGCGTGCGTGCGCGTGCGTGCATGTGTGTGTTTGCTTCCCTATGCGCATGGGTGCGCGTGTGGTTTGACTGATAACGGCATTGATTCGTTGGCTGGTGGTTAAAAGTTGTTTTCACACAAACAGTACTTTTGATTTTTTTTTTTTTTTTTTTTTTTTTTTAACCTTGCTTGATTGTAAGTTAATGAGCAGTGCTTCTTATGAAACGATTAGCAGATTAAATCCATAAACTTCACCTGCTGGCAGAATGTTTGCAAAAGAAAATGGATTAAGGAAATAAACACTGAATAAATACAAATTGTTTAAATTATGAAACACCTTCTGTTTCCTTTTGTTGTTGTTTCTGTTTAGTTAGACTTCAATCTGCTTTAACCAGGTTTTTAACTGATTATAATTAACTACTTCACTGTATGGATGAGTCCCTACTTTATTTCGCCACTAGGGCGCAGCAAGACATAGCAGAACACCAGAAACATTCCCAACCACTTCTTAACTCATCTCAGACCGCAGCTACTGTAATAGAGTATTTTTATTTGGAAAGATGAATAGTTGGACCCATTTTCCATACAAATAGTCCTTTGTTACAGGATATTAGCAACAGATTTTGAAATGTGCTGTTGAAAATTGGCAATTGTAAAAACCCTAACCCTTACTGGCATCATTTTCCAAATCTCTTATAGATTTACTTTTATGGGTCTCTTACTTTAATGGTTCTTAATGGCCTGCCTTTTTTGTTATTATATTCCCAATTAACAGTACAGTGTTTGGCTCTGCTTACTGAAAACCTGACTATTTTTTATTTTACTCCTTTGAAAAATACTGTGTAACTATGCAATAAAATGTGCCGTGCAAGAAGAAGAAGAAGAAGAAGAAGAAGAAGGAGAATAACTATTTAGAATCATTGCCAAATCTATATTTTTAAATCTATAACAATATATGCAGACATTGCTTGGCCACCGATAGCCATGACGATAAGTCACTCATTTAACAGCAAATAAACCTTTATGCATGTTAGCTGATCTGGACAACCATCATAAAGTCTAACAAGATGATGCATGCCAAGTTCTTAAACTTGACGCAATAGTATTTACTGCCAAATGCTCTCTTATATATATATATATGGATTTGTGTGTATGAATCACCAGTAAATCAAACTTTATTGTTTCCACACACATACACATATAAAATACTTTTTAGTCTTTTAGTCCTACATGGCTTCTTTGTTTTTCTAAAGTGCAAAGGATGCCACCTATTGGCTAATCACAATTTTAAATGAGTACAGACTCAGCAGACCTCCTCAGACACTTCCAAATGTTGACATTTTTGCCCTTCCCTGATTGGAAATCATATACTTGTGGAATTGTACGCATATCAAAAATCATCATTAGATTCTTGCCCAGTGAAACACCTTGGGTGAGAATAATGAATAGTGATGACCATCTGCTTTTGATAGAGATATTAACACCTCACACGTGTAGGTACTTCTACGTTGAATTCCTTATGCAAATGTAATGTATTGCTGGAGTTGACCTTTTATGAGCTTCGATACGAAAATCCGCATATGTGTTTAATTGGACCCACATTCAAGGAGGAACTGTAGGGGTATTTGGGTTTGCCTCGACCACAAAGGGAAAATAAAAAAGTCGAATAAAAAGAGAATTGAGAGAAAAAAAGCACATAGCCTTGACACAAGCCAAGGTTCTTTTTCAACGTCCTAATACACACAGATAAAAATACTGCCTCCAAAGGGAGGTTTAGCTCTGATCCCCCATGATATAGAAGAAGTGGAATGTACTGTAAAGCATGAATACAGCACGACGGAGCCCTCCACCCACCCTCTTGTGCTTGCTGCACCTCTCTTCTTTAGCCCAAATCTGTAACAGATTGGGTTTAGTCTGACTGGAGGTATGCAGCCACAACACCACATGTAGGGGTCTGCATAATCCCTCCACTAAGTATTAAGCACACAGCATGGGCATTCTTTTAAAGACCTGGTAGGAATTACCAATGCATAATCTCCACGATCATCATTTAGGATAGTTCAGAGGGATAGGATGAGGTGGGGGGGAAATCATCTGAATTTATGAGGGATCTCAGAGCTATATACAATCTGTGAAAGACAGTGTGCGGTGCCATCTGGAGAACACATAGGAGAGAGTCTGTCGGAATCCGCTAACCCAACTGTCTTAAACAACATGAAGCTAAACCACATGTTCAAAAGACCTGATTATTTTGTTGAGCCCGCTATGTGGTTCTATAGCCTGAAGTGGAACATTGTTTATGGGCAACCTGCTTAATACTATTCTGCTGAGTCAAAACCATTACTGAGAAACTCTGTGACGGAGGCCTGCAGTAGGAATTAAGTAAGCAGGGGGTGACATAAAAAAAGAGGATATTAATATAATGTGTTTGTGCTGCAAGTGCAGTTTTTGTCAGCTGCTACCTAAACTTCATAGCTGCGGAAGTTTCAAACCTCTACATTCCAAACACATACAGTGACAAGTCTAATTTCCCTGATAATCTTCTCCCTCTCCATATGTAACAGGTTATTTGCTGAAGGGATTGAATCACATGCACATCATTCATTTCTCTTACTCAGTTTGCTCTGCCTTTAGATTCAATAATGTTGCCTTGATATTATTCTTCCGGACGTGGCCACTGCTAAAACATTTATGTTTCTTTTTCTCGTCCATCCATCCATCCACCCATGAGACTGAATAGCATTAATAATATACAACTTCCTGCTTTTATCACATTGATAATCTGAATTGAGGTAGAAGGGAAAAAAAATCAATCAGCTAAATGTTGGCTAAGAGGATTTGAAGGGCATAGCGGGGCCATCTTCCCTCACTATAATAAATGAGGGGTGACAGTAATGCTAGACAGAGCCCATATGGCCACATACTGTAACCTAGTGCACTGCAATTGTGAGCGAAGACACAGGGCTAATTCAATCTAACATTTACACTCCAGCAGCATATCCTAATCTATTGGATTTGTGTACTGCACTTTGTTTTCTCTTTTTAACGATGCAATGACTATTATGCAATAATAGTGCCGTTTATTGCATAAATCACACTGCATACAGCCTACAAGTGGACAATTAGGGCGCCCTGTGACGTCAAAAGCCACATTACAGGAACTGTTTGACATTTTTAAGGAAAACGCTTATTCGCTTTCTTGCCGAAAGTGAGATGAGAAGATTGATACCTCTGTCATATGAAGCTACAGCCAGCAGTGGTTAGTTTGGCTTAGTATAAAGACTGAAAACAGATAGTCTGGCTCTGCCCAAAGATAACAAAATCTGCCTACCAGCTCCTCTAAAGCTCACTAATCATGTATGTGCATCTGTTAAAATCTGTGCTTGTATTTATGTATTCAATCCTTAGTTAGTTATGACTTCTTTTTTTCTCTATCCTTGTTTTTTTTATTGTTTGTGTGATGGATTTACACACTGGGTGGAGCACCATTCATTAACTGGAAAAATATATGCATAATGTTATGCTATAATCAGGCAAATATTGAATTGAATAGAGTATTAAAATAAAAAATAACACTTTATATTGCATTTTAAAATATATCGCAATTTGAACTGTGCAAAAACGTTAAAAATAAGTTGTGGTTTTAGTTGCCGTCATATGCCGTACTTTTGCTTTGCTGGGAACAGTGATTTCCTAGAGTCTTGTTGTTAATGTGAGGTTGTCAGGCAACCAGTGGAGACTTCATGTTGTCATGGATCCCGACTGTGTCCTCCTTTTTCCAGTCTTCTTAAGCTAAACTAGCTGGCTGCTGGTTGACAGACAGAGTTGAGCGTTGTATCAAGCAAAATACCAAGAATGTGGCTATCCCATCCTTCAGAAACGGTTTCATTCTGCACCCAGAGAAACGGTTCACTCATTATGAAGTCTGTCTTTTGGATCAAGTGTGTGAAGTGGACCAAACCATATTGCATAGCTTTTGGCCCTGAAAGTGTAACTTTAAGGCTGGCGTAACATCAGATATATGTCTTTACGTTCTACTAGGATATTATTGTTTCCATAAAACCAAGGTGTGGAATAGCATTTTGGCGAGACTAATGACACAAAATTCTTTGTAACAAATGGTGTGAGCAGGTGTGTGACCATTGCACGTGTGGTTAGAAACCACCATTTTTGATTGAGCTTTATGTACTGTGTGACATGTCCATTCACTCTGTCAGTCAGGCAGGATGCTGGATATTTTGAGTGGTTTTCCACCTTGGTCAAACATGCTGAGTCGGACCTCAATAGCCCCTGCACAGTTAAAATTCCAGGTCTCTGAAAAGTGAAAGGCAAGTCAAATCAGAAAGTCAACAGGGGATTCGTAAACCACACGTTTCCTGGACGGCTCTGTCAAGACCAGCTGTGCACACATCATAGCCTGCATGATCTGTGTGTACTGTTAAAGAAAGAAACGAGGGGAAGGCAGAAATAAAGAAAGAAACAGACAGAAAGAGTCTGACATAAGACAACAGATACCCTCAGACATACACATAACATGAGGTGGAGGAGGGAGAGCTGGTATTTCATCTGTGAAAAGAGAAATACAGTCATTTCTCTGAAGTCTGACAACTCCTAGTCCTATCTGTTACCATGTCAATACTTCACAACGGCCCACACCCGGCGTCCCGGTCTGTCCCTCCTCACCTTCCAGATGCTCACCCAGTGAAGGGGTGAAAGGTTGGCAGGTGCCTGGGGGAGCAGCGAGGAGCGTCAGGGTCAGATTTCTGCGAGGTCAAACAGTCGCGTTCTTGGGGTGGAACGAGTGGGGAGGGGGCACAATATGGCTAGTGTCCAGATCAGGAGATAGACAGGACCACAGACTAGCAGTTTCACCTAATCAACTTCATTTATGGGCAATGACAGACAGCCACGCCTGCCTGAGGCAGCCACAATCAGCTTTCAGGGTATTACCCACTGTCCACCACAAATCCATAATCCTTGAATCCTTGACCTTTCGCATTTTCAACATAAAGTCAATGACAGCCACAGTGGCATTGACAAATATACAGTGCATTTGTGTGATCAGTTGCATTTCAGTTCCCAAAATGATCTGTAATTGTGAAATAAATAAGTGGCTGCACCTTCCAAGTGACACTTATTGATTATACATGACATTCTGCAAAATAATTAAATTCTTGTGAGCTTGTTTAAATGCAAACCACGCTGTAATTAGTCTCCGGAATCAATCGACAGTGTATTGATGCGCACCCACGTGACTGAATCCATGTGATTTCTCTGATCATGACTTCAGCCCTGACCACCGAACCTAATCTGGTGGAACAAGAAAAGGACATCGTCTACTAAAGGCAATATCTTATATGCAGTCAGTGATGCTTGTGTCCATCGACTGGACTTAATGAGTTTTTTGTATATAACTTCATGTTCTGTTTGGCATGTTTGGCTTTATGATGTCCCAGTTTCTCTGTAGCCACCTCATTATATCAGTGAAATGAGTCAATAACGTTTGCGATTTTCCTATGCTGAAATCAATGTGATGTTGGCAAGAGCTTTGTTGTCCGCGTGACTGTATATAGCTGTATACGACTATCAATTAGATTTAATTCGCCTATAGCTACCTCCACAGTAGCTACTACTCTCTGTGCAACCGTCAGATCTATCAAAGGAAAACAGCGTAGTGAATAGATAAGATTAGTAGACAGAATCCCCCTCATCCCTCCATTACCATCCATTATGTAAACACAAGATGAGGTCAGTTTATTCCAGTCTAGACATGTAGCCCTACATCATCCGCCCCTTGCTGAGTATGCCGCACTGACCCACATTAATACATTTATAATCAATACCTCCTGAGGTCCCGTGCGTACACTCGCCTATCAGATGTTGAAGGAAATTGGGCAGTCCAATTTAAAATGGCCCGGGGGGAACTTTCATAGCCATGTGCCAATTAGTTCCACTGTCAATAATGGTAATGCTAAAGGACATTGTGTTCTGGGGTGAGAGGAGCGGATAGATAGAGGGAGGGAGGGAGACATCATCAAGCTTAGGCCCGTTGCTCATTGTTAATGGCTGTTACACTGACAAGAAGCATTTGATCAGACACACACACACATATTGCGGGGCCGTGGATGTAGTTGAGGGGGTTGTGTTATGGGGCAGAATTACACAACCCCATGAAGATAATAAGTAATGACATCTTATAAAGGTCAACAAACAAAGCACTAGTGGAACAAACACAGGCCGTGTGATGAGATTCATTAGGACAGCATTGAGAGCGTGGAGAGGGAGAAAGAGGGGATGAGGGGATGAGAGGGGAGGGGGGGGGGGGGGTGCATTCCTCCACTGTTTCACTGTGGCCGTCACAGCCGCAGCTGAAACAGGTGTGTGTCTTTACTCAGGGCACCGAGGGCAAGACAAGTGCTATTCTCACATGGTTCAGACTGGTCACACTTGACCACACTCTGACCTTAAACCCACTTGAGTAGCCCAAGACTTCATTAAGTAGGCCCTAAGTAGCTCAGGGGTCTCACAACTATTATCCCGCCAATTTAATGTAGACTCTCGCTGTCCCTAAATGATCCGGGCTCAAGGATATTTATGAGCAGTCTGCTTATCAACGTCAAAACTCTCAGGAGCCATGCTTGGGATCCGGGACCCCTGATGAGCTGTATCACTGGGCCCTCCAACCTGATGCTTCTACTTTGATACGCAGTCACCTCACCTGTCTGAGGAGCCTTTTGTTAAACTAGCAAAGTCATCACACAAACTTTTCTTTGCTCAATGTGGTCTGACCATGTAGACAATTCATTAAGAAGGGGATATAAACATGAAGCTACCCGTTGGTTGGATGAATACACAATTCACCGCACGTGCTTCTTTTTGGTCAGAGTTGTAGACTTGAGGCATGAGATTTGGGCTCGATTCAGACTTAAAGGATACGGCTGGCGCTTTTTATATTTTTCTTATCGTCAACAAATCTCATGTGGAGAGCCAAACCAACAATGAACTGATCCCACTTATAAGTATTGTGTGTGTATCCAAAACCTGATATATCATATTCCTCTGTGCTGTAGACCGCCGTTGTTGTCCAAAAACAGCCACACCACTGCACTGGGTGACATGTTCCTTCACCACAAAGAGTTTTGGGTACGGTAGTTAGTTTAGAAACGGCTCCAAAGACTACAACAGCGATCACGTTTTCGGTCCCCAGAGAGCAGTTCCTTGTACAGCAGGCGCCACTGCGCACGCGCAGGAACGTGGTTGGGTTTACAGAGTTTGGCTAGCTTGTTGGGTTACATATCACAAGCTCTTGAACTGAGTTCACGAGTTGCTTTGATAAGACTTGAGATTCGACATGGACTTAAATCAGGAGACTTGACTCGAACTTGCCCCAAAAGATTTTAAAAGTTATTGGTCAATTCTTCCAATTTTCAGACTAGAAAAACATGGCAAGTCTTATAGCTAGACTGTAAAATCTCCTCTGAATTATCCATGGAAGTTAGTTTGTGAATAAGTCTCTGATGAAAAATAGGCTGTGCTGTTGGAAAATAAGGCTTTCATAATAAACAACGCCTGCTGACAAGATTTAGGAGTTTGGAGAGGTTGTCTCATCACTTAAACCATTCCTCATAGTTTGCTGACCAGCCTGGCCTTATTCGATTTGAGTTGATGCTTTCCAGACCAAAATTTCGTATAGCGAAAACCTCAGCTTGAAAGATTTTGGCTGGTTTTGCCACGCTCACCTCCTTTTACTTCAGTATCAGTTCTCAGTCTTCCACCAGCAGTGAACCCGGACACGGTGACGCAGTTTTAGTCACTCTTTCCTTTTCCCAAACACATCTACACACACATCTAATGACAACATAACACACTGCTATGGTCCCCAAGCTCAGGAAACAGAGGGTTCCTGTTTTTGACTCCAAGCTCTATTGTTATCTTAAACAGCATTTTGATAGTACATGCTCTTTCTCTCTCTCTCTCTCCTTCTGTCTGGTTTTCTCTCCCTCTACAGCTTTTGCTTCACACACTTGAGATATTACACAATCATTACTGTATCTAGCCAAATCTCGATCCCCATATAGCTCTTTAGTACCGCACATCCTTATCTGGACCTTTCACTCTGCTAATATTGACAAAACCAGAGAGATAGAGTCAACACAACTCTCCATTTCCACTTTTCCTGTTTTATCTATGCCTCTTATCTCTTCTCTCTGGATGGAGTCACACAGTCACTCCTCCTTCTGCACTTGAGGATCAAGTATCTCCTCCGCCATCGCTCTGCCTCTCTCTCTGACAGTCTCTCTAACTGTCTTCATGCTTTTTCTCATTCCCCCTGCCTGCTCACTACATTGTGGGAACCGGCTGAGGTGCTGCATGCAGTCTATTTCGCAGTTGAAGGTGTTAGGGGGATTGGAGAAAAGTCTGGATAAGCAACAGCTGGATTTAATGCACCATTAAGGTCATTGGTTGTTCAAGCTGCACCTGCAAATCCCCTGATTTCACCCCCCTCTCTAAACCTCTCTCTTCTGTCTGTTCCCTCCCCTCCCTCCCCTCCTCTTTTCTCTGTTGCCCTCTCCTCTTTCGTCCACTTAGTCACCCCTTCTTTTCATTCCTGGCCTCTCAGCTTTCTCTCTCTCTTGCCCTGTCAGCTATGAAATCCCTCTCTCTTTTCTAGTCTTTTAACGAAAATAACTGCTGCCACCGCTTCACTCCTCTCTCACTCTGGTACCCCACATCCCTGTCTCCTTTTTTGTCTCGCTCCGCATGTCCCTCTCTCCCTCTCTTTCTTTCTCCACCTCTATGTCTCTCTCTCACTCTCCCTATTTCAATGCCCCACCCGCTCGCAGGCTGTTGTGTTGTGTCTGCCAGGCCTTCTCGGCTGGAGCACAGGTTTCCTGAGTACTGGAACGGAACAAGAGCTGGCAGGGAGAAACACTGAGAAAAGCCAGCTCGACTGTTCCCACTGAGTGTCACACACGCTCACACTGCTGCTCATACCAATGCAACACGGTCAGGGCACAGCATACACTGTGATGTATGTAATGATGCAGCATGAGATGGGTAATCCCACTTGGATGCAGTTTACAAACTGTGAAATGAAACACAGGCTCTATTGAAAAAAAAAAGTACTGTTTAATTTAAAGATTTTTTCAATATTTAGTGGCAGCTTTACCTTTTAATTTACAAAATAAATTCCATTAGAGACAAATTTACATATAGATATTAGGGCTGAGACAATTAGTCAATTAATCAATCATCAGAAAGTGAAGGACAACAATTTTGATAGTCGATTAAGTCAGTAATCAAGAAAAAATGCCAAATATTCACTGCGTCGAGCTCCTTAAATGTGATGATACACTGCTTTTCTATATTTTCTATCACTGTAAATGAAACATCTTTGGGTTTTGGACTTTTGGTTGGACAAAACAAGCAATCTGAAAACATCATCTTGGGCAGTTTTCCATATATTTTGACATTTTATATACTATAAGATGAATTGATGAATAAAAAAAAATTGTTGACAGATAACTCGATAATGAAAATAGTCATTAGTTGCAGACCTAACAGGCATATGCCCCATGTTTCTTGTTTTAAAAAAAAGTCATATGGACATTTATGGTGCATATCATGAATGTTTTACAAAGCCATTTACAAGAAAAAGTAACCTCACACTACACGGCAAACTTGGATGGATAATTGTTGATTTCACAGTTTTAAAGAGTTACACTTTCTGCACACAGACATTAACGTCGACTATGTTTCTGTCTTGCATATTACAGTGTGCATAAACAGAAAAAACAAGCTGGCAGGCGTGCAGCTCGTCACTTACACTATTAACACTGGTGCAGACAAACATAAACACCGCCATCCTAAGAATAACTCCCTATTTTTCCCCAAAGAATAATGTTTATTTCACAGTGGCTCTTTAGTGCGTCCCCCTCCCCAACTAAGTGAATGATGTTTACATCTCCCACTCCTCCTGATTTCACCCTGGAGAGGTCCGTGCCCTCTGCACCTGGACAGTTCACCACCCGGAATGAACGGACGTGCCCCATAGCACCTAAAGAGACACCGAGATCTAACAACAGTGTGCTCCTGGCGGCCCCTAATGAAATTGTTGTTGGATTCCTCGCTTTAGAATAACATTAGTATTTATGGATAGCTTTAAGCTTAATGGTTATCTAATTTTCAAAATGGCTTTTCTAAATTAAGAGGATGACACAGAGAAATCGTTAGAGGTCTAATGTGTGTTAAAAGCCTGACTGGGGACCTCATTAGAGACCCAGTTGAAACAAATTGTTTTTTCTCTCTCAGCTGACAGGCCATTGGTGCTGTTAATACATCAGACAACAATCTAGTGCAGTGTTTGTTTTGTACATTATCATGAGGTGTTTTAATGAAAGAAAGAGACAAGAACAACATTAAGATTTACTGAGACGTATAAAAAAAGTTAGATAAAGCAATTACTCTTTCTGACCTGTCACTCCTCTACTACAAACTAGTACATGAAAAATACAACAAAACAGGCTGTATACACTACAATATGAATTCAATACACCATTGTACCTATGAATGATAAAATAAAATGTACAAATAAATAAATGAATACATAAATAAAAATGTAATAAAATAATAATCAAAACGTGCAAAAGTTATGTTCTTAAAAAAACGTCTCATTGATTGTATTTTGAATTTGAGGTTTATTATCATACAGAAATAAATCAAATAAATCAAATTGAACTACAGCTGTGGGGATTTTTTTTCCCAAATAATATGAAATTTAATAAAATGTCTTTCTTTGTGTGTTCCTGGTCTCACCTGCCAGCAGATCTTTACTCCATTATATTGTGTATTATTTTGTTGTTGTTGTTTTGTTGAGTGTTGTTTTTGACAACAAGAAGGTGTTTGTGATATGGATGTATTATCTGATTGTGTCGAAAACACTCAATGGGATACTTTAGTAACTAGAACTACATTTCCCATAAGGCGTCACTGGTTGCTACGTCACAAGCCTGCGCAGAGCTGAGCTGGCGTTTGAGAGGAGGTAAACACATCGGATTATTTCTTCTAAAAATTATTAATGAACGAAATGCGTTTTAAACAACATTTTTATTTCATTGAGTCCGATTGTTTTAATCCTGCGACTGTTTATTCCTGCGACAAGCAGCTCATTGTCTTTCCCGTGTGTTGTAGCTAGCTGACGCGCTGCTACTCTGCTTTGCTAAAGCTAAGCTAACTGTATTAATAAACGTTCATACCGTTTGTTTCTCTCTCAGGTTGTCTCCGTGAAATCACCGCGGCGGCTCTTATCACCATGACAAAACTTCTGGAGTGGCTGTTCGCTGCGTCGGTCGTGGTCGCCGCCTGGGCTTTGGTCACTTTCGACCTGTTGGACCTGAGCCTGCCGCAGACTTACAGAGAGGTCGCCTGGCCCATGCCGCTGTATCTGCTGGTGTCATTCGGCTGTTACTCCCTGGCCACGGTGGGATACAGGGTGGCCACCTTCAATGACTGTGAAGAGGCTGCGAAGGAGCTGCAGGGACAGATAAAAGAAGCCAAAGAGGACTTGAGGAAAAAGGGCTTGAAGATGTAGAACTAGGGAAGGACTATGTAGAAACTTTTGAGAGACTGGCGGGGAAACATGGACCACCATCACACTCAGTCCAGTGTCTCCACTTGTAATGTTGGGTTCTTGTGTGTCTCCTATTGAGGATCTTTGAATGTGTAAATGAACTCTGAATGTACACCCTTCTCTTCGTTGTTTCCCACAGACATGTACCATCAATCATTTTTGGGAGTAATGTTTGCTTTTATAGAATCTCATTCACTATCATGTTAAAATTAGATATTGATCAGACGTGCTTCCAGTAATGAGAAATGTCAGGCCTAATGGATGTTTTTTGAGTCACTCAAAAATCATAACAGAGCAGTTTGAACCCTCTTAAAACGTTTATCATTGTCACCACCACTTAAGTACCCCCCCTCCACCACCACCACCTTTTTTTTTTTTTTTCAAAGAAACTCAATGAGATTTGACTTTGTATGCAAGTTTCTGTTTAAACTACACTGTGGCAGGTCGTTTCACAAACTTGAACCAGATGAAAGAGACAGTGAAAACACATGTTGCAGTCTTTTTGTTGTAAACTGCACACACGTAAACCTTCCATGGCACACTGCTAAATACCACTGAGTTCATATCACTGGTATGCCAAACTGTCATCTGTAACCAGTTGCTCATCACGCTCATCAAATGAAACCCAAAGGTCACGTTGCAATACTCTGACTAATGTCGGTTTTTCACTGGGAATTCTCAAATGCTTTCGATCTGCCTCCGCTTCAGAACAGTAGTACACAGTGTGGACCTTGTTATGTGTCTGCAGATTGTTGCTTGTCAGTGTAAATGGACTAGATTTTATCTGTAAAGAAGTGTACATTCCATTGTCCAATATCAGACCTGTGCCCCGCAGCTATTGCTGGGACCTAATTAAATTGGAGTCTATTTTCTTCAGTTTTTCTGCCTACAAATGTGTGTGTGTATGTGTGTGTAGGGGGATTGGGGGTTCGAATAGGGCCAGGAGGTATGCGAGTATGTGCATGAGTGCTTGTATATATGATACATTCCTTCTCCAAGCATAACCCACATGGCCTTAGGGCTTTATATCAACTGCTCAATGCCTCCCTCTGTGCAAGAGACAGATCTCTTTTGTCCCATTTTCTAGTTAACGGCAGGAAATATACATTATGCAGCATTTCCTTTTCTTCCCTTACAGAGGTTTGTTCTAATCAGAAAATGTACGCTAAGTATGTCGTTGTGAAGTAATCTGATGTTGGCAAGTACAGTTCTTTTGTGTGCGCCTTTAAAAAGCTGCCTATGCTCATTTTCAGCGAGTCCCTGCTGTGCATAAACAAAGCATAGCCTGGCCAAAGGCATCATTATAGGGTTTCAAAAGCTCCCATAACTTAAGAACAAATGCAAAAGAGTTGGCAGTTCTCTGTATGCGAGCTCTGCCTGTTGTGCCGTTTGGCTGCAGCCCCATCATGCCTTGCTACGCCACCCCCCATGAATGTCTGCAAGCTGTTGCTAGAGCAGACTGGATGAAAGGCAACCTGTTATTTACCAAAAAACCTTCCACTCTGGCAATTACACCAAATGCTTCCCTCAGTAGGCAGTTATGTTCTTACTCGTAGCCACATGTGAAATAGTTAATCACTTCTCTTTGTCATCATTCTCCTCAAATCTAACTTTGAAGACATCCATCTGTTCAATCTTTTTCTGCAGGCTGCCAGACATAAGTATAAATCAGATTAGGCTCAACCTGTTATAGGCCATACAGTGCACGTGAACAGTAGAAGCATTTATTGCGTCTTTTCCATTTAATCCCTTATTTCAAACATACAGTACGTAAGCTTCATCCCAGACATATCCCTTAGCATTTACATAATAGCAAGTGTAAGTAAGTGTAATCTATTGCAGAGAAAGCTGTCCCAACAGAAACAACCTCAAATAGTCAAGCTTTTTAATTTTTTTTTAAAGATCTCCTTGCGTTTAATTTGCAGCAAATGTGACATGACTCCAGTCATCACTGCTGTTGTGATGATGGGAGGGGTTCACAAGAGAGAATGCAGCTGATACAGTAAGGATAACTTGAGGCACTGAGCAAAATCCATAATAATAATGATTGCATAGTAATTTTGTATCTCTGCCTTTATACTCTTCAGACTTGGAGGTGAGAGGTTTTTGTGCCTCTGGTGAGGAAAGCTGCAGAGAGCTGCCTTTGCATTACAATGGACTTCTTAAAAATTCAGTGTTGTCAACCTCGAGAGCTGTTATTAGGGTGCGTCATTTTAGCAGAGCAGCAGTACGGGGCCATGAATTGTTACCTGAGCTCTTCAGCTGCCAGATGATGAGAGGAATAAAGCTAAATCGGGAGCTGATTATCCTTTCTTGTCGGTTTGAATTCATGTGACTTCAGAGTCCAGGACCATTTATTGTTCTTTAGAGTGAGCTGTCTTGGAAGTAGGACTGAACAAAAAGTGAAAAAAACTTTTTTTTTTTTACATTACATAATTTCACTGCATGATCTTAGAAGGAGGCATCATACCTTCAGTAGATGATTTACATAGATGAAAGTCAGCTCACAGCAGACATATGAAACACTAACACACATTCCAAGACATCAATGTATATCACGAGCCCAACTAACTACTAAATTAAAAAAAAACAATGTCTTCAATACAATTGATCAATGATTTAGTTAAAGCCTGCTCAGAAGAGGTGCACCTAAAAACGGGACCAATATCAAACAGGCAATAAAAACCTTCACATCTGCAAAAAAACCTACTAATTATGTCAAAAACTCCTCCCATATCTCAGGAAACAAACACGTATTCAAAAGTTTTGCAGCTGTGGGCACAAAAGACTTTCTAAATTGTTCTGTGGAGCATCTTACTGATGACTCAGCACACTCTTTAGACTAGTGAAAACACCAAACAGGGGATTCCCTTGAAGTATAATTTGAACTCTTATCCTGGTTCTTCCTCCCAAAACCAATTAAAGAACCAGCTTTTAAAATAAATGTGTTAACCCTGGTTCCATTGGCAGTGATGCTGTTCCACCAACAGACACGAAACTCTTTACAGAAAACATTTAAAAGCTTCCCACAGTACAGAATTGAAGAACTTAAGTTTCCTCATGAAAAACAACCCAGACTTTGCTTTTGTAAGCACAACATTAACATTTTCTGATCAGCTCATTTTCACATCAGTATGAACTGATAAGAAAATGTCTCACATTGCTTCATTTATTATATAATTTACTTGAGATTCGCTTTTTTTCCCACAGTTTTTCACATTGCAGATATGAAGCTGGTTCTGAATTATCTAAATTATTGATTCATTCTTGTATCACAAAGTGATAAGTTCTGTATACTTGTTCATGTGTCAAACTCATCTAAAATCCTTAAATGATGTAATATGCCTAAATGGTAATTTCAAAAGCCTTTTTGTTGCTGCTTCGGTTTTTCTGTGTGTATTCTTTTTGGGGGGGTTTTGGGGTTTGAGAGCCACTTAACAGCATTTCATAATTACTTTGTCTGGTTTTGGCAAAGGAGGATTTTGACAGTAATGGGGAGGCTGACTAAGATGACAAATGTGCACAGAATATTCTTCACCTTCTGTTCCAAAATAGGTGAGTTAGAGGCGTCAGATAAATTGGGAGAGGAGCCGAAAAACTGGAGAAAACCCTTAATGGGGGTAGAGACAGTGAGAGGGGCAGGCCATGGGGTTGTGCCCGCAGCATGGCCCCACTGAGACCTTGAGACACTATAAAAAAACATTTCTAAAGACACTCAGTGACACTGCCGGGAGCAAATCCATCTCGACAGGCTGAGAACCAAGACTGAAAAATGATAGGTTATCATTTTTCTGCACAGAAAAGACTTTTTTTTCTCCTCCCACCCACACATTTCACAGTAAAACCTCAAACCCATCTAGAGACGGACAGAAAGAGAGATGGAGTTAGTAATCGAGGCCCAGAGCTGAAAGAGATGGAGATTTGATACATTCGATATAGATACAGAAAGGGACGACAACAGTAATGACAGGATGAGAGAGTGACATGAGGACAAATCAAAACAGGATAAGATTGATACAGAGAGTGAACGAAATAAATGTGTGTAGAAGGTCCCTGTACCCTCCGTCCCAAACTGTGTTCAACTTGTTTGATGACAGGATAAACAAATATACAATGCATTATTTTGTTTTTCGGTTTTTCGTGTGAATTAAAAAAAAAACGGAAATCCACGTGCTTTTCCAGTTGTCGTCTTCATATCGACAATTGGAATAGAAATCAAACCAAAACCAGAAAACAACTTGTTTTTCGCTTTTATATCTTTGCTGTCCCTACTGCATCTCTACAAAAACATAGTAATTGCTCGTGCTTGCTATAGCCTAGATAGATAGATAGATAGATAGATAGATAAATAGATAGATAGATAGATAAATAGATAGATAGATAGATAGATAGATAGATAGATAGATAGATAAATAGATAGATAGATAGATAAATAGATAGATAGATAGATAGATAGATAGATATATAGACAGATAGATAAATAGATAGATAGATATATAGGTAGATAGATAGATTCCCCAACAAAGACACGCTGTGCGCATTTACGCACGAGGCACAGCAGCGTAACCTCATTGATTATTTAAACCTCTAGACACGCCGACATGATCCGTGAGGATCTAATGGTAATTAATGTTCTGTTCTTCCACACACCCGAAAGGTCAGCTGTTACACACACACACACACACACACACCCACATACACAGTCCAGGTTCATACAGTGAACCTGTTTGGAGAAAAGCAGCCGTCCTCCTGATAAATCCTGAGCTCCATCAGAGCTGTCTAAAAAAATGATTTCAGAAGTTTTCATTTCCCCTGGAGAGTTTCCTCTGTCCTGTCAAATGTATAACTACAGTTAAACTTTTAGCTTCTGAAATACAATTTTTTGGACAGCTTTGATGGAGCTCAGGATTTATCAGGAGGACGGCTGCTTTTCTCCAAACAGGTTCACTGTATGAACCTGGACTGTGTGTGTGTGTGTGTGTGTGTGTGTGTGTGTGTGTGTGTGTGTGTGTGTGTGTGTGTGTGTGTAACAGCTGACCTTTTGGATGTGTAGGCTGGAAGAACACAGAACACAAATTACCATTACATCCTGATCGATCCTGTGTCTGGAGATTTAAATCAATGAAGTTAAGCTGCTGTACCTCGTGCGTAAATGCGCACAACGTCTTTCTGCTGGGGGATAGCTGCAAGTATTTTATCTATCTATCTATCTATCTATCTATCTATCTATCTATCTATCTATCTATCTATCTATCCATCTATCTATCTATCTATCTATCTATCTATCTATCTATCTATCCATCTATCTATCTATCTATCTATCTATCTATCTATCTATCTATCTATCCATCTATCTATCTATCTATCTATCTATCTATCTATCTATCTATCTATCTATCTATCTATCTATCTATCTATCTATCTATCTATCTATCTATCTATCTATCCATCTATCTATCTATCTATCTATCTATCTATCTATCTATCTATCTATCTATCTATCCATCTATCTATCTATCTATCTATCTATCTATCTATCTATCTATCTATCTATCCATCTATCTATCTATCTATCTATCTATCTATCTATCTATCTATCTATCTATCTATCTATCCATCCATCCATCTAGGCTATAGCTAGCATAGCCAATGACAATGTTACAACCGTAGTTTGTAGTGTGGATGTCAGAATGAATAAAAAGGAGAGAGTGACTAAGTGACACTGGCGGGAAACCAAAGTATGAGCTGGAACAAGACAGATGACCCTTGCAGTGGCGACGGCTGCGAGTGACTTTTTCGGGAAGAGGAGACCACACCCCGACCGCCGGCGATGGCAGGGGATCAAAATGTGCCCTGATTGGCCGAGAGGCTCCAGCTTGTTCCGTGTAACCAAAGTGTTTCCTCCCCATCATCCCAGTCTGACCCCGCTGTCATTTAAAGCTTTTACAGGACTCAAGCAGAAGAGGGAATAAAGGAGCTTCCAAACATGAAATGAAATTTAATCCGAACATGCAGTGCATCATCACTGTATAAAAGTGATGTGATCGCGGGTAAAAAGTCACTCAAGGGTCAGCCCATTGTTCTTTCGCTGCTCATAAACAGCTGCTTTGATACTTACGGTTCCCATTCTAGGGCAGCGTGAAAGCGTTTAAATGCTACAAATAGCTATAATAACATTAGATAACCTCCCAAAGGCCCTGTAAGGCAGATACTCCTGGCTCTTCTGAGTATGTTAACATACGCTCGCAGGCAGACAGGGACTGGTCGTCATGTGTCCCGCTGATACGGAGGCCTGACTCAGTCCAGAGATGCAGAACCAGCTGGTCATGTCAGGCCATCTCTGCATTGTGGATCTTTCTTGCTGCGTCTCATGGCCGCCTCCACACACTGTTGGCTCAGCTCTCCTTGATGATAAATTGGTAAATGCCCTGTTTCTCAGCTTGTTGGGAAACTCTCTCACACACACAAACACATGCATAGGATATACTGTATATATAATTAATAATTAATATATCAATCTTAATGTTGTGTCAATGTCCATTATTGCTATTTTGTGCTGTCCAAATATTTGGACAAATTGCATTTTGATGCTTTGGCAACATTATTCTCAAAATTTTCATGCCAATAAAGCTCATTGAATTGAATTGAACTGAAATTAAATGAATAAAACCCCAGTTTGTGCTCTTCATGTATTGCCATAACATCTGAGTCAGAGCAAAAGCATTCTGAAAAATAAATCCCAGATGATCTTTGAAAAAAACCCCAAATGTCATTCAACAACACTGAAGGTATTTCCAGAATTCTCAAAGACTATTCTAAGCATCTGGATGAAAAAAAAATATGCCATCTGCTGCATGACAAAAAAAGATTTTTTTCACCCATTTCCCAAGTTGCACCACTGTTTCCCAACCCAAACAATGATGGCAGCCGGAAATAACCGTAGGCTATGTCCATGCTCAAATTGTACAACGGGAAACAAAATGTAAAAACTTTTATTATCAGTTATATTTGTCTATGTTGATATTACATTGTATTATTTTCATAAAAAATAATGTGTTTATGTTTCCACGCCATGTTAAAATTAGCATGGAATTATGTCATTTCTGGCTACCTGGATAGGAAATATAGTAAACTTGGGAAACAGCTTAAAAATCTTTTTTTTTTTTTTATTGTGCAGAGGACATCCTATATTTTCATCCAGATGGTTAGATTTTTTTGTTATTGTTAAACAATCTTTTCGGTCTTACAAAGATCGCTGGTTATTTCGTTTTTTTGTTTTTTTTAAACAACTGATACTCAGCTCTGTGACTCAGATGAAATGGCAACACATGAGAGGCACAAACGGGCGCTAGATTTAAGATTAAATGCTGCGTCGAAGCAATGTCCATGTTCTTTGATCATATTCTCAACATGCAGAGATTTTGATTCACGCTGTCCTTGATGCTAATGTGTAATGCTTCTGATCTATGAATGTAAGCTTTAAAATCTAATGCAAACAGACAGAATTTTCCCTCCCATAAGCCTGTAAAGACATTGCCTTCAGGATGATCTTGTTTTCCCCGCTCCATATTTGCTCTGGTTATCTCCTGACTGCCCTCAACGTTTACTGCAGCGTTAAAGGTTTCACACTTGCAGTTCACATTTACTCAAGCTGGTATGCTGAACGAGCGAGTAAATAAAAAGAATTGTCTCCTCTTGACAAGATACTACTCAGTGGGGCCCTTTCTAGGGGTCGGGCGGTTAAGAGGCCTGTCCCCCAGCCTTAATTTATGGCCATCCCTTTGAAAACACTGGGGAGTTGTGAGGCAGTGGCACCAGTTTTTGGTGCTACAGCTGTTTTTACTGTCACGGCCGTAAAGCTCCCCTGGGAAGGGAGAGACAAGAGAAGGAGAGATGAGAACAATGGCTTGTCATGCAACTTGCAGACAAGTAAAGGAATCAGGGTTGGAGGGAAGAGGAGGAGTGTGTGTGCGTGTGTGTGTGTGTTGGAGGGGGTTGTTGTAGCACAGGGTGGAGGCTCCTCAGAAGGCTGAGATTAAGACAGTACAAGGATCACACCTGCGTATTTGGTCTCCATGCCAAAAGGCCGCCCTAATGGTAAAGATAAACATAGCACTCTCTTCTGTATTCCTTTATCTCTCTGTTGTTGTTTTTTCCCGT
Source organism: Scomberomorus guttatus (assembly GCA_038419695.1). Lineage (NCBI taxonomy): Eukaryota > Metazoa > Chordata > Actinopteri > Scombriformes > Scombridae > Scomberomorus > Scomberomorus guttatus. Next base: position 10,533,898 of record CM076461.1, read on the forward strand.
CTCTGGCCACCTTGGCCTTGATTCTGTTCAACTCCTGTCACATTAGTGGCGTGTGAGCCATCATCTGTGATATTGGCTCCTCTGAGGAAATCTTTCCAATGTAATGAAAAGGAGAAATGGGCTGGGTTTCCTGCAGCTTTGTAGTATCAAAATCACATTAGTTTCAAGGCAAAAAAAAGATCTTCCCTTTAGAGTAATGCTGGGAAACTAACTGGATTCTTAAATTATATATAGTCACAAGGAAGCTGTTCTGGTTTTCCAAAAATATCATTTTTTATTTCACATGAAAATTTCACATTTAGCATATTTATCAAACAGGTCTTTTATATAATCTTCTATATATTTATATATATACATATTATACACTTATCTTACTTACACATGTACAAAAATCAGGTAACAAGGATTCAGATAAAAAAAAAAGAAAAAAAAAAAAGACTGACTTCAGCGGTAGTCATACACTGTTGTGCTTTGTTGTTCGAGCCAGTCTGTCAGGTGAAGATGTGCTTGGCAACTCGGTTTGATGCCGTGTCCTGTCTGTTGTGAATTGATTACTAGAACATTTCCAAATAATCCAAAAACTGTGACAATTATTCTGAACAGCTGATTACTTTGCTGCGTGTTTAGAAGTGTACACTTATTTTCTAACTGGAAATCTAAAAGGAAAGCAACATGATGCAACAGGGTTGGGGTTCCTGTTGTTATTAAAGATTTGATACCAGCTCTTCATGTCGGACAGTTTATCCGATACAGGGGCAAGATCCAACAAACAGAGAAGTCCAGCCTCTCTGTGGTACACACAACATCTCAGTGTTTGCTTTTGGCAGAAATACATTTAGTCTTATCGCTCTTTCAATCAATCGCTCCCTAGCTCGCGCGCGTTATCTTACTCTCACCGCAACACACATATTTTCCCTTTCACACAAGTACTAACTCTACCAGGAGAGAGAAAAAGCTCTCTCCATTGCCAACAGTAAACATTTCATTTCGTGAGGACATGGTATATACAGTAAACGTCTCAGCTGCAAAATGTTATAAATTATCTTCACAGAATGTACACGTAACACAGTTCAATGTAGTGTGTCGGTCATGTGTTACAGAGTGTCTGATGTCTGTGTGTGTGTGCGCAACACTGTTGTGGAGTGTGTGTGTGTGTGTGTTAGTGTCTCTTTACTGTGCAGTATTAGTGCTACAGTATTTAAGCACATGGTCGAGTTTGCAAAGGAATGGTAGTCATGAGAACAGCCTCCGTGTCTGTCAATGCTACATTTGAGAAAGTAATCACTTGGGACATCAATGCCACTCAATACCATTACAATAACAATACAACAAATAGTACACAATACTCAAGGGTGGAATAGTGTACAAGTTGGAGAGATGACTGATCTTTGGCTCAAAAGGTAGTAGATTACTTTTAAATGTGGATTTATTCCATTTAAATTTAGATTTTATAGAATTCAACCAGAGCTTGTGTCTTTGTTCTTGATTGTTCTTCGGCCAGGTTCGCTTCCTCTTCAGCTTCTTCATTTTTTCTTGTGGGGTTATCATCCAAACAGGTTCATGTTTTTTTTTTTTTTTTTTTTTTTTTGGAAAGAGCCCCAAACAAATCAAGGAGAGCTTGATCACTCCAAGCAAAAATACTGTCACCTTTTGAAAAATAAGACGAAGCACACATACTTCGTCTCAAATGCTCAGCACATGTAGTGCAAGCGAGTCCATCTGTACTTTACAGGCTTCAAAAGTCTCTCCCTGTGGCCAGCACTGGGCATGGAAAACTGTCTTTTTGAGTCAGTGGTTTCTTCCCCACGGACTGTCTTCATTGTAGTCCCTGAAAAAAAAATGTCTGCTAACAGCAGTTCTTTCATGTACTCTCAGTGTAACAATAGCAGTAATGAAAACGGGACTAGCAATGAGAGGATTGAGAGGGATGTAGCAGCCACTGCAGAGTTTGTCCGCACACTCTTCTGGACCTTTGGCGGGCTCACCACCGGGTCATCTGCTTGAAGATGGGAGATAAAGAAGACACATTAGCACCACATATTTACACCCCAACGTAAAACTGGATTGTTTTAAGGGTCAGGGATAATTAGAAAGGACGCAGGGTTGGTCAACATACCTGCAGGCAGCCTGTTGGACGGGTTGTGAACTCCACCCCCACCCCCAGCTGCAACTTCAGCCCCACCTGTGCCTCCTTTAGCCACTCTGGCCTCTTGAGAGCCTGAAAAAAAAGAAAAAAAGAAAAATGCCATCAATTACTCTGCTTGGGTTTTGCAATAGTCTAAAATGACTGTTATTAACTGATTGTGCTGCTCTCCTTTCAGCCAGGAGGATGGTAAGACTCACCATCAGCAGCTACGACATCCACCCTAAGCCTGAGGCACTCCTGTCCATGGTGGTGTAAAGGTTTGGCTACAGGAAAGAGGGAAGAAACAACACGGGCGTTAACATCCTAACTAATGCACTTATCCTCCTCTGGCCACTTAATCCACCTTCATGCATGCGTACACACACACACACACACACACACGGCAACAGACAGACACAGGGACAAGCTTTAGGAAGCCATCTGTGACCAGACGAAGTGTGTCTTGTCCTGCTGTTTATCTAATTACAGCCATGGTCAGGGTGACAACAGTGCTTGCTCTTTGTGGTTACATTCTAGCAGAGTAAGTATGCATAAACTTGGCAAACTGATCCGACACCCCAGTTTATGTCCATGTGAAGCTTCAAAGAGCTATCCAACAAACTCCAGCATATCAGGGTCAGCGGACAAACAAACCAAAACCACAGCACTTTGCCCTTGTAGGTAGTTTTATTTCAAATATTTGCACTACTAACTGGCAAACACAGTGACAAATCTGAAAGAAAGCTGTAGTGACACTTACAGATATAATAGTAGCTTTCTCCTTGGCGGAACTCCTTCCCGAGAGTAAATGGAGTGAAACGCTGGAACTTTTCGGAGAACTTCTCAGGGACGTGAGGAGCAAACGGATGGCCGCACTCCCAGCGCATCTGGTCGTAAGACTGGGGCTTGCAGGATTCATAGTCCTCGCGCTCCACCATATAGAGCACGTACCGCTCGGCATCCAGCAACGGCACCTCACCCTGAGGGTAATGGGGGCACACGATGTCCAGGTAGTCATTGAGCTTCACCTCCACAGTGTAGTCGTCCCATAGAAACCTGCGGGGAGTAGGCAGAGGAGGACGGTTACGCAAGTGGCAGGAGACTGATAACCATGGTTATAGCATCGGAGCGGTAATAAATATAAGCCTCAAAACCTGTGATTATATATTGATCGGCTACACGCCAGTGTACAACAGGGAAATCAGAGGAAAGACTGAGGGGCCTGGGAATGAGAGATACAGAGCAGGAGAAAGGAGTGTTTCTTGTGAGAAGATATATGTGTGTGTTGGAGTGGAATGAAGAAGGAAAACGCAATAAGGGGGAAGAGTGATTTGCAGAGAACATGTGCATAAATATGGATGAATGTGAGGCCAGTGTAGCTGCTGCTGCTCGCAGCTGTGTTGAGAGTTAGCACCGAGTGTACATTGATCCCATGTCCCCCAGGAGTCGAATGATGTTTACAAGAAAACATTAGCAGTCAGTTAGCCCGTCAAGACAGGAGATGAGTATTGACATCTGCAGGACTACACACACACACACACCCTCACACAGATGGAGAAGCTGAATGCATAATGAGAAATCCACCTTAACAGGGAGGAGAAACACATGCACACACACCTGGGTTTACCCAAGATAGCGACATGGATAAAAATAAAGGTCATATATGTTTTAACCCAAACATTAGCGCCGGAGAGAGACTGACACATACAACACGAGCCCGGTGACGGCCTGTAACTGTTTCCCACCACACTCCCTCATTACAAATACAGAGGGAGAGGAGAGACAGTCAGACTGTCTGCCTCCCTTCCATTCCTCCCTCCATCCCTCCCTTCACTTCTCCGCCCTCTTCATGATGGTCTTTAAGTAAACTAAACTTCCTCCCTCTCTTCTTGGACCTAGGTCAAAGAGCGCCTGCTGAAAAAACCTCTCCGCATTTTAATCTGCTTCAAATGTCCACAAATAAGACATTCAAAGTCAATACAAGTTTCTAAACATTTAAATAACAATTCAGCGTACTCTGAGGCAGGTTAAATTAGCCTTATCTCAACTGTCCACAATTCCTTGCCCCTCCTGGTTTTTTTCTTGCAGAGATATTATGAGTTTATCTCCAGGGAATTGCCACTAAAGGTATTTCAGCTTTGTCCGCTTCCCCCTGACTGAGTAACTGCTCCAGGGGCAGCTCACAGCTAATGCTCTCTTCTCAGCCAAAGCCATCTATCACCAGCCCGGAGTGGTAGCTGGCCGCTAGCACTACACACAAACGCACACTCACTTCCCAGTAATTCCCATCTATCAACAACCTAAAGCAGTAGCTACCTACTATTTGCACCCACCGAACCCACACACACACACACACACAAACACACACACCTCCTCCCCCGGTACCGAGTTCCCAAGCGATGCCTATCAGTTTACCGTCTCCTACTGTTCTGGATCACCAGGGGTTCCCTGAGAATGGATGAAATTTGACAGACTTAAATATTTTCACAACACACATTGAGAATGTGTGTCTAATATAGGGTTTTGTTGCTTTTGCAATGAATACATGCACGGTTCGTCAGGCTTTCAACAGTCCAAAAAAGAGGCAGTCAGCCAGTGTGAGTCAAGTTACTGGCTGCTACTTAATCAGATCAACAGATCTTTTTTTAAGATAATTTTTGGGCTTTTTTTTAACCTTTATTTGAGAGTCAGTGTAGCAAGGAAACAAGGAGAGAGAGAGATGGGTGTGACGTGCAACAACAGTCCCCCGGCCAGGAATTGAACCGTGGACGTTATGGTTATATGGTATGCGACTTAACTATTAGGCCACCAGAGCACCCAGATTTACAGATCTTAAAGGAGTTTTTAGCTGCCCACAGGGTGCCAAACTGACACCCTTAGTCCCCCCAAAATCTTGCAGCTAAGGGCATTTCTTTCCTCAAGTATATTTTTCTTTGAGAACTCTGGTATTTTCTCGTAAAACACCCTAAATGTAACAAGTAGCATTTGGGGAGTTTGTGTTTGTGTGACAAGGTCCATATGTGTGACTAACGATCAAAGTGCACAGGCGCAGGCCCCTGTCGCTCGTTAGCTGGTGTTGTTGTTTGTTGCCAGGGGTCTCCCCTGGTACCCCCTGGTAAAAAGACAGACGCTGTGGCTCCAAACTCCAGGCCCTGACTCCTGCTCCCTCTCTGGCTCCCTCCCCCTCATCCCTTTACCCCTCTCCGCTTGACTGCATTCCCTCAATACTGATGACCAGATTAGCTGGCAACACCATTACAACAGCAACACGGGCCTGTTAGAAAACAAGCACCTTTTTAGTATAGTGATGGAACTTCCATCTAACTGTGCTGATAATAGTGTGCTCCAGCCAAATTCGGAGGGGGAGAGTAATAATTATCATTTTGCCATGGTCCAGACAGCTTAGTGCTTATCTGCAGTTTGCCTGCCATGCTCTGTTTACCAGATTGGCTGTAAAGTGTTTTTTTCCCCCTGCAACTTTCAATTCCAGTCGAATCGATAACACTATTGAACAAACACTGTTGTCTGCTTTTGCCTGACAGAGTTATCATCCCCCTGCAAATACTGAAAACACACACAAACAAACTCCCGACACCCAATCCCCCCCCCCCCCCCCCCCCCTCCCTGATTACAAACTGGTTGTGGTATGGTCCCAATGTGTTCACCAAAAGAAGGTCGAAGGGGGGTGCAATTAAAACACAAAAAAGGGTATTAAAGTTGCCCTGGAGGGGGTTAATTATGCCCTCCTGCTCCCTACTTCCCAGCCCCTTTAGGCTGAGAGAGTTTAGGGGGAGACTGAGGGCATGAAAAGCGTGGGCGGGGGGAGGCAGGGGGGGTCAAAGGGCTTGAGCTGGGAATGGCTTTTGAAGTTTCTCTCAGTAAGAGTTTCTATGCGAGTGCTACAGTTGCTTTATCAATGCCACTGTTTCATACAGTGTCTCTATTCACAATCTGCCCGCGCTGATGGAATACCTCACTTAGCAGAGAGAACAGAGGCTGAATACACACCCAGGGAGGCTGGCTAGCCCCTTTTATTAATGGCAAATAGTTTTAATTATCCTGCTGCCTTTTGTTCCCCTCTAACGCCTCGGCATTGAAACGTTCCGCATCATCAGCTTAATTAACTGATTGGAGTAACGCACTTCAAAGAGAGCGTCGGCCTGTGTGTGAAAAGGTTTAGCTAACAAAGTCAAATCATGCCACCTTCACTTTGGCAGACAAAATCCTCTTTCTCTCCGTCTTCCCCAGTGTGTGTCCCTTGTTATTTCCCCCTTCCAGACTGTTTCTCTCAGTGTGTCAATGGGATGTCTTTATTTATTCCCATTGTTTATCCCAGGATGCTCTCTTTTAATGACAGTGACGCTCGGAGCTTCAGCACTTAAGGATGATTTGTGGAACTATGGCAGATATGCGGCGACGACTGTGTGCATGCGTTCTTGTCTAAGCCCGAGACATTTAAATGTGTGATTGTTTGCGTCTGTGTATGTGTGTGCGATGCGTCTATAGAGCTCTGGAGGAATCTGGGAGTGTGTTTCAGTCATGATAAGGTGGATAATGAATGCCAGTAATGAACGATGATGATAGCAGTGAGGGAATGTCAAGTGGTCAAATCTGTGAGTGTGTGTGTATGCGAGCGTGCAATCTGGTGAAAAATAGACTACAGACTGTTCCAGGCCACTCTTCCTCCTCTCCTAAGAAGGAATTCCTGATTTATTGGAGCCTCTTCGAGAGCAGGAGTTTAATCTCTCTTCTTTAATCTCTATGGCCAGCATTTTGCTTTCTTCTCCACCTCTGCCCCCCCTCCTTTCATCCATCCATCACCCTCTCATCTCTGTACTCTATCGCCCTGTGGAATGCTGGACCTCTGAGGCGAAGAGGCCGCGCCGTGGATCAAAGGTCGGACAATCGCCAAGTCAGCACTGGAGAATTTTATACACCGACAGTCAGCAAGAAGTGTGTTTTTAACTTCTATAGGCGGATGCCATGACAAAAAATAACCTCTTAAAAGATTGATTCAGATCTATTTTAATCCATAAAGTCCATAAAGGCCATCTGAGGACAAACTGGTCATATCTGACCAGACCAGAAGAGCTCTACCCTACTTAACCTCTCAAAAGATCTGTTTCTCAGAGGCCCACACAGTTACACTAACCACATGAACATGATTATTTTCGTCCCGTGTTTTTACACACGCCATTAATGTGACCTAAAAGGTGATTGGCCTATGTCACGGATGAGTGAACCGGGAATGTGGGGACCACCTAATCGGCTCGTCCAAGCCTGGATTACTGGGTGGAGCAGAGGCTGAGCTCGGGTCCATTCATCAGCACCAGACCCTGCTTAATACAGGGGCTTAGAGCAGGCCCAGAGCAGGGGCCGAGGGACTGGGTACAGAGTAAGGGGTGAGACACGCAGGGTGGAGCTCCCCCCCCCCCCTATTGTTCTCACACAGAGAAGGGGTATTACTCCTTTACACTGGAGTTTTGGAGTTCAAAAAGAGACACACTGACTATGTATGTGTGTGTGTGTAAGTGTGTATCCATGGTTGCAGAGGGGAAAGTGAGAGGTGTTAACAGAATAATGAAAGACAATGGACTCCGGGGAGCTGTTTCTTTTAAGATATATCTGTAAAAGCTGTGTGACTCCACGAGGGAGGTGGCATATCAGAGAGAAGCGAAGCCTTTCTGAGGTGTATTATGAGCTTAGTTAAGCAGGGCTATTTAATGTTATTCCTCAAAACTCCTTTTGTTTCATCTGCCTGTCTATACATCCATCAATGTCAGTCCCTCCCACTCTCTGTCTTTCTTTCATCGCTCAATAAGCAAACCAGATCCTCATGTCAACTCCGTCCCTCCCCCACCTCAGACTTGCTGAACCAATCACAACCTGTCCTGGTGGTATTCCAAATATGCAACTTTTTGACCCACGGTTTGCAGAACCGAGCACAATGCGGCGTGGGTATGCCGAGGGTTGTCATAGAAACAAATATGCTCCAACTCTTTTGACTTCCCCCTTTTAACATAATATTCCAGCCCTCATTCTTTGTGTGACTTTCTGTCATCCATCTCAATCAGCGTTCTCAGTCTGTCATTCAACCTTTGTCTTTCTGGACCATTGGTCATTCTGCCGGCGTTCTTGGCTGAACTAGCCGAGCTCCTTTTGCCGCCGAGCAAAAGCGACAAAGCTTTAAGTCCGGCAGAGAAATAATTGGCTGGCTCCACTGAACTAAGGAGGCTTAGATGAATACATATGCTCTTTCCAACTGTCTCACGCTGTCCCCGGAGCTATTTGTATCTTATATGGGCCAGAACATAAAGGTCACCACTGACATCACATTTCTCAGGGGGCAAATATCTGTACAAGAAAATCGATTTGGCTGGATTGATTTCCACAAGATATAACTTTCAAGCTTAGTGTTTTTTTTTTCTTTGTGCAAACACAGTCTGAGCTTGTAGCTTAATGAATTCAAGGGGGGATTTATAACATATGAGTACAGGCCACAGTTATTATATAGATTTTCTATGTAATAGTAGCAGCTCTTGCTTACAGATATCTAGTAGTAATAAAGAGTAATAATGTAATAATACAACTGACCTCTAGGGGGTAGCAGCATTTACTGTGGGGACTGTAAATCCAGTCACCCAACAAACAGGACAAAAAAAAGCAAGAAAAAAAACAACCACAAGTTACACAATGACACTTATTTACACAACAAAACAAACACAATGGTTCATTTCCAGAGATATTATCTGACCCTTGCTGGCTAATTCTTCCTCATTCAAGCACATATACACTGAAAGTCACCAAGACTTGACAAATAAGTCTGGAGGACACACGCACACACACACTATGAAAAAGAAAGCGCAGGCTCCGCTCATAATTGTACCATAATCATAAATCTGTTCATTAGTGGAGTCCTTCTTCTTCTATGCTTTTTGTGTGGGACTGAACAGCTGTAAAGCAGTGCAGAGAGGAGGAGCAGAGTGGGAAGGAGCAGGGGAAGTCTGCTGCAAAGATAAGGAAGAGGCACGAGGATGGGCAGGGGGCAGAGAAACGCTGGCGGGGTTGAATGGGGTGACACTAATCGGAGGAGAACCCCAAACAGAGACAGGCAGAGATTTGACAGCAGGGCGGGTGGGGGAGGGCGGATCCTAAATCATCCTCAAGGCCCGACAGTTGCACACCCCTTATAAAATCAATTAATCACTATTAAATCACTGCTAATGTACTTATTCTCGGTGGCAGTGTTGAAATGTGTTTAATTCTCATACAAGCCTGGGAAATTCAATCAACTCCTGAGTCCAGACTTTTATGGTCTTGCGTGTGTTAAGTGTGTGAGAACTGTATTGTTTATTGTGCAGACAGGATACGCTGTTTTCCCGGGAAAAGACGTAGCCAGGAAGTACAGCACTTCACAGGGAAACGCACAGCAGACAGCGTGCAGACTTTGGTAACGCCAAGCAGCCGGCGTGCGGGAAGTTAAAACCTTTCGCCTGATTCACCATCTAGTGCGGTCAATAAAACAAGCCCTTCTGCCACTGACACTGCAACACCAAGTGGGAATATTGAACAGGATGAGAATCAGCTTTTGATTGTCAATATGGTCACTGAGGTCTTCTTACAGACGATTACGGACTGTAAAGATAGGAAACGTCAACACACTTCAGTGATCATTGAGCCTATAAGAGGCGATTACCATCCGTTGGACAATCTCTCAGAGTATTTTCCCCAGATTGAATTCACCAGACAGATTACAAAGCCAGATTAAGGGTGGAGGGAGGGGAGAGGGACAGACGATGCGAGAGAAAGATGGAGATGGACTTAGGAATTTACTGAGGAGAATGCTGACCAAAGGGGGGAGGGGGTTGTGTGGTGGGTTTAGAGTTGGAAACCTGGACGTTTTTCAAGAAAAGTAGCTCCGCTTCAGATTACTTGGAAATTGCAGAAGTCCCTTATCTATTGTGTTCACCTAATGACACCCACTGATGTGACTAACCAATCTTATCTTTCATCTCTCAAACACGCACGCGCACACACACGCATGAAAACACACACGTATACATTCTCATACTTTTGTTTTCTTTTTGGCCATTTAATTCCTGTCCTTTCAAGGCTTTCATGAGTTCTCAGAGTGGCTTCCACTACTTCAGCAGGACACTCAAGATGGCAGAAGAATATACGGACAGACAACTGAAAAGACCAGGAACAGGAAAGAAAATAAAGAAGCAGGTTTGCTGGGAAGACTAGAGTGGCTTTTCAGAGAGAGGTAGAAGAAGGAAGCTTTAAGGGAGAGAGCTGAGAGGGGGGGAAAAAAAAGCGTGAAGGAAAGGGCAAAGTGCCTTGTGACGGATCGCTATGGGTGCCAAGAACGATAAAAAAATTCCACACCTCTTAGAATGCTTCCCTCCTTCCCCCGTTCTCAGAGAGCCAGAGTTGGAGGTGAGGAAATAATAGACTGAAAAGGGACAGCTTGTAAAGTTGAGATAAAAGCTGGTGAAGGAGCGAAGGGGACCCAAAGACAGGAGGGGGAAGAATGAGAGTTTCCCAGAGGCAGAGCCACGGCCATGTGAAGAAGGGCTGGCCTGAGTGGCAGCAAGTATTCAGGGACCACCGCCGTGACAGAATGACTGACAGATTGATAGAGGCCGTGCCACTTCATCACATAGTGAACTCTGACCCCCAATCAGTCACACCAGTTACTATTCTCTTTCTATTGCTCACCGTGAAGACCATTCCCCAATTTGTATGGGAAGCACCACAAAACACCCATATTGACTGGATAAATACCAAGAAAATCCTTCATGTGGGTGAAACATACCTTAAATAACTCCCTCATTTGAGCCAACACAGCACAAAAAAGCATATTCAGCCAAATGAATTAAACCACTGAGCCAGCAATGGTGGGCGAAAAGAAATCTGTAAGCTTATTTTGTGGCTCTTCCTAAAATTAAATGAGCTCATTAGAAAGGCATAGTACGACAAAGACTTCAGAGTAAGAATGGATTAAGTAAAAAAATGTGTTATGATAACAGAAAAGGTGATGATGTTAAAATAAACAGTGGCTCAAACAGATGTGTGCGAGCGAGCGAGCGAGCCACGAAACAGTTAACAGATTCAGAAAAACTTGAGACCACAGAACCAAGTTGGAGAAGGGAACCTGGCCAAGAAGAGGGGGAGGGAGGTGCTGGAGAGAGGGAGAGACAGGTACAAAGCAGAGGAGGAGGAGGAGGTGGAGGTGGAGGAGGGGGCGGTGGTGGAGGTGGTCTACTCATGCTCTGTCAGCAGGGGGAAAAGGGAGAAGAGAGAAAGAAGCGGTGAATGAGCAGATTATTGCCTCACATTGGAGTCCAGGGGGCTCTGGGGACGGTGTTAACATCAATTCTAACTGTGGGGTACGTGTGCGTATAAGTGTGCGTGAGTCACTCAAATCTTGTGATGTTGTAGATGTGAGCGCTCACACATATACTGGCTTCTGCCGGTATATGACACTCCACTCACAAAGACACGTACACACACTGGCATGCCGGGACCCAAGCTGACTGGGCACACTGGTGAGCCTCTTTCTGGGAATCAAGCCGTGTTGGTGATTAAGCTGTTGCTAATCAGAGACAAAGGTTCGCTCTTTTGATAGATTTTACTGACAAGTAAAGGTCAGAAAGTGCTGAAAAAGAACAGGAATAGAGTCGCTCATGCTGAAACAAAGCAGTTGTTAAAGTACAGGCAGATACGACCTTGGAAGTCAGCAGGGCCCCGAGCATACACACGCACAAATTAGTGGTGAGCAGGGAAACAGAACAGTGCATGTATATGTATGAGTGTCTGTGTTGCTAAATCCCTCAACAAACACGCAGATTAGAAGGAAATGAGGCTGCACCACATGGACCAGAGTGATCAATCTAAGATCAATAAGATTGATGACAGCTTTCTGACCAACGGGGATGAAACAATAAACTGAGGGCCCCCGAAATAATCTCATGAGAGAGATGGACGTCAACACATTGTATCAAGTAACAGGTCAAAGGGGGGGAGCAGATTGCTGGAAATAATGAAAGTACCAAATGAAAACATCTCAGAAACTCTGCTGCTTTTTCTGCGAATACAGGATTAAGAGTAGCCAAAGGCAGAGATTTAGCACAGTCATCCGGAAAAAAAATAGCAAGTGCAAACGGACGGATTACGGAACAGGAACGACCACTGTCGTTCCACGGGCAGGGACACGACGAAACGCCTTTCCATCTGGGACTTCATTCTGATTCGCAGTGAAAGGCTTTGTCACTGTAATTATGGCCTTTCTGAGAACAGTAAATGCTGTAATTTTAACCACAGGGGAGATCAGAAGGGAAACAGTGGAAGCTTGTGGGAGAATATTTGAATATCTGGGTGTCCGCACACCAGAGAGCATGAACCCGACACTTGATTGATTTAGATGGCGTCGCCCGCTGTGATTGAGTGTACTGGTTTGGGATTGAGTGGTTGTCTGCCAGGAGTCTGTTTGTGCTTGCCTGCCTTTGTGTGTGTGTACATGGGTGTGTTTGTGTGTTGGTGCACGAAGAAGTTCGTTAGTGGCGTGTAAACCTAACCCTCGTCGTACCCCGAGCCATTTCACCCCGGCCATCATCAACCATAATTCTAATTGACCCCCACTTATTCCCGAACGGCCCCTAACCTTGACAATTTGAGCTCCAATTTCTCCTCCCTGAGCAATCCATCTCTCTCCCACAGCGTGACCTACTGGGCAGGCCTCAAGTTACCTCCTCTGTCTCTTGTCATACACCATTAATACTCGTCTTACCACCTGAAATATGAACACCCTTATGTCTCCCTGACAGCCACGTAAACCCCATGTGATATCTCTTGATTTAGGCGATACAGTAACCTCCCATTCCACACAGAGGTTAGGACACTGTCAGAAGGGGAGGATATTGCAACACATATTTCAACACGTTTTGCTGTGAGTCAGACCTGAACCTGGAAAAGCGACAGAAAAAAAATACTTCCCAGGGAAAAGTTTAAGTACTCCCCTGTAGGGTTTCATCTCATGATACATACAGCATCAAAATGACAGAAAAGAACGCAGATTTACTGACTTTTAACAGTGTTGTATCGGAGCACTACATGGATAAAGTTTTGCTGCAAGCAGTCCTGCAAATAACTTAACTCAGAAAAATGTAGAAAAGGAACACAAAAAGAGTTCAACTAAGGAGATGGATTCATAAAGCGTGCCTTTAAGTATCCTAAAATGAAAAACTGAGCTCCACAAAAGAATATAACCAATATTCCCCGCATTTCTCCGTTCACAAAACCCCCACTTTCACCCATTTAAAGCAGCTTTCTTCCCTCCAAAGGAGGAGCTGTTTAACTAGCGCACTGTCAGCACAGAAAGATAAATAGACGGCATAACCTGATGTAACTAATCCCATGGCACAGGTACACATATTGCGAAACGGATTAAATCTGAACAAGTTAGACAAAGTATTACAGGTAAAAGGCATAATAATAATAACAGGTTCGAGCCTGAAGGGGTGGGGGTGGGGGGTGTGGAGGGAGGGGGAGGGAGGGGGGCGATTTGGACTCCCAACCCTTTTGCATTATCATGACAACAGGAGCCCAGTTGCTTCCATCACAAATTCATCACAACAACCTCGTTGAATATGCATGAGTTGCAACTATTCAAAAGCATCCGAATATGGATCATGATGATCTAATCTGCACTGAGGATTTGGATAAAAAGTTTATTTATATTTAAGATGCAAAACAATCTGTTTTTTTCTCCCCTGCATTGATTAATGAACGAAATGATTCAACGGTGAGTTCAAGAGCACTGAGTTAAAATAGAAAAACAAACATCAGAGCAGATATTTACTTTGGGTTTGTGCTGTTCCAGTAGACGCTGTGTCGCTCCGCTGAAGCAAACCAGGCGCAGACGCTCACAACGAAGCCCACAATCCAAACCAAATCCATGGTGGGGAAGAGTGGAGGCGTGCAGAGGGGAAAACTCAGGTAGGTTGTTCAAAAAAAAAAAAAAAAAAAAGGAAAAAAAAGAAAAAAACTTTACCGAAAAATGTCTCGTCCGCGCACCTGGAGACTGCACGCTAAAAAAAAAACACTTTACGCGTTTAGTAGCGCTTAAAGAAAAAGCAAGTAGATTCGTAGAGGAATGAGAACTGCGAGGAGATCAGGTTAACCCAACAAATCCGTAGTGAATGAAAGCCTATGCTGCGTGGTGGCTGGTTTTGTGAAACGCCCACAGGCGCGAGCCCCGCCTCGCGTACCAGAGGAGACCAATCAGAGGGCTGTCCGAGAGACGCGAGCTCCGAGGATTTCTCTGCGTGTTGTAAATGCAACTCCAGAAAGTACCGTATGTCTGGATAACCCTACACACAACATTAAAAAAAAAACATTTTCCTACATTTCTATGACAAAATTTTGCGGTATCATACCCACAGACACTTGTTGAATGTGTTTACAGTAACCTTATCATACGTGATGGTATTTAGTGTTTTAGCATACTTTCCTATACTTGTTCAACCTTTTCTGTAGGATTATATAATCTAGAAAGGTAAGCGGGTCATGGTTTGACAATAGCTATTGTTTTAAACCATAATAGAAGTCATTCCCTTTAATATTTTGCATGTAACTTTTAAATATTTTTAGTAAAACAGGAAATCACTTAATTTATTCATATTTTTTTTCATATATTTGAATTTAAGGTGTCTTATTTGTAACTAAACGGAACATTTTCAGTGTATTTGCAAACATACTCTATTGTTTAGGCTTAATCTGCATTGGTTTTCTACAAGGAATAGACAAAAAACATGGACACATAACAATAAATTGCAATCCAATACAATAAGCCTACAGAATACAGACTTAAATAAACAGCTCTCTGACACAATGCCAACATACAGTATAGCAACCTGAATACAAGTGTACCAACAGTATTAAGCACAGGATTATTGCCTTGGATGGCATTACATTATACAGTTGTTTTAGTTGTTTTGTCGACTTTCGAATGTGATCCAACTGTAACGTTTTCCTTCGAAGTTCTTATCTATCAAAGTGGAGTGCACCACCCACACTTGAGTACTGGTTGGGCAACATCTGATGTGTTTACTTAGAGATTTCTTGCGCTGAAGTTGATGTTCTTATCTCGCAGTTACTCTACGTGACTCTTTTGTATGAGGACATTAGTGGCCACTATCACTGTGTGTAAATTTTACTTTTATTCTGAGGGTGCACGTTTGAAGTATGGAATATACGTACATATATCCTGATTTCTCATTTTCTGTTCCACTGACATGGATAATCTGGACCGCGTGCAGCTTGTTCAGCCTGGTGAGCCATATTGCCAGAAGGGTTTTTCAAGCCTGCTTCTGCTTGACATGGCACTTTATTTGCTATGCCTGCTCAGCGGCGTATCAGCCTTCAAAGGTATCAGACCAAACAACAAAAACAAAAAAATAACTCAAAGGAAGGGCAACCATTCTGGATAATAATAAAAATGATAATAATTGCACAGTTAGGAGGCTTGACTCCATTTCAGGATATGGATAAGATTCGGGGATGCGATCAATTCAACTCTGCAGGGATTTGGACAATGTTTTTGTGTGCAGGATACACTCCTGATGTAACCAGAATGTAACACCTAATCTGAAAGGTTTCCTGTTCCACAGAAGAGTCAAATAAATGGGGGCATTCAAGCTCAACGCAGACCTGAGATGAACCCCTTAAAATTCTATTTAGTTTGAATCTATCTCGTGCAGATTGGTTTAGCCACATGAGAAAATACATCAAATTTGAGGAAGTTCTGGCTTTTACAGTCAGCCTGGTAGTTTTACAGGGTAGCTAATTAAAATGTGAGGTAGACTGTTGATTGCAAATCAACATGTTACCTGACAATTTAATTGTCACATTGCAGCTACATCTCCGCTCATCTGTTGCTCCAAGCAGATTAAAGCAACTACTAAGATCTATTTGCATCTGCCGTTAACCCAGGTCTGTCTCTGTTCTGTATAGTCCTGATCTTTGAATAATCACCTCTACGAGACACCCACACTACCACTTTGTCAAGTTTACATAAAGGTTTTTATTTTTTGTTATTTAGTTTATGCAGCAAAAGATCCAGACTCTACACCTGTGAAGAGGAGTCCTCTCTATATTACAGACAATATATTCCATGCTCAGTGGTTCTGAGTATTCACAGTTTATGCAATCTGCATTTCAAAATTCTGTCCAAACTGACAAACCATTTCAGCGCAAATGCAGAGAGGCACATATACATGGTAATTGTGTGCTTTTCAGTGTCAAGCAGGTCATCCCAAGTAATGTGTTTTGTATTCACGAAGAGCGCTCATCCCGGTGGATCAATTTTTTTAGAGTCCAATTGTTTTTTCTGGCTCGGTGGGAAGATAAGAGGGTGAGAGGGACTGCCAACATAATTGTCATCTGCATTGCAATCGAAAATTGTTGTGGAAAAGCTTTCACCACGCTGCAGATGTCAAAACTCTATCAGGAGCCAAATGAGAAGACCTTTAATTTCATACCAACCTGAAATACGGAATGAGTAAATAGAAAGATGAAGTGGAACAAAATTGCAGCTCAGGCCTGATATAGTATATATATATATATATTTTTTTTTTACAGCAGAAAAACAAATGCAAAAACACACACACACACACACACAAACACAACCCTATCCACCTCGAATCCTGACAGAATTTGCACTGAGCCTGATCTGCGGCATGAAAATAAGATATAGGAAAATGATAGGGAAAAACGTTTCATGTAGGCATGGGAACTTAACTGTCCATAATTAGTTTATTTCAACCATTTCAACCAAAGTAATTAGATGATGTCATAGAATTGCACTTTCTGGGATCCTGAAAGGATAAATCACAACATGGAGGATGTTTTCCTCTAAAATCTATGAAAAGTAAAAATGTCTGCACAGGAATAACCTACACTCCGGGGAGGTTCTTATAACCCGCTGCATAATTTTAACTTTGTTTAAAATGTTCTCAGATCATGTCTGATCTGTTGTGCTCTTCCAGTCTACCTCAATAACCAGGGCAGGCCTTCTGTTTTTTTTTTTTTAGCTGTGTATAACAGATATCCAGTGAGTTGCCTTCTTGCCTTCTTCTCTGAAGCTTGTTGCCACTCTCTTCTTCCTTGCTCTCCAACATTACCATTAAAGGAGAAGAGGTCAGTCCCTTCGCTGTGAATACAAATGAGGGATTTAATGACAGACTGTCTTCATGTTCCCATCTCTAAACAACACCCCAACATCTATTTACATAAGAGAACTGTGTTGGTGTGAACTGCCGAGCAGCCCAGCAGTGCTCGGTCCAGTGTGTGTCTCACTACATTGGCCTCCTTGGTTTGTGTCCTCTATTGTTAGTCAATGCAGCTACTCTGCAGGAGTTGTTCCTGAACCTATGAGCTCTTTCTCTGCAAACAATGGAAGTGAAGTGTTTCCTGTAATTAGCATTGCACAGGTCTACCTCTTCTTATGAAACAGACACTCTGTAAATACAGCATAACCATCCCTGTCAGGTGTTTGCCTCCAACAAGTTTGTTCATGGTCTTGTTTTTGCCTGCGCTGGCACAAATGTTGATTTTCCTTTTGACTTTCCTCAAGCAATAGAAAGCAAGGCTGAGTTAATGATTAGGTGGAGCAATTTTAAAGCAAGGCAAAGGTAATCAGTGAGTAACCCTAGCGTTACAGCGAGGAGAGATGAAGTGGTAGGTGGCCAGTTCTTAATTAGCTGTGGTTAATTATCAGAGGAAAACAAAGAGGTGCTTGATTATGCGTAGCCACAACCAATGATCAGTGTGTTGGCTCATAGTTTGGGTAAGACTATTAAGATGCCATCTCAGTGAGTGGCCTTGCTGATAGCCAGGCAGTCGCTGTGCTTAGACATTCAGAGAAGCACACACAGACACACAAATGTGTACGCCTGCAAATCCACCATACAAGCCAAACTGAGAGACAAAGAGCAGCTGAGAAGGAGGCGGATGAGGAGGAGGAGGATTGAGGAGAAATGCAAACACAATGTTAGATAACGAGAGTGTAAGACCAAAAATGAAAGCAAAAGTGAGGAGGCGTGCAAGATTAGAGTGAAGAGCTTAAAAAAGATGTACTTAAGAGGGACAATATGCAAAGTGAAATGATATAGGAGAAATAGAGCAAAGGAGGGATCGACCACAAGGCTAAAATAAACATGTTTTCAGCGATAAATGATGCAGGCAACCTTTGGGCCGGTAATTAGCAAACATGTTACCTACTGAACTGTAATTATGGCTCCTTCCTGAGGGCAAATTGAAATTTTAGAGGTGCGATGCATCATTTCCCTTAGACTGTCAAAATCCAGTAAGTGGTGTCTGAGATATTGCAGGTGACTCACAGACAAACAAATGAACAATGCAGTGCCCTCTCTCGTGGGAAATGCAGAGTAATTTAGGAAAAGGCTGGATGGCAGTGCACCTCATCCATCCCTTTCAGTTTCAGGCAGTGCCAAAAACATCAAAAATTCTATGTGTGAGACTCGCAGGAGAGAGACGGAAATCTACAAGAAATTTAATAAAGAGGAGGTGATATGAGGGAGGAGGGTTTAAAATAAAGGTGAAAAAGAGACTTAATGGACACACATAAATATATTTGAGGCGAAAGTGAGTGCAGAGGAGAAGCGGAAGGAGAGACGGATGCCAAATGAATAAGAGGGGGCCGGCGAGAGAGTGAGAAAGATAGAAATAGACAGGAAACAAACAAGAAGGACAGAGGGAGAGAGGAGAAGCACAAGATGCAATAAGATGTTCACATGAGGTGTAACACACAAACACAAAGATAGGGAAGCAGAAAGGTGAGAGTGAGGCTGGAAAGGTGGAATAAATAGAAGAGGAAGTGAGTATGATTTAGACTAGCAGAAATAGATTATTATTGTATTTACTGGAGGAAATGTGGAGCAGAAATATAGAGGAGGGTTTTGAAAGATGCATGAAAGGTATAATTTTCAAGCAAAGTTTTTAAGGAGACAGCGAGAAAGACAGAAATACGCTGAAATAAACATTTGGAGTGGGGAGAGAAATGGAAAGAGACAAAGCTGGAGAGGAGTGCGAGTTAAGGTAGTGAGGCTTCAAGTGAGGCACACAAGAGTTTTAATCTCCAAAACAAAAGCCAAAAAAATTTAGGCGGAGAAAAATTTGGAGCCAAGTGGTGTGAGAAAGGGAGGGAAGTGGGCAGATGGAGGCGACTGAGAAAAACAGAAATTGAATAGTGGAATGCAAAAGTACTTTTTAGAGAGATACAGACAGACGCAGAGAGAAAAAAGAAAGAGAGGGAGAGATTGACACTCAAATGTAAATAGGGAGAGGAGGGTAGACTGGATGAAAAAGCCGCACACTGGTGGATTCCTCAAAAGCCCCTTCAATATGTATGAGGGCAGTTCCATAGACTCTGGCAGCCACAAACAAGCGACAGAACAGAAAGGAGAGGAGAGAGAAGCAACGCAGGTTGTGTTGAAAAGAAAGAGCTCTTCTCCTCTCAGCAGACTTTACAGTGTGTCCGGGGAGTCTGAGTCCAGAGAAAGGGGACCACCCAGAGGCTCTGTTTACCATCCCCTGCTTTTCCTTGACACAGCAACACAACAGCCTGGGAGTGTATGGGGGGCTCATCGTGAATAACCTGCCCACTAAATTACAACGGTGCACCAAAGCACAATTACATCATTACAAAACATACCAGACTGGCATGAAAGGGGAACCAAAACCATATCGCTTGGTAAACAACCCGGCACCACATTACATTTACACAATGGGATTTTAAACAGAAAGCTCTAACAATCTCAGAGGGGCCAGCTGAGCACCTTTCTCCAGAGGAAATAGGTAGTGGGGAGGCTGAATAGTGATGACAGTGTTTGCAGTGCCATGTTTTTTTTGTCAGAAGTTGCACCTGATCCCAGCGAATAGTCAACATAACTAGATTTGAGAGGGAACAGCATGTACTCGCGCTGTCAGTCCCAAAGATGCTAAAGCTGTCCATGTTTGCTTATTACTCGCGTAAATATGTTGAAATGAAAGTGACAGGCTCTGCCTTCCCCCGAAGAGCAGCGATCTGTCCAAAGTGCCCAGACCTCCGCAGCACTGATAGACCCTGGGGAGCCTTGAGGGATGCCCAGAATAGTGCCATCCTGACTGTCACGTTGACGGGGACAGCAAGTGACACCATTGCTAACAAGAGGTAATACTTTACGTGCACGTTCGCTCAACAGCTGCAGCGGCATTGCTGCTGACTCCTGCTGACAGATGGGAAGTATACTCTGTAACTTTCCAACTCTGAAGTTGCTTTTTTGCAACTCGTTTTGCTGATAGCGTGAAAAAAAAATACATGCATTGATAAAGCGTTATATAACTGAAGATGGTTTGAGGCTTTGCAGCTGAAACATAGCAATGGATGGTGTGAAAAATATGCAGCATAAAGGTCTATACACTGAGAAACAGAGTGGTAAATAGATGGCTCGGGGCTTTTCAGCTGAAACAAGATAGTGTGAAAAAAAAAAACAACTGCTGCTCCAAAGTCTGGAGGAGCACAGAGATAGCGGTAAATCCAACTGACAGGAATGGTGCGCGCCTGTGTGCATGCTGGGGATGTGTTTACATAAGTCTGCTTATGAATGAGCAAAGAGTATAACATGTGTGGTCCACGGGCTGCAAAAGGAGGAATTGCCTGTGTGCGAGTGTGCCACGCTAAAAATCAGCTTAATAGCAATTACTCCACCCTCCATTCAAACAGGCACATGCTGCCTCTCTGCCTTATTACTTGAGGCAATAAGAGGAAGACTTTTACAGCCTCTGACCTCGCTTCCTTTTTTCCATATGAACAGGCGTCCCTCTGCCACGGCACACTCCGCTAGTCAAACCTCTCTCTTTCTTAAGAAAATACGGAATAAGGACTGAGGAAATGAATTTTACTGCCCCATTTTCCCTCCCGCTGCTTACTGACAAAGGCACCACACTCACCCTCAGCGACTTCTGCTCCTCCATTACTTAAAGAGAGGAAGGGAAAATGAATGAATTTTACAGCCTTTGGTCCTATCTGTCTTCTCAGACCCCCCTCCCATCCGAAGTGGCACACTCTGCCACTCTCCCTCTTTCTCATTACTTAACACAAAGATTGGAAATGAATTTTACTGCCTATGCCCTTTCTTCTCTCCTCAGCACCGTCCTATAGTTACTCATCCACATTGCTCTTATTGTCTCTCTCCTTTGCAGCCTTAAAGAAGGAGAAAATCAATTTTACAGCACCCTCTCCCCCATAAAGTGGCACACTTCAGATTTTTCTTGTTTCTTCCCTTTCTACTTGTTCAAAAAAAAGAGAGGGGCCAAAATCAATTTTTGGCCTCTGCTTCTGTTTTACAGCCCCGGGCCTTCTCTAAAGGAGCGGCACACTTCATCCTTCAGTTTCTGCAGCGCTGCCCCCTCCGAAAGCCTCACAATATATTAGCATACAGGTGGTATCTTTTGTCTCCTTCTGAGGCACACTTCTGCTCTGTATATTGCCCATGTGTCCACTTTGAACGCCCGCCAGTGGAGGCATTGTGAAAGGGCTGAGGGTATTAAAAGGTCACTTAAGATAACTGGCCCTTCTGTTGCCACACCTCCTCCGACACCTCCCATAGATAAGGCGAAGTCATTAGTCTGGGGCTGAGCTGCCCTTTCTCTGCAGCCTATTCAGGAGTACAGGGAGTGGGCAACTGAGTTTATCTGGCTTTTTGATCTTGGTAGTACAATGATACACGTCTGAGCTTAAAATGTGAGCGCTCACGTTTGACCTTCCACAGAAATGTTTTCAGAAAGAAAGATTATTATGAATATTATTATGAATATTATTTGCATTGGATACATTCATACAGTGCATTTTCTACCAGGCAGGTCACAGAAAGCACTGGCTCCAAAACAGATCTTTTGATTCCTCTCCTCCCCCAAGACGTGCACTGTTACCGCAACCTCTTTTACATGATTACACACATATCTGCTGCCCAGATGCTACCCACCCCCCTTGTCCTCCCTGCCTTCACCACCCCTCCCTCATCCAGCTGCCTCGCTCCACTTGTGGCTGCAGCTCCAGCACCCTATTCATTAACAGCTTCTTAATGCTCCCAGATGGGATGACTGTAATTTATGGTGGCCTCAGTGTGTTTACGTTTGTGTGTGTATGCGTGCGCGTGCGCGTGTGTATGTGTAAGTCGATGTGTTTATCCATAAAATCTATGCATAGCAAACAGATTTGTTTATATGTGTGACTGATTAGAACCAATAGAAAAAGCGTTATCTTAATTAGACTGCACCTACAATTATTTGGATCCATTTTCCACACATTTGCACTCGCTCAAGAGTAAACTGTGAGCATATGCAAATATGTTTGTGCTGATTTCCCTCTTTGTCCTTTGTTTGACTCAGGCAAGAGCACGTATCGCTGGAGGGCAGAGTGAGGACAGCGATTAAGGCACATATTTCAGGTTTTTACTTTGCTCACTCAACAAGGGGTTTGTCTCCAAAACTGACCTCAGCTGGAGCGATACAGTTTTTCCATTCCGTTTTTCCCTCCACTTTGCACTTGGTGCCACTGAATTAAGATGTCATGAGCCCGAATGGGAAGTCCCCACATCCACGCAAACATTAACATGTGTACGCAGTGTGTGCGCGTGCATGCTCATGTGTTTATGTGTAATTGTTTGTATGCTCACACGCGCGGGTATCTGACTGATGTTCCATGCTCAAACCTCAGCTTACGGATGCTGGCACGCTCACTCCCTCAGATTGTGAAGTATCGATTCCCAGCTTCTCTCCTGCAGGGTGAGGAAGGGTGGAGGTGGTGGTGATGATGGTGGTGGTGGGTGGGGGTTACAGAGGTTACAGGAGATTTGCTGGCTGCCTGCTCTGCCAAGGAAAGGCTGTTTCCTAGAAATGGGGAGACAAACACGCACACACACAACAAACACACGGACAGTTATCCTCGCCTAAACACAGAGCACACGTACTGTAAAAGCCCACCCGCATTTGGTTACAGTGTACTGTACACATACACACCCACAGATACACATAAACATAAGCATGTGTAGTACGCACACAGAATGATACACAGACAAGACAAACTGCTGCGTTAAGAGGGAACTTTCCCCTTCTTGACTCTTTGACCATGTTGCATTTCCTGCGCCTCGCACTCCTGCCAGTCCAACGGAACTCCACACTTGGTAAAAATAACCCCTCCGAGAGCCAGTCAGCACTCGTTGGGGCCCGCTCTGAAAACACAGGGTGCCCACATCGCCTGTTAGCAGCACCATTTCTATTTGAGGAGACGTGCACGTTGGGTAACAGTCAGGCTCCAGTGGTGGGAACGGCAGCCTCAGAATGCAGCAAAGGATTGTGGGAAGGAATCTTTGGGGGGTGGCGGGGTCTAACTGTTGCACCTTTGAGCACTTATTCCTAATTACTCCGTTTGTGCTCGACATTGCTAATGGCTCGCAGACGTGACACACATGTGGAGACAAGGTGAAGAGGCTGAGATGATGGAGTGCTTCATGGGGACACACTACACGCCAATATCCTGCCCGCTGGAGCTGCTGAGCAAGAAAAACAGATGGAAATGAGCACCAGTGCTCTCCAGCAGACGTGTAAATATACGTATACACACACAGATGTGCATACAGGTTCAGGGACATGAATACAAAGGCACAAAGGCTGGAAGGAAAACAAACACAGACGGTAGGATTTTTGGTGGCGTTCGCACTCTCTTTAGCACGCATGGATAGGCTGTCACATTCACAACACACACTCAAACACAGACACACACACACATGCGTACAGGCCAAGTATGTCCTCATCGCCAGCATGCGTAGATAAGTATATGTGTGTGCGAGTGTGTCCTCTCCGAGTTGACCACAATGCACAGCTGGCAAGGAGAGAGAGACTTGAGTGTGTCAGTGTGGTCAGGTCAGGGGCCCCGTCTCTCTCCGCTTACCCCATCAAGTTCTCTCTGACTTTTCCTCCTCTTGTCCTCCCTTGTTTTTAATGTTGCCTTTCCTCTCTCTTGGTCACATTTTGGCATGTTCCTCTGTCTGTCTGCCGGGTTTGTCCAGACGCTGGCACTTCCCAGGTTTCTCCAAATGCAAATATACAAACACATGCAGCGAGATGCAGACATTTAAGAGAGAAAGAGCTTCCCAAAACTGCAGAGAGACATGCATTTAGAAGTGTAGGGTCACATACATTTTGGACAAACCAAAACACAAAAATGCAGATATTTTCATTCCGCCTGTATTCGCAAACTGTGCAGTAATAGCTAGCTTCTACATTCACACGCTCTCAAAGTTCCCCCATCCACCCTCTACAGGACATGTCTCTCATGTGAGCACTGACCACATTACAAATGCTCAAACAAACACTCGCAATGTCATACAAAACTCAAAAGACCACAAAACACTGCAAACCAACTTATCTAAATACAGTCATGGGTCAGGACAAAGGTGTGGAGGGGAGGGGGGGGGGGTCACTAGGCGACAAAACACAAACTGAATCTTCCTGGAATAGGAATATTACTGGATAGTCCGTGTTCAGTCTTTCTAGAAAACAGGACAATAGCCCGGAGACAATTCTGTACATATTTTTATAGATGAACTAAAAGCATTTTCCTAGAATCTCTTGTTGTATTTCACACTGAGGATCCCCCAGGCTTGCCGGGATGCGATTTATTCTTTAAACCCTTTAAAAACTTTATTGACATGACATAGAATATACTAATCAGATTAAAAGCACTCAGCATCGCTGGGGGCAGGGAGCCAGCAAAAGTAAAATCGATGGGAATGAGTGTTCCAAAAAAACTGGTTCAATTCGACTGTCAATTTTGATTTGGGGAGAGTGTTGGGTGTGACTGTAGCCAACAATCATTTGCAGCAGTACCGGACCGGGACACAAGCAACTGACATCACATTAAAGCACAGTTTGGAGGGGATGCATTGATATCTGTTTTGTGGAAAAATGAGGGGAGTTTTCCTTTTGCCAAGAATAATCTGGTTAAAATTTCAACAAGCTAAACAGTTTGCAGCAAAGAGGGTGATATTTGAAACTGAAAACCGCAGCATATTTATTAATCTAATCATGAGTGCTTAAAAAAGGGGGGGCTGCTAACAAATCATGCGCTCCCACGTAATGCAGACAAAGTGTGAGCGTGTGTGCACGGGCATGTGTGTGAACATGCGTGCAGATCTTGTGTGATTAAATGTTACTTTGTCTGCACGTGTGTATGTTTGATGGGAGTATTTATGGCCCGCGGCACCTGCGCAGGCAGAACAAACACACCTGAGCACATTCAGCTTGGTGACAACAATCTTTCATCAGGCCTTATTCACTTTTTTCTTCAAGAGCAGAGAAACGTGTGATGAGGAGATCCCTGGATCAAATATAATTAGCCTGGACATTTGGCTCAAAGCAGCATGAAAGCCATTAAAAGATCCTGACTGTCAGCGTGCACCATTAGAATGATTTATTCACATCCAAGTGTGGTTCGGGGCTTGCCAAAATGTCTTTATTTTTGGATTGAAGAGTGAAATGACCTTGGGAACTGAAATAATTGGTTGTGTATGGGGGACTTGCATTAGCTAGAGTACAAAATGTCACTACATACAAAGACAGCAAAATGATGTGGTCAATTCTTCATGTGGAGAATGTTGTCCCACATGGAAACAAAATGTCCTCAGCAACAATTTGGGTAAATGTCACCCCTATTGAATGTACAATGTAGCTTGCCAAAATGACTTGCAGAAAGCCATTATGATCTAGCCTTCCCACTGTACCCCCTCGCCGATTCTGGCATCATGGCAAACAGGCAATCATCACTGAAAGGCAGAACCAATCAGAAGAAAGGAAAGAATGATATTGTTTTTTCTTGCCAACATTTTGGCTGATGATGCCCAACACGTTGTGCAAAACAATGCCATCAAACCCATCTCCATGACTTGTCATGACAAGAGAGGTTTTTTTTCCCCCCCTGATGATGCCTTCCAACTTGTTTACCAAGAGTAAGAAATTCAATCTCAAATTAAACCAAGGCAAACAAGCGAAACCATATCTGGCTTATCTTTAGGGTTTAGTTCTGGTGCTCTACCTTTAGCTCATTTGCTTTACCTTATGAAGGATGAAAATCACATCTGTTAAATGTCATTCAAAATGTGGAAACATCACGAAGGACAGCCGCAGAGGTATGACAGGGAAGTTCGGGGAATACATAATGACACATGGCTGGTGGTGATACTGCTTTTCTCTGATGGGCTGACTCATCTCAGCAGTGACTAGCTCTCGAGGCAGCATTTTCAGAAACCATAGAAAAGAAGAACATTGCGGTAATAACATACACGCCGAGCCAATAAAATCACAAATGTGTTTAAGCAAGTGAATACTATCCCACAGGAAGTAAGGCTTTCCTCAGTGATCGAAGTCACTCATTAACAATGTTGGACATCTGAACAACAAACTGCACTACAAAGAAAATATTAAATATATTCGTCAAACTGATGACATCTCAAGACAGACACTGTCCAGATAGTCATTTCAAATATTCCTCTAGGATGTATGTTAAAGGAATAGTCTGACATTTTGGAAAATAAGGTTTTTGCTTTATTATTGAGAGATAGATGATTAGAGACTGATACCACTCTCATATTTGTCCAGTAAATATGAAGCTACCACCAGCAGCTGATTAGCTTAGCTTTACATACATTCTGGGAACAGGGGAAACAGCTGGCTGGGCTATGTTGAAAGTAGAGCCCGACTGATATATTGGTCAGCCGATATCATGGGTTAATATTGGCCCACCACAGATATATCAGCGTATATATGTTGTCTGATATGCGCCAATATTTTTTCTATTTTTAAAGTTATATAGGCAACATTTTATGTATATTTGATCCTTTTTCTTAAATCAAGTTTAATATATGTAGATATGTTTTTTTTGTTCTGTTTTTTTATTTATAGTTATTTATAATTATAAAATTCCCAGTTTCAATTCCTGTTTCAGTGCACTGATGTCATTTTATAAAAAAGTTTATTGATAAACTGTAAAATATCCTGCCTCCATTACATATCCTTGTCACAAGTGTTTGATAACCACATCTAAGGGATTATTGCAAAAAATGTGTGTTTATGTATATATTCTGTATATATAAGAATATCAGCTGATATATCAATATCAGAATTTTTTTACTCCCTAATATCGGTATCGGTATTGGCCACAAAAATCCAGTATCAATCAGGACCTAGTCGAAAGGTGACAAAATCTGACAGCACCTCTAAAGCTCACTAATTGACAGATTATATCTAATTTGTTTAATCCATTCAAAAAACAAAGTGTGAAAACATCAGGTTGTGGTTTAATGGCAGGCTGTTAACTTTAGACAGGCTAGCTGTTTCCCCCTGTTTCCAGCTAACTGCTTAGCTTCGAACAAGGCACCAGCACCAAGCGACTGCTGGTGTCAGCTTCATATTTACCGGATGGACATGAGACTGGAATCAATATTCTCTCATCTAACTCTCATGAAGAAAGCAAATTGGCACATTTCCCAAAATGCCATTATTTCTTTAACCTACTTTCAATGCCGGATGAACAATATTTTGTATGTCAGGGCAATCCAGATAGTTTCAGGCAACTGTACTGTAAATTCAATAAAACTTCCTAAATGAATAAAAAAAGAAAAAAATGATATTGATATTGAGATGCATTTTAAAGTGTTTAGACACATCATTCAGGCCAAATCTTACAAAAACATTGTAAGTAAATACTACTGGCTACATGTAATTTTGCTGATCTAGGAAGTGAAGCTTATAGTAGTGATGCACTTTAAAGCTTCTGCTGAATGCCTAAAATCTGAAAATGTAAATGAATCTTAATCTCTTTCCATCCTCAAGCGAGTATTTAGTTTTAACAGTCAAAATGACACTTAGGTTAAGTCATCAAGTAGGATCACAGGGTGATAATCCTGGAGTGAAAATTATTGTTTGTTAATGAGGACAACATATACTTAATACCCACATTGGCTGGCCCGAGGGCCGTCAGCAATAGGCCAACGTGACCCACTTTAAATCAACAGCTGACCTAGTTCTTCCGCTTGACCTGCTGAAACAGAACGTGATGCGGAGGGCTGGCGGCATTGCCATGGTCGCCTTTGTTCACTGTTTTCATTCTCTGTCCAAACTAGTGATCAGATGTTAATGCACAATAAGGTAGACAAGGTGAAAATAAATAAAAGGTTGTACTCCAGTGAGAGCAGTGACTGTGAGCGGGAAATATTTCTGACAGTTCATGAAGCCAACACAGACAAGAAAGTGTCATTTTCGTCTTGAATTGTGGGTCGTATTTATCGAGTGATCTTGGAGATATGAGCCCAAATACATTAATACTCAATATATGGATCATCAAGATTGGTATGATGAGGTTCATGATAAACCTCAGTGCAATAAGTAGCTACAGGCTGTTTAAGATGGATTTTGTTTTTGAAAAATATATTCTTTGGAGCGAGCAGTTTTTATAGGATTTTAGAGTTCCCCTTTTAACATTTTCCCAGCAGAGCCAGAATTGAAACCAGCTATCTTCTAGTCAGAATCGTGCTATTATAACCTCCCCTCCCTACATGATAAATGATAATGAAGTAAAAGTGCGTGTAAAACAGCTATGGAAAGGCTTGATATATTACAACTTATTTTTAAACTGTAAACTTTTGTGCTGTCTGATGAATGACACTTTGTTTACACTTTTCTGCAGTCCGTGCTGTTAGTGTTTTAGGCAGCATGTCAAATCCAGACGAGTTTTTCACGACATCTGTATCCAGTTATGCGGAATGGTTGTATATTTAAAACTATAGGCAAGTTTGATAGACAGCTGTTGGAAGCCATGCATGTCTGTGCATTGTCTGCACAACCGACATGCAGCTTAGAGTGTCTTGACGAGCACAGAGGTGGATATCTGGAGCTCGCTGTGTGCGGCCCGATGCGGGCCTGCTTCGAAGTGTTAAACGCAATGTCATAAATCAGCCATGACACTACTACTGTTGATGAGATTATTGGTTTCAGCTGTCTGAGGAAGTATCAGAAGTATTAGTTTCTTGTAAAAGTGGCGTGATTGGTTACAGAAACAGATTTATGTCAGTAAAGAACAACAATGACTGCTACAAGAAAAAAAAAGAAAAAAGAACAGAATATAAAATAGGAATGTACTGTTAGCTTTGGAGCAAAAGCCAAAGAAAAGTCTTGAGCTGGAGTTATGGTTCTCTGAAGATACACATAAATGCCTCAGCGGGTCTATGAAGAAAAGGGTGTTTGGGTTGAAGAGGCTCGCAGGGGAACTGTAAGAATTGAATTCATACATGTTGTGCAGGCCTGAGCATCAAACGTACTGATTGAATGATCAGTACACACACAGGCGGGTTCAAAACAGTAAAGTGCCAACGCCTAAACATTAAAGGAACTGTTTAACATTTTAGGAAATATGGTTATTCACCTTCTTTAAGAGAGTTAGATGAGAAGATTGATGCCACTCTCCTGTCTGTGTGCTAAATATGAAGCTTATAAATATGAAGATTTGACCTTTGGACAGAGACTCTTTCCCCCTTTTTTCAGTCTTTATGCTAAGCTAAGCTAATTGGCCGCTGGCTTTAATGTTTTCAGCAGAGAGAGAAGAGTTGTACCATCCACACATACACAGATTTATTTCTGTTCCTGTACATATGAATGTGTAGTCCTTATCCATGTGGGCGTATGCATGTATATATGTACAGTACCATATATGTTTACCTACCAGTGTGTCTATAATGGATACTTTACATGCATGTGTATGTGTGTGACATGATGGCTGTCCTGGAGAGTGTGTTGTTGTTGTGCGTGTTGCGTGCTGCTAAAGAGTTTATGTTATTCTGTCCCTCCTCTCTCCCTCGTTTACTGGCTATTCTGGGAAAATCCAAATTACAGTCTTTCAGCGTGTGGTTGGCTTGTGTGGTTCCAAATTTGTACTTAACCTACCCCTCCTGCTCAGTCCCTCTGCCTTCCCTAACTTCCCCCCCCATCTCTCGCTACGCCTCCCTCGCTCAAATGACACCAATCTTTCTGTCTCTGCTTTGCATTCTTGATTCTGGTTTTAATAATTGAATTTAAATAGACATTGAATGGGGTGGAATTTGTTGAATATGATTTAGTTTAAATTCAAGCACCATGCGGTACCATAAATGTCAGGATGACAAATTGAAGTCAAAACACATGAGCTCTTTCATGCTCTTCTCTGTTCCTCTTCGTCTTCCTCTCACACTCTATCTCCTCATCTTTTCCCTCTCCTCCCTCCCTCCATATTTCTTGTTTTTTCTCCATGTTGTTTTGTCCCACTGTCTGTTGCTGCGTGGATGGAAGTCCTGAACACATCCATGTCTCCTCTAAAAACATATCCTCCCTGCGGCTTTACTCACCGCTCAGTTTCAGCGCTTCCTGTCTCCCCAACTAGCCTGCCTGTAATTACCACCGTAACCTATGCATCTGCATCCCCTTCTCCATTCACAAAACAAGTATTTATATCTTAGTCTGAGTGACAGAAATTCAGCTTTTTTTTCAGAGAAGGTCTATTTGTGTAAGGATTTATGCAAATGCTCATTTAGTTGGTCCCTTTGCTTACATAATTGCTCAGCTCTATTCCTGATACCTGTTAAATCTATTTTGGCCCTCTGAATGACCCTGCACACACACATGAGCCTGTGTGATATCAGACATGTAATGGGTTCAGTCAGTGGATTAAAATGACAGAATGAAAATACAAACTCCACGGACACTGCACCTCTGAAATGGCTCATTGCTTTGGCACACTAATGCGCCCGCAGAGGCTTTTGGCAGTGCTTTGTAATCATCGCTGAATATTTTTAACGTTTCACAAAGTTCACTTTTTTGTTTGACCTTAAATGCCATGACGCATCAGGCTGCTTTGAGCTCCCTCTGATGAGGTTATGCAAAGTAATTTGTTAGCTTTCTCTCACATATGTGGTTAAAATTTAAGCCTTAAAAAAGTCCAAATGAGAGTGCTGTAGTTGAGTCACCAGCTTTGATTGATTCTTTACAGTATCTGCACGTAGTTAGTTCTCTGAATACTCCTCCGCTCCATCTATGTACATTTTATGTAAATTGTGTGTTTATACAACCATACATTTGCATTAATGTGTGATGTTTTAGTTCAGCTCATTGCACTTTGACATGGAGCATTCTGGACAGGCTCAGTACAGATTATGTTATGATGACCAACTCCGCTGCAACGCATCACGTCACGAGGCTTTATCCCAAAATAGTACGCTGAATCTGTTTGACACATTCTCATCGTTAGGGAAACTATTTTTAGATTATTACTTTTCAGGGCAGATTAATGGATTAAATCTTAGGGGCACGTCTGCTTTAATATCTCTTTTTTGGATCAAGTCTTTTATTTCTGGACTCTTGCTTTTAAGTCAAGATGAAAAGTGACTGGATCATTAACCATCTGAAGTGACCAGCTGCCTCACTCTTTCCCTGTCCTTCCATGGCCTGTGGCCTCAATCCATGTCTTCCTGCGGCTCTTGGCTACTGTTTACCACCTCTG
The DNA here is from genome assembly GCA_038419695.1 of Scomberomorus guttatus. Classification (NCBI taxonomy): domain Eukaryota; kingdom Metazoa; phylum Chordata; class Actinopteri; order Scombriformes; family Scombridae; genus Scomberomorus; species Scomberomorus guttatus. The sequence goes on from CM076461.1 coordinate 10,565,670, forward strand.
ACTACGTTCTCCTTGTGCGTTTTGCCTGTGTGCGCTTGTGTAGCACGACGCATGACCATGATGAGTGCTCACCACTCACCCCTCTAATCCTGTGGAGGAGAAAGGGGTGAGGCTGCCTCAAGGCCAAGCCCTGCTAGTATGACCGAACGCTGTGTGACATTCTCAGCAGCATCCCCTCCGGCTCTGCATGACACCGACAGCGGTCACATTTTTTTTTTTTTTTTGCCTTCTCTTCCTCCTCCTCCTTCCCTGCCTTTCTGAGCAAAAAAAGAGCATGTTTGGTTCAGTCGCATGGTTACACACAATAAATAAATAAATATGCATAATTACATAAGTGGTGTTTTGCTGAACTGCAGCCAAGAGTATTGCGAGTCAAGCGCTGATGTTAGATCTCATTAAGGGTGGCATAAAGCACCCCTCAAAGTTCCAAAAAAACAGCTCCAGCTCACTGGGTGTTTTTTTTTTTTCTCAGGAGTTTTTTAAGTTTCATGCCATGATGGAAAAACATTCAGGGTCATGCAGACACACTGGATACATGCTGGTTTTGACTGCTCAGTGTGTGATCTAACAGGCTGGAAAGAACTGGAGAGACAAGCGCTCCTGTTCGCCTGATGGCTAATCTCAGATCAGCAGATGTGGAGCCGACGAGGGAAGCGAGTGAAACCTTTCATTTTTTCATCCACCTTGAAATTCTCTACTCCAGTCCAGTTGTTCTTTTGTTCTTTCCCTTTTTTTTAAGTATAGTGGTTTTTTTTAGCCTAGCCTTTAAAAATCTCACCCTTCCAGAACTTTCTCCTCCATCATAACCCTTTCTTTCCTGCCTTTAACCCTCTCTGCTACTAGCTGCCCTTCTATCTCCTTTGCCTTTCCACACTCCCATCCCTTTCTCTCCCTCCTTCTTCCCCTGCTTCGGTTTTTGTGAAAGGGGGCTTTATCAGCAGGCCTGAATGGTGCAGGTCTGCTGGAAGCACGGACAATGGGCCCATCATCAGAGGGAAGCAGAGCCCATGAAAGAGGAACAAAGACCCTCAGCCCAAGAGGGGCCCCACTCTGCACCTCTCACGATCCACAGCAACAGCCTCCACTGGAGCTGCATGCTCTCTGTGTGTGCGCGCGCTTGTGAAAAAATGTGTGTGTTCTTGCCTATAAGCAGGCAGGTGCTGCCCCTTGGGATTTCTACATTATGGATCTGCCCCCCCCAAAATGGCTTGGCTTTCAGCTATCATTCTTAAACAGGCTACATTCTCCTGCTGGCAATACGCATCTATTATTGTCGAGATCTATCTTTTGCATGGCCTCCTGTGCATCCTCACCACTATGCATCATGCATTTGAGTTTGTTAGTGTGTAGAAGCCCTTAGCAGTTTGCAGACAAGGGGTTAGCGGGTACATGCTTCCCTGTCTTTGGTTATAACATGACAATACATGCACCCGTCATGAATATGCAAACTCACTTGCTGTCTCTTTGGGCAAGAAGGAGACTCTGTAAAAAGAAACATGTTTGTGCATGGAAAGCTGTTTATGTGAGCGGAGTGCCAGACAAGTCCTGTCTGTTGAACAGGTTTCTCAGTTGAAAGTGACCGGACATGGCAAAGAGCTCATCTGTTCCTCCACTTTTCATCGCTGTTGAAGAGATGTATTCCCATATGCTGTCCACCTTTTGCGAATAAACATGATCTAAATTTGATGATTTAATATCTTTAATATTTAATAAAAAATACAGTAACAGATAAAAAAAATGATTAGAAAATTAGAACATAACCCAGAAGGAGTTGAAAGAGAGGACCAAAATATGATAACATGATAACAAAGTTGGATAATTACACTATAACCTAAAATATATTTCACTTGCAATTTTTAGCTCCTTTTATTCACACTTGATGTGAGTTGGTAAAAGTGGTGGTTCCAATCTGAGGAGGCTCTGTCTGTCAGATAACTTGTTTTAGATAAACATCAAAGTTAATTCATGTCCTTAGAAATAATAAAAAAAAAAAAATCACTTACTTTTTAAAAGAGCTCTCAGCTGTATCACACAGTCTTCATCAGCAGGTTCAATTGGTTCAGTTGTCATGGAGATGGATCTGAATGATGGAAATTTTTTTGTCAAACTACTATTTCCAAGGTCAAGAATGAAATTTGATGCTTAACTTTTAAGCTGACACAGACAAAGTGCACGGTTAAAATCTTAATGAGCTTGCATGTCAACAGAATCATACACATGACAACTGAGGATATCCATCCATCCACTGATGAAGAGGAAAAGCTAGTAAGTAGACTTTGAGTTGAGACGGTTTTGTCAAAAAACTTACAAGCGATAATTGTCCCATCTTAGCACTCTAGAGGTGTCCAGTACATCAACAGACAAATCTTTTGTATCCTCAAGCTAAACTGAGTGTTCTTAATCACCATCATTACTGTATCTAGTAGCTTTCTGCATTGGAGTACCTTGAAATAGTAAGATGACAAAGTCACAGAAACAATTAGAGGTGGTTGCTAAGCTAAAACAGGGCTTATATAGGCTGACAAACAGTTCAAACAGAAACTCAACAGATGGATCAATCCGAGACTGAACTGAAAATAGTTAGAGGCAGCACTTACTGATGTGTACGAATGAACTACATGACCACAAATCTTCATACTGAACTCAATTAAATGATTTGAGTTTGTGTTATTTTCACCTCTGTAGCATGTCTAGTAAAATGCTTCAGGTGTATCTATGCGAGGCCAAAATGAACTCAGGATTACACGAACGATTTTCCTGCAAAAATGCAGGATACTGAAATGAAGTTTGGTCTTGACAGCTACAGCCTGGATAGTTTGAAATGCATATTTTGAGTGTTAGTGTGGGCAGTGCAAAGCTAATCTAACAGCTCTGTTTGAAACTAACTCCCATTAACTGCAGATACTATCTCAATACAATCAATATGTGGTCAGTTAGCAATATTATATTCAACAGGGAATTAAAAATGTGTAGTCCACCTTGTGAATTTAAAAATATGTTCAAAAATAACAAATAAACAAATATAAAACTGAAGTATGAACATAATGGTGAACGAAATGTTTGATTTTGTATTTTTGACAGTTTTTTTGTATTGTTTGTTTTTCATATGAGGTAAAAAGGGTAGGTACAATAATCTAAAGCTTCAGCCTACAACCTTTCAGTCAATAATGTTTCTTTGTTTGTTTGTTGGATATAATTTGTTATGATTTATCTGTATACATGTGCATGCTTTTGTAACACTGTTAAAATAAGGACTGAATAAATTAAATAAAAAAAAAAAATTAAGTAAATTATTCTTGTGAGCCTGACACTTTCCAACCTCTAACATGATTTCATTTTTTGCACTAAAGAAGGCGTCATTGAAACAGAGGTTTTTTATTCTGGGACAAAACTCCACCATCCACCATCAACAATTGCTGTAGTCTTTCACAGTTTTGGTACATTATAGCCCTGCATGGATTTCTCTGGACCTGCTCAGGACCAGAATTTTACTTAGAATATATCAAATAACTACAGCTGCTGCTGCTGCTGCTGCTGCTGCTGCTGCTGCTGCTGCTGCGGTGAGAGATTATTCTTTTTGGTCTGTTGATATTGTGCAATAGTATTTAATATTTGAGGGGAGGTAAGGTCATATTCATCAGTTGACCTTAATGGGCTTATCTGTACTCATACATTAGAGCACTCATTAATGTCCATTATACCGGCAAAGACCTCTTATGACCTGGTGTAAATTATACACTTTATCTGCAGGTTTAAAGAGCCTCGGAGGTCACTCTCTGCCACTCTCTCTCTTATCAAAAGACTGAGAGAGGTGCTAATTTTGTATTGTATGTGTGTATGTGTGTGCGCTGGCCTGTGTGCGCGCTCCATATTTATTAGTTTGTCATTTCTGTGCTTCCAAAATGTCCATCTGAGTGTGGCAGTTGTGGTGTGACGGCGGATGCTCAGGCGCTGACCCGGATCAGAGGTCTTTCTATTTCTGAATACAGACAGCATACACGGAGCATATTATGCCGCCCACAGAACAGGACACATGCAATCAACCTCTGACCCTGGGCCATTTCGAATCATTATCTCCCAGCTTAAAAGCAGGGGCTAATCCTTGCGGTGTTTACCACACAACTGGCACAACAGCTGGATGGTCTGTTTGCAGCCTCTCCTGGACCTCTTGGTGGGCCGAAACATATGGATACTATCTGGGATGATGTGCCCTCATTTGGATTTCGACCAATGGGCTTCACAGAGGCATTAGTGAATGTACAGTAAGCTATGTTCATCTCAGGAGATATGAGGGGCTCAGCCCAGTATGGTGCTCTCAATCATCCCATTGCTATTGGCAAATTTGACTGTTCCAGTAAAAAATCGTATTAGAGAAGGATTAATCAGTGTCCATGTTGGCCAGTGGGGTAGTTGGTACTGTGAAGCTTTCATAGACCTTCCTTGCTGGTTATCTGCTATTAATGGATTGGTGATCTCTGTGCAGCAGGACCTGCTGTCTGGAGCAGCAGGATAAAGGCATGTAGTGAGGCGAGAAAATGCACAGTCGTATCCGAAAGTATTACAGCAAAAGTGATTCACGTATGGACATGAAATAGATGGTAATTGAAGCTCGGTGATGTCAAGGATTTGCTCTATCGACACGAATTGTCAACAGCGCAAATTTGTGCCAAGCACTCTGTGAATTTGCTGTGCCTCTGCACGCAATACCACTGATCACAACAATTCCATTGAAATGACTTGGTTTTGGTTTGACATTTCAATGTTATTAGTTTGTAGATTCTAGTGTGACCAAGCCCTGAGGCCTAAGCCTTTAAGGAGACTTACCAGCAGATCTGGGCTCAAACAACCATGACTTCTACGACTTCTACAAGCTGTCTGGAATGTTGTTTTGTAGCTTAACCTGCCTTCAGATTGAACTTGTAAGGTTGTATTTTTGATATGGGAGGTCAAGTTTACACTTTGTTTGGCACTCAAGTGGTTTGAGACGTGACAGCACAATAGCTGTAGGGGATTCTTGAAAAGTAGTAAATAATTTGGTGTTCTTTGGTTTTTAACAGTATGTTTAGGCAAGGCAAGTTTGTATATCACCTTTCAACAATTAGCCAATTCAAACACAAGACTATATAAAAAGGAGAGTAAGAGAGAGTCTAATTAAATTGTGCATAAAATAAGCTAAAATAGAATAAAACATTAAAATGTAGAAGAATTAAAGTGTGGTCCATGAATAAATAGAAATGTAATGTAATCAGTTCCTTCAGGATTGCGCAGAGCTTTTTTTTGTGATTGTTGCGATTAAAAATGCTTGATTTTGCAGCAGCTTTTCTCCAAAATTGCAATGCAATTTGCAAAGTTTGACATCAAATATTGATGTCAAAATCTTCCTAGTTGCACCTTTAAATGCGGAGAAATTGTGGGAATTGGTTGAAGATTGGTTGAATTTGCATGAATTATTGCAATCGCAAAGTCGCGATTTCCTGGAGGGACTATGTGTAATAAAAGGCAGTGGTAAAAAAGTTAAAAGTTTTAAAACTTGATTTACACATCAGAAAAATAAGACATAAAATGCTGAAATTGTGAATACCACATCAGTGACTGAGTCCTCTGGTGGACACAAGAGCACCGTGTATGAGAAATTCACCTCAAATAGACAAATAATCTATGGCAGAATACAGTTTTATATAGGGCTATTCAGCTTACACCTACTAATGGTAAATAAGTGAAAATAATATCAAATTAATAATGCAAAAAACGTATCAGAAGATGTCAGCTGAAGGTCTGTATTATTTTTTATTCTGTTTTCAGCAGGGATTGTGTAACAGCTCTGCCAGGACAGGTGAACCATGTAACCATGTTCTGACTTGTTTTCATTCTGTTGAATAAGTACTGCCTTGAGCATGTATCTACACGCACGCACACTCACACACATTTGCACTCAGAGAAGACCCCATTGACACCAGACACATCTCACACGTCATTATTTTTTAACTCATTCCGCATACTTCGTTTGCGCTTTCAATATGAATTTATAGATTTATCTATCGCATCACACAATGGTAAAGATGCTTGTGTACGTTTTACCCACTCAGGAAAATCAATGATATTTCATAACACATTGTGCTGGCCTAAGAGGGCTTAGCCCGATGCATGTCTGGGCAGAGGTCATGACTGCGGACTTCCTCTATAAAGACCGCTTGATTACGGATAAAAGGCCAGCTAAGGTTTTTTAATCACTCTCTCTCTATATCTAGGTTTTCATTAAAAAAACCTGCTCTCAAACTCTTGCTAATAGGGTGTAGTTGGGGATAGCAGCATTAGTGTTATGGGGATAAACTGAGGCTGTGCCTGGAAGTCATCAGTGTCTGTCAGCAGCGACTCTCATGCCCATTCTGGGACCTCGATGTCACAGTGGGAGTGAGATGTTCTGGGTCATTTAAGGGGAAATTAACCACAGAAGTCCCAATGTTTTCTGTGAATGGTCTCTTTTATTTAAATCGCATAGAAATATAATGGTTAAGAAATACTTGGGAGTCATTATCATCCTTCATAAAAGTGAAATAACATATGTTAAAAAAAGCCGGCTCCATTAGAGATTGCCAGCGCTTTAATTAAAAGTGCAAACTAGCATTTTAACATCAATTAATCTTTAAAATTACTTCTGAGATTGTACTTCTTTTCAGAGTTTCTCACAGGGCTTCTGGAGGAACCAGTGAAAGTAGTGGGAACAAAATGTTCCAACATCTTAATTGTCTTGAGTGAAACGAAAGAAAACTCACACATACACAAGTAGCAATGTCCTTTGTGTCGGGAAACAAAGGCGTTTATGGTAAATGTTGCCTTAATTTCAAGAGACACCTAGACTAACAATGCCACTTATGTAAGACAGAAGCTGTTAATCATCCTCTCGATGATCTAATTTGTTTAATTATATGAATTTGTCGCACTTAATTTGACAGCTTTGACACACTGATGCTACTAAATGAATTAATAGAAAGTCTACACTGAGCAACAGTAAGCACCTTTGTGACTGAGCTTTTTTAGATGGAACAAAACAGAGAGAAACACTTTGTCAGAAGACTTTTTCTTTTAACAGTTAACAAATCAAGTTCTCTTACTAGTGTACTAATACTAGTACACATGAGACATCAATATTATACACTGCAGGCTTTCATTTCACAGTACAGTCTCAATGCACCAGGGCTAACAAGTGAAATACAAAACACAAAAAACGGAAAACAAATGTTGTGGAAGAGGAGGAAAAAATAATGCTCAAATCATGTTCGTGGTTATTAATATGGATATGACACTACAACATGCTGTGACTAACATCTGCCGAAGTCTGTGGAAGCAGTAAACGTACAGTACGTACAGTACGTGCACCAGTGATAAAATATTCTCAACTCAAAGTTCAGCCTTTACTAGCCAAGAAAGTGACAAATGAATCTCCGTGCTCAAATATACTCATGCACTATATTTCATGTCAAAAGGGTTTAACAGAGATTTATGAAAAATTTTAAATATTTTCTATCATCTGACCCGTCTTGAGGCCATACAGTAAAATCCCCAGCTGGTACGTTGCCCATGACATGAATAACCTTGATATTTTGGGTGTATCAGTGAAACAATTTTCAGTCACTGTCTTGACATACTGACATTGGTGGAATGCAACTAAGTACATTTACTCAAGTACTGTACTTAAGTATAATTTTGAGGTCCTTGTACTTTACTTAAGTATTTCCATGTTATGCTACTTTCTACTCCTTCTCCACTACATTTCAGAGGAAAATATTGTACTTTTTGTATGATCAGTTTCTAAAATATGCATTGTTATAGATTAGACATCTTAACAGTATACGTTGTTAAAATTAGCTCTACCATGACAACATTAAAATGCTGTCCATGAATTAGCATAAATATTGCAATAATATATACAGTATATGTTAAATATAACACTCTAAATGGGGTCATTTTGCATACAGAGTACTTATGTACTTTTACTATAGTAAGATTTTAAATGCAGGGCTTTTACTTGTAACAAAGTATTTTTTTTATTATGGTACTACTACTACTTTTACTAAAGTAAGAGATCTCAGTACTTCTTCCACCACTGCATACTGAACATACAACTAATACTACAACACTACTGAGAGCAAAGGTTTGTAAATCAAAAAAAAAGAAAAAGAGGCTTTTCAGACTGCAAGCTGGCGAGATGTAGCTTTGCTTCAATTCACAGTGGGAGATGGATGGCTGAAGAAGGGAGTAGGACGACCCTCCCACCCACACAGAGCCTTATAAGTTGACAGACCAACAAATTATCATTATAGCCACACCATCCTGCAAACCAGTCCATTCTGTCTTCTTTAATTTGTTGAATTTCCTGTGGAAAGTAGATGATGGAGTGGATCCATCTTTCCAAAGAGAAGATGAAGAACAGTGGAAAGTTAAGGACTCAATGAGAGCAACCTGTGTTGATTTTATTGTTTTTTTATATATATACACACAGTTTATATAAGCCTCCTGGTACACTGTGGCTGAGTTTGGAAGGTTTTACCGTATGAAACATACCACATGTGCCGCAGTTTTACATGTAGCGCGCAAAGTAAAAGTCGTTCTTCATTTCAGTCCCAGCCTCCCTCAGTGTTTACTGAACCTCACAGATATAAAAGCAAGGGTTTGATTAGGCACAGGTGCGGCTTGTTAAAGGCCGGACCTCTGCTGGCTTCCTACCAACAGTCATGCTGCGTTCATGTCGTGTTGGATTTGCCGTAAATGCGAGCTGCCACCTGGGGAAAATCATTCATTTGTAGGTAGGACATACAGTATGCAACACAGTCTGTAAACTCTGAATCTACACATGCTGTTATGCCTGCTGCTATAAAAAAAAGTCAGCTCTACTCATGAAAAGTCTGCTACATTTTGTTTACAGTTGATTAATATAAATAACTTTGTAACGTGAGTATTTCTAACACTTTCAAGTCCTAGCAACGAGTTTGTCACTCTGTTCTTTCACTTTTCTGATTGCTTCATCAGTCTGTGTTAACATGCTATCTATCATTTTGGCTATTAACACTTTGCAGGCTGCCGGTGTCATGTGGCGCTCGCACGAGTCTTATGTGCTGTGAACGGCTGTTTGGCTTCAGCCTCAAAGATTATTTATGCTCCACAATAAGAAATAGTTTCCTGTTGAAGCCAATGCATAGCTGTCGATGACACAACGATGAAAACATTGACAACTTTTACACACAGATTGTTTGCAGGATCATGAATGTTTTCATGAAATCAGTTTCCATATTTCTCTGATTCATTTTGAATGTATACTTTAAAGCCACACAACATGTCCGTCTAAATTTACATCAAACGCAGTAAAAACTGAAAAAAAAAAGGAAAAAAAAAACCTGAAACCGAAAGACCTTTGCAAAATCATTTTGTCAATATGACATTTGGGGAAAAAAATCCCTGAGGGAAGTGAGTCAAGATACCTTGTGACATCTGAAGCAGTCAGTTGAAGTAAGTGGGTTTGACAAATGCTCACACAAGGTACAAAATATTGCTATGAAACACAATACGCTTCACCTTTTAATAACAAGCCCCTTAATATCAGTGACTTGTCATCAATCTGGGGAGTTCAGCAGTGGAAATGTCCATAATTGGTAAAATTGGTTGTGTTAAAATCAAGCAAAAATCCACCATGAAATATGCATGTAACATCATCTTTAATTATCTAAAAATGTGTCTATATCAATGTTAAACAATTTGGCTACTTTGGAAACTTTGCAGGTTTCTTGTTGTCTGTGAATGAAGAAGCTCCGAAATGTGTCTTTTGACGGCCGTTTTATCGGCTTTTCTGTTTTTAACTTTAAAAGAGAGTTTAGAGTCACATATCAAAAGTGAGAAATCCAAGTTTCTGGTAAAAAAACCATATCTTCTTTAGACCAGATTTCCTTTTTAAGACTTGTTTACATTTCCGACAAGATGTTCTCGCTTTGCAGCTTTCTGTAAATTTTAAACTGTATTATCTATTTCCTTTGATTCTTATTTGTGCCTGTCTGCAACATCCTAAATCGCTCAGCATGACATAAATACTCGGTCATAACATCTTTTTTGGAGACAAGCATTAGCTATTCCTGGGCTTAAGTTTTGACCAGATGCCCAAAGTGTGGGCACATGTACACATCTACACACACACACACACATGCACGAGGTCCCCAGCTGTTGACTGCTGTGCAGATGTAGCAACCAGAAATGAGGGATTACAGCTAAATCTGGAGGGAGAGGAGGAAGAGGAGGAGGAGGAGGAGCAGCAGGGTGATTAGGGAACAGTGTGGAGACTGGAGGGAAGGTTCGACTGTCTAAAATGAAGACAAGTGTTAAGAGGGGTTAGAAGAAATTCACCCTGATAATAGAAAGATTAGACACAAATGATGAGAGGCCACAGGCAGAGTGCGGGGCGAGATGTGGAGAAAATTAGAGAAAATATGAGTAAGCAAAACACAGGGAGAAAGAGGAGAGGATGGAGTTTTTTTAACAAGGCCGGAGGGAAGGAAAAAAAGACTGCTGTTAAGAATAAAAACTATCCCATGGTGGGAATCTGTCCCACAGTCGGTTTTTATTTGATTGCGCATTCATTGATTTCTTAGACTGCAAAGGAGGCTGCGTTAATGCAGGCAAGAAGCAGCAGCAGTTAAAACATCTTAAATCTCACATCCATTAATATACTCACACATGGGGCTGAGATGGGGTTTTTTTGCCAAACAGAGTTTCTGCAAAGTAACAGTGCAAATGTGCTTTCTATAATTCATAAGAAGCTTTAGCATCCTAAATGGAAAAAAAAAAAAAAGATAATGGTTTACATTGGAAAAAGGAAGGTTATATGAGTCAGACTTCACTTATATGTATGAATGTAAATACATATAGACAACCTCAACCCAGGGAATAAAATCCAAGTCTTATTACAGCCTCATATCTACCTCTATTTCTTCTAGTCCAGGGTTACAGTAATACCCTGCCCTCTTTAATATTCAAACCATTTTCACACACATGCTGTCGCTGCTAGTGCTAGAGGCTGCTTCAGACGGCAAATGTGCTCTGTATGAGATTCTGCGATAACTTTCCTCCACTTGTCAAGACATTAGTCAACTGATCTGGGGAGGATTGGCAAGAGCCCAAATTAATGTGCGCAAAAGCAAAGGCCCTCTAGGATGCTTAACGCCATTCTAATTAAGATGCGCGTTCACATTTTCCTGCCTTCTTAACAACATGTCCAAGAAAGTCTGTCTCTTAAACCCTTAAATTAGTGGGCTGTCATTGTAAAATTAGAAGTTTTCATTAAATTTAGGCCCAATATGACCATTCAATCGATGCACGTTTGTGCATATACAAGGAAACGGAATTCTATTCTATGGAATAATTCTCATTTATATTTTAACAAGACTCATGTTGCTCTGAGGGCCAATTATCAGCTCAAAAGGGACTATTAATGAGATTGCATGCCAACTCCGCAGATCCTTCTCATCATGAGTGCTGCACGTATCAGATCAGCAGCTGTGAAACATAATAATGTGAAAACTGGCATATCGCACTTGTTAACTGCTTTGATAGCCTTCATGATGGACTGTCACATAATCCTGCCCTATCCTGCCCGTATCTATCTTGCAGGAGCTGGCATCATATTTCCCAGGGGAGTAAATGATGTCATTTTGGATCGCAAACTGTCTCCTCACCTCATCTCAGCACAAACTCCCCCCACCTGGGTCAATCTCCGTCTGCAGAGGAGGAGAGTTGACTCACAGTGACCTGAAGCTAGAAGAGTGTCAAGTTGAATCCAGACTCCTGGGGAGGTTTGAAGAGGTCCCATTAGGATACTTTCAGAGCAGGGGACGTGCATCTGAGATACCACCTGCAACCGGGTGAACATACTAAAGCGATGGAACTGAGATCATTAGGGTTTAGTCAGTGCTCTGACAGTGACGGTACAGGAGGATTACTGCTTCCTTCAAGCCAGCTGAATCTAAGAATCAATAGAGTTGGATTGTTGCTTCTTTGTATGGGAAGATTAAATTAAGGGGAGAGGTGCTATGGTGGACATTTACAGTACTCAAGAACTGTACTTACTGTCCAGGAATAGTTCGACATTTTAGCAAATTATTCACTCTCTTGCTGACAGTTAGATGAGAAGATCAATACCACTTTTGTGTTTGTTAAATATGAAGCTGGAGCCAGGAGACAGTTAGTTTAGCTTAGCATAAAGACTGGAAACCAGGGGAAACAGTTAGCCTGGCTCCGTCCAAAGGTGAAAAAATCTGCCTACCAGCACCTCAAAAGCTCAGTAATTAACGTGTTATATGTCATTTGTTTAATTTGTACAAACACCGAAGTGTAAGAACAACAAATTGTAGTTTTATGGGGGTTGTGTGGTGGACAATTTCTTGACTCTGCACAATGACTTCCTGGAGTCTCCACTGGTTGCCTGGCAGCCTCATGACAAGACAACAATGTCAAACTACTCCTTTAATGGATAATGAAAATAATGAATTAGTTGCTGCCCTAACTAACTCTCAGCAAGCATATTTCCCATAAAGTCACACTATTCCTTTAAGTACAAATCCGAGGTATTTTTACTTTATTTGAAGATTCCAAAATCATAACAATTGATATTCTACATCAGCAAAACGGCACAAAAGAGCGACATATTGCACTTTTACGCCTCTACATTTATTTGATAGCTATTAATTACATAGTTAAAATTTGTTACAAATCAAGATTTTATGTAAAAACTCATGAGTGTAAAAGATATGATGTATTGTTAATGAATAAACTACCCAACAGTATATACATTTATTAAAACTAGCTCCTGCTCGACCAGCTGCTACAGTAAAATGATACTTACATGTTAATACACCAGTAATAATAATGTAATAATGTAATATACAACACTACAACACTTACAAGGACATTTTTCTGCATTGAGTACTTTTGATACTTTGCCATGATAGTGTGCTGTACTGACATCTTACTTGGGAGTAAAGGAGTATTTTTACAGTTTGTTATTAAGTAAAGGATCTGAACGTTTCCTCCACCACTAGAAATATATGAGGACAAAGAGTAATGTTTTTCCATGCTCCCTTCCTATACCCAGTCTCTAACTGTCCATGCAAATATCAATCTCAAGTAGAGCATTGCTTAGAGGAAAAAGGTTTTTTTTTAGCCCATAAAGTTCTTTTTTATTGAATTTTATAAAAACATGTCCAACAACAACAACCCCCCACCCCCAAAAAACCAAAACAAAACAAACAAAAAAACGAGCAGGTAACCAAACTGAAATTATATAAGAAAGGCAGTTATTTGGTTACAATAATGTGGTGAGCATTAGGACATGGCAACAAATACAGACGTACTATCCCAAACCATCAGATTCTTGTCAAGGTTAGGTTGCTCCCTGCGGACATATACCCACTAAAGCTGTCCTATTGTTCTTTAACCATATAATTTATTTGAATTTCCCAGCATCTTCTCCCATGCAACAATTTCCATATTTTGTTCCCTCCACAGTTTCAGTGTTGGAGGCTCTTTCCAGCATTAAAGAATCGACCGGGCAGAGGTTATTAAACCAGTTGTTAATACTCTAAATGCAAATTTACTCAACAGTGGGACTACAGTTTTGTCCCCAAGGAGACAACTTTGGTGATGTGGGCAGTTCACACTCTGTAACCGCTCACCCATATATTCCAGAGCATTCCTCCATGACGGAGAAACCAGGGGACATTCCCATAATGCGTGCTTGTATGTACCGTGTTCTGTTTTATATTTCCAACATAAACTGTCTTTAATTAGATCCATTTTATTGAGTCTTGTTGGGGTATAATAAACTCTGTGAATGATTTTATATTGAATAAATTTGCCTCTGGCTTCTCTGATATATTCCCCATTGTTGGAAAGAATCCTCTCCCATCTTTCTTCATCCAATGTACAACCCAGGCCTTTTCCCCATATCATCCTAAGGCTTTTACAACCATTGTTATTTACCCATACCACTTTGATGCTTTGTGAAACATTGTGGGTAGTTGTAGGTAGTACTTTCCTTTTAAAACAGTGTCCAATTTGTAAATATTTCCAAAGATGGCCATATCCCTCCAGATTCGAAATTTTCCCTCATTCTGTTATATGAAAGGAAATTGCTCTCTTCGAATAGGTCACTTAGTATTCTGATACCTTTTCTTAACCACTGAGCCCAATAAATTGTCTGTTTACCTATTTTTATTTTGGTTTTGTACCACATGGATGCTTATTTTTGATTATTATGACAGATGTTACATTTTTTTTATGTACTTCTTGCCAAACTATCCTTGAATGTGCTAGAATGGGATTCATCATATTATTTTTCCCCCTTTTTTGATGTTTGTGCTACAGCCTCAATAGGTTTAAAATGAGAAGTAGGTTCTTGTTCAATCAGGATACAATCCAATTCAGAATTTGTTCCATCCCAGTGTCTGGCAAGCTTAGCCATTTCACAAGAAATACTGTAATATTTTATGTTTGGTAATGATAGGCCTCCTTCCTCCTTTGGCTAACAGAGCTTGCCCATGTAAATTAATTTCTTCCATCCCAAAGAAAGTGTTTTATCATATTGTTATATCTTAGTAGTAACTGTTGTGGAATACATATTGGTATCATTACAGTTAAGTAATTTATCTGTGGGCATATAACCGCCTTTATTATGTTCACTTTTCCCCATAATGTTACATAAGTGTAATTTACTCCAATCATCCAGATTAACTTTAATTTCATTTAACAGTGTTTCCATATTAGTGGTGATGATTTAATAGGTTAGAGGAAGAAGTCTGAGACACCGGCATAGCTTCTGATTTGTGCCAATAAATTTTGTAACCAGATACTTTGGAATATGCTTCAGTAACTTCTAGCAGCGCTGATATAGACTTGGCAGGGTCTTGACTCAGTACCAAAATGTCATCAGCATAAAGAAATAATTTGTGTTTCCTGCCGCCTCCAATAACTCCTTTAATTCTTGGCTCCCCTCTAATCAATGTGTCTAGTGGGTTGAGGAAAATTGCGAACAGGAGTGGACTGCGACTGCATCCTCGGCGAGTTGATCTGGATATATTAAAGAGTGGAGATATTATTCTGTTAGTGAAAACTGCAGCCCTGGGGCATGAATATAGAACATTTATCCATTCACAAGAAAGAAGAAGAAAGCTCGTTCTACCCTACCAAATGCTTTTTGGGCTTGAAGTGAAACGGCCGACACAGGGCACGGGGTTTGTTCCCTTCATCCACATCAGATGTAGTATTTTTATCAGTTGATGACGTATATGAAAATGATGAATAAACTTAGATTTCCATGAAAAACAGAAATAATATTATAACGCAGCCGTCACCCCTGACGTAATATAATCCTCAAAGATTGAGAAAAATGTTTCGTACTGCAGGTCAGCTCATCCTTAACAGTTACATATACATACATACATATACATATTCTATGAAGTTATTTTTATTTTGCCCTGTGTGGCTTTTGATGGTTTTATTAAACACAGATTCAGTTTTCTTAACTGCCTTTTTTTTAAGTCATACTGAACAGCTGCTGGAGTTATGTATTTAGTCATACTGAACTCCAGCAGCTTAACCCATAATTTAGACCTGCTTAGATGAGATAGCAAAATCTATTCAGGCTACACAGACCACATAATACATAAACCAACCCAGTATTGTCATTATAGGCATTGTTTGTTTTATGAATTCAATCTTTATCTTATATGTAGACATACTTCCAGGAAATCTGTTGCACAATGTTTTTCACATGTCCTGTATGCAGCTCGCTGACAGTCTTAACACCAGAAAACTTTGGCGACACCTATGGGTGGAAAGTAGTTTAGCTGGTTACACACTGATATGAGTGAAATATTCCACATATCTGCTGTTTGCCACCATGTCATCCTATTTTTGGCTTAAATTTGTAGCAAGAATAAGTGCATTTGACACGCATGAAACTGTAAACTTGCTTGTTACACACACACACATGCAGTGAATGCATGGTTGCATATACTGTGCCACCTGAAGTGCCATCAGGAATTCATGAAAAATAGTGGAAAAGGCTTCCCAAATGATTCAGTGAATATACAAAGAAAAAAAAAGAGGGGATTTGCTGAAATGCAAAAAAGTGAGAAAATATAAAAAAGGTAAATATGTGCACAAATAGAGGCAGTGAATAGCATACAGAACACAGCTTGGATTGGTGATTGCAAGGTGTTTGAAGAAAGATAAATATCACAAATACAAGCTGAGCATCAAAGAAGGTGGACTGTGATGTGAGTAGTATTTTGGGTAAATACTGTAGCTGGCATTGGGACATGTTTTCATGTTCACTCTGTGAAATATGTAGTTGTCATACAAGTTTTGGCAATAAAGTAATCAGGATGCCTATAGTGATTATAGTACATTTTCTCAGGTTGGCCGTTGACTGCAGAGTTGGTGGTTAAATTCCAGGTTCCTCCTCTTCACATGTCAAAATCTTTGAGCAACCCAAGTGAATGTGGGTGAATACTTTGCCAGATTTCTTTCTTGTGCAGCACGATTCTTAAACTAAAACACACTAATTGACAAAAAACAACAACAACAACTTTTTGTCAATTAGATCATTTTCTGGTCTGAAGCATTTGAATAAGCTACAACTCATTTTTATGACTCCCAACCTTGAAATAGAAGTTTCCAAGTAACATTTGAAGGCTGCGGTAGTCTTAGTGATTGTCTCATTGATGTCCTGAGCTATAACAAGTTCTCTGAGGAGGAGGCATCTGTTTCATTGTTTGGGCCAGACGGTGCAGCTTGTCAGGGGAATTCTTCTAGACGGCGCAGGCCTGCCCATGCTACAGATGGCTTATCTCACAGTAAATGATTCAGAAAACGATAATATGTCTCCAAACGGAGAAGAGGTCATCTCCCTTTGCTAATGGAATGTCTTCCTTAGTTAGAGTCTGGATGGAGCACTTGTTAGCTATCTATTTCACGGCAGAAATGTAAAGCTCTGTGTCAGTTGCTCAGGGAAAGGTAGGCATCTTTAATCCACTGGCAACACTCCTGATCCTCTCATTTGAATAGTAAGCTGATCAATTAATGTTTTATTTAGGCACAGGCAAAACATAAGCTTTTCCAGACAGGAATTTAAGGTGTAAATATGACAGCGTTAATTCCCTTACATGCCTAACCAGACACATCCTCGCTGCCAAAAATGAAGCAGGCTGATTTCCTGCAAAAATGATGGTTTAAGTTGTCAACTCAGGCCCCGGAGCAGAAGCTAAAACCCTTCCCCCGTTCCCTGGTGTCAAAACATTGAAGCGTTTATGTGCAAGTCCAAACCCATAAGTAGGCAACAGGACTGTAAGCCAAGACCTACTGTAATATTCAGCAATTATCAGTCTGTCAGCTAAATGCACAAATGTCAGAGAGAATCAGAAGCAGCACCCTCACAGCTGAGTCAACCAGCTGTGAAATAGACATTAATAGACGTGATCACTTTATTGTAACCTGCTTGGTTAAGTATGACTCATGTTATGTCAAGTAAACTATATTAAATTAACTTTGAAAATTTCTTGGCAGTACCCCTCCACACACACACACACACACACACACACACACACACACACACAAACACATACATCACTTGCAAATACTCTTTGACCCAGGTCTGGAAGCGAGAACAAGCCGACAGCCGACAACAGAATCTGCTCTACTTCTTCCTCTTTCCCTTTCATGTGATTTCAGGCCTGATGTGTGACATCAAAGACAAAATCTTATCTGCCCCTTCTGTCCCTTTTGACATGGACATTAGTGCATCTGAGACATGTGTCCCTCCCCATTGTCAGCTTCTTTCTGTTCTGCCTACGAAGATTAGAAAGAAGCTGTCAGGGGTGAAGGGAAAAGAGAGTGACGGAGGGAGACAGATTTGTGCAGACATGAATGGCTTGCAGGTGTTTTTTTTTTTCTGGAGAAAAAGAAAGTGGATAGAGTGGGAGATGTGGAGCCGTGACTTTCCCTCCGCGCTGTCATTATGTTTTATGGCAGAAGAAGTGTTTGTGAAACCTAAGCGAGGCGCTGTAAGGACGGGCCGTGTGAGAAAGAGTGATAGTTTTACACCAAAAGTACCCGAGCGTGAGTACTGTCTGTTTACATGTCTGCTTGCAACCAACATATCTAAAAGTGGAGTGTGGGAGAAAGAGGGAGAGCGCTGCCTTCAAGTAGTGCTCAGGAAAAACAAACAGAAGTGAGTGCAGGATGAGTGAAGGTGAAGGAGTCACCGTTAAGATAAAGAAAGGGCAGACGGAGGCAGAGAGAAGACAGCTGCGTGTTATTTCTGTGTCATTTGCCCTTTTAAATAAGCACACAAAAGTAAATTTGCAAAAAGATTTTAATTGGCATTGTTTTAATCATTCTTGGTTCAATTTACAGTTTTGTTTTGTTTTTTTTTTTAAATTCATTCTTGTCAAAGGTAAACACATTTTCTTGTGGTTGTCTTCAACATTAGTAAATGCTTTTCGCCCGCTTCCCAAACCCCGTATCTAACATTACAGAAGAGCACATTCTCTCATACACACTTGCATATTCAGATCCTACAAACGACTCCTTAACGGGTACGAAATTTCTAAGTGCCACATACTCGAAAAGCGCGGACAAACACATTCTACATACATACGCACGCAAATGTGCACACATATGTTTTGACTCTTGCTCGCTCCCCACACACGCGCAGACACGCACGCAGGCACGCAGAAAAGCAGGCGGATAAAGCCTCACACGCACGCTCATACACGCTTGTGCACGCACATTCCATAACCGGCATGTATTATAAATATACATTACAATGCAGACTCCTATGTTTTGCAAGCACAGCACTTGAGGAATGCTGCCCTTCCATCAACATCAGCTCCGTCTGTGCATTCACAGTTGGTTTATGACATGCTCTTCAGCAACATGATCTGGTTAGCCGTATCTGTTACATGAGAGTAGGGTTACTGAGTGTATGTCCCTACTGATTAGTCATAACCAATAACCCTCCCGTTCTGTCAGGCTGAATTACATCTGACTATTTATCTACACAAGCAAATGCTGCAGTAAAAATTCCACTGTTTAAAAAAAATGATAAAAAATGGCACAATAGCTTATTGAGCAAAGGCCTACAAATGCACACTAATAAATTAGGTAGATAAATAATATACTTTAATGTTAAAATAAATACATTTGAAAAGTAAATAAATTAAAAAAGCACAACATTGTAATCTGATTAATGCCAGCCTACGTTGTCCTGTATAACAATATAAAAAAAGTGAACTTCTCTTTATTTGCACATTCACACGTTGTGTTTTTTTTGTTGTTTTTTTTTTTAACAAAATGGCGGCAGCGTTACTTTGAGACTCAAAGCACAAATTCTCCTCAGGCACCTGCCGCACTCTGGCGACTGTATGGGGTCGTTTCCATGGTGACTCTGACTGCTGTAATGGCCATCAGCACTGATTGGCTGGGAACCTCTGAAGTGGAAAAGGAATAGACAGGGTTGTCTGGGATTAAAAGGGAACTTGCTGCTGAGAAGAGGTTCTAAGAATTGTAAATTAGTGGTATTCTGAATGACTCTGCTGATTGCTGCGAGGAGAAAGGTTTGACATCCGGAAAATCTACGCCAAGTGCTTAAGGTAAATGCATCGGAACAAAACACACATCTACCACGTGTAAGTGCCATCAAATTACTAGTCCTGGGTCTGTATTTTTCTAGGGTTGTTACAGTGTGAAGGCAAGAAATGCAGACAAAGGACTAGCTCTAAGAGGGCACTCGCTATCCTCTAAGAAATGCAGGCTTTGCATCTGTACCTATCACAAAGCCAGGGGTATTTTTGATGTCTGGAGAAAATGGATTCTTGAAAGGCCCGTGGATATCCTCACAAAGTCTTTCCCTTTTCTTAAGAAACACCTTGGGGTCCTATTACCGGCAGCTCCCTCACACCAACATGAAAACATTCCTCAATGTCCAGGACAATGGCAGCAGTTCTCATCGCTGACTGATCATATAAATATCCTGTATAGCCCAGGTAAGATCAGTACAGTTCCAGAGTCCAGCTTGCTCTTTACTACATCAAAGTTGACTTTAATCCATGAGCAT
Source organism: Scomberomorus guttatus (assembly GCA_038419695.1). Taxonomy (NCBI): domain Eukaryota; kingdom Metazoa; phylum Chordata; class Actinopteri; order Scombriformes; family Scombridae; genus Scomberomorus; species Scomberomorus guttatus. Next base: position 10,585,825 of record CM076461.1, read on the forward strand.
ACTTGGTCCGTGGTCCAAGGCCTAAAATCCACTGCGAAGTCCACTCCTGTTATATTTGCCGCCTTCTTCAAAGTTCACAGTTACGAAAAACCTAAGATGCAGCTTAAACTCCTCAGGTGATTTGATATCCATGCTACAATAAGTAAGAGTGTGTAGTATACATCCGACTCATTACTAGTTCACTTTCGCACTCGCCTGTTGGCTGCCAGGCGCGACAGCAGCGCAGAAGTCTGATTTTGAATATAGATTGTGGTTGTGGTCTCCATGTTGTGGCGAACACACCTGTATGAAATGCTGTGGTATTCATATGATAATGATGTCCAAAAACACATGGAGTGTCAAAATACACCGGCGTAATTATGACAGCAAAAAGGCCTCTCCTTTTTTTTTTTTTTTAAAGTTCAGTAAGTAAAGTTGAAGGATTTTCTCTTCCGTGTCCTTTATGATTGTGGTTCTGTTGCACTTCTACTGTGTTTCTGCAAACGTTCACATCAAAAAACTCGCGGTTGGTGGATACAAAGCCCTTTGGACAAGGCGGTCCAGCTATGCATGAAGTGTCACTCGCGGCGACAAGTCGCTAGGACAAAAGGACGGCAGACACGAGCAGCATCGCCGCGGTGAGAAGAAGGCGGTCACGTGAGGGGCTGCTGCCACTGACGCTTTTCTCCAGTTTGGGAACTTCAGGGTTAAATTCATCTGGAGAGAAAAGGCACAGAGAGAGAAAATGAGAAAGTGAGAAAAGAGAGAGTGTGAGGGTGCAACAGCGAGAGAGAGAGAGATAGTGTGTGCATGTGCGAGACACAAGGAAACAAACCATTACTGTACTACATTATTAATTCATCAATCTACAGACAATGTGTGATTCATGCAAATCGTGCTTTAACATATGCAGAGAAAGAGACATGATGCAATTATCAACAAACCACCAATTATCATCAGCAGTGCTACATATGGCCATTTCCCCTGTGGGATGGAAAATTAAAAGCACTTTTGTTTCTGATCTGTTTTTTCTTTTTTCTTTTTTTTTTCCTACATATTCCTATTTTCACACTAATGATGTTTTTATCCTACAGGGATTTCAATCAAACCAAATTACTATGGCCTTGTCATTGATTAGACACAACAGAACATTAGCTGGAGGGGAAAGAAAAAGCTGGGAGAACACATTTTGTAATATTCTGTAAAAAGTGGATTATACTGAGTCATTATGCTGTGTCTTGACACATTGTTTCCCATTATATCTAGAGGGTTACGACATGCCAAAATAAAGCAAAAGGAACCAGAGCTCTGTTGCTTACACATCCATCACAGATTTTAGAACGTCAGCTAGCTGCAATGAGGTGTTAGAAAAACACCTTTTTTTTTTCTAGGAAGTAATCTAACTAAGTGCAGAAGAAAGCTGTAATTTCTTACTGACGTCAGTCACATTAAGCCACATCAGACATAAAAGAGAGGTGTAGGTGAAAAGGTGGAGGAGGTTTTGAGCTTAGAGATGGGAGACGCTGATGGAACATTGTATCATTAAGAAATTTGAGTTTAACAACTTAAAATCACACTGGAGACATGAAAATATACTTGTTTTGATGCAAGATATATTTATTTTACAAATTGCACCCCAAAACTGTCAAAAATCTTGTTTGTCTATTAAAATCCCATTACTGTTACTTCTGCCAGTCTCAGCTCAATGTAAAATGCCTTTCTGAAATCTGTTACACCGTGAAAATGCATCAAATTAAGGAAGCGAGAAGTCATCGAAATAATGTTTCACGGTGAAGTTAAAGCCAGGTCTGGGGTTTGCTAAATATAATGAAGGCAGTAACTGGCTACAAGTAAGAACAAGGGAGGTGATAAGAGATATCAGATAAAGACAACAAAACACATGACAGGTGATGTCTGATGAATGTACGGAATTTTGTTTTTGCTGTCTCTGTCTGAGAGGAAACCATCCGACCACTCTGGTTTGTCCTGGTTGTGTGTGTGACTCTTGCCCACGTCAGAGTTGTACTTTGTGAACACACGGCATCTGTCTGTGGCGATGACACACAGCACTGACAATCACACACCGCCCTGCACCAGGATGAACTCAAAACAGAAAACAGTCAGTGAAGGCAGGAGGGAGAGTATAAACCAGCATCGCCTCAGGTGGAGCCCACAGGTGGAGTCCACAGGTCATAACAGGGCCTTCATACCATCCGGTTTTGCAAAATGTACAGTTAGTGACCAGAAAAGGGAAACAACCTGCCTCTGCAGAAGAAGTGGGCCTTACATTACCTTTACATAAACAAGTATATGCAGCAACAACTCAATTTGCACAGTTGCTTTGTATTTAAATGTATGTTCCAGGGGCTTTGACACTCACAAAAGTGCACATTATGCACCTCTTCAAAACCCTTGCTATTTAGAGAGGCTGCCCTTGAAAGATGAATGTGGGGGACGTCTTGCGCCTCAGGCCATAACAAGTTATCAAAGGTCCACAGTACGACACCTAACATCACAGTACAATTGTGGGATACAGCAATCAATTTCAGAGCACACAATCCGGTGCAGTCGTGTCTGTATGAGATATAACAACAGACGAGCGCGCAGGGTAACTCTCCAGTTAACGCTAAACCGCCCAAGGCATTTACAGTGAGATAAGAAAACATCAGCTTGAGACTGTCGATGAGTGGAAAAAGGTTGTCTGGTCTGATAAATCCTTGTGCCAACTTAGCCGCAACGAAGGTAGACTCGCAGTGAGGCATAAACAACATGAGTAGATGGACCCATCGTGCTCTATGGGTCATTGGGGGAGGTGTAAAAGTGTTTTCAACCGCCTTACACTCTTGTCTATTAATACTTGTAGATCAATGCCTTAATGCCAGAGCACACTTTAATGTCATAGCAGGTTCATACTGTACATTCATGACCATCACAGGAATCAGTACTTGAGTAGAGTAGAGTTCTTGGTCACAGTGAAAGAATTGTCCTAGAATGGCTTCAACCTTGGGCAATTGTACAAAGCACTGATGTCTTTGTGCCCTTAAGGCCGACCACTCTCAATGTTAGCTGTGACACTTGGAGGCTACATGCCCATTATTAAGATGCTACTGTACTACAAAGCATTACCAGCACAAAAGGTGGTCCAACATCAACCAGAAACATCTTCTGGTCACCCAAGTGTGCTGTATATGTTAAGAATATCTGCACATAACAAGATACTTGGAACAGATGAATCAAGGCTGCCAGTGTCTATTGATGCCTCTGAAAATGATCTGTTTCCTGGTGCATTTTCTGCTCCACCACTTAATTAATGCTCCAGCCTTTAGTCCTCTACCGCTGCTGCAGACACTCAATATAGGAGGAAGTGTTTAAGGGCAAGAATGCACAAGAATGCTACAAGAACCAAGAATGTTATGATTAATTCAAGAACGAAGCAGCAAGACTGGTGCTGAATTCTTGTACTGTAGCACATTTGTGGAATTATGTAGTTTGCGATAAGATGCTTTCATAACTCAAATATACAGCTACAAGAAGAACAAGGTGTGTTTCAAGGGGTTCAAACAATTAACATTTCGAACAACGTGAATCCAGTCAATTCACAGTTAAAGGATGATTTCAGTTTATGTTTTCGTAGTTACTGTTCATGCAGTGTACTCACTTAAGTAATTGCGGAGTTCTAGGGAACACTTTGATATCGCTACATCAAAGTCTAATGAGGCAAAAAAACAACGAGCGGTCAGATGATCAGAAAGGTTGTAAACAAGCCGACAGCGGTCCGTCTCACAAAAGAGATCCGCGAGCACCAGTTACATGCAGATTGTGTGAAACAGTGGCAGCGTCTTGTTTCGCAAATGACTGTTTCTCACAATTTGCAGATGCACTTGCGAATCCTACTGTTTTGATTAGTGAGACATGTTTAATGAGTGTGAAATGGGCCCCGGGTTAGGCAGATTATTAAAACCTATTAACACCTGAAATGTCGGTGAAAATCCTTCATTGTACAGGAAAACTTTACCGTTTTCTTTTCCATGAAAGTTTCTCTAACCGGGGGTTTGTTTAAAAGACGTGTGATCATGTAGCTGCTCGTGTTTTGTGTCCCTTCATTCCAAGATCTCAGGAATGAACATGAATCTAATCTTATTAAACCAAAACACCATGTTAATGCAAGAAGATGTGACGTCAAAGCGAAGCCGATAATAAAGTAAGAGATGACAGCAAGTCCAAACATATGAGGAGAGAGAGGGAGAGATTTGTTGATGCCGAGCCAGTCTGTGGGCTGGTCTGGTCCTGCGGGTGAGTCAGAGAGTGGGTGTCCAGCGGTCAGCAGGGCCATCAAGGGTACGGATTGTTTTTAAGTGTGTGTGTGTGTGTGTGCGTGTGTGTGAGTGTGCATAAATCTGTGTGTCCTGATTTTGTTATGCCTCCAAATGTATTCAGCAGAATGCATCACAATGCTAGAGGCTATGGTTTTTTATGATTCCCTGCCAGTGTGTGTTTTTTTTTAATATTAAATTCTACGTAAGCTCGAGCCTGAGTTACTGCTGAGCAATTCGCCCACCACTGAGCTTTTCTTTCTTCCTCTGCCCCTTCTCTCTGCACCCCCCCCCTTTCTCTGCCCCCACTCTAGTTTTTATCTCTTTTTCCTGCCTGTTTCTCTCTCTCTCTCTCTGCCTTATCTGTCCCTCTCTCTGTCAGGCTTTCTCTCTCTTTCTCCTGCTGCATTTCTCTTTCACTGCCTCCTTCCTATCTTTTATCTCTCTGACTCTCTCTATCTCATTTTGTCTCTCCCTCTACCTTTTGCCAGCCTCCCCCCCTGCCTCCCTCTCTCCCCCTCCGTCTCTCTCCTTTCCGCCTTCTCACACTCTCTCTCTCTCTCTCTCTCTCTCTCCGAAGGTACTCGTTGCTGATGGCTCAAGAGCTCTTTTCACTCTGTCTCTGCTGGTGTCAGTTTCCATCTCAGGCAGGTCACACTCTCTTAGCCCTCGTCACAGACTGCCTACAGCTCCCAGAAACAAGCATACTAAATGATTCCCGGCAAGAGGCTTTTGTTTGAGATGGGGATGGAGAAAGAGAAAAGAAAAATAGAGGGTTTATGTAACCACTCAGCTGCGCAATTGACTCGCTCGCTGACATGCTTTCTCCTTAGGTAAACATGGACCTTTCATTCCTTACAAGACCTCCACTGACCTTGTGAATTTTGAGCAGAGGAAAAAGTACATGCAGAAGTGTGTGTCTTTGGTTAGAGGGGGTATTGACAATTTAAAGAATATACATATTAAATATTAAAGAAAAAAGTCACTTTTTTTTCAACTTGGGTCTTACTTTTATAGTCTTGGTTAATCCCTGTACTCTGGGAAAGTGGAAGCATTGCTAAAAGCCCAGATGGGGCAACAAAACAATGTGAAGATTTATTTGAAAGGTATAAACTAAGGTGGACGGTATACATATAACCCAAACTGTCTGTCGTAAACATCCATCACAGTTTACAGATCAAATTCCCGCTTCTTTGACTTGCTGTGTTGTATAGTATATGCATCTGTATAGTAGAGTTTTACCAACATTTTAGGTGCGGTCATATTCGACCTAACCTTCAAGGAAAGTGGTTTAGATTATCCGGCTAAACTGGCTTGTTTACAACTGGTTTTTCCCCAGATGTCAGCAAAACCTTTTTTTTTCAACATTTTTACATGTCATAGCAGGAAAAGGAGAATCATGGCGGCATTCCATTTAAACGTGCAGGTTTCAGGGCCCTTGTATTGTGCATGCTGGCTCACTGGCTTGGTTTACTGGGACTACCAAATGGAACAGAGTCATTGTTATTGTCATTGGTAACACCTGTGCTTTTCCTGCCATTAAAAGTCTAAGGCTACATGCACATTACAGGCCTTAATGCTCAGTTGAATAGAAGCTTATCAATAAATGTGCAACATATTTGAAACTTCCTTGTATCTCCCTTGAGCCCCGTCACTGTTGTTGCTCTCCTTTGTGTTTAGTTTTACTGGGCTGTGAGCCGACACTTAACGATAACGACAGGCAATATGCGCATGCGCAGAGAGGTGAGACGTCAAAAAAAAACCACATGAAATCCAATCTGACCGTTCTGACAGCAGCCACATAGAGATCAGATATGAATCAGATCTAGGACGACATATGCAAGTGGCCCGGATCTGATATGAAAAAATCAGATTTGGTTTGTTCACACTTCCGTGAAAAATCAGATCTGAGTCACTTATAATACTATAATGTCTTCGTAGGGATGCACCAATCCAATCTTTTCTCTGCCGACACAGATTCCAATACCTCAACTTAAGTACCGATGCGATACTAGTGCTCTCTTATTCCCAAATTAAAATTTGTATACTGCACTGCAAGGAACTCATTGGAATCATTTTTATGTAAGGTAATATGAGGCCAGGGATTTCTGTGGCACTAAAAAGAGAGTCAGTGGGCCACCATGACTGAATGAATGTACAGTATCTAATAAAGGAAATGCTGAATTTTATATTGATTGGTTGTGTTACGGCTAATACCCAGTCTTCTGAACAAAGCCAGTATCTAGGCTAATAAAATATTGTGCTACTTGATGAATTAAAAATGCACAAAATGTTCAAGTTCAAATTTCATAACAGCTGCTAGAAATAGCCTAATAGGCTCCATAAACACCCCCCCCCCCTCATTTTTCCACAAATCGCACCCTGAGTACAAGTACATGTGAATACTGCTGAATCACTCACGTTGCTGTGTTCATAGTGTTACCCATATTGCACAACTTTCTTCTCAAGAGAGAAGAAAATAAACACTTTATTCATCATCCAGCTATGTCCTGTGGATTTTCTTTTGCCAACCATAGAATAAAAACCTAACAAATGGTTGGTTTCATTCCACAATGATTGGTACACAAATCAAACTTTGCAGCCACAGCCAAATATTGACCAGCATCTGGCAATTGGCTGGCGTTCATCTACAGCAGCTCAGAGACAGAAGCACAGTCACTCACCAATGTTGTGTATTTTGATGTTTGGCCTGACTGTGTAGTCGGGAGACGTCTGACTGGAGTCATCATCTGCCTGGGAGACTGGGAAACGCACCACATATACACAATGACAAAGACAGAGAAAGAAGAGGGAGAAAATGAGAAGCAGAGGGGAGAAAGAGAAGGATGGGAAAAAAAAGAGACAAGGAAAGAAAACAACCCATTAAAACGACAACACTGAGTAAAATGTGCATTTTAGGCACCATTAAATTGTATATAGTTATAGCAGTTAGTGTACCCTGGCCACTGAGAAAGCATGAAGAAATGAAACCAGACTTCCATGTGAAGATTAAAAGCATTTGGAACCGGCGGACAAGAAAACATTATTACATTTGCTGTTCGTCTAGACACAGCATTACATTTAGTCTGCGCTGCCAAATTATCCATGAATGAATGATGTGTGGGTGTTGTGATTTGCAAATGTATACGTCTCTGTGTATTTTCTGCTATTTTTTCAACTAAATGTCTATGTCAGCCTGTGATTCTGATGCATGGTTACAGTAGGAGGATGAAATAGCATTTACTGAGAATTTTTATACAGTAGAAGCTGGTAGTAATCAGTTTGCAACTCCCCGCAGATGTACAGCATATGTCATGAATACTTACATTTCCTTCTCATCTGAAAGTCTTGTCAAGAGTTAAAGTGTGAGACACGCAGAGAGAATGAGAAGGATCTGGAGGCAGCAGAAATCTACTGCGTTTTTGATAGCAAGCTGTTAAAATGACCTTGCTGAGTAAAGGTTGTGTGGATTGTAAACTGACAAAATGCACCAATGCACACATAGTCATTCATGCTCGCACACATACACACGTTAAAAAAATTTACAGCTGAAATACTACCGTGTGCAGACACGCACACAAACGCACACGCACAGAAGCAAACGGAGGCGTGGTAGACACATCAATAGATTAGCCGTGACACTGGGATGGGGGGGGGTGGGTGTTAAGGTGATGTGTACACAGGGGCTGACACTGGCCTGAGTGTGGGATGCATTAGTGCTGACAAGGTTAGAGGAGAGGGGGAGGCTTTCAGCACTGGGCTCCCTGATCAAAGGTCTGCAGGAGAGAGAACAGGCTACCAGGGTAAAAATAACACACACACTATACAGAGCAGCAGGCATCAGAGAGCCAGGAAGAGAGAAGAAGAGATAGACAGTGAGGGGTGGGGGGGTGGGGGGGGTGGAGATGGTCAAGAGAGCTGGAGGAGAGAGGGATGGAGAGTGACAGAGAGCAAGAAGCAGGGTAGAAAGAGCTGGATCTTACAGCTGAATCTGTTTTTTTTTCTTTTACATCTTTTGTACAGCTTCACGGGAGCATGTCATTTACAGAGAGAGATAGAGCATTACTGTAATAGCGCTGAGACAGAGAATAACATTAAGCCATCACCCTCAAAGCGCTGCTTCGAGGGAAAAGACGCCATCATCAAAACCTCGCCAAGACAGCGCGAGGCAGAAAAGCCTCTGTCTGAGACAAGACTGTCAGATCTTAGTTTTTCTCTCTCTCTCTGCCTCTTTGTCTCTGTGTGTTTGTGTGTTTGGGAGATACAAAGAGATAGGAGGGGAGAGGAAAGTGGAGAGAAACTGACAGAGAAGGAGAGGAAAGACAGAGGTGTCGGGTCTCACCGGTGGAGCAGCAGACGTAGACTCTCAGTCTCAGGCAGCTGTGGCCATGGTGGTGGGTGGGTGTGGCTAAAACAGAGAGAAAACACACACACATGTCAACCTTGTGCCCTCTGCAGGCCACAAAAACCCCCCCCTCAACATTGAGCTGTGTAAACTGCAGCACTGCAACGGAGCGACTCTCCACAGCTGAACTTCCAGAATCTATTAACAACACCCACACACCGTCGATACATGTGGGTGACAGCAGCTAAAGAGAAGCTCCTTATTATAATCTCAGATCATAATATTGGATGTGCTTTCCTATCCACTGCAATGAACCAGCGCCAGTGTTTACTGGCGTGACTCACAGATATAGTAGTACTCCTGGCCCACGCTGAACTCGTAGCCCAGCGAGAAGGCGCTGTAACGCTGGAATTTCTCAGAAAACTTGATGGGTCCGTGGGGCGCATGTGGCCGGTTGCACTCCCAGCGTTTGAAGCCCAGCTGGGGGTCGCAGGTACGGTAGCCGTGGTAGCTGACCATGTAGAGGATGTACTGCTCTGCAATGGTGCGCTCTAGCGTCCCTCGCTGGCTGGTGTTGTAGTGCGGGCAGTAGATGTCCAGGTAGTCGTTGACGCTGACCTGCACGGTGTATCCCTCCCTCCGTAGCCTGTGTTAAAAGAAGAAGACAGATAGAGGAGGAGTGGACAAAGGGAAGAAGAAAAGACAGACAAAATGTAGATGAGTAACTCGGGCTGCAACAAATGAATGATTTTCATTATCCATTAAAGGTTTAGTTCAACATTTTGTGTCCTATCATCATTGTGAGGTTGTCAGGCAACCAGTGGAGACTCTAGGAAGTCACTGCACCTGGCCAAGAAGTATAGTCCCGCACATAATCCCTCTTAAAACTACAAATTGTTGTTTTTACACTTCAATTTTTGTACAGATTCAACAAACAAGATATAATGTTAATTTGTGAGCTTTAGACTTTTATTTTTAACCTTTGGACAGAGCCAGGCTAGCTGTTTCCCCCTGTTCCCAGTCTTTATGCTAAGCTAAGCTAAGCTAAGCTAAACTAACCGTCTCCTGGCTGCAGCTTCATATGTAACAGACAGATTAAATCAGCAAGAAAACGAATACGCTTATTTCCTGAAACGTCTAGCATTCTTTTAACCTCTCAGTTATCTTTATTGATCAATCAGTTCAGTCAAATATCAGTAAATCGTGAATGTTGGAAAAAACAAGTTCCCACAGCCCAGGTGATATAAAACAGAGGAAACTAGCAAATCCTCACATTTGAGAAGCTACAGGCATTCATGTTTAACATTTATATTTAATAGATGACTTCAATTATTACTCAATCATCAAACTCATTGTCAATTACTTATTGACTATTCAATTATTAATTAATCAACTCATCTTTCTGGTAGAGGTAACACACAAGCAACATAAAGAGGCCACAGAACTACAGACTTTTCCTTCAGCATACATTAACACCCTCTTTCTTCAAAAGATAAACTATTACACCTTCCTCCCCCCTGTACATATAAAACACACATTTTCCTCACTAAATGCCCTCTGGCGAGTGCTGAGAACGGTGCTGAGAATGATAATCTGTACTCCTGTCTTTCCCCCTGAGCCAGCTAAGGGCCGGGTCATTGAGGCGGAAGGAGATCCTGTCAGTGGCGATGTATGCTCTGTCCGCAGGGGAACCGGCCTGCGCACAGTACATATGATGGACCAAGCTCCCCTGGCAACAGTCGCTGATGGACGAGCATGCTGTTAGCAGGTAAGGAAGGCCACTCTAAGGTTGAGCGCGTGTGTGTGTGTGTGATGTACAGTAACCCTTTTTTCGATTCGAGACTCCTCAACGAACAACTGGGATGAGATGATGTGATATGATTTGCATTCAGCCGCCACACTGTGATCTTCACTGTTTATAATACTGAGTATACCTATTATGGAAATTACACAATCTGTAATTAGACAAAGTAGAAGTCATTAGAAGGGCTCCTGCAGGTGAGCTGATGAGATAGGAATTGTCCTTGGCTGCAAGGATGTGTAACCTGCACCGACTAGAGTTGTAATGACTGGTTTGCACCAGTAGGTGGAGGTATTGTGCTGCATAATGTTCAGAGAGCAAACCTCATCTTTTTTTCTCCTGGTTATCCCCTCTTTCTTACACTGTTTCTGTTAGACACATACAAAGGAGCACACACTTACACACATTCACAGCCACCCCTCACTGTGTATACATAGCACCTGCACCCACCCACACACACATACGCTTACACAAACAGGTGCACACACGCATTCATTACTAGGTCAGGCCTCCGGAGAGATTATTATTCAATTACAAAATGAGGATCAGAAATGTCATAACACCTCTTTCCCTCTTTTTCTGTCTTGCAATTCTTTCACACTGTGGTGTTACAATTTCTCTTTTTTTTCCTGAATCCTCTCCTCTCCTCCACTCCCATTCCCCTTTTTCATCTCCAGCCCCTCTCTTCGTTTGCGGTTACACACACGCTGAGGCAGATGAATATCAATTCTCTTAACCAGTGTTCTTTTTGGGCCATCAATCTTATCTCTGCTTTCTATCCCTGCTGCTCAGATGTGAGATGACAGACTTTTGTCTTGCAGTGTTGTGGGAAGAGGCAACACAGCCATGCTTCAAAGGGACTATATTTAGAGAGGGGGGTTGGTGGTGGAGGAGGAGGGGAGGAAGTTTAGATGGGGGGGGGGGTGTAGAGGGGTAGAGATAGATAAAGAGGTACAATGGGTACGGGATAGAGAGAATTGTAAGTAGACAGACCTGGGATGAAAGTGGGAGAAAGAGGCTGTGTTGAATATGAAAATATGAGACGAGGAAAATCCTGGATGCCAGTGATGTGTAAAAAGTCGCAGTCACTGAGAAATAATGTAGGTGAGAGGACGGCTGTGTGCAAGAGGAGCTGAATGCAAGACAGCCTGAGCAGGAGGAAAAATGTGTGTGTGTGTGTGTGTGTGTGTGTGCTTGAGCATTCAATAGTATTTATGGATAAAAGGCTGCTGGATACTACTGAGAAATAGTACAGCAAGTGCAGCTAACCCCACAGCAATGCATAAAAAATATACTAGCTGCAGAGACAGAAAAATACACGAAAAGCACACGAGAGGCTACCTAAATGGAGAATGGTTCATCAATGTGGCTCGGAAGGAAATTATTTTTGCTTATTTTGTCCAACCAACAGTTAAAAATCTAATAGTATTTCATTTACAGTGACATAAAAATAAGAAAATCCTCACATTTGAGCTGCACATTGAAGAATTTTTGGTGTTTTCGGTTGGCACGCTGCTTAAATGATCACCCGTAATCATTTATCAAAATAGTTGTTCATTTAATTTTCTGTTGTTTGACTAATTTCGGAACTAGATAAATATATAACCCTGCTACTTTAATGTTTACTGTTTTGGATATCACTTCGTCTCACTAGATGTAGCTGCACAGCAGGTGGACCATTTGTTCCAAAGGTGCAGTCAGCAATAGGAGGAGGAGGAGAAGAAGGGAAGAGGAGGCGGAAAAATGACTTCAGCGGAGGTAAAGAAGGTAAGGTGGCGCAGAGGGGGAAAAACAGAATGTAAGGAGACTAAAAGGATGGAGTGAGGAGAACAGGCTGGCTGGGCGAGAGGAGGCGGGGAGTCCCTCTAGGTGTACGGTGTTATATAAGCAGTCCACTTAGTGGCACAAGACAGAAAGGTTGCAGGGCAGAGAGGAATGGAGGGAGGAGAGAAGAGAAACAGAGAAAAGGGGTGAGAGGAGATTTAATAACTTACAGGGAGGGGGAGGAGGGGGATGGGTGAGGGAGGAAAATGCATTGAATGATGACAACAAAGAGAAAGGCACAAATAGTGAGGCAGAGGCCTAGACAGAGGCTCAGTGCTCCCCGGGGATAAACATACAGTATATGAACATATATGTGGTAAAAGTGCATAAGAAAGACTGATGGCTCTCATTCTCCCTGCTTTCCTCCAGCCCCGTTCCTACTCTTCCTCTCTTTCCGCTGTGCATTGTCTGCATTGTGGTGGTTTTGCTGTCTCATCATCATTTTCCTGTGAGTGGGAGTGCGCAGCTAGTTAGCGAAGGCTGTACAAGCTAGTGAAGAAGATTGCCAGGGGAGGCAGGTAGCAGGGGAGAGAGAGAGAGAGAGAGAGAGACAGGGGGGAAGAGAAAGAGGGGGGGGGGGGGGGGGGGGTGGTAAAATAGAGAAAGAACAAGAGAGGAAGGCAAAGATAGCACCACTGCACCTTTCATATCTGCGCTTAAAAGAGTCTTTGGAGAACACTGCCGGTATCAATAAATAACAATGGTAAGTCGGCGCTACATCTAAAGACACTTAAAAACATACAGTGGACAGAAACAAAGCATCTCCTGCAACCACAGAAAATCTTGTAGCGAAGAAGAATACAGGCACCACAACGTAATCATTTGTAAATGGAAAAAAAAAAAAAAGAGAGAAATACGAACAATTATCAGGAAATATTTCCCCCCGCAGTTTCCACATGAGTGATGCCAATCATTTTTTGTTTTGCTTCACTGAGCTTAAAACTAACACCGATCCATGTCGTCTGTATAATAATTTTTGTTAGATTGCATCAAAGTGAAAGCAGAAGCACGAGTGCTGCTGACTATCCAGGAATAATAATACTAGTGCAATGGTATTTTTGTTTGTTTTTTTTCTCTACTGACATGAATGGATATGAAAATTCTAAACCCACTGAGGTATTCTTCACACACTGTGGTTTGTTCTACTGCAGGTTCACCCTACATTACTGCCAGGGGCTCCAACTGTTTTCAGAAATCCATTAGAAACAGCTGGAAGAGACACATTGTTGCTTTTGACAAACGCAGTCCAACCTTGCAGTAGAAAAGAAAGTAATAGCTTCTGACTGTGGAGAAAAACACTTGTGGGTTTTCGACTCTTCAGCAGTATTAACACTGATAGCGGCTGTAAAACATAAAAATACACCAGTGTTATCCTTTGCAAATGCACATATCAGCAATTGTGAGATGCTGACTTTTATGAAATAACATCACAGGTGCACACTGGAAAATGAAAATTTTACATAAAAGCAAAGTAACTGCTTTTTATTACTTCTGATACTTATGGGTTTTCAAAACCTTTTGAAGTTTTGTGCCTTATTTGGCCAGATTTTCCATCCAGACTCACTTTTTCTTGCATAGACATCCAAATATTTGCTCTCCATCTGTCTTTATGTGCTAGCATAAACATTTACATCTAACATCTACAAAGCAATTGTGAACATAGTCTTGCTGTGTCAAAAATAGCGCCATGGAGTCAGTGTGATTCAATTTAAAGGATTGACTTTTGCATAAATGCTCTTGTCACTGCATAGATGATCACGTTCTCTACCCCGAGAGTAATTAATCTATGCCTAATTACCACTAGTGCTTTTTTTGTTTGTCTTTATTGCTTTCCAAGATGGCTGCCATGAAAAAAGTAGTTAATTAAACTTTTTATGTTTTAATTATGTAAAATCTCGTACTTGGTGTGCACCTCTGCACTGTTCCTGTCTAGCTGCGTTTGTTCACCGTTGTAGAAGTTTCTCTCAGTAAAGATGAGGTCAGTGCGGCGTTGTCATTGACGACCTTAAAAACACCCTCTCTGGCGTAATCAACAACAGCCTCATCAGGAGGATAAACTACTGATGCACGAAATGGCGTGACTTAAGTGCCATTCACCAATCGTCTGTTTACCACCGACAAGGCTCCTCCGATTGAGTCCCCTGGCAGCGACAAGCAAGGCTCTGCTGTTTTTCTCCGTACCTCAGCACCAAAACTCATTACTCGTGCACGCACACGTGCGCACGACAGACACAGAAAACCGCCAGACATGCATGCAAGTGTATGCACACACACGCACACGAGCGCAATATCTCCTGTGAGTCTTCGCTGATTGAGTTAACGCCGCAATTAATGGCCTGCTTTACAATGTTTTCGATCCAAAATGGGGGGGATTGAGGGAGAAACAAGTGCTGAGCCAGTCTGTAGGAAGAGGCAAACGCTGCAACTCTCTTCTATTACTATTAGACCACAGGGAGTCATCCACCAGTTTCTTCCACAGCCTCTGTCCACCCTGGCCTCAGAGAAATTGAAGAACATTACCTTTTCATATTTACCCATTCCTCTGTAAACCTCCCCACGGTTTATTCTCTGGCCTTCCACCTTTGCTTTCCTCATTTGAAAAGCTCTGCCACTTCTTTTCTTGCCTTTATTTATTCAGGGAAGCTATATTTCAGGCAAGCTTTGCAAAACGTCTTTTAGCGTTTGCAGATATCTACACCTTGGACATAACCTGTATAGCTGCGGTGTTCTGCTGAAGTAATTACTAGTCCTGCTCAAGGACAGCAAGTCTTGACAGCAATTACCTTTTCAAGCCGATCACTTTGAAGGCAGTTTATCAATTTCAACCAATCGCAGGTGAGCTTTCTGTTCCCTGACATCCCTGACAGCGTGTTTCCTGCTTTTTCCCCATTGCTTTGCTTCCCCTTCAATATGAAACCCTCACAATCTTAAAGCAGCTCGGAGACGCTCTCTACTCTGCTTCTGAGAAATATTGAAATGTCAGTTCCTTCAAATATATATTAATCACTTCAGAAATTAAGACATGTGTGTTGATGTAGGCAGGTCATGACATTTTCACTGCGTGCCGACAACAATGAGGTGGAACAACTTCACAAATGTTTGCAGTTTGAACGTGCATAGAGTTATTGATTTCAGCTTTGATGTGATATTTTATTGATCTCCTGTAAGTGAAATGCCTTTTCTTGTCCCTCTCAGCTGGAGGTCACAGCTGAAGAACAGCATCCAGCAGCTTGTGGGGCTGACTCTTGCCAACACGGGGACTGAGAAATGGATCTTTCAATTGAAGGATGGTCTGTCTGCTCACTATTCCACCCTGCAGTTCAGTTGGTGTCTCCTTCTCCCCCCCTAGCCTTGCTACAGGCATGCCTTTAGTGATGTGGGTGCAGGGGAGCTTGAGGGACCCTTTCAGAAATGTAAAGTATTAGCCAACTTAACCTAGGCAAATGTGTCTGAGATTTAACTCTGGATTTCCAGAGGCTACCGCTGGAATCGAAAAGTCTGAGCTAGCGGAGGAGATGTTGCAGAGATGAGTCAGGCTCTGGCTTCAGCTGGTGGCGTAGACCACACACAGTTTTTTTTTAGACAATTATTTCCATTATTAATTCATGTTTCAATTATTTCTCTATTAATTGATTAATTGTTTAGTCTCTATGTGACCTCTTTAAATTGCTTACTTTGTCCGACCAACAGTCGAAAACCCAAAGATATTCAATTTACAATGACATTTACAACAAAGAAAAAAGGCAGCAAATCTTCAAGCTGGGAGTAGAAAATGTTTTGTATTTTGCTTAATAAATAATTTAAAGTCCTCCTCCAGTAAAAAAAATGTGTTTTGCTTATTGTTACTTCAGTTGGATGTTTGAGTTTCACTGTGCAGAATGATGTATGTGTGTGACTTTGACAGTAGACGGCTGTTTTCACATTCATCCGCTGAAGGGGGAAAAAAAAAACTTTCTCTGTGCTCATGGTGGGCCTACCAGGATGATTTGTGACATCACAACTAGTTTGGAGCCAGTATTCAGCTTATACAAGTGTGATGGGGAAACTTGAAGCCTTCGGTGCACAAACACTGAGAATAGACTTTTCTGTGAAGTAGGAGACAGTTTTTGTTCAGCAGTGCTTTCGAAATGAAAAATATTTGGATATTCATCTATGCTGGATTTTTCAAGGAGGGAGAAGGAGGAGATGTAATTTTAAGGATTTTAATGAGGTAATTGGACTTTATTTTTTGTGGAAAAAACCATATTAGACACATATTATTCCACCAGGCATCCAAAAATGATCCAAATGAAAGAATCTGAGAGGGGAAAATCATTCTTTGCTACAACACATAAACATATGCAACCTATTACAAAGGATTTGCAGGTAGACATTGCTTTTTTTTAAGGGCCAAAAAGGTTGGAGACACTGACTGGCCTGACACAAAGGATACATTGTGTTTGCTAGTTAGCCCAGTGGGCATGCCTATTTGAACTGTAGCAGTGAGGGAAACAAAACGGATCATGATCAACATAATAACACCATTTCCACAGCTTTAACATCTTATTAAATCACTTGCAAAGCATTATGGGTTGCTGCCGAGCCAACTCATTCAAAGGGAATATGAAAAGACATAAATTTCATTGATTAATCTATGTGGCTTAAGCTGCTCTTTACTTCCTAGACATCCACAGAGGAAGTTTAAATATCAAACAGAAATATGGATGACACAGTTGAATATTAAACCGTGGCTCTCCTCCAACTAGACTCTTTGCATAAAATAATATAATAGAGGCCACTAGGCATCTTTTTTTACTTTTATTACAGTGGAATGTTTCCAAGCACCACTTGGGAATGTTTTTCTGGCAATAAATGGCCCCGGGGCTTTGGGCTTTGCATTATGTGGCAACTTAGACTGGCAGAAATATGGCTTAGGCTTTAGTGAGCACTCAGATCCAGTAATTAAACTCCCTATTTTAATGACTATGATTTAGTTTAATGTAACCGGGATTCTGACTGGCTATAATAATGGCGCAATAGTCTCTCTGATGTCCAACAATCTGGTCATGTCACAATTTTCAGTAATATAAACAAATGTTTAAAAAAAATAGGAAATGGAAAAAGAAAATGGCAAAATGGAAGGAAAAAAAAAAGGAAGGAAAATCCCTTCTCTCATAACGACAGCAGATATAAACCTTCAGAGGTATCACGAGGTGATGTCAAATTGGTCACGGCCGGTCTTGAAAAGTCATCCATCCCGCTGAGTTCTCAGTGTGATTATATCCTGCGACAAGCCGCGATAACAAGGGTCCATCTCTCTCAAGGTGAGGCTCTAATTGTACCTCACCATTAAAGGCTTGATCGCTCACATCTGCTGTCATAGTGGCTCTGCGAGGTCGCCTTTCATTCACTGTCTCACACCCCCAACCCCCTTCTGCCTTCTCCTTCACTATTTCGTCAGATGATAAAAAGCACAACTCATTCTCTTTTCTCCTTCATCTGACGCAGCTCGTTCTCCCGCAAAGGTCCTGCATTGATACATGGAGATAATGGAGAGTCCCCAGAAGAATACTGTGTGTGTCTATGTGCGTGTGTATAGGTGTTTGTATTTAGGTAATGACTCCAATAAACTCAAAACTAAATTTTACGCATCCCCGGGCTGATGAATATGGCATTAGGTGCAAATCAAAACAAAGAAAACACTGGCCATGGCTGTGATTAACTGACAGTTAATAATAGATGGAAGAAGATGAACAGGAGATGACATGTTCCCTAAATGAAAGAGAGAATACTCTCAAGCAAAACAAGCTAAATATTTATGAGTATGGATGAGTTGAACGTGTGCATGAATGCCTTTAAATGTTTTTTTTTTGTCTTTCCAAGATGAGTACCTTTCATTAAATAAAAGTTTTCTTCCATCCATCATGTTCGAAATGAAATCCATCACGTTGACAAAGCAATTATCATTCACAAACTAATTAAATCAGTGTAATTTCTCTCAGACAACACTATATTTTGGTTTATTTTGCACATATTCTGTTTGCTATTCTGCTGAGCATCTGTTAAGTACCTTCACCTAATGGACCACATGTCCATATGGTGGCTTCTGCATTATGGAAAAAAAGGAATTTAGACTAGAACAAGTCTAAATTCAAATAATAATCGTCGTGTAAAACAGACGATGAAATTGTGTAAAGATGTGAATATTTTAATGTGCAAAAAAAATCAACCCTTATTTGAGGTTGGTTGAATAAAGTTGGGTTTCAAACATTTTGTTATTAAAGTGCTATAATACATTCTTAGGGTAGCTGAAGTGACACTGAAGCTGTAAAATCAATATCAACAATCATTTTTTTTATGCCTGGAATTGATTCATCTTGGTGCTACAACCGGTCCATCTACCCAAAGTGGAAATAAGGTGCAGATAAAATGACTTTGAGAGCTGCTGAATGAGACAATTCTGACAAGTTCTTCTGACCATCAAACCCTCCATACTACCTGTGAGAACACACGCTGATTTCCATTTTGTTTGTAGTGTACTGCCGCTTAAATGTACAGGGTGCTGGCCTTACAGAGAGACAGAGAGAGAGAGTGAGTGAGAGTCCGACAGGCAGGGAGGCAGAAAGTGAAATCGCAGAGGGGCTGTGACACACAATAGAAGCTCTCATCAAGATGAATTCTCCACAGTGCACGTCCTCAGCGAGGGTGCCAGGCAGCTCCCGCTAGCCCGCCATGGCCATGTCCAAAAGCAAAGTGCTTATCTCGCCCATCTCCAACTGTTTGGCTACTGACAGCGCAGAGGAGACACTCGAGAAAAGGCCAGGAGGATTCACACACACACACACACACACACACATAAGGGTATACTGATGCATCTGAAGAATAAACTGACAAATTAGGCCTCTGAACCGGCACGCTGGTAAAACCACGACGCATGAGAAAATATATTTAAGATATGACACAAAAATAAATCCACAGAGAGGCTCATGAGACATGAGACAACAGAGCCACTTCTATTATCTTCATAAAGTGCAGTATGCAAGCTTTGAAGTTCAGTATGTGAGGGGCTCGGCTGCTCTCACAGGAAGTCAACCACAGTAGGGTGTTCACTTTCAAAAACCTCAGTCTTTAAGCCCCTACTCTGGGCTGGCACACATATCCCTCCCTCAGTGCGAACGAAAAAGAGGAAAGAGAACAAAGACAGGAGAGAGGGAGAGCGGGGAGAGGTGGGAAAAGAAGAAAGGAAGATGAAGGAAAGTAGTTCTGGGTCAGATTTAGACTGGACGATATTCAGGCAGCGCCAACCTAATGGATGCCAAGTAGAATAATCTGGTCTTTTATCTCCAAGCCATGGCAACTGCAGGGTTTCATGTAGGTACGCAGCCCCCCCTAAAGACCACCAAACACACACACAAACGCACACACTCATGCACTTTTAAAATGATAAAAGAAACCTCAAGCACACTCCCTGATGGCTGAGGCTCAACACAATTAACTTACACGCCGCATTCAACAAATAACCATCCTCGCATTACGTCATGTCCACTCTCCTCTCGTCACACGGCTTGTGATATCCCCAAATACGCGGCAACATAGGCAAGCGCAAATGCACAAACACTTCCTAGCAGGCCCCCATAAATAATTCACCCATTTTCTTAAAATAACCCGTCGCCCCTTTTAAAATATATCCTCTTTTCTTTGTGCAAACAACCCTCCAGCTCGCACAGCAGAGTGGTCATGGAGTAATTATTTACACGTTCCACCAGATAAGAGCCTGTATAGGAAGAGAGAAAGGGCTACTAGGGGGGGCTGCTCAGGTAGCATGTCAATCTGTGGCCCATTAGAAGGTGATGCCAGGCAAGCATGTTCAAAGCAGCTCCCAAGGTACAACAGACCTTTCTCGTCTGAATAATTGACCGGCCCACGTTTTCTTTGCGTCCTCTGCGTCCTCTGCACAGCTCCTCTCCTTCTATTGTTTTTTTTTTCCCCCTCTACTTCCGATCTCTCTCTCTTTGTGTTTTCTTTCATACTTTCTTTCTTTCTTTCCTCTCCCTTCCATCACTCTCTGTCTCCCAAGGCTATGAATTGTGAAGGTTGGCGGTACATATAGGCACTTATGTAACCGAGGACATAAAGACATTCGATGTGAGACATCCTTGGAGAGGCGATGCATCTTTCAGCATGTTTACTTCCTCAGGACAATTTCTAACACCACAGCTGCTGTATGGTAATGCATGCAGATGGTGAAGGGAGAAGGAGACTGGGAGGATTGGGTGCACGAGGCTGAAATGCTTCACGTTGGTACTGTATTCTGTTTAAACCAATAGATTGAGAGACGATTTAAAGCGAACAGTTGAGAGCCTTGAATACTGAGCAGGCCCAGATGAGGCTTCACGGAGATCGACCTGGAATAGAGAGAGGGATGGAGAGGGATGGGAACGGGGTCGTTACACCGCACAATGATACTCAAGGAAATCCACCTGCTCTCTCGGTGGACACAATACCTCCTCCTGAATATGGAAACCCCCCTTTCTGAAACAACTTTGTGATGAGGCACAATACATTATCCTGAGGAATCAAATCAAATTCAAACACCCCTCCTGCCTCCCTCCATGTGTAGCACAGCATCTGGCTGGGGCCATTAATGAATGCCGCCTCATGCCATCTCCTAATGGAATTGCCTTGTCTTGGAGTTCACTGCTGTGACACCGGCTCAGCGGTGGCAAAAAGATTACTAGAAAGATTAAAAGACAGAATAAACCAGAGGCTGCACATGACAGGCAGCCAGGCCCCAAGATCACACATTAGATAATTGGTGCAAAAAAAAAAAAAATCCCCCGTCTCTGTCTCTCCTCTGTTTTCTGCTGGGGTTTGGAAATGGTGGGCAGCAGATCCCCGCCTGGCGTGCTGTCACACCTCCGCAGTGAAAACTGTTTGAAGAGGCTGGAACAAAGCCTGTGTGGTGTATGTTATGTCTGTGTGAAAATGTTGCCTTTGTGGACCCAGCGATGAGCCTAAATCCGATGCCGTAGTTAGTGATTCTTCACGCAGCTGGTTAGATTTGGGAGCGATGCAGCGTCGATCTTACTTACATACGCAGGCAGGCACAAATTCACACAAAGACAAGCACACACACTTTCGTTCTCTCTCCAAAACAAAACCCCTCTCACTCCACTACACATGCACACTTCTCCCTCTCTCATTGTGCTAGTGCATCTTTCTCTCCTTTATTTTTTCCACTTTGCTTCCCTCTACACTATCTTTCTATCTATCTACAATATGTAGTTATCTTTTGCTCCATCTCTTCCCCTTTTCGGAGCAGCCCAGCGATGGGCTTGTGCCCTTTCATAATTCATGGAGTTGTTCTTATGGCTCAGGCAGCCATGTCGGATGTGAATCTGTGCGCTTCAAAGGCTCATTCAGCCTACACTGCCTCAGCCAGAAGGGTTACTGCTCGAGCTCCTGTGCTCAGGTACCATACAAGACTAAATCAACACGCTCAATCACACCTGGGTCATGCTGCACATGCAAATTGTCGGCTTTTGTTTAAACCAACCCTTTTTTTTTTAGATTTCTAAAAAAAATCTATTTGCTATGTTTTTATGCAGCGAACAATAGGGCTGGACAAAAATTCAATATAATTTATCAACCTTCAGCGAACTTGCATTGTGAAGATTTTATTAGGTTATCGTCCTGAAAATGTAATTATAAACTAGAGAGATTACTAAAGTTTTTGTTGTGCACATACAGTATGATGAGTTTATTGTTTGACTCTTATGTTTAATTGTGTTATACTTGATTTATTTATTGTGATATACAGTATATGGTATTGAATACTAATATCGGTAAATATCCTTAAAGCTGCATTTATTGACTTTTTCACGACTTGGGTTTCTAATTGTTTACTCAATTGAAAGAAAATTAACTATTTTTACATCGTTTTAGTCATTTTTGGAAGCCAAAATTTGCTGTTTTGAACTTATCAAATGTGAGGATTTAATGTTTTGTTTGTCATACATGATAGTAAACTGAATATCTTTGGGTTTTGGACAAAAAAAGACATTTGAAGATGTCACCTTTGACTTTTTATAGACCAAATGACTTAGTGATTAATTGCAAAAAATAACCGGCAGATTATTTGGTAATGAACATAATTGTTAGTTGCAGCCCTATATGAAAATATTAATTATTCCTTGCCAACAACTTATTTGACAATACCTGTCTTTATTTTATACACCACATCCATCTACTGTATGCCGACTATACCAAACACTTACTTACTTTAAATATTATCTGATCAAGATTAGAAGAAGAAGAAAAAAACTGTGTACGCATGTACTATATATACACATACATGCACATGGAAAAAATACAAACATTTTCAAATAATGGAACACCATGACACAATCAATGTGTTCCTGAGGTAAAATGACAGATTTGATTGGTCACTTGATTGGAGTCTGAATTAAGCTGCAGGCGGTTTGGTTCTTGCTGTGCAGATCTGTGGGTAAAATGGTCCATGTGGCAGGAAAACAAAGGATAAGAGTCTCTTTTAAACAGCCAGCTGAATAAGTGAGTGTGTTTCATGAGCCTGTACATATGCAGACAAAGACACACATATTTGCCTGCGTACAATCCCATTTAACAAACAGACACCTCCACCGTTAAGCACTCACAGCTGGGCTTTTCTTTTCTCTCACACACCCAGCCCAGATGAGTGACAGCTTTATGGACATGCTCTGAACACAAAAAACGAGCACATAGAAACACATGCATTAGGCAAACACCCTCACGGCCCTAACCACACACACACACACACACAGCCTTACACCAACAGAATAAAAAGGAGACTTGTTAGCCACTTTAATCAATGTTAATCACTGCAGACTCGCCTCACCGTCAACAATGTCTGTCTGAGAAAGACAGGAAGAGAGAACGAGACGGAGCAAAACACACGGAGGGAGAGAAACAGAGACAGACTGGTTGGAGCAGGGCGGGGAGAGTGTTAAAATGTGAAATGGTATCCAAAAATATACACTGCCCACGGAGCGGTGAACCCATTGCAGTTTTGATGTACTTTATCTTGTTTTTCAAGGTCTGTTTCTTAGGTCTGTGTGGCTGAGCCTTGCTGGGGAGACGTGGTCGGGCCAGGCTCACGCCGGCGGGGTTTAATTTCAGCCGGGGGCAGGAGGACGGAGAGGGAGGGTAGGGGGAGAGAGACGGACGGGGCTGGGGATAGAGAGTGCAGAGAGGGAGGACGCGAGAGGTAGCTGGGCAGAAAGATAGAGAGGAAGGATAGGAAAAAGAGGAGATGAAGGAATATAGGGGGGGGAGATAAGAATGACTCGAACGGGGGAAGTGAGCCCAGGCATGGAGATAGTGGAGAGGTGAAACGCTTTAAGCGGGGCAGAAGAAAGGGATGCAGAGACGGAGGGCGGCAAAGGAGGGAAAATTGAAAGATGAGAGGAGAGATTATTAAGAAAAGATGTATAATGCCTAAATAACTAGTGACAAAGGGAATGGATCCACTGAATGTGAAAAAAAAACATTGTTTTGAAGTTGGAGCGGGCAGCGGTGGAGGCCAAGGTGAAGGGAGACCGAAAGCAGGAGGGAGAGAAGGAGACGGCAGATTGGGGGCAGAAAGTAACAGACAGATTGTGTTTATCAATATGTAATACAAATGTAGGTGTTATGAAATAGGCTTTGGCCTTCACAGTTTAACCAAAACTTTAGTGCAAAGCTTAGCTGTTGTGCAGGCAGCCAGCGGGAGCACAGACTGAATAGTAATGTCTGCGAGTGGTGATTAGAATTTCAGATAGAGACAGGCAGGCCGCTTTTCCGTGATTCCTGGGCCTAATGCAGCCGGCCTGTGTAGCGAGGCACACAAGAGCTCTGAATGTGACCTTATGTGTGTAAAGATAGAATACCCTAACACCCTAATGCATCAGGCTGTGTGTGTGTGTGTGTGTAGCTGTGCATTCACATGTGCTGAAGCATGACAGAGCAAGGTGATCTGACCATATTTAACATGCGCAAATCAAACTGTAAACACATGCCGCTCTCAGCGACAAAGCAAACACAGGGTTAAGTGTTGACCTCGTGCACGCACGGGTCACGCTAACAGGCTTCACATCGCATTACGCGGACACCCGTGCACACGCGCACTTCACATGCTGTGTCTGTGAAGTGTCCCCATCTGAAATTGACGGCTGTCAGTATGGAGGGATCCACAGGAGGAGAGGATGGAGGGAGAGGTGAGCGGTGTCGGGGTAGCGGTGACAGGAAGAAGCAGATGGAGGGGCAGAGATCATCAGAGGAGGAGCGGAGAGGCAGAAAGAGAAAGAGAGGAAAAGAGAAAGAGAAAGGGACACAGATTGAGAATGAAAAACAAGAAAAAGAAAGAAAGGGGGATGATGAAAGAAAAAGATAAGAGGATAACCCCCTCCCTCCCTTCCTGTCAGTCTTTATGATCGTCTATTCCTCGTCTCCTCTCTATCAGCGACTCAGTAACCTTCAGCACAAGACCCAAGTAGAGATGATGAATTGAGACGGAGAGCAGAGAAAGGACGGAGATTAGCAAACACAGACAGATGATGAAAAATGACAAACAGAGAGAGAGAGAGAGAGAGAGAGAGAGAGAGAGAGAGAGAGATAGAGGAAGAGAGAAAAGGAGGAGGAGGAGGAGGCGTTACAGGAGGAGAAAGTAAAAAGTGGAGGGAGGAAAGGTGACATTGAGGGAGGAGTGTAGAGGAGAGCAAGCCGCTGGCTTTTAGCTGGAGGACGGCCACAGGATGACATTAGAGGAACGCACTTTGGCTGCTCCTGCTGGGAGGTTCGACGCACACACACACACACCCACACCCACACACACACACACACACACATACATAAAGAGACAGGCGGATAAACAGACGCATGGACAGACAGCTCTGCGCACACACACACACACACACACACACACACACACACACACACACACACACAGGTTAAAATAAGCACCTAACTGGTGCTGCATACTTATGCCTCCTAACCTGTGGGGAGCCTGCCCCGCCTCCCCTCCACCTCTAGTCTAGTTTGTGCGCTGGCCTGATAACCTTCATGGCAACTGGGCTAAACACACACTCGGGGTGACAGGTCTGCCTACCTGCAAAAACAATGATAACTTTGTCTGGGAGGATTTCTGTGGCTGCTGCCAGTTAGTTACGGTCCTGATACAATTATTAGCACCAAAAATGGACCATTTGACATGTTGTAATTTAAGCCAAATGAGCGTTATCACACTGAAACAGAGTCGTATTTTAGTGTTAATTTTATGACAGGGCGGATATTACTTATTGCTTGGGTTAGACAGATAAATCAGCTTGCCAATATATTTGACTGATACTGGCCTTTAATTAAATATCAAATGTCAGCCAGTCACTGTATAATATAATATAATGGTGTTTCATGCCTCCATGGATATTTAAAAACAGGCCATAAAACCTGTGGTGACATTTAATTTATTTTAATTTTATATTGATTCATTTAGATGTTAAATATGTTTTTATTATTTTTTTAAATTTTATTTAAAAGCAGTAATGTATCCCAAATGCTTCCCCATCAGCATGGAGGAGTCCTGCTAATTCTAAATTAATTTCATTAGTCAATGATTTTATATGTCAGCAGCAGGGGAGGAAAGTGTCTAATTGCAATTAGCATCATTACTGCAACAAAGTCACTTTTAGCACAGCTAAAAATCCAATAATTTTACTATTACTTGAGCAATAGTGTTGAGCATGTAATAGAGCATATGATGGTCTAAATCAACCAAAATCCTAGCATGAAACTGGAATGAATGACTAGATGAATGAACAAATAAACTAATTATCTAATCATCAATCATCCAATTTAATTAGAGGAACAATGATTTTAATCTTCTACTCCAGCTCTACACACTGTTTTAAAGTAATGACTCAGGTTATGAAAGTGTACGTTCTCAAGAATACAAGACAAGAAAAGTCCTTCTATACAAGCAGCTGGAAGAGCAGCATGAACTGTATGTGAGGGAAGAACAAGGCAGAAAAGAGGGGACAGGGATTTAAAAAAAAAAAAAGGAGTGGTGGAGGGGAGAAAAACAACCTAATCAAAGGAAGGGTGACTCACTCACTGATGAAACGAGCATTACACTCCTTTTCCAAATGGCCGCCATTCTCACATGAGCCACCTCAAACACACATACACACACGGGCGCGCACGCACACACACAGCGACTCAGCGCCCTTTACCTCTCCCTCGGAGCGAGGCATAAACGAGTGGAGTGACAGACATAGGGAGCCGATGGGCCCCCTCCCCAGAGAGGGGAAACGCACTCATCCGTTCTGATCTTAAAACAACAACCTCACCCCCTTTGCTTGCTCGCGTTTTCCTCTCTCCTCTCCTTCCCTCCCTCTCTCCTTCCATCTCTTCTCACCCTGACTCTCAACCTCCCTCTGGCCTCTCTCCTAGCCTTCTCGCATCTCACGACCCCCACTTCATTTTCCTCATTCCCCATTCATTTTCATTTACTCCTTGTTCGTCTTCATATTTATATTTGTCTGTGTGATTGCTCTGTGTTGGTCTGTTGTTTGCTCTCGTTCTCTCTCGTACTGCAGCCCGACATCAGTTCTCACCCCTTCATCAGTAATCTTTGCTCTTTCAAACATTCGTCTCTCAATCTGCCTCATCCATTTGATCACATTTTCATGTCACTCTTCATGTCTCATAAATATCCAAGAAGGATCCCTGACCCCGCTCTAGTTTCTAGCACAATCAGCTTCTCTCTTCATCCTCGTTCCTTTTACTTCCCCGCTCCAGACAAGAGCAGAAAGATTTTGAGGAAAATATCCAATTGAAATTCATACTTGAGCAATACTGCAAATTTAAATGAATGTTATTATCTCTAAATTATGCACCGGACCTGTATTTGTGGTCTAAAAAAAGACACATTTGTATCAAGCATAATCACAAAAATACTGTATGTATGAATAGAATCAGGTAAAATAATACAGTTGCTTGTTGCTGATGTCCTCCCGGCAGTCAATCATAAAAAAAGTCAAATTGGGTTGATAGCTCCAAAAACTAATAAGTAGACCTTGGAGTTTAGATCACGGACTGAGAAGGAGCTGCTTCACAATCCCCCAAATCCTGGAGGTCCTGATTCAGAGCTTTTAAGGTGATACGCTCAAAATGATTATATGTTATGCTTACATCCTGTGCTTTTGTAACATGAGCCCCAATTATGAAAAACATCCTTTAAAACATCAATGAGAGTTGGAGTTAGATTGCGCCTACAATTATGCGGAGTGGAATACCCTTTTGGATCCAGCATAAACGCTCTTAAATTGTACAACACACAGACTAATTGAATTCATCACATTGCATGATACACTTTTTAGTTTCCATAGATTATTAATAATACTTCACGTGTGTGCCAAGAATGTAAAATTGAAGTACAAGGTATATTCCTCAATTAATTTATTCTTAATGTGAGGAATGCACAGATTTTCTTGCACTGATTATACTGGACTAACAGGCATTTTAAGACATTTTGACTTGTCATAGTAGGAAAAGCACAGGTGTTGCTCATAACATTAATGATGGCTCCATAAGCCATGCACAATACCAGGACCCTAAAACTGAAGCAGTTAAATGGAATTCAGCCATCATTTATTATGTCATTTACTACTGTGATTAAAACGTCTTCTGTGGAAGAAGGCAATAAATAGATCTCCACAAAAAAACAAACAAACAGAAAAAAAAGGCTGGGAGATTCCACAACTCCCAGGTGTCCATCATTTACACTCGTCAAATAACGAGCTAACAGCTAGCTACCTGCCTAAAACTGACATGAGGTGATCAATGAGATTGTTTATCTAGAGAAAGAAGAGAAAGAAGAAAAAGATGCAGCCCACTTTCTGTTTTTTAGGTTGTATTTCTTCTTAGACGAAACAAACTTCGGCCAGCTGTAAACAACACAACACCTGCATGAAGACTGCTTATAAACCAGACAACAGCCGGCTCCTTTTTTGTTGTGTGGCTAAGTCACAGAATTAATGTTAATTAGCTACAGCTAGTATCTTTGCCAGCAACAGTTGTCATTATAGGATGGGAAGTCAATGGTCTCCGAGTAAAAGGTTTCACCTACATTAGCAATATAAAAACCATTATGCATTCAGCCCTACAAAATCTTGCAATTTCTCCCTCTCTCTTTCACCATTTCTTCCTGTGCATCCCTCCCACCTCCTCTCTCATGCTGCCCTATTCCACTTAAGAATCAATTTGGGACAGAGGTGCTCTGCCAGTGCCCTTAGTTTTCATTGTTTTCCAGTCCACATTTAAAACGGTACACAGGCAATCTCCACAAGCTTGATTCCCATCTACACTCCAACTGAGTGAGAGAGCTTTTCTCCGCTCCATGACACAGCTGAGATGTCACTGACGCAGTCCAGCGTTTGACAAATGAGCCAACAAATTGACTTCTCCGAGCATTCCGAACAACAAAGGCAAAACAAAACAAATCTCGCTTAACTAAATGCTGGATGAAATGGCGCAATAGAGCGCACAGGCTATTACAAATGATTCCACTAGTGCGCTCCATCTCATCGCTCCCACCCTCTTTTTCTCTCTTCTCTCAAACCAGAACCCCCCCTCCCTCCCTCCCCCGCCGCCTTCTCCCTTTTTCCTTTTTCTTCTGGTTTGTGCCCCAGACGCACATTGACCCCGCGCTCAGGACCCAGTAGGGGGCCTTGTTCCTCTGCGTCGCACCACTGCACATGACTGACGTTCTCCTTACGGGAGGAAGAGGGGGAGGGAAGGAGAGAAAGAGTCAGAGTCAGTCAGTGGAAAACAGAGCAGCCCTGAGTTCAGGGAGAAGGGAGACAGAGCTGAATGTGATTCATGATCAATGGTGCTTCTCCAATTACATTCCAATTAAAGGCAAATCTCAAGCACGGCTCTAGTACACCACACAGCAGAAGAGCTTTTGACAGGCTTTGCGCCGGGTATGCTATCCCCATAACAATGGCCATTTATGTAGGGACCAGCTCACTCTCACACACACCAACTCCTAACACACACACACACAGATATCTACCCACAAATATTTATGTGCGTGTGTATATATATATATATATATATATATATATATATATATGTGTGTGTGTGTGTGTGTATGTGTGTGTGTGGAGAAAAGCCTCTGCCACCAAAATAAATGTGAGTTTATTACAGTCAGATTAAGGGCAGTTCAAAGGGCTAATGCCCACTATTACATCGATGCTGGTTTAACACCGCCTTACACTCAACAGTCAATAAAGAGCAAGGGAGATGGAGGGAGAGCAGTGGACCAGAACCACAGGGGATAGCAAGAGAGAGCGAGCCGAAGGAGAGGAAGGGGTGGGGGGGAGCAATGTTAGAGGGGACTGAAGCATGGCGGATTGGAACATAAAGCTTCAAATGATTCCAGTTAGACTTAAGTGATCAATTAGATTGTTACATTGGTTTGATTAGGGCTGGCAGAATGCAAATCACAATCAGAATTAGTCTATTTGTAATGAGTAGCGGATGGAACATGGTGGTTTGTGTTAACTTCAAAGCAACAGGGCATGGTGAGAGACGGGATTTCACATTTCACATTCATGTACATAAATATATAAACAATTGAGTTATACAGCTACCATGGAGAAAGCACTAGAGATAGGGGCTGTGTATCAAACCTCGATACTTTTCATAAGTATGAAATGTGTTTGTAGCATCGAGTATCAAAAACAGTCAAGTATTGAAAGTTTACATCAAATGGTTGGTAAGATTCTTAGTCTTTTTCAGGCAAAGTTCTTTGACAGCTGCTTGTGTTAAAACACTAATGTATTTGAGGAAATTTGGCATATTTGACAATGAAATACTCACCGAATTCATCATTGTGATCATTTGTGAAATTAGTTGAATTGAAAAATTTTCATCATAATAACCCGGAAACCTAAGGTCTTCAAATCGCTTGTTTTTTCCAATCAACAGTCCAAAACCCAAAGATTTGAGAGAAGATTTGACATTTTTGCTTAAAAAGTGACTTAATTGATTACTGAAATAGTTGCCAATTCATTTTCTGTTGATCAACTAATCGATTCATCAACTAATTGTTTCAGCTCTACTTTCACGTTTAAAAAAAGTATTGTTTTAGTATCGGTACTAAAACTCAAGTATCATAATGGCATAAAAAAAAAAATTCAAATAATAACCAGCTCTATGTATATAGATAGTACACACACACATTTAATGCAGCACAGACTTAATATTGTTGGATTCAGAAAATAAAGAAAGTTCTGTCTGGCTCACAACTGAGCAGTTGATTAATATCCATCTAATTGTAGCACTTCTTGTTGATATGATGATGGAAAAAAAATGCAAACCAATCAAAAGGAAAAAAAACCAAGTGTAAAGCCTATAATCATTCACAACAAAGATGGATGGCTTAGTCATCACCCTACGCTTTCTCACTCTCAGCAACCAGCATCCTGGCAGAATGGCACTTTGGACTGAGCTTGTATTTAGCAGCAGAGTTAATTATCCTGTGTTACATGCCATAATGCATTATTAATGTATGTGAACAACATGAGTCAGTGTTCTCTGGCCCACAGGGGCGTTTGGCTCAATTCAAACTGCTCAGTCATTACTGATGAGAAACGTGGACGGAGCCTGAGTCGGGAGGAAATCGCAGCCAGTTTCAGCCGGTTGGCTACAGTTTAAGGCCCATATTGATTTGTGAGGAAGTGAGGAGACCTCTGACAACCCCGGTGTAAAACCAGTTCGATCAGTCTCCTCTCTCTCCCTCCCGCTCTCTCTGCCCCTGGGCACCACTACATGCTGGGCAAAGGGCCTTGAACCACCCAACTCCACAGCCCAGAGCGAGCAGGACACGTTCCAGTCTGCAGAATGTCACACTTGACAAAACAGGTACCGATCTCTACTAAACCTCACAAACAGCGTGCGCTAACCTGTATAGCAACAGTGATATTTCTTCATCAAAGTTGGTGGCATTACATACTTTTTAATCCTGCAGTAGCAAATTCACTTTTCCCAGTGCAATATATCAAGTAATTAAATGCTTTTGAATGACAAAATAAGTAATATATCTTTCTGTGGTTTACATTTGTCTGGAACTGGAAAATACTGTAACATAATCTTAGTTGTAGCAGATGTAATAAATAGGAGATTCTATCAAGGATTACTGGATCCTGAAGCTTAATGTCAATAGATAAGTGTATAGCATCGGCCTGGGATTATCAAACACATCTCATGAGGTCTAAGCGTGGGCACCCACAAGTGATAGAGCTGCTTTGTCCTTATTCATTATTGTATCTCTAGACGAATAGGCACCACATATAGTAGCCTACTTAATATGGTAACTGTGTCCATTTAAATAAATAATCCATCATTTTCTGTCAGGTAGGTTGTTAAAACAGTGTCTGTGTAGCCTGAGAGAATGATTTAAACAGTCTTAATCTTAATTTTGCGTCCCCATCTTTGCTTTATTCGTTTCCCCAAGTCTGCAAATGCCTCTTCATTTCTACATCCCTTTCTCCTGCTCCTGCTCCTCCTCTTCTCTCTCCTTAAATTAAATTAAATTGCCTTGAACACAAATTGCTTGGTTGGCATGACAAAAGAACATTTGTGTTGTCAAAGTGTGAACACAAACAAACAAATTGAGCAAGGAAACAATAAGCAGGAACAATGAGCAGTGATTATAAAGCAGAATTAAACCAGTAATTCTATGAATGTGCATAGAACAATTAGAGAGAGAAAAGAGTTTTTAACAGGCAGGTGTTTTTTTTTTTTCTGTCCCTACCTGCTGTTTTGAGGGTTATGACAGGTGGCGACAGGCTTTCTGCACACCTCGGTGTCGCTCTCAAGAGGGGTTCGGAATTATTGCCAAACTCGTGTTCGCATTTACCGGCAGTTTGTGCACAGTCAGTGTTCTCCAGCGAGGGGCAAATCATCCTCTCTGACAGAGACAAACAAATACACCCACGTTCTAAAAGGTACATGTAAATACAGTGACACTGCCCCCTGCAATTCACCACGGAGAACAATGGATGAGGTATACATAAAAATGGCAGCCTCTTCAATTGACATCTTTCAGTCCCGCAGAGCCATCCCACAAAGCAATTTGCACCCCACGCACTTGCTCCATTCTTTGCAAATAATTACCTGTTGTACAGGCTGCCTGTGTGTGTGTGTGTGTGTGTGTGTTTAAGTACCTCCCCCCTGCATGTTCATGCGCAGAAAAACAGAACTCCCAGAAGCAAAGAGAGATGTGTGAGCACACTTTAAGCATAATGCTGAAAGAAGCAAAAAACAGAGAAAAAAAAGAGACACTGCACACATAATGGGGGCAGATGGACATTTTGAGTCATATGCAATACTGCAATCTGTTCCACTTGCTAGCAGTCTGCACAGCAGTCACTCTCTACAGACAAAGCTGCTAAGTACATTATTGCATTGTACTGACTTCTTACTAACAAGGAGGGGATCTTTTCTTAGACTTCAGGAGGGTGAAACTTCAAACACTACAGTGAGCAGGAAAGAGTTGGGTATTTTATTTGAGAGTTGAAACACTCCATCCCTCCTGTCTGCAACCTTTATTTCCATCCATTCACAATTCCTTTGATCAGTCAAGAAGCAACCAATAAGGACATCCTGTATATGTCACAGCTGGTGTATCTATTATGGAGCATTTTAATGTCTTTTAGCTCATTGTTTTGGCTTTATGGTACCCCACTTGACTATTACGGTTCAGTCTCACCGCTCTCATCAAACCCAGAAACAACATAAGTGACTACTAATGTTTCTCTGTGTCTGCTGGATGTTAAATTATTTATTTACATTCACCAGAACCAATTTTGGGGGTTTTAGTGTGCTGCTCAAGGACACTTGATCATATAAACAGGAGAAGCCTGGGATCAAGCCGCCAACCCTATGATTAGTGGCCTACTCCACCTAACCTGCAATCGCTCCAGTTCTGTCAGCGTGGCAATTATCGTATGGTTAAGTTGGGGAAAGAATGTGGTAACGGTTAAAACGAGACTAAGAGTCATGCTAGCGGTTCTGTGAGGCTGTATTTATGCCAACATCAGCATGCTATCATGCTCACAATGACAATGCTAACATGCAGATGTTGAGCAGGTATAATGCTCATCAATTTACTTTAGCATGTTAACTGTATTAGCATGCTAATATTTGCGAATTAGCACTACACACAAAGAGCAGCTGAGGCTGATGGGAATGTCATTAGTTTTGCAGGTATTTTGGTATTCAGGTATTTGCAATTGGAAAATTTGAAATTTTGACCTGATGGTGGCGCTAAATGAAAAGGTCAGGGATAACCAACGTTATTATGATTCATCCTGAAGGGGACATGAATGTGTGAACTAAATTTCATGTCGCTAAAAAAAACAAAAATGTCAACCTGCTGGTGGATCATCAAAGTAGTAACAGTCATCTTCTGGGGAGTATGAATAGAGAAAATGTACAAAATTTCATGACAGTCCATCACATAGTTGTCAAGGTATTTCAGTCTGGACCAAAGTGGTGGACCAACCAGTATTGCCATGCATAGCTCCATGCTGCTAGCAACACTTAGATCTCCAGTATGAAATTCAGGCTCCCTACATGCTCACCTATACCACCCTTATGTCTGTCCTTATCCACCCTTCCTGCACTGGCACTGAATGTTGGCACTGGACGTAAACTGTGTGCTGCAGCATTGTCCAACATGAACCTAATTTCAAGGGATTCTGTCTTGTTTTATTCTATTCCCTTAACTCTTGGCTCTCTCTCAAGCCAACATGCAAGTCTGAGCCCCTTCCACTGTGAAAAATTCACCAAATACCCAGACAGTTAATCATAATTTGCACCACCAGACAGCTGCAGTGAATACAGATGTTGTGTTTGAACATCTTCATTTGCTGGAATGTAGTTCTGCTGCGATGCAGATGGCGAGTAAATGGATCAATTAAGTCATTGTATAGTGAGTAGACACACATTCACTATGGTTAAATATTCTGTTTCGGTTGAACAGGCTTTCAGGAAATTCAGATGATGCAACACGTCTGTCTGACAGGTTATGTACCATACACAGCTTGTATTCATGTATGGTACAGATTGGCCTATAAGCTGTCAACTTGTGGTAGAGCATGGTGTGAGGCCGACAACATGTTCTGTTGCTTTTTCCCCAGCCACCTTCAACTTCCTGAGGCACAGAACATTTTTGAAGGCAGGGCTGAAAGAGGGCAGAGAAATGCAATTACTGGTAAATAGAGACTCCCTGCTACTGCAAATTTATCCAGGGTCCAGAAATTATTCCTCACAAGCCTGCTAGAGGTGCATGTGTGTTGCTATGTGTGTGCATGCATGCCTGTGTGTGCGTCTCACATGGTGTGAATCATTGTGCAGCACCATTAAAGCTTATCAGACTCCAGTGGAGCTGCCAAGCTGTGGTCGGCTCTCTCCTCTCCCCCCTCCAGGGTGCCTCTGAGTGGCTGTGACTGCCGGTCGTTGCCCACTCACGCGCTCCGGCTCACCCTCGCTGGCTCTCGGGCAGAAAGGCAAAGAGGCTTTGGCAGTTTGATTCTAAGAACCTTTAAAGACAAGTCAGTCTAATTCAATTCTCACAATTCAGCGCTAATAACAGGTGGATAGGGTGTCCAAGTTGGGCACTGTGATAATGGTGCTGGTACATTGTGTGCCATGTTCTTCTGCCACCTCCTTTAAAGGCCCCATGAAACAGAAGTTAGAGTGTCTTTAGCTTCTGTACTGTGACGTATTTCCCAGTGAAACGATATATATGAGGGCTGTACAGTTACAAGAGGGATTTAAATCAAATCCTTCGCATTTGATTGGACTGCTAAAAAGTGGGCAGGGCTTAAAGTTTTTTCTTAAACTTTTTGCCCACTAATATCCAAACACATCTCTTCCTATCTCTCTCCATATTGCTCTGTTAGCAACTACGACACAAACGGTAAAGTGTGGTTTTATACGACTGGTTTGGCGAGCTACTTGCCCAAATAACATTTGATTGGCTTAATTTTTGTAAACACCACTGAGTGCAGGATGAGTCATCAAACATTTGAAACTGTTTTACAGGAAAAGAAAAGACAGAATAAATGAACAATTAACACAGGGACACGAGATTTAAACTGGGAAAATGTATTTTTCATATCATGGGGCCTTTAACCTTGCAACTGCCCACACCGCAGGTTTCCTCCTGTCCAAGTCTCTGTTCCAAGTCACAACTTTCCTCTCTAACACTCATGAGAGAATGACTTATAATGACTTGTGACAACCTTCTTCATCTCAGGAAATGTACACTACAGACTATATTGTGCTCTGTGACAGTTCATTGAAGGACAGAACAATAGTGGAGGGAATTAAACAGTAGAGAGGCGCACAAGAAGTCAGCAGATTCAATGGTTATCAATGGATTTTGCTGTTCTGCATTGGGTACTGAAGCACTATTGAGAGTTTTTTTCTGACGAATATTAATCAGCTGTCTCTTGCTCTGTCTTGTGATTGATTAAAGCAGGGTCTTGTTTTCCATATTCATTTGCTTAAACGTGTGGGGCTGACAAAACGAAGGATACCAGATAGATTTATTCTATGTTTATAATTGTAGCCTGTTAATCTAAATTCCATTAAAATACACATCTACATTAATATTTGCATTACAACTTAATATCTAGTAACCAGTGATGGGTACATAGCCTGTAAATCCGTCCTGAAACATTATTTTCTCTACTTTTCCCTCTCACGCTCAGATTCACCTTGTCCACTAAGTGCAATAAACAAACTCTAATTTGTTTCACTGGCACTGGTGCAGAAACATATCAACAACTCTCATTACAAAGCACTATGTCCTGTCACACGACACAAATACAGCAGGCCCTCTGAAATAGTGAGAAAGCATGCGGCCGCTAATAACACGATTAAGCTGTGCACTGCATATTTATATCTATATTCAACATTCGCTCCAATTACCTGAACCCAAATCTCTTCCAAATCTCTTCCAGACCCTGAGCTGCGACTAAAATGAACAGCAAATAGCATATGGAGTCAAATATTTATCATAATGCTTCCACAAATTTTAAAAGACCTATTATTCTGCAACTTGCAGCAAACTCCAATCTGTGTTCTCATTTAGTCATAAAACATAATGTGTAAAAAGGCTTTTGCCCAAATAGGAGAAGCAGCTTAATGCAGTTTATCTTTAAAATGTTACACGTAACATCTTTTGCACATTTCAGGAGGGCGTCTGACACAACGACAAACAGTGATGAAGGTTTTTAAACCCTTTTTGCAATCAGAGTGATGTGAGGAGCAGGGAGTGAAAAAGAGAGATCTGCCTGGTGTTTTTTGTTTTGTTTTTGTTTTTTTTTCAGTGTTGAAAAATGGTTTTGTTCAGGTGCAATACAATTCTGGTTCCCTCTGTTCTCAATAAATTTCACATTGATTTTCCCAGTAGTAAATAATAAACAACTGCATGAAATGTGAAAACCAATTTCTTTGAGTAGATGTTGTGAATATTGTTTTATTATTGAGATAAAGTATTGCCCAAATAACTAAATTTAGTATTAGCAGCACTTATGGACTCACAATCAATACAGCGAGATTGTTATCGCAGTATAAAGGCTGAATCTCTATTGTGTTTCATTCATGTATGTTTTTTTTCTTTTTTCTTTCTCTTAGGACAACAGAAAGCATGAATATATATATATATATTTTAAACTCGTGATAGATTTTCTAGAAAAAACAATTTAGCAAAAATATTCTAACAAAAAAAAAAGTTTTGTCATTTTGTCTACACTCTGCAACCCTCATCAAGACATGTTTGTTTCGATGCGTTTTCTAGCAAATGGGAGAATTCCCCTTTGAGCTGACATTTCTGATTGAATGTCTGTCCCAAAGAACATAACTCGTCTCAAAGTCTTTGAAAAAAGTCAAATTCCCCCTTTCATTAGCAAACCTGGCAACCAAGCGCTCGGTCACCAGCACTCTCTGACTGGAGAGTCAAAATGATGTGTCCCCCTTGGCTCATCACACAGTGACATCAGATGTCTGCCAAAAGTCTGCATGTGAACAAGATGTGCTCCATGCATTATTAATTTGTGAACAGTACTGTGTGTGTGTGTGTGTGTGTCTCTCTCTCTGTGCACAAGTTTATAATTTTTACATGTTTATCGATGCTGACGTCCATCCATTTTCCATGCAAATATTTTTACTGAATTCAAAGTAGAAGAAAACTGATGAGCAAGTGCAATTTGCAAAGCACAAGTCTTGAACTTTTTGTGGATATATTAACACGGAAGTAAAACTACAAAACACAAGAACAAAAGAACACTGCCACAGCGACAGCAGGCCTATGACTTTATACTGTAAGAAGAGGCCAATAATACATCTAATAAAATGCCTTCATTGCTTCTTTTTTATGGTATTTCCATAAGTCCAGGGTGAAACAATACACAAGCTGATAAAAAGCCATGTGACACTGGTGGCAAACTTGGCACTGGTGAAAACAGGCAGAGTAGAAAGGGTGTAATTTAGATGAGGACATCTATCGATTCATCTGTTTGTCTGATTAATTTATCTTTTCTTGCACACAGACTTTCTCATTCATTATTTGGAGGGCCACGAGCTGCTTCAGCTGTCTCTGCTACCCTCATGTAGTTTCAAATTGCAAAAATATGTTGATGCAGGGTAGTGTTGCACGGTATACCGATACTAGAAAGGTATCGCAATAGCCTGCTGTTATAAACAGTACTATACCCCATTTTATTAGTACCATTACTTTAAGAAAGAGCTCTGTTTTCTATGAGTTGTGTGACAGCGGGGCAGTGTGTGGGAGCAGCGCTCTGCTTCTACTCCCTGCAGGCATAGTGGGCGTGCCAACCATTTTTTTTTTTTTCATCTCATGTGCACGCTGCAGCATTCATGGTGACAGAACAAGAGTCATGGCTGCAAGAGGAAGTGCTCTTGCCGAACGTCCGTGGCTTGTTGGCCAAGCAGATGCACGAAGCGAAATATGGCATTATTTCGCTTAAATAGCCGACAGTCAGGGCAAGCTCACGGACACCACAAAGCCCGCCTGTAAAAGATGTTTTAAACCCACGCAGACCAAGCGAGCCAACACATCCAACTTGGCAAAACATCTAGCCAATAGACATGCCGACCCGTTCAAGGAATTCAAAGAGCAATAGGTTAGCGAATGTGATAGATAACATAATTATGTGCCCTCAATTATATAATATAATATTCCTGCCT
Source organism: Scomberomorus guttatus (assembly GCA_038419695.1). Lineage (NCBI taxonomy): Eukaryota > Metazoa > Chordata > Actinopteri > Scombriformes > Scombridae > Scomberomorus > Scomberomorus guttatus. The sequence goes on from CM076461.1 coordinate 10,624,388, forward strand.
TGAACCTTGAACTGCCAAAGAACTGTCCAGAAAATGAGTCAGAGAGAGAATGAGAGAGAGAGAGAAAAAAAACATGTTCTGCTTTTCACATGTCCACATTCTGTGACAAAAACCTTCTATTGTGAACAAAATTGTATTTTTTAAACATAGTTATAAAGCTCAGCGGCTGCAACACGGTAATTTTATTTTTGTTAAAACATGTTCGATAGCTATATAGCTCAGCGGCTGTGACAAAATATGTATTTATTTTGATTATTTAAGTTTAAACAATGTCAAAATATTTCCTTTTTTTAATTTGTAAAAAAAACAAATAATTTTAAGTTCCATGTTCTGTCATCTAACATATTATCCCATTACTTTTCCTGATGTTTTAGGTTTTTCCCATGGAGATATTAAGGCAGGTATCGTATCAAAGTCATAATTTTGGTATCGTAACACTAATGCAGAGGAAAGTGTAGTATTTTTTTCAGTGTAGGTAGAATTCTATCTACCTATTAGCATGTGAACCAAAGATTAACTGCAAAATTTAATGTCTCATTGGAGACAAAGTAAACAAACTGCTGTAAGTGCAAGTCATGGACAGACAGTGTGTCAATAACAGGGATTTGAAAGAGCAAAGACCAAACCAGCATCTAATGGGTCCGAAGTGACATCCGCAGGTATGTTTACATGCTGTTTAATGTGCTGCAGCTGAGCAGCTAATTAACTATCTAGCCTCTAAGTGACGTTAGCACTTTTCTTTTCCCCGGTGAATGTTTGTTTGGTGGCTCGTTCGAAAAGCTAAACTGCAGGACGAGACGTGCGTTCATGCTTGTAAGTTATCATCAAGTTTTGATGACGTGGATATTGTTTCATTCACTACCATGTTTAAAGGAGGATGGTATAATGCCTCATAATGCACTTTAACAATTGAGTATAGAATATTTTATATATTTTACGATTTTATTTAAACATTGGAAATCTTGAATGTTGGTTTCATTTAAGACCATCTATCTATCTATCTATCTATCTAACACTACACAGTATATATACTCCAAGCATAAGTGCAAATATTCATTCATTCATATTCATTTTATTCATAGTCAGTATTACAATCGGGTATTCAATCACTCCAATCGATATCTAAAATAGCTGAATTAATACAATGTTAGTGCTTGATTGGCAACATTATGATAAAGACAAGGACCTTTATGCAAAGTCCCTTTCGAGCAGTCGATGTGCAGGCGCTAATTTTTCATATTACCTTGACTGTCAGCATCAGGCCATACATGCCACACGTCATTGATGGGGTCATGCATTTTTCATAAGGTTGTACATGTATTTTAATGAGCGGGGCTGATGAGGTGTGCTACAATGGCATGGTGGACGGCCTTCACCACTCCCTCTCATTCACCATGTTCCTCACAACCTGTCAGTCAACCACTTCAAGGCCTCCTCACGTCTGTCTCTGGTAGTATCCTCGAATATCAATCACACCAAAATCTTTGCATATTTTCGCGAGATAATTAAGAGGAGATTGCAACGTGGTGCAGACGATCAATCTGCAAATCAGTGGACCAGATTAAATCCAAATTCCGACTCCGTTTCACAGATGGCAAACTAAACAGCCTAAACTGACAGAGATGCGTTTGGATGGCAAGTCGGATACCCCCCTGCCGGGCGGAGGAGCCCATGTCGGTGCCTGTGTGTAATTTGGAATTAATGGGACGGTAAAACTTTTAATTCAAAATCCCAGCCTTGGGGACAAACACATTTGCATACAAATGAACACAATTTCCTGTTTGTTCGGTATGCAAATACAAAAGAAGGAACTTACAGAGGGGCTGCCAGAGTTGAACAAGCACAGTGACTCTCGCCCAAGTGCAGAAAGCGCAGGCACCCAACCGAGCACTTCAAACACAGCTCCGTTTGAGATATCAGACTATGGCAGGGGTGAGCCAAGACCATCCTGAAGGACCGCACAGTCTTGTGGGGCTTAGGGTAACCTTTCTCTCCTCATCTCATTTACACCTGGAAATAACAACTGAGGTGAGTCTTCCTCCAAACACAAGAGGCAATTAAAGACTACGGATCTGAGGTGGAAGAAGAGAGAAGGATGCCCATCCCAGGGGCAGGATGTGGCTGAAATGCTCGCAGTCAGAACCGGAATCATTTCACAGTGTAATTAACAAATTACACCTCTTTGGACCTTTTCTGGGGAATACTATGCAATCTCCTAATGTATTTTTTTTTTATTAATTGCCAGTTTTTCCATACAATGGACTGAGATAAGCTTTTTCTGAATAATGAAAATAATTCGAGGCATGTGGTTTTTCAATAAAGGTTGCACAAATGCCTTGAATGTAAATGACACTCATGAGGCCACGATCTGATAGCACATAGCCTAATTCATCACTGGAAACATTAAAGAGACAAAAAGGGGGGGTGCACTTGTTTGCATTGACATAAACGACTGGCATGCTGGATGAGGAACAAACCCTCAGCTTGTTAATTTCGCCAGCCACAGCGATCTGCTTGCCAGGTTGGATTCGGTTCAGACGCTAAACTGTACTTAATGCCATAGTGTGTTATGTTTGCATTGTGTGGGATGTGGCTAACTGAGGCAGGCAATACTTATTTACAGTTACACATTTGAGTGACAGCCAGAATCGCTATTTTTCACAACAATATCTAGCCACAGACGGGCAGAGACAGACAGACACACACACACACACACATGCACGCACCACCATGCACTAAATAGCAGGATTTGTAATTAAGTCTCAGGTCGTAACTGAAATGACCCCAGACATCGGGATATGCTAAAAAGCAACCCGTTTCCCAATGACTTCTCATTAGTAGGCTCTGCAGCAGCTCCCCATGTACAATCCTCCCTTGGAACTCTGAAGGTGACACAGCAGTTACAGTGGACTTTGATGGGGCACTGGGGAGCTGTACTTCATATCACAGGACTGCTTCCTCTGCAGAGTAAAAGGTTTCAACAATCAGCAGCTGCAGCCATTTGGGAGGAAGGAGGGAAAATCTTCCTTCTCTGGCAGGGGGGAAGGGGTTTGCTCCTTGCTTTCCACACAGCCAGAGGTAGACAGGCTCCGACGTCTCTGCCAGCAAACGAAAGATTAACCTCCTCCAGATCATTCCCGCTAGCCACAGATATAATCCAGTCCCTAAATCATTAATTAATTGAGTGTTTGCATCAACAGTAAATCTCACAAATCTTCCAAAGGAGCCTCTGTCGTCTCCTCAGCATCTCACAACACTAAATCAGTGGGTTTTGGGGTCATCATCGCAAGGATCTGCAGACACTGCAGAGAAGTGAGGAACAGCTTCAACGTGTCATCAGCTTATTAAAAGTGAGAACTAAACCTGACTGCAGATACGTGGATGTGCTCAATTGACAAGTCAGATAGGATCAAGGGGCCTCCTCACCCACTAAGCCAATCCTCCGAACCAGGGATGGAAACCAGCGCCCACGCTGCTGGGCCTCCAGTTACCACCAGCCTGATCACATTCCGTATTCACTCGCCGACTGTGGGGCTGATTAAATCTGTATTTAATTGGATCAGATCTAGTCGTGATGGAGCGCTCCCCCCGGCGTTTAACCCACGGTCCTCTGTCAAGTGAGAGGGGAAAAAAATACTGTGGGGGAATTAGGAGCGGGAAATGAATACCAATGATAGGCTGTGCTAATAGCTGGCGCTGGAGGAGTGGACCACACCTGCAGGGCTTTATAGAGAGGAATCAGAGTTACCGGCTTTTCTTTTCTGTGCATGTGCATGCGTATGTGTGCGCAGCCCCTTTCTTCCTTGATTAGCAACAACACCGAGTTATTAAGGTCATACAAAGACATTTTGGGTTGATTAGCCGTTTTATAAAAGCACATCACTGATAACTCAACAGTATTCAAAAACTCTCCCCCAATCAAAACTTTAATCAGTTTGTCATGATTAGTCTAAATGTATTTGGAAAAGAAAGTGTGGAACAAGCAAATTTGCATAATTCTCAATAGTCAATACAATTTTAAAATTATTCCTCTATTAAGAATCTTTAGTTGAGGCGAATCTTAGGCGTACCGTGCGCGTGCGCGTGCGCGTGCGCGCGCGCGCGCGCGTGTGTGTGTGTGTGCTTAAGCAAGATGTAAAGTATCTTCGAGCGGATTTACAGTGTATCTTGGTATAAATCACAAGGCTTATGGATGAAAAGCAGAAGATCTGGTGTTTGGGTGTTGAAGTGTGAGGTGAGGTGTCTTGCTGCACAAAGATTGATGCTACATCTCAGCGGAAAGCGCACAGCGGTTGTAACTGGATGCTGAGCGTATGTAAGGTGGCGAGCATCTCAGAGAATTAGTGTGTATTCAGGTGAAATTCTCCCCTACAATTTCAGACCCTTTATATAGACTGCTGGGTAAATATTTTTGATTTTTTTAACTCTTCGATGTTATTTTTACAGCAGCGGCCTGAGGCAGAAGTCACGGGGGGAAGGAGGGTTACATACACACTAAAACCAATCCTGTACCACTGGTCATTAAACAGCCTCTCTTAAGTAATTAAAAGTTTATTGGTTTGCGCAAGGGCACCTTGATTGCACATATTGAGGATGGAGGGTGGAGTGTGTCTCTTTCAGGGGCTCATAACCACATCTTTCAACTCTATTGCCAGACAAGATTCAATGGCAACATTTTTTTTTTTTTTTTTACATCCACTGCAAATCATTTTAAAATTCTCGCTTTCTACAGTCCCTGCACATGGCAACTACAGGCTGGTTGAGGTCATGGAAGAATCGTGGTTATGACCAATAAATTATGGTTAAAGTATGGTTAGGATTAGACAAACACTTGGGCAAGGGAAAGGTCACAGTTACAAAGGGGAAGGTTACTTGCAGGTCTGTGACAGGACTCAAACTCTGGTCTTCGGTATGAAAATCAGACACGCTGCTTCTAAATTGGGATGTGCGGAATATGAATAAACTCCGTAGGGATACTGGAATATTTTCAGGTGGATATATAACCACACACACACTCACACAGTGTATATTTATACTTCTATACTTGCAAGCACCCTCACTGACATAATGCATTCCCTAGTCTTGGACTGCTCGATTATGGCAAAAATCATAATCACGATTGTTTTGGTCAGTATTGAGATCACGATTATTTAACATGATAACTCATTGACTTTGGAAACATCATGCATTTATTGAACTTTTTTTTTTTAAAACTTGTCTTTTTAACAGTGGATTTCCTTGAACTTTAAATATAACTCAACTGAAAAACAAATAAAAAAATAAATGTAAAAAAATTTGAAAAATAAATACTCATGCCACTCTGAGAAAACAAGAGGTTTGACAGAAATCATTGTATTATCTTGTGTTATCCTGCAGTGTGTTTACATGCACTGAGTAATGAGGTCACAGTCGGTTCCAGAAAGCTGATTTCTTAACTGTCATATGAACAAGAAACCTGCTTTCTGTAATGGGAGTATGGGATTAGAAGAACCTGGTTTCTACAGGTAGAATTTACTCCCTGGAGAACACAGATTTCTCTGCCATGTATACGTGTAACCAGGTTTCTAATCAGCTTTTTACAAGTAAGCATGTGCACAATAATAGACTGCAGACAGAGGAAGCACTGCGCCAGGCGGCTGGATGAAAGGAGAGACCATTAGACGGAGCGAAGCATCCTCGTGTCTGAAATAATAGCATCCAAAGTCTGACTGAAACTAAAACAAAGTAGCCTGTAGATGTCTCAATAGTCCCAGTCCCAACAGTCCGCTGAACATTTTTATTTTACTGTAATTACATAAAGAAAAATATGCTCTTCATGTGTGTTACACATGTGTCAGTGGGCTTCCTTTCATCTTACTGATGAGGAGAATTTCACATAAATTACCAAAGTTAAAAATGAAACTTCATAATATTCACACCTTAAACTTTAAAATATGTAGAATATGCCGACAATACAACAATTTCTTGTTGCAAGTACTTAAATTATTTTTGCTCACTTTTAATTGCCTCATTAGTGGTGTTGCCAATCTGGCAAGTTGTTACCTTGTTATGAATAATATGTGCTCTTATTTATTTTCAGTAAAATGTTGCCTGACCTGAGATTACCTCTGTGACACCCGGGTGAGGTGCAGCTACCTGGTGAGTCAACCAACAATTCTAGAGAACTTGTGTTATTATGATGCAATATATCCTAAGCACCAAACTCTGGCAGTTTTTTTTATGATAATACAGCAGTCAGTGTGACTAACATGTCAGTGCCATTACACCACCACCAGTTCTCTAAACACTCAGGCGGCTTTAAGTGACCTCCCTCCGTCTCTTCGGAGGCCGTGAACACAGTGTGGAGGTGAGTGATTAAAGGTGTCATTCCACCAGGTGACCTTGGAGGTCAAAGGAATTCTGGGTAAATTACCTTGCAGAAGGCCAGACCTATATCGAACGCCTCAGAATGAACCACAAGGTTGATTGAAAAATGGATATTTGCATACGAGGCACTGAGCGGGGGCTGGCCGAGCAGCAAAAACCCTGGCTCTCCGCTCGGGTGGAAGTGACAACGCTGGGAGGAAACGAGTTCTCATTAAGCAGAAAAGCATCATTTTCTGAAGCTTAGAGTGCTCTGTCCCTCTCCCCTCACCGTACAACAGGGCTGACACGAGTGTGAAAATATAACTGAAACCTAAGTAACTAAAGAAACCTGTGCTGTGTGTTTAGAATGAACTGGGCTCTGCTCATAACTAATACATATGATGATAGATTGCTGATGAACTGCCTAATGAAGAGGAGGCAAGGGGCGGGGGGGGGGGGGGGGGGGTTGCAGGGTTTTTGCTGACGAACAGCAAATTATTTTTTTTTTATAGATTTAAAGACCTCGCACACACAGCACGATGCAGGAATACTAATGTCTCTGGCATTTTTGAGAATGCTGTTATCTTCCTGCCACTGCACATTAGTGAGAGATATGGTTTCCTTGGCACTAATTTACCTCTATACAGCAGGCGCTGGAGGTTAGAATCAAAACTTAATGAAACCTCTAATTTGACCAGAAGTTCATTCCTGTTAGGGAAATTAAAGCCTGCTAATTAGGGATTACAACGTCTTTTATGAATTGCAAATGCCAAGTCACGAATTGTTACAGATATCAGGAAATCATGAAAATGCTGCTAGTAAACTTTATTTTAGCAGACTGGATTAATATTGACAGAAACGCGAGCTGGACAGATTGATACAGTATTCCAATTTACGTTACTCCTCCTGATCAAATGAAAAAGATAACAGCCAGAGACTTGATTATCAGTGTCTCTCTTTTTTCAATCATGACCCACAATGATGGGAATCAGGACTCCCTGGGAATAAACTTCTTGGTATTAGACCAATTTCCATAGAAGGAATCCATCTTCTGCAGTCGCTGTGTGTCATACTAAACAATGACCCCAGGCTGTATATATTCTCTTCACTACATCATTTAACTCCAAACAACGTGCTCTCTTGTTGTTCTCCCTGCCACCGCAACGTACGCCTATACTCCCTCTACATCTCCCTGTCGTTTGCTATATCACGAATACCATATTCATTTCCTGTGCCTCATCCTCTCTTAGGCTTCTGCCTCTGTGACAGGCCTGTTCTTGGCCCTGTCATTGACTGTCACCTGTGACACAGGCTTCCACGAAAGACAACGTGTTTCTTCCTTTGCATCATGTGGTAAATGAGCGCCACTTCCATCTCTTTCTCTCCTCTCGATTTCTTGCGTGTGCACACAGGCAATGCACACACCCGCAGCTCCTTCTCTTCTCCTTCTTGCTGTAGATCCCGCCGCTGACAGGTGCTGGGAGGGATTTCAGAGTTCTGACACAGCGGCAACTCAAAAATCGGTGAGTGTGTTTGAGTATGTGCCGATAATACAAAAAGAAGGAGATGCCGAGTGAATGAGAAAGACTGAAAAGAGAGTCAAAGAGAACTATAGATAGATACGTAGATAGGTAGATAATGTGAGAAAGAGAGTAAATGTTTGCTGTGTCTAAATCAGCAAGCAGGAGCAGGTGCTGCAGGCCAGATCTCTACCTCCAGGCAGAATGATTTTGGTAATGAGAGAAGAACAAACAAGTCACCTCTAATAAACACGTTTTAGCGAGCCAAACAAATGCTTTTAAATGCTGCTGAACAAGCAGGACAAATAAATCCGCCGAATGTGATATTGTGAGCTTTCTCTGTTATATTGCCTTTCCAGTTGTTCTGGCCATTACAATTTGTTTCCTGCAAACACAACGCCTGGTAATGAATATATGCGAGTAAAATTCTGCCATTGATGCAGTTGCTTATTCTGCAATTTTCCCCCCTGGTTTTCACAGCAGTACCTCCAAGCTGCTTGTTCCGATACAGTACGCATGAGCACCAGAAGAAAGGTTGAGGTCTTTAAAGATACTCCACTTCCTGACACACCATTAATATTCTCCATACAGACTCTTCCTCTCCTCTACATACGAATACCCTCCCTCCCCCTATCTCCACATCCACTCTCTGCCTTTACATCTCTGCACTGCCTTATATCTACCTCCTCCATCTCCTTTTTTTTTTTTTTTTTGTTACGCCTCCCTCCCCCAACCTTTCTTCCTCTTCCTTTTGGTTATTTTTTGTTGTAACTTTTTCTGCCACTTTCTCTTCCTCTTCCTCCTGGGAAGTGGCACAGAATCCCTTTAAGTGCTGCAAAAGCAAATCTATTTATCACAACCATCTACCTCGCACTGTATGTATACTTTATGCTATGCTGAAAGACACACTCACATGCATAAACACACGGACTGCAGAGGAAGAAAAACACAGCTCCTCTCATGTGTACTTACAGGCTGTGCTAGAAAGACAAGTGCATGTGCAGTGAGCAAAAGGATTTCTAAATAATGACACAATATACTGTGTGTGATTCACTCTCTCAGTAGCAATAGAGCAATAAATTAAAGGGAGGTAAATGGGCGGTAGTGCCCACTCTCCTCCCACGCACGGCAATGCGGTTGAGCGAAGCGGTCTTCGGGGACTTCCCATTGACTCCACACAAGGTGAGAACGGAGCAGGAACAGAAGGCTGAGCAAAAACACTTCAAACAACACGGCAGGAAGACGGAGAGGGCTGCTGCTCCGCGAGGCAAACGCAACCAACAGAAAAGAAACACAGGCGTGAGGGAGAGACTGACCGAAAGAGACAGAGAGGGCCAAGAGAAGGAGACAGAATCTTTACTCGGCTTTCACCGACAATCAATCAAACAAACATGTATGCATGCGCACACACCCTCACCCGGAGAGACAATGAGACATGAAAACACCTTAAATGCCACCTAATAGCAGCCAGACACACACGCGGAGTGAGAGAACACAGCAGGACATTGATATTCTATACACCCACACACAGCATGGTGAGGATCTGGGCTCGTCTGTGTGTGTCTTCCAGTTTTCACACACGCTGGTCTAGACACAGTCCCATGCAGCATTACACAGGTTGTTACCATCAGAAAACACCATGTAAGTCATTTTTCTGACACATACTGTACACACAAAGTAGATGTCGTTGTAAGAGATGGTGGTTTTAACACTATTACAGTCATGAGAACGACCACACACAGATGCCTTCTGTACATAACCCAAAGCAACCGAAAAAGCAGCTGAACAAACCAAATAAATACCTTTACAAACAAAGCATTGCTGCCTATTGGCACATAGCCAGAGGAGGATTTACACTGTTTTAACAGCGGAACATGGTGAACAGGTAGACTAACGTCTCTGCTGTATATTTTTCCTATAATCTAGTCATTAATAGTTAAGTATTCAAAATTTAGCGATAACAAGCAGGGCGCCACCCCTTCTCGTCCCCCCTCAAATCATCCCCCCTGGCTGTAACAAATGCAAATAACAGACTGTACTGTAGAGCTGCTTCTCTTACCAACACTACATACTGATCGAAAGAGAGAAAGAGAGAGAGAGAAAAAAGGCAAGGAGAAAAGAAAAGGAACACACCCCCGGTGCCAGTAGTGCGAGATGAGTCACCTATTGTCCATATATATGAATGGGAGACCAGGAAGGACAAAAATGCATGTGTGTGAGTAGAGAGACATGATTATGCATGTGCTGTAGTTCATGTATTAACCATAACTGAATTTACACATCAAGGCGGCAAATGAATTCCAAATAGATTTTTGATGCAGACCAACACGAGACCTGATTAAATGATGAGGTTGAAGATACGGAAAACACGGACGGGAAGAAAGGAGCGCGGCGCCGCTGTCTGACTAAGTTTTATTCTGATTCCCTGACTTTGTATTGTGTAATGGATTGTGTATACAGGTCAGTTTACAGTAACAGTTACATGCTCTCATTTCTTAGCTCTATGTAGCTTCCTGCACCAGGAAGAGTATTTAAATATCTGCAAATGTAAAAATTTGAGCAGCACAGCCCTCCAGCTTCCTCACAAGTATTTTACTTTTTTTTTTTTTTTGCCAGTATGTAGCTTCCCGTCCAATCCACTTACATCACACTTTCAAGCTCTAAAGACTTTTGCTATCATATTTGTAATAGAACAGTTTCGCTTGAAGATGTACTGATTTAAATGTTCCCTCTAACAATATAAGAGGGATACATTAAGCCACTGGAGGTGGTGGCTGCCGCTGCTGAAGGGTCAAATTACTTTTAGTCATTCTGGATGCACAGAGTACCAGAGAGGGATTTCAATTTTCTTCAAATATTCTCATTACAGAGATGACGGCTGCCAAAGGGCCTCAGACCTTCATATAATTACATCTTCAATAGGAAAAATCTCAATTATAACAGAATACCTAATTATCACGCTGCCCATATTGGAAATTGCCCCTCGTATGAAAGGAAAACTGGAGCCGTATCATCCACTAAGCTGTGAGGACAGTTTCCACTTCTCGTAACACGGCTGTTGTTAAGCACCCAAGAGCATTAGAGGGAAGACCTGTCACGGCTCAAGACCTGAAGGGAATGAACAGAGAACAAGATATGACAGAGCACAAACCTGTGTCCTCGCTTACTGCCTTTTTTATGAAGGGACACTGATAACTCTGAGGGCGCCAGTCGCTGCAAAATACCACCTCAATTGCTGTACCTCAGAAGAGGCCTTCTGCTTCAATAACAAAACAAATTATTTTGGCCAACTGCTGTGGCTGCCATATCGTTTTCCAGGCCATGTAGCGTAACAAGGCCCATTTCCCAAATAATCAAACTCTAGCCAGTGACCATCCACCTATCAACAGCTTTGATCTTTTTCCTACATGGCAGCCATTTCCATCATAGCAGCAATGTAATTTCCCAGTGGGTAACGGGCACTGTGGTGCAGACTCCCAGTGTAATGTACTGTGGAGCCACCATTCACAAGTTGGAAAGCCCTCTTTGTAGAAAGCATTTGCATTCAAATCATTGAGTCTGAAATTGGTTCTACCTGTCTGGGATCAGGACTATCTCCTGTGGGTTCCCACTGGCAGTTAAAGTGCAGTTTTTATAACCTTGGAGCACAAAGTATGCTAATGGCTTTTGATGGCATATGAGGGGCCTAACTATGTTTTTCTTTGGACTCCTGTGAAGAAAGTAGCACTCGCCCTCACCTGGGAAAGCTCTTAGATGAGTCCCATGGCACTTTCCCATTAGAGCCAATGAACAGGCTATAATAGCCCAGTAAACCTCACAATTCCTCACAATAATGAAGCTTAGAAGGCTTGAGGTGCCTTGGACGTCTAGAGGGACCAGAGAGGAATAAAGAATGAACGCCAAGATTGGGGGACTTTATTGTGACAGAGTAATAGTCAAAGTTTTCACAATTTCCCTTTGGTTTATATCTATTAAATTCCAGGTTGATTAAGTGCCTCCTCCAGAGGTTTTCTCTGTCTCCCCACCCACCTTTTTAATTTAACTCACTGCACTGTAGGGTAAAATTAGTGTTTACCAAGAGCAACAGCCCAGAATGAACATTAATGTGTTTGCGCTCTTTTCTTTAGCTTTTGCAATTAATTTCATCTACGTTTGACTGTAATTGTGGAGATGTACCTAAAATACAAACAACAATTCTTTAGTGATGTCATATACTAGATGCTTTTGCCTTAGCTTGCTTGGGAATGGGACTTTTGGCGAAAACAAGTGTATACTGATGTTCTCACCCAACCTTTGAATATGTGAAGTGAAGAGCAGGCTCTGATGAAAATCTTTTATTTTTATCTTGCAGGGGAGTAACTTACAGTTTGTTTAGATCTCTCAGACTTATTAAAAGAAAAAGATTTTTCTTTTTCTTTCATCCGCGCTCAGCTTCATGTTTTTTTTAAACCGCTCTCTGCCGCTGCTATACCAAGGCCTTGTTTAGTGTAGACATAGTTAAGGCCTCCACGGAGCGTGAACCCCGGAGCAGTGACTGACAAGTCCGTAATAATCAATTCTCAGGCATGCTGTTCCAAGGCAATACTTGATCTGAGCTCCCTGAGCTGAGCTCCATATATTTCATGGCAATTTACTGACACCGTGAAATCAAATTAAAAATGCATTTGGACATTGATCACCTGATGCGCCCAGATTGATTGCTGGCCAAAAAGCAACCTTGTTGTGTTTTTGTTTCGGCCAGCCCAGGGTCCATTCACCTTCCCCTTCCATATAAATGTATTGATCCCCACACCCACTCTTGGATCCATACAAACCATTAAACATCCTTTCAGCGTTTCTCCATCCATTTACTTGACTCATCGCAGATTCCAATGAACTAAAAATGGCTAGCACGCCGCTTACCACTCCAGTAAGCTCCGTGACACCGGTGCAGATCCGCAGCATAATGAAGCCAAGTGATAATGTCAAGTTAACTATCCATTTAACAGCGCGGCTCATCAACCTAATCTCCTGGATGTCTAAGCCAGATAAAGAATATAAAGCATTCAAATGTTCACAAACAACTTGAATAGTTGGAGAGGGAAATACTTCATTAGAGTTGGAGAGACATGTTTAATTCAAAAACGTATGAAAGGTCAATTTGCACTTTTCAATCAGTGTTATTCACATATTTTCATTTAACATAACTGCATCCAAGGAAAAAAATGAAACGCTATCTAATAATGTTTGAGGGGTATGTGCTGTACAATGAATGTGAAAGAACAAATTGAATGCCAGTAAATAAGATGCATTTGTATGCAAAATTGCCGAGACAGACCAGAGACGGAGCTGCAGGCGGATGGACGTGCATGTAATCAGGTAGCAAATCCGCTTGTGTCCTGTGTGCTCCGTCTGTGCCGCGTAGCGCAGGGCTGAGGGGCAGGTGAATGGCGGGGGCTATTGTCTTTGAGCATTGGTCCACATGAATGACCCAGCCTGTGTCCACATTAGCACAGATCAACTCCCTTGGGTATCATCTCCTCAGAAAACAGCAGCTACAGCACATTTCAGCCAAATAACACAACTTCCATATCCGGTAAAACCCGCGCTCTCTTTCACCCTTCCTGACTTTTGGCCAATTCAATCAATCTTTCCCTCGCTTGCTTCTCCTGATAGACTGCTCTGCTTTCCACCTTTCCAGGGTGTTCTCCTTCCAATCTCTCCATTACTCCCACCTCTTTCTCTCTGTGATATTCTTCACACTTTGCATCCCTCTCTTTCCCTCCATCTATCTTCGGATTTCTCCTTCTCCATCACCTTCTCCATCACTCACCCTTCATTTTATTCACTTCTCAGTAACGATTCCCTCCACTGCAACTAAATATCTACAAACTTTTCCCTGTAGGGTGTCAGGGTTCTCCTCCGCCCCACAGGAAACCACCTCCAAGTCTAGCTGGGTCTCCACACACCCACACAGACCTACCAAGCAGTTAATGAGCCTGTTGAGTACGACGGCACCTCGACTCGACATTGATCACCAGGCCTGTGTACCTCGAACTCTCAGAGAAGCTATTTGTCAAGGTGATAATTTATTTTGTAGCACCTGATATGATGTGCCAGGGATTGGGTTGATTTTCTCCATGTGGTTTAGGGGCCTGACAGACACCATTTCAGGTCCAAATCAGGGTCATAATGTGTAGTATGAGATCTGAGATATGAGAAGAGCTGTAACTCACCAACGCTCAGCTACAAACAGTGAAATACAACTTTCATCTTGCTGGGCAGGCAGGGGAATGGCAATATAGCAAAGAAATGCGTGCCACATTTTCAAATTTCCTGATATTCCTTCCCACGCCTGTGCAATGGCTTTTTGCTCTGATGTCCTGCTACGTTATGAGCATTAGTAGACGCACTATGTGACCTAGGGAAGGAGTGGGAGAGCGAATGAAAGCCATGCTGTTGTTTTGATCCTGCTGACATGGGGTGCCCAATTATGGAGACGCGGCCTGCCTAACCAGTGAGGCCAAACACCTGATGGGAGGAGGTGGCAGGAGCATGGGACGCTGCTTGTGGGTAGGCGAGGCTACCGCAGTGCACCGCTGCTCCCGCGTGCTCTCAAGATGTTCCACATCTCCCCCCTCTAATTGGCAGATGGCCTCAGATGCGAGATGATTTAATGGCCTGCGTGTGTGTGTGTGTTTTTTTTTTTCCTGCCTCAGTCAGCCATTAGCAGGGACATCTGTAACGAGTTGGCCAGGCGCACTGCTGAGAGCGGAAGCTGAGAGCAACACTTTCTAATGGGGGGTAGTGTGGTCGTGACGGACTTGGGCGGTAATCAAAGCACTCCGAGCTATTTCTTTGGGTTATGATAATCGAGACATCTTGTTTCAAATTGTCCAAGGCAGAGGAAAAAGCTATAATCGTCTGATGTTGTTTACCTCAGAAAAGCAGCAAAAATCAAACAGCACAGTATTACTGGGTATCAACTATGTGACAATCCCCTTTTGACTGTCAACACACCAGAGCAAGGCATTTCTAGCTGAGCGTTATCATAAAAAGCCATTTTCATGGCTTTGGCACAAACAGCTTGACTTCCAAGTGATCCCATTTCTTGCAGCTGTGCCGTAACCATCTGCGCCGAATGCTGCACTCAAGAGTAAAATATTTAGGCCTCAACCAGTGTTTGGCCCGAAAGGGTCTCTGGTTTCCGGCTCTCTGGTGCTGCCTTCATTTCTTACTGCTCTCTCCTGAGCTTGTCTCTGTAACCAGAGCTGGATGAGAGAAGGAGCTGCATCGTTGAACAAGCGAGGCCTTCAGCTGGTTCTCTATGTAGATAGAGTGGTGGCGAAGTGGCCCGACACCGAAGGCCTTTTAAAGCTTGATGGCTATCAGTATTCTTGCCATAGGCTCTGAGGATTTGTCTGCTACCTGCAAACTGGGTCAGTTTTTGCATTATTTTAGAGATTTGTATCTCACGGTGGAGGAAGGAGAGGTTTTGTAGACCCACCTGCACTTTGTTCTCTACTTCCCTCCCTCTCACACACGCAGCATTCTGAATTCATTAATATGAGCGCATATTTGTCATTTTACCACATAAATGTCAATTTAAAGCCACAAAATGCGCTAACACTGTAATGAATGACTACGCTGAGCAACCATGCCCATGCTGTGAAAATCATTTTAGACATACAGCAGCATACTGCGGGAAAGACTAATTAAAATTGATAAATAGGACTAATAGTGATTAAGACACGCAGAAACCTGTGCACTTTTACGGCGCTTAAATGCAAGTAAGTCCCACTTAATATACCCCTTCTCTATTCATGTCACACTGGCGGGATTAACTGCAGTCATAAATCTAAAACAGTTTTGAATGTGACTCTGCCATTCACACATAAACATTAATGAGGAACTGGCAGTACCGCACCACCTTTCAATCGGTTTTTACGGCAGTTTTCACACTGTTTGACTTGAGGAAACCTTCAAATATTTGAATGAACCCACATCCATATGCATTCAAACAACTTACATACAATTTCTAATTCTAATCATCTACTGTATGTGTACTCTCAGCTGAGAGCCTGGGAGGTGAATGAGGGACCGAGAGCAGATGGGGGGGGCGGTAATGAGATGCAGAAAAAAAAAAAAGGGAATTGAGGGGGACAGGCCGGCTGGTGAGACACAGTAGAAAAATAAGAGAGGGAAGAAAATAACCAAGTATGAGATAGAGAGAGGCGATAGGAGAGACCCGCGTCTGAGGTGAATACAAATGGACAGAGGAGGAACACAGATAGAGAAGAAGGAGGAGGAGGAGGAGGAAGAGACGAGTGGGGGGGCAAAGAGGGAGGTTGTGTGAGGAGAGGAGATAAAAGAATGTGAGAAAGATGGATTCACTGTTGGCTAATGAGAAGACAAAGGCAGTAGAATCCACATCGATCTCTGCCCCACAGCAAGCTGGCTTTATAGCTCACAGGTAGACAGAGACTGGGGAAGCTTACCTGAGGTAAGCAACCTTACTGTTGTAGGAGGAATCAGAGCCCAAGGATAGACTCAGATGTGTGTGTGTGTTTGTGTGAGTGACTGCATACATTACAGGTAATATGTGTGTGTGTGTGTGTGGCAAGCATACTTATTATTAATGAGCTCATATTTAGTTAGAGCTGTGTATGTGTATTGTGTATCAGTGCTGCATGAAGGGGCAGGTAGGATAATCGACAACACAAAACTGAAAGCGTGGTAAATGAAAAGATGACTGCTTAAATGAGTCATTATTGTTCAGGCAGTAGATGGACTAAATGCGAGATAGAAATCAAATATTTATAGCAAACACTCTCTGCATGCAGGGTGGAAAGATGTCGAAACAGTTTGCCTGTGCAGATGCATTATTCAAACTGATTAAATGAGCGGAAAAGAAAGAAATATGAGGCTCACAATTATTCAAGAAATGAAAAGATGCGATATTTAATGGGATAGTTGTTGACTATTACAGACAATCAGGTGATGTCTGATCTAAAAGATTGGTAGTTATTTAATGTAGGTATTTCAGTGGTGTTTCACAGGCTTCGTGCTGTCACTAAAAGAGACATAGCTGCAGAGGATGACCACAGTCTTGTAAACAAGTTACCAGCACAGGTGCACATCAACAACAACAAAAAAAGGAACACAAGTTAATTTGCAGTTCACACGGACAGGGCTGCGTTACGGCTGCAGAAAGCCACTTACAGTAGGTTTGAGCTGTTCCAGTACACTGCATGCCGGTCGCTGGCTCTCGACAGGTGCAAGTTTGTAAGCGCCAGCGTGATGAGGCTGAGAGAAAATAACGTTGCGAGAGCCATAATCCCCTCCGGTGCTCGTCCAGCCCTGGTTCCCCTCTTTTCCTTCTGCGTCCCCGCTCCTTCTGTCCCAGGTGACGTGTCGCTCACAACATCCCAGCGGTCAAAAACGCCTTTTCAAGTTCCCAGTTACCTTAACAACGAGCTGAATCAGAGTGATTTCTGAGTGCTTACGTGTTCTTCAACTCAAATCCCATCGCGGCGAGACCCATTTGGGCATCTTCACTTCTTTTTCGGTGCCGCTGCGCACTTTCTATACTCACTTCTTCTTTTGTTGGGCAATTCTGCTTTCATTAAAGAGGAACAAATATTACTGATAAGGCAAGAGAGGTTACCACATTCAGAGGTTGACAGCTGAGGTCGGTGTTTATTGTTCTTTGCACAGCTTTAAAGTCGCATCCAAGCCGCTGGATCTCCGCTGAAAGGTTTGTGTACCTGCCGCTCCTCTCATCATCATCATCACCATCACCATCACCATCAGCAGCAGCAGCAGCAGCAGCAGCAGCAGCCACACGCTGCGCACACAACGCTACAAACCCGCCCTCTGATGGCAGAGATGCGCTCACATGTCCATCTATCCTGCTGCCCCGCCCCCTCACAACAGCTACCGTGTGTATGCATGGGTGTGTTTAGGGATAATTAGATGATAATTAGGAGAAGGTTTATTTTAGGATAAAAACAATTACAATTAAGGTTTGTTTGAGCTAAGAGTGAAGGTGGGGATTAGGAGTAAACACAGCACAGGTCACATCACAGATTTATTTCTACTTTTAATGGTTCATAGGTTTTACTGCACTGTGCACTAGAAAACTTACAATCCTCACCTTCTGTGAAATGATTAGGTACAGAGGCGTACTATTCAAATTTCTGTCAACAACCAGAGTCCAGATGTAAAAATGGAATTAATTTGATATATCAGACAAATTCAAGGGGAAAAAAACAGCATAAATTATAGTAGTAAGGCCAGAACAGTTTCAGTGCTCCTTGGCATAGATTCAACAAGCCTCAGGAGGGTTGAACACCATTCATTCTTCCAAAGGATATTTCCCAATTTGGTGTTTTGATGATTGTGGAGGAGAGAACTGTCTGACTACACAATATCAGCCCGGTAATAGCCCAACCATGACAGACTTGAGTGGTCAGGGTCCAACATGTAGTCTGTCATGTCTCTCAGCCAAGTTGAGAATGTATGACTATATAATCGCCCAATCTGACACAGAGACCATGTCAAAAGGTAAAAAATATCATGTAGCCTGATTGAGGTATGACACGCCAGTCCAACATCTCCCAAAGCCGTTCAACTTGTCGAACATGGCGACTGTGAAAGCCGTGGAGGAGGATTCAAATCATTCTCATCAAACCATTCAGTGACCCCTCACGTCCTGCGTCGAAGCATTTGCATTTATTATATTTCTTCATTCATTTATTCAGGTTTTCCCTTTACTGTAATCTGTCACCTGTCAGTGCACCTGCGAAGCATGGAACTGTCTGAGGCTCAATCTGGTTGTGCATTAATAGTACAAAAGTAGGTGTTTCTGTGTGATTTCTTTTGTTTGAGTTTATTGGTCAATTTAGGGATTTTTGAGAAATGACCCACTTATTCAAGGGAATAATATAGGGTTAAGGTTAAGGAATTAGGATTCAGATTAATATTAGAAAAGTCAGAGGCAGGCCATTCCAAGTGCGGTAATAACGTGTGTATGAGTAATTATGTGTGTGCACGTATGTGTGCGCATACATGTGTGTGTTTAACAGTGAAATACAGTCCTAGGGGAAGTGTATGAAAAATTTGGAGACTTTAATTAACCTGTTTAATTTCGCCAGTGGTGGTTTAACCACTCTATCTAGCCTAACGGCAGCCCACAATATTAATGGCTGAGTTAATTCCAAATATTAAGCATTAGCCTCAGTTTGATTAACTCTGCCAATTTCATATCTCATAATAGTGT
Source organism: Scomberomorus guttatus (assembly GCA_038419695.1). Classification (NCBI taxonomy): domain Eukaryota; kingdom Metazoa; phylum Chordata; class Actinopteri; order Scombriformes; family Scombridae; genus Scomberomorus; species Scomberomorus guttatus. Next base: position 10,643,513 of record CM076461.1, read on the forward strand.
CCTTTCTGGAGAGGATATCAGTGATATTCACACCCATAAACGTGGTCGCTGTTGGTGAAACTTTAGCTGGGCGATCCAAACATTAATCTGAATGACCTCCAATGATGAATGAATGTTCATTACACTTCTTAGCCGAGTCTCTGAAGGTCAAATTCACACTCCTTTGAGTGAGGAAAAGTAGCCTGAGTCAGTTGTAGATCTGTTGCCTACTTTCTCCTCTCTCAGCTCTCATTCATACACACAGTCTGTCTAGTTTGCTCTCGTTTGCTCTCACTCACTCTCAGCCTCTCTGTTGTTTTTGTCAGTGATGACGCCTCTCTTGAGTGCCCTCCAGGCATGTTGCCGTGGCGACTGGAGTAAAGGGGCGGATGAAAGAGCAAGTACCATCACTTTTCTTCCTCCCCAACTCTCCCGCTCTCTGTCCCACCACCTATCTGTGCGGCTCCACTGGATCACTCGCCTCCATCCACTCCAACATTTGTCATCTTTTTGTCGCCTCGCACTCAGGAGGAAAGTGCTGCATATAAGCAGCATATTCCTCCATTTCTTCATAAACTGATGATCTCTAGATTCCCGTTGTGGGCACCCACCACACACTGCCAATGAAAGTGAGATGAAAATATAGAGAGTGACATTTAATATGTTTCCTGGACCCGCTGAAAACCAGTAGAGGCACAAATGCATATTTATGATGTGTCTCTGTGTGTGTGTGTGTGTGTGTGTGTGTGTGTACTTTACACATGTGACTGAGTGAAGCTTCCCAGTGTCATAAGTTATTGAATATGTGTGTTCTTTCGACTTCGCACCACGTGATGCACTGTTTATGTATGCTTATTGCCTCCTGCAGCCTCTGCAGCTGCACAGTTTGTAATTTGCTGTATACACTAGCACACACTATAGTAACTGTAACCATGCCTTGTTACCTTGACTCTGACTCTGTTTTTGATTAATTCATGAACAGCAGCTATGGGCATATTGATTATTTAGATAATTTGTTATCATCAATCAGCCTCAACACTTTCATATATCCTTGTTGACTCGATATTGATTTCCTGACTTCATTCCTGGTGTAAGCAATATTCCTGCTGGAAATGTGCTGGTTTCATCCACAGTGGGATTTCTTTATTCCTCCTCCTGGCTTGTATCTGTGCTATCGCTAGTTTTCTACACCCATCTGTTCCTCTTTTCCCTACATCTCATTTTGGACTTATCTCAGCTTTAATGTTAATGGATTAAAATGAGGTTGTCTCGGTTGAGTTTAATGTCCAGTGGCGGTGTCAGTAAACAACGATTTATTTCATTAATCAGTTAATCTAGCGAAATGTCAAACTTTGAATATAAAGTAACTGACAGAAATAACAACAGCAGGAGAAGCCTTTTGAACTCGGAGCCACAGACAAATAAACATCTCTGTGTAAAAGTACGAGTGTGTAAAAATGAATCTCTGGCCTGCCCACCCGTGCTCGGCGTCGTGCCGTGCCGACACAGTCACCTGGCTAACCTAATCTGTATTGTGAAGTCCCTTAACTCCACTGTCCTCATACCAGTGACAAAGTGAGGGATGGATAAAAGGAGTGAGGGACAAATAAGTGAGAGTGTGGGAGAAAGAGTGGGAGAAATAGCAAAAGCCTGGGTGCTAAGATAGGTCGAGGTTGGAGGTAGGCCTACCGCAGAAAGAAATTACAGTGTAGGAATCAAGGGAGAGGTAGAGAAGGTTAAAGAAGACTAAAGTATAAAGTGTTTAGAGGGAAGATGGAGTTGGGGACATGGAGGCATTAGTTAAATGGCAGAAAGGGCAACAGTGTTTTTGGTAGTGGCACGGTGCTGAGGAGAGTCCTGGCCTAAGCTCCAGGTGGGCCTCCATTGTTTTGTCCCCTCGAGTGTGGTGCTTAACTTGCCTCGCTTCAGTAAGTACCCAGCTGTGCAAATGGCTAATGTGATTGTGAAGATATAAGCCCAGGATAATGGCATCTGCCAAGCAATCAAGAACAATGTTCCTCAGCGTCGGGCTGTGATGAAAAGAGGGGCGCCGGGGAATGGATGCTTGGATGAGGGTAGAGCCTTTGGGGAAGGGAGCGATGTGCTGGTAAATGGTCGTAAAGGACAGAGGGTTGGAGGAGCAAGGAGAAGAACTGCGAGGACAATCTGTTTAGAGGTACAGATAGAAATGAAATAGCAGAGTAATACCAGGAGCGAACTGGCATGGATTAAAGGCACAGCACTGCCCTGCAGTGCTTATGAAGTACAAAGATTCAACATGAGAAGGAAACTAATGTCAGTAGTGCAAAGACACAAAAGAGCACAGAAATATTCACATTACTTTCCACTATGCAGCACTAACAATGTCGTGAGTCTTAAGAGTTTTATGTGCAAGAGTGTTGTAAGGAGTGTGTGTGCACCCGCCCCCTTGCACTACAACTAATGCATGTGTACTGCAGAGTGCGATGGCTGATGGGAAAAGGGTTCTTTGCTCTGTTAATTTTGCAACTGGGGGTCTAAAGACGTCTTCCTAATGGGAGTGCCTGGGGTGTTGTGGGTGAAGTAACAGGTTTTTAATTTTTGAGAGAGCACAGGTTTTGTAGGTGTCACTAAAACTGCCTTGTTTAGTGCCTATTATTTTGCCGGCAACAGAGGCTGCAGAATGTCGTGACACTCTCGATAAAAGACTTCTAAAAATAAGGCTCGCTTTTCAAGAAATACAGCCTTCGTTGTCTTTTCTTAAAAATAAAGTCTGTGTGATAGTTCCACTTCAGTTTGTTATCAGCGGTAATCTCAAGGCTTCTCGTCAGCCTCACAATACACCATACTGTATGTGGGTTTGAAAAATAAGTAGAATAATAGCCACAATGCAGCCCAAGTTTACCTTTGTTTCTTCGAAAGCTTAGATGGATCAGGAAATGTTGGTGCTGAGGGTTTATGAGCCACGGCCCAGATGGTGGTCCAGAGACGTACTTGTTTGAACTGTAGCTGACGTTAAGTGGCAGAAACAAAGGAGAGTGACAGAATAATGACTGTGTCTGACTGTACATTACTATATCACCCAGTCACATTCTTGATTTCTCAGTAATTTGATCTCTTTGCAAATTAATGTGCTACTTGGGCTATACAAATAAACTTAACTTCTCTGGTAGTTAGTTTGTGTCATGGACTCTGTTTCTGGACGTTTTGGGGGTATTTGGTGTTGCTCTGTATGTGTTTTGAATGTGCTCTGTGATAAATGCATTTGTGCACTTGTGTTTCTTTGTGTAGCGCTTGAGCTTGGTTGTGTTTTTCCTTTGAGTCCAGAGGCCTGTACTACAAAGCAGGATTTGGGGTTAGCGAGGTAACTTCAGGTTTAACCCTGGGTTTTCAGGGTTATAATGGCGGTTCACTTCTTACCTGGGTACATCGCCGTGGTAACTTATGCTGAACAGCTCACCTGCTCCGGAGCAGAGGGGTGTACTACGAAGAAAGATTAGTTGGTTAGCCAGCTATCTTTGGGCTTAACTCCAGTATTATGAAGCTGGCTCACTTTTAACTGGGATAAATCACCATGGCAACTTATGCTGAACAGCTAACCTGCTCCGGAGCAGGTTCACTTCAGAAGTTCAGATCACAACCTGTCAACACTGACCAATCAGATCACTGGAAAAAAAGAGTCATCATTCCTACAGGATCCCAATATGGACAAATGTCCAGAGTTTACAATAAAGTGACAAGTAAAAAAAGAGCAATATATATTTTTATAGGTCAGTAGAAACTTTCTATTTCCACTCTGGTTTTAAAACAGAGCCTCTAACAAACAGAGAGATTGTTTGCGACACTAAACACGTAATGCTGATTTTAGCTGCATTTTAATTTAAAGTTTATTTTATCCCTGACAGTGACAGTTGACAGTGTGGATGATTTTACACTCTGATCCCATCACTGCGGCTCAGAATAACATGGAACACCTGTGTGGTGATAACTGGAAATAAAAACAAAAGCTTGCCTTTTATTAGAAAAATGATCCACACACTGTTAATTGGCTCCCATGATTACAAATGCAACATTTCAGTCAGATCGACAGTCATTAACTACTTTTCCACTCTTTGCTTCGATAGCAGAAACCGCCTGGCATTACTTTTAAGTTTTTTTTTATGTGATGCCGCTTGTAATTAACAACCCTGCCTCTTTCACATGAATGCGCTCGTAGCTGGATAGGAAAACCCAGAGTTGACTGAGCTAGTTGATAACTAGCTTTGTAGTCCTAATTATCTGGACGGCCAATGTTAGGCTCAGTGAGCCAGCTAACGAAAAGATATCCTGGGTATGTTGAACTTGCTTCATAGTACTGGGCTCGTTTTCTTTAGTTTTATCTCTGCCTTGCTTTGGTTTTATTCTTGACAGTTTTGATTCTCATGTGTTCCCCTGCACACCTGTGCTGTGTTTAGTCTCGTTAGCCTTGCCTTGTTTGTTGCCTGCCACACCCTCGTTGCCTCAGACTTGGATCTGAAGCTCAGAGGATCTTTGTGTGTCCCTCCTTTTCCAGTGCCTGCCCCACTTCAGCTGTTTCCTGTTCTGTGATTATTTCCTTGTGTATTTATACCTGTCTGTTCTTCTGTCAGTTTGTGGTCAATGTATCCTGGTGTTTGCAGCTCCTTTTTTTTTTTTTGCTCCTCGTGTTTCAGGTCAGCCAGTTCTGTTTTTGTCTTTGTCTGCCAGTAACCAGAGTCTGGTAAATAAATAATTATTTTCTTCAGTTCCTTTCGCCTGCTTGTTGTCTCTGCATTTGGGTCCACTTGCCTGCACAACCGTGACAGTTTGTGATTATCAAGAAAGATTAGACACAGTAATAATATGTATGATATGAAAAAAATGTCACAAAGTACTGTATGGTAATTAGACAAAAGATATGGAGTTGTATTTTGCAATAATATAAGCAGGGGACATAATAATGCATAATGAACTCTCTTCCATATCTGCTGTTATATTTGTTAAAATAAGTCAAAATTCCATAAACTTTTATAAAGATGCTTTAACTGGAATACTTAGTAATTCCCCATAATAAAGTAAATACTTTTTACTTTCCCAGGTTTTGTGAAAACTGAATGAAATTAGATGACATGTATCCAGTGTCATTTAATTTTTTATTCAAACTACTCCTTGTCAGTAGTTTTTAAGATGCTAATGCAGGCTCACTCATTTAAACTCACTGTAAACCCTTAATCAAAGCTAAATGTGGCTCGATGGGTAAACTAAAGCTTCTTTGGTACACCTTAGGTCAGCTTAATGCACATGATGGCCTCTACCTGGAAGACAATGAGGCGCAAAACGGGTCAAGAAGGTGGAGAGGTGTCGAATGATAGAAAATTATGTTTTGACAGTCAGGAGGGGGTAGGGCATGGGCCAGGCCGAGAATAGATGCACTTTCAATGGCATGAAATATTGAGGAGAGGAGAGAGAAAACAAGAGCATAGCAGCATGTGTCTGATGAGCAAACAAAAAGAGGAGAGTGTTATTAGCATGACTGCTACAGTGAGGAGGAATATTTTCCACTGCACAGAACCTTCGGGAAGCCGAAACTGAACAGCGCAGGACATTCATGTTTCACCTCGAGAATCCAAGACGGTTAAGAAGACATTTTTAAACAGCTGTAGTAGTGGAGGGAATGTCGTTAGTGTAGAGATGCTACAGACAATGGACAACCAATCAGATGATGCTTTCCCAACACATTAAAAACAGAGGAAATTGAAGCCATCACTTGGTTTTGCATTTTTGACTATTATAGGTGAACATTACACTGGGACAGAAAGACTAAAGAATAATTAGAGAGTTCACAAGATTTCACAAAAGAAATCATAAAGAAAGCTTTAAAAATGTTCATGCCGCATTACTGATGGAAACAGGTGTAAGTCAGTGAGCTAACCTGTTAAAATATGGATTGCATCTGCAGTAAAAATAATATACAAACACTGCCAATACAGTCCAGACTGGCTAATTAATATGGGTTCATCAATTAATAACTAAATGACATTAACGGTATATTGATGTGACTGAGGTGAGATGGATAGATAGATAGATAGATAGATAGATGAAGAAAAATCTGGCTGCTTCTTCATGATTGACTACAAATCAATAAAAGTAATGGAAAATGTTGTTGCCAAGATGGGTTTTGTTCACTGTGTCTCGAAAATTAGGTGATACGTGACGTTATAGAACACCAAGCATTAAAAATGCCTACATAAGCTTTGTGCAATCACATCTGACAAGTACAAGCACGAACAAGTATTGACAAACTTGATAGCATGCTGAGAGCTACAAGACTTTAAAAAAAAAAAAGTGCTGAGAAAATCAGGAAGACAGAAGGTGATGTTTACTGTACTCTATTTTCTAACTGGTTAAAAGGTTTTTTCTTCCCCTTACTTGGGTCTGAAGCTCAGAGGATTGTTTTTCAAACAACAGCTGGTCAATAACCAGTTTCAAATCAACAGCCTCGACTGACCACAGGATGAGCATCGATTGAGGAAGCAATTAAGTAAGCATCTGAATGTATTCATAAAGGATTGTTTCTCTCCTCACCCTCTCTTCCTCTTTCTCTCTCTTCCCTTCCTCTTTGCTGCCTGTTGGTAAGTAAAGGTAGTGTCCCTGAAACCCGTTAATGATCAGTAACTGGCTGGAAGGAGGGCATCATGAGTAAACACAGCTTCCCTCTCTTTGTCACTTTGCTAAGTTAATGACACACTCTGAATGGCAAAAACTTCACTTTGCATCTCATCACTGTGCTTGCCCACAGCTCTAATGAGAAGCCATAGAGGTAAGAACTGCAGTGGCAGAGAGAACTGACTGGCAGAGTGAATCAGAGTCAAAAGGCGGTGTTAGTCATTGCCATAACAGCCCCAGGGGTTGGCTGTATCCTGCATGTACAGGCTCCATAATGCACAAGGAGAACCGTTATTATTAGCATAGAAATGACTTGCAATACGCCATAATAGCTTGTACTGTACATAGACCAGGAACATTCAGATAAATGTGTCACTACTTAGCCCTCTCAGCCTTGTTATCCCTTGTCTCTATATAGAGACGTAGCCCTGTGTTGTCAAACAATGATAATCCTTACGAGCTGCCTCCACTCACCTATCCATCTTTCCTTCATCCAAAAATATACAGCCATACTAAACCTGCTGCGTCTTCACATCGACAGCTATTTTCTGCCTCCTCTGTAAATGTTAGGTCGAAAGTTCGCTTTGAAATAATGGAGCATGTGACCTTTTTCTCTGCGAGCAGAAGATATTGCTCCCGAGGAATTGGAGCATTTTGGATGAGAGGGTGTACAGAGGAGGGGGAGCCGCGAAAACCCTGAGGGAGAAGGAGAAATGTCACAATCACTACCAGAGCAAGGCCTGGTGTGGACGTCAACCTTTCCCTGTGTGTGCTTTCTAGAGGGAGAGAGAGAGACAAAAAACCCCACAGCCCCTGGATTATGGCTGCAAATAGGGAATGGGGACAGCTCACAGATTTTTGAATGAAATGAGGAGGACAAGCTGATTATGGAGGATGATGACACAGTAGGATCAACATGCATCTAGCTGCTAACTAATGGTTTGATTATTTATGTATTGTCAGGCACGGACCAAAATGCAGTGTCATTTATAGTAGCTTATTATAGGCTGTTACTCATAATCATGCCAGTGCTGTAGACTGGTATATTCTCCAAATGGTCTGCATGCAACAAGTTACTGCAGGCTCAGCTTCCATTATTTCACATAATTATTATAACAATATCCTGTCAAACTATACTACATGCATTTCAATTGGCTGGACATAATTTGATTAATTGCAAACTTTTATCAGGATTTGGGCTTTGCTATTTTATTACTTTTTGACTTTTATTCATGCGCGGTAGATAGACTGAGCAGACAACGATTAACGAGAACGGTCTTGAAGTCACAGAGAGGTTATATTGTGCTCTCGTGGAGCATATTCCTGAATAAAGTTGTGTTTAATCAAATTAACATGCACCAGTTGACACACATTAAACCTGGGACAGTTTGTAGTATTACTACAGCATGGAGTATATGTTTCTGGGTCTCAGTGAAAAGTTGCTATATGTAGTCTGCTGTGTGCAGTATACTTAATAGACATTTGGCTACAGGTGGGGAGTCATTGGGGCCTAGACATATGCTAAGTAAGGGGGAGGGAAGCTGCACACTAACTGGTTAGTAAAGTCAGATCCTGAAGAAGGCAAATATGTGATATATTATCATTTTTTGCATTGGAGTTGTAAGGCTTACATGTGTGCCCGTGTCTCACTAAAATAGGTGTTCATTTACCTTTAGATGTTCATATAGAGTTATGGAACCAGTGACAAAGGTTTACAAGTAGATATTGCTTCATTTTAATGGGCCTCAAGCTAAAAAGTTTGGGAACTACTGTCCTAGATTGTATTTGAATGTACTTGGAGTTTCAGGATGACAGCTGTCCTGACACAATTCAAAAACTTAAAGATCCCCTTCAGACATGTTTTAAAAATACTGTGCCTTGAATAATAATTTGTGGCTAATATGTTTCTTTCCACAAAAAAAAAAAAAAAAGGACAAAAAAATGAACCCGTTAAAATCCTTAAAATGACATCTCCTCCTTCTCCATGCTCTCCATTGCATACTGGACCACGATTGGCTCCAAACTTGTTGTGATGTCACAAACCATGCATGTGATACCATGTATTAAACTCAGATTTAGGATGACCATAGATAAACTTTCCTCTTCAGCGGATGAATTAAGTGTCAAACTCTGCACATACATCATTCTGCACAATGAAGCTCAAACATTCAACTAAGGACACAAAAACAACTTTTTTGTGGAGGGGGACTCTAAGAAAGAATTTGCATTGTACCTTTTTGTAATTGAGTGGTCTTTTTCATTATCATATTGACATAAACTCCATCTGATACTTTATGCAGGTTCAAGTAAAGGCTAAGAATTATTTGCAAATACAAAGTAATCAAGGTCTGAGTAATTCTTACACAAATGTCTGAGAGTGATCTGTGTTCATCTCTCAAAATCAGATCAGTCCTTGATGCAAGGGATTGTCTGCTTGGTGAAAAATGAAAAATCCTGTCCAACTGTTAGGACTTTACTCCTGGTTGTTTTATATCTGTAGAGTACAGTATCACAGCGACACATGGCAGGAAGCCCAGAAGGCCTGTACTTGATGCTCAGGATTTCAATCATGAGTCCAACTGACGCTTGGGTCACTCATCTCTTGGCTTTGGACCAATCCCAGCCAGTGATGCCCAGGAAAGCCGTCATGAGGTCACTATGTCAGGCCTGACCATCTTGCACAACCCTCCGCCTGCAGGGCCGAAGGAGCTGACTGACCTAATTAGCTGTTTGAATAATTGCCCTACTGCCTGGCATGTGGCTGATTTAGATTTGTGTGTGTGTGTGTCTGTGTGTTAGTATCTACGTAACAGAGGGAGTGGAAGAACAGACAGGTGGTCACTGGCTGGGCTACAATGTAATGCATTTTCCCTTTCAGTCACTGTTATAGAGAGCCGAAAATCCTGATGTCACCTCTGGGCGATCCTCTGTTCCACTAGCTTCTGTAACTCAATGCAATCTCTCATTGGGGATTTCTTTCTGAAAAAGTGAAACATGTTCAAAGGGTTTACTATCCACAGTCCATGAATATTTTGGCATCAGCTGCAGCACTGACTATTAGAAGTTGAAAACTTTGTGAATTTAAACAACTATGAATTTCTTTAATTAGCATAGTTATCATACAAAAACTACAGCTTCCATTCAGATTTACCAGGGTGGGTTGCTCCATTGTAACTTTTTGCAACTTGTCCATATCCATAATATGCACCAACACTCACTTCTAAGTTCATGTTTTCAACCCTTTAGCTGTATTCTCTGCCGTCGTAAATACTTCTACACCATTGAGTCCTCTGTGTCTTCTTGTTATTACAGACAGGTCTAAATTAGCCACGTCCCCTTGACTCAGCCATGAACTTGCCTCTTCTATTGAGTTAGTGATGATTAAACCATGATTGTCTAACTGTGTGTCCAGACGGAACGCAGGGTGAATTTTCACCTTGTGTTATTTGCTGAACCATTTGTGTTTATTCGCCTCAAACAGCTGTAGCAAGCCTGTAAGCTAGCTATCAACGGACGCACCGACTGTGTCTGTGGGAATGTAGCTTTGTTTGTGTTCAGTTCAGGTTCTGACTGAACTCAGAACTCACCAGAAACTCTTTCTGTTATTTCCCTCCAGTCTTTCTCCTTCTCTCGTCTCTGTATGTTTATGAAGCAGATTCATAAAACCCCAGGATACGTGCACTTTTTTCGCTCAAGTTAAAACATTTTCATCCCGCGTGGACGAATCTTTGCATCAATTCATGCTTCCCCGGGCGAATTTGTGTCTACTTGCATCTTTCCATTAACACTGTATGTAATTGTGCCACCACTAACTTTCACTTTGTGTTCCTGTCTGAACAAACCATTAGACTTATGGAGGATGGTGTTCATTAAAGGCCTCTAAAAAGATAAATATTGAATAAACAACAATGTTAGATCATTAAAAAAAACAATTGCCATCTCTATCTAGACATATGGAGTGAACAAAACGACATACTGTTGACTGAGATTATGCTCCAAGGCTGAATGTTTTGTTATTTGCGTTATCATAAATGTCAGGGTGAATTACCTCAGGAACAAAAGTTCACTTCTGCACTCACAGAGAGGTCAACCAAAGGCACACATAGCCTCCCCCATACTACACCATCCACATGTTAACGGGTGTCACGCCTTTTGTTCTTCTCTTTATCCAATGTCAATACTGACCCTTCTGACAGAATTCCCAAGAGTCACGAAGAGTGAACAGTCACGAAGCAATATCTGCTTCTATTTAAATCCCCTTGTTCTGGCATCTCCTGCAAACACCCTGGCTCTTTTTTTTGTGTGTGTGTGTGTGAACGTCAGTATGAGCCACAGGGGGATCAACTGATGCTCAGAGAGCTATTTCAGCAAGCCACATAGTCTGCTCTGCTGTAAGCACTTGTACGAGGGCCAAGTGCAATGCCTCAGAGGAGCATTGTTAGCCAGTAGTCCAGTGAGGAGGAGTAATGAGCCAAGCAATCAGTGTTACTTGTTCATAACTCAGTGACACTCAGCTGACGTGGTCTCATATAGTGTTACACAAGCCTCGTAAGGGACGGCGCTACATCTGTTTTTAAGCTGAATATACCCAGCTGTATGGCGGCCATCTTGGAAGAATATGTCCTCCCTCTTTCTTTTTCTGTGCTCTCTGATGAGCCTGATAATGGACAAGGGCGATACTTGTGCAGAGACGGTCATCAGATTCCATTGTTCTATTTTTGTCTTCATTGCGCTGCCAGATTGAGTTTCTCATGACGTGATGATTTTTCCAAATGTTAATTAATCTTCTAAAAATGTCGCTCAAACTGCAAGAGAGGCAAAGAGAAAAAGGGAGAAAAGTAAATGAATGAGTGGGATTTAAAACCCTGGAGAGGTTCGAAGAGAAACTTGTTTAGCTGCATTAATGGTGAACTTTGCCGAGAGAGAGAGAGTGATGGAAAAGGTAATAGCGCTCTCTCGATTGAGGATGCCTCATTATTTGTGGTGATGTGAATCACATCAAAGCAGCTTATTATGATCATCAGTGCTCGATAGTGGAGATGGAGGTGATCCACTCCTGGGCTGAGGGCACAGCCGTAGTGTGCTATTGATTTGGCTGTTAAGAGGTGCTTGTGTTACAAAGGGCATGCATCTCAGTCTTCCATTAATATAATTATGCTTTCTATCGCCTCTTGCACACCTCTGTGGCCTGGTGAATGAATAAAATCGCAAAAATGAAGTTGCTCTGTATGTGTTTTCTGCAGAGCTCAAGAAACTAAGCAACTAAGCGCCATGTGCAAGGTCTGGCAGGTGCTGCAAGGAGAGAAATAAATACTTTCTCAAAGGAAAATCAAGACTGACTTTATCATAAAATGCAGGCTTATGTTCCATAAAATTCTAAATTGGCCCTTCAGATGTTGAAATTTTGTGAGAGCAATTCAGTTTTGTTTTGTGCATGAAGTTAATTGGATGTTTGAAGTTATTAAGATGCTGCCGAAAAGTTGCTCTGCCATAAAAAAAATAAATAAAAAAAACTCAGTCTATAATGAATGCAGCCAGCTTCACATTACACAGATCTTTAACCCCGAAACTTGACACAGTGCCCTCTGAACACACACTGCTTGTGGTCTTCTTCCACCCTTTTATTCGACACGCCAAAGGCCTTCTCAGAGGACCTGTTTTGTAGAGAACCATTTGGTATTAGCATTTTCAAAAGGGCAATCGAGTCAGCGCGTCAGAAAACAGGGAAAGGTCACCAGGTTTCCTGCCGCTTAAAACCTCCACACTCTATCAACTTCTTGCCTTGCTGCCACGGACCGACTCATGCCAAATTGAGAGATTGCCCATTTTTCTCCCCAGTGACATTAAGGGGGTCATTTAGCACTCCAGCTCCGAAAGCCCTGATCGGGCTGAACAAGGCCTTTCCAACCGAACTGCAGCAGACAGGAATCAGTGGAATGTGGTAGCAAGATCTCAGACCCCCAGACAGTTTAGGGCTTGGCGGTGACATGACTGGCACTGAACCTCTGGGGTAAAACTGCCACGCTGGGTTGGGGAAAGGGCTGAGAGCACAGGAGGGTGGTTGCGGGGGGATTTCTCCATGAACGTCTGTCTGGCTTCCAGTGAAACTGGCGGTGCGTGCCTGGTGCGTGCTGTGTGGCAAAGCAAGCACGGGCCCCCACGGAGGCTGGTTCCAGCGGTGGGGGAGATGTGCTTACACGGTTGAGTTAGCTAAGCCTGCAGATCCAGAGGGGACAGAGGGGGTGGCATGGGGAGGAGAGGCAGAGCTCCAGGGAGCAACGTGAGTCTTGGCTGTGGATAAAAGTGCTGCCTCACAGGCGCCAATATCTCTGAGTACCCCGGGGTTGACCTTGGCAAGCCTGCACTCACTGCCAACCCATCTGCTTGTTGTAGATGTAATGGTTAGGGTGGTAAATGTAACCTTGTTACATGTTCGTCGTTAGAGGTGCGTTTCAATGTTGTACGCATCAAACTAAGTAATTCATGGATCAAAATCAAAACGATGATATTCTCAAAGCATAATGGAAACCTTTAGTTGATATAATGCTGATATTTTTACATCTACATCAAACCGTACATCCATTTGTACCAACATATCCTGTTTAGATTAGATTCAACTTTATTTTCATTGCACAGAGAGAGCACCAGTTTGTTTGTTTGCCAACTGATTATCATTGAAAATAACTGTACTACACCTGTGATTACAAATATTAGAAATGTAAACAAACCTTTAACAACAGCAGAAAAGACAGATAACTTAAAAAAACTGTCCCCACATTAAAATAGCTGTCGATCAAGTGCGACAGCAGGTTCCATTCTTGTATGTTGAATATTGCTATTGGGGTGACTCTTGTTTACATTTGGGTCATGGATTGTACCTTTCGCTGTCTTTCCAAATATGCATTCATATTGGAAATCATCTCTAAATTGTACTTATGTGTATAATTTTATGTGTGTTTACACTTTCAAACAAATGCATTTATTATTGGTGAAGTTGTTGATGCGGTCAGTCACTTTTCATTGAGTAATAACGTTTTTTCTCTCCCACCACTGGTGTCCCTCAGCTGTTGTTGACATCTCCTTATGGATGACAGGGTCCACACTAATGTGAAGTGGCATCCTTGGGATTTGGATTCATTTTATTTTATTCAAATAAAATCTCCTGATTGGAATTAAGAGCGCTGCGCACGGCGCGATGCGTTTACTGCGTCTCAGTTGTGTCGTTTTCATTTTCTCCTCCCTCCTCTCGCCTGGTCCTTAATTGGCTCTGTCAGTCTGTAAACGACGACTGAATGTGTCTTTCCACCTGCTCCTCTCATCGTCAGCATGTTATCATCGCCTGAACACCCTTTCTCGCTCATTGACTCCTTTCTCTCTCCTCTCCGCTGTCTCTCATCACCTGTCCTATACCAGTCCTTCTCCCTCCCTCCCTCTTTCTCTCAATTTTTTCTCCCTTTATTCCCCTCGTCCTTTTTGCCTGAGCGGCATGTGGTGAGCAGGTAAATAAATCACTAAGCAGCTCTGGAGGAGATAACGAGGCAACGGGGGATACTCTGCACTCTGCAGATGTGTGCAGATGCTTTGCCTGGGGCCACATGGAAGAGGACCATGCCACTTGATATATATATACCAGATATCTTCTACACCTCTAGAAAAACACATGGACTCTAATCAGATGCTCTGAATAAACACTGTTTCGAAGGCATGAGGTGTAGTATTTCTGCTGTATTAGATTGAGTAACATTTGGAAGGGCAGTGAAGGGGGCAGAGAGAGAGAGAGAGAGAGAGTCTGATAGAAATTTTTCATGCTCTCTGAATTTACCACTCTCCCAAAATTATTCATCGTCTCCCAACAGGAGTCCGAGGAAGCCAAGAGGGAGGTTAAGAGACGGTGAAAATACGCCCAGGGTGAAATTTCACTCTTCGTAATTTTACATGCAGCAGATACAGAGACAATGACTAACACGCTAAGGCCCAATTACATTTTCTGAAAGCAAGAAGAAAGAGACAAAATTGTGACATTAGGGTAATGAAGAGAAAACTTTGCTAATGAGAAAGCGAGACACGGAAAGAAAGAGAGAGAGGGAGTTTACTTCCATGCTGGTTTGGTGACAGACAAAGGATCAGAGTTCAAGAACAGTGAAGGAGGACTTTTAACTTGCAATTAAATCCCTGCTTTGGAAAAAAAAATGATTATTCTAGCCCTAGGAGAAAGAAAGCTAGCTTTTCATCATTTAGTGCAAAAGAAAAAAACAGTTAAGTGGGGAGACTACGTGGAAAAGATGAGGAAGAAGTAGGGGAGTAAAGGCTGCCATCAGAGAGATACCCTCTTACCAAATGGCACTAATAAACAACACAGAGAGCTGAGGAACACAGGAACAAATAGATCGCTTGTCCAACAAACCAAATGTTGGGCATGGGAAAAGATAAATGAGTGATAAATGATAAGTGAGGAAATATTATCACAGCACATTATACAACACAGTCGCTATGATTGCATTATACTGTTATAATTAATGTTGGGGTGGGTCTCCAAAATGAAAAGGATGTAATTATTGCAGAAAAATTACCAGGGTGTATGTGTGTGCATAGCTACGGCATGAACAAATGTGTGTGACTGCTGCATGTGGAAGTTTATGACATTGAGGAGTTTTCTTCCTGCTGATTAGGCAGGTGAAGTGCTACAGTATATTAGGATTTGCTCAGCTAAATGCTTCGTGGCATCTAGACAATGGCTTATTTATTAACACTTCTGCCAACCATTGGCAAAGCAAATGGAAGCTCAATTAAAGTGAATAAATTAGGATTAACACAGAAATGCGGCGCATTTTCATTTTAATTAAATGTGTTTATTATTTATTTCCAGAGTCGTTGCAAGGGGGGATTGGGGGGAATCAGACGCCTCACTGCTTCCTTCCAGGATGACACAGCGAAGAAGAGTTACCCAGGTAGAGGTGTGGAACCAAAGTGGCTGCTGGATGACACAAATTGTACACTTACACATTTTATGACCATATGATATGGTTGTCATTAACACTGATAGAAAGTCACAGAAAATCCTCATCCCGCAGCCTGATTCCAAACGCATTTATGATCCCTGCAATGCGACAGAGAGAGCCGAATCAACACGGCCCTTCCATTTCATTCTTTTAAAGTTACGCTTGGTGAGGTTTTATGAGCTCCTACACAAATCATATTAGATGAGTTGCCACCAAGTCATTTGTTATATATTACTGCACCTCATCACATCCCCAGAAGGAGAAAAGGCAAGAAATACAGCGAGGGCCCCACACAGAGCGCCACGTCGCTAAATGGCAGAGAGACAGCGGAGGGGTGACACACGTCGTGTCATCGATGTCATGGCAGCGCATCCCGCCGCCTTGTACGGTATAATCTAACCGGCCTGGGTGTTAGACAGGCTTTTTCCTGCCATGCCAATATGGCTTCTTGGAATGGAGGTGTACTGACAGGGACATTATGCAGGCAGACTCACAAACATAATCAGAGATACACTGTCATCTCACAAACGTATTTGTATGCATCTCAAACTGAATTACAGACCCCCTATTGAATGGGTTTCCTTCTAATTCCAGGCCCATTATGTAGTTTGGTGGTATATTTTTCTTATTTTTGAAGATAAATGAACAAATATAATTGGTTTAAACAGAGATAAAATATGCTTCTACAATGAAGTTTGACCCTAGTAAAATTCAAAATTTCACTAGAACTTGGCAAACATCAATGTGTTTTGGTTATAGCCCTGCAGAATCAAACTTCAAGGCTGTGTTTTATACACTCATCATTTTGATGTTGGTCAGAAACAGGCAAAAATCCAGAGAGGGAAAAGTGGAGATACTGCACCAATTTTCACAACTCTTTAAATAGACCAAAATACGATGCAGCCACAAGATCTGTTGTGTTTGATTAGAAGAAAAGATTTCCAGCTTTTCGGAGAGGAAGAATTTACTTGTTTGCTTTTACCACGATTAGTTTCCCCCAGCTACACACACCTCTAAAACAAACGAAATGAGGAAAAGATTGAGGGTAAATGTGCTACTAGAAGCTCAGTGAGAAACATAAAAATCCAGTCCATAAATAAGTGAAAAAGGTTAGTGAGAGGAGAGTGGATACAATTAAGGGAATTTATAATGTTTCACCATATAACCAATTCTGAAACATATTAAAGGGAAATTTAGCTCTGTGGATCAGCTATTGTGGCTAAATGCATTGAGATCTACTTCTGAGGCAACTTGTCCGCTAACAAAACTCGCCGCCTATATTCATCTCTGCACGTCTGTTTGTTTACATGTGTAAGGCTTTGGGTTGCTGGTAATTTAGATGTATCAGATGAGAAAATATGTGTTTTTGTTAATGTCTTCTAAAGAAATTATTAGAACACTCATGAGTCATTTCGCTTTGATGGCTAGCCATATTTATTCAAACCAGAGTACACAAATGAGAAACAGCTGTTTTATGTTTTATGTAAAATTTAAGTTAATTTGCTCTGCTTGCCCTGATATACATGGTTCTGATGCTTTTCTTAAATCTTTATAATGTGGCAAGTTCACATTTAGCATTTCCCATTGTTAGAGTGGATAAGACCAGGCTTGTAAAGTACCATCATTCTCCTTTAAAAATCAAAAACTATCTTACCATTATATATAATAGAATGTTTTTTTTCCTCTTTTTTTTCCAGAGCATGATTTCAAATGACAGTACTCACATTAGCTGACATTGTATATATGTAGATATACACACATTGTATATATGTGTGTGTATATCTTATATGACACTTTGAGGCACAAGGCTCGATGTGCATCACCTTCTACACAAAATTGAGCCAGATTGGCATATTGTTATATTGTCAGGATGAAAGTGGCATTAGAGCTGGACAGACAGGCAACACGAGGGAGGCATTCAAATCCCCTCCATTGCAAAGTCCCAGGCTGAGTGACATTTTACGGAAATGACCTGAGCTCAGCCGATCTCTATTGCTGAAGAAAAACTGTCAGTCACAGAAACGGATGTGTTACCCTCTCAGTTTAGTTTAGTGTAGATTAATTGTCTTTTTTGTTGCATTGTATACAGAGGAAGTTGTGGAGGTAAATTCACATTATGGCTTTCCTTTCACCGTGGCTGCCTCACTACAAGACCAGTAAATGTGTTTTTAAACAAGCACTTAGAATTTGTGGAAAAATCTAACTGGAGCTAAGTGTTTCGCTCGGAGCTAGTGGGGGTAGGTTGGTTATTACATAATTACATAAAGCGTAACCCTTTGTTGTGCATTAGCTCCCCTCAACACCTGAACTCAGTAGGAGTAAAACTGTAGCCTCAGCAGCACTTTGCTTTGAGTGGTATAAATACGCCTATATGTCCATTGTCTTGTTGGATAGATACAAGCATGAATCAGCTCTCCATTAGACTTTCATGAGGGAGCAGAAAGACAACCCACAGCTTTTATTTCCTTTACATTACCTCTCTGGTCACAAAGGTAGAGGGTGCTTTGCAAACAATGATATATGGCACATACCCACACAACTGCATTATCATAAAGAAGAGTCTTACACTTATTGATCATAGGAGAAAAAGAGTTTCGCAACCCAGGCCAGACACTAAGATTTGGAAGCTTGAATGAAGCGCATTGGAGTATTGGGGTAAATTCAACACATCCTCATAATTAAACGACCATATAGGTCGATTGTTCACACACTCCAGATCGACCCATAGGTATGTTTTCTAATATGCCGCCTCTATTGCCAGTAATCACTAAACTGTTACACTGTTAAAAAAATACATTTTGTTTTATGGTGTGACAACGCTGTGGTTAAGGTCTGTTTAGGTTAAGGCACAAAAACCAGGTTAGGAAAAGATCATGGCTTGGGTTAAAGACTTTACCCCGCCAGCTCCCTAGGACAATGTCTGATTGAGCCCCTGTGTATTCTTCAAACCAGAAGAATACAAACATCCGAGAGTAAAGAATAAGGGTAATTTACATGAAGACGCAAACAAAAATGTCTAAGTCGAGAGACAACGAGATTCGGAAACTTCTAAGGGTAAGGGCTGACACAAAAATCGAAAAATCAGGGAAACGGCAAGAGACTCGGTTGTTTATGACCAAAATATGAACATAACTGCGTCTACTTTATGTGTCATGTCCTGCCTCCTGCACACTATACCCAGGTGTCACCCCTCGCCTAAACCAAACGGAGTATTTCAAGTAGGTAAGAACGTGTCTGACATGGACAATGTGAAAGGGCAAACGGCTTGGGAGGACGGGCTGGGTAAATTAGGTATTAATTCTGTGCAATGAGACTTGCATAGCAATTCACGTCGACGGTGGCTGCGGCAAAATGAGCAAAATAAAAATTTTGACAATAAGAAAAGAGAGAAAGGTAAGAAAATAACTGGATGGAGGGGACAGATGAAGGGGAAAGCAGGGAGACAAGACAGAAAAAAGAAAGCAAGAAAAAAATCATTTTCGAGGAGAAGGGAAGATAGGTGTGGAAAATGAGGAGGTAAATGCAGTGAGAGAAAGGCCAGGAAGGGAGTCATAAACTGCATTTATAAACACGTCTCTATAGTAACCAACTGGTAATTTCACTAGCAGGAGCACAGGGGAGGAGGAGGGGGGACAAACTGGGCCACCATTTACCGGCATCACCACAATCAGGCTAGTTATTACAGTAGAGAGAGAGGGACAGAGAAGGAGAGCACTGGGGGAGGCTGGACATTAAAATTTAGAAAATAAACCTGACTCAGAGGTTGTTTGGAATATGTATATATATATATATAAAAAAAAAGAGGAGAATCTTTTAGATTTGTAGATGGAGAAAGAAAACCGAGGGATGCTCATATTGCTTTTCTTTAAACACAAGCAGAAAGCAGGTCATGCTCCCAAGGGCTCTATAATTCTGTGATTGGTCTGTAGTTTTACCCTGCTGGGGGAGTGATTCCATCCTTTCCTTTTACTGTGAGCAGCTTCCAGGGTGCTCTAATCCTCGCTGTGTAAAATCACAAGCAGTTACAGCCCACCTTTACTACAGTAGGTAGGTGATAATGTTGGCAGAGTAAAAGACAAAAAGGTGAGACTGAACATGGAACGTAGAGGTCATTTTTCCTGTATCAGTACGTGCTCCACATACTGTACGGAGCTGCGCCACTTTCCTGCTATGTACAATTACCCTTTAGCTGTGTGATTGCACATGGTGATTACTGGGTGTGTGCACGTGTGTGTAAGTGTGCGTGTCTTTTGCTGTTGTTGTTGTTGTTTTTTTTCATCATTGAGACTCTGCTACCACAGCCATAATGTTTTCTAATGTACTGTAACAAATAGCCGTTCTCTATTAGTGCATGTCTCTCTTCTCTTCTCCTCCCCCTGTCTTTGTCTCCCTCAAACACACACACACACACGCATTCAAAACACACACACTGTACACATAAGATGCACAGATCATGTAATACACCATGAAGGCATGGGTGGAGTTGTATGCAAGATCAGCCTAAACACCCACTTACAGCAGTAAATCTCAATAATATGTCTGTATGAAATCTATATACACCACTGCTGACATGCATACAGCAGGGTGTTACATCTGGAGTGTGTGATAGGCTATACTGTTTCATCGAGTTGTCATCCAAGACACTCAATACGAGTGAGAGAAAAAAAATTTAATCTACATTCAAATTTATGACAGTTTCCATTAACCAGGGGTATTGGAGCTGAGGAATGAGGCAGTATTCCTTTACTTTCAATCTTTCTTTGCAAAGCTGGAGGAAAGACAATCCGGGTAAAGCTCTGCCCGTTACCTCCCACCACCTCCTCCTCCTTACTCTTCCTTTGCTCCCTCTGTCTTTCCTGACAAGACTGCAGATAAGACAGCGGCGAACAACAATAAGACCGTAGTCTCGTGCAAGCCAAAGTGTCACCAGAGACCAAGGGGGAGCACTCCCAGGGACTAACCAGGGAGCAGATAAATAACAGTGCATGCTTGACTCCTTGGACACCACGCAGACTGGAGAATTAATCACGGGCTGAGCAGCCGCTCCTCCACTCCCACAGACCAGCTGAGGCAGGAGCTGCTCCTTTGTAGCTCGGGCCCTCGATGTGCACTACATTCACTCACACATACACACACATTGTCAACAATCCAGACAGAGATTAACACGCACGCACACGCCGACACGCAAACTTGTGCATCGCTACACAAACACATGCATGCACAGTGGCAACAGCACACGCGGCGGCATTAGTCTCGCTGCATGACTGTCCTTGTGAGCGATGGCAGCGGCATACAGCCTCAGGTGAGAGTTATCTCGACACTTTACAAACTCTGTGGTGCTGTAATGTGACACCGCAGCATGGCTAATAACATGCAATTCCCCCTCCTTCTTCACAGTTCCTCATCTCTCTCTTTCTCACTTTCCCACTTTGGCTCTCTCCCTGGCTCATTTAATTGATCCCCTCCCATCTCTTCGCTGCTCTCTTTTTCTTTTTGCTCGCTTCCTCTTTGCTGCTCTCTTTTTTGTTCTTTTTCTCTCTTCTGTGATTTCTGTTATAGATACAATGCAGGAAAATCTATTCCACAGGGAACCCTTGAGGCAACATACACAGACACGAATGCCAAGACCATATCACAGAACATGCATATACTGTAGAAATACAGTGCTTAAGTTGAGCAGTGTGCAGCCCACATGCTGCAGTAGGGGACTTATGGGGATTATGCCAGCAACAAAGCATCTGCACTGTAAATGCCAGTGTAAAAATATACATGATATACAGAGAGGGGAAGTAAAAAAAAAAACAAGAGAAATTTAATGTCCTAAGAAAACATTGTGTTAAATCAGAGGAGTGTGGGGTACAATGACAGGGTATCATTAATGCAGTCTCACAAGACCGATCAACCTAACAAATTACTGGTTTATGTTAAGGCCACCTACTTTATTTATTCATTTATTATTTATCCCTGCATACATTCCTAATAATTCAATGATTAATAGCAGTGTTTCTTCTCAATATCTGGACCGCCAGTTGAGAATCTGATTATGCTATGCAAATTCATAACACTTTATCAGCAAGACACTGTAGAGCACTGGAGCTGAAAACAGGAAATTCTCTAAAGAAGAGGAGGTGAAAGACCTACTTATGGACCCAAACTAGAATTCATTGCACCTGACATCAAAAGCTTGTCCATTTCATCAACAATAAACAAACACAGGGGAGGAGGGAACTAGTAGATGCAGGCTTCTCTGTGCTGAACCCATTCCTGAGTAATGTTTTACCAAGACAATGCTGGGCCCCATTCATCTGGCCCCAGCACAGAGGCCCAGCCGCCAGCTCCTGCCTATCTTTCCAGGAGGGGCCCAGTCCTATCACTGGTGCGTTTGGACTAATCCAGCTAATCCTGCCTCTCCCCGCGGACACCTCGCGTCTCCTGGCTCCCCTCCTTTGATCCAAAGTTGCAGGGATGGGGGGGGGGGGGGGAAGCCTCCTGTCTTGTCCATGTGTCTCTTTTGCACTACTTCTCCACACACAAGTCCAGTGGGAGGAGGAGGAGGAAGAGGAGGAGGAAACTTGGCAGCGCAGCTTCCCCCTCTCTCTCTCTCTCTCTCATTTCCGAAAATATCCTGTTCCCTAATCCGGCTGGAGATGATGGGAACAGAGCAGGTTGTCTTCCAAGGTGGAATATTGGATTCTGCCTGTTGCCCATCTCCATCCTGCAGGGACCAACTTTGTGCAATGAGTAATCAAGACCTAACAGAGAGGAGATTCCCTGCTACAGCACAGCACAGTTAATGATAAACTGACAAAACAAACTGACTCTACGACAGTGATACTACTATACAGTCATATACAGCCCACATATTCTCAACAGTCGCTCTGTTAAAAAACTCTCCTTGAAGACTAAATGCTCGAGGCAGCTGATTGCTGATTGGAGTCACAACACAAAGAAAAATATGTTTTTTTGAATCAACTAACACAACAGAAATGTCATGTCAGCCACTGGAGTAATTGCTTGTTTGTGTTACTCTGCGCATATTTGGTTCACTTTTTTTTTTTTTTCCCAGATCAATGCTTACAAATATAGATCAGGCAAGCTCACATTTGAAGTCCATTTTGACGGATGAATTTAATGAGTGCTCTGTCATCATTCAAGGATCAGAGGGCAAAATCTAATTTTACTCCAACCTTGAAACTGTAAATCCAATCAATGACATTTTTGTTTTTGTGTGGTATTGTGTGTTTTTCACTGTTTGCATACATTAATGTCAGACTGTGAACTTCATGAGCTTACACGTGCGACTGTTCCTGTGTCTGTGGATGCTTTTAAATGTGTCTCTGTGTGCAAAGGTACTGTATATTTGTGAGTGCGTGTACTGTAAGCATGTGTGTGGGCTTGTGAGGGACAGTGTGTGTGTGGGACTGTGTATTCTGCGCGAGATGTCATTCAAACAGCGCACTGTGAGTGCTGCGGGGCTGCGATAAGCGTAAAGATCAGATTTCACTTCTCAGTGTGCCTACTGCTTTGGCTAATTTTCATAATTAATTAAAAAGCCGGTAAACATTACATCATGCAGCTGATAAGGTTCCCTGTTGTTCTTCTTGCTTCCCATTAACTGTGAATTATCAGTGCGCGATGCATTCTCCTCTGTACTTCACTACTGAACTTCAATGGAGGGATAATTTGGACTTAATGTTTGACACTGCAGTGAAGTGACACAATGTGGCCCCTGTCAACCTGTCAATCAATGTGATGGGACTGATGTTGCTTGAGAAAAAGTCTGGTGGATGGTGTGCACACTCACTGGCCACATTATGTAGATAGACCTGTTTTGTTTCCCATCCGCAGCTTAATGTTCCCTAACATTAACTTGTAGAGGCTTAAAACTAGATATTCCTTCAAGATAGAGAGAAATATAATCATAAATCATGTTGTGTTATTCTCAGCTTCCTTCACATCTTTTCAGTAATGAGCAGGAGGAAGAGGCTTCTGCCCACTTACACCCTGTACATTTACTGCCAGTCTGCAGATGGAGAGAAGAGGAGGAGACAGATTTTTCACTTCAATTCACCTTTTTTTTAATCCAAGTTACTCCCACTGTGATCTAGGATCTTATTTGAAAGCCAAGACAGCAGTTTTATATTGAGCCACTAACAAAAACCAACAATAAAATAAACAATTCATAATAAGTGAAATGCAAACTAAGCAAAAGGAAGCAGAAGAGCAGGAAAGAAGAGGTTTCAAAATGATGTGCTAGCAGCTGCCCATTGTGAACAAGCCCTCTCAGCATCCAGGTCCTCATTGGTTAGGATGACTTAGAGTGGCGCCACGGGCCCTTCACTCTACTCCACCACCATCCTTCATCTCCGTCTTCTCCCTATTAATCTTTCACTCGTATTCCTTCTCTTTCTTCCCCTTCCTCCCACTTCTCTCTCTTTTTTATTTGCTGTTCTCTTCAGCTTCCTCTTCTGACTCTCCGCAAACAACACCCTCGCCTCTCCCTCAACTTCTTCTCTCTCCTCGTCAGGCAAGCATCCTCTTCACATCTTCCCTTTTCTCTCTCCCTCTATGGGTGTCATTACGTTAGATACTAATCTGTATTGCCCTATCACTTATCGTTCCCATGTACATTTCTAGTTGACATCACATTCGTGATGTGCTAATGTGTGTAGCTTTGTATTTTGTATTATGTGTCTTGTCTTGTGTTTGTTACTGTGCTGTCATATGGTTTAATTGTGACCTGATGAAGTGACTGCAGATGAAAATTAGCTATAAGCTAACTCTGGTACAGTACATCAAATGGTAATATTTATGTTTAACACTGTACACGGTCCCAATAAATACATAATACATATATTCTATACTTATAACTCTCACTGTAACTGCCTCTGCCTCTCTCTAGCCCCCACACACTGCTCTAACTGTCAGCATCACCCACCCGTAGCAGCTGCATTGTTTGCTTTGGGCTTTGGGTGAATAAACAGGTCTCCTGTCGTTCGTCCGTCTTCACGCCCTGTGCATGGAGTGTCGCTGTCAGGATTAAGGCCCCGTAATGAAGAGCAGAGGGACAGCCACGGACCCAAAGGTTGAGTTAGAACAGTACTCCACCGGATTAACGCAGCACATAAGTGTTTGGTTGCACCACAGTGCGTGATTTGACAAACTCATTCCCATGTAAATACTCTCTGCAGGTTGCTGCAAAGCCAGCAATGAGCGCAGTGAGCCTGAGTGAGATTGGCACATCAGGAAAACAGATCAATGCCAACGGACAAAATCTGAATGTGTTCATGTTAGCGAGGGTTCTTACATTTCAAAGCAAAACTAGACTGTACAGTATGAAACAATGCGGAAAGATACATGATACACTGCAGTGTGTTATCTAATTGTTATACTATATACCATATGCTCAAAATACTATTTCATGCATTTGTGGGAATCTCTATAGAGAAAAATATTAGGGAAAGAAAATGTGGTAATTACCCCAAGATGTCCCTCACACATACCTAGAGGCGACAGAAAAGATGGCGTGAAGCGTCTAAAAAAACTCCTGAGCCCCTGAAATCAGGTGTAACCCTAATAAATATGGAGCCACACGGCGCAGAATAACTGTCCACTTTAATTGCACATTTTCCCACAGTAATTGACGGACTAATTAAGACTCAGAGGAGTCCCTGGAACCATCTGTGCAGGTAAAGAGAGGGTGTCCAAGAGGGGCGATAGAGAGGTGGAGAGAGAAACAGTGAGGCTAGCAGAGATGGAGAGAAGAGCAGGGGATGTGTACGAGAGAGAGACAGATCGAGACAAAGGGCAAGACCAAGGAGAGGAAGTGAGAGAACAAGAGTGCAAATGTGAGCAAGGGAGCAAGCAGGAAACAGAGAGAAAAGGGGAGTGGAAGGGATGAACTCATTAGTTTCAGTGTTTTTCGCCGTGGAGGAACTGCTCTGCCAAATTCAACTTCTGCCAAACAGATTTACCCAAGATACCAACTGAGTAAAGTTTCCCTTCAGGTTTGATTGTATCCATGCGTGTACGCATGTGTGTGTGTTTGTGTGAATTGATGCATTCTTCTGCGCTAGTCACGACTTTATTAGTGTACAGTAAGTGCGCGCATGCCCATGTGTCTGTGTCGCCTTTGTGTATGTATGTGTGTGTGTGTGCAATGGAGGTACAGTCACTTATCAGTGCGTCAATGTGATAATTCAATTTAGAGGACAAACACAGGGACACAGCAGACGGCAAGAGAGTCCAAACAGAGATATGAAGAAAATAAGAGAAAAAGACGCCACCATCACTCTTCAGATGCCTCTTCTTCCATGCAAAAACATTTTTTCTTTGTTTAACATAGACACACACAGGCCATCTGTGTGTGATTGCACGCCACGGCTAGCAACTAGCACTCTTTGTGCATGCTAGTATTACAAATTGTTGGTAGTGGCAGCTGATCATGTCACAGCAGACATGCTTAACATCATGACTGGCTGACAAAAAGATGAAAGATGCTTTAGATTTGCTTTAGAGTCTCTGTTTTCTGTTTTGTTTTTCCTCCAAGGCTCACCCCACTGTGCATCTGTGGCTACATTCGTACCGTCAGTGTTTGAGATTGACAAGTCATTCGCTAATGAGAGTGAATTTCAATTTGTGTTGCACAGCAAAGCAGAGTGAAATGAGCGCTGTGTGTGTTTGTGTGTGTGTGTCTATGTGTGTGTGTGAACAGGCAAATGCAGTTAGCTCCCTTAGCCAATGAATAATGCCTTGGCTGTGATCAAAGTCTTTGATTTCAGCAGCTTTGGAGAGTACTTCACCTGAGCAGCCAAACAAATAGAGTTGTTTGTCCATCATCATGTGATGAACTGACACCAAATGACACTAAATGTGTGAGCTTTTTTCACCTGATAAATTCATTACTATTAAGTATTAAGTGTAGAATGCAGGTGTTAAGTAACCACAAAACCAGTGGGAGCAAATACATTTTCTATTCATCTTGTACAAATAGAAAATGAAAAATATTCCAGAAAAATATTCACTGCAGAAAAATATTCACTGCAGATACCGAGTCTGCACTCAGATAGTAATTACCTAAAAATTTCAGGTAGAATGAAGTGGTTGGTGGGTGGATACCGGCAGGGGTTAATTTGGGCCAGGGCTGTCCGGGGCTCAAGCACATAGACCTACGCTCTTCTATGTCATCAGGGTACGCTTAAATCCACAGATCTTCACTTTTTCACTTATATTTTTATACTTTTCTCTGTCTTAATAATTAAAACAATGACAAAAACACGTTTTCTTTGTAGCTGTAGAGAACATAGGCCTAAATCAGGTGATTTAAGAACATCAGAACTTTCACAGGGTTTCCCTTTTTTCTGGCAATGGGTTTCCTTAAAAGCTACCTAGTAGATCAGCGACCTCAGTCACTTCAGACAGCTTCAGTCACTTAAGTCAGTCAGTCAGCCAGCACAAATGGCAGAGTGATAGGTGGATGGCAAGGTAGGGAGAAAAATAGTCAGACACTGACAGGTTTCTGCTTAAACAATGTTTCTATTTTACAGTATGATACTATAACTTTAACGCAGGATAGTTTGCGGCAGGTTGCCTCCAATCTTTGGAAGCTAACTGTTACATTAAGCTAGCTGGCGAGCTCTAGTTCGAGTTAAACTGTCAAGCAAGCTAACGTGTATTGAAATCTCTCAGCATTGTCAGGACAATCGTGGTTTGAACAGAATATCAGAGAAACTCAAATGACACCATGGCTAGTCAATGCAGGCTAGTTTGACCATTTCCTAGCTATAATATTAATTATGAAAAGGAACTAGCTTGTGGTCTTTGTCTTGCCTCTCATAGGAACAAGGCTTTGTTTAATTTTAGTTTATTAAGCTTTTTTACAACACTATTTTCACTTAGATAATGTGTGTGTTGCATTAATGTGTGTCCTTTAAAGTTTCAGAGGTTAAAGTTACAGCTTACAGACTTCTTCAAAAGGTACGTCAGACATCACCATTGATCTAGCTTAGTTCACTAGGTAATCCAATCATGATTTCATTTCTTGATATAAAAATACCTAACTGAAAGGCAAAGCTAGTTCAAGTTTATTGTCCATTGGCGCATTTTCATCTGTTGTCAGATTTGTCGTCATAATGTCATGCCATCAGTGTTTTAATATTAAGGTTTTCCCATTTCCTTTTTTATTAGTATTATTCCTTTAGTGGTAACGGCATTACTTTATTTGGTACAGATACATAGGAGAGTGCACTTACAGAAAAATCTTGTCATGAGCTGTAGTTTTGCGCACTGCCAACAGTATCTGATTAGCGTTTTAGTGTTCAGAGCAGAGGCTTGTCTCATCTTGTTATATTTCATTTACAGTTTGTCAAATGATATCAATGAGATTTTGTAGTCTATGCATATCCTGGAACCACAGAGACCCCACAAATAACAAATCCCAATTTGACCCCTGGATACAGGTTCACATTTTTTCCAGCCTGTCTAACAGTACTCACATGCCTATACAGTACATACTTTGAGATATTAGTTGCTGAAATTGTCCATACCGGCTGTGAAGAGACACCTTTCTAACGTGACTCGAGAGTAAGAGAAAATATCCACAGTCCTTGTTTTGTGCAAAAATGTATTTCAAAGGCTTCAGCAGTCTGAGTTAGACAAGTGCATATCCTCTAAAATTACAGCCTTTTTAGTAGGAAATTCTATATTTGTGTTAATTGAACCCTTCATCTAGCTCAGCAAAGAAACAGAAGAGGGAATTGAGCACTAAAAAGACTTTCATAGGCTGGTAGCCTAACGGTTAAGTCGCATACCATTAATCCAGAAATGTCCCTGGTTAGATTCTGGTCTTTGTTGCATGTGATACCCCTCATTTAACTGCGTTACATTGCCAGTTAAGTTTCTAGTTTGGCACCGTGCTATTTTTTGGTTCCTACCTATAATACATAGTAGTCCTAGAGGTGGAAATAATTTCTGCCGCTCCAGTGTTCTGCACCTTGCAAGCGAAGTGCCAAAAAGCACCAAAAAGAACAATGACGTAAGAGTTTAATTATCAAGCATATACAGATATATATACAGTATATACTAAGCAGCCTACAAGGTATGTTTGAGTTTAAGTTCATTTCTATACAGTTATGTTTTTCTATGATATATTTTAAGTGCATAATTTACATATGCTACGAATGTGTTAGCTCAGTATGCTACCTATTGTATAGCTGCAGGAGAATTAAGAATTGTGAATACAAGACACACATACATGCATTTCATTTATTCAATTTTTTATTTTTCTCTTTTAAACCAGTTCAAAAAGCCCCATTTTTTAACCATGACCTTATGTCTTATGTCTTTTACTGGAGGGAGCTACACTTCTCTTTCTCCCTATGTTACCTCAGCTATTAAATATAAGCAAGAAATAAAAAATAAGAGAAATACTAACTTTCTAAGATATATACTTTGTCTCTCTAACTCACCTCACATTAGTTTTACCCTCAACTTGGTCATGTATTTCTGTACAGAACGAGAACTGTGAATTTTGTCGCCCATCACTTACATTGTAATCTTAGGGATCACATCAAGGCCCGTATGGATAGGAGGAACAATTAGAGCCACCAACAACTTTATGAATGTACACATAGGCGTGTGAATATTGTTTTAATGTGTGTGTATGTGTAGTCTGTCCTCTTTCCAGGTGGAGAGGAGGCTCTGTTTGGCGACAAGCTGGAAGTTGCTCAATGTCCTCTCGGATCCATATTGTTTAGATACGGTAGTCTGCTATTGATTTTCCATACTGTAATTTTACTATTGTTCTTTCAGTCTCTTCTGTACACATAACATATATTGCATGTTGCATGTCTGTCCTCTGTTCCCTCCACCTCCTAAGGTTTCGTCCCCCCCCCCCCCCCCCCCCCCCGTTAAAGGTTTTGGGGGGGACAGGTCTATGGATAAAGGGCGTTGTATGCTGTACAGATTGTAAAGCCCCTTGAGGCAAGTTTGTGATTTTGGGCTATATAAATAAAATTGACTTGACTTTTAAGACAGACTTGAAAAACTCTAAAGACTAAAGTGGCTAAATACACATATACAAGTAATGCTAAACCATTTTATGCAAAGTACATTTTTCATTTCCAAGTTTGTACTTGCCTAAGCCCAGCCAAATTTTCAAATGTTCCCTAAACTTGACACGGTGTTTAATAAGAATTGTTTTTCTTGTCATAACTTAACATTTAATCAGTGTGCAGAACACATGCACATCTTTCTTATCCAGGTGCTGAGTCAAAAAAGAAACAAACATTTGAGTGATCTCAAAAATAATAAACTTAATATTTAACAAGCTTTTCTTGGGGTACATAGATGAAAATTTGCTTATCCAATTTGTGCCACTTTTTCATAATCCAAATCATGCTATTGTCACATAAACCAATTTTTGGAGCAGAAATGTAATCTTGGTATTATTTGGGTCCACAGCACATAATCTGCGTTTCAGTTTTATGAGACTATATTGCACTGCGCCTTCTCTCTCTTGCTCCTGGTATCTCTTACAGTTTCTCCGATCCTGTTTTGCTGGCTCTACGAGAGAAGACATTAACCCATAATAAAGGCAGGAAGAACGAATCAACAGGGGAGGAAACACATTATAAAAGGATGGGTGGGAAGGTAGTCAACAGGCCTCAGCTCTCACAACATCAAGGAAGTCCCAGGAGTAAAAAGAAGAGGAAGGGAGTGAGGTCCATGGAGGCCTGCGGGGAGGGCCAGAATACATTACTGTCATCGATGGCACAGTTCCCCAGACTCACAGGGCTAGAAAGTAGTGTTGAGAGTGAGGGGGAACGCAGAACACAACCGATTTCATAGAACTACAAAGTGTTCTAGCTGTCAATGGGGCTGTGAATGATGTAGGGGATGGGCTCTGGAAGTGTGTGGGTGTGTGTGTGTGTTGGTGGGTGATAGTGGTGGAGTAGAGGCTCGTAGTAATGAATTACAATAACAAATGTGATCGCGCTGATGAATGAATGGTTGAATATTTGAATAGCTGTCATTTAAGGGTGTCTGCCTCGCTTCTAAAGCATGAGTGGGAGTCCAGAAATACTGATACCAAAATGAGCAACAGTGTGACGCAGAGACAGAGTTAAACCAAACAACCTCTGTCCTGCTGAAGGGTCATTGGGCAAAATTTAAAATCTGTACAAGCACCAGTGGAGGACAAAATAGGATCATTTACAGGTCTATATTTTTATTCTGGGGCTCTACTGGAATATCTTTGCATGATTTACATTTCAAGAAACTCCTTATTTATCTTATATTGGCTTTTTATGCAGCCTCAGTTCAGCCTTTTGGCTACTTAAACAAACAATAGTAGTAGAATTTCACGTTCTTTACTCGAAATATAAAGATCTCAAATGAATCCGTACATTTTCGAGCCCGAATCCAATCCGAAATATGCAAGTGGACAACGCCAACAGCCCATTGAACTATCTTAGCAACAGCCATAGCAGCAAAGGCTACTGAACGGACAACCGTTTGTGGACATGCATGAACAATCTGACATCATCACGAGGCGAGAGTAGTGGTAACATTGCAAAGCCTTCAGAGCAGGCTTTTGACTTGAAGGTGGTATTTTTCTATACATTCACCTCAACCTTTGGAACTTTGACTATGTTTAACATAGACATGCGACATTATAACAGTATAAAAATGACAGAAAATCACAAAAAGCATGTTATGTCCCCTTTAAAGCAATAGTTTTACATTTTGGGAATACTACAGCCAGCAACTAGTTAGCTTAGTACAAAAACTGGAAACACAGGGAAACAGCTGATCTTTTGTTTGTTAAAAGAAATAGTAAAAACAACGTGGTATGGATTAAAAAAACAAGATATGTAATTAACAAGCTTTCGAGGTACTGGCAGATTTTGTTACCTTTGGACAGAGCTTGCCCAGCTGTTTCCCCCTGTTTACAGTCTTTATGCTAAGCTAAGCTAACCAGCTGGTGGCTGTAGCCGTATATTTGATGGACAGTGGTATTGACCTTCTCTCTGCAAGAAAGCAAATAAGCATATTTCTCAAAATATCAAACTATTGCATTAAGCCTGCACTCTGACTATGAAGTGTCACATTAGTAGTTTAATTTACATGTTGAGACAGTACAGTATATTGCTAAACGGCATAAATCAGTCCAGCTGTATGTTAACCCACTATAAACTGTCTTTCTAGGGAGAATATTCTCATAATTGTTATTACTCTCAGCAGGTATTTGAGATATGATATATCTAATTTCATTACAAAATCATTTTAAACCTAAAAAGATGAAGAGACCAGGCTAGTGAAGCGCTCACGTGTCCTTGTGCAGCTATTATTAACACAAGAAAAATGAATATAGAACTTGAGATGAATGGGATTAGTGTCTTAATGCTGCTCTTTTCAAACATTAGCTAGATCCGACATTCTCTGCCCTCTCCAGGTTATTAAATTGCCCATTGAGGGCATCAATCTCTTTTGATAATTACGAGCTGCCCGGGAAGATCTTCCTTTTATTTAACAATTGCATGTCTCTCAGACAGTCTAAGTGTAAAGATATATTTTCTCCCGCCTATGCCTACTTCTATCTGGCCCAGTTTTCTGCTGCCTGCTCCTCTCAGATCTAAAAAGCTCCAACGACAGAAGGGGGCTGTGAAGTCTTTAAAGCAACTCTGAATCTCAGAATGTCTAAAGAAACAGGGAGCACCGGTAGGAAGAGTGAAAGGAAAGAGGGATAAAGTAAAGGAGAAGTGTACAGGGGGGAAAAAAGGATTTAGAGATGAGTACAGAGATACAGAGATGTAGAGACACAAATACAAAGTGTGTCCATGGGAGATGGAGAGAGGGACCGTTCTACACAGTCAGAGCAGGGTGCAGTGACTGTGAAACTGCTTAAATAAACACTGCAAGAGAGCAGGAGGAAAGGACGGAGGGGGGAAAGTGAGCGATAGGGAAAAAGAAAGCAAAAGAGGAAAGGGAAGAGAGTGGATGCAGGCTATTTTTTAAGGAAGGAAGGAAAAAGAAGAGAGACATTAAGGAGAGAGACACTGGCGTTAGAGAAAGTGAGGTATATGGTGTGTGTCACCAAAAAACAGATAAAGAGCCAGATTACAAACCAGACCGTAGAATTGGACTCAGAGGTGGAACATTTTATAAGATGGAGGCAATGAAGGTGAAATGCGGATAGTATAAATGGTGGTGAAATAGTGGGAAACATAGTGAGTGACTGAGGAGAGTGAATCGATGGAAACAGAAGTGATGACTGCCAGAGGGGAAAAAATGCCTCAGGGAGCGCTTCAGCCTTAACTTACATAACGCTGCTGTGACAGAAAAACCTTTTACCTCCTATCCTGGCAATTTCCATATTCACTTCAGCCAATGCTGGCACGGTCGGTTATGTGAGGTAAGCTAGTGTCACGACTCTGCAGGGATTACACAACCTTTTAAAACCACTTGATATTAACAAAAACAAATGGTAGTTTAACTAACAGTACTGTAGTTCAGATGTGAGCCTCTCATTCTGCAGTTCCTACACCTCATTTGAATGTTGTGAGTTCCTTTTTGATAGCTTCATCGAAAGCTTTCAGTAAAAAGATTGTTTTTGAACTAACATCACAGAAAACAGTGTATGTAATTCCACATCACAGCCTACATATGAATATACATTGTTCATTCAGAACAAATAAGGTAAGTAAATTATTCTAGCTGATGCAAATTTCAGAGGATGTCAAGTCCGGCGTGACAACTTTAAAATATGCCCATTGTCTGAAGTACAATATTTATAAAGATTATACCACACATATTCCTTTAAACAGCGTTTATTTTGGGAGTTGTGTGTCAAGTATGGAGCTACAACCAGGAAGCAATTAGCTTAGCTCTGCTTAGTTTAGCATAAAAGCTGGAAGCTTGGAGAACGGGCTAGCTGGGCTCTGTCCAAAGTTAAAACATACAGCCAACAACACTGTTAAAACAGTCACTAATTAACATGTTATATCTTGTTTGTTTAATCCATACACAAACAGAAATGTAAAAATGACAATTTGCTATTTTACAGGGAGTTACGTGCTGTAACTATTTCTTGACAAACAACAGCCAGGAGCAGTGACTTCCCAATGTCTTATTACTACTGGCTGCCAGGCAATTTACAATTCACAACTTACAATTTAATTTAGCAGAAGCTTTTATCGAAAGGGCCGTACATCTAAGAGTTGATACAACACAAGCAAGGATCTAGTCAGGAGAGAACAGTGCGAGTAAGTGCCATAAAGCTAAGTTTGAGTCCAATAGGACGTAGGTGCCTAGAATGCATCAGACTATTAAGTGCGGAGATGTTTGCGAAAGAGCTGGGTCTTTAGTCTTTTTTTAAAGATTGAGAGGGACTGAGGGAACCTGCAGATCAGATGAAGTTTGGTAAGAGAAGAGTCTGGCTAGCAACTTAGGGCGCTGTTGTGGTGGTAGTACCAGGTGCCTTTCATTGGCAGAGAGTAGTGAGTGGGAGGGAGCATGAGGGAGTTCAGGTAGGCGAGAGCGGTTTTACTTGCTGTTTTGTAAGCGAGTGTCAGGATTTTTTAATTTGATGCAGGCAGCAACTGGAAGCCAGTGGAGTGATATGAACAGCGGGGTGACGTGCTGTTTTGGGCTGATTGAAGACCAGCTGTGCCACCGCATTCTGGATCATCTGCAGAGGTTTGAACGTACATGGGCAGAGGCCTGCCTGTAAGGAGTTGCAGTAGTCAATGCGTGATATTACGAGAGCCTGTACCAGGAGTTGTGCTGCATGCTCAGACAGGTAAGATCTGATCTTCCTGATGTTTTACAGGGCAAATCGACATGACCGAGCAATTGAGGCCACGTGAACCTTAAAGGTTAGTTGGTCATCAATGACGACACCCAAGTTTCGGGCAGACTGTGGTCATGAGTTGGGTTGATTCGAGCTGGATATTGATCTGTTGTTGTACAGAGGGACTGGCTGGGATGACAAGGAGCTCGGTTTTAGAGAGGTTAAGTTGAAGGTGGCATTCTTTCATCCATACCGAGATATCGGCAAAACATGACAAGATCCGAGCCAGCGGGAATGTTGTGTGGTCTTCCAGCGGGAACAATAGGATGAGCTGGGTATGGTCAGCATAGCTATGGTATGAGAAACCATGGGAGCAGATTGTGCCAAGTGAGGTGGTGTATATTGAGAAGAGAAGGGAACTGAGCACTGACCCTTGAGGAACCCTGTGGATAAGCTGTGTAGTTTGGATACTTTTCCCCTCCAAGATACTCTAAAAGATCTTCCTGAAAGGTAGGACATGAACCAGCAGAGGGCAGATCCTGAGATACCAAGCTCAGTGAGTGTGGAGAGGAGGATTTGGTGGTTAACTGTGTCAAAGGCAGCTGACAGATCTAGCAGCAATAGAGCTGAGGACTGACCAGCAGCTCCAGCTGAACGCAGTGATTCCATTACCGATTCCATTACTGATAGGAGTGCAGTCTCAGTAGAGAGACCCTGCTTAAAGCCAGACTAATTCGAATCGTACAGGTTGTTCTCAGAAAGGAATTCAGAGACTTGGTCAAAGACTGTGCCCTCAAGTACTTTTGATAGGAAGGGTAGGTTTTTTGAGCAGCAGGGTGACCTTAGTTTGCTTAAATGCGGTGGGGAACACACCTGTTGTAAGTGAGGAGTTGACGATGTGTGTTGACGATTCTCCCCTCTGACTCCTCGGTCAGAGGGGAGAATGAGGAGAGTCTGGCCCTGTTAGCTGGCAGCTGCAGACCAAGTTGGTCAGGCTCAGAGAACGGGTTACTGATAGCAGAGACCTTAGTGAAGAACGAGGCAAACGTGTCTGCAGTGAGCAGAGTGGCGGGTGGAGGAGGAGGCAGATTGAGGAGTGAGTTAAAAGCAGAGAACATTTTCCGAGTGTCTGTGGCGCCACAGATCTTGTTCTGATAGTAAGTGGTCTTAGCTGTTTTTAAACTGGAGGAAAATGATGCTAGGAGACCCTGATAGTCACTGAGGTCAGTGGGCTCTTTGGATTTACGCCATTGTCTCTCTGCCACTCTGAGCGCCACCCTTTGCTCTCTGATGACTTCAGTGATGCATGGACTAGGAGGGGTGTTGCAAGCACATTTGGATGTTAGAGGGCAGAGATTGCTAGAGAGGAGGCTAGTGAGGAACAGAGTGTGTCTGTAGCCTCATTGACAGGGAGTGAGGAGAATTCATTATGAGGAGGCATGGTAGCCAAGACCTCATTGGAAAGCTGAGTCGATGTGAGGGACCGGATGTTTCGGCGGAAGGAGACCAATTGCGGAGGACCATAAGGATGTTCTGGTAAAGAGATCGTGAAGTGAATAAAGAAGTGGTGAGACAGATGTCGGGTGTGACAGTCAGATTTGCTGTGGAGCAGTTCAGAGTCAATTAATGCAGAGGCTGCACAGTTTTGGGTGGATGAAATAAATTGTTTAATATTATTTTGTATATTAATATTATTATATTTCTGTTTGTGTTTGGATTAAACAAACAATATGCCAATTAATGAGCTTTAGAGGTGTTGGTAAGTGGATTTTTGAACTTTGGATAGTGCCAGTTCCCCTGTTTCCAGCCTTTGTGCTAAACTAAGCTAATCGCCTCCTCATCTAACTCTTGACAACAAAGAAAACAAGTTAATTTCCCAAAATGCTTAACTATTCTTTTAAAATAAAAGATAATGGACTTTTTTCTTTTCACTTATTGGTAGGGAAATAACTATTGCTGCCACCATGAAAAGGAAAAATTCTCACTGTGATGAAAAATGTCATATTTTTTCTCATATACTGTCCAACATATGTCATTTTAACAACAAACCTTTCCTGTCATAGCACAATATCAACTTTACTGCACAGTAAACCTCATTAGGTGAAAAAAATAATAGCATAGTACAGTAAAATATGGTTTCAACAGTGGCAGTAATGAGCTTCCATACAAAACCTGACTTGTTAAGGTGGATATTTTAATGCAGTATTTCATTTTCACACCTCTTAATGGTGTACTAATTTCCTCACTGAGAAGGACCTTGGTTATTTGTGTGCGATATATTTTTATATGTTCTTTTCTGCTCACTAAAGCCTGCGCATGGTTGAAACACAAGTAAAACTGACTTATTCACAGTGCAGTTTTTGTTTTATCACTGGCACACTAGAAGCACAGAGGGAAGACGCCTCAACATCTTTTTCATTTCAAATGTTACTATTTTCACATATATGCACATATGCCTTGTACACATCTATAACAAAAACATATGGGATCACTACAATTTAATCGACTGCATGACATAATTGTACACACATTTATAGGCAATACAACTGAATGAGTGAGTGTGTGTCTTTGGTTGTGTTTCTGTATGTATGGAGAACCCATGTGCACTGCTTCCTTCTGTCGTCTCCGGACCAAATGTCAGCAGCTCAACTGTCACATTTAGTCCGTCACAGGATCTGCTCTGTCTTACAACAATGGTGTGAGGTTCAAGCTCTGCTGACGACACTCGACCCTCCAATGTTGGCTGCATGTGAGCCAGGAGGAGAGTGACAGGGTCGGGCTGAGAAATGGCAGCCGACACAGGGGTCACGGAGGCAAAGGGCCATGAAGGAAGTCACAGGGATGGAGAAAACACAGGCAGGGTGATGGAGGATAACCAGAGGGGAGGACAACTTCTCTGGGTAGCATTTGTGACTCTCTCTTGCTCTATGTCTGTATTCCTCTCTTCCACACCTGGCTCTGCTTTTCTCTACCCCCACCGCCTTTGTTTTCTCTTTCTCACTTTCTCTCTTTCTCTCATGTGCTCGCTCTACTGCTCCGTTGGCTTCAGGCAATGCTGTCCGTTCCCCTCTCTCACTCTGTGATGGAGGGATGGCCTGTGGAGTGAAGGGGCGATGAAGCGATGGAGGCCTTCAGCACAGGGAAACACACACCTCTTTCCCTCTTTTGGCATCTCGCTCCCCCTAAACATCTATCCAATTAATTATCTATTGTCTGTGTCCGTCAACCTTCAGAACAGCCGATTGTTGTCAGTTCACCCAAATTATGAAAAAAACTAACCACTTGCCAGGGGTATCCACTGTAGCCATGCAGATAGTTTTGGTGCTGACGGCATTTAAAACTCTCTAAAGTTTTAAATGCTTAAAAGTTTTAAAGTAAAGGACTGTTTCATTAGCAGAAAATAGTTACAGTTGGAGTGGAGCGGGAAATCTCAGTTAGCAGGAAGTGGGAAAATGTGTTTTTGTAATTTATATATTTGCCATTTGGAGGGCAGCACATAAAGCTGTAAACACAACATTGACAAAATGTCACTTATAAAGTTGATATGGTGAACAATTTAGAAAACAGTTGCCAAGATGAGGAGATATGGAGTGACTATAGCATTAATTTGGAGTCGCGTTTCTGGCCACCCAACAAATATATTCTCCTTTAGCCCTGGTTTTGCTCTCTACCGACTCTTGATTAAAATATCAGGCTCTTTAGCTGCTAAATGCTCCACTATGTTCACCAGCTTTCCACTAACTGTTTAGTGCTGGGCAGGAGGTTTAGTGGGTTTATCGGAGCTTTTTCACAAAAAACAACTGCCTGCTGTGTCTGGGAATTACAGACAAGATAAGAGCGGTGAGAGTGAACCAAAACAGTAAAGTTGCAGGACATAAAAACAAAACAATGAAGCTGAAAGACGCTAATAATCTCTGCAGAACTGAGGTGAACTGAAGATGGGTTTGTCACTACGCATGACCCCTTTTACAGTACACATAGTCATTTCATCCATTGTTAATATAAAGATATTAATTTCAGCAGCTTTAATACAAGCTGTGCCAAGCTGTAAATTGGGAGTTAACCAGGGAGCTTATCATTTTCCAGTAAACCCCCTATGAGTGTGAGTGTGAGTGTCGAGATCAACATGTCTATGCAGATATGCGTGTGCATATTGCATGTGTATGTTTGTGCATACATGCATACTCTCGCTGTGTACTTTCACACATTTCTCCTGCTCTCTGTAGCATGCTTCATTATCTCTTCACACACATTAATGAGCCAGTTCTTTAGGATTGGACCAATTAGTCCCAGTAATCTGGTCAATTTAGCCATTCTGCTTTCTCCTCTGGGGTTTCAACTCCTGGACTCTCCTATTCGATGCCTCAGCATTGAATGGATTGGAAGGAGGAGGAGCAGAGGGGTTTGTGTGGGGGCTGGTGGGGATAGGAGTAGGAGTTTGGGGGGAAGCTATCGACCGTTCGATATCATAATTGTGCATTACAGCTCCGAAAGCTCCCAATGCGCCGTGGCTAGCTACACCCGAGGTCAGACAGAGTATCATTTAGTTATGATAGAAGCATCTGTGCTTTGAGCGGCGAGCCTCTCTCTCGCTCTCTCTCCCATAGGCATTATCATTTAATTGCAGGTGTAGCAGGTACACAGGGTTAGCAAGGGTTATCCGTAATGCGAAGCAGCATGGTTATAACCATGTATCACCGTCACTCTTTTCTCTATTAGACTGAAGCCGGCGTTGGGGTATCGATCTTCAAGCCTCATTTACATCCAATGGACTGCACAGTTATCAAAGCTTTAATGAAGATTTTAAATCTGCGTTTGGATCTGCTGTGACCTCCGCATCAAGATGTGTGGTCCGTTGCCTTATGCACCTCTCCCTGACCCTCGCTCCACTCTATCTCATTATATGGTGACATCTGTGCAGCAAGCATAACTTCAATCTAGCATAATTAGCTCTTACCTATAATTAAGGCACCTCTTGTGGCTCTTCACTATCTGATTGTTTTGCTGTGGTGTGCTGCGTTATTAACTTTGCAGGGGGAAAAAAAAAATCCCTGGATCCTTTTTCTCTGTTGATTGTCTCTTCAATAAGGTGCACACTGAAACTTAAATGCTCCCGGTGTATATGTTTTGTTTGTACTTGTTTGTGGTAATTTTATCTTTTCCCCCTGTACACATGACAGGAGAAACAAAACGAAAACAAGTGATAGCCCAATTTGCATTCTTCTTGGGGTATAAAGGTATATATAAAATGCAGTTTTGTTAACAATAGGATACAAGTTTACAATATACTTCTTTAATCTTTTTGGCCAGTGGGTGCTCCAAGATATTCAGGTGTGCATAAATGACTCTCTTTATCAAAGTATACAGTGGCGAAATGAGCAGTTAATTGAGATACAGAGTGTTTGTCTTGGACTGAATACACTAACATCATATCGATCGCAAGGCCTTGTTTATGTCACATTTGACTGAGCATGATCAATTCTGTCCTGACACTTTGATTGATCACCAATATGCTGTCACAGGTATCGATTGGTGCTATGGTTAGAATAATGCCACCATCCTAAATGGGTTGGATGAAGAAGAACGTGCTGAGCTGGCCTGATTTGTTTCTGGACGCTCCCTTCTCCCTGTAGAGTCTCAGTTTGTTTCTCTTTCCCTTTCTGTCTCAGTTATTGTCACTGCTTTTCCCAAATCAATCCTATTTTTGCATTTCTCTGCGCTCATCTCTTACTCTCCTCACCGAATTCTCTCTAATAAACTTCCCTTTTCTCTCCACTACTCCCTCTTGGCCTCGGTCTCTCCTTTTCTCACACAAACATGCACTCCTTCCTCTCTGTCTTTGCTCATTATCCCTCCTTCCCCTCCTTCTTGACTTGTCATTTTTCCAAAGCCTCTTCCAGATCTCCTCTGTGCATCTGTGAATTGTCTCTCTCCGTAGCTCTGCCCCTGTACAGCTAGACTCTTCACTCCATCCATCTCTGTCTCTCTCCTGCCTCTCCCCTCTCCCCTCATCCATCTCTCCTGCTCCCTTATTCATATCCTCTGAGCTTTCTCTCCTCTCCTCTTTGTTGCGTGTCATGGCAACCAAGTTTCTCCTTGACCCTCTGCAGCTGAAACGCACATACATTACTGTGAAATACGTCAATATGTGGGTATGTAATTTTTAGAAAGATATGTATTTTTATTGTGACATTATGCCACCTACATTTATCTATATAGATATTTCTATCTATCTATACTACATGGCCAAAAGTATATGGACAATCTGACATTACACCCATATGTTATTGTTGAACATCTCATCCCATTAATATGCTACTATAACAGCATCCACTCTTCTGGTTTCAGGCTTTCCACAAGATTTGGGGACCTGGCTACAGAGATGTGCTCTCATTTAGTCACAATAGCATTAGTGAGGTCAGCCACTGATGTTGGGCAACAAGGCCTGATGTACTGTCGACCTTTCAAATCATCCCAAAGGTTTTGGATGCGGTTGAGGTCAGGGCTCTGTTCAGACCAGTCAAGTTCTTCCACACCAAACTGGAAAAACCATTTCATTATGGGCCTCGCTTTGGGTATGGGGGCATTGCGTCATGTTGAAACAGGAAAGGACCTTCCCCAAACTGTTTCCACAAAATTGGAAGCGCATTCCCAAATTTCCCACTTAAAGAGCAACTTGCAGGTTGGCAAATCACTGTATTAATGCGTAGGGAAATTATCCTTTAACAGGATTTTCAAAAAAATACATATAAACTACAGTGACATCTGGACTCATTTTTGTAAGGCCGTTTTCATATCCACCTCAAAACAAGATGTTGGTTGTGACATCACAATTGAGAATTAAGAAATATGGATCCCAGTACTTGAAACTAAGGGCGCAAACTGATAAAAACAGAACTAGACCAAAAGTACCCATACAGTATACTGTATTTATATCTGTATGAAGCTGAAGCCAGGAGACAGTTAGCTTAGCTTTGCCTAAAGACTGAAAGCGGGCGAAAATTTAGCTTGACTGTCCAGAGGTAAAAACCTACCAGCACCTGTAAAACTCATTTCGATTAACATTTTATCTCTTGTTTATTTATTTTGGTACAAATACCAAAGTGTAAAAATGACAAGTTGTGTTTTTATGGGGTAGTTGTGTGCTATTTTGAGTCTAAGCTAAGCTAAGCTAACCGTCTTCTGGCTCGAGCTAAATATTAAACAGACAAATACGGGGGTGGTAGCAATCCTCTTACCTAACTCTCAGCAAGAAAGAGAATGAGTTTCACTTAATTAAATTAAGCTTAGGTAATTAAAGAAGACCAACATGTAATGGGTACAGCAACATCTATCTATCAGAACAAATATACACAACAGCTTGCCCAAATACACATGCAGCCAAGCAGACAAAAGTCCAGTCATTCCTCCTTTTCTCCACCTCCCTCTTGTGTCTGTGTTCCCTCTTTCTAGCTTTTCCTCCCTCCTTTCCACCCTCTCCACAGAGCGGGGCCAATTAGAGAACATCCCGTGTTCCTCCTTGGCTCAACCAAGACACTCTCCAGGGCCGCTAATTAAACACAAACCTTCCCCTTTTCTGTCTCTTTCTTTCTCTCTCCCTGCACTGTCACCTCGCTCCATCTGCCTCACATCTTCTTGCTCTCTCACCCACCCTCCTCGCAACCTCTTTCCATCAATTCACTCGTGCTTTCCCTCTTTTCACAACTCTCGCCTGGCCCTTCATCCCTTGCCCTCTTTGCCTATTTGTCATGGTAAAGGTTTGATATTCACATTGGGACAGTCTTCAGAGTCAATCTGTACAAAGCACCGGACTTGTTATTCTCTACTGCTAGTGTTAACCATGCGCCCTGTGACCTCAGCCATGTACACTTTAGGAGAATGTCCAGATCTGACAGTGCTGCTCCTTTTTAACAATGTTCCTCTGCAACTGTTGCCCACTATCCGCAGCTGAGCCCACTGACACTGACAACCAGCCCTGTTAATGGGCCAGTCATAGTTACCCACTGTACTCCTGCTTTCTCTCTCAGTCTCCCTTTTTCTTTTTCTTTTCTCCCCCATCACCTCCTGTCAGGGCACAGCATGAAGGAAATATATGCAGCTTTATAAAAACATTCACCTGGCCTGGCAACATGTCAGTCTGCTTTCACAACATGTAAATATTGGCACAGAAAAACAGAAGGCATCTGTCATTGCCATATTTTTATATCATGGGTTTCATCCAAGAAACTTGATTAGTCAAAGACGTGTTCCAGCCGTGGTGTTTATTCCCATTACACATGGCTATTTGTTCTTTTTTTGTCTGCTATGCAGACTTGTGTAATAACCAGGGAGCTGGTTAACAGTCTTTCTTGTTATCTCCCTTTTATAGGGTACAACTTTGAGGAAAACTTCAGACAGCACAAATGTTTTGTTACTGCATAATTTTCATACCCTCTATCACAGGAAAAAACACCCTGTTGAGCACTATTTCTATGTTAAAGGCTCCCCTGATGGCCTCAATAAAAGAAAAAAATATCTCACAAGCAAATCTTTCATTTCCAAGGCAAAATAGGACTAACAAGAGATTCCTGCCAACCAAAAAGGGAACAGCTGTAGATGCTCATTCTGATTCAT
This sequence comes from Scomberomorus guttatus, assembly GCA_038419695.1. NCBI lineage: Eukaryota > Metazoa > Chordata > Actinopteri > Scombriformes > Scombridae > Scomberomorus > Scomberomorus guttatus. The sequence goes on from CM076461.1 coordinate 10,686,536, forward strand.
GTGTTGCAAACTAGTTTCTTGTTTTGGACTGATGGAGGTAATTAGAAGTGATTTGGACTACCTCCAGAAAACAAGAGAAATTTGAATACGCTGATGAGGTGACATGATCCATATTCTGGTCAGTCACACTTAGTTTACCCACCATTTTATATACAGAAACAAAATTAACATATAAATGTGGCATAACAAGTTAGCAAAGATGAAGAAAACATATATCTGCTACATTGAATGTATAATTTTTTCAGATATTTATGTTATCGTTGCTATTTTCATGTGAAATAATGCATAATTTCACTACTTCAGACCTATAAAACTTATTCAAAATAACCGTCTGAGAAAGTAAAAATCAATCTTTGTTCCTAGTGGCCATAGCTCATAAAATGTGTCATCTTTATGTAATCTTTGAAAAAGGTTGCACATTAATTTTGCTTCATTTTAAAGGGTCACAAGCCAAAAATGTATTTTGTGGAAATATGATTTTTTTTTTACTGGTTTTCTCCGGATGGTCACTGACCACAGTTCCTGGTAACACTTTATTTACCACCGCATCATTAGTTTTAAAAGTGTGCTGCCAGTGACGTCCAGTAGATATACACGTCCCAGAGGGCTTGGAGTGCAGAGAGAGAGAGAGAGAGAGATTGTTCTGGGTCTCACTTTGTCAACAATTGATTGATAAGAGGTTTTGTTTTCATGACGCCACCCAGATCACCCAACTCCCTTTCCCTCATTCAATCCCCAGTCCCTGAAGCAAAACTAATCCTAACTAAACTCCCAGGATTCCTCCCATCTCCCATCCCACTCCTCTTTCTCTCACTCCCCCATGTTCTGTCATTCCTGAAGTGGCACTAATCCTCCCCCCTTCTCTCTTTTTCATCTCCTCTTTCCTCCCCTTCGTGTTTTTATGATCTGTCGTTACCGGAGCAAAACTAATCCCCCCCCCCCCCCCCCCCCCCCTTTCCTTTCCTTTCCCGTCGTGGCTCCAGTCCGCCTTGCCCCCTCTTATCCTCTCCCCCTCCTTCCTCGCTCTGGCTCCCACTTCTTGTTCTGACACCCTACTGTTATTCACCTCAGACCATAACTGTATTTACCTCTCCCCTCCGCGCCCTCTCACCACAGCACATCTCTTCTAACACTCTACGGGCAAAGTTATATTGACAGCCAACCCTTTGGAAAAAAAAAGGCTCAGGTGAAAGCCCCCTCTTTGTATGTGATGTTCCTCCTCCAAAACATCTTACACAAATAGACTTCCTCTGACACTTTGTATCCAGGAGCTGTACTAGAAGGGAGAAGATGTACCGTGTAATAGTGTTCTTCCACCTTTCAAATAGGAGGCAGTGGCAGTGCAGCAGGAATAAAAGAAGAGGCAAAGATTTCTCCCAGACATACCTGCGGCCCAGCTGTATTCAGACATACTCTGACATCTCATTCATATACTGACATACACTTATGTGCCCTGACATGCACACACACACACATACAAGTGCTCATGTATTTGTATTGAAAGAGGCCCGGAAATTCTAGCTGTATCTCAAAGTCCATGGAGGGAGAGTGGACGCCGGGAGAGCATGCGGCTGTCAGCTCATTCTTAACAGCTCTGCCACAAAAGCGTATATATCTGCTGTAGCCGCATAATTACAGAGTTATCAGAGCCTTTCTCAGGTCCTCAGCTGCCGACAGCATATGAAAAGACCCCAATTAAGCAATTATCTTTAAAGGTAGAGTCTAATTCAGTCATTTGAGCTCCAAAGAAGCATTTAGAAGGAGACCACAGTAGCTGACAGCTAATTCAGAAAGTGGGGCTAACAGCATTAAGGCTCAGATAAAAATGGAGAGAGCTTGTCATCATGTAACGCTCTGAAAAACTGCAATAGCGGCACCGAAATGTCAGACTCTTGTCAGAAAAGATTATAGTTTTTATATGCATGCTGTGGACATTCATGCCACTTTATCATACAGGTCCATTCTTCCCCAAGGTTTTCATAACACTGCAGCTCTTACTGGTGGAGTTGAATTCCCTTTAAATCCTAGATATGCCACTAATAGTACAACATTGGACAATCGTGAGAGGACATTTTTTTTTGTTCTTTCATGGCTAACAATTCAATAAAGTGCCCTTTCTGAAGCACGCCACCTTGTAGTTCTGCTGTTTAACAGTGGCTAAATGCTGCTGTCATTTTTACAATTAGTTTCTCACACTTTCCGTTCTTTCACTCGCTGTCCCTGTCACTCTCACTGATGTGAGAAGTCCTCCTCCTAATACTGTCCTCTGGCTGTAATGATCCTCACAAATCACCACGCCGACTTTCACGATTCCACATCATATGAATCAAAAGAAGAAATTGTTGCAAATGGGCACATTTTTAACACTCATCTGCCATTTTCGCTTCGTCTAACGACAGGTGTGATAATTTGTACCTCCAAGTCAGTGATTCAGTCATTTTGCGGTCTACATATTGTGACATTTCCTCTCCTTGTTTGATCACTTGAGCCGACTTGCCCACGACTGTTGCCTGTGTGCTTTCGTAAAAAGACATTGTTGCTGCTGTGGTCTGCGTCCAGAGCTTTCCGTGTCTCTCTACGGTTGTATCAATCTCAATTGTCTGCATTATACTGTTTGTCAATGTGTCTACACTACTGGGGCAAAGTGAAGTGATAGACGACGTGACTGCCTTCTATTCTCCTGAGCTCACAATATATGGGGGAGAAACTGACAATTGCAGTTCTTGCTTTTCAAAACTTTCCGGCATTGTGCTGCAGTATATTCTAACTATATGTTAGAGAAACCCTGACTGTATATTTTGCTGTTGGATGTAGGGCTGTAGAGCTGTGCTGAATGTCTTTTCATTGCAATAACAGTGCTCTGGCTCGTTCTGACAATAATCAACACAATGATAGCCAGACATATTGTGATGCATTATTCATTTTTGTCTCTGTCTGATTACCCGCTACCATTTGACAACCATCACACTCAAATGTGTTTGGATTATAAGCAGTGAGGAGTGAAAGGGGGAAAATGGCTTATATATTGCCCATCTATCATGCAAAGAGTGGGTCTTTAGCAGCAGCAAGGGAAGCGAAGTAAACATGCACTGACTCACTGGGGGTATAGTTCATAAACACTAAGCTCCAGTTTGACACAATGTCTATCCTTAGGGAGGATAAGTAGCCTCACAAGTGGTCAATAAGTCAGACAGTGCTCCATAATCCACAAAGATAAATCCACAGTGCCAAGGCAATTCATAATGTTTGAGTTGTGTGGGGTCATTTAACCATTTCCATTGATTACTGTCATTTTGGTAGTGTGTTGCCGTCAAGGGGCCTGAATGGAGAGGCTACTTAAGACTCGACACGCTGATCAATAGCGCAGTCTCCAGGTCCAGACGGCATCTCACACATCAAGGCCATGTGGAAGTCCTCCCGAGCTCTCCTCCAGCTAGATCAATACGCCATGCATACACACAATCACGCGCACTCCATTTGCTCCGAACCTCCCATCAACAGGTGTGGTTTAATATGCCTCATTTATACGAGTGAGTCATTGAATCAGCCCAGATTGAATCGCCTTGTTCTACATAAAGAGAGCAGCCAGACGCTTCGACCGCTACCCGCCGGTGCAAGAAATATACTAATGTTTAAAAGACCCCTAAAGGATCTGCCAAGGTTGAAAACCAAGATAAAGCACTCGTTCTGTCCTAAAATTGATTTATAACCTACCTCTGACAAAGAGCTCTTGAAAATACATGAGCCAGTGCCACAGTGTTTAAGGCAGATTTCATTTTGAGCTTTATTCCCTTTGAATAGAGTCTCAGGACATAATCCAAAAATATTGTTGGATAATATTTCTGTCAGCCTTAAAGCTAACTCCGGGGGGAATGATGGAGAGGACACTAAGAGATCCTGAAATGCTGTGTCCTGTGTTTACAGTGCAGCATTATAAGGACAGGCAGCTTGACCCCTGCTGCTCATATCGACAGACACTACTGATTTTTCTGCTATAGGACTAAGTGTGCTGCTAGCAATCCCAACAGCCCAGTTTATGAAAGAACTCTCACTGCCAATCTCACAATATCCTTTTCAATAGACCAACACATAGAACAACTCTTGCACAAACACGCCATAAAGTCCAATGAGCAGAGTCTGTAAGTTAGATCAATACAGCTAACCGGCGACGTGCCTGGGTCCAAACATCTTAAAATCGGTATCACCACAGGTGCCAGAGTAGCTCATGAGACCAGATCAATGCCTGACCGGCTGACTCCATTAGAGGACCTTTTTATCAACAGGAGTGATTCGTGGAGGTGGATGAGTTAGCGCTGGCTCAGGCTTTAACCTCTTGTAGTAGGTTTCAGTTGCACTTAAGTGGATGAACTCGTTTGAGGGCTTGTTGGAACTCCTGCTTGTTTGACTGTTCATCAAGCTTTGACCAGCGTTCAGCGAAAAACAAGGACAAGGCGAGGACATGTTAAAGATGCAGTATATTCAAAACGCAAGATTACACTCTAGAAAGTATCAAACTGCCCTCATCAATATTTTTAAATTAGCAATGAATCAAACTTACAGGAATTTGTTCCAGCAGGCAGCTGTTTTAAGCAAAAAGCTTACAGCAGACACAGTTATCGACTAGCTGGTGAACACAGCGGCGCATTTAGCAGCTAAAAAAGTCAAAACATTCCCTCAAGAATTGGTGGAGAGTAAGTCAGAGCTAATAGGAGAATGAATATTGGACATTCATTCAGATGAATGCTAGTGTTTCTCTGTGTCTGCTGGAGGTGTAAATAAGCAACTGTTTGCTAACATCATCTATTTACATAGATATATACACGTCTAGACTGTGGAACGCCTCTCAGCTGCCACTATATTGGATCTGGGTTCTGGCAGCTCTCTACAGTAGAGAATACTGACTTTTGTGCTGCATTTGGATGTCAAGAAATGCCAAAATCAAGGCCCAAGGAATAATTTCATGGCCGAGTAGTTATTTCACACTCTACTGTCTACTGTCACATACATGTTGAATTGAATATAACGTAATCACTATAAGCAATCTTAAGTGGCTATTAAACTTTCTATTGCAAATTTATGAGTGAAGTGAATTTGTAGCTTCCATTTGTTATTATTTAATAATCCGTTTATTGACAGCAAACCTGGATACAGCCACACGCATACATAGGAGCCAACCAGTGTCTAAGCACCGAGCTGATGATCTCCCTTCAGAGAATAAACGCTGCTTTTATGCTGATTTAACTTATATATACGAGATTAGAATATATTGATCATGTCTCTCATACACAAACATGCAGCCCACAACTCATTTCCACTTTTTCTGCTGCTTTTGGTTTTGTTTCTACGAAACAGTCGATTGAGCGGAACGTGTAACTGTTACACTGGAACTACTTGCACGAATTGATGATCTAAATCACTGTATGGATAATTTATATAAATGGTGCGGGAAATGTCAGTAGAGTGTATGTGAAAATGATCATTAAAACTTAATTGTGAAAGTTCTGACAATCCATCATTTTCAATCAACATTGGCATTCTGTATAACATGTGAATGTCTAGTAATTTGTGGCAACCCAAACTGCTCCAAAATTGATTGATTGGTTGACAATTCAGTGACTTATGATAGCTGTAAGAGCAGATAGATCTCTTCTCTTAATATACTTGTATGCATTCAGAGGGGTGACTAGACTGGACCAATATGGCGGCCATGTTGACTCATCGATACAATGACTAGCAGCGCCCAATGTGGTGTCTACATACATCCTTATAAGGTGATAGATAATACTTCAAAGTTGTGTTTATGGCTTGTTGCGCTGCCGCCAAGTGGGGAAAAAAAAATCAATGAATGCATGTGTAAACCTGTATATTGCTGCAGTGATACATTGAGCTAACACTGGTGTTTCGTCTGATTTCAACAGCCCCTCCTTCACCACAGCTACATTCTCCTGCCAGAGGTATAATTTAGTGGAAAACCCATATTTTTGGCTAAAAACAATAACATTACAAAGCAGGTATCGTTATCAGCCTTCATTAACCAATACAGATCAAAACCAAGTTTGCATTATGTCATGTACTGTATGTATGTTGCTGGTTTAAATGACTGTGAATGTTTTTGTGAAGTGGTGAAGTTTGGTCCTGAAAACCAGAAATAAATTCTTTCATATTACATTTGATATTGTTTCAGATGAAATGTGAAAACAGAATCGAGGAAAATCTCTGAGAACGTTTGACTGTACTAAAATGACTTTCCTCAGAGGTGTCTGTTTTTGTGGTTATGACTTTCACTCCATTTTATGATACCGCCACGGTTCAACAATATTAATGTGGGGTTTAACACGGCTCCTTGGAAGTTTAATTTATGTCCTCATTTAGTCCTGCAGTATTAATTCTCTGTACGGTTAGAACTGTTTCACACTGGACTGAATCTATGATTATTTTAATGTTATCTGAGAAAACAAAAATATGTCTTAAATGCAATTTTAGCCAAAGAGTAGGGTTGAAATTTTGGCAATAATTATTAAAATCGGGTGCTATTGATTACAAGTTGATTTATTATGTTCATGCGTGAAAAGTGCCTGAATAACTGGTTTATATACCATATTAGATAAAGTCATTATATGTCATTATATTTACACTCATTACATTTATTTAAACTTGTCTAATGTTAATTTGGACATGATTTTTGTAAATGGTTTGTTTTAAATATAAAGACATTATGATTTGTTTCACATTATAAGTCATTTTAATACCCTAAAACAACATTACAGTGTATCAAACTTAAACTGAATTCAAAAGCCCTTTAAAAAAAAAAAAGTTGAAGCACCTTTTGACTTTGCAGAAGAGCCAAAGTGCTGTCACAGTGAGTGACGTTCCCTTTTCATTCTGTGAGGGGAAAAAAAAAAAAACACCCCATGTTAGAAACTCACACTGGGGATTTTTCAGATATTGTATCAAAACTTGAAACAAGTTATTTTCCACTTCTTTTTGTCTCCCATAATGTGCTCAGCAGTGTGCCTTTGCCTCTAGACAGATCCCACCAGGAGCTTTAATTTAATATATGACACTCATTTTTTTGCCAGAATTGCCCTTCTGGCCCCAAGGTCTCGTGTCATGTGTCATAGCGGGGTGGGGGATCATTTCGTATTTTCATTTTCATTGTCTGAGGCAAATCAGTAAATCATATTAACTAAATTATACATTTTGTGAAATGTATTATTCAAAGATTAATTTATCACAGACAATTTGTTGTTTCACAGAATATTAACCTTAGAATGAATTGCCTTTTTTTTTGTATACTTTGATAGATTAGTATTATAAATTATTTCATGCTTTTTCTAAAATTCATTTTTAGAATATGATTCACTGGACAGTCTAATGGCGCAATTTTGAGCTCTTTGTTCCATCAGCCGTCTTTCAAACAGCAGCTCTCTCATCTCTCGCACTCTGTAACAAACTTGGCTTCCTTTTAGAAGGTGTCCTGCTGTGCCGACGACACCCAGACATAAATACCCCTTCTCGCCAGAGCACTTTCCATCTCGTCTGACCTTCTTTCTCTCCTCTCTCTCTCTCTCCCCACTTCTTTCTCTCTCTGACTCTCCCTTTTAGTACTTTTCTTCTATTCACATCTCTTTCCTACCTGCTTCTGTAAAGTCTTACCTTTTGCCCTGCTTGGCTCTGTCTTTTTTGTGCTTCACGTCCTCTTTTCACTGTTAAATTTCCCCACCTTGCCTCTCTCCTCTGATCCCTAACTGAGCACATCTTCACACCCAGTTATGTTCCATCACACTTTCCTCTCACTGTTTTTCATTTGATTTTAAATTATTCATATACCTGGTGAAACACTTCAGAGCTCTTTCAGAAGCTCTTTTTATTGAATAGAGTTACAATGTTGATTCCCATAATTCATAGAGAGGTGTTACAGAACCAAACCATAATATTTATACAGCCATGCTGTATAAATATTATAATGTAAGTTATGTTTTCAACTGCAGATCTTACAATAATATTAGTTCTCAAATCTTTATGGCTGATAACAGTACCAGCAAACAGTGAGTGTTCTCTCCTATTTTAGCTGTTTCACTTTCATTAAAAGAGGAACCTTGTAGGCTTTAAAAGAGAACAATTACAACATGATTACAAGGTTGTAAATTGTGTGTGAATATATTGAATATTTTCTCATCAGTGGTTCAGGCAAAGGCGTGCATGAGCGAGGGGGTGCGGGTGGGGGGGGGGGTGGATTACATCTAAAGTAAAATAGATGAATATGATTTGTAAAGGAACAAAAACCAAACAAGAGTGTTTTGATGACAGTGCAAGGCTAGCAAGATTCGGGTTAGCAGGATTTATTCAAACAACAATACGTAATGAAGACATATTTTATAACAGGGAAGAAAAAAGAGAGATTATCATTGAGCAAAAGAAAAACCTTCAGATAAAAAATATATAATACATATAGGACCATTTAAACACCCAAAACACGAATAAGCCCAGAAAACACAAAGGCTAAAAGAGTTGGACATGTTTTTGAGCCTTTATGTCTGACAGGTGCACCAAAGCCCACTGCTGGGTCTGTTTAGAGGTCAAACAAGCTTGAACTGCTCAACAAGAGAGGGAAGGAAAACACTTTTCAGTTTGGTGTGAAGTTACTCTTTAAGTTGCATTTCTCATTTGAACCTAACGGGGAAACGGGGCATGAAAGAAAGGCAGTTTATAATTTTGCTTTTGACCCTTGAAACTTAAGCACTGGCTGGTTCTCTCCACTGATCACAGGTTGTATACATGTCAATGAGCTCAAACAAAGACTTGGAAATGAAGAATCTCCCTCACCTTATTTAATTTTAATTATTTTTAAATATCTGAAGTGGTAAAAGTCTACAATACTTCATAAGGAGAAAAAAATAGAATAAATAAACAATAAATGACTAAATCCATCTTTTTTTTGCCCAACTTCCAAAAGAGGTCATTACAAATCCAGTTGCCACAAGAGGTGGTATGTAAACCTTTTTGACAGTTTTTGTGCCAAAATATTCCCAAACATCTCAACCAGGGCTGAAACAATTAATCAATTGATCAATTAGTCATTTGACAGAAAATGAATGAATTAATCTATTGTTAGAGTTGATTTTCTAGCAAAAATACCAAACATTCCCTCCTTCCTGCTTCTCAGTTGTGATGATTTTCTGCTTTTCTTTGACTTATGTGATAATTAATTGAATATATTTGGTCAGACAAAACAAGCGATTTGAAGACTTCACGTTGGGATTTAGGAAACTGTGATTGGCATTTTCACTATTTTCTGACATTTTACAGACCAAACGGTGAATCGCGCATTTGAGATAATCTGCAGCTTAATCAATAATGGAAAGATTTGTTAGCTGCAGCCCAATTTCCCACCACTTAAATGTTACCCGGCTTAATTCTTATTCAGGGTCAAACATCCTCTGAACACCATGGGGCTTTAAAACTCTCCTTTGAAAATGAGGATAGTAATATTAGTAATAATATTATAAATAAACAATGCTGACTGGTAGATTTCCAGTAAAGGTCATGTGCCTGATAAACTGGTTCATCATTTTGCTGCCCCGAGCTATTCTGTAAATACAGTTACAGATTTAACTTATCATTTGCCTTTAAGATTCCAACAGGAACCAATTTTCAGCATGATTCATAGATACCCCTGGCAGACGCTCAAGCTTTTTTTTTCCCCATCTTAAGGCGTCAAACATTTCATTCTGCCCACTACACATCTCTGGATCTCAGCAGGAGGCTCAGATTGCTGACCATAACAGCCTAGTGATTACCTCGGCAACATTTGCCAGGAATTGTCAGAAATCTCGCCTGAGATTCACAAAACATTTCTTTCCTCCATTATCCATGCTTTCCAAAGTTGTGCAGTTACTACCCACAGTGTGTAACTGTCGCCAACAGTGAGGTCTGCGTGCATCTGGGGCAGATTTGCTTTTGTTAGTTCGGAGCAACAACAACATTATAGAAAGTGATGTACACAAAGAGAGGAGGCGGGTTCAGTCTAAGCATAAACGTTACACTGAGTGACACAAATATATACAGTAGGTTTAGATTTGGTGTCCAATGCAGCCGAAATGCACAAAGCCAATTGAATTCATGGGGATTGTTTCCTGCTTTTTTTGTATTTGTGTTGTACTGCCCTCCACAGGCCAGACTGTGAAACTTGTTTCACAGCACAGGCGTCATTATTGGCTCCATGTTTGTTATGTCCTGTTTGTAGGAGGACCTTTGTTTTTGCATTGGGGTGTTTTGTGAATGGGTTGTGTTTGGTCTCACTTTGTGTTTAGAAGCATTCAGCCTAAGGCAAATGGACCTGCTGTTTGACCACACAGGACGTTAATCTTCGATTTAGATGTTCCAAAATATTTGAAGTCATAATTACGGAACTACTGAACACACTAAATCACTAAATCAGACATTAACTCTTTAACAACTACCCCCATTTTGGCAGTGGACTACCTACGCTGAAACAAATGGAGCATTTATGATTGTTAGACCCTCGGGATGAATTTGGACATTAAGTGTTCAAAGACTTATGACATTATTGGACTACAAGACTGCTTTGATGGCAGAGAATGATCATATTTTTAAGGTTTCAGAAGTACAATCTTCCTTACATTGGACCACAATTATTTTCTCAAAATTACCATTGATACATTTAACACATTTTCATGTAACTTTTCACAGTACTAAAAGTACACAAAAGTTCTACATATTAGATTCCCACAGGACGAATGTTAACAGTGAAATGCAACTATTTTGATAATCAATTAGTTGCTTTGAGTCTTTTTTTTTTTAAAGAAAAAATGTCAAAATTGTCTGATTTGTCTGACAGCTTCTCAAATGTGAATATTTCCTACATTCTTTAGTCTATTTTCCTTCTAAACTATGGAACTTATCTCTTCACTTCAGCCTCTAACTAGCTTGTCGCTCAGTCAGCTTCACATTTATGCACTCTCTTAAAATGTTACATATTCTGTTTTAACTTTATTATATTTTATTCTTTTATTATTCAGTATGCATTGTATGTATTTTTAGTTTCACTTTATTTATTTTTACATTATTTTTTATTATTAAGTGGGAACGTATGTGAATTGCAGGGACTGTTGAGCTGTTTTGGATATAAATTTAAAGCGCTCTGAGTTTGGAAATCCCACAGCTGCCTGGATTTCACAGTATTGTATTTTCACTTCATTTTATCTTATTTTTATTGATGTTATCAAGTGGGTTTTATTTTCCATCTGATGTTACATTAATGTTTTTTTCAGGCTTTTATGTCTTTTTCATGTAAAGCACTTGGTGCATGTGCTATACAAATTAAGTTATTATTCTATGACACTAAATATCTTTGTGGACTGTCGGTCAGGACAAAAGACATTTGAGGACGTCACCTTGGGCTTTGAGAAGCAGAGACATTTTTCACCATTTTATAGACCCAACAGCTAATCGATTAATCAAGAAAATGATACAGATTCATTGATAAAAATAACCATTAGTTGTCCTTATAACATAACCAGACAGCTGGATGACCCGGTGTTATACCTACCATCCCATTACTAAAAAAGGACAAGTTCACTCCAGGGGTTTGCTAGGAATTCAGAGCCTCATGACAAGCTGTGACATTGGGATCTCCATCATAATCAGTCTAATTTAGCACAGTATCACTTTTCCTCTCTGAAGGGCTTCGTCCGGCTTGAAGCTCTGTGAAAGAGTATAGCACGCCAACTTCAGCGGTTGAGCAACAAAAACACTGAACTACACCGATTGTTTTAAATCCCTCGATGATGTCAGTTAAATGCCTAAAATGTAAATTGTAACATTAGATTCTTTCTCAAGTCAAATATGTTAACATATCAGTGGTGTCAACTTGTAATGCTGTTTGTTTTCTTTATATCTTTGTGCACCTGTCAAGGCCTCTGGTCTATAAGCAACTGTTGCAGGTTTATACATGGCCTGCAGGGTTAAAATAATTAGACATGGTTCTAGACATCTTTTTACCAAACCTAATAAATGATTATGCAAATCTTGTTTATATTTGACAGCGCTTGACTTGCAAACCAACATAACATATCCTCTATGGTTTTGTCATTGCCTGCTCGCCTCTGTACAGCTATAATCCACTGCTCCCTCACACCAGCTATCAAATGCGTGGCAGATGCTGTGCCTGCTTGTCCCTTTATGCTTGTACGCTGTTATAATGGCGTGCCCATTCAGTAAAACATTTTGCCCATTACACAGACACATTTACGGGTAGATGAGACTGATATTACAGATACAACAAGAAGAACGACAGAGATTGGCAACATTACAAGCAACTAATTAGAACAGCACCACACGTATTTTATTGAAAGACATGTTATCTGAAGCAGGTATAGTAGTGTTAAACCTTTTAAAGCAGTGTTGTTAGAGGCCTGATTGACTTTTCTGTATCCATGTGGCACCATATTGATTCTCTTTATTTTCCAAAACAGATTACAGTGTACTATTGATGATGACCATGATGTACAAAGACAGAAGGTCTGCTGATGTTTGGTACAAACCTAAATTAAGAACACCTTGATGAAAAACAACTACAGTGTGGAGCCTTATGTGATTTACCCAAAAGTCAAAGAGTTGTGTACATAGTCACATTCAGGTACATTACTTTTAGTTATAGAAACAGGCAGGTTTACTGGTCTCCCTGCAGAGAAAAGACTGTTTGCAATGAGATTTAAATGAGACTGAAGATGGAGTTATCTTTTATTGCTCATTATATGATGATGTTCGGGCTATGCTGCTGTAGTAAAATGTCCTTAATTTCTGTTTTTCTGGATGAAGGAAGGAATGGAACCTTTTTACAGTGAACAAAAAAAATCCTGTTTATTTAAATGACAGAGACATCTGACATGACATGTTACATACAGCAGGTGCACGTTGAACCAAGAATTCATTCTTTTGGATTTCCTTACGGGCAGATCTCAAAGGTTAAGGGCAGCGTGCCGTCGCCTTTGCTATATATTTTATACACAGACTGTTGTAGCAGCAGATACCCTGGACACCATTTAATTAAGTGCGTGGATGACATCGCCTTGGTCAGCCTATTGGAGCAGGATGAAGTCGAACATGGTCCAGTTGTAAATGACTTTGTCAAATGGTGTGAGGTATCACATTTGAATCTGAACACATCCACTGATTTTAGATTTTAGATGTGATGCTCCACCACCTGCTCTATCTAAGATCAGCGGACAGGAGATTGAGGTGGTGATGGAGTATAAAGTATCTTGGTCTTATTATAGATTACAAACTCTCCTGGGACCAGTGTGCTGATGCTATTAAGAAGGGCCAACGGCGCATTTACTTTCTTAGAAAACTGAACTTTAACAATAACAAAATTCTCACTATTTAACAAATCTTCTATTGAGAGTATCCTTTGTTATGGGGGTGGGGGGGGGTCTGGGGAAATACATAGACCAAGGGATGTGGAATACATGGATACATAGGAAATGTGCAGTATACTCACTATTTACTTTTATTACAGTTGTTGGTATATAGTTATTGAAATGCACTTTAAATGCCTGCCTGGACTGTGTTGATATCTATGATGGCTGCTATAGAAGATTGTGGAATATTCTTTTTTTTCTGATGTACTTCTGTTTTTAATTAATTTTAATATTAACATTTTGCCCTGCGCATCATGCCACACACTTTGAGTTAATAGAATTTGGTTCCTAGTGTGATCTATTCGCTTTTAGGGAGAGGGTCCCCTTCCACGGAGCCCGTCATGTTTCTACGGTAGCCCAGAACGGACAAAAACAAACACTGGCTCTATAGAGGGCCTTTGGCGTTTTTCATGAGTTTCGTGGCCACCGTAGGTTCACCTAAACGCTTGGAAGGTAAGGTTGAGGGGGGGCGGTATTCAGCTGGTTGCAATCTGCAACCTCACTGCTAGATGCCACTAAATCCTACCACTGGACCTTTAATGTGTGTATATTAGAATGAGAGATTGACTACCATTTTGCTGCAATGCAAATGGTGTTATTGTCAAGCTTACGACCAAACAAGGTTTAAACCCCATCACACACTTTAACTCTAACACACATGTACAGTGATTTAAACCAACACAGATTTAATTTCAATGGTTTCATTAAAGACTAAATGGATCATAACTTTGCCCATGATGAGTTTAATATTTCTGAAAGCATAACAGCTCTAAACCTACATGTTATTAGAAAAAAAAAAAAAAAAAAAAAGAATTGACAAAGGCAAACCTTACAGAAAGGCACTAGTTTACAGAACTTTTCAAGGCAAAAATTCATCTTCAAACACAGCAGAGCAGCTCAGTACATGGTACTAGTGAGGGACAGAAGGTGACGAAATAAGTAGGTCAACGAAAACAAGTGCATTATGGCAATATAAAGAAATACAGAACTCCTAAATCAATGCAGTTGGCTTTCCAACCTCAAACTCTATGATCCAGGTTTATTCTATAAGAGTATTTAATGGGTATCTGCCATCACAACTGTCACCCAATTTCTTTGATGTGTTAAGTGGTCACTGTGTAGTCGCTCAGCCAAAACACAAGTCCACACTAATACGATTTAAAAGTTTTACATTTATTTCAGAAAGGGCAACACATTCATAAATACTAAGCAGCTCACTGGTACATCAGACCCATCAAAGAGATATCCGTCTTTTAAAAGAAGCCAAAATATGCTCTTATGGAAAAAAGGGATCAAAACTAGTTTTTAGGCAACTCTATTCATGCGGATTTTCATGCACATGACAAAAATTGTTAAATGCCAATTTACAGTGTCATTTAAACCGAGCAGCAACATGTCACTTAAACCGCAGTTTGATGTTTCAGAGACAAACTTCATTTAGGATCCAACTTTTCTATCTGGCTTTTGTTCTGACCTGAGCTTGACCCAGAATGCACTCTGTTAGAATTAGTCAAATGTTTGAACAAGTTTCACTCCCCATATCTTATAACAATTGTTCTAAAAAGCTGGAATGTCCAAGCAGGTTCAGCAAGTTGGACAGATAGGTTAAGTCAGAAGGACAGTGTAAGCTGATTTGAATGTTTCTGGCAGACAGCGTGTTGCTGTTAACACATGCAAAAGTCTTTTCCCCCCATGAGAAGGGTGATGATTTTTTACTTCCTCCCCATCAATGCATACTCCATTCCACAACCACTGTTCATAACTGTGATAGTCCTTCTCCAGGTCCAACATGATCAGCCCAAATCACAAGTCATCTACCACACAATAGCATGGTAATCTGACAGCATGATCCCTACTTTAGATGAGTTGATCTGTGGTGGTGTGTAAGTAGGACTGATCTTCCAAGGACCCAGAGAATCTCTGCCTTATGACTTTTGGCTGGGCAGGGGGCGTCGGAACAGCAAGATGTGTGGTTCTGGCGTAGGAGAAAAAAATAAAAAAAAAATACACAATATATATAAGCAAAGAACCAAACCAGTTGATGCTTTGATTCCTTATGGGGGAAACCCGACTCCCATTTTTGAATGGAGGGTGTGGCTATGTTTGACACCCGCTGTCCATATGCTTGTGACCTCCAAATCTATTGAGATGTTTACCACCTCTCCAGAAAGATGTAACTGTACCCCGTTTTATCACCCACCAGCTTTGTTGTAAACTGAGAACTTTTCAGTGAAGTAGGAAACATCTTGTGTCCAGCAATGAATGTTACATTCAAGCCCTTGCCAAACGAGTTCACACAATGCTAAATAAGCCCATCGCCGCCAGATAAATCTCTGTATTTCACAGTATATGGAGTTTAAATGTCACGTCAGGCGCAATATTCCCATGCTGGCCGTTAATCGTGCGGCTCTTCTAGACTTTCCAAATGTTATTGGACCGAATGGATCAAGTTCTGACAGTGAAATTAGTCATTTTGTGGGGGGTTGTGTGACGCTCAAAGGTACTTATCCACCATTTTACAGCCACAACAGTAGGTTATAGCCAGTGATGTATTGGCTATTGGGCCAAATCTCAGTGGGCAGGTGGACCGTCAAAACATATCCGTTTTTACCAGCACATGAGCGTGCTGCATGCTTGTGTCAGGCAACCAGACAAGCATCCCCCTCTCACTGCCAGAAGGGGGTGACAAAAGTCCTGCACTCCAGCTTTAAACTTTTGAAAATATTATTTAAATATTCACAGATTTTCAGTGAGGGACAAGGAGTAGACGTCATTTTAAGGATTTTAACGAGATAATTGAACTTTCTTGTGGAAAAACATCACACACAAATTAATATTCAAAATATCTTAATACATGTCTGGAGGGGATCTTTAAATATGTAGTAATAAGTTATTAGTGGCAAAAAGCTAGTTCAACCTATCTACCACTGAAAGCACATATAAAAACACCACACACATTATTGGCCTTTCATGTATGATAGTTCAGCATGTGTGCTCAGTGTTTTCATCCATGAGGAGCTTTTCAGTAATAGAAACAGCCCTTTCTCTCTCTCTCCCCCCCCACCACACTCTATGACAGTCTGCTAAAATCCCCCTCATGTTGAGTTAGTCCTGGTATATTTTCAGATCAGTTATTAGACAACAGATAATGTCTGACCTAACAACATGTGTCATCGCATGTAGCTAGCTTTAGACAAGATACCTGGCTGGTGGATCATGTAATGCACCCATCCTTGGCTCTGCTGGACCCCCAGGTTCCTCCATTCCGACTCTGACATCAAATGGGTCTTGGGAACACGCTTTGCAAGGTCCTTGGGTAACATTACGTGCCTGTAGAAAACGAAAGTGGATATCAACAGAAAAAGAGTGCACCAGATTAAAGTTATGATGACGTATCGTGTTACATATTTCCCGTTAGTTTCTGTACAGTGTCAACCTGGTAACATTTCAGTTAAATTAGTTCAGAATAACGTTGACACACTGACAAAGTTAAGTTGCATGTCGTGAAGTTATAAACATGAGCCATACACACCTGTACTCGTATTTGTCATCATCATATTTATCGGAGTAGTAGATCTGTTTGTGAGACATGACGGAAACCTGGGGGAGAGGTTTTTTAACGTTAGTCAGCATTCAAAATCAGAAATAAAGCAGGTTAGTACATATTTAAGCGGCCAACGTGACAGCACGTTGTAGTTAGTGTCATTGCCTCGGCGAGGTTAAGCTAAGCTAACGTCGAAAACAAGCGTTATCTTTAACAACTTCCGTCATGTAAACGCACAGCTAAATGTTTCTGTTGTTGTGCGAGGCCGTGAGAGACACTTCAAAGTTACCTTATGTGATCTGCCAAAATATCCTGATGAGAAAAAGTCAATAATTCCAGTTTTCGCGTCCTACTTTGGCGAGATGTTTGCTCCACCTTTGTTTCCCTCTCGAATGTTTGCGAGCCCGCTTTTCACCGTTCAAAAAGACCTCGCCTCCTCCCATTGGTTAATCGGACCAGAGTGCACGCCTGCCATTGGTCAGATCTGTCTGTCGCAGAAAATGATCGTAAGCGCCTCCTAATTGGTCAACATGATAGTAAGGAAAACATCCTGCCGAAGAGCCGAAGCAATACAATCCAAACAAATGCAAGAAAATGCATGTTATTAATCTTATAATTATTATTAGCAACATTTCTTTATTAGCAAAATTAGCTAAATTCCATATACACGCTGGCAATTTTGCAAAACAGAAACCCAATCTTAGTGTGAAAACTATAGTCTTATGAAATGAATTTGATTTGTAATTTATTTAATTATATTTGTTTATGTGTGCTTTTTACTTTTATTTGTTTACTGATGTATTATGATCTGCACTAACTCAAGCATACATTGCCTTGTTACTGTTGTTGGAATGGTAAACCTGTTGTAAGTCCCATGTATAAATAAAGTTTTTAAAAAAAATGTTGACATACTTTAATGTTATTGCATAACCAGTGACCCAGATTAGGTTTTTAATGGTATTATCATGCATGATTGTGACACAATGTGATGTAACAATACAGAGAGAGTGACATGATGCTTACAGCGCAGAAGCATTATCAGAATAATGAACTGCATTGCAAACTGATAACTTTGTCTTAGGAAAAGTTATTATTCTTTTAACCTGTTAAGCAACACTGTCCCACCTATGGGACAGTTTAGCATTGGTGGCATTATTTTCAGGATCACTTATACTCATTCTGACTTTTTGTTCGAAAAATTGTAAGATTTACCTGTTGCTTACTAATGCATCAGTAATAATAAAACAAAAACGTAATAATACAATAAACATCACTATGGAAGGGGACTTTTACTTCAAGTACATTTTGCTGATAATACATCTGTAGTTTTACTTAAAGTCCCCCTCCACTCAAAACTGTGTTTTTCTTCTTGTTCCTACAGTTGAATGTTTGAGCTTCACTGTGCAGAATGATGTAAGTGCAGAATTTGACACTAGAAGGCTGTTTTCACATTCATCTGCGGAAAGTGGAAAGTTTCTCTGAGCTCACTGAAAAATCCAATTTTAAGAGGCAGATCTACAAGAATGATTTGTGACATCACAAAAAGTTTTGAAGTCAATCCTGGTCCAATTTTTAACTTACACAAGTGGGATGTGGAAACTTGAAGCCTCCAGTGCACACACACTGAGAATGGACTTTACAGTGAAGTAGGAGACAGCTTGTGTCCAGCAGGAAAACTTCTGAAATTAAATTAGCATATTTATATTTAGGATTTTAAGACAATAATTTAACTTTTTTGAGGAAAAATCATATCAGAGACAAATTATTATTCAAAGTAGAGTACTTTATATACATCTTAAACATGTCTGGAGGGGAACTTTAAGTAAAATCTTTTACTAGAAATGGAGTATATTCTACATTTTGGTATTTTCTGAGTACTTAAATAACCTTAATCCTACCAACTGGGTACCCGGTCCTAGAGGTATACTCTTTGTCATATCTCACAGGTGGTTTATTCTAGCATTCCAATTTTTCATGACTTTGTCAATCAATTTGTTCCTGATGGCTTAAAATCATTGCTTTCTGTTTCTGGTTTAATTAGTGGTATTTTTTAAAAATATCAATGTATTGGGGTCCTGGGGGACCCCAGTCAAAAGCGCCCAATTCTGCCTACGCAGTTTTAATTGATGTAACTATTTATTGAGTTCATGTTTGCCATGGGTCCTAATTTAAAGTATCACACACTAGGGGATAGGGGCAATCTGTCAGTCATTTTGAAGTAGACAGACATAGATGCAGCAGACATAGATTTCCTCTTGTGCTCCATCTACAACCCTAAATACTGCAATACTCCCAGGGGTGTACTGGGAAAGGGTTAACCCTAACCCTAAAATAATATGAATCTATTTTTTAGATGACATTAATTACATAATAATGTTTTGAGAAGAAATAAGTTAACATTTTGCCATGATGGTTGTTTCTTACAGTATTTTTTTCTCGGTGTCCCCAGGGACCCCAGTCGGTAGTCCTTGTATGTTAAATATGTTTGTAGGATGAGGGATAAATAACTTTAGTTAGTTACTTTAATAACCTCACAGTGTTTTGTGTGTTTTCATTTCAGATAGCCTAGGTGTAAAAGTAAATGTGGCAGTCACATACAAAACAGTTAACACACTCTATAAAGTAGAAAGAGCCACATGATGAAATTAATGTCTACGCTGGTGCAACCGGAGTGGAGGGGCTGTCCACTCTGGTAAGTCCCTGCAGTCAAATATAGCTCTGCAGACGTGTCAGTGTGCGGCTGGTCCTGCTGGCCTCTCCCTCTAGTATATATATATATGTGTGCACGCATGCATTTTGGGGGCTAGGCTCACACATGAAGTTGTATTATTAAATGTGTCCATCACCTGTCACTTTCACCTGCGGGCGTCAATCACGCCGGGGATGTGCGTCGTTTTCCTGACACGACACTCCTATCTGATTGGCCCAGCGTCGCGTCAGGGGCGGGCGCAGCGTAGCCTCTGCTGAAATCCCATTGGACGAGAAGCGTCTTGGTCGACGTGACGCAGCTTGGAATTCCCAAAGTTCCCAAGTTCACGGGAAGAGAGGAGCGTTGTTCATGCTAAATAAAAACAAAACGTTGAAGGAAAAAAAAACTGCGGGGGACTGAAGTGTAAGCAAGTGGGGTAAATAAAACGTTTTCTTTGTCTTTATTTGGATGGAGTCGAGCAGGTGTTTGCACGCTGGCTAACAGCGGGGCCTGAGTGAGAACGCGGAAGAGTGGGAGTGGGAATAGTCAGCCTACCATCCTTTGTTTACCATCATAAGAGAACATTGAATATGGTCGCTACAACATACATTGCTTTTTAATGTTGGCTGCTAGACGTGTACCACAGACAGATAGCGCACCTACTGTTAGCGACAAGTGAGTATATAAATCAGCTCGCTCGTTTCGGGATAAATGAACTGCTTGTTTCTGGGGTTTGACCATTTTTGGTCATTTAACTGCCACACAGACGGAGTGGATGGATGCGTCTGAATGAATGGTTGGCTGGAAATAGCACCGGTGATTAATATAATCAGGAGATTCCAGCTTCTTCTGACTGAACCCTTTGTTTAACTGCGCAGCAGTATGTTATGGATGCCACCACACCGTTACATAACTTGTATCAACGACAATCTGGTCTTTATCCTGTTTGTGCGGTGTATTATGTCCCTAACTACCATTATTACCTAGCAGTGTCTTCCTAGTCTGTTATTTTTTATAATGAACATCGAATACTGCAGAAAATGAGACATAGTTTGTCATTTTGTGTGTATTTTCACGTTCATAATGTTGCACGCTTATAATTTGGCTAATACCCTACCCACATCTACACTAATAACTACAGTCAGATTAGTGATTACACCTGGATAACCCCCACACGGCATACGGCATGTATCAGGCATGTCCAATGAACACACGTTGTTTTTGTCGTCGTCTGCAGAATATTTATAAAGCTGAATCTGTCCCGTGCTGTGCCAAGTCGAGCCTGCAGAGGGCGATGTCTGACAACAGCAGCAGCTCAGGCAGCAGCGGCTCCTCCACCAACAGCTGGACCCTCCTTTCTCCCGAGGTAAGACCAGAGACCCAGCTCAGGAAACTCTGCTCTGAGCTCTGTGTGCCTGAGGATGGTTATTTTCCTGTCTCATGAATACAGGTCAAGTAAAATACGGCACGCCTACGCTTGCAACTCTGAGCCTGCCCATGATGGTAAAATCATGTTGAATGTTTGCAAAGTGCCAAGTCAGATACTGACTTGTGTGTTTTGTATAACCATTGTCTGTTATGTTGTTTATTCTGTATGTCAACGGTGGAAGGCGACGGTGTGTCCGCCTGTGAGAACAATACTTATATTGCTAAACCAGAAAATCCTCCTCAGGTATCCATATACACTCAGTTGCCAGTTTATTAGGTACATCTTGCTAAAACTTACAAATCTAATACAACAGCCCAGGCAATAAATCCTGCCTTCGTGAAGGTTATGACGTTCAGTTTTGTTTTAACCGTTTTAGAGAGGTGTTGATTCATCTTATTGGTCATTTTGGAGGCCCTAGTTTGTGATCCTGCTGAACAGAGAGGTGTTTCTAATATTTTGTCCACCCAGTTAATATCAATGAGGGCAGACTAAATATGACAAATGAGTATAAATCACATTATCAGTTTAGGAATGGCATGTGTTGGCATGTAAAACCATCACATTTGATGGTAATGGATGTTAGTGTTAGTCGTCAAACTAGAGCTGAAATTTCCACCTGGAATCATAAAGTATTTCCGAAAACATGACGGGATAAATATAACTCAGTAATTACTCGCTACACACTGTTAATTGAGACAACAACATGGCACCTCACAAGCTAAAGTGAAATCCCATTGTTCAGTTACAGTGATAGATGATGAACAAGAAATATCTGCGTCTCTGCCCAGGCTGTGTGCATGCATGCCTGTATTGGGAGTGCCATAAATGTCAAGGTCAATGTTATTAATAAGAGCACTAGGTGTTAATTTAAATGCTTGTTGGGAGTCTGATGTCTTTGGATCTTCTTACTCTACAGGAAGCTGCTGTTGAGAATGTCGGGCCAGTGGACGACGGCACCGAGAGCCTGGGCGACGTCCCCAGTCTCTCTGAGGAGGTGGCAGGTATTGGGAGTACAGGAGCACGTCAAAGATCTGTGTTTAGGGTTGTGGCATGCAACGTTTTTTTTTTTTCAGGGTGAAGACGGGTGCTTTTAAAACGTGTGCAGTTTCATATTGTAGTGTTGATGTGATTCCAGGAGCTGCTGCGGAGTTCAAACCCAGTGACATTCCAGTAGAAACTGTCCTGTCTGAGGAAGGCCATCAGGTTGGTATACAATGAAACTATGCAGTAATTGTATCATGGTTTAAGTTATGCACACATACTTCTGTTTTTCTGTGTTTTTGAATATCACACCAACACAAAACTGTTAGTCAGTATTAAGAGAACCATACCTCCTAAACCAGAGTGTATTTACATTAACATAACCAACTGCTGGTGATGTATTCTTGGGTTTAATTTCTTGTTTGATGGCCTTTTTCATATTGACCACACATATATAATGTGACAATATTCAGGATGAAATCCATCATATGAGGGGCAGAGATACACCAGTGTGATGTATTTAGCAAGATGGGATGTTGTGTTCTCAGCAAGGTGTCTGATCTCAGTATGCCAGAGTTTTTGCTTAGATATAATTAAGAGTTAAATGTGAGGAGATTAGACCTTCTCGTTGAGCTGTCATAAGTCCCTCTGAACAATACTTTAGGAAGTCACTGACTGAAGGAGAAGTACTAAATACAACGCCGGCTGAGCGACATGTATGCACCAGGAACACAATCATATCACTTTATTACAAAAGATCATAGATCAACGATATATACAGCTCTGTAAAAACATCCACAGCTGGAGTTTTTACCTTTTTATATGTCTTTATTTCTAGGTGTGTCAAGAGACCTCTCCAGAGTCCAGTGAGGGTCCCATCCCTTCCAGTCCAACCAGGATGAGTCCCCTTCCACCCAACCCCCTTGACCCTCCAGACCTTGATCTGGAGAGTCAGCCTCCTGTCATCCATGATATTGTAACCAGCTCACCCAGTGACAATGAGCATCTTGGTGCCATACCCTTTGTCACCAACCTTGATTTGGGGGCTCCACTCGATATCCCCATGCCTGACCTCCCCCCGGCTGAGCCCGAGGAGTTCAGCTCTGCTCCTCTCATGACTGAGATCCCTGTCTCTGCTGAACCAGTGCTTGACACGCCTGCTGATATCGGGGCGAGCCTTTCTGAGGAGAGTCCTGTCTTCGCTGCTGAACCTGAGGTCAACATCCCCACAGAGACCCTTACAGCCGCCGACGCTCCCTCTCATGTTGAAGCTGATGTCAGCCTCGTTCATCAGAGTACAGAGTCACCAAGCCCAGTCCCACAGAGCCTGGTGACAGAACACCCCATCGCTGATAGTCCTGCACCAGAGACTGTTGGTTCAGCTGAGGCAGCGGAGGAGTCGATTGCGGAGAAGGAGGAGACGGAGCCATCTCAGACAGTGACCCAGTATGAGCAAGAAGAAGAACAAGAAGGTACAGGATTATTCTACATGTATGCAAGATGTAGACGTGATACACATACACGATTCCTCCCAAATGTATTTTATATTTCTTAAACAAGACTAAAAGTCAATACCACCTGTTAGTTGCCTCTAGGGACAGCCATGTTCATTACACCTCCGTGGAAATTTGGCCTGTAGTTTGTTAAGGGACGTTCCTCTGGACCAAAGTGTTGGATAGACTGACATTTTCATCCCCATGCGTGACCTCTAACTGGGCAAAAACAACTTTCAACAAATGATTTTTAAAAAAGCTAATTCTATAAAGAAAACAAACGACAGACAAAGGGGAGAACATGCAAATGGAATATAACAGTTTAGATAAATGGTACATAACTTCTCAACACCTGATATTTTAGTTTGCTGTTGGAAATGGACGAAATGAGCTGCTGGGCTCTTGTTACCCCCTTTTTCATCCTCTCTGTGCTTTGTGTCCAATATACCTCAGGTTTGCTGTATAGTATTATGATATACACAAAGTAATTTAGAAATATGCACCATGTAAATGCAATATCAGCTGAAATAATTAAGGTTTTACAACTAGATTTTGACACAGGGCCCCTCTTTAAGACAGAACCCCAAGATCAGGTAATAAAGCAGGACCCATCTTAAGGCCCTTATCATGTCCGCTGATAACATGCTTTAGTGGTGCAAATTTCAAACAAAGTTACAATTGATCGTATCACCACAAACTTCCACACAGTAATCCAGAGCTTTGGTGGGAGCCCCGGGGGTCCGAGGCCCCCGCAGCAGTTAACAGCTTTGCTCAGTTTGTTATACAGCCTGGAGTAGAGAAAGTGGTTAATGTCCCTTTGTAATTAGCACTTCTTGCTAGAAGCAGAAAATGAGAGTCCTCTTGCAGAAGAATTGCTTAGCATGTTTCTTATCTGTGTCACACTAGCAGCTGGAAAATGATTTATCAGTAGGACAGGGAGGCGTACGCCCAGCGGAGAAAATGAGAAACCCCCATGCATGAAATTACTGTTGTTATAATTTAGCAAGAAATTGCCATCCGTTTCCATGAGCCATACTGACTTTCTGTCAGGCATTTTTAACATGCTGTTTACACAGTGTTGTGTTTCTCAGCTCATGTATTCACTTAGATTTTGGTATTTTGTGTGTGGCAGTCTGCCAGTAGGTAATTATGATTTTGGAAATAACACCAGTTCTGACAATTCTGTAGCCAAAGATGTCAGGATGATTTGTTGAAGTGACTCAGAGCCACATTGGAATACATGTGGTTTAGGTTTAGCCTCACTATCATCATCTTTCAAAAAAATTAATAATAAAATGTTACAACTCTCTGCTATTTTGCTTTTTCTATATTTCTACCTCTCATAGAGCCATCCAGTAGTTTTGACCTGGGCGACACAAGCAGCTATGACGAGGGACTGAGGAGGAGAACTGTGCCCTCCTTTGAGGCACCAAGACCAAGAACATCAGACGAGGAAGACGAGGAGGAGGAAGTGGAATTCAAGCTGGCTGAGAAGAAGGAGGAAAAGCCATGGTTCTCCTTGAACAAATGCATTGTGGGTGCTCTGGTCCTGCTCTTCTTAGGTTCCCTTTTCCTCTCAGGTGAGTTCCTCTCACTCAGCCTGCTGCTTCGCTTCTGCTTTTCTACATTGCTTTTACTCACAGTTACGCTCCATTAACAATGTAAATTTCAACTATGTTGATATAATTTATTAAATACATATCTTTGTTTATGTTTTCTGTAACTTACATTATGTTTCTATTATTTTAAGAGGCATATTTTAAGTTGAATGCTTGGTCTTGGTCTTGAATGCTTGGTGTCGGGTTTACAGCAGTTGCATCAGACATTTGACAGATTTAACTATATTTTATTGTCAATATTGTTAAAAAAAATACAATAGTATACTCTACATTCCCTCCTTTGATGATGGCAGTGTTCATGACTTACATTAGCACATTTACTTGCAGTTCTCAGCAAATGATAGATGTTTGTTTTTAGATTTTGTTGACTAAGCTTTACTATATCAACAGGTTTCCTCTCTGACCTGGATAATGGTAGGTCCAGTACTTAAGATAAGACAGCACTGTAAGCTTCTACTCTAACTGGCTAACACTCAGTAGCTTATCTAAGCACTTATCTGGCCTGATTCCTCATGCAGCGGCAGCAGAAAAAGGCAAATAACACGCAGTCTGGATTGTACAATAATGCTCTTTATCACTGTTTGGTTGGACAGTAAAGGATGCTTAGGCTGCTGTATTGTACTTCTGTCACGGAATGAAAAAAATGTGGCCTAAACAAATTTCAGCAAGTTTCTGCATAGTACACAAGTAGCGTCCAAGCTCACAGAACGCACCTCACAACAAAAGCATCTAACGCTGTTGTAAGACGGCTTTGGCAGCTGTGTGTCAGTAACAGTCGACATTTTTACGTCTTGTGTGAAAGATGTGTTGTTTTCTTATCTGACAGGTGACTTTGATGCCTCTGAACTGAGCGATGGAGAACAAAGCCTGGTCTGTTCCTACCAACCTACCAATAAAACTGTCTTAAAATTTTACAGATAAATGCTAGAGAAAAATAGGGATTATCTAAAAGTATGTGTATTATTCATTTGCCAATGATTTTCAATCCAGGACGGGCTTAGCAGTGATCCACAGGATATGAAAGAGCTATTGGATAAACTGACACAGGAAAACCAACAAATCGCTCAGCTAGAGGCTCAACTACAGGTCAGTATACAGTCATATTGATGCTAATGATGTTGTTTTACCCTGTCATGATGTTTCAATACACTACAAGTTGTGCGACATCTGGATTTGACTCAGGTATTTAGCGTGTTTCTTCATTTGTCAGTCTCAGAAAGAAGAACTTGACTCAGCACTGAAGGCTGTAGCAGCAAGCGGTGATGAAAAGCATAAAGCAGATCTGGAAAAAGAAAACGCAAAGTTGAAGGTGGAGCTGTCATCTTTGCCCGACCTAAAGAAAGAGCTGGAGAGTCTGAGGGCGAGGGTGACCGAACTCAGCCAGCTCTCAGGTACGATGTGGCAAACATGAAGTGAATCAGTTCATTTATTATGAGGTGAAGTCTGTGCTGCTGCAGATTGTTTTCATTTAATACTCACTGAAATGAAAATGCAAATCAAAAAAGTACTGCGCTAAAAAAATATTCCTCAGAATGCAAATCTTTTGAGCTTTCTGATATAATTAACTACAAAAGCCAACTTTTATATGTTGAATCCTTCACAGCTGATCAGGAAAAGCCTCCAGCTACCTCAAGCTCAGCCCCTCAGCCTGGTGACAAAGATGGTCAGAGTAACCAGAAATCAGCTGGACCTGAGAGGAGGAAGGACACAAATGAGGGAGGCAGGCTGAAGGAAGAACTCCAGAGGCAGAAGCTTCTTTTGGAGGAAAGCAAGAAGAGGCTGCAAGGGATGAAAAAAGACGGAGGCGACAGGAAGCGAGTCAGGGATAGCTTGGAGGAAATCCAGAGGAAGCTTTCTGAACAAGTTGAGAGGTGGGGGAAGAAGAAGCCACAGGAGTCCAAATGGAAAGGGGACAACGGAAAAAACAAAGAGCGGGAACACTGGAAGAAAGAGGAGAAGAAGGAGTGGAGAGGCGAGAAAGAGTGGAAGCCTAGCAAAGACGGAGGATGGAGGGACAAAGAAGAGAGGAAGGAGAAGGATAGGAAGCCTCAAAAGCAAAACTCTCACAAAGAGGCATGGAGGAAACACCAGGACGAGTGGGAGAGGAAGAAGGACGAGCGCAGAATGGACAGGGAGGAGAGGAGGAAGGAGAAACCGTGGCACGGTCGGCCCGGTAAGGGTTCCCACAAACATCAGCAGCAGCATGACCATCACCAGCCCCGCCAGCCTCAGCAGAACAACAAGGACTTCTGGAGAGACCAGGAGCAGAAGCTCAGACGCAACGTCCGCCCCCAGATGGGCTGCAGATCTGTGGAGGACTGCGCCAGCAAGGAGGGGCTCTACGCGGTGGAGCTGCCCGAGTTCGAGGAACTGCTGGAGGGCTACCTGAGCAAGCTTGAAGGATCTTCACCTGAGAGCAAGGACAAGATCCGAAAGCTGACCGCTGACTTCTTTGAGGACGGGGTGTTTATCCACGACAGGGTTCTTTTCAGCGACTTTGCTGAGGACGTGGCGGACATTCTGGAGGACATGGTGGACGTTTTAGAGGACGGTGGGCAAAAGGACGACGACTCCCTGGAGGAGGAGATGGAGGAGTTTGAACGAGAGGCCCTGTGGAAGTTTGCCGCCACAGCTTAAAAAAGAAACACAGAGGGGGGAAAGGAGTAAAATACAACACACAGTGACAGCACAAGTGGTGGTTTTATAGGACATTTCTTGCCTACCTTCTCCTCTTCAGAGCTGTAATTGTAGTAGAAAAAAAGCTTCTGGTACAGAGTGGTTGTGCCTCTCATAAACGTGTCCCTCTGAGTCTTTAATTATAAGCTAGACTTGTACTTGTCATTTTGGACTTAGTTGTTGTTACCTACCTCTGTCAGGCCATGCCTCCTAATGCAAAGTCCTTCAGTAATGTGTTGTGTGGATTTTCCTCTGCTATATAGTGCTTTCTCAATACCTAGTGCATGTTGCAGTTCATAATGTAAACTGATAATATTCAGATCACACAAAAAAGACATGGTTTTAAGGAGGCGGTATTTGCAAATAATTGTGGTGGTTACTGGTGCAATGGGGTTAGATCTATTCATATATGTCATATGGTGTTAGGTTCGTTGTCAATGACAGAAAGAGGTGTTTAATTGACTTTTTCTGGCATTTGACTGTCTGTCCAGTGTGGGAAAACAACCTGCCCCTTCTTTAAGCAGGTTACAACAAATGCTGAGAATTTTTTTTGCAGATACCATTTGCCTCAAGTCGGGCGTAATTGTCCAATCCCAGAGGATCAGATCCCAGGTCTTTCAGTGATAAGAATCAGATCAGGTCAGACCAGTTTTGCGTCAGCGGCTCTTGAGTAGATTTGAGCAAACACACACGGAGTACTGTTTGAGAGCCCTAAGCGTTCGGTTTGACAGACTTTTATTCATCCTCCAACTCCCAAATGTCAGTTGAGAGCCGATGTGTGGAACAACCAGGAACCAGTTTGTGAAATGCTGCTCAAAAAAAAAAAAAAAAAAAAAAAAGCAATAGGACAAACTAGTGATAGCCATAAATGAATTGATGACTGCTAAACCACTTTAGCACTTTTCTCAAACATTCACATTTACCTAGCTGATTTCTTCTCTCACTTTTCACTCCTATCATGTTTTTTTTTTAAACACTACAGTAGTTCTCCTTCAGAAATTTTATAATGTAGCCATGGGGACCTCCAACACATGAGAACATTCAGAGTAAAAAGTATAGAGTTTAGTCACCCATAGTAATCCCCTAAGTGTTAATGGATTTTTAAAATTTGCTTAAATGAGATTGGCAACCAAACCAGTGGGTTTTTTTTGTTTTTTTTCATTTCCTCTTATTTTATTAGCCGGTTGATATAAACTGACATTCACACAAGTAATTTAGTGGTTATTTGTTTTTAGAAAAGCAATGAAAATGAGAAAGCTGCTGCATTTCATTTAGTTTTTCAAGTTTATAAGTTGAATGAGCCAGGCAAAATCCATAAAGTATTATAGGACTGCTTTCTAGTGGTGGGTACTTCTTTGAGGCAAAATAATTATTCACCTTTTTTTTTTGTGTTTGATTCTTGTCTTATTTGATTCATCGTGAAGTTTTCCCCCGTTGAGGTGGATGTGAATTTAAAAGCGACAGATTGTGATTGTTGGTTCTCATCTTTCAGTGATTGAAAGAAGCTTTGAAGTGTTTCATTATTTTATTTATTCTGTCACAACACTGCAACTTTTTTTTTTCTGTATTTTTAATGAGAATCACAGACTTTGTACATGTCCCAGGCCATACACGTTGAATGTGAAAATGGTGACGTTATCTGTTAATTTGGTTTTCAGAAATTTAGCTCGCCAGCTACTGCTTACGTGCCTTTATTACTATAAATATGTTCGATTGGAGAAGAGGTTTTTGATTTCATTTGCTTCTGCAAGATAAAGAAGACAAGTTTACAATCCTTGCGATTTTACTGCTGTTTATTGGGCAGAGAATGAATGTCATAGGGTTTACACATAAAGTGTGGAACTGATTGTTGTTTAACATTGTTTTCTCTGCTGTTGTACAAAGTTTTTAGACCAAAGTGATCGGAAGAAATCTTAATCTAATCTAAAAGCAAATGAATCCTTCCTTGAAACACATTTTATGAGAGTTTAACCAACATTTGGGAGGTACTTTTGTCTTTGTGGGACTACAGTATGGCTCTGTGAAGTGCATGTCATTGATCCCTGGACAAATGTATTGATAAATTTGCATCATTTCTAATTTCTCCCATCAATTATGTCCTCTTTTAGGAAGTCAATGTTAAGTTCAATACATTTTTCACCATTAAATATGTCAGTAGTGTCTTTATTGAACTGCTTCAGTTGAATGTCAGTTTTTCTGTTATATTTCTATATAATATCATGTATTTATGAGTAGAATGGCTTGTATTATTGGAACTATTTTACTACTGAAAATTTTACAGTACATGTGTGACTCACTCTCTGGTGGGAAGTGGAAGTGTTGGCATGTCAGGCATCTATTATCACAGCTGTGATGCCAAACTAAAATATTTACGTGCAGATTAAACACTCGGAGCAGCAAGAGCTGACACGCTCACAGGCACGAACTCACTGACAGCTCACCGGGTACGTGAACCAACCGGCGCGGCAGTCGGTCATTGACCCGATACACTGATGAACGAGAATGTAAGCAACATGACTGAGAACAGGCAGTCATTATGAAACTGGAATGAGAGCTAGTCATTCTTTAAATTCTACAAACAAGCCACCATAGACGCGTTTTCATACAGTGTTGTAATTCGTTTTATTTCACTTTTATCTTCTCTATGATTTCTTTTACAAGGTACCACCTGGTTCAGATTGTGCCGATGGAACCAAAACGGCAAAATATTTAACAGATAATCTAAAATAAAGTTACCAACGTCTATTTTTAATCTTTCCGCAGGTATTCCACACACATTTACTCTTGTAATTCCCAAGTATAACACATGAGACAGTGTGTGTTTGTCCTGAATACCGCATTATTTGAGTCATGTTTTGTATAAACTAATTACTGCTTACACATGCATGATTCAGTGGCTTGATTAGAATGGCCTGACAATGACGTTATCTGTAAATCCCTCGTTCTGCAAACAAACAGAAACAGTTTTGTCCCATCATCAGTACAGATTTGCCCTTTGTAGGACAGAGTAGCAGTTTTGTGTGTGTTTGTGTAAAGCTGTGTATGTGTGCAGGTTTTGTGATGTGTGCATCCCCCCCCAGAGGAGTGGAAATCCAGCAGAGATAAGGGCAGGTTTCCAGATGGGGGAGAAGAAGGCAGGTAAAGTGTTTTCCGCTGATGTCTGCATCAGTGAATGAGGATGAAGCATATATATTGAGAGGGGTGATCGTCAGTTTTGGAGGGACAAGGTTCTTGAGTATCAGCTGTAACGCACCACACAGCATCTCAACAGGTGAGACCGCATCCTCTCTGTTCCTTCACATCCATACTTCGCTTCCAGAGTGAAAGATTTTTTTTTTTTCTCTTTTAATTGACTTTCCAGGTAACGCCTCAACACAAACCATCATGGAAGCTGCCATCTGCACCCTTGTCACCCAGTTCAAGACATACGCCGGAAAAGACGGATCCTCCAGCACCCTGAGCAAAGAGGAATTCACCAACCTGGTGACCTCTCAGCTTCCCAACTATGTCAAGGTACATCTTAGAAGTTGTTTTTAGCCACTTTGCCTGCTGATTTCAGTCTTCTTCTCGTCCTGAGCACATTCAGAAGCCATTTAAGAAAACTGTGGATTACGTATATTCACCATTAAGGTTTTTGAGGCCTCTGGAGATGTAATCATATTTTTACTAAAGGATAGGTTCACAATTTTCGGCTTCAGCGGTCTGAGTCAAATCAAGACTATTAGTTTGGAAAATATGCACTTGATTTGAGTCATTTGACACTAATTTAGACTCCTGAAACCTCTTACTAGCTTCAGATAAACTTTAGAATACATTTTTACACTCAGAACGAGGACTGTAGATTTTGTCCCCTCTGACTTACATTGAAACTACATTAGAAAGGGATTTTTAAATGGCCAGTATGAACAGGAAGGGATGATTACAGCAAGCAAAACCTGCTTAAATTATCATATGGGCACCTTATCATTGTTTTAAGACATACTTGAAAAATTGTGAACCTGTCCTTTAAGACACATTATGGTGGGAATATTGATTTTTGCTGCCACTTAGTTTTCTACAACATCATGTTTTACTGTAAAATGTACAATCTATACTCTTTGTATATGAAAACACAACGTTAGTGTATTTTGTTTTAAGTGATTATGTTCACTTACATACAATTATTATACTATATTTTGTCAGTTCCAGTTTACTACCACATGTACATGCTGTGTGACATACAGTAGCTACTGTACATGTTATATGCTATATGATCAATCATTTAGTATATACAGTGTCAAAATGATGCCTATTTTCCATCTCAAATTAGCAGTATATGATCTCCACTACAAGGCAATGTCTTTAAATGAAAGTTATTCCATAGGCCTTTTGGACATGTCACAATAGGAAAAACACAGGTGTAAATAATCAAGTTAATGATGGTTGAATTCACTCCCCGGCTGCTCCAGGTTCAGTGCTGTGCATACTGGCTCACTGTCACGCTGTCATGGCTTATTGGGACACTTGAATACAACAAGGCCCTTGTTATTATTACTAGTAACACCTGTGATTTTCCTACTAATGACAAGTCAAAGTATCAGCTGTGAAAAAGGCATATTTACTGTTATGAAATGAAGAAAAGCAGACAAATCCACTTGTTTGAAACTATAGTTTTACTTTGATTATTAAAATGTGATCCATTAATTCAAAACTTTTAAGTAACATTTTATGTTGTGTTGAATATTACATATCTTACATATCTATACAGATCTTAATACAGTGATCCCAACAAGACAAAATACTCAAACATTTATTCACATATCAAGTATATATAATTTGTACCTTTAACAATATATATTTCTCTAACATAAAAAAACACACATTAAACGTGTATTTTTGAGGGTTTTTGTCATAAGGAACCTTTGTGTGACTGTAAACAACTTTGTACCTCATCTGTATTTACTGCTACACTCAACCAATAGGTGGCAGGACAGTCTTGCAGAGTTGTAGATGTTGCAGCCCACAGAGAGCTTGTAATGATCAGGGTGTCTTCTCTGTGATGACCCACAGAATGCCAGCGACCCTGCGGCGATCGACCAGCTCATGGGCTCGCTGGACGAAAACAACGATGGGGAGCTGACCTTCTCCGAGTTCTGGCAGCTGATTGGAAAACTGGCGAGCAAGCAGGGCGGCTTCAGCTAGTAGAGCTCTGCTTCTTCGGGCTTTTGAGCAGATTGTGTAACACCAATCAACTCAATCAAGCTGTCCAACTGTAAATTCAAAGGCATTTGAATTCTTTTTAGCACTCCACCAGTGCCACATGTGTAACTCTTTAGTAACCATTTGTTGAATGCGGGGAACTTTGAATTAAAGGCTTCATTGTCTTGAACCCTCAGCCAGCAGCACTCTGTCTTCTGTCATTCATTCACCACATTATTTGATGTCCACATTTGAGCGGGAGTGTGCAGCCTTGATTTAGGGGCCTGTAATCCTATATGTGGTACTGCTTCCACAACTACACCACGCAGACCATATCTTGTTCCATAGAGCTTCATAATGCCTGTGCAAAGCTGCCCGTCCAAGCATTAAGCCGCTGAGATGCAAAAGCACAGTCTTCACTGTCTGTCAATGAGCCTGTGTAATGGGAATACCTGTTCACCAAATACATCCTATTATGTTTGGGAGGACTTATTTTGGGGCTTTGTAGTTTAATTGCATTGTGCTTGTTTAGCAGATAAATATATTATGATAATATTATGGTAATTTTGTGTTAATTCTGATGTCTAGACAGAGTTATGCGTGTTGGCCGGCTCAGCAGCAGTTTTATTTTAATTTTTTTTTGGAAAGAGAAAAAAAAGGTGCTGCTCACTGATTCTGAAAATCTTTCAACAGATAAGAAAATGTGACCTTTGTATCCAAATTACACAGGTTAAGGTGCCAGTGTGGGAGGGGTGATGATGGGCAAATGAGTCAGCAGCAACAAAGGGAGAGAGAAAATGAGCAGCAGGGCACCCATCCAGTGTAGCCACACAGGCCTGTGTGGACAACACTGACTGTATAGGGAAGTCCCTTCACCAGGTCATCTGAACGTGGAGGCTTGTATCTCATTTATCTATAAAAAAAAATTTAAAAAAAAGAATAAAGCACACATAGTGAGATTTAATCTTCAGAGGGAATAAGAAAAAGATTGACAAGAATCTGGCAAGACTGCTTTTACTGCTTGCACCACTTTCCTGGAGTCATTTCTTATTATTGTAACTGTCAGTTGGGAATATATCGAGTCTCTGTCATTGCAAAATCTGTCTATCTGTCTTTTGGAGTTCAAAGATATGATTCTGTAACTTTTGTTGGATGGAAAACTGAAGTGTGTTTTGAAGTTTTGTCCCATTAATACATCTCTGTGTCGACAGCCACAGGAACATACAGATGTTTAAGACAACTCCTCCATAAAAAGGGTTGTAAAACACTGGATGATCGTTTCAGTTTCAAAGTTTTACCCTTAAAGACTCTATGTTGGCATTTTAATAAGTGAAATACTTTTGAAAGCGACTGAGCCTTGTGCGGATGAAGTAATCCCACCCGCCCTGTCTCCTCGTCCCTGCTGATGAAGCCGCTCCAAGCCACACGCCTGGCTAGTTGGCGTGAAACTGTGCAAATCACACATGACGCGAAACAGCTGGCCCATGAGCCAAAGATAATTCCAATAAAAAAAAAGAAGTAGAAGTGTTTTGATACACTTTTACTCCCTTCTCCTGCTCTCTTCCACATTCCCAATTCTCCCTCTCACTCTTCCAGGTACACGCCCTTTGACTTGTCAGGGGGAAAAGTTTTAAGGAAAGAAAAAAAAAAACCTAAATCACGGAAGAGATTCTGCAGTCCTACTAGTTTGGCAAGTTCTCTGGGCTCAAAGCAGCGTAGAAAGGCGGAGAAGAGGGCAGAAACTCAAATTTGCGCACATTTATACACTTCTCCTGTCCCGCAGACGATATACGGTGAGTTGAATGTGTCTTTCTGGATTCTTACACGTTTCTCCTCCATATAAGCAATGTATTTGCTCATCGTTTTTGCCACGTTTCGATATACTCTTGCAAGAGCCATCCCATGAAACTTGGCTGCGGTCTGACTGCAGGACGTTTTCAATGACTTCAGCTCTCTGAAGTTTTTAGGCTCACGTTGCACTTTTATGAAAGAGTACATAATAATAGTGGCTCATATAAGTTTTTATTTACGTTTACTTTTAAGGTTTTGTCGGCTGTGTTTGATTGCCTTATGCTCTCCCCCCTCTCTCTCTCTTTCTCTCTCTCTCTGCTCGGAAAGATATTTGATATTTTGATGTAGATCAGTTGTCAAGTTGTCGATCAAATGCACCCATCCTATCAAAAACTGAAGGGACGTGAGGTGACAGTGTTGAGCTTAAACATAGTATATCCAGTAGACACCCGGATCGCGCGTAAAAACGCATTTTTGCGCAAAATCAACATTTTGCGCACAATATGCTTTCTGTAAAGAGGCCCACAAGAGTGGCAAATTGGCTATCTGGGTGGATTTTTTTTTAAAGCTGTGTTGCTTATGATAACTTCTTAAAATTCTGTTTTTCAACGTTTGAAATAGGTTGTGGTGTTAATAATTAGGCTTGACGGATCTGGTGCTTGTTAATAATGTTGCGCTCACGTCTGAACGTTCAGTCGTGTGTATTTTCAAACATCTGAGGATTTAGAGGAAAGACACCCACCGTACGTCTGCTCACTGCAATTTACAGCCACAACCTAACTTGTTCCTCTGTTAATATTTTATGCCACACCAGCGGTAGTATTGTCATTACTCTGCGCACATACCGTATCACATTCGCCCATTTGGAAACGCAACACTCAATCTCCTTTTGGGCTCTGGGGGGAAACGGGAAACCTCTGGTTGTAGGCCTGTATGTTTAATTATTTGCGCAGCAGTTGTTTTGGGGCCTTTTAAGACAAATACCTGGGATTAGTTTGTCTTCTGAGTGGGACAAGATGAAGCTCTGACGTGGGACGGGTGATGCAAGCCTCGGATTCATTTGTCGAAATTAGGGCACGTGTTGGGACTGTATCCAAGCAGGCAACAACCTTAAGACAGGCCACTTGGTAAATAATGAATGTGAGAGTAGACAGAATTGTAAATCCAATAATAGAAGAAATGTCTTTGCTGGGTATTTTTGGCTAGGACGCACAGGAGAGCCGTTGAGGAGCTTGTGTGCTCAGACTTTAGAGGGTGTGTCACCGGTGCAGGAAGAAGTCCCCTAAAGTTCCTACATAAGTCTCTGTGTCTAGCATATGACAAAAAGTTACAAAAATGGATAGAAAATGTATAAAAGTGTCTATTTAACATGTGTACAGCACAATTGTTTGCTTATTACAGTATTACTCTTGTTCAGTGACAGCTGTGTTGCCTATCAGATGAGATAGGCTCACTCTACTACATGTAAACTTGTGGTTGTATTTGGAGTAGTTCTCATGTGGTGGCAGAGTGCGTCAGAGCGGGACAGTTAGAGATCAGTAGGTCAATGGTAAAATCTGAAAGGGGTCTTGTGAAATTTTAGATTTTAATGGCCCTATGCTACAGTGTCACGGCTCTCTAATTGGCCGTTGCTTGTGGTGACTGCTGCAGAGAAAATGCATGGTTGGAGGGTGCTTGAGTGTGACACGTACTTCAGTAACTGAGACACTAATTTGCTGTCTACAAATGACCACTCAGCGGACATGAGCAAGGCAGCGTCCTGTCGAAACAAGGAGTCATTGCAGCGTGTTTTTTTTTCTATATACTGTTGTTTGCTCTGCTGCATTTGAAGACCGAAGCTGACAGACGGGTACAGTTGCTTTAAACATATCCTCTCATTGCTTTGGGGCAAAGTAGCTCGGAGTTGGCCTGTAAATTCCTGTCTAAGTGATCTCCACAGACAGCAATGAATGGAATTCCTGCAAGGATGTGTCACCTACTGGCATGTTTTACATTTTGAGCAATGTTGTAAAGCAAAGGTGGTGGATTATCTGTAGATCTGTCTAGATCTACATTTACGATTGTATCTACCAGATATATAGGTCACTTACTGATACTCAAATATTTGTGCGTGCTTCTAATGAAAGGGAATCAGCTGCTGTTCAGTATCGAGCCTCATTGTCAAATACATTAGGATGTAATTATCTGTGTGGAACAGTGTGAAAGCAGTGGCTTGAGAAGAAAGGCCAGAGAGGGCGGATGAGACAGTGGCAGGCAAAGGAAGAGAGAGTGGCACCGAAAGAGAGAGGCAGCTGTTGAGAGAGAAAGAAAGAAAAAGGCAGAGAGAGATAGACAAGAGCAGACAGGGACTAGGTAATCCCTTAGGTAATCTGAAGCCTAGTCCCCTCGGTAGCTTCAGTAGATCAGATGACCTATCAAAGATCAGAACTTCCATTGTGCATCGCAGCCTGTCTCTCAATCAGACTCCCTCTCACCCTCTCCACTTATCTCACGTCACTGTCCCTCCCTTAATGCGGCTCTAGACTCAACACCTGAAACGAAAGGCCTCGCAGGGACACGGAGGAGATCCTCTGTTTCATTTTCCACTGGACGTGCCCTTCACTTGAATGCTTTTCAAATCAGACTATCCTGAAGTTTCCTCCCTTACAGCACACAATAGCAGCAAAAAGTTTAATCACTATCTATCTATCTATCTATCTATCTATCTATCTATCTATCTATCTCACACCACTCTTTTGACCTTTCGACCTCTTTCTTTTCCCAGAAAGAGGAGTCATGGAGGCAGCCATTCAGACCGTGGTGAAGGTCTTCCTGAAGTCTACCAAGGGAAAGGAGAGTCTAGGACAAAAAGAGTTCCAGGGCCTCGTTAAGAGCCAGCTCAGCAACATCTTGTCGGTTAGGAAATCTTCATTGAACCTCTGAAATGTTACCAACACTTGCATTATGTAACTACCTCACAGAAGGCACACAGTAGCCTTGTATTAGCACGGGCCAAGTCTTAAACATGAGCACTGGTGGTGTAATATATATTATGTGAATAGGAAAAGTGATCTGATATGATAGAATGACATTCATCAGCATTATTATGTAAATAGAGCCACTGATAGAGGGTCATTTACTAATCGTTCCTGGTGATGTCACCAGTGAGAGTCCAGGTAGGATTACAGTGCACTCATCATCATGCTTGATTGTCTCACGGTTCTGTGTGCCCACCCAGGACACAGACAGCAAGGAGGCGGTCAACAACATGGGCCAGGGACTGGATGCCAACCAAGATGGCAAGGTTGGCTTTGAGGAGTACATGAAGCTAGTCGGCTACCTGGCAGTCTCGCTCAGCGAGCAGCGTGTCCTCGCCAAAGAAGAACCTGCCCAAAACTCTGCGTCCGGACAAGTGGCACAAAGCACCCCGGACAAAGAGGAGAAGCCAGAGGCAAACGCAGAGGCAAAGGAGGAAGCAAAGCCAGAGGCGAATGAAGAGGCGAAAGCAGAAGCGACTGCAGAAGTAAAGATAGAAGCAAATGCAGATGGAATTGTAGAAATGAAGGTAGAAGCAAAGGCAGAGGGAGAGACACAGCCAGAGGCGGCAAAGGAGGAGGAGAAGCCGGTGGCGGTAGTGGCAGCAGCGGCAGAGGCGGCAGCAGTGGCGGTAGAAGAGGTAGTGAAAGAGGCAGAGAAGGCGGAGGAGACAGAAAAGGTGGAGGAAGCCACGAAGGAGGTGGCTGCAGCTGCGGAGGAAGATGGGGAAAAGAAGACAGAGGAGGCGACCTCATAGGGGACAATCCATTCCTCTATCCGAATCACACTACACGCTTACATTCAACACTACACAAAACACAGCATTAACATTGCTAACATAAGTTGGTAAGCAACTAAAGATTTTTTTTCCAAGTACACACAACTTTGAAATACAAAATATTAGTAAAAGTACAAACACTACAAACCCAGCTCTGAAGAAACCCCATTCTTTCTCTATGATAAATAATACATGTACATGACATTAGAGTTATTGCTTTGTACTACTACTTACCACTATGTTCATATGTACAGCATGTGCATCCCACTATATAGCACATTTACCTCATTATGATAATACTATGATAGTATGCAGATGTTCGCTATCATGTGCATGCCGTATCCCTGTGAAAACCTTACTGCAAAGTATGATTCCCCTGCTGCAGCACACTGACACACATGACCTCATTGTCACTGTATGTTAACACACCACTGCAGACAAGGCGGTTCAGTTTAAATCCCGTCCTCTCCCCACTTTTGCCTCTGTCTGGGTCTTTTCTTCTACAGTTGTGCCATGCATCTGCAGTATACACCTTACTGAGTACTAATGGCTTAAAGGAATAGTTTGACATTTTCGGGGAAATTTGTTTATTAGTTTTCTTGACAAGACTTAAATGAGAGGATCGGTACCACTCTCACATGTGTCAGTTGAATATGATGCTACACCCGGTAGCCTGTTAGCTTAGCTTAGCATAAAGACTGGAAACTGGCCAAAACAGCTAGCCTGGCTCTGTCTGAAGGTAACAATATCGCTAATTATCACATTATATCTTGTTGTTTACTCTTTTGTATAGATGTTGAATGTTGAACTATTCCTTTAATGGTTGCATGAAAATCCTGTCAATAACACTCGCTGCATCAAATTTACATATTTTCACCTCACAAATGCTTTCAACTCACAATGCTCTGGAGCTGATTTGGCATGACAATAAACAAATTGTTTTGCTAAGGCGTTGCATTACTGAAGCTCATCTTTAATTGTGTACTTTCTGCCCCATCGCACCCTCTTCTCCCCATCTCTCTAGTCTACAGTGTGGGCTCTCTGTCTCTCTCTCTTTCCCAGAAAGGTTCACTTCATCTGGAACCTGGTGCATATTTTCTTCACTCACAGTCAGCCATTGATTAGGAACTGGAAGATCAGGTGTGGCCCTTGGCTAAATAATTAAGATTCAAGGATGGAATTCACACCAAAGGACCCTTACGGTCAAAGGGGGAGCCAAAAATCGTCCCATGAAAGTAGGCTGGGAAGAAACAACTGCTGAGCCAGTCAGAGAAGGTGTTTGTGCAACCTAATCCACCTGGATTAGAACAGGTGGAGAAGAACAAGATATCTAGAAAATCAAGAAACGCATAACAAGTGTTGCTTGTTGGCTATTTTTATCTCATGTACTTTATGATACAATTATGGTTTTATTGCATCTTCCACAAAATGGTATTAAAATGGTCAGGTTCTTCTCATTGAACTATAAAGGTTGCCGGATAGTAAAGTAGGGACTGGATAGCGGGGGAGTGACATGAAAAGGCCCGAGCAGAAACTTGACCTTCGTTTCGGAGGATCTCTTTAAAATTTGCTCACTGATGCTTGTTGTTTTCCGCTGGTTTTCGCGCCAGTTGTTCAGGTTTGCACGTTTGTTTGCCGGTCACACCCAGTTTAAAGACCCTGTTTGACCTGCAACTGGATCCTTGATTCCATTGGGAAACTGCTGGATTAGGCATTTGATGGGTAACACACCCTGGGACACAAACAATTAGATGAAAGTAATTCCAGGCCGCAGTGATCCTGCCCATCAGACAAGGTGGTAGTGTCAGAGGGATTGTTTCATTGTCAGAGGTTGAAGAACTGAGCCATCAATATGAATCTATGTGGTGTGATCTTTTACAACAGGCTAATACATAAAGACATTGCATGCTATCAGAAACGTATTTGCTAGATATTGCCATTGTATCATTGTATTACCATTATTATTGTGGCCATTATTTAAGTTCTACATGGCCTTGATTTTTTGCTACCACTTTATATTTAACTCTTCCTCGTTTGGACCACTATGGAGATCACTTGAAAAAACGTAGTTCTTTGTCACAGTATATGCAATTTGTTAATTACAATTTCATGATCTGTAAATTGTCTCACCATCAATAATGCAGCCATGAGAAAATGGCTCGTGTTGCAAGCCTGCTAAGTTATTGGTCTACCTGGCCGGCCATGTAGTGCTTTAGTCACATTTTGGGCACGCTACCAAATGTGCACCTTATGCACCGAAACAGCACCTGGCACTTGAAACAGCTCAGCAGCAAAATGGGCAAGACAAATAAACCTGAGTCATGTGGTCACCCTGCCTCACTGCGACACTCCCATTGTAAATACTCATTTACACACTCTGCTCAGCCTTTATACTCGTAGTACTACATTTCCTGCATGGGCTATGGTGACTAACAACCTTATTGGACATTTGGGGCAATTTAGACTATTTTATTATTGCTTTTATTATATTCTTTTTATATATATATCAAAATACTTCTCTTATCAAGGTACTTCTTGTAACTAATGGTAACATATCACTCTCTTGCACCATCTACAGCTAGCTCCCTGTTCAACATGTACATAGGCCTAAGGCACTTGCATCTTGTATATACGTATATATATACTGGAAAGCTGCATAGCTTATTTGCTGTCCCCCATAGGCCAGGCATGTTTAAACACGCTGCAGTTTTTATTACTTTTCTCTGCTTTCTATGCTCTCAAAATAATGGTAAGAAGAAACTGGATCAATGAAAATTCACTTCACTGGCATGTTTTAAATGTACTTGACTTGCACTACCAACTGATTGCTGGAATTGCAGTAAACACACTTGGGTCAAACATTATCTGGGAATAATTTTATCTGTACTTTGACCCTTTTTTGATTATTGGGTGGACACAGTGAGCTATGAGGGCTTTCTTTCAGAGAGGTTGAACCGTCTGAACCGGCAGTAATGTTACTCTCCCATAGTGTAAACCCCACCCAATGATAACTCCTTGTAGATTAAAAACATGCTGGAACGTAACGCGGCAGATTTGCAACAGGGAGTGTTTGCAACCAGATTATCATTGCCACACAATGAGTCTCATTCATTCTGAGACACATAGATGAAGAGAATCCAGTGTACATGCAAGTATATGGAGGTGCTTTTAAGGCTCACTGGGTCAAATTGTTATGCGTTAATGGGACCATTCCCAGGGTATGGGCGCAGGCTTGTATCATTGTGTGCTGATGTACTCTGTTTATTTCCTGCCAAGTACTAGAGGGTGTGTGTGAGTTTAGCAGTTGGACTGTCATCTCCAGCAAACTCCACTATTTCAACTTCATATGTAATAGCTGTATCATTTTTTTTGCTTAATCTATGCAACATGTGTAATGGCTAATATTGAATAAAACTGTGACAACGTATTTTTTGTTTGTGGCCATGTGTGGTGTTTTTCTGTTTGCAAGCACGTGAGTGACTTATGTGGATGTGATGGAGAGAGGGAGGGGAAAGCACCTGCGAGAGAGGAAGGATAGAGAAACACTAGTAGGGATGTAAGCGGGTATAGGAGTTTTGGGGGGAGGAGAAGGAGGAGGAGGGATTGGGGCAGGTGATATTTAAGCCACTGGCAAACTCTCTCCCATCCATCTCTGCCTTGGCTCTGTCACCTGCACCTCTTCAAAGACAAAGGAGGCCCTCCATCAACACTCAGGTAAGACAGACAGCTCGCAGGGGTTGCTTCAATGTACTTTCTCTTCTGTGTCTGATGAAGGTTTTCTTGTAAAGTAATAAAGTATTTTATCAGCTTTTATCAAAAACCTTTGGAGCATTAAAAGCATTGGGTAGTGGG
Organism: Scomberomorus guttatus; assembly: GCA_038419695.1. NCBI lineage: Eukaryota > Metazoa > Chordata > Actinopteri > Scombriformes > Scombridae > Scomberomorus > Scomberomorus guttatus. The sequence continues at coordinate 10,729,026 of CM076461.1, forward strand.
CACTCATCTGAAGACCTGAAAACAAAACTGTGGGAGTCTTTTGAAGATTTTTGTTTGATGTGCAAGCTCTGAAAAAAGCATGACAGGAAAATTATAGATCAGTGAAATATGGAAATGAGTGTTAAAATCAGTGCTAACAAATGACAAGACCTGACATTATTGTATGATCAAGTATGATAAATGTATGACTTGCAACTCAGAGCAGGTATGGATAAACAAATCAGTTAGTACACATTATCTCCTGCACCGTGAAATTGACTCAGCCTGTTTTTTTTGGACAATGTTATTAACTTTATACGTCACTCAGCGTGGATATTACTCCTTCATTAACATTACATAGTGCATATGCATTATTACCATACTCAATATTATGTTACTGATAGCATTTTCGTCTCCATGGTTTCCTATTGTATTGTGTCAGTCACTGAGACAGATGACCCCTATAGATTTTCCAGCTGGCCAGCTTTGGTGTCCACTCGCCTCCTCTTTTGTCTCTGCTGCTTGCAACTCTGACCTCTCCAGTACAATGCCCTCGCAGCATGACAGCAGGCAATAACCGGTGACTGACATTAGCATCCCTGTCTCCTTTTGTAATAGCTGATAGTTAATAAATCATGCACAGGAAGATTGATGGGTTGATTGTCACCCTCAGTGTTGTGTGCGACATGGATTAGCCTAAATATAGATTCATAGATTCTATTTTTATAATGAAGAGGCCCTGTTAACTTTGTTTGAAAGTGACCGACTGAGTGTGGAAGTGAATGAGTGACTTCATCTGAATGCACTATGTATGTATGCACAAGTCAGTGTATATGCTGACACCTCATTTTACTCGGCCCGTTAGTTTCTGAATATGATTACCAGATGAGTTTGTGCTTCACTTCTGGTTTCCATTTTGAATGATAAGGCTGTTACACAATCAACAGGCAGAGGACATGTTTTACACTGAAACCCCCTTTCGCTGACACTGTATTGTTAATTGTTACACGCATTACCAATTCAGCTTACAATAGCGATAACCTGAGGACTATCAAGTAACTACTTTTTTTTATATATATATGCAGCGCATAGTGCCTTTTTTTACACATTGAGAGAAAAAGTCTTTAACACTCAAACTCTGCATCATTGACAGTGACTTATCTGTGTCTGTGTGTGCACAGTCTCCCCACGCGCCCAGCACAAGAAGCTCCAAGATGCCGGACACAATGTGTGTAAGATTGTTCGAAAGCCTTTCCAAAGTATCTTCCATCTTTCCAACCAAACATCTGAAATGTAAAACCCAGTAAGGTCACGCACACACACACAGTGACCAGAATATTTAAATTAGGGTCAGTAATAGCCTCTGCACTACACGCAGAGCGTTATTAGACCCCTTCCCTAGAAATGGGGAAAAACCTCTCTGCTTTGGTTTCCTACCATCTATCACTTTGTCTTGGTGGTGGCTTCACCCTTGATTGCTATGTGACCGCACATGCAGCTGGGGCTGGAGCGGGCATTTTGTGACAGATTCTGACCTTTTCAACCTGATACCTTTTCTAGCATGTCCAAGGAGCCCAGTTCCAACCTGGAGAGTGCCATGCAGATGCTCATAAAGACCTTCCACAAGTACTCAGGGAAGGAAGGCGACAAGTACACGCTGAGCAGGGGTGAACTGAAGGAGCTGCTACTAGAGGAGCTGGGGAGCTACTTAGGGGTAAGAGAAGAAGTGTGTGTATGAGGAGAGAAGTATGTGGCTGACACACTTGCAAATATGCATTGATGCTCTGACACACAAGCGAAGGTATGCACTCACATACACAGATTCACAAGTACAGACAGGCCTTTGCGGTGATGTATGCCCCCCCCCCCCCCCCCCCTCACCCACCCACCCACACACATGTAACAGAGCACATTCTTAACTCTCTCTCTTTCTCTGTGTTCCCCACTGACAGAACTCCAAAGATAATGAAGCAGTTGAGAAGGTGATGAACGACTTGGACGCCAACAACGACGGGGAGGTGGACTTCACCGAGTTCATCATCCTGATGGGCGCCCTCACAGTCGCCTGCAACGACTTCTTCCTGGAGTTCAAAACAGATGAGAAACCAAAAGACAGCGAGTCAACAGCGAAGAAAGATTGAGTCAGAACAAGAGAGAGCAAAGGGAGAAAAAGTGGGAGGGAGAGGAGGAAAGTGGGAGAAGAAGAGGAGGAGGGGAAAGAGCTATAAATCAGGAGAGATAGGGGACAGAGTTGAAATGGATTTTTGATCTTATGCAATTTGTAAATACTACAAGTACAACATGTGATTGCGTGGCTGAGGGAAGTGGTCCAGCAGATAGTTTGTGGGTTCACAGAACATGGGGAATTCAGCAGGAGTAGTTTTTTCCCTCTGCAACAGTTTTTCATACCACAGCATATCCGGAGCTAGCTGCACTGTTCTCAAAGCAATGAGTGACTTAACATATAGTACAGGGTTTATCTCCACTTCAACTTTCAACTCAAATTCAGCAGTTTGGACTGTTTCTTGTAAGTTCTGAATAAGGCACTGGAGAGAAAGGAAATTAGGTTTATGCAGAATGCATTTCTTGCACATGAATAATTTGTGAACATATATTGAGTTACAGATTATCATATTATTGTACTGTATGTATTCAGCGTTGAACAATAGAATATGATTTATCCCTTTTCTTGCACCTATTTTGTAATCTTTTTTGGTAATAACCAGTGCATTCTTCAAAATATTAAACATGCATTTAACCAGCTACCAAGTGTTGTCTGTTCAGTTTAGCATGCTTCACAATCCTTCATACAACACAAGTGTTCGACCGCATGTAGAGCATGAATCACTGCACCTGGAAATCAAGTTGAATGGTGCAGAGAGAAACAATGTCAGCAAACTGTGAGTGTGTGTCGGTGTGTAAGCGCCTGTGTCTCTCCATGTGTCTTGTTTGTGTGTGTGTGTGTGTGTGTGTGTGTGTGTGTATTGGGGATTCCCACAGAGTAAACTGCTCCAGCTCACACATCCTGCCAACAATATCCTGCAAGTCTTGTTCCACTAGATATAAGCTGACCCAGATGTTTAACTTGGATCTGCATGGAAAACTTCTTCAAAAGAGAGTCAGAGGGAGGAGAGAAAGAGCAAAAGAAAGAAAGAAAGAGAAAGAGAGAGAGAGAGAGAGAGAGAGAGAGAGAGATGGTGTGAGGGAAGATAAAGAGTGTTTGTGTGAATACGTGTGTCTCTGTGTGTGAATAAAGGAAGGACAGCAAAGGCAGAGAAGGAATCCAATTTATGGACTACATCAGTCAAGTATGTAACTTGGAGAGCAGTGGTATAATCACAGAGGAATGCTCAAGTTGCTGTGACTGTGAGCACACTTAATGTCCTTCAGTGTCTCTCTCACACACACACACAGATCAGTAAATCAACACCTCATTGGCTTTCACAACTGCTCGTCAGCTTTAAAATATGACAGGAAGAAATGCTGAGCAGCTGAACCACAGATCCTCTTCTTCACTACTGGGTGTAATCATGCTTGAACACTGATGAGCTTAAATGCCTCCTCTTCTTACCTTCAGCAATATTAAGAAACTGACTCCAGGTCAGCCATCATATATGGGCGGGGTCCAGCCTATTTGCTTTAATTCCTGGGCCCTGCAGTGTTCTCTGAACGCGTTCTCTGATTGGGTGGTTTGAATATTTGAGCTCTACATGTACAGCCTGCAGATAGGTAACAATTCAAAACAACAGTATCGGTGTCTGTTAACCCTGTTGTAGCCTGAAGGGAAGCAAATAACCTGTTATGTCAGTTAACAGCCTCAGTTACCTGCTTTCTCATTTCAAAAGACTAATAAATCAACTGTTTTCATGAATGACACGAGGAGGTAGACAAAATAATGGAAGAATGTGTGAGGTTCAATGCCAATTAGCTTCATTTGGCACATGTAAAATGTGAGTTTTCAAGGCAACATGAGACAACAAATATCACCAAGGAAGTCAAATAATCTGTTCCCTATGGGAAGGAAAGGAAATTATTTAATATGCTAAGGGGAAGAGTCTCAAAAATCATGACACCATAACTCAAATACAAACAAACTGCAACAGCAGTCACATATGACAGACATGCAGTATACATACAGTGGTGGAAGAAGTATTAAAAACAACAATACAACAATGTAAAAAATACTCTATTACAAGTAAAAGTCCCCTACCCAAACTCCTACTTTTAGATTTTAATAGTGATGTACCAATGCATAAGTAGAAGTTTAATGTGGTAGCTGGTTGAGTCAATAACTTTATATACAGTTAGCTAGTTTAGTCCAGTGGTTCCCAACCTAGGGGTCGGGTCCCTTCCAAAGGGTCACCAGATAAATCGGAGGGGTTGTGAGATGATTAATGTTGTAGGAAAGAAGAAAAAAACAAAGTCGCTACATACATTTACACTCATTTTGGGACTTTTCTTTCATCTTTTTTTTTAAAAATGAAACCATCTAATACGTTTAGAGAGGAAATGTAGTTCTTGATGGAGCTACTAAACACTCATAAACATCTGAAGAGGTCCCAGCTGGACACAGATGTTTTAAGGAGGGGTACAAGCCAAAACCACAGCTTTAATCTTTAACAGAGATTTGTATTTTATAAACTGATCACGTTTTTTTTTTTAAAGAATCTTAGCATTAGTCTGAAAAGTAACCACAGCTGTCATGATGCATTACGAAATAATCCCTTAATGATCCGTATTACCAGGAAGAATGATTACAGCAAGAAAAACCTGTTTCAATAGTAATTTATGCACCTGACTATTGTTTGAAGGCAGACGTGAAAACCTTTCCTTTGAGTAGAGTACTGCAGTAAACGTGCTTAGTACAAAAAGCACTAATTAGCTTGTAGTTTAAAAGGGCCCCTTTTAGCACAAGTGTTTGCACCTGTCATCAAAATTATGTAAAAGTTAAATTCCTTTCACATGCAAATAGAGTTGTTTTGTGCATATTTTAGTCTCAGAGTGTATTTTGAATTCAATCTCAGTGCTTATGGAATGCAATGAAACTCTAATATTGTGTTGTATGTGATGTTTGTCCAGTAAGACTGAGGTGTATTAGTTGTGAACCATAGTGACATGGATATCCTCTGTGAGTTATGCTCAAGAGCAGTTAATTAATTCTTAGTCACATTGACTTTTCAACCATACTAGGATGAACAATGGCTCGAGGACATCCTGCAAACGCTATCTGAAACACGCCTGACGTTACCAGTATCAAAGTAAAATGCAAGAGTCTCTGTTGATGGATCACCCAAATGGCAGGTGCTGCCCGTGTGAGGACAGGAGATGAGCAAACACAAAGCCAGGCCATGTCACTGGCACCGAGCCTGAAGCATCTGATAAGGACGGCAGGAACACTTCGGTTACCAACAGACCAGGTCAAGCAACGCGCAGATGTCAAGCTACCACATCCATCAGGCAGCGATCACGTCAAGCTGTCATGCAAGCCCGAGAGGGGTAGCGATTGCGTGAGAGTAGGGTGGCGTACACGTGAGGATGAAATAAAATTATTCATTCAAGTATACAGAAGCAGTAGGTGGCTCCAGGTCTATATAATCTGATGATTAACTCCTTTCCAGGTGTAATTCCAGGGTAGAATTTGAGAAGGCCTGCTTTCCTCAGGTTCATGAAATCCATCTTGATAGAAGACCGCAGGGAGACCTTATGGCTGCAGCACACTGCCAGAGAGGAGTCAGGAGACATATGAATTACAAGGGCTTGGCACTCCTAATTGATAAAGAACATGCTTTGATATAGTCTCATAAGACACCTGCAACTCATTCATTCAAGAGGTAGCACCAAACTGTCCTCCATGAGATAACACAACATGCATGAGAGGACTGAAAGTTATCTCTAGGGTTTAGAGTAATGAAACCCAATCTGTGGGTCACTCGCCTTCATAAATTTAAGCACATACTCTTGGCACCAAACAGAAGCAAACAGTGATAGTGTCCTCCCTGAGAGTCAAGGAGAAACAGGTGACAGACAGATATCAGCCTCGGATAACACCGGCAGAGTGAGGAGGGTAAAGGAGAGAGGCTAACGATATGTAAGAAAAGGAGGGAAGGAGAGAGGGATGGTTTCAATTGCTCTTTTTTTCCTTCACCTTAAGTGTCCTAGACATGGGAGTAATGATACTACTCTTACTCTTTGTTTGTTTTTAGCACTGCATTTACCTTAGATCTACACAAGGCAGCCGGGGTGCTCATTGCAGCTACATAAGCTGTTTGTCCCCAACATGATCCTCAGCTAAACCTAATCTCCCCACTAGACCTTTACCCCTAACCTCTTCACTCTAACCTGGCAATAACCTATCCCCTAGTACCAAACCACTGAAACCAATATCAGGCTCTCCCTCAAATTTAAAGATTGATTATACTCAAAATAAATAAATAAATAAAAGCCCTCATTCAGTCATTTCAGCATCTTGTGAAGAGGCTCGTTCCTTCAGGGACGTCTTTGATCATTCCCTTCTAGAGCAGACACCGCTGACACAAACAATCCTCACATTTTGCTGTTCGTGTTGTTGATTTATTGTGATCAGAGAGAAACTCACAGGAGATCACCGGCACTGAAGATTCAGGACCTTTTATTATAATCTGTTTTACAATGTTTGAACAACAGGTCTCCACAAATCAGAATACAACGGGGAAAAAATGTATAGCAGGTGTGTATCCTCGAATAACTTGAATTCTCTGGCAAAAATTACAAACTGGCTTCCGTTAAATCATCAGAATGGCAACCCTCCAAAAAGTATAAGACAAAATTTAACCTCAGCTATACCATATTTTACTGTCAGCCTAATGGCGAACATCAGGCCGATCAGAGTTGCCCAAAATGATTTCCAGCATATCACTAAGTTAGGAGTACATACATCATGTCAAATGTTTGAGTTACATTTAGAATACACACTGAAAAATAAGACTCGACAGTGAATATAATATAGTTCTTCTCAGTTTGCTGTTCTGTCTCATAGCACCAGGGGGCATTCATCTCTGAGGGAGAACAACTTTACCTTTTTGTAGAAAGGTTATGACAAGACTGACGTTTCTTATATACCTCCTGTTTTTTTCCTTGTTTCCTTTCTTTCAATATTTGTAATTCATTTCCTACACTTATATCTGTAAATGATCCCCATTTGTAGACCCCCAAAAAAGTTTGACATAAGACATGCATTTTACAATGTTTCCTTATCACAAATCACATTAATTTGCAGGTTTATTCCTAAGAATAAACAAAGCCGTTTGGCTGGAAATAAGGAAATGTAGCATCCGCTCCCCTAATGAGAAACACTAACTACTGTAAAGCCATTGCTCCTTCAAGCACATTGCATCAGGGTGAATCACTCAGTCTTCACAGTGCAGATAATACAATAGAAACAACTCCCTCTTTCACAGTAAAACAAGAGGAAATCCTCAAGGGACAATAGTTACTGACAAGGAAAAAGGCATAAATTAGATCGGCTACAAGCGTGAAGACAAAACAGCTGATCATATCTTAATAAGCGGAGTGACATGCTTATGTGCATGGATTTTACCAACTATAAACTTTGAGGAAAGAAGAACGTTCTTTGTGTTGGCAAAGTTGGTGCAGTGTACCAGCACATCCACCAGAGGGGGAAGGAGAGCCGCAAACTGATGAGTTTCACGTCACATCAAAAAGTACTTTCTACTTAATTGTGAATTTCACTTAAAAACAATAACAAGCTTTTTAATAGAGCCGCAGTGTATCATAAAACATCATATCCCGGCTCAATCAAAGCCCAAGTCACATTTATTCAATAAAAGTGCCTCGACATTTGTGCTTCCCTCATGTTCACATGCAAAACAGCAGTCTGGATGTTTTGCATCAGCTGCACATCAAAGACAGAAGAAGACATCCACATCTTTCAGACATATTTTGGATGATGAAATAAAAATGACAAAATGAACACACATAAAGTAGGATATAATAAAGAAATAATAAACTGAGACTAGTGGGAGGGACATAGCAGTAGAAGTACACATTGAGTTAAGGGTTTTTTTGGGAACATTACGTCCTAAGCCCAGAGGTGTCTTTGTTTTGTATACCTAAGTGAGCTGGGGTGGAGTTAATGGATGCGAGGCACTGGGTGCAGCAGAGTCATGTGCTCGGCGCCGTTGAAAGGCAGGCGCTGAGTGCAGTAGTGGTGCACCACCTCTGGGATGCTGGGGAACACACAGCTGCTCTGGTCCAGGGTGTAGCCGTTTTCTTTGGTCTGGGCAACAATGATATGAACGCAGCCTTGGCTCGTTCTGAGTCACCCAGAGGAGAGGAAAGAAGAAGAATTTGAGTTTACCCACTATCCAAAGCTGATACAAGTTGATACAAATTTCTTCTTAGAAATCAAACATGAATCAGTGTTTTATATGAAGCTTATTTTGCATTATATACGCTTGATCACGCTTGATTTGACTTACCATTTTTTATTGCATTCATTGTTTTTTAGCTAATTAAGAAGTTAAAGGACAAGGCTGGCATTATTCCGTATTCTTCTAACAAATCAACAAATATCCCATGAAAAGAACAAAACAAACATCTCTACTTCTACTTCTACTTCTACCCTGTCTTTGACACTCAGCCCTAAGTCTATTTACTCCTACCGAAGACATAAATACTTAAAAATATATATCTTCATTCTCATAAAAGGCTAAGTAATTTACAAAAACAGCTGGGCACTGCAGTTTTCAGCAAGCATTACTCGAACAGGTGTAAATGGCACATTTGTTGGGGACTATTTTAAGCTGCGGATTAATACACATTTTGAGTATTTACAGCAGCAGGATGGTGAGTGTGAGACTGACTCAAAATTTACTCAAAACATGTCATTACTGTGTTTTTAATACTTTTGGACAATGGAAGTCTATGACACAGAGGAATAAACTATATCAGACTTTAGCTACACAGGTAATACATGTTAGCATTATAAATTCATGAAAATAAGCAAAATATAGAATATTGTCAGCTTTATCCTTTAAGAAGTAGTAGTAAATTACGACACACCCAGGTGTTGAGTTTACAACTGGACTAATTACATTTTCATCCTTTCATACACTGCAGTACAGTATATGATCAATAAGTAATGTGAGATAAATAAGTTAATATTTCAGCCCTTGAGACAAAACAGATGCACTTTCAGCACACACTCACTTGAGGGCGATGGAGTACTTGCTGTTGTCTGACTCGCTGTTCCTCACCAGGAAGCTGGCCTCTTTGCAGGATTGCAGCTGGAACTCCGCCTCCTGGCGAGTCACACAGCCGTGATACCAGCTGAGACAGAGGTGGGAGTGAGGGGGATTACATTTCATCTGCTATTGATCAAGTGTAGAGCCTCATTTTTATACAAACCCCCCCTTGGAAATGAACCTTAGTCTTACGTAATAGTGAAATGTATTAAAATTCTGGAGTGAGGGTTATTGCAAGAATGAGAAACACATGCACACTCATTCTAACTTTACATAAGAAATAATATTAAAATCTACTGGTGCATGTGTCTACAGGGAAAATCATGATCTTTGCATCACATCATGTATCTCATACTCAGGATTTGGTTCAAGGGCAGCTAAACCTCCTCACCTCTGTTTGTCCAGGGGCAGGGTGGGGTCGACACAGCAGGCCTCGGTTTCAGGGCTGCTTCCGGGGTTGGAGGAGGAAGGGGACAGGGTGTGAGTGGAGGATTTCAGGATCTTCTGGGTCCAGCTTTTCTGCCTCAGGTGCTGATGTTGCGGTGGCTGCGCTGGCAGATGTTGCGGCTGCCTAGTGAGCGTGAGGTGAGGTGTCTCATCTTTGACTGAGCGCTCAGGGCTGTCAAACTGTGCTGAGGGAAGAAGAGCGGCGAGAGGAGATATGAATCTATGTAAAGAAACAACTGGCTCCATATCTGAGTTTGAACTGTGTGCTGAATCCTCCAGTAAATATAGAATAAGAAACAGCACTTTGATGTTTCATGCAAGATGTTACTCTGTATGCTGTTGGTCTACCCAGCATATAAAATATAAATGTGAGCGCAGGCCTGAGTTTTTTCAACAAACGTTTTTCATATTGATCCAAGGCAGATAAGAGGCAGGGTTGGTACTGTATTACATAAACTTTACTGGCTACTAGTTCAGCAAAACAGTACCCAGTATCATTTTTTTGATTTTTTTGTACCTTAAATAGCAAAAAATTAAAAAAGTAACTGTACTTTAAATTTTTTTGCACAGGTGAAGGTAAAAAAGGTTGGAAACCATGGAAAAATGTAATAAATTTAGTTCAGAAATACACTTTTAAAGGTGCAAACATCAGCTAATTTTCTCATTTTCGCTTAAAAAATATTCCCAGACATAATTGGTGTTAGCTTTTACTCAGACAATGGTGTAATACATTTATTCTGATTTACCTGACAGAGTTTTGACAATATGTTCCTTCTTCCACTCCCAGGGCAGCTCGTACTCAGTGGAGGGACGAGGGTCCAGCTCCGGCCGTGTGACTGCCGTCTTCTCACTGTCACCGCTTCCCTCATACGGGACATCATAGATCTGTAAGGTCGCAGGCTGACCTTCCTCCACCGCCGCCGTTCCCTCACTCCCCTCCATCAGCAAACACACCTTCAGCAGGTCTTTGGATCCCCGACGTCTGATTTCTTGCAGATAGAAAACAAGAAGTTACAGATTAATGGGCTGATGTACAGTAAATATGGGACCCCTCCGGAGGGGAAGACTGGAGTGGTGGATGACATCATGTGCAACAGCTGTGGGGAACACCACATCTGTGAAATAGCAAGGACTCTAGACAAGAGACTAAATGAACACCAGAAGCACATAAGCTGTCTGTGGACACGGTCATGTTATGATGATGATGATGATGATGATGATGATGATGAGCAATCTCTATTTGAAGTAAAATCACTGAAGGCAAAGAGGACCTTAAAAGCTTTTTATTATTTTGTTAGATAAACTGTTTCTACAGGTCAAGAAGGATAATTCATGCTTAAAAAGATTAAAAGATTACTGGCAGTCTGCAACCTCCAAATAACCATAACTAGTGATATATAATGATGTGATATTGAGAATGAGTCATTTTTATCAGATATTTTATTTACACTCTTTAATCTAATTGAACTGCTGTTGGTGCTCCCAATAATATGTTTTAATAGGTAAATTTGGAATAAAGGTGGATGACAGATTTGCACAATTTCGCACATCAGACTTGTAATTTGGTAATTGTTTTATACTTATCTTTTATACTTTTCAAAACCTTTTGCATTCAAAATGTATTTAATGTATCAGAGGACAGCAATAAGAATATCATTGTACCTTGCAACCTGTATGCACATGACAATAAAGCTTAAATCTTGAATCTTCAATAATATTATATCATATTGTGTAATTCTTTTGAAAATGTGAACTTACTGTATAATGCTTGAACAAAAAAAGAAAAGAAAAAAAGAAAAAGATGTTTATCAGAATTATAATCAAAGTCAAACAGGTTTATTGCCAAGAAAGTTTGCGTATACAAGGAATTTGCCTTGGTGTTATGGTGCCTAATCAAAATATACACAAGTTTAAAATGAAGAGAACAGACTGTACAAAATATTGAACAGGAATGATGATATAATAATAATAACACAAAATTTGTGTTAATGTAATGTACCATGTTAACGCACCAGATGTGAAAAGTTCACACTACCAAAAAGATTTTACGTTAATGTAACATGTAGTGTCCACAGACTTGATCTGATCATATAGGGAATACTGTCAGTCATGATTAGACAATGAACTGTGGTAAAACTATGGTGTTAATTGACAGATTATTCCCACTCAAATGTAGGATTTGAATCTGGCGTCTGACGTCAGCTGCTATATTGAGCGTTAATAATTACAGCGCTGCCCTGCTCTTGCAGCCTTTCTAAATGATTCACGATGACATTAGACTGTTGTTTACTTCCTCAGAATGATTCAAGCCCTGTAAATCGACTCCGTCACATCATCACATCCTCTGCCGACTTTTCTGAGGAGGCCTGGAAGTAGCGCGAGCACTGATTGAAGTAAAAGCTACTAGAGAGCAATGCAATAAACCATTTTCACATTCACAGCAGTCTATTGTGGAACCCTTTTAGTTAAGACAATGGAGTGATGGAATGAAAAGGTTGAAAGGGCATGTGATTGGATGATGGACTACCAGTCTTCCTGGATGCTGTGAAGTTTTGATAAATGGTCAGACAGGCCCATATAGGGGGTTACACAGAGCTGCGTCCGAAAGGGGGGGCACTGAGGGCCAACTTCCTTTTTGGAGAATAGTACCAGGAAACAGAGACAGGAAAGAGGAAGCAGGGGCAGGAAACTGCACCCATTGTCCGAACGCAACACAGTTGCCGTGGCAACCCCATGGGGTACAGAGAGCACTAGGGGAGCGAGTTCATGTTCTCACTGGCTTGGCCTAGCGAGACTGAAAATGTGAATCCTGTCATTCACACAGGGGCTACGTGAGGAAACGCAGCTGTAAAGATTCAGCGATTAGCGATTGAATGAAATGTCACCAGAGTTACCGTAAAAGCTTCCTGCTACAAGTGGGAGGAGCAAGAGTCTAAAAATCTTACCGGTAATCATCTGCTGGGCATCGTAAGGCTCCATGTAACCATCGTTCTCCCCAACCCTCTCCGCCTCCCTTTGCTCTCTGGTCTTCTGAGCATCAAAGGGATCCGCATAATCCTCAAGGATGATCACCTGGGTCAAGGAATACGCGGAAATCCTTCATTATTTAATGCATAATTATATAGTCACCAAATAATAACAGAATGGGCTAATTATTTGAATTGGTGTCTTTATATTTGGACTTTTATGTAGTATTATTTGAAATTTTACACGCAGCCTTCTGGATCTGGCTTATATGAATGTGTGGTGTGGTGCAGACTGAGCATAGTTATATGCAAGACACAAAAATAAAAACTTCAGGCTGATGATTAGGTTAAAAAGGTAGAAGAATACCTGCCACCACATGTTAATTTTTTCTCTAAAGAGACACTAAAGCCCATTCTCTTCACTTTCATATCTGCAGTATCCCCTAACAGCCTCTATTCTACTACACTAATCATGCCTGACTGTCATGTCTTATCAGTACCATATCATTTCTTGTTTATTTTTACAAGCCACTGTAGCCAAGAGACAATAGCAGGCTGTAAAATGAAGTTGTCTCTGTAATCACTTCCAGTTGTGTTCCTTTGCCAGAGAAATTTTGGCGTTTGTTGGTGTTTGAATAAAGTAGCAGATGCTTGACAGGCTGGGGCAGATAGTTTTGGGAGGTTTAGTAGGAAACACTCAAGACACATACACAGACACACATTTGCAGTTTGTCAACACTGAAATACATGTCAAGTCTTATATTACAAATGTCCTCCTGTGACACTAACTTCAGATTCTTTATTAACTGATGTCAACATACTTTGACAACACACAGCAGAACTCAGAGGCTGCTGCAAACATCAATCTGAGAGCAAGAGTAGGGATTTACTCCATTTTTGAAACATAAAACTCCCATTTTATTCTTCCTCTCTTTTATCTGTCTTTTTTCTCACCGTCTCACTACTATCACCTCCCTGACTTCTCTATCTTTCTCCCTTTTTTTTTTTTTTTTTTTTCAAAGCCAAGCTTGAGGGGGACTTTGGGTTAGCGCCTGAGTGTCAAATAACACGATGCTTTTTATAACATGATAGCCTTCACCAGGGGGCCTGAATGAAGTGAAAGAGAGGGATGAGGCGGAGGGGTGAGGGAAGGGGAATACTGAGCCACATTACATACAGGAGAGGAAGGTAAAAGGCCTCATGTCTGACCACAGCTTTGTTTTCAAGACGAGGAAGGTGGGTGTGAGGGTGAGGGGTGGAGAGGAAGAGAAAGAAAGATAGAAAGACAGACTGGGAGGAGTGGACACAATGGGTAGCAGAGACAAAGGGGGAGGGAGAAACAGAAACAATAATATCAATTTTCAGAGCTTGGACTGGATCCTTGCTATACCTCATTGTCATTGATGACACCGCATGTTATTTTTACTGGACTAGGGTGTGCTAGAATTAGAGAAAGGTGCCGCAGATTACGTTAATTTTGGCTCATTTCACATCCTACCACCAGTTAAAAATGTGGCCTGCGGGGCTCCAAATATAGAGCTAGTAATTAGAGAAACAATCTTGTACACATTATCAAGGAGTCCACTGATATTTTAAGACTATCTATAATAAACTTCTAATACATTTTTAAAGGAAAACACTCAAATATGTCCACAAAACTATACCTCTAAGGAAATATGGTATAAAAATATGGTAGTATCTAAGTATTTAAACCTTTTACTTCAGTAAAAGTAATACCACGATGTAGAAATACTCCATTAAAAGTAAAAGTCTTGCATTCAAAATCTGCTTACTTAAGTAAAAGTGCAGAAAAACATTTTTTAAGTATCACAAGTACTCATTATTCCAAAAATGCCCCCTGTGAGTTTTATTTTATATTTTATATTATTGAAATTATTAATATAACTACATTTAATCAGGGTTTTAGCTATCTAGCTTCAAAACTGTACTTGAGCAAAGTACTCGAGTAAATGTAATTACTTTCCACCACAGTCCATAGGGACTTCTGTATTCTACCTAAATCAGCCAATAGCAGTAACATATTTACTGGCAAAAACACTTGTTGAGAACAGAATGGCCTTGAAAAGTTTAAAAAAGCTCAATATATCACTAATGAACTGTTAGATTTTAAAAGCTGAACACTCATATCACAGCAAAACTGATTCTCTTAAGAGATTTTATAAAAATCTGAGGAAAAATATAAAAACATGACCAAAAAAATTGCCACTACACAACAAGTATTTGATGCCACATGATTATTAGCCTATATTCTAAGTTTATAAAAGAGAGATTAGATTATAAAAACTCACTGTTTCTGTTTTGCACTGAGCTGGTTTCTCTGCTTCAGCTACCACTTGATTGGTGATGGTACCGCTGTTGAAGTTGGGGCTTTTGTCCTGTGTGTCCACCCGGATCAGCCGGCTGATGTAAGCGTTGGCGGATGCGGAGTTTTTCAGAGGTCTGTGCTGCTCCTCGAACACCGGCTCCGCTTTGGAGTTCTTGCGACTTTTCCCAGACAAGAGGCTGTCCCAAACTTTTCCATCTTTTGGGGAACCGTTTTTACTCAAGTCTATGGCTGAGTTCTTGCGGTTTCTTCCCGATAGAAGTGATCCAACTCCTCCTCCTCCTCCTGCGCCTGTGCTGTCAGTAGAGGAGTTTTTGCGATGGCCCGTTTTGAAGCCTGCTGTTTTGGTACCAACGCTGGCCACCAGCCCGGCTTTACCGGCTCTTGGTTGTGAGCCTGATTCGGAGGCTGAGCGGATCCTGTCGGTACCATTCTTCAGATTGATGGGGAACTCCTTGAACCACTTTGCCATTGTAACTCAGATGGAAACCAATAAACCTCTCTGCCTGCTCCGACACCTTTTAGCGCCATGCACCAGGGCCCCAGAGACGCACCTTTAGAAATCACAGCCTTTCTAACAAAAGACTTCCGCTGCTTTATTCTAGGATCTCCACACCTCACTTTAAAGCATGTCATAAAAGCTTTAAAGAGTCCAACTAGAGTTTATGGCTATGTTCTTAAACCTCTAACTTAAAGAAAAAGTTTGTAAGTGAAAAAACATACATACCTACATGCCTATTTGGCAAGGTAAAAAAAAAAAGAATAAATATCCCTACTTATCCCATTTGTGAGTTTCTTGCACCTGTTTCTTCTTCTGCTCAGAGGAAAAGTTTATTCCCTTTGGATAAAGAGATGTCTTCGGAGTGGGATAACCCGAAAGAAGGCAAAGTTTTTCTTGCTTCTGATTTGTGGTCCCATTCCCACAGTGGCTTATCTGGTCTTTTACAACCTTCCACTGTCGCAATGAGGCTCCTGACTGCGCCTGGAGTATAGAGGGGAGTGGGTATCTGAAGTCAGGAGGGGGGAGGCAGGAACGGGTGGGCGGTGATAAGCTTTTAATTGTAGACGGTGGAATAAACATTTTGTGAGTTTCGTCTTAGTTTAGCCTGACTTAAACTCCAACAAGGCAAGTCCAATCCTTCCACTGGTGGTGGAAGAAGTATTGAGATCTTTTTCTTGAGTAAAAGTGGGAAGACATTATCATCCTGATTACTGATTACTGACTATGAATAGTAGTGGAGTAAGAAGTACAATATTTGTTTAAAAATGTAGTAGAGTAGCAGTATAAAGCATCATAAAAATGTAAATACTCAAGTATAAGTGCATCAACAGTACTTAGTTACTTTCTACTGGCTTTCTAATTAATGCAGTCTCTGCATTAACTGTAATATACAATATAATAATCATAGAGAAATCAAAAATGGCTATTGTGAACAAAAAGCAGCATACAGGCCTGCATACAAAGGCTGGTATTTCTGTGACTTTTGATTATTTCTAGAGCCGTGAATAATGCCACAGTCATTATACCCTTTCTGCATTCATGTGCACGTTTTTTTTTTTCAAATATCGACCTAAATTGAGGTTGACAGTTTTATTAATATTTTAATGTTGGGTGTTAATTCCATATTAATCATATGTCACTTGATAATGTGCTTAATTGGCTGTCTAATTAATGTCCACCCCTGCTTTGATTGTACAGAGTATACTTGGAAAGTGGTCCGTTCTGAGCTGCTCCATATGTAACAGTGGTAGGTACGAACTAAAGCAGTTTATTTAAAGAATTACCGGGGACGGTGGTGCTGCTAGTAGTTTTCGAAACGTAATATTTGAATGGTATTTTTCATCCAATATAAGCTGTATTTTCATGATAATGTAGACAAAAATGCGTTTTATATTCAAGAAGGATACCTATCAACACCCCCATTTCGCCACGAGTTGTAACCTTCCATGGTGCGCGATGCTGCTGCTTGTCCCTCTTTGTCCGGTGGCGACTGAAGGCCATGATAATTATGGCAAAATTTGCGTTTTTGAATGAATTATAGTTGACTGGTGGATCAACAAGCATACACCGAGTGAGGACTGGTTTGCTGGCAATGACACACCAGAGAGTTTCAATTTAAAGGACAGCAGAGCAAGCAACGGAGAAAGGGTACAGTTTGTTTCCAAGACAAGTCTGCAAGATGGCTAGCTATCTTCAGTGGCATGCTAACGTTAGCTAGCCAGCTAATGTTAGCATAGTAAACAACAGTTTCTCAAAAACGTGATCGGTTGCTTTTTCTCATAAATACTGTGATGAGTAAAAATCGAGTGCACATTTTCTAAATTGAATGTGGAATGATAAAGCACAGTTTCGAGTATCTATCCAGTGGTGAAATCTCATCGCTGTTAGCTAGCCACATTGAGTAACGTGGCTAGCCAGTTAGCCAAGGTAGTAACTAGCTCGCGTTAGCTAGCTGGTCGAGTACTCCGCTAACGTTACACATCTGTAAGTGATCATTTTTAGAGAGGGAGGGAGGGAGGTGCTCTGTAATTTGCTTGTATTGGCAGTCAAGCCAGGTAGCAAGCAACCAGTTTCACCCAGTCAGCAGAAACTGGCTTGCAACAGGACGAACTTGTGCTAAGTAACGTGAACCAGCTCAGTTTTACCTGACGTTTTATTTGGTGACCAAATCCCGGCGTGACAGACACCGTGGCGAGAGATTTGCAGCTGGAAAGGAGAGTTTGCAGACCTGGGCCGGCGATATATAATACAATCTAGTTACCGATACGTGTTAGTTGCTGCTGTGATGATCATTTAGCGTGTTGACATGACCTGAAGGCAGATTTCCACCTACGCGGCTCAAAGCCTTCAAGACGTCGTCATTTTTAACTTTTTTTTTCTTGCATATGAACGGTGATATGCCACTTCACCGACAGTCATATTAGCTAATGGCTGCCGAATCGGGGAGACTACTGGCGGGACAAGGAAAACGAAGCAAAGGTAGGAATTAATTTCACCCATCTCCCAATCAGATCGGAATCATCCATTACTGCGCTGCAATGGGCTGCACTGGTGCTGTTAGCAAACCCCTTCTCGCCTCCCCCATATGTAAACTTCACGACTGTCTCCGGTGGTGGCTGTTTTCTCACAGAGTGGATCTGTGAACGGGGTTCATGTCTATCTTGCTATCAATGTACCTTCAACTCCGTTTCCTCGTTCTCATGTCTTCGTCTTTTCCTGTCTCCCTCATTGACCTTACCTCTTCTGCCTCTGTTTGCGGCCTTTCTCCCTTTTCGCCTGGGTCATTTGGTCTGCCTGGGTCATTTGCGATTCAAGGCTTCATAACTTTGGTGATGATAGCGCCTGGATGTTCAGCATCTTGTCCTCATGCCAGTCTATGTCCCATCATTGAATCCATCTCAACTGTTGGACTTGGATAAAAGAGGCCCTAGGTCTAAAGCTGCTCCACTCTGTCACTAAGGGGTATTGGCCAATCCAAATGTGATGCTGCACTTGATTTGTGGACCAAAAGCATGAGATGTGGAGGTCTATTTTTATTGTGGCTAATATTATATATTCCCCTTTCCACCCCTTCTCTCCATATTTTACTATTTCAGCTTCACAGATGAAGAGCCCGGAGAAGAAGAAGGCAAGGAAATCCACGACACAGGTAATCATTGTTTTTGAGTCTGATAACTTTGCTAAAGGAAACGTGTCCTTATTGTGTGACAAGTTTGCCTTGTCTGATCTCATAAAAGCAAAAAAGAAACAAACATTCTATATTTTCTTCTTCTTTAAATTCAGGCGGCAGGGTTCTCCCACCTCACTGAGTTTGCACCACCTCCGACCCCCATGGTGGACCACCTGGTCGCCTCCAACCCCTTCGACGATGACTTTGGGCCCCCTTCTCGACCTAGTGGGGCAGGTGGACCAGGTGGCGCCCCATTTCTTCCAAGTCCAGGTGCAGGCGGAGGAGGTGGCTATGGAGGAGGTGGCAGAATGGGCGTGGGCATGGGCTTTATGGGGGGCCCAGCAGGACCAGGCGGCGGCCAGCCTGGGCGGAGGCCACCATTCGGCCCTCCAGCCAACGCTGGACCTCATCACCAGCTAGGCTTTGGAGGAATGCCTGGCTTTGGAGGGGGCGGTGGGAGTGGCAGTGGGGGAGGAGGAGGAGGTGGTGGATTCCCCCCTGGTGGCCCTTCTCAGTTCAATATACCACCAAACTTCAGTCCACCCATGCACCCCGGGCCAGCATTTAACCCCATGTTGTCTCCAGGAGGTATGGGAGGTCCTGGAGGAGGGGGGCCGCCCCACCCTCGATTTGGTATGCCTCCACAGCAGCAGCATGGACAGGGTGGACACCCATTCAACAGTCCCCCATTACCTGGTGGTGGAGGCCCCAGAGGGCCCCCTCATGGGCCCATGCCTCCCATGGGTGGCATGGGGCCTGGTCCAGGGATGAACATGATGGGCGGCATGGGTGGTGGCCCTGGAGGCAACATGGTGGGTGGGTTACCAGGTATGCCCCCTCAAGGACAATTCCCTCCCTCACAGGATGGCTCCTATCCTGGTCCCAGTCCGCCAGGACCAGGCAACGAGGATGGAAAGAACTTTGGGGGAGGAGGGCCACCTCCTGGGCCTCAGCAGCAGCAGCAACAACAGCAGCAACAGCTTAACCTGAATCCCAATGGCCCCCCTCCTAATAATACCACTCCTGGCCCTCCTCCTAACTCTGGCCCACCACAGCCTGGGGGAGGCTTCCCTGGCCACCCTGACGTCCAACAGCCCAATGCCAACACACCTGGTCAGCCTCCCTCAGCACCACCGCAGCATAACCCCAACTCCTCTCCAACTGGTCCCCTGAATGGATCAGGCCAGCCCCAGCATCCACCGCCCAATCAGCTCCAACCCTCCAGCAATACAAATACCCCCAACTCCAACAACTCTACGCAGCAGCAGCAACAATCCACTCCACCTAACTCTGCCCCTGGCTCCACCCCTCACAGCCAGCAGAACAACACTCCCGGTGCTGGTGGTCCCATGTCAAATGCTGCTTCCAATTCAGGTCAGAACAACATGACCAACAACAACGGAGGCAACACACCTGGCAGCAACCCCAACCCCCCCTCTAACTCCACCTCGACCCCGAACACCCAGTCTCCCCTGCCCCCTGGTCCTGCTGCCCCCTCGACCGGGCCCGGTTCTGGCCCCGGAAAACCCGGGGGCCCGGGGATGGTATTCCCTTGCGGCCTCTGTATGGCAGAGGTGCATGACGACCAGGACGCCATCCTGTGCGAGGCATCGTGCCAACGCTGGTTCCACCGTGACTGCACAGGCCTGACAGAGCCAGCGTACGGGCTGCTGACTCGAGAGAGCGCTGCCGTTTGGGCCTGTGACTTCTGCATCAAGACCAAGGACATCCAGGCTGTGTTTGTGCGCCAGGGATTAGGCCAGCTGGTGGCAGCTAATGAGAGTTGAGGAGTGGATGACAAAGGAGCAGCGTGGAGGTGTGACGCGTAAGGACAAATAGAGACATTCTTTGCTCTGATCTAACTGAGTGACCCGTGTGTCATGCCAGCTACTTGCCCAACTTTCTCTTGACTAGCCCTTTACTCGTTCACTACACCGAGAAACACACTCATTGACATTCATGCTTATATATAGCACTTTGAGTGACTCTAGGCAAATGACCCCCCCCTCCCACCCCCCGATATGAGTCGAATCATAATGAATGTTAATTGACACAGTCCCTCAGACATCTAGCCTGCCAACCAGCAAAGCACTGACACCAACACTCTACCTCACACACTTTGTGACTGACTGGCACGGAAGCTCCCGCACTGACTGACTGAGATTGACTCGCCCCACTCATGCACCACATGAGTGTGATGATATTTCAAACACACACACACACAAACACACACACACACACACACACACGTTAGGCGGGTGAAGAAATCACTGCAAAGTTCAGTTATTCCCCTAATTCATGAAATGAGTCAAAGTATCAATATTTTTCTCAAATTGTCACAGCTATAAATTAAAACTGCCATGAAAGATCACATTTTGAAAATTGAAAAAATAATTGCAAGAGTGCCTGAACATCTAAAGGGCCTTGGATTTTATTCATCAGTTAATTCACGGCTTTATATGTCATCAAAATGCTTCATTTTAGCACTGCCCGCTCACATTTTTAGCCTTTATACTGCAAGCAAAAGAATATCATCAGTATATTGCAGTATAAAAACTCAGTAGCAGGTGTATTGTGAAACAAGAATATAAATTGGGGGGGAAAAAAATCTATTTTTAAGGTCTTTTGACTTTCCTTCACACGCATACATACACACAGCTTGACCCTGTTCTTCTTGTATCTGTCATTTTGTACCCAGTGCTGATTAATCCAAAGGAGATCCGGGTTGAGTTTTCATTCACACCTCACAGAGGATTTTACCACCGAAATAATTGTAAATATTAGGACAAAAATATTTGTCTGGAACTCCCGTCAGTTGTGAACACGCTGCAGAGTCGACCAATGAACAAAATAATGAGTTGAACGTATGTGTCTTGGTTGTATTACAGTATGACGTTTTGGTTTTTCTACAGTTCATTTGAGTCAACTATTTCTTTTTATCTCTGCAGTATACATGGATTGTGAAATCAGTGCTTTTGGATGGTGTTGGCATAGCAAGTAGTGACATCATGTCATATCAGATGTGCATAGTCCTTTTTCTTAAAAAAGAGGGGAGGGGGGTGCATGTGAACCAATGCAGTAACTGTCTGATCTGTTTATGTTTATATTCTGGCCTCTGCGCTGCTGGAGGCCTTGAAGTAGACCAAATAACTAAAGAGCGAAAAATACCCATTTTTCACATTTCTGTCACAGTATAAGGTGTTTATAACTATTCTTCCTTCTCTCTTTCCTTATTTTTCTTTATTCAATGTCCGAGTTGCCTTTCTTTTAACTTACTCTCAGCTGTTCCTTTATTATTTTGTACTGGTATTTGTGCTGTGCTCTTGCTCTGCTCTGGCGCCTCCTGGTGGAACCTGGAGGAACCAGTGAGTCCCACACCGGGGTGGGGAAGGGAAAGGTACTGAACTCTGAAGTAAAGACAGATTTTTTTTGTACTTGTCCATGTCTGTTTTTATTCATTTTTAAAAAAAAAAAAAAAATTTGTTTGCTAATCGTTGTATTAAAATGAGGGTTGGAAAACCCAGTAAAACAGACACCAATGTAATTTGTTTTTTCATAATGCTCAGATTCTGAGTCATAACCTAAACCTTTAATTAACTTTATTTACAGCAGAGAATCATAATTTTTTGTTTTGTTTTAGTGCCAGTTTAAGTTTTTGCAGAGGGTCTCTGTGTTAAACCATCATCAGTTCTTGCTTAAAGGTTTACTTAACAGATTATTGTGAAACCAATATTTGAGAAATGAAACATTTTTGTCACAATTGATTAATGAAGCTTTTAGTAGAAAGAATAATAATTAGCTGTTTGTTGATTCTTAATACTACAGTTGACAAGACTTGTGAACAAAACTATCTTTATTTTACAGGTCTGAAAATTCTTAATTTCCCAGGACATTTCTGGGAAAGAACAATGTAATTTAGCACTAATCGTAGGTAAAATACAGACTGCATTCAATGAGTGAACTTTAATTAATTCCAGTTAAGCTACTGTAGCCTCTAGTATGTTTTCAACAAATATAGAGAAAATGATTCCAGTATTGAATTAATGATGAATAACCAGGGAAATGTTTTTTAATTAACCTGATTTTAATTAGAGCTGGAATTCATTTATGTGCAAATCAACAACTGCATTTAAAGTCAACACAACTAATTAAAATAACACTGTCAGAACTTTGTCCCTATTAGTGCCAAGTTACTTGGTTCTTCTAAGAAACTCAAGAAATTACAAGTATACGCAAGATAAGTTTTCACACAGGTTGTGTTCACATAGACACATGAAAGTAGAGCTGCAACGATCAATATTTTCATTATTGATTAGTCTGCCGGGTTGCTCCATCATTCAGTCTATGAAATGTCCAAAAAATAGTGGAGAAAAACACTCATTACTTCCCAGAACAAACAATGTGGAACAAACAAATGTCTTTGTGTTTGACCAAAAGTCCCCATTTAAGTAGCTGGAACCAGAGAATGTGAAGCATTTTTTCACCATTTGTGCTTTAAAAATGGCTTCAGACGATTAATCGTTTAAAAAATACTTGCCAATTTTTTATCTGTCAATTTACTTAACAATTTACTCTGCATTTCAACTCTGCATAAAAGATAACTTCATTTATCTTAACATTGATATTCATACAGTATGAGTAACATATATGTGTATAGAGAATTAATTCAAGTGACTTGAAAAAAAGCACAAAAAAACAACCTCGAAAGTTGAGTGAGTTAAGTAGGTGTGTTAAGTGTAAAAAAGTCAATTATACCCTATTTTTATATTTACAATTGCAGTTTAATAGCTATATAGACTTCAGTGTAGTTATAGGATCTAAATTAGCATGATAACCTCCTTGTCAGTAGTTAATTGTTTTGGCTTGACAGTGATCAGTACTTATCGTGATCTGCATTTGTATTAGATGTGTTTATAGCCCAATACTGCCATGCAAACACTTTCAAACTGATTCATATCATTTCACGTAAAAACAGCAGTGAAAACAGCAGTGGTGGAAAGTAACTAAGTACATTTATTCAAGTACTGTACTTAAGTACAATTTTGGGGTACTTGTAGTACTTGGAGTATTTCCATTTGATGCTACTTTATACTTCTACTCCACTACATTTATCTGACAGCTTTAGTTACTTTTCAGATGAAGATTTGACACAATAGATAATATAACAAGCTTTTAAAATACAACACATTGTTAAAGATGAAACCAGTGGTTTACAACCTTTTTGGCTTTTGACGTCTTACAAAAAGCAGTGTGTAGTCGGGGTCACATTTCAGATGTCTATGAGTTGTTAACAGCTCCACCAAATAGTGATTTTTCCCTCTAAACTTCTCACATGGTTTCATTTCATTCAATGTTCAAATGATCCAATATTTCACCAAAAAGTCAAAGATTAGAGGAAAAGTGTCCTCTCCCATTAATCATCTCATGACCCCTCAGATTTATCTGGTGACCCTTGAGGGGCCCGACCCCTAGGTTGGGAACCACCGGACTAAACTAGCTAACTGTATAGAAAATAGTTCAAACTAGCTCCACCTCCAGCAGCTACAACAGTAACATGCTGCTTACACACTGATGCTTCAGTATTAATAACCTAATGATGTCATATATAATAATATATCAGTCAGAGGGACGAAACGAGTAGTTTTACTTTAATACTTTAAGTACATTTTACTACTAATACTTATATACTTTTACTCAAGTAGGATTTTAATGCAGGACTTTTACTTGTAATGGAGTATTTTTACATTGCTGTATACTTTTACTTAAGTAAAGCATCTGAATACTTCTTCCACCTGTGCTAAACGGGTCATACACTGTGTTATTAACCCTCCGTGTACAGAGATGAAACTGAGGCCGCAGCAGGCGCCGCCTCTCGGGGAGCCTCCCACCAATGAAGTGTGTCCTGAGGCGGGACGATGACTATCCGACGTGCTGGCAACAGGTTGCACTGGTAGCGGGGGGAGAATTTCCCGATGTCCTCAGTCACTTCATTGATCTTCTCATCCCACCAACACTGTACAGAGCTGCTGCTGCTGCTGCTGCCGCTGCTGCTGCTGCTGTGAGGACGCACTCGGGACTCCTGGGAAGAAGGAGGAGGAATATTTCTGGATTTGGATCATCTTTGCAGGTGCAGTAGAATAAGTAGCCTAGTCTGAGTATTTACACAGCTGCTGCCTAATTTACTGTACATTCACGCTTGTTGATTTCAAGTGGGGAAAAGTGTCTGAGCAATACTGTAAACCCCGTTTTGCTGAGCGGGCGTTTTCCAACATTTGGATAAGCAGAGATGGACACCTGTGGCTTTGTGATTGGATTTGGCAGCCGTCTTCCCATACTCAGCTTTCCCTGCTCAACGATAATAACCGAAAACAAGCACCAGGCGGGGGGTAAAAGCCTTTTGTTGTTCGCTTTCAGGGGGTTTTCAGATGCGGCTCTGTGCGCTGGTCTATAATTGGATCTGACTGCAGCGCGTAAAGAGGATATGAGAGGTTATTACAGCAGGTAAAACGCTTCAAATAGGATGCGGCGGCGTGTCGTCGCGAGGCAGGTGTTTATCGGTTGTTTATCTTTCTTGTTGCTCCGCTCGTGGTCCCGCGGGCTCATGTAAACAAGCCCGCTGGTTTCGACGCGCACCGATACTGACTGACCGGATAGGTGGGTGTGACGCAATTAATCCAGGAGCAGACAGGTGCAGTTGTGCTGCAATGGCTTCCTCTGTCTTGAAGTATCTTGATTTGACTTGTTGATATGAATTTGAAAGTGGTATCATTGAATATATGAGTCGAGTCTGCCAAGAAAATACAATGTAGTCTTTCTATTTGTTACCTGTACATGGTTATATCAACCTGAATAAGCCTCATGATAGTCACTCATATCCTGGCCAACACTTTAGTTTACAGCTGATAACTTACAGCTGTTAAAGTTGCTGTTGTTTTCTGATCATTTTTTTTTCAGTTGCATTTGAAATAAATTGCCCCAGAAATAGCTCTGACCTAAAATGTGTGCTTGGGGGCACACTCTCAGTTCATTGTGAGGTGTTTGGGTAAACATGTTCCTTTTAATGAGGGACTCTATTACCATATTGTTTCTATTTTACGCAAGAGAACCTGCCCCTAACAATACTGGCAGCAAGAATAGTTAGTATAGTGTGGCTTTTCTTTGTACTATACAAACCCAAAAACAACTTAGGTATCAATGTGACATGTTTTGGGTGTCAAATAGGGATTTTAGTGGAACCACATGGTCATATGTTGATATTGTGATGTTCTTTTACAAAATTCAGTTATATAAATGATTCGCTTAACAGTTTCTTTTACACGTGTGATTGTTATGCATTATCTGATCATTGTCTGATTGTGCAGATATTTGATATGTCAGGATTTATATATCAATTCAGAAATCCTTAAGGCTGCAGGAAATTATTGTTTTCACTATCAATTAATCTATTAATAGGCTATAAAATGTCTGAAAATGGTGAAAAATGCCGATCACAAAATCCCAGAGCTGAAGGTAACATCTTCACATTGCTTTCTTTGTCTTCTTAACCGGACAAACCCCCAAAGATATTAAATTTACAAGGATACAAAGCAGAGAAAAGCTGCAAATCTTATAGTTTTGACTTGATAAATGACCTATTATGACAATTATATCGATTATCCAAATGGTTGCCAATTATTTCCCTGTTGATTGATTATTCGACTAATGGTTTGAGTTCCTAATATTATGAATATTTCAAGCACATCACCCAGCCCTAGCAGCAAAGTAACGTGTGTTCTTGTTCAGCTACCCAGGGGCATGAGAAACGGCGGAAGTTGAAGCTTAGAGTGCGGTAAGAAACAGGGAAAGGTGCAGGAACAGGGCCAGAGGAAAATGAGAAGTGCCTGGGTGAGGAGAAAGGAAAGAGTGATGGCAGATAGACCCGTCTGGTGACATTCCTGTCTCTGTTGACACAGCTATTCCTTGTGACAAGAGAGAAAGAGAGCATGAGAGGAGGTGAACCAGTTGTCGCCTAGCAGTGCTCGGCTACTAGTTGCTGAACATGTCTGTATTTACCCAAGGAACATATTTACACCTGGGAGCTTTCAATGTGACCAGTGAGGGCTGACTGCAGTGAAAATAGACGGCCATATCATCCTATTTTGATGTCCAGAATTCAACATCCTGGCAAACGAGGTTACTCGTTTTTGTGTTAGGACAGGACAATCCATTGGTTTTTCCCAGTATTTTTAGTCTCCGGTTTGTCGTCTTTTAATTAGTCTCCTCACTTTTTATTTACTGCATATGCGGACAGTTTTCAGAATGTGTGAGGCGCCTTTTACAGATGATGCTGCCCTAATTCGCAGTTTCCTCCTAATCTGTCCTTATTATACAAATGCAAACCACGCGCAATGCCGAGTGTAAAGGGAGCGTCTGGAATCCTAAGAATGTTTTTTAGGAGAAGACAAAGGCTGACTTTGATTCACTAATCTAACCTCGCTGCTGGCCGAGGTGCTGCGTGTTACACTATAACCAACGGCCGGGTTACATTTTAATTCCTGTGAGGGTCACATCTGGGAGTGCTATAGGTGGTTACGGACAAATGAAAGAGGCTGGAGTCGGAGTGTGATGGTGAGCTCTCAGCTCAGCAGAGCATTAAAAATGAAAATGAATGTATGCAAGAGAAATAGCATTTACTGCATGTTAAGAAGCTATTATGTGATAATGTGACTGCAGTAAGAGAAGTGCACATTATTTAGTACTTTCTTGCCACTTATAGAGCCACTGAAAGGAACGATGCTTGTTAGATCAACTACCTGCTACCGTGCGCGCGTGTGTGTGTGTATGTGCGTGCATACGCTTGAGCTGGTGTGTGTGCCTGTACAGCTCAAAGTAAACAGTCTACGCCTGAGTGACTCTGCTCTGAAGTCTGGTGACTGGGGAGACTCTGGCAAAGGCAGAGAGAGAGAGAGAGAGAGAGAGGGGAGGCCCATTCCTGACATAGCCCCTAGTGTTTAATGCTCCACAGAGCCTGGACAATAAGAGGAGTATTCACCTTCTCATAGTGTTCATCACCAAGCTCATTTTCAGAGCATAGAAGGTGGACATGCTTAGAGTCTGCTACTTACAATATGACTGACTGGGCTGTTAAAATATAGAGCTGAAACAGTTCGATTTAGCGTTTAGGCTGTCAATCAAAAATTAAACGGCAACTACTTTGATCATTTTGATATTTGTGTTTGAAAAATGAGACAATTATAAAAATAGTAATACAATTATTTCTCTGTCGTTTGAGTAATTAAATCAAAGTCAACTTTATTGTCAATTCTGCTATATTTACAGGACATATAGAGGGTCGAAATGCTGTTTCTCTCAGACCAAGGTGTTGGCATATACAAGTACTAAACACAACAACAAGGCTAGTGCAACAAAGTATAGTGCAAATAGAGTTCATCGACTAATCATTTCAGCTCTACATAAACCTCACAAAACAGTGATATTATATAAAAGAACAAACACGTGCTTGGAGTATACTGCTTACAATATGACTGATTGTGTTGTTTAAATTCGGAGAGAAAGTTCACGATTAAGCGATTAGGATATTA
The DNA here is from genome assembly GCA_038419695.1 of Scomberomorus guttatus. Taxonomy (NCBI): domain Eukaryota; kingdom Metazoa; phylum Chordata; class Actinopteri; order Scombriformes; family Scombridae; genus Scomberomorus; species Scomberomorus guttatus. The sequence continues at coordinate 10,757,256 of CM076461.1, forward strand.
CCTGAAAATTAAAGGCCACTACTTGGATAATTGGTTAATTGTTTTATTTCTTTGCTAGTTCTAGCTCCTCAAATGTTTTTCTTTGTCATATAAGATATTAAAGTGGATATTTTGGGAGGTTTTGGACTGATGGTTGGAAAAAACAAGGAACTTGAACACATCACCTTGGGTTCTGGTACATTTTTTTTGGTATTTTTACTATTTTCTGCACTTTAATGGACAAAACCAAGTAACTGTGAGAAAATAAGCTGCAGATGAGTCAGTAATGAAAATAATTGTTAGTTGCAGCCCCATGTAAATTTAAAACAATAAAGATTTGGTGTAATTAAACACAATATAAAAGTCTGTCTGTAAAACACGGCACAAACTCTCTGTATCAGGAGATTGTTTGCTACTGTGGCCTTCAATAGTGACATTTAGACCTCTCTCACCTTCTCTGCTTTCCAGCTGTTCAAATACATAGCAACCATTAACTCAGCTGCATTTCAGCATGTATGTACTGTATGTAAACAAGAGACAGTGTACAAATAACTGATTATTTTGTGTGAGGTGTTTCATACACACCCTCCTACTCCATGTTCTTTCTGCCCTCTGAACACACCCTCTGGAAAAAAGTAGGCCTCAACCTGTACAAAGAGGTTCTTAGTGCCCCAGTGGCATATTTGGCATCGCATGAAAACAATGAATTCTGGTTGAGAAGGAATTTAGCCTGTAGAGCAGCAAGAGAAGATGAGAGCTTCATCAAGATTAACCGGCAATGTGATATTTCAGCAGAGTCAGAGGGACTCTCCCTGGGAAGAAGTGGTGAATTTACACAAAAAAACAAGGAAATAGATGTGACGGAGGACTGATAAAAGTAAAAAAAAAAAAAAACAACGATTGTTGTGTGTAAAGCTACACAAAAAGGACTAAGGCACATCATACTAGAAATACAGGGTCAGTGAGAATTTAATCCTCTGCAGATTTTTAAAAAAGCTCTTAGCTCCTAGACTTTTATGTTCAGTGTACTCAATGCTTTTGTAATTTTTTCCACTGATTCACCTGATTTGCATTTCTGCTGTTCACCCCTCCCTTTCTGCCCAGGCTGCCTGTACAGAAACCAGGAAGTCAACATGAGCACTCTCTCCACTGATAGGAAGCCACTCGTGGACTATGGCGTTCAGATCCGCTTCATCAAGGACCTCCACGACACAGGCGGAGGTTACCCTGATAAATCCAAAGGAAACATCAGTGCAACTCCTCCCTCCAATAAATACGGGGTGGCAGTGCGGGTTCAGGGAATCTCTGGACAGCCTTATGTGGTCCTGAAAGATGGTGAGAAAGGCGACTCTTATGGCGTTCAGCTAAACACTCCGACCCCCAGCTCAGGGCCCCCCTCACCCTACAACAGCCTCCCCAAAAGCAAAGAACCAGCAGAATTCACAAACCCCTACGGCACTGCTATAAATACAACTCGCTCCCCTGTTTCTCCAGCAGAGGATGAAGATGGGGAGATTTTCGGGAGCCCTCTTAAAAGACCTCCAGGAGATGGGCAAGCAGGAACTCATGGGGAGGAGGAGGGCGGGACTGGCAGAGGAGCACAGGTGGAGAGGTCAAAATCTGAACCCCAACTCAAAGCAACAGCCAGTGAAGCAGAGAAAAATAGAGATCGGACTAGTAATGAGAAGTATAATGAAGCAGGGTTAAAACCGGTCAAAATAAACGGTGTGGGAGCCCAAAGGGTCAAACAAAACGGCGTGGGTTTCACTGCCTCTCTGGGACGATACAGTGGGAAAAAACAGACCGCAGCTTCCCCTTTAGAGTCGTTCCCTGAACCTCCAGCATCAACTGATGAGAATCCTGCCCCAGCGATCGACACCAAGTCCCTGGCTCCCATCAACAAGCTCATCAGCAAGTTCAACAGCGGAACGCCGGGCAGCGCCCCGCAGACCAGAGGCCGCCCCGGAGCGAGGCAGCGGCTTAGGTTTGACGAATGCAGGAGGTCCAGAAGTCTTGATGCCCGAAAAGATGTTCAGCCTGAGGCTTCCCTTCCCTCTCTTACCTCTCCGACTCTGAATCCCTACGCCTGTCCTCTGTCTACCTCCTCCAATTTGTTGGCATCATCTGCCCCAGCGAGTGGTAGCCTGGGAAGGAGCCCTGCATCTGTTGTCAAGGTGACGGAACAAGAGGCCCCCAAGCCGAGCGTTAAGTCACCAGGGAAGTTTGTTGCCAAGGACACCCCTCCAGCTGTAGCAAAAAAGCCTGTAAGTGCAAGTGATGCGGAGATGATGAGCTATTTGAATGTATTAAATTGTTCCTTTGTTTTGTGTCTGTTATCTTACTTTGCTCACTTTCTCTTTGAAGGAGATACCTCCAAGAAGTCTGAGTCAAAAAACAAATGTTATCAGTGCGGAGGAACCTCAAGTTAAGCAAACAGTTTCCAACTCCCTCAAAGAGCGGTAAATAAAACAACAAGCATTAAACATTGAATTGCAGTCCATGTTGTATGAATACATACAGTATAATCAATCCAATCTAATCCTCTGTCCACTGTTTCCTCATCAGCCCCAGTGAGAGTGAGGGATCCCTCAAAAGACAGATCAACCCTGTCTATGAGACAACTGGCAGTTTAAAGGTATGTTCATCATCAAAGTTCTTTCACATACAGAGATGTACTCATAAATTTAGAAAAAAAAAACATTAATAAGAACAACACAACAAGCATGGAAGTTCGTTCTTGAACTTACAAACAGTTTGTGCTGCAAATAATTTCAACTCAAAGGTCAACTTACTAGCTTTTTCTGAACAGAACTAGCTCAGTAGGTCACATGATGACACCTGAGCCACTTCCATTTATGATGAAGATGAAGAGCATGAGATGTGGTTGAAAGCGCAGCAAAGGCTTGGATATTTAAGTTGAGAATATTTTGTCACATCAATAAAGCAGATACAGTCCTCTACTGTTAGTCCCTGTATTAAAATATTTGTCAATCAATCTTGGAATGATATCAAGTTCCAATCTTGTGTTTTGAATTTATATGAGGAGGCGACCTTTTTGTTTACATTTGGATTACAGATTGTGTCTTTTTAAAGGAATGGTTTGACATTTTGTGAGAGGTAGATGAGAAGATTGATACCACGCTCATGGTAAATACGGTAAATATGAAGGTACAGTCAGCAACCACTTAGCTTAGCTTAGCACAAAGACTGGAGACAGGAAAAACAGCTAACCTGTGTTAGGTATGAAAGCTCAACAATTAATGGCATAATATATCTTATTAGTTACTCAGCCAGGCACTTCCTGGAAGTGACTAGCCAAGAAATAGTACAGCAGCTAACCTTTTTTGGTTCGTTTTTGTATGGATTAAACAAACAAGATATAACATGTTAATTAGTGACCTTTAGAGGGATAGTGGGATTTTGTTACCTTTGGACGTAGCTAGGCTAGCAATTTACCCCTGTTTCTGGTCTTTGTTTTAAGCTAAGCTAACTGGCTGCTGGTTGCAACCAGTTGAACTCTTTGAAACTGATATACAAGCTGTAAGAGCAGCAGCTAGACAATAAACGAGAATAAACTCTTTTAGATTGTATTTAAATCATATGGTTCAAACTACCTGGTTATTGATGATAGAGCAGACCTTTCATGCAAACCTTGAGACATCACTTCTTTGAATATAACTGTTAGTGTGGTTGTAGTTGTACTAATAGGAGCAGCATCTGCATTAAAAGTACTGGTAGTGCAGCCATCTCACCTAAAAGCTTGCCACTTCAGAGAAAGTTAAGCAAGTCTACTCTACAGGATAAAACATGCAGTGCTCAAATAATAACAATTCGTTTTTGAAAATCTAAAATAGTGCATGTTCTAATTAGCTTTTGTGGTGTGCAGGTTCAGCATGTTGATCAAACAAAAGGTTGGAGGGTCCAAATGTCTGGTGTGTCTCTTTCTGAACAGAGCAGTTCTTGTAATGAAGCTAACAGATGGTTGGCAGCCTGTCCTCTTTTCTGTTTCCGAGGATATGAAGTTTCTTTTTCATCCACTTTGTCTCAGTGGATCCTCTTTTACAAGCCATAAAATATGAAAATGAAGGGGCACGCTGAGTATTCCTTTGTCAATTTCAGTGCCACCTCTGCTCCTGTGTGTTCTTATAACACCTTATTAAAATAGATTGTGGTTTTTATAAGCATACATCCTTTAAATTTGCAGCCTTTTGCATAAATCTACATACAGACCTTATTCCTTTGTGTCCTTACCTTCTCATATTACATGCACTTGATTATGTATGATCCCTTATTATGTACTTCTCAGTGTGTTTGTGACCATGACTGCCCGTGAATTATTTGCCTGTCTTGTCTCTTGGCAACGATGCACCTGCAGAGGAAAGCTGTTGAGGTCCCAGCGTGTTGAGGGTTGCAGTCATTGAGAGGCATCAATAATTAAGCTGGACTGGAACCCTGCACCAGCTGGAGGTTGGCTTGCCGGCTGAGACAGATCCTTCTCCGAGGGGTCCTGTTGTACAAAGTGTTTGATGTCGCTAACCATGCTCTCCGTCTTAGTAAATTTAGTGGTTGATTTCTCTACCAGCAGTCATGTCAGGCTCTTCAGAAGCAATACAGCTACTGAGACATCCACAGACAGCATCAACAACTGCAGGGCGAAGGAGTTTACGCAGTTTTTTTTTTTCTCTGCACAAGGCTATTTCTTCACCAGCTCTGCCTCTAAACCCAGACATTGCTTTTGTCTGTATAAAACCAAAACAGGAGATCAATGCAGGATCAGATGAACGTGTCATCCAAACAAAGACTGTTTTGGGGCATTTGTGTTACAACCAAAGTACAGATTAATATACGGATACATGCTTAGGCTTTCATTTCAAAAGGTTATTTGCATTTCGAAGCATATTGACTCACAAGTGTAATGTGGAGAGGGGTTGACATTCCCTCAGTACCACTAATGTCTCTCTGAGTGCTCGCGGTATGTTCTCACCGCAGTGTTACCAGTTAATGTCTGTCAGTGGGAGAGTGATGGAGTTCATGCACTGACACTGTTTGTTCCTCTGGTTAATTGAGGATCTGATGCTGGAGTGTTAGGTTACCTGAGTCCAAGGCAACTGATATATAGTATACTGTATACGGTGGTGTGCAGAGTGAACACCATGTAAATGACAAAGGGCTGGAGGTTATCAGAGGTTCATCAAGACCAAACCAGGCTTTTATTGAATCTCATTTGCATTACATAATTATACACATAAGGCTACAGCTGATGCAATTCACTCAAACTGCTCAAAGGAGCTTACACATATTCTCAGTTGTGTTATCTTCTGTTAATTATCTCTTTGTGAGGACAGAGAGAAACTGAAATGTCCCAGAACGGGATTATCTACAAACTGTCCTGCAGGGGGGACAAGAAGAAAATGAAACAAATCTGTACAAAATACATCTTTGTAATCCATCACTGATAAGACGAGTAGTAACAGAAATGTGAGGTCCCCTGAGGAGAACCGTCCGTGATCCTCGCTTTGTCTCTCTCTCTCTCTCTCTCTCTTCTGTGTCTGTGTGTGCGTCCCTGTAATGAGTGTGTAGGAGGATAAGAGAGGTTTCATGGGCGAGCTGCACTTATACCTCCTTTTCAGTGAGAGGGAGCCTTGACAAACAGCGGAGTGGTGTGGGCGACGAACGAGCCTCGTCTCCGGCTCCGCTCCCCTGCAGCGTGTCAGAAAGAGTTGCTTATGTGGGGAGATCTTTTTTTTTTTTTTTTTTTGACGATGTCTGAGCACGCTGGCAGGGTCTGTTCTCCCAAAGATTTTTTGACTGTCAGAAACTAGGGCAAGGAATCCAAAGCAGGGCTTTTTTTTCTATATAGTTCAAAATAATACAAAGTGCATAATGTATTTGGAAGGTCGACAGTGACACTCTGTTGCGATGTTTCCTGTCCTCCTTTCTTTGTCTCTATGTTCTCTTTGTCCTCTTTCATCTGTCTCACCCTTGGTCTCTCTCTTACACTGTGTGTGTGTGTGTGTGTGTGTGTGTGTGTGTGTGTGTGTGTGTATTTTGTGCACAGAGGGGAGGATCTGATGGGAACCAGAAAAAGGGAAACCTTGAGGAGCTTCAGGAGAAACTCAGACTCTGCATGAAAGAATTGCAACAGGCCCATGATGAGTAAGGACGTGTGTGTGTGTGTGTGTGTGTGTGTGTGTGTGTGTGTGTGTGTGTGTGTGTGTGTGTGTGTGTGTGTGTGTGTGTGGATGTGTGTGTGTGGATGTGGATGTATAGTATATGCACTTAACAGCCAACACTAAGCTTCTAGTTATTGCTCCTGTGGCTTTTTTGTGAAAGGATAATTTCACTATTGCCTGATTGATTGGTGTGTGTGTGTGTGTGTGTGTGTGTGTGTGTAGGTTAGCCGAGGAGCGTATGGCCAGAGAGGGGGCGGAGTCTCGTCTGCGCCTACAAGAAGATCAACTGGCTGAGCTTCAGGAGGAGCTGAGGAGGGTTTCACCTCACTCAGACTCACTGCAGATGGTACTGATACTCCGGCCACACACATACACTGTATAAAACATCACCGTACTTCTACTCGTGTGTCTATCTGACTATCTTTGAATTTCTTTCGGCAGGATGTGATGACTCTACAGGCAGACCTGGCCGAAGCTGCCATGTTGCGTCAGCGCCAGGACGACATACTACACCAGCGGGAGCGGGAGCTGACGGCCCTGAAGGGGGCGCTGAAGGAGGAGGTGGAGTGCCATGACAGAGAGATGGAGGCTCTGAGGGAGCAGTACAGCCATGACATGGAGAACCTGAGAAGAACCATGGAGCAGGTCACACAGGTGAATGACACCATCCTCTATCAGTTCACTTCTCCATCCTGTTCAGATAATCAGTCAGTTTGACACAAATAAATTATTTGACCAATTCTTGCAAAAAGAAATCAAATCAAACTGTATTTTTCTGATCTCACCAGAATCAAACTGTAGTGCAGTAGAAGTTCATTGAGAAGGAAAAATCAATTTTTTGGATTCATCAGTAGCTCAGTAGTTGAGAGTTCAAGCTTAGCCTGTCAGCAAACACTGATTAAAAACAGAGATAAAGGGAAATAAAAATTGTGCAGCGGATGCAAATAAAACCCAAGGGACAGTAAAACTGACTCACCCAGTAGTGCACTAATGGTACACCGCAAGTATATTGATTAGTAAAACTAAAAGAAATTAAATAAAATCATCAATACAATACCATAAAAATGGGGAGGTTGATCAATGTGAGTTCTGACTTTGCTTTTGCCTACGACATAGTTTTAGTCGCATTTTTGGGCATTCCCTTTGATGTTGGATGAGTGTGTCCTGGTGTGTTTTTTTTTTTTCACAAGACGTGTCCTGGAAAAGAGATTATAATCTCGATGGGAGTAACCGGCTCAATAAAACAGAAAAATGTTGGTTTAGTAACTCTGCACAGAAGCAACACAAGTGGTTCAATAAACTAGACAAAGACAAACAGTACTAGTCAAAGGTTTGGACACACCTTCCCATTCACTTGAATAAGAACGTGTGTCCAAACCTTTGACTGGTACTATAGAGTAAACACCTCTTGCACTCCAGAAAGTAATGAAAGAACCAAAAAAATCGATCACTTGTACTGACTTTATAAATGAGCAAATTGTGCACACGTGATCGACATTGCGCAGGATTTTTTTCAGCATTTCTTGCTTTACAGATTTGGTTAAAAATAAGACGTGCCGTTCATCTTCTTTTGAGCTTTTGATATTTATGTCAGAATTCATCATAAACGTTCACACTAACATATTTTTCTCCCTTTTTTCATGTGATTGTCATCATGATATTTTATTGTGTCAAACTAAGAGCCTGCAGATTACAGAACAAATAACCAGGAACGATTTAAAGCCTCTTTAGTGGCTACAGCAAAACCTTGCCGATGAATATCTCCCTTTTCTGATCACTGGAACTTTTTTTTTCTGTCACATCATAGTCTGCTAATGAACTCTTAAGACAGAAACAGTCAGAGCATTTTTCCTCTAACAGGATCTCTTTGTACGGATACAGATATGCACTTCACTGGGAGAACAATCAGGTTGTACCTGTCAGGCTGTCTTTGTGTCCTGCATGCATTATTAAGGTGATATTAAATTGTGCTTTGAAGTAGTATCTGCCTATTATACACCCCGGCTTTGTCTTGTCATTCTGTTTAATGTGTCAGCATGTAGTCAGTGTTCAAACGCTGCGCCAGGGTACCAGGAGGTCAGGCTAAGCCCAGCGTGCAAAGTTAGAAAAGAGAATTTTGCTGCTTGTGATTACCATATAAAACTTTTCCAGTTTCTATTGTAGAGCTTCAGTTTGTACCAGTGGACTATTTTTGGAGTACTGTAGAGGAAGTTTGAATCATATATGTATATACAGGAATAGATCATTATGCAGTAACAGCAGTGTCAGGAAAGAAGTAGCATGCAGCCTGAGAGCAGAAAGTACGCAGACAGGTTGGCAGCTGCTTTTTGATGAGGTGATTTATTTGGCATTAAAGTAGTTGGATGGCTCTTTGTGCCGACTCTATCGTGCTCCATCCTCTCTATTTTATGGTTTTATTTCTTATCTGGAAGTATTTTCCAGAAAATGAAGGCAGAAGTTGAAACATCTCTCTCTTTTTTAAAAAAAAAAAAAGAAACGAGTTAGAAGAAAACTTGATAGATTTGCGTGTGCGAACTCCTGCTGCTCCCATAACTTTAAATATGATTGTGTGTGTGTGACAGTCCCAGGAGCAGATCGAAGAGGAGCGGGAGAGGGTGAACGCCTCCATATTGACCCTGGAGGAAGAGCTTGACAGCTGCAGGGATCAGGGAGAGCAGTGGAGGACGCAGCTGGAGACGACCACAAAGGAGCTGGACAGCACCAGAGAGGAGTTAGTGTCATTTGTGATGATGTCACCAAAACACAACAGTATTTAATAGTTTGGTTTAGTAACATGACCGTATTTACCGCTATTTTACCACCATTTTGTGACTTTTTGTGCAGATAATTGTATGAATAAATTTGCGAGCTTGGAATTAAAAGGTTTTGCCGTGATAGGTTTTACACTCTGTATCTTTTTCAGTATCTAACATCAAAGAGTTCTTTAAAAAAAATCACACAAGCACAAAGTACAACCATGAATATTTGGATAAATCAATTATTTGAAAGATATCAGATGGAACCGTATAATTCTGAGCTCACGAGCTGAACCAAGTAGATTATAGAGCTGTACAATTGCTTTGTAACCATAAAAAGGCAAATGTACACATCAGCAGTAAGGCTACAGTATCTCTTAAAACAGGCTTGTATTTACAGCTGTATGGCTTTGAGCCGGCAGTTTTAACATATTCCAGCCTCGGCCAAGCATCAAACACGATCTGTTGTATTAGTTTTTTTTTTTTACAATCTTTGAATCATTAGTTCAAGGAATCTAGACTGCACATTAAAAAATGTACGAGGATATACTGAAGATACTGTGAGAACTTTTCTGATTCAGTCGTCGAGTTATTTTTTAATGCATGCACTCTTTCACTTGACTTTCCATTCGGCAGGAACGGGAAGCGCTTCAGCGGTCAAACGTGAGAGAGAAAATCAGTCTCGCTGTGTTTGGTTTGAGTAGATTTAGCCTAGTTTCAAATCAGCAAATCTTGAACTTGAGATAACGTTCCTTGAAATTCACTTGAAAAGCTCGTATATCAGAGTGGATTTTGTATCTGATGATGTTCTGATCATTAGATTGGTGAACTCTTACTAACCGTAATCCAGTGATAATAAACCCAATCATGTCAATCTTTCAAACGAATCAACACTGAAAAACTGGCTTGTTTACGGTCAGTCTTTTTTGTGTTTGTTTGTATATTTTTTTTGTCAATCATCCATTCACTAATTTCAATTTTATTTTCTTATGAACATCATTGATTTTGAATAAATAAGTAAGTGGTGCAATTCAGGGCGAATCAAAATCTTAAACTTTAATCAAAAGACAAAATCTGGATGTGGTGACTTTTTAATAGTTTAAAGCAGTAGTTTCACTCCTCTGTGCTTTGTTTTTGGCGTTTGTCGCTGCTATCTTTGGTGTGCGCACATGTGTCTTTGTGCTCATGGTCTTGCAGTGTGTGTGTGTGCATATGTGTACTGTAGTATATAGAGCAACCTTTACCACTGTGCGCTCTTTAAGATCCTCTTTCGTCCTGCAGGCTGCTGAAATCTCGCCAGGAGAAGAAAGAATTTGAGGGCGAGCTGAAGGATCTTCAGGATTCGCTGCTCGCCGTGAAGAAAGAAATGCCTGCGTCTGACGATAACAGTGCTTTAGCAGGGGTAATTCACATGTCAGTCACGCGGCAGATTATGCTCAATGTGTGGGTGAAATGCAGGGGCTCATCTTCTCTGTTTTACAGTATATTTGGCTTTCTATAATCTGTCGGGGTAGTAATGCCGCTGTGGGTTTTCCTGTAGCTGAAGATCACTCTCATCATTTTTCATTCATTTTTCTTGCACACACACATACCCCATACTCATATTAACACATTGTAATGCGCCCTGGCACATTCCTCTTACTCACACACATTATTCATCTCTGATTACTTATCCCAAGGAGCTTCGGGGTTGCCATGACGATCTGAAGCGGGCCCGCGCCGATCTGGACAAACAAAAGAGCGAGTTAGAGGCGAAGAGCGCGGCACTTCAAGCCCTGAAGAAAGCGAGTGGAGAGCGGGAGGCCGAGCTTCTGTCGGAGATCAGCGGGATGAAGGAGCAGTCGCAGAAAGACAAGGCCGAGCTGGAAAAGGCGCTGGAGAAGGCAAAGGAGGTGAAGCAACATCTGGGTTCTGTGGAAAAGAAATTATTTTGATGGCGTAAAAATAATAGGAACACCTCTTGCATCACTGAAATGGATTTAATGTATAATATAAACAAGAGATTAAAGTTTTTGTTTGGATAAATGTAAAAAAAATGGATGAAAGGCGGTGTTCTTCTGAAGCTAAAACATTTCTATCTCATCCCTCCATCTCCTCTTTATTGTCATTGTCTCTGTCTCGTTCCTCCTCTCTACAGTCATCAGCTGCTTCTTCAGGAAGGACAGGGGTGGACACCAACCTGGAGCTCCAGGAGGCAAACGCTCGCCTCAGAGAGAGGCTGGCCCGCATGGTACTGCACCAGAGCTGTACACACAAATGCACACAAAATCATGTAAACAGGCAAACTGTGCAAGAACAAAACAAATGGCCTCCCACACAGGCTCTATTTTCACCCGGAGAGACGTGAAGTAAATCAGATACAAAGAAAAACTCAAATGTGGAAGCTTAGAAAATAATCCCCCCCCCCGAGATAAATTTGTATGAGATGTACATTGTGCGGCATATGCGTTGGAACAGCAACATATTACAGCTGTTTTAAGTGCTATAATTGTTTTGTTTATGTCGTAAAATGATTGTTAGAGGAGCATAGTCGTGCAAAAGTCACTATAGGTGCAAGGATGTTAAAAAACAACACTTAGTAAAATTTTGGACAGTTTGAATGAAATGATCACGACAATGAAGTTTAAAGAAGTGTAATTTGAACATGCACATGTCCTAATAAGATACAAGACTCATAAATGACCACATAAAATACACATTACCTACAGTAATAAAAACACTATAAACCCATGTACATCAGTGTATATTTATTCATTCTCCAGACGAGGCTTCACTCCAGTGTGTCCAGGAGCGCAGAAACCGAGGAGGCGGTGGAAGCCCTGGAGGATGAGAACCGCTCCCTGAAGTCTCAGCTGGAGGAGGCCAAGAGAGGAGCCACCCGCCTGAGCAAAGAGAGGGACGAGCTGTCCCGACGCCTGGAGGAGCGGGACCTGGAGAGAGAGGCGCTACGGAGGGGCAAGAGCGACCTGGAGGAGCAGAAGAGGCTGCTGGACAGAGCTCTGGAGAAGATTAACAAAGAGGTGTGTGAGTGTGTGAGGGTGAAGTTGACATCTCGGGTTCACTCGTACGTACAGATGTTGTCATTCACGTCAATTTCTCTCTTTTTCTGCCTCCTCCGCTGCCAGATGGAGATGATGATGGGGGACTCCCGTCAGTCGGTGGCCACCCTGCAAACACAACTTGACGAGTACAGGGAGCGCTCGAGGAAGGACCTGCTGGAGGCTCAACGCAACAACAAGGACAGGCTGGCCGAGCTGCAGAGAGCTCAGAGCAACCTCAAGGCCCAGCAGGAAGAGGTGGAGAAAAAATGAAATATTAAAATAGAGAATCAGTGAAGAAAGAAAAAGCTGCTTCTGTGAGAAAACCCAGAACCTCTGAAATATTCACAAAGTTAGGATTTCAAAAATGTTTTTGTTCTAACAGCTGAAAGCAAACTGTTAGCCTGTTTTTCTTTATTTTAAAACCCTTTTAAAGGTGTTTTAGCCCTTTTTAAGAGTATATCAGGTACAATAGTTAGTACAAGCGTTACTATGTGATACATATTTGCTAATGTAGTTTTTATGAGTGTAAAGGAGAGAAATAGAAAACTGGAGATAAAAAAGTATCTTACAGGACAGAAGCTCTATGAAGATATAAAAGTGCATGTATGAAAGAATATCTTAATATATACCTAATGTAGTTTGAGTTTGTATGCGAGTTTCTCTCGCATGACAATGAGCGCCAAACTTCCCAAAAACATCATATATAATGATGCCGTGTTACTTCAGGTTTCTCGTCTGAAGAAGGAGCTACTGGTGTGCAGCGAGGAGAGAGACAGCGCCCAGTTGGAGAGAGACCTTCTTAACAACCGTCTCAAACACTTGGAGAGCGAATTAGAAACAGAGAAGAGCACCTACACTGACCGCACCAGGGAGGTCAGGGGCCTGGAGGTGAGACTTGGGCAGGCGGAGAGAGGGTCAAAGGTCGTGAACTGGGGATCTAAAGATGGTTGGGAGTAAATTAGGGATACAGTGACGTGTCAGCAAAGGGAGTTTAAGTGTTAAGAAAATGGGCTGCGGGAGTCATGCATGTGAGGTATCAAGTAGCTTTGAGTACAGGCAGAGATTAAAAGAAATATGTTGTAGTATGTATTTATATTTTGTGTGTGTGTGTGTGTGTGTGTGTGCGTTCACAGGATAAAATAAAGACACTGGAGATCGAGCTGGATGAGGAGAGGAGCAGCGTTGAGCTTCTGAACGACCGCATCACACGCAACAGAGACCAGGTGCTGAAAACACACCCACATAAAAATATTTGAATACACATGCAAATAAGCTGGAGGCATTTCTGTGTTATGGTAAGTCTGATAACAGCTGTTTGGTTTACTTACGCCGCCTCCTCTTTTACTTTCTCCTCTCAGGTGGACCAGCTTCGTTCAGAGCTGATGCAGGAGCGCTCGGCGAGACATGACCTGGAGATGGACAAGAGTGCACTAGAGAGACAGGTATACACACATACACACATGTTCGAGATTTAAAACAGCTTTTTGTCAAATGTGTGGTTTGCCAACGTCACCATATCACTCCCCCCTTTGCAGGTGAAGGAGATGAAATCTCGCATGGCAGACATGGAGGGACAGACTCGTCCCTCAGCTGGGATCACTTTGCTGGAAAACAAAATTCAGGAGCTGGAGGAGAGGCTGCGCAGTGAAGAAAGGTATGACCGAAGACTCACGAAGAGTCAAAAAAGAAACAATCTCCATCAAAATGTGGAGACCTACTTTTTTTTAGAAGTATTCTGATGAGTCAGAGGTGAATTCCCGTCTTAAATAAAAAGATATTTTTGTATTTTATTGTATTGTTGTTATATTGTGTGAATTCCGATCTTCTGCACTCAGAGAGAAAACCAGCATCCAGGCCTCTCAGAGACGAATGGAGAGGAAACTGAAGGACCTGAACGCCACACTGGACCAGGAGAGAAACCAGCATGTTGAGCAGAGAGATCAGGTAAATTTTATAAGATTTGCATGCAAATAATCTTTAGTGTGTGTTTTAGTGTTCGTCGTGTTTAAATACTAAATACTGATTATCAAACTAAAGGAATAGTTTCACATTTTGGGAATTTATTTGGTTTCTTGCCACGAGTGAGAAGAGGAGATTGATACTACTTTTATGTTTGTAATGTAAATATAAAGCTACCACTAGCAGCCAGTTAGCTTAACTTACTAGCATAAAGACCGGAAACAAATGTAAGAACTATTCCTTTAAACATCAGACGGGTGAAATTTACCTCTCCAGTCCTGAGTGTGAAGTACTCTCCTTTATCTCAGGCTTCCTGACTCTGTGTTGCACTAATTCACCTGCCTGACACAGTTTTAATTATGTAGTAAGAATTATCTGTAGATACTGTTGGACCTACACCTGCTGTTTAATCATTAATGGAGTTCAAACAGACCTTAATTGCTTCTTTAACAAACGGCTAATCTCATCTGTATCCTTCCTAACCCAAACCCAACCTCATTCGGTCACCAGAACGCTCCCTGACCTCTCTTCCCCCCTATCATCTTCCTGCCACCCCAGCCTTTTTTTTTTTATGGATCTGCAACCATCTTAGCTGCTTGTCTACCAACCCACATACCCCCTCTACCCACTTTTCCTGTCCGGCTTCTACCCCTCCTCACCCCTCGCCGCCCACGTCTTCACCTGTGACCTCCTCTGTTCCCCTCTAACCCCCTGCCTCTCCCTCTCCATTCCCAGCTGTCTCTGCGCGTGAAGGCCTTGAAACGGCAGGTGGACGAGAGCGAGGGAGAGGTGGAGCGCCTGGAGGGGGTCCGACGGAAGGTCCTCAGGGATTTGGAAGAGCAGCAGGAGCAAAAGGAGGCACTGCAGGCCAAAGTCACAGTGCTGGAGACTGAGCTAAAGTAGGACAAAAAAGTCAACTTATTTTCATACAGTATATTTGGGAACTTTTTTGTTCCACATACAATGTAAGATGAGTTTTTACAGATATGCTCAATTTACAAGTAACCTTATCAATACCAGGTTTCTTCTTTCCACTAGGTGGCACTCTATAGTAACTAGCTGAACACGAGTCAATGTTGTTGGATTTTCTGATGTTTTCCTGATTTTTTTTTTCTCAGGCGGAAGGTGCAGCAGACACATCGTGCAGCTCTGGGCTCCTCCGCTTTAAGCTCTGAGGATGAGGACGGTTTCTATGACGCCAACATCACCTCCATCCTGAACGAGAGCCACCTACAGACCACCAACTGCTAGAGGAGGAACGAGGGCAAGCAGAAAAAGAGCTGGTTTTGTTTTTCAGCGCAAAAACTTTTGTCAGAGGATGGTACTCAGGGCATCACGGACCCGCTTGTGTGAAGAACTCAGTTGCCATGCACTTCAAGCTTGCCTTGCAGTCGTTCTCGGTTTTATTTTTAGTGCAGCAGTCCAACAGAGACAAGTTGTCAGGATAATTAGATTGCATCTTTGAGCCTTCAGCTGTGATTATGATTGCTTTACTACTTTCATGTTTTATCTGTCTTTTGTTTCTCTGTTATGTTGAAGAGAAGAGGTACTATTACACTTAGAAATAAAAGGTTTTACTTCATGTACTTCAACTTGAATCATGTTTTCAAAAGAGATTTTTACTGTGTGTTCATTGTCTTGACTATATTTACTGTATACTATCGTGGTAGCAAAGGTTTATGCTCAGAGCTCAAACGGTAGCAAGATAGTTTTCCAGTTTAGTTCCAGTGATGCCAGAGTTACGAATTTAAACCACTTTTAAACCAAAAAATAACTAATTTTTTGTATTGTTCTGGTCTTTGTTGTTTTTATCTGTTTGCTTGCGCATGATAAGTGACATCTCTCAGTGTTGTGAGCAGCTCTAAGTGTTTCTTTGCGTATTGAAAGTGGTGTATCGTTTTACCAGTTTTACCTTTGAATGTGACAATTAAGGGCCATTTAAAACTGAGCCTACATTTTTACACTGTATTAGCTGTGCGTAGCCGTTACTCGAGACAATCAAATATACAGTACAGTAGCACTGCGTGTCCTCACAGATCCTCTTTTTCTACTTTGACCGTATTTCTTAACGTGGTTTAACATGTTGCTTTGTGTTTAGCTCGGTCCGTGTGCATGTTTTCACTCAAAAGCCTTAAAAATGAGCTGTATCATAATTTTCGCTTAATGACGTCATCGCATATGTTCTGTTTTTTGTGCCTCTGCTGCTGTAATGATTTCAATAGTGTTTCATATGCTTGCCTATGCTTGCATCTATTGTACATTCCTATGGGAAGAATCATTAGCTTAGATTTGGAAGCGTTCCAATTTTCTTTTTGTTGCTCCTGGCTATTATAAATGTTATATTCTCGCAGTGACATTTTGATGGTCATTACATTTTAAACATGTCACTTAAAGTATAAGCTGCAATTTGAGGATGCTATTAGTTTTAGTTTATTTAGCTGCTGGTAAAATTTGGTATGCGGTGCAGAGCTTTGTGAGCTTTCCCCAAAATTTTTGACAGATATTTTAAGTGAATTTTGAAACATGTGTACAATAAAAAGAAGTATATTGTATTCTTTTCTCATTTTCTTACTTCTTTAATTTTTCCAAACTAAAAGTGTGCAATGCACGTTTTAGTTTCAGTTTATTGGTTGTAACCTTTATATATTATAATTTCTACTGTGAGAGCCTTAATGGAGTGCAAGTGGTCCTGTGTTAAAGGGGATTTCCTGTTTTCTCCCTTTTATTTCAAAGTACAACTGCAACCATTAGTCAATTACTTGATCGACAGAAAATTATTTAGATAATCAAATAATCGTTTCTGTCATTTTTCAAGCAAAAACACCAAACAATCTCTGGTTTCAGCTTCTCAAATGTGAGGATTCATTTTTTTTTAGGTTTTGGACTGTTGGTCAGACAAAACAAGCAAAATGAGAGATCAATTGAGAAAATAACTGGCAGATTAATCGATAATGAAAATAATTGTATCATATTTCACAGCATTTCATAATTTTGTTAGGAAAAATACCTTATATTGTATCAAACCCATGATCCATACAAGGAGGTTAGAGATCAGAGTAGAGCAGGTACATTGATACGTTGAGCTGTACTAGATACAGTATACCAGGTCTATTCATTTTCAAAACATTTCCTGTGATCCATTAGGTTTGCCACATGAGTCTCATTCCAGGGGTGCGGCCACTGCATCATGCCTGGCTGCTTTGTGTGTACACGTCATCAACGGCAGGCCTGAACCCAGTTTAAGGAAACTGTTTGCCCTGACCTGTGAATGTCCCAGCTGATTCACCTCGCTCCATTAAACATTCCTTGATCAAAAGATAAACGCAAAACTCTATGCATCTATGGATTAAAAACTAAAAGGGTCAAATAGTCAAATAAAAAAATTTGTAAGAATTGATTCATATTTGGGGAATCGATCAGTAAACGTCTAGTCCAGTAGAAGGTGTTAAGGAAACAAAAGGATTTCGGCAACTGACAGTCAAAACCTTTCACTCTTACAAAGGTTAAGGAACATGTCTGAAAGACATTTGATTTCAAAGGCGCTGGGGTTATTATGACAGCAGACCTAACATATATGCTGGGACTTCGCATTACTTCAGAAACCAGTTTAACATATCAATAAATCTGAGGCAAGTTCACACTTTTACAGGGATACAGAGAATACAAGATCAAGGCTGGATGCCGCCTAGCAGGTTTCACACCTCCTACCACTGCAAGCCAATTCAGCATGCCTGATGTTCACTGTCTGGTACTATCAGGTGACAAAAGCAGATGTTCAACTAAGTGCAAAAATATTTGCATGTTATAACTTTTCTAAATTAAACTTAATTCTTTATATTTTTTCAGCCTTGTATCTAATAACAGACATGTTTAACTATTCAAAATGTGCAATGGTAAATCTTAGGCCATTTTATTTATTTTTTTACATTTTTTATAAATGACAAATTCTTCATATGAGTAACAGGACTGAAAGTAACAGTTTTTAGCATAACATTAGCAAATACATGAAATGTAGCCACATTGCATCAATGCTAATAGCATGAGAACACTTAGCACCTTCAAGTGGTTTACCAAAACTGTCTTTAAAAAAAAAAAAAACATAAGATCTAAGAAATCATTTAGGTAACAGGACTGAACATTGAGATTTGTAAGTATGTTTTCACTCATACTTACAATATTATCAAAATTACAGAAAATAGAGTGATTGAAGTTACTTTTGGTCTTCCCATGGCCTTCAGGAGACTCAAATGATGCTACTTCCTGTTGATCATGTGACTTGTGAAGTGTCCCGAATTTTTAGAGGGGGGAATGTGTCAGGGTAACAGGACTGAGTGAAAACCCAGGGTGATAACCCAACTAGTATGTGTATTTTAACCAACATATTTGAATTTTCCAATTAGAAAATGTATTTAATATCTAAATTATAATACAAATATCTAACTATAATACAAAAAACTAAGATTTCTGAAGGATTCTAATCATATTTCATTGTGAAGTGTAGTGTTAGAGAGTGGGGGTGGGCTAAAATCCTAGTTTTTATTAAGGTTTTACATGATGTATCTTAAAATTGTAATTAGGACAACATGCAGGACACTTTGCTTGATAATATAATGTATTATACAGATACTTCTCTTGCATATTTATGCATGTAATGTCCTGGGGATGGAAAAGGCACTGATTCGGTGGAATGGCCTATATACAGTAAGACAAAAGAAAATGAAGATTTGAAAGAATCATCAACAGGCTTCATCACTTCATCTGGAACACATTCTAATCAATTGATAGTAAATTAAACTTACATAACAAAATGCCACAGAGTAGAACAAGTCAGATTTTATTGAGGAAGAAAGAAAGAATTCACCTCCCGGTTTAGAGAATACTTGGCAATAAAATGAGTGTTTGATTATATCAAAAAAACACGTCCTGTCTCATTATCCTAGTCTCAGATCTATATTCTCTTTCTTTGTTGCTTATCTGAGAAGCAATAGGCAGCGTGTTTCCTTTAACTCTGGCTGAGTTTCCCCCTCAGAGACTGAGAGTCTGTAATCCTTAGTTGGTTTACTGTAATTACTGAAGACATCAAGCTGTAATCACAACTCCTCCTCACCCAACCTCTCTTGTCTCTCTCCTCAACTCACCTCCTCTTCTGTCTTCCCCGGGTCAAGACTTTTCTTTGCTCTTTCCTTAAACTTGCTGTTTTCTTTTACTTTTATAAAACTGGAAATATTCATTGATCTATAAGTATGGCTTTTAATGTAATGGCTATACATTACCATCAATCAAACCTGTGAACGTTTGTCTAATTACATCCAGATTTCTCATTCAACACATACCCGGGTGACAAATGTTTATATACATGCTGTACAACTTTACAACTTGGGAGATTGGCATTGTTCATGTTTCTCAAAGGAGCTGCTGGTTGTGAATTACAAAGACAGTGCTGTAATGTTACTCTACTGATCCATCCTGTTGTATCCTAATTTACAACTTTGAACTTAGAGATTGTCAGTTATAACATGTTAAACATAAATAAGCTTAAAGTAGTTTTCTGGCTTTTCCAGAGGCATTTTGCATGATTTATGTTCATTTCTAAATGACATTCAACCCTTCCAGTGGAAACATAAGGTTCAAAATAATTTCCTGGTTTCACATTGAACAGTATACAAAGGTGGCTACTGATCTCACAATGTCTGAGTCATCAATCTATAAAACCAGTGTGTGTTTACTTTAGGCTGGCCTTTTGGATTTGTGTCATATTTGCCAGGCACATATTTACCCTAAGAGGTGGCTCACACAAAGCAGATTTTTGTAGGTTATTATTCAGTGATGTGTACAAAGCGACTGCTTTTACTTGGGTGTCATGAAACAAATACTCTCTTAAAATAATGTGAAACTTATGTCTGATGCCAAACACAGCAGAAGAACATTGTGTACTGTATGGTTTCACCTAATTCTTGTCTTTCCCTAAGTAATGACCTTTGATTTGATGCCACACCTACCCTGAACAAGCAAGTAACCACAGGAAAATACAGTATTTCATCACTTTAGTTAAGTTTTAATTTCACACATTACAACATTTCTTTAACAGTTCATTACATGAATTGTGCTTATAAAATGAAGTCTTGTGCAGGATTTTCCTCAACCAAAACTGATCCATTATTCAACAAATATCACAATGTTCTCACATTGTCAAATGCTGTAAGTAGGACACATCAGACTTCATGTCACTAAATTTGCAAGCCATATGCCACCAAAGGTAAATCAGTTCAGCCATAGGCCTAACTAGAAAATAAGTAAGAGTAAGTGGGAACAGAGCCACCGGACATGTGACAGGACTGTTATCAAACAGGACTATATCCTATTTGCAGGTCTGACAGAGAATAAGCTGCAGTGCAGAGGAAATAGATCACAGGTACTGTACTGTAGGTTCACGGCGCTGCAGAGTTTCTAACAGAAATATTACTGGCAAAAATGAACGATATTTGTTGAAACCAAGACAGATGAAGAGCGAGTGCACATGGGATCATTCTGGAAGAGGATCAGGCAGGTTACTGAAGACAGAATGCCGTGGTTCAGCAGCACTCACATTAAATGTCTGCCGGATGGAGGTGTCATCAGCTTCTCTGAGGTCAGACAGTTTATTTCAAAAATCACTGTCATCCCTGGTCATATGTAGATCATCAGAACAAATAAGACATTTTGTTTTTATCACCCTGTACTCTGCTTTTAATTTACAGTATGTAATACGACAGGCAGCCACTTGTGATGTATTATAAAGCATTTTATCAATACTTTTAATTTTAGGCAGACATAAATGACCTTGCATGACATATAGCCTTTTTGGCCTACTGTAATTAAAGTAATATACTGTACCACCTTAGATCAGTTTGCATGTCATTGTAAATACATATGAAATACAGATTTATATATAAATTTGACATGCATATCAATTGTTGGGAGGCAAAGATGTATGTATGTACAGAGAGATAAGTTATGAAAAATATGAAATCAAGAACAAAAGCAAGATACAAACAAGTGAACGATTTATGCTTCCGTACATTCCATTTAAATGAGGTGCAGGCATGTTGAAGACCTGCAGGGCTCAATTTTACTACCTGGAAGGACAAAGAGAGGGAGAGAGAGAGAGAGAGAGAGAGAGAGAGGGAGAGAGAGAGAGAGAGAGAGAGACCTCCTGGTGTCTCCTCCTTCTGTGCGTTTTTGTTGTTTGCGATGAGGAAATGTAAAGTTTTAGGGGATTTATTTCACGCTCGGACACATTCAACAGTTAATTTCTCTTTCATTTTTAATATCTTGGCTTCACTTCGCTTCCCACTGAGAAGATGAGTGGCGGCGTGACGCGGACGGTGGAACATGGAGAGGAGAAAGACAACAAAAATAACGTGAGTGATGGATAAAACTAGCAAAACTGCTTTCACCCAAAGGGAATTCATGTTAAGTATAACATAAATGTATATAGTACTCGATTATACGCGTCTAGTTACTTAACCCCACTTCTCACGTTAATTGGCTAGTTTAACATCTGGACTGTCCTGGTTTAATGAATGTTGAAATGTTTAACGAATTTTTAAAGTTGTATTTATTCAAAGTTTTGGACACATGCTCAGTTTTTTATATGAACATATGAAAGTGAAACTCTTTATGAAAATCACTTTCATTTGTAAGAAAAATCCTACGGGACTTTTAAAATAATTAATTATAATAATATAATAATGAATAAATAATTATAATAAATAATTATTAAGTGAAACCTGCAGCAGAAACACTCACCAATCATATGACGCCAAAGCATGAACTCAAATGTATGTTAGGTTGTCCAAAAAGCAAATGAGATGATCATGGCAAACAGCTAACATTATTATTATTATTATTATATAACAGTATGAGCCTGATAGGATGCAGTATGTCAGTCTGATTTGTACACTTTGACATCATTTAGTCTTGTAATATCTTCAACAATCTACTAAATTTAAATCAAATGACAGCTATTTAAAGGAGAAGTGAATTCAATTGAGTTTTCTTGCTGATATTTCTTATCTTCTCAAAGAGAAAACTAACCCTGAATACACTGGCTATTGTTTGCACAAAAACAAATACTTCTTGCATGTAAGATATTTAGAGCTGCAACGATTAGTTGCTTAATCAATTATTTGGTCGACAGAAAATTAATCAACCATTTTGATGATCAAATAATTGTTTTAAGTAATTTTTCAAGCAAACATTTTAAACATTTGCTGGTTCAAGGCTCTCAAATGTGAGAATATGGTGTTTTTCTTGGTCATAAATTGCAGTAAATTCAATATTTGGAGGTATTGAACAAAATAATCATAATTTGATAACGTCATTTTGTGTCGTAAGATACTGTGATGAGCGTTTTTCACCGTTTTCTGATGTTTTATTGACCAAATAATTATTGATTAATCGACAAAATAATCAGCTGGTCAATCAATAATTAAAATAATCATAAGTTGCAGCCCTAAAGCTATTATTACATATCATAAAATACTAATGCAGGTTAAATAGCAGGTGTAACCGCTGTATAAGACTGCAAACATCATTTGCAGTATGTTAATCATTCTGTCTGCGTCACTGTATACATGGCTCTTTCACTGGAACTCTAAGCTTTTTGCCTCAGATCATTTTTATCGTGTTTACACAGAAAAGACAAACCGGTCTACCAAAGCGGTTGTTCTTTCACAGCAATACTCTTAGGATGTACTGATGTGTCGAAACAAGTGGCACAGTCTCAACGCTCCACTTCAAATGTCATTAGAAGTATGAAGAAATTATAGACTGCAGCTACGTTTCTATTGCTTAAAGATACTTGTAAAGTTTCAAACCATTCTAGAACTTTAAGTTAATTTTGTTAGGAGCCAGAGTGAGAAAACAATTGACCTCACATTCTGGAATGTAGAAGTTTACAGAGAATTCCATTCCAAGAGTTCTGAAGAACTCATTAAGAAAGTTGTCAATACTTGCTGGGTGAGTATTTCAATAATGATAAGGAAGTTTTTTTTTGAGAAGCACAGTATTGTTTTCATGCTTCTGGTAGTTTGGTACCAGAAGCTTTTGATATTTCACTGTGGAAACATCCTCTTCTCACTTGCAACCTGCCTTATTATAATAACATTTATCTGGCTCTGTAACATGTGGTCCAGTTTGCGCTAAACCTGTCCTTTTTCGCAGCTTGTTGCACAGCGAGGGTTCTCATTATACACTTCCTTTTAGGTATCAGACTGTAATAGATATTTACCAAAGTGACAAAAGAGAGGTTAAATGTTACAGTACATACCTTGCTGTAATGGTTAAAGTGACACATTGGACTAAATCATTGAGTTATTAAGTGTTATGTTCCGTCCCTATAATGGCATCATACAGTATGTGTCAGAATGGTGGTATGAATGAACAGAAAATTTGTTGATACAGATATCTGACAGGAAGAGGAGTCCTGCCCAGACAAATGCACTCATGTTGCAAATGGATTTCTGGCTCCGCTGCCCACTTTGATGGTCTCCAGCAGAGATTAAAGAATAAATGATTAATGGTGAATTCCACTAGGGCGTTTCAGACCTTTTCCTGGCTTCTCAATTTGGAGGGGGTCATTTTCATTTATTATTGTAAATATGTGAGCGTTCTGATGTTATTTAAGTCTTTGTTACAATGAATTTAAGACGGCTAAGGAGCATTTTTGGCCACTGACTTTAGAGGAATGTATTGTTTTCTCTGTGAGTCCTGTGATCTCACTGTCAACATGACAGCGAGATCTTTTGCATCCTGCTTTGCAAACCTCACAGCTTGCTATTTCCACTGGGGAACCAATTTCATTCCACTTGAGCACATTTAGGAGTTTAATAGTTTTTGGCCTGATCTTGACAAAAGGCATTTAACTTGAACTTGTGTTCTGTGATGGTGTGAGAACGTTTCGGGAAAAAACAGTTATAGTGCAAGAACAGTCTATGCAAACATATTATTAAAATAGCTTAGCTGGATTGTTATGGGTTTTTCCCCCCAACTCTACTTACATGGCTTACGTGTGACACTGACTTTGCTGTATGTTTGCACTGCTGACATGTCTGTCTTAAAACAACAGTTTTTCTTGCTGTAATCATTCCTCCTTTTTGTACTGGCCATTAGAAGACCCCTTCCACTTTTAATGTATCAAATGTGACAAAATCCACAGTGTCACAGTTGCGCAGGCAAGTGGACCCAAATGCAGAGACAACAAGCAGGCAACGGGAACTGAAGAAAATAATTATTTATTTACCAGACTCTGGTTACTGGCAAAGACAAAGACAAAAACAGAACTGGCTGGCTTGAAACACACAAAAAATAACAGCTACAAACACCAGGATACATTGACCATGAACTGACAAAGAACAGACAGGTATAAATACACAAGGAGCTAATCACAGAGCAAGACACAGCTGGAGTGGGGCAGGCACTGGAAAAGGAGGGAAACATAAAGACTGGTTAACAATGAAGACAACGAGGGTGTGCCAGGCAACAAACAGGACAAGGCTAACGAGACTAAACACTGAACAGGTGCGCACACACAGAGCAACACCAAAAAAAAACCCAAAACACAAAAAGTCCATGACACACAGCCCTACTTCTGTCAAACAGCCAGCGCGAGAATGTCCCTCCTGACATGAGATTTTAAAACTCTGTATACTGTGAAATACAGAGATTTATCTGGCCGTGATAGGCTTAATGAACTCGTTTAGCAAGGCCTTGAATGTAACGGACGTTCGTTTATATGTGAAAGTTCTGCACTGCAGGTTTAAGACATTTTTAGTGGTTGAAGTTTTGTTCTCTGTGTACAATAAAAAAAATAGATGAGAAAGAGACGCGTGAACACACAAACTTGTATAACATATTTGGACTGCGTGGCATCTGACTTTTGTTTGCACACTTCTGCTTACGCTGCACACACTCAGCGTGCCAGTGACTGTTATATAAATACGCTTCATTAATCTCTCTTATATAACTCACACCACACATTCCTCACAGTGCTGCTACCAACCACTGTCACCCTGTGGCAGATAAATGAAGCCTTCCTTATTCCACTGTCGCATCTATTGGTCACTTATTGTCCACAGTGAATCATTTGTTACTGTATATTTACATACATTTAGGCTACACTCAAGTATCAAGGTGAAGGTTTAACCTCTTCACTCACTGTTTTAGACTGTTTGATAAAGACACTAGCCTGGATCTAGACCCATGAATCGCTGGCCACATCTTTTCAAGGTTTTTTTTTTTCAAGAATTCAAATAAAATGTGGAAACAAAACAATAATTCAGTCTGATCATCAGGCTATGAAGATAATACGTGGCCCTCAAAACATCATGCAGTTTAGATTCACCTTCAACAAATGTCCAGGATGGTATACAGTATAATCTAATCAGTGGAAATGTTCCTTCCAGTTCTTTCCATTGTGTATTTGGCGTTGCTCCTGCAGGAGAGGCTCACAACTTTGTGCCTCCTTGGACTGGCACTGTAGCTCTCTGACTGGAGAACAATCTCGAGGAAAAAGGGTTGGGCAGCTGGTGGAGCCTCACCCAGCCATGTAAGGCAAGACAGCCGTGGCTTCCCACGCACTTAGTCACACACAAACACACACAGACAGTCTGGATCGCAGCTCCCAGATCATTATCGGGAAGAGACCTTGACACCTTCGTCTGCCCAGGTAGATATCAGAATGATCCTTTGTGACATATCAGTAAAGAGTTTGCGTTTGGGTCTGCAGAGTGTGATGTACATGATGGTACTTGTGGTCGTAGTTTTGACTGCTTTTTGAATTGTGAAATATTTAGCGATATTCATTTGGGTATGTCTTCATAGTGAACTTGTCATACTGAACTAACTACTACAAAAAGAGACTAAAGGGCACTGAAGAAAAACATTTTGTTCTCATATTTTATTTGAAACACTCAGATGAAAACATTGATTTTTTTTAGACAG
Source organism: Scomberomorus guttatus (assembly GCA_038419695.1). Taxonomy (NCBI): domain Eukaryota; kingdom Metazoa; phylum Chordata; class Actinopteri; order Scombriformes; family Scombridae; genus Scomberomorus; species Scomberomorus guttatus. The sequence continues at coordinate 10,783,146 of CM076461.1, forward strand.
AAAGCAACCTTAAAACTTCTTAAAGCTCCTCCCGTTTGTCAGTGACTGTTGTACAGTATACTGTTGTACTGCCGGCATTACATAATCAGAAAGGAAGAGCTTATAATTAACATGTGTGACGTGCGATTGCCTGGAAACAGACTTGCTCATAGTGCATAAGTGTTTTATGGCGTTTCTTATCATTAATTGCATTTGTAGTCATGTTGCTTGGTGATAAAACTCCATGTTTTGACTGAGAGATGGAGGTTTCACTTTGCTGCTTGAACACTGTTGCTATGTGGAATAGGAATTTGGGTGCTAGTGTTGGTGCAAATAGTGATCCACTATCTGTGAATCTTCACATAATATTTTGTGGTCCCAGCAACTATGTGATGAATTACAGCTTCTCAGAGTCATTCAGTGAATAGCTTTATATACTCAGTTGGTCATCTTCAGTATCAGTCAGCCTGGGCAACTGAGTGCATCAGTGATATCATCTCCAAGTTGGTAAATGGAGGAGTGTGCAGCTCCATAACTAGAATTGATTTGTCTTGTATTGATTGTGGGAGGTCACTGACGATACGAGGATGCTCTGCTAGCCCGGACCCCGAGGTGAAGCGGTGATGTCACCTCCAAATCTGTAAAGTCATGCTGGGCAGATTCGTAACTGGCTGTTTTCATATTGGCTGCAGGTCTGATCTCATATAGAAGACGTGCTCTGAATACCTGCTCGTCTGAGATAAGAATATATTTTCTCCTCTACTGTATTCTACTGTATGTACTCTGCTCTGAACTAGACATTTTTTATCACTTATTCTCTACCCAGTTTTACATCCCTGTACTTCAGAGAGCTGAAACATTCTGTTGATTTATAGATCAGTCGATCAACTAATCAAATAAATCGTCAACTATTATTATATATATCATGTTAGTGTATATTATGATAGTGGATTAAGCACTGATGTAATTTTCTAAGCAGAAATTACAAAGTTATCTAGTTCCAGCCTCTCAATAGGAAGGATTTGCTGCTTTTCTTTGTCTTATGTGACAATAAACTGAAAACTTCAGGGTTTTCACTTTGGACCTTAGGAAACTGCGATGGCCATTTTCCACCATTTTCTGCCATTTTATAGATTAATTAAATAATCAGTTAACTGAGAAAATGAATCAATAATAAAAATATTGTTAGTTGCAGCCCTACTTTACTTTACTTTATTCTGTACTTTATTATCTAATTTGTGCTCTACTCTGATTCTTTAATGGTGCTAAGCAGGAGTAACAGAGTAGAAATGCGTACAGCAGCTATAACACTGCCTTGTGTTCCTGCTCCAGTGCCTGATATGGTAAAAGCAGGACACCAGAGACAAAAAACAGACTCTCCCTCAGGGCCCGCTGCTGCTGCTCAGCTAAAGAGCTGACCTGTAAAGAGAAATGTGAATAGGTGTCCCCAGTGGCAGATTGTTTACCAGAATGTTTTTTTTAACACCTCATTTGCGCTTCTGTGTTTACCCACTATAACAACAGTTTCACACCAGTAATAGATGTCAAATCCATTTTGAAATCACTTTGTTGCAGCGGACTTAGGGAGACACTTTTAATATGTGTGAGCACACCACAGTGGCTTGCAGGAATCTGTGAAATAAGACAAAGCTGTTGTGACCATCATACCTTCTGTTTGATGCAAAACACTGATCACAGGGGTTTCTGGTTGCACAAAAACAACTGACTCATCAAACTAGGTTTTTTTGATCAAATGCTGTGTAATTCCATTGCCATGTCCATTCCAACAGTATGGACTATTTGCAGTGTCTGCATGCACCGTGCAACTGACCATGCAAGTACCATGTACCATGCAGCTGACCAGATAACCAGTTGTCATTTATGTACACTGGTACACAGTTGCAGTGAGGGTTTTCTTCATGTTGAATGCATTAGATGCTGCTGAGTTTCTCCAGTATTATGCGCGGCATCCCTGTAAGTTTGTCTTGTGATCTTATCAAGTTCATGAGAATCCTTGTAACATAGACTCACGCCTCAGGGGGAGAATCAATCAACTGTAGGGAACGACAGCTGAACACCTTAATTGCTGGTGCTGATATTATCTCTAAAGCTGTTTTTGTTAAATCCCTCAAACCCAGGTCTTAACCATGTTGTGAATTGAGTTTACAGATACAGAAACTCGAGGATACCACCGAACCTTGCAGCCATGGCTTTGAATTGAATTTTTACTTTGATGAAATTGAATTTTATTTGTAATAGAACTTTATCCCAATTATTTTATCCCACATTGACAGCAGTCACTCGTCAACTAATCACTTTAGGCATAGTGAGTAAATCAATTCAGAAGCATGATGTCATCCATAGCAACAGGGCACCCTTTCTTTTATCGTAGGAGTTCTCTCACTCTCACAGTAAAAGTTGCTCTCAGCAGCTTTGGAAATTGGTCTTAAGAGGACAAAAACACCCGTTTTTTCTGACTTAAGTCAGTGTTTTTCTTGTCAATACATGAACTGCAGGGGTTGTTACATCAGGACTTAACAACAGCTTAAGTAATAGGTGGACAGGCCAGGACTGAAAAAGTATGCAGTGGTTAAAATGTTTAATTGCAAATTGTACCTTGGAACTCAATCACAAGTGTAGGCCATTTTGGCTCTAACCACACCTAATAGGCACCTTTCAGAGGAGTGGTGGCTAATAAAACTCTCTTTCATCCATAATCATTTGCCAGCAGTGAGTGCTGTGATGTTGACCTCTACACTACCAGATCACTGCAACCTGAGCGGATAAGCATTTTTAAGTGATAATGCATAAAGTTAGGCGACAGGTTTGATGATAAGCAGACATTACTCTGGTCCTCAGCATTCAGAATATAATCTTATATTGGAGTCAGTGTAGGCTACAGTTTCTCATATATTTAGGACCATTAAACGCATCACTGTTGCTACTTCCAAACGCATTAAACACAGCTATAAAACGCAGGATTATCCCATTGGACCAGCACATAAAAAAAGCTTTAATGAACTTAGCATAGACTGTTGTATGTATTCATTTGCAATTTATGACTACCAAAACTATAACTTTATAATTATTGCAACCTATTCTGCTTATTTTGAAGCTCTGTGGATGAGTGCCGGCCAAATGGAGCGCGCGCCAAAGAAACACAGAATAGCGTGCGGAGAAGAGCAGAACATTGTGTTTCTCTGTGTCCCAGGGTGTGTCTGCCCTACCTCTTTGTGTCTCTGGAAGAGAGAAGCCCTCAAGCTGTTACTCTTTCAGATCACAGAGTCAAATGTTGGCCTGCCTGTCACCGCCTCAGCTCTGATGGTTTTCAAACGCCCAATTACGCACAAAAAACTGCCATTCCAAGCCAAGCCATTTAGCTTGTGTTTGACAAGCAAATCAGAGAGCTGGTTGCTTACGTCAGTAAACAAATGTTACCCACATGCACTGGGTTGCCCTTCTCTTTTGTTTAAAGCCGTACATCGCTGGATGTGTGTCCTAATGACTTATGGTAGGCATGTTCACACACACTCTTTCAAACCATTAAACATCTACACCCTTTCACAGGCAGGTTTTTACGTGTCACAGTGGCACACACACAAGAATACAACAATTTTACGTTACATAATCGACAGCGATTATTTATTTAAGTAATAATCTTAATATTTTATAGGAATTATACACAATCATCTGCACAAAGGAGATCTATCAATTTCAGCTTCAGACACACACACATACACACATTACAGCACTATTTGATTACTTTATATCTTTATATTAAATTATTAATCTTTGATACGGTTCAATCCTGCAGGATGTTAGAGAGTATTTGCCTGACTTTCAACCCTTCAGTATTACTCTGCTGCGTAAGAAGTTGTGTGTTTTTTTTTGTTAATGTTGAACAAAATGATAAAAAAAATGTTGTTATTCTGCACGTTTCTCATTCCATCGTGATTTGCAGGCATCTTACATCACATGTTTGTTAATCATCTTGTGTCATCAAAAGTGCAAACAGACTGTAGTTGTGAATTCAGAGCTTTTGTCCAGGATGTTGCTGTTGTGCCAAGTTGTCTCATAAAGCTTTCACATTGACGTTAAACGTTCCTTTCTCAATTTAATGTTACCTCCCACGGACACATGGCAGCACTGCCTTGGTGTTACTTGGAAGCCGGATACAACTTTCCCAGGAAATACGAAAGAAGTGGGTTTGTTGTCTGATGTTCCCGGCTATCAAGTCTGGATAATGAGTTTGTGTGTGATTTCACAAATTCATGTGCATACCATTGAAGTTATTATTGCAGCAGTGTGTTCACACTTAAAGTTGACAACAAGCTGTGGTATGTAGAGAATGTGAGAATGTGTCACTGCCTGTTTATAATTCCTGCACTGTTACCACAGGTGTCATTCTCACAGGAAGCAATTAAATGTGTGTAACTGGGTTTATTAAGTGTGCAGTAAGAACACTGGAGCAGTGACAGCGTTGTATGGCGAAATGTTTTCTCACTTTACTGGGTGACATCAACCAAACAGGGTGATTAAAACATGTGATTTTGCAGAGATGAACTTAGTAGTTATTACTTCAAAGGTGTGACTATAAAATGTGACATGATTTAAGACAGAGGGGGAAAAAACATCTGGTTCTCTTGCTTTTGACATAGTATGGAAGGATCACACCTGGCCGTGAAACCTGTAAAAATACTTCTCTGACAGAAAATAAAAAGCTGGTTCTGGAAAAGACGTTTTTATGACTGAAGCGATATTCTGCAGAAGAAAAACAAATAAACATGAAAAATTTAAGTCATGTATCTCTCCTTCTGTTTTAGCAAGCGTTTATTATAGGCTGTTACAAACTTGTTATAATCTACAAACAAAATCAACCAAGAAGTGAAGCCCAAACATCTAGAACATTTTGTTCACGTTTCGTTTTGCTATAGACGATTAAATTATGAGCCATTTGTGCCGCTCAGTTCTTGGTCTGATTGCTATCTAATTTAATCTTTTGCCAACGCCCTAAAAAGGGTAATTAAAGCCACTGATGATCGCATCCAAGTTTTTATAGCTATCCCTCCCAAATAATGACTGACAATATTGATTCATTTTTCAGCTCATGTAGGCTGGGGGCTTCTGTAGACTACAGTTTATTGCATACACACACATACAGTACACAAAACCATGTACTGTATATTTGTGTATATTTGCATGCATATATACAAACACATAAAAGCTGATAGACGCAAGGATTACGCGTAAGTCAGGTTGGTGATAAGATAAAAATCAGTAACAGCTGTGTTACATAACTTATCTGCACCTGCACTTTTATCCTCCATCTGAAATGGATTTAATTTATCAGCAGGTTAAATGGTTTGTTTTCTTAGCGCATTCAATCAAAGAGCAAGACAATTTCTCTGGAACCATACCTACCTTAAATGGGTGGCGTCAAGGAGGATTATATGCTCAAAGCAAGTATTTGTTAGCTTCGGGGATAGGCTCATTGTTGTAGTTGGTTATGTTAAAGTCAGGTGAGTTTAAGAAAGTTTAATTTGTCATCTTTTGTTTTTAATTGAGATGTTGTCTATTAAATTGAAATTTTTTACCTCCGCATGCCGTCATTTAGTTATTTACTATCTCATAAACAGTTCGTTTGCTTGACTTTGTTCAAGTTCGAGGAAGTTTGTGTTCTACAGTTTGTACTTTTTAAATGCCAACATTTGGCCATTGTCAGTGGACGATTTTATAAGCTACATAGATTAGCTACACAATAGATTCTACATTGTGAAGCAGGTCAGTTACACTAAATTGGAGGATGTGAATGTACAGCTATGATCACCACAGAGCACTATGTACTTCCAGTGAAAGCCTATAGTTACTAGCAGGGGTGTTTCCATGTTATCAGGAAAATATCTCAAATATCAGTAAACAGGTAATTCAGGAGAAGCTGTTGCCCAATCAAAAACAGCTTATTAATAACAAACGACGGAGCTAAAAAGAAGTCAGGATCCAAGAAAGGGCACATTTAAAGGCAACAGTATCAAAGTCTACTGGAAAAACTGGAATAGAATAGAATAGAATACACATACCCACAGAACAGAGTGGAATAGAATAGAATAGAATAGAATACACATACCCACAGAACAGAGTGGAATAGAATAGAATAGAATACACATACCCACAGAACAGAGTGGAGTAGAATAGAATAGAATAGAATACACATACCCACAGAAGAGAGTGGAATAGAATAGAATAGAATAGAATAGCATAGAATAGAATAGAATAGAATACACATACCCACAGAACAGAGTGGAGTAGAATAGAATAGAATCTAAGAGAATACTCATACCCACAGACCAGAATAGAATAGAATAGATTACATATACCTACACAATAGAATAGAATAGACCACCAAGCTCAGAGCTCTGGATTTTTCTAGAATTGCCAGTCTGCGTGTGTTGCTGTTGACCCAAACTATTTTCTCAGCGATACATGAAAGAGAGAATTTCCACAATATCTGTTTTTGTTGCCAAGGATACAAAGTTGAGTTAGAGTGAGTCAGTAGTCACAGATATTTTGAGTGTTTGAGTGTATTTTTGGCTCCACTGGGCAGGACTGGATTCATTTTTCCATTGACTGGAGTGGAGTGTTTGGTCATAACCACGAGACGTGGCCCCGAGGATTCAGTGGAAATGTCCTCTCATTGTTGGTTGCTAAGCATTACAGTCTAACTGTGTGGCATCTTCAGTAAGGGGAAGTTTTATGGCTAACCACAACCCCCCCACCCCCCTCTCTTTGCTCCACCCTCTGTCTCACTTGTGACTTTCATTTTAAGCCCCTCTCCTTTCTCTTTACTGGTTCAGTCTTGTCTTTCTCATAATCCTCATCTCTCCGTTTAGTCATCAGGTTCCTTCTATCCTCTCATCTCTCATTTCAGGACAGATGCAGGTGGCTTAGACTCACTCAACAAGATCAGGATCAGTCGGGCACCTCGGAGCGGCACAGCAGCAAGGTACAAAGTCAAAGAGGGAAACCATTCAGTCATATTACTTAAATGAATGACAAGAAAAAGTATAGGATTGAACGCTTACTGGACTTTTTTACTGAATTTAGGAGAGCAGCATAGCAGTAGTGCTGCCACAGAAACCAGAAAAGCAGGAAGAAACACTTAAACTCATCACTCCCACAGAAGACAAAGTTGAAGTCATCAAGGTAAGCGAGTTTGTCTTTGTGTAATTTTGTTTGTGTAGTTGTAGGCAGGTCGAGCCCCTTCACACTTACCTGAACTAACACAATCCCGCTGTCGTGTCATCCAGGTTTACCTTGAAAACCGCCGAGAGCCACAGGAGAGTGTAAGAATGCTTACGGACGAGATGTCGCAGATCCAGGAGGTCAGTGCATGACAGGCAGAGATGAAACCACATGTAGACACTGACTCAACATTCAGCAGCTAGTGGAGAATATTAGTGTGTGTGTGTTTTGTTTTAGGATAATGTGAAGAATGTGGCGTTTCTTCATAACTTCATAATGTGTTTTTTTTTTTTTTTTTTTATTCACAGGTGAGGTATTGCCTGAAGTCTCTGAGAGAGCAGATGGCCGCCAGACAGAGCAACAATAACAACAAGGTACACACCCCCTGCATTAAAGTTAGACAAATAATCGTTTGAGCAAGCAACAGAAAATGAATCAATTAGCAGCAATTTTGTCGTTCATAAATCAAATTCAAGCAAATAAAGAAACACCAATTTGATCACTTATATCCGTCATACTAAAGAAAGGCACTGCAAATACAGAAACGCTGCAAGTTGAACACAACATAGCAGAAGTTTCCGGGTCTAAACCAGTGAACACCACTTCCACCTTCAAACGATGATGTTGGAAAACAAGTTAGACAAGTTTTATTTTTTCCCGTATTATAAGAAATATTGATAATTGTGTTAATCAGTCTTAGCGTCACCCCCAAAATTCTGTTGTGTTGTAACTCTGGTGAATGTGTTTCTTTATTTGCGTGTATTTTTATTTACATAAAGCCTTTTCTTCTATTTGATGCATGTGCTGTTAAAGCGATAAAGATCTTTTCTTGCTTGCATTGCTTGTTTTCTCTAGCACTAGTCGCACATTTTAAGAGTAAAATCAGAAACAGAGCACTAACTTCACTAACCAGCTGCTTCTCTCTTCTTCAGTATCCAGCCAATGGCTACAGAGTCAACAGGCCCAGCAGCCGAACAGATGTCACCAATGGCAACGCTGTTTTCACCGAGTCAGACGCTCATGTAAGCTAATCATATCTCAGCCTTCTCTAACATCTTCAGGAGAGTGTTTGCTGTGGCTTTTATCATCTGATTTTTCATCGGTTTAAAATGAATGAACCGTGGGAAATGGCTGCGTTGTGTTTACAGAAGCCAATTTCAGCTGAAACCAGTTTGAATACATTTAAATTTGTATATTAAATGGGAAGCATTACAATCATAATGGAAAAAATGTCTGGCCCTCCAGCTGTTTCGCACTCACACCAGCCAACTGCCTGCTGTTCGTAAGAAAAAAAAAAAAAGGGGGGTGCCAGGCTCTCTGAAGCTGATAATAAAGCTTACCACACACACACACAGTGTAAAGGTTTACATTCTGACTAATAGTGCACACAGACACACACGCAGTGCAATATCCTGTTTCTAATGCATTATTTGAGACGTACAGCACGTCATAATGTCTCCTGTAACGCAACACCATCAGCTACCATGGAAGTAGTGTCGGAGCAGGGAAGAAGTTGATGTGTGTATTGTAGTTATACATACCCAGTGACCTGTGTGTGTGGTATGTAGGTAAGCTGGGATCAATTTACACTGCCCTCTATTCTGAGTGATCAGTCAGATTACACTGCTGCAGAGTGCTCTGTTTGTCTGCCAAGGAGACGTATTTTACCCCCTTTAGAGACAGAGATAAAAGATTATCTTTGTGCGGTTTAACAGATGTCCTGTTGCTTGACTACCTACTTAAATGCTTTTGTTACCTCAGGCTAGACCAAACAACCTTTTACGCACATAGCAAATGTCCTGTGAGCAGCCTCTCTTATCTGTTTGTTAGTTCCTGCCTTGCCCTCAGGTTCAAGTAGTTTGCCAGATTAAGCCTAACTGAGCGTGTCACTCTCTGTCTGCCTGCCCTCTCAGGTCGGGGATAATCAGGAGGAGAGTGTGAGGCTCAGGGAGGCGACCAAGCGTCTGTACGCGCAGCTGAAGGAGATGGAGAAGAGGCATCAGGAGGAGAAGGAGAAACTGCAGGTCTGTCTGCCAGATGGGTAACATGACACACTTCCTGTCTTCAGCTGTGACTCACTCCTCTGCTGCTCTCTGGTTCCTTTAATCATTCTCATTATCTGTCAGTGTTATCTTGGGATTTCAACGCTCTTCCTGTGATCCTCCACTGTTTTGGTCTGCTCTACAGTACACTCATCTGTCAGGTCATGTAGGGACACATGAAGTCTCTGTATCGACTGAGCTACATTATACAGACGCTCTGTCACATGCTAGGTGGGGTCTAGTGCTGTTTATCTTTATTGTGTTAGTGGCACCAACATTATATTGATAAAACAGGCAAACACAGAACCATTAAGTTTTAACCCTAACTTGTCTTCAGTTATTTTGTTAATCATCAATACGTCTCTTAAAGGCCCTGCGCACCCATACAGTAGTTAGGAGGATGTTGGTGATGTCATAGTGTTATAGGGGTGTAAAAGAACTAATCTAAGACTGGGCAAGATGTCAAACACCCATGTAGTCTTAAGATAGGATAAATATTTAGGCGATGTAAGAGTCATAATACAAAAAGCAATATGCATATGTTGTGAGTGTAATACTATAAAATATATAACATTTTTTACTGTTAGGTGATAGTATTATATGTTCTAAAATATTGAGCATTGAATACTTGTTTTTCAGTTTTTCAGATGGTCCTTTACTTCAAATGATGACATCATGGCCAATAACTCTCAATTGGAGTTGATTAGTTTGTGGAGTAAGACAGTTTTTTGAGTCGAGACGAGGCGATAAGAATTCATCTTGTTAATTCGTCAATTTTTCATGGTAAACTTTTAAAATGGAGTTACCTGCTTATGAAGATTTATTTGACATCAAACTCATTGTCTTTACAAAGACTTTAAGTCAGTGGTGGTGCTGCTACAGGCAAAATAAGTGAAAACACCTGGGTCACTGCACTATAGGTGCATATGGACTTTAAATCCCCAACTTAAAGGATAATAATGATAATTTCAGTTATCAATATTATAATTTTGGGACCCATTTTGTCATTTTGGCCATTATTCCTATTGGTTATAATAACATCGTACATACAAAGTTAAGACTGGCAATGCGGCAATATCGCAAAAAAATAAGCGGTCCAATGACCACAGTTAGCCAACTTTATTTTGAGGAGGAAACGAGCAACAAGTAAAATTATGACCCAAACTGTTTGTTATAAACACCCATAACCATTTACAGACCAACATCCTAGTTTAACTTAATGTACTTGCCACAGTGCAACAAGGGATTATTACTGAAATTTGGGGCGTTTTCAGTTTTTAAAATAAAGTGGTTTCTTTGTTCATTGTTGGTGAGTACAATGTTACCATATCCAGTAGCAATGATGGCCAAAGTTATGAAAATGAGACCCAAGTTGAACCTGTATCAGTGTATATATCACCACCAAATACCATAGGAAACCCCAAAGCAATCCTCACTCTGCGGCTCCCCTTGCAGGTGGAGTCCAACGGGTACCGCGTCCATCTCGCCGAGCAGTCGGAGCGACTGAAGAAGGTGGAGGAGCAGTCGGAGGAGAGAGGTCAGCAGGTGGAGGAGCTGCAGCGGCTGCTGGGAAGCCTGGAGATCGAGAGCGGCATCCTCAAAGACAAGATGGCGGCGGGGGAGGCAGAGCTGCTGCAGCTTAAAGCAGGCAGGGAGGGCGGGCAGGGGAAGGAGCAGAGGTGAGATGAGAAAAACTGTCATTAACTAGTTAACTGTTACTGATGAAAATGAGTAGTTTGTAGTAGTGGCAGTGCCAAGTAATATACAGTACCTCGCTCTAGTCAATTACAAAACATGTTGTTTATAAGAATATTTTTGTATTATATATTTACTGTGTCAATCTGCTTTAGGTTGCCGGTGTTTTCTCATATACAGTGTTTGTGTGTGTTTGCAGGTGTGCAGAGCTGGAGAAGGAGCTGGCCATCCTGAAGGAAAAGATTCATCACCTTGACGACATGTTAAAGAGTCAGCAGAGGAAAGTCCGCCACATGATCGAGCAGGTATTTATGCACACAGGCCTGTTGTCTAGCAGTGCAAAGTGCACAGACGCACTCACACACAATGCAAATGATCTCTCCGGTGCCCAGAAACGCACAGGAAGCCATTAAAGAGGAAATTAGGTTTTGAGGAGGCAGACACATAAAAGGGTAATTGATTTGAGCGAACGGAGCCAAGCGGAAACGTGTGGTGAAACAGAAAACTCACTTGTCATGAATAAGTGATGCCACCTGCTCAGTGTTTGGAAAAGTGAGCCGTGTTGCTCTTGAGCATGTCACATTGTTTGTTTATGTGTGTTTGTTTTCTCTAAAATACAGCTGCAGAACTCTCGGACAGTCATCCAAGAGAGAGATCGAGTCATCAGGGATCTGGAGGAGAAGGTGGCTTTCCTGGAAGCTGAGGTCAGGAGCTTCATATCCCTGCTGTTAAAATATGAATGATTCTACTAAAGTCTTGTTCCTACTTAGATTTATTATTGCTAACACTGATTTACTTACAATACATAAGCACTTTTCCATGTAGACTAAAAGGTGAAAAGCTGTCCTGCATGTAAAACCTTCATACTTCTCTGTAATTGCATCCTGCGTCAGTGCTTTTGCACCAGTAAAATAACTCTGGAGAACACACATTTTAGTAACCATATCCCCTTTCTGCCTGCAGAACAGAGAAATGCATGACCACATGGAGTACTTCCTGGGCAGCCAGGGCTCTCCAGCCCTGACCTCCACGGAGAACAAGCCAGAGGTGGTTTATAGGTGAGCACTCACTTCCCAACTTTCAGTTCTGCTAACTTTTCTACTCACATGATTATAAGAGAGTATTCACACTTTAGGCTCAGATTGTGTCTCCTAATAACACTCATTAATTTTCACTTTTCTTCTCCGCACAGTAAACCACTCACACCAACGACACAAAGCAACAAGGCCCTCCCGTTCATCAAAGTCATCGAGATCAAGTCCTGAATGGAGTGACGACTAAAGGAGCGACAAGAAGTTGAAAAAAAACTGTGTAAATATATGTTTAACCACCTACCAGTGTCGAAAACGTAGGTCTGCAGTGGTTTCACAGACCTCATGGTGACAAAGCACATAGGTCTAGTAACTTTTGAGGCTGTTCTGCATCCCCTCTCTGGCTTTCTCACCAAACAAACTCTAAACAAGGAAAGTAAAAGGGAATTCTAAAGTGGGATCCAACGGTAGAAGGAATCCTATAAAGGAAACCAGGAAGGAGCTGAGTTTTAGGAACTTCTTAGACGATATACATAGACACAAATCTGTGCAGTATGTACTTTGTCAGCAAGTCTCCAAGATGCAGTGGCAGGAGCAAGACTTGTGTAAAATTCCCTGTGTTGTAAAGTTTTCCACCGCAGCTCCCTCCCCATGCAGAATCTGAAATAAGCTGCTTCAACAGGTCAATGTAAAAGGCGGGTCGAGATTAAAAATTGTTCTGTTATTACTGTAAAAAGTCTGTTACACATGCACTTGGACAAATGTACAAATAATCACTTTGTGTTGGTCGTCTCAGCACTTCTACATAGACAGGCTACTCCACCAGAATCCTAAGCATCAGGGTTCAAGGGTCAAATTCCTCAGTGCTTTGCACCACATTGCCAATGGTGAGCATGCAGTTGGCTATGTCAATGCTGGAAATATGATTTATGTTTAATACATTTCTCTGACAGTAGAGTGGGTTGAATATAATCAGTTAAGAGTGATGATGCTATTTCATATTTTGGACTTTTGACTTTATTTTAGTTATGCTGGAAAATACTTATTAGGGGCTTTGTGTAGAGATAGAGGCTAGTCGATACCATACTTTAAATTACTATCCTTGCTGCCAAGTGCTGCCTCAACACAGTAAGTATCCCATTTTATGCTAAACGGTGACATATTTAATAACAATAACCCTTGATTTAACTGAAAAAAAAACACATACTTCTGCATTGTTTGTATAGACGCTGCTGTTTCTTTCTTTGACATAATTTACATTGCAGTCCAGGATGAACTTTTTTATGAGGTAACTACTTACTGTGAACATTGTAGATAGATGCATTAAAGGGCTGTCTGTGTCCGTTTATTGTAGACTTTGTCAAATAAATAAATTTTATTTAAATGCTGTAAAAGACCAAAGTATCTGACTCATTTGTTGGACTTCTCTGTTGTTGTTGCACCACTACGCTGCCTCATTACCTTGTACTGCCACCTAGTGGAAGTATTAAAGACACTGAATATGAGGACGTGGGTTGTAAGGTTTTTGTTTTTTTTTTAATCTCAAACCACAGAACTTCACATAAATACAAATCACACAATATCACTTAAATAAGTTATCACTTTCCATATAAATATCTTACATCCATACAAACACACAATGAATCAAAAGGTACATTCATATTTACATTTGAGTCAAAATAAAAATGAATCCAGGTCACTTGCTGTTAGTTTTGCTGTTTACAAAAATGACAACGACAGTGAAAAACTCGCCTGGTGGGCTACAATCATATTTGTCTTCCCAACACACTTATTAGGTCCAAAATAAGAACAAAGGCCTTGTGTCAACCATGTGTCCGTAAGAGCTTCACCGTCATCAAGAGAAAAAATCTTGACTGCGAGATTTTTACAGTTGATATAAAATGGGACATCTACATAACTCTCCTAAATTACTGGAAAAATATTGTGTACGACAATGCTAACACCAGACACTGCCCTATCTGAACATACTGTAAGGAAACGTTTCCCCAAACTTCATTTGTAAGTCAAGATTTTTCACCACAGATGAACTCACCTTGAAAACAAAGTCTTTTTGTTTTCCCAGTGTAACCGCTGGATACACGCCATGCGTACATTTTCAGGTCAGTCTTTAACAGCGGCCTCTCACAGGGTGCTCTCCAGTGTGTTGTAGTTGTCTTTGAAACTTTTAAGCTCCAGAAAGTGTTTGGGCCTCTTGCTGCGCTGGCCGGTCGAGGGCAAGTAAGTGACCTGGATTGTGGAAGGAGTGCTGCGGACAGGAGAGCCTGTCAGGTCCTTGGCTGCAGACTGGTGATGCTGGTCCAGGCTGGTGGTGCTGGAATAGGCCTTCACCCTGAGGGGCAGAGAGAAAAGGAGAATTACTATAGAATATGGTAGAAATACGGTTTATTAATACTAGTACAAGTAATCTTAGTCATGGAAAATAATTGTAACGTAAATAGCAGAACAAAGTGTTTGAAAATGTCACGAGCTTAAAAGGTCAGATGAGTAAAAGTCGGTGCAGGAAAACAACTGAAGATGATCCCAAGACAGCTGTTAGAGTGAGCAATGCTGATTGGAAACATTTATTCCAACAATTTTACACAAGACTGACAATTGCAAGTACAGACCAGCACAACAGCACTTACACATCAGCCAGTTCATCGAGAGCCTGCTGGTATTCAAGAAACTCAGCTTCCCCAAACACCTGAAACACAGAGTTGAAAGTCATTCACCAGTTACAGCAGCTAATAACAGAGATGTTGAAGCCGTCATACGTTATTCTCTTTTTATCATCCGTCCATGTCACAGACAAACACGTTCATACACACCCCGGTCCCGTGGCGAGCGCTGTCGTAGCCCTCCAGCAAGCGGTCAATGAGTGCGCTGCGGCTGCTCTTGATCAAAGAGTGAGAGTTGCGCAGCTCCAGCAGCCAGCTCCTAAAGTTGCGTCCAGTAAACGCACTGGGACTGCGGCTTATCTCCAGCAGAGGAATTCCTGTGGCGAGAACAGGACAGAACAAAAAGTGAAGATTAAAACAGATGAAACTTTAACGATTGTCACGCAAAAAATACAACACAACATGATGAAGACAGAGTTAACAAATGCATTGATACAAAATGTTTACATTTTAAAGCTGTTTGAGCTGCTGCCTTTCGCGCAAGATGTGAATGAATGATGATGACGGGTGAGAATATGCGATGTGGTGATGGTAAGAACAAAAGCTGCAAAACTGAGAAGCATGAAAGTGTTTCCCTCACCTGAGTCACGGATGGCATCCAGGGCTTTCATTCTGTACAGGTAATTATAGCAACCTTTAAAATAGAAACAGGTTTCAGTTACATTACACAATACAAGACAATCTGCGCTTCAAAGATATTCCGGTGGCAACAAGATGAACTGAGAGAGTGACTGACTGATTTGCGATCCTTGCTTCAGTCTGTCGTCTTCTTCTGACAGGAGACGAGGTTCAAAGCGGATCTCTTGGACCTTGGACAGTCTGAAGTCGATCTCCTCCCTCAAATCCTGTACATTAATTCATTATGGGGAAAGAAAAACTATGAACTATTGCACCAAGAGAAGCTTTGTATATTATTCCATCTTGTGAAGGGCTCATTGCATGGGTGGAATATGGGCTCTAATCAAAAATTTCCTTCAAAACGATCCAAAGCACACTGTAGGGTTTGTGCAAAATTAAAATCCTTTATTTTACATGGCAATATGTGTTTAAAGTGGCCAATGCGTTGCACCCCACATACTGCAGGTTCACACATACTGTTCATCAGTGATGTGATGCAATGAGCCCTCCACAAGATGGAATAAGCACAAAGCACCTGAAGTATCCAAACAGCACCTGTATGTGACCACCACAAAGACCCAGCAGCACTTCTACCTCCATTGTCTCCAAGCTTCGTATATTATCATATTTTCTGACAACACAAGAGGAAACCTAGCTCATAGAAGAAGAGATTCACTTTACCTTAGGTGCATTGTGGCCAATAGGTGCATGTGGTCCGCGGCGGGATCTCATTGCGAAACGCATGATTTGCCTCTTGACGAAGATGAACAGCAGCACAAACACCTGCGCACAAAACCAAACGTGAGGCTTTTCATTTCAGCAACATCAAATGAGCGTTAACCAGCAAGCAAACACAACTGTAGCGTTGCTTACCAAGCTGCCATAGGCCATAACCAGGACAACATTAACCCCTGATAGCGGCGACGATTCTGCCATGTTTGTGTCAGCTGTACCGTTTTGAAATGAATATCCACTGCAGCGCAAACAACAAATATTTATCACGTTGTAGCTTTGAGAGGACGTTTCCAGAAATAAAACTATGTAGTTACCATTATGTTACTGCTCTTGGTTTCTCAACTACATCATGTATGAAATACGCACTTTAGCTGGCTACATGCAGCGCGACAGTGACAGTTGGTTTGCGGCGCTCCAAATTACCGTAATAACTGTGTAAGAAGGACCAGTCAGGTCAAAACAAACCTCTGGCTGTTCTAGTTTAAAGGTCCCCGTCCAGACATGTTGTAAAACATATAAAAAAAATAAACTGCTTGGAATAACAAAATGTGTATAATGTTTTTTCCGCAAAAAAGTACAATTACCTTATAAAAATCTTCCATCTACTCCTTCTCTCTCATTGAAAAATCCAGAATCAATGAATATGCAAATATTGTTCATATCAAAAGATGTTTCCCTCTCGACTGAAAAGTCTGTTCTCAGTGTATGTGCACTGGAGGCTTCAAGTTTCCACATCACACTTGGTTAAATTGCATACTGGACTAAGATTAGCCTCCAAACTAGTTGTGATGTCACAATTCCGGCTCGTAGGCCCACCCCTTAAAATTGGATTTTCAGTGATCACAGAGAAACTTTCCTCCTTCAGCAGATGAAAGTGAAGCCTTCTGGTGTCAAACTCTGCACATACATCATTCTGCACAGTGAAGCTAAAATGTCCAACTGTATGATAGATTTATGAGTGGAAAATGTATGAGTTTATGAGTAAATTTGCATATTGTAAAAATAAATATTTTGTTTAGCCCCAAGATTTTATAAGACATAAACCTTCTACTGTTTGATTTGCAGTATACCATTCACATTTTGTATAGCACACTGTTTCTTATACAACCTTGAATAGAAACATAAAGAGTAACTTTGGATAAGATTTTTCATATCTAAATTAATTACCTGTTATGCATTGAAACAAGCTCTTTATAACAATATAAGGCTGCAACTAACGATTATTTTCATTATTGATTAATTATTGATTGATTAATTATTTTCTCGATCAATCGATTAGTTGTTTGATCCATAAAATGTCAGAAAATGGTGAAAAATGTTGATTATTGTTTGAGTTGCAAATTCAAATGTCTTGTTTTGTCTCGATCAATAACCCAAAGATATTCAGTTCACTATCACAACATTTATTATATTGTACTTTTTATGTTACAATTTAATTGCATTGTATTTTATATACAACATCTGCCTGTATTTCATGTTATTGTATTATTATAGCGTGCGTATATAATATATTGCATATACTGTACACCCCTATACTATATACTTTAATATATTTTATGTACGTATGCTGTACTTATTTTTCATACTTATACCTATAAACTTGTTATTATTCTAACTTATTCATTTCAAGAAGGTTTTTTATGTTTTCTTACCTGTTGTGCTGCTGTTATGTATCAGACCTGATTCAACCTTATTGTTCCCTCTGAATTTTGTGTAACTTGTCTGTTACGTGTAAAATGTGTTTATGCTTGTGTTTTTTGTTGTTTTTTTGTTTTTGCTAAATGTTGTATTCTTTTATTGACAATCCACTCTTAAAGATAGGTATGTTTCAGCCAAGTATTAATAAACATGCAGGCCATGGCTCCAACACTCTTGTTGACTGTAATATTATACATACATGTATACATTTAAGAGCTATATTGCAGCAGCCTTTCACAGTTCTCTGTATAGTCTCCAGTATAGTTTATTATATGTTTTGCATCCCTTGCCCTGAAATGTCACAGCTCTGTTGATAATATAAAGCTATATGAGTGCGTGTGATCACATGTTGTGGGTCCAGTTTCCTCGAAGCGCCCCTGTGAACCACGTGACGCAGCTCTCCGTGGTGTCAGAGTGGAAAAGAAACAGGTAAATTCACACAGTCTCTCGCTTATCGTGTGAGCGAGTCGGCTCGTTATATTTTCTCAACTAAGTTGTATCAACTCGGTGTTCAGGAATTATATCCTGTTTCCTAAATCCGACTGGAAGGTCGACAACGTGACCACTTGTCGGTCGGTTGTGTAGCGGTGTCTTAATATTGAGCCGGGTTTCTGGTCAGTATCGCCTGTTATTTATTTTCATTTTAGCGGCCTGTAGGCCTGTCTATAGCCTCGGTGTCTTCCACGTCGAGAGCCCGGCCATTAGATTATACCGGGGCGCGACAGGTTCTGGATGCTGCAGTTTATGAAGCTGCCACCTCGCTAACTAAGCTAACGTTGCCTAGCTGTGCGAGACGACGGTTGTTCGTCAAGTTAGCACAGCTAGCAGTCGTTAGCAGACAGCTAGAGGCAACATGGGCGTTTTTGGTTTTACTGCCCAAACATGAAAGCTCCACTGCTCGGTGGTTGTTGATTAGCTAATTAACTTGTTGGCTATCAAGCTAAGTCAGCTAACGCTAACAACTCAGCGCCGTGTAGCCTGTTAATCGGCACTTAGTTAGCTGGTTAGCTGGCGCGGCTGTTACACTTAGCCTCGTTGTCGCCATGAGGCGAAGCCGAGAGAAGCGGAAGCCCACCTAGGCTCCAGAGCTGTCTGCTTTCCCCTAAAGTATTAGCCAGTTGGCTAGCATTTTTGGCCATGTGGCTGGCTAGTGGAATTAGATATGTTCGACGGGCCCTGGGTTTAGGCTTGTTTGTGGGCTAGTGCAAACGGGTTTCTTTACGTAACGTATGTAAGATTAAGCAGCCGCTGTCGATAGCAAGGTTAACAGTTTGCTATCAGACAGAGATGTTGTTGGCTGTCTTCACTATATGTGCATCTGGTCTCTCCCATTTCAATACAGTACAAGTCTTATCTATCACGGGCTTTGTAATCACATACTGTCATTTCACAATACAGGTTCATTCAACACTACGAAGGCTATTTTGATGTAGAAAGCGTTGTTTCATGTTCTGAGGAGGTAAATAAGTAAGCTAATGTTATGCACGGATAAGCCTCGTGTGCAGCAGCACTGAGAGTACCTTGGCACTCTTATTTCCCGGGTCAAACCCGCGGCTGGCTTTAGTTTTAGACATTGACCTAGAAAGTGGCTCAAAAACATAATTTTCAACGTTTTCCAGGCTGTCTTGGGCGTCTCTGGAAACAAAACTGATGGTGTCTTCTTGATACCACTGCTGGCTTTCCTCACCAGGCAATAAGCTACCAGACAGTTTGAGGAAGTTGTATTCAAGTCTACCAGACATGTACATGACATAAGTAGGTCATGGCTATTTGTAACTCCTCTCATCATTCTCTCCTCCAGGTGTTATTCCTTTGTAAATACTGTTATTTGTATATACTGTAAATGATGACGTCCATGGGCGGGAACCGAGCCCGGGGCAACTGGGAGCAGACACAGGGCCAGACACAGAGCCAGACACAGCACAAGCAGAGGCCTCAGGTACCCTCACTTTCACCACCTGTCACACATCCCAGATGCAGTGATTTGCAGCTGGGATGCATATAGGCAAAACAAGAATTTCTAAGTGTTACTTGTGTGTTTGACTTGTGTGAAGTTTCTGGCCAGAAAGCCGCTGAAATGGTACCACATAGCAACAATTGGACACTTTCAAATACCATATTGATGGCTTACTTTAACTGCTTGGTATTGCTGTTGTGCAAGATGCTATGAAAACGGATGCCAGAAGACCTATTACTTAGACTTTTAATATAGGTAAAAGTAGGCTAAAGCTGGGAACAGACTACAGGATAATCAGGACTGTTAAAGTAATAATCTCGAAGATTTTAATTTAAATAAATGTCTGTTATGTCATTATCTATTGCCGAATGAGGTAACAATGGTGATCGACTCTGTGGCCCACTGATGAAAGCCCTTGCATTTGTAGTATTATAAATATTATGAACTGGGAGTGGGTGGTGACATCCCAGAAAGGCGCAGTTAGTGACGTGTTTTCCATCACCCAGCAGTGGTTGGTCTGCCAGAGAGGGTAGGCGGAGCTAACGCAACAATCTCACTTGTGTGTGAAGCAGCGTACTGTTTTTTTTTTTTTTTTTTTTTTTTTTTTTTTTCTGGTCTCTGCTAACATTGCGAGTAAATAGTTACTGATGTCACACCGGCGACACTGTTTGGATCTCTGGGAAGTGAGATCCGAAAACACACCTGCAATTACCACTTATCGCCATAGGTGTCGCTACAGAGAACGAAACGTAGATCTTCGAGATTGTTACTTTAACACCATATTTTGACAATCACGAGGAGAACACCTGATTTGTGGTTTGATTAGACTTATACAGATTATCTGGTAGTGTGAAGGGATTGATAGTTTCAATCCACCACACATCTACACTGATCAACTCAGATCAGTGTAGATGTGTGGTGCCTGCCATTAACCTGTGATGGCAGTGCTTATTGTGAGATGAGAAAAATTGTCGTATGAAAAGTTGTAGTTATGACAGTTCTGAATAGAAGAGCAGGAACAATGAGAGGGGAACTTTTGTCCTCCTGTGAATGTAAGTTAAAAGCTTAACTTCTGTCTCTTTTTCCGGAGGAAGCCTAGTGCTCTAACTTGCTGACAAGAGTACAGCTCATGTTCACTATTTTTCAGCTAATGACTTCATTGAGTCAGGTTTTGTGTTTTTTGACATCTGTGCTTTAAAAAAAAAAAAATCTTATATCCCTTCAGGTAATTTAACATGCCTACTATCACATACTAGTTGGTGTGAGATCCTACAAGTTCCCATGAGATTTTTCTGTGAGAATCTGTGAGAGCATATTTATGCCAGCCAGGGACAAAACTGTCTATGAATTTTATCGTTCTATACGTATTTAATGCAGTGCTGCATCAAAATTGGTGAGGATTTCCAATATCTAATAGGATGTTACCATCCTAAGATTACAATTTGGACAAATAAGTTGTTGAATTTTGCCAATTGATAACCATTTTTCAGTATCCACTGGACCTTGAGATTTGTAGATGTCTCAATGCAAGTTTGTCCTTTGTATCACAAGAAAACAAATCTTGTGCTTTTTGTCAACACAATTGTTGATGTTTCACTCTTCGAACAGGCTACCGCAGAGCAGATCCGACTCGCGCAGATGATTTCAGACCACAATGATGCAGATTTTGAAGAGAAGGTCAAACAGGTGAGAAGACGCACAGCATCCTTTTGTAACACTTCATCCTCACTCAGCTTCCCTGTGTAGTTTCTCTTGCTCCTTTTGAAAACAATAAAGCACTACTACTTTGGTTTTTTTTTTTTTTTTTTTTAGCACTGGCACATATAGTATCACATCTATTGAGTTTTGTCTTGTGTGTACGTCAGTGTTAGATTATGCTTTGCATATTTGGTTTGTTAGATGCAAACAAGGACAGAAACAGTGACACAGCACTGTAGAAATTATAATAAGGCTGCAATGTTGGTAAATTGTCCAAATCATAAGTCTCAAGAACAATTTTTGAAATACTATTGTACTGGAGCTAGCCTTAAGATTTCAATTTATTTCTTATTAGCTATTCTAGTGATGGGAAAACCACTTTCTCCCTCAGTTATCAAGTAGGGGCATGGCTCAGGATCTTTTTGGTCCATTACTTGCCTTGTTTGGCTTGTGGTGGGATAGTTGGGTTGAGTTGTGAGGTGCTATCTTGAATATTACTGGCTGTTGTTACCAAATTACTCTACAGTTCCAGACTGTTTACCAGTTAACTTGTTTACCCATCTTCACTCAAGCCAGATAATGTTTTGATCTTACCCTTGTGGCTTTAATTTTTCTTTGCTATGAAGAATCTGGTGGTTTGTTCACCATTAATGATTCAGTAAAAAACGAGGCTAAAATGTCATCTGTGGTCAAAAGTTTTTTATGTATTACCTTTCGAGAGCAGATGTCACAAAGTGCTTCTCAGTAAAAACAAACAAAAAGCAAATTATCTAACTCTGTAAACAGGTCATCAAGACCCTTTTGATAAGACTGTTTGGTTTGTTTTGCAGACTATAGTATGCCATAATTTCAAAGAACTTAACAGGGAAGGGTGTCACAGTCTGTATAGAAAATGTACTCAAACCATTTTACATGTGTTCAAGGCTGTGAAGGGTCCTTACCAAGATACTGAATCCCTGCTGGCAGCATGATTGCTGTTCTTTAGCTCTGACCCTGTACTGAAATTACAATTTTACAGAATTACACTTTCTTTTACATATTTTCCACAGTGGTAGAAATGACATTTACCTTTGCACATTGCTATTCCCTGAAATATAATCTCTGACAAGCATTCTCCATATGTCTGCATAAGAGCCTTTTTTCTAAATGAGATGCCAAGAGTGTAAGGGGTCACCTCTGTCTCTCATTACGCCACTCCTCCTTTTCCAGCTGATTGACATCACAGGCAAGGACCAGGACGAGTCCATGATCGCACTGCACGACTGCAACGGGGATGTCAACAGAGCCATTAACGTGTTGCTGGAGGGTAGCCCAGACACTGTGAGTATTGGCTTTGTGTGAGGGCTTAGCGCTGCGAGGGCCAGATTCTGGAGAAATCAGTGCTACGCTGGGTTAGATAACTATTATATGGTCCTAACGGTGCATGTTGAACGAGTAGTGCTCCTGTGAAAGTACAGCATGGTATGAACCTGGACAGAGACAGGGTTTTCCCTGTTTAAACAACCATTATAAAGCTGTGCATAAAGGTAAAAAAAAGTGCACTGTAAACAGATTTTCTGTTCTTTCCCTGTTGGTCACCATGTCACCACTTCTGCATACCCGTTGTATATTTTCACTGACTTCGTGAAAACAAATCCTTTCAACAAACAGAAAAACTGTTGCATCTTATCAACTAAATGATTGTGAGGCGATGACAGTTATAAACGGATAATTTCCCAATTTATGACCAATTGCACTGTATGAATTGGCAGCTGAATGAGCCCTCATTGTTTCATACAAGTTTTGATATAAATGTAACAAGTAGAACACAGGAGGAAGTTGAAACCAGAAAAGAGTGGAAATGCGTCTCGCCACCACATTAATCACACCAGATAAGGAGTTGTCAGTGTCTTGGATTGTCAAGATACAGGCTCAGTGGAGAAAGACTTTAAAATTAGCTGGTTCAATATGGCTTGCTGGGAAATTACTGACAAGTGGAACGGAATTTGTTTTTGTTTTCAACATTGATATTTAAAGCAGCTACTTCCATGTCTAGTTCACACAACCTTTTGTCACATAATGACCACGTTTACACGCACACTATTATTCCGAATATGACAGTATTCCAAATTTGATACAGGTCATTTAAACACCATATTCAATTTGGATATTCCGAATTACGCCTTATTCCAAATGTAATATTTTCCGATTAAGACACGGGGGATATGCCGATATTATTCAGGTTTTAGGAGCATTCTTTGGACATGTATACAGTGCATTCGTCATATGCGTCTCAATTGGGGTTTTTACCGCCCTTTGCGACACATGGCCTCTTGCCTGCTTACGGTCAGCTCTGTGCGTTGTAAACAAACCAACTAACCAACAGTTTGCAAGGCCGGGATAGAGATGCATGACGGGCGGGTTGTGTAACGTACCCCTGCACAGGCAAAGTGACATGCTGGAGCAGGAAGGCAGACAGAGGAGAGGAATGAGAGGAGAGTGGAGAGCTGTTCAGGGCGGGCAGGGAAAACAGAGCGCGCCTTCTCCATGACAGGGACAGAGGGGATTGGTTATTATCCTGACATGCAGCCGTGGACTGACGACTCGGTGTGATGCACCAAAAACACATTAAGCAGTGTAGTAAACATCATGGGACAACGTAGGTACTGGATGTGTCTAACTATAAATTTATAATATCAGTCATATCAATATCACTTATAAATAACAGGCAGCAGCTCGCCAATGTTTTTCACCTCACTGGTTTACTTTATTGCCTGCGGAGATCTTGTGATTCCCGTTCCCACTGGAGCAACCCTGAAAACCCACTGCATGTGAAGTGGAATATTAGTGGAATATTCATTTTCATTAGCCATGTAAACAGCTTAGTAGGGATATTGTCTCTTTTGGAATAAGGGCAAAAACCGGAATATTTTGTGCATGTAAATGTAATCTTGTGATGGCACAGGTCTTCAAGTACACTTGAACTGGCCATCAGTTTTCTTCATTGAATGTTTTCTTGCCTTCTTGCTGGGTACAAAGTCGATGGGTCCAGCAGTACTTAACCTTAAAGGAACAAAGGTGTAACATTGTCTGTATTTCTTCCTTAAGGACTCTTGGGAGATGGTGGGGAAGAAGAAAGGCATGTCAGGCCAGAAGGAGACTAGCCAGGCAGAGACCGGCGAGGAAGGAAAAGAGAACAGGGAGAAAGGAGGAGAGAAAGATGTAGCACGTCGTCGAGGTGGAGCTCCACGCAAGGGCCGTGGAGCCAGCAGGGGACGAGAGTGTGAGTGGTTTTTTTTTGTTTGTTTGTTTGTTTTAACTAGCTAGTTTGTTTTACTGCTGCTTTACTTGTACTTTTTAATTTAAATTATAACCAGTTGTTTACCAACAAAGCACCGGATGCCCTATTTTAGAATTGTTTTTTAATTGTGTAGTGTCTGCATTTTTACAGACTGTGTGGGGCTTTCTAGTATCACTTTGCTCTGGACGGTTTGAATACCAATTTTGCAACACAAAGGCTTCAGTTTTGCAACATGAGATAATTTCCTCTCCTGTTAATTTGGACTGTTTTCACTGATCAAAACAAACTGCACTCTTGTGACCCATGCATGAGCATGTGAGAGAGGTGTAAGACTTATGATTTATGTGCAGTTTGTGAGCCACAG
The DNA here is from genome assembly GCA_038419695.1 of Scomberomorus guttatus. Taxonomy (NCBI): domain Eukaryota; kingdom Metazoa; phylum Chordata; class Actinopteri; order Scombriformes; family Scombridae; genus Scomberomorus; species Scomberomorus guttatus. Next base: position 10,808,160 of record CM076461.1, read on the forward strand.
ATTTGCATTAACAGTAGCTTGTAAACTTGTGGGAACAGCGAAAATATGAGCCTTTTAAAAATGGCACTTTATTGTGATGAAAATGTACGCTCAGAGTAGTATGAAGACACATTTCAGCTCCATTATCCCCTGCCACGACGCAGGTTAAGTGTATTATATACGAGGCCTATAGGAAAAACATTGCTGTTTATGCCAACAACACATGACTTGAAACTACAAAGGTACAGCTCATTTTCCTGCATGTTAGTTATCCTTTCATTTAGTGTCAGTTGAAGCACACCAGTAGACCCTTCTTAGCCCTAACTATGTTACTGAAGGGGGGACAGTGTGTGCCACAGCAAAATGATAGCCATCAAGAGATTTGTCATTCATCTTAATTTTGACTGAAGGGCTACTTGGGCTTTCATACAGTACCACATATTTTAACACATCACAATTACAATTATGTCTGATGCCATTTTCTGTCTCTAACTCCAGTTCGTGGTCAGGAGAATGGCTTGGACGGAGGCAAGGCTGGAGTTGCCGGAAGAGGTGCAGAACGAGGCCGAAGGGGAAGGGGCAGAGGAAGAGGGGCTGTTGGTAAGTGGCTGTAATCCTTTTAGTGGAACTCTTGGTGACGGAAATGTATTTCTTCAAAATTCAGAAGGATCTTGGTTTTTATTTCTACTTCAACTGCGGCCATCCTTTCTTGTGACATTAACTGTCAAACTAAGAATCTCAAGTCGGCTCTCGTTGTTTCCCCAGGGGCATCTGGACGGCGAGGAGGCAGATTTTCAGCGCAGGGCATGGGGTAAGGGAACACCTGCGTTGCCTAAAACCAGAGGGCCTTTTGTTCCACTTTTACCTGTTGCCATGGTCACCAGAGAGCAGGACCCCAGCCTATTGTTTAGCCTTAATCCAAAGGAGGGAGGACATACATGAGCCAATGAAATGGAACAGCGTGGGCCGGATACCTCTCTTCAGGGAGTGCACGGCGTCTAAACATTTTATTTGGAGTGAAATTTGGATAGACCCACTCAGTAGAGTGTCAGGAACCCAATTGGTTAACTTGAACGGTCTCTGCTCTCTGGTCCTGGGCTCTAGCATTATTCAGCTTGTGTTTTGCCTGTTCTGTGTATCAGTATGCGTGTGTGCAGTTAATAACATGTCAGCTGATGAGTTGGCATCTTATACTGGCAGCTTCACTGGTAGGTGTCATAACAGAGGAAGTACTTCTCAACTGTGCTGGCATTCTTGACTCATTTCGTTGTGATTTAATCGGTGACATTACAGTATGACTTGAGTTGTCATATCTAATTTCCTGCCGTTGATGATAAGCAGTGAGGTCTAATATGTTACTCTGCAGTTATGGATCTTTCAATCTTCTTATTTGGTTCTGCCGAAGTAGCGCATGTGACATGATGTGGTTTCTCTAGTGAGGTCAATGGCTGAGTCGCTCCCTCCCAAGAGGAGCCTTAATATAATTTTCCTCATCCTCCTGAAAGGAACTGAATGTTTACTTCAGAATTAGGGTAACAGTGTCATAAATATATGGCTCAGAAGGTAGAGGCATGACCAGAGTAAAAATAAAAGAGCTTTGTTGTAGTTCAGAGGTTTGCTTAAGTAGTGGTGCACACAACAAGAATAAGCTCATGCGTCTTTAAAGAACCTTTAGCCTGTTGTCCTGTGGAAATGTCCTGCAGCTGTAAGCATATTCTGAAAGTGTGGACCCAGATATTGACTTGCATATCTCAAGGAACACTATAACATGCTTTGTTTCTTACTGGTTATAAACTTGTTATTAACCTTGTTGTTTTTAAACCTGTTTGTAAGCTTGTTTTGGTGAACTGAGCGCTTGCTGCAATTGCACACAGTGCTAGCCAAGATGTGTTCATGTTACCTAACCCCCACTCCTCTCCAGTCAACAGTTCTGTGATTGCTTTTGCTTCTTATTTCTTGCCGACAGTTTACCAGCTTGGCTTTAGTGTCACTTAAACTCGGCGACTTAAAGGAAACATGGCTTTAAAGGAAGTGGATAAGATCTTTGATCAGTTTGTTACAGTGTCATAAAATCATTGTGGGCATCTGTGTAGGTTATTTGGTAGCTTGTGGTAGTTGCTCTTGCTTTTTTTTTAAATTTATTTATTTTTTTGATGAAACAGCTTGTACTGTCCACCTAACATACATATTCTGCTTAGAAATGTTAACATGCACTGAATCAAGCTAAATGAATACCGTGAGCTCACAAGCGAAATGGGTACCTCGCTTCGGCGCTGATCAGCTGCTTATAGAGATTTGTCGGTTGTTGGCTGGTTCATTCCTTAAATGACTACCATGCTTGGAGGAACATTATAGAAACATGAGATCAATAAGATGAAACGGTTATCCACAAGTGTTGGCTGTGGGCCAAATGTGTTGTTTTTGTTCTTTTTCAGAGAGAATTTTTTAAGTGATGCAGAAAACAGAATAATTTCAGACACATACTCATCAACTCATTCACTAATTGGCCAATAGGTGCAAATTTGGTAATCAGTCTAATGGGTAATGCTGGCTAGATAACTGAGCATATTTGTAGTTAATTTATTACTACTTAACCAAGTAGTTTACTGCTTACTCGCATCCCACACCTGAATTTTGGCATATTAAGATTGGACATTTTTCATTCAGTACAAACGATATTCAATCTTAAGATCTGTTTAAAAGCCATCATCCAGTTGAACAACACTGTTTTGATGAAAGTCTTCAGTGTTTAGTATCATAGCGGGTGTTTAAAACACCCTGCTGTCTGTTTGCACCTTGCAAAACAACAGTTTCTTATGTGACTCTTTCTGTTAATGAATATACATTCCTGGCTCATCCTCACTGAATCAAATGTGTTTTCAAAAATTGTATCAAATCAAAAAAGAAAATAATAGCCTTGAACTTAATTCCCAACTGGAAGGATCCAAATGAATCACTGTTGAGCCAGTCATTTTGAGATGCATCTCAGACTAACATCAGATTTTCCGACTGTTGTGTAGATTGTGACACTTGCTATGTGAGGTCTGGATGTCATATCCTGAGTGATGTTGGCCAGTTACTCCAGCATGGCTGCATAAATCAACCTCCTTCAATGCTGATGGTGTAAAAGAGATGTTCTGCACTGTGACTACTAAGAACAAGAGAACACAGCTCTATTCATTACGTAGCCAGTTGTTTCTGCTCGTACCACAGTGACAGTTTCCTCCTTTTTCAGTGCTGTGAAATCACTTTATTGGTTGAATGTTTCACTTCTTTAAGGAAAATAAGAATGCAACCCAAATAAGATTTGAAAGATAAGATTAAGAGATTTTTCTTTCAGAGTTATTGAATGCTGATGTGTTGAATGGTTGTTCAGAAATGGGTTTGAGCTGAAGAAGCAGATTGTTTAGGGATATGCTGCATCAATGAAAAGTGTTACTACTCTTGCAAAACAACTATCATTAGAAACACTGTTTGTGGCTGCATTGTGTATACATCTGATCTGTTGGATTTCTTGGCTTGTTTATTGATCCACCATGACTAAAAGCACACTGGCTTGCCTTGCATTGTAGAGTAACTGACAGGTGTAGAGTGTTTTGTTATAGTGCCAGCACAGGCAAATCGAAGGCATTTTGCTTACGCCGCTGCAATGGATTGTGGTATTAAACAAAACGAAAGCTTTATCTTTTACTTTCACTTGTTATGCTTCTTGTAATTGTTGCCATTATTTTCCCTCTAAAGCCAGATTGATAAGGGGCCCAGATATGATATTGCAGGAGGTGAGAGGTGAGTGCATCGCCTCTGGTGTGTCTGTTATTCTTGCTTTCTGTAGGGAGACCTTTGAGTGCCATTGAACAGAAGACATTATGAAAACCGAAAGTATTACTCCTCATTCTATTAATAGGATATGGAATTAATATGACCTTCCTGAAATTTGATGTTAAATCTCTTCACGCAAGCCATAAATGCCTCCAGATTTGCACAGGAAGGTTCTTAGACAAAAAATGAAAGCTGCTTTGCTTGGTTTGAGTCAAAAAGAAATTGTTGTACTTCTTCATGTTGCTAGGTTGCAATAGCTGTAATTCTCTCAGCATACATGGATGTGTCAGATTAATGAAAGACATGAACTACCGGGAAAGAGTTGTTGAGGAACAGCAAAACAGTATTTAGATGCTTACTCCTCCTCATTTGCATGTCTCTCCCTGTACAAACTCTCAAAGACTGTAATGGCTTCACTTCAGACTCTTTATCTTTCCCTCTTCCTGTCTTCTGCTACCTCAGTCACTTCTTTTTGAAGTGTCTCTTAAGTTAAAAGGCCATTGATAACGGCAGTGCTGGGGACTTACTTGAACAGTACTTAGAGTGCAATATGCAGGCACAAGACCAACTAAATCAGAAGTAGTTTGAAAATCTAAATTGGGGTCAGTTTCTGCTTTCAAAACTTTGACCCCTAGTTGGTAAGTTTAAAAAAAACAAAAAACAAAAAAAAAAAACAAAGATTTTTGTGTGAGGGCATCCTGCTGTGGTTGATGTTTTTAGTAGTGCTGACAGCCCTTCAGCAGTCAGTGCATACACTCAATTCTCAACTCAACTCTTTTATCACTGTTTTTCCCAGAACATTCAACCCCGCTGACTATGCTGAGCCAGCCCAGACAGAAGAAAACTATGGAGGGGGCAGCACCTGGAACAACACAGGAAGCATGGAGATGGAGGAGGGAGCTAGTAAGTTAATTTATTAGGAAAGGTTACCCTCTAATAAAAGAGGGTAATCTTATCAATGATGCATCTGTTTACCATCCAAACAGTTTTTTAAAAATCATGTTTAGCATCCTAAAAAGCTTCTGCAGTAAAGATGAAAGGAAGGTTCACCTGTGTTCAAAAGACGCTCGCTTTTTGATGCTGGGCTTTCTTCATCGACCGTGCACAAATACCCAAATCCCAGACATTGGTATCTTCCCAGATCTTAGTGCCCACATGTCTACGTGTCCAGCTGACTAAAGGTTAATCATATCTTTTTCATGATATTCAACTTTGATCTCCTCACCTCTCCAGGGTTGGAATACTCTGCAGGAGAGGGAACAAATTACCCACCCAAGTTCGACTCAGCTCCTGGTAAACCTGTCTTCAGTTCTCTTGTTTATATGCATTCCTTATTCTGTTTGAAGCTCTCTTTGCCCATTGCGATAGTATTGAACTGATTTTCTCTTTGACTCCTAGGTGCCTGGAGGACTGCCACAGAGGAGTGGGGCACTGAGGACTGGAATGAGGATGTGAGTATTTCTGGATGTGCAACTGCTTCATCTCTGCACATAAGCTAAATGGATCACTTCTAAAGAGAAGTCTTGGGTCATAACAGTCGGATCTCTTTTCAAATCCAAATTTGGTTAATTTAATGTCCTTATAACTTCCATCTTCTACTGTTTCTTCCTCTGCAGCTTTCAGAGACAAAGATATTCACAGCTTCCAGTGTGGCGTCCATGCCTCTGCCTCAAGAAAATGTTACCATCACCAAAGGACAGAGGTGGGTCGCTTATTAGCCTGACTCATGCTTCCCAGTAAAATAATTGGTAGAGAGAAAAATTACATTTGCTTTGTTTCACTGTTAATCCAGTCAATTTAAATGGCTACATCAGCCTGTCATTGAACTTGATATATATTGATTAGATGTAGGGCTGCAACTAACGGTTATTCTCATTATTATTCAATTTGTCGTTTGGTCTAATAAAATGTCAGAAAAACGCGAAAAATGTTCATCAGTTTCCCAAAGGCCAAGATGCAACCTAAAATGTCTTGTTTTGTCCCGACCAACAGTCCACAGATATTCTGTTCACTGTCAAAAAAGACTAAGGAAACAAAACGTTCACATTTAAGAAGCTGGAACCAGAGAATTTGGTATTTTTTTTCTTAAATAACTCAAAACAATAAATTATATTATTATTAATAGTTGGCAATTAATTGTCTGCCTAATCGTTGCAGCTCTAATTAGATGATTGGCTTATTATTAGATTCTTGGTCAACAGTAAATTGTTACAAGTTACAACTCTCAAATATGAGTGACTGAATACCTTTTTTTTTTTTTTTTCCCTCCACAGTGAGACAAAAAAAAGCAATTTTAGGACACCACTTCTGGGAAGTGATCAGACAGTATTTAGAATAAACACATTGTTGGTTATCTGTCTTTTCACTGGATTTGTTGACAATAAGTAAAACATAAAATGTTGCTTCACTTGTTATAGCACATATTTTTAAATGTTTTCCTGTCATAATGATTATTTTCTTCCTTGCTATAGGATTGATCTTGCGGTGCTCCTGGGGAAGACTCCCCCATCCTCCTCCTCAGAGACAGAGAACCCACCCATGGAGGGCGCCCAGCCCCCCTCCTTGTCCCAGTCACTGGTTTTCAGCAACTCCAAGCAAGGAGTACCACTCTCCCAAACATCCTCCAGCACCCCTTACACCCAGCACAGCATGGTGAGACCCTCCAAAAACAAAAACAATGAAACTTTTTTTTTTTAATTTGTACATGAATTCTAGTTTTTTTAGATTTTAACATAATGTAAAGGATAGGGTCATTAATATCATGGCATAATTATACCAGTGTATCCCCCAGTAATTGCAGTATTATGCTAACAACCATTTATTATGTACCGACAGGTCAGCATGCTGAGCAAGGGTTTTGGGGATGTGGGGGACCCTAAAGGAGGTAGCACAGGGACCACTGGCTCTCAGTTCCTGGAGCAGTATAAAACAGCCCAGGCACTGGCTCAGCTGGCTGCCCAGCACTCCCAGCCCGGGCCTCCCAACACAGCTCCTTCATCCTGGGACACCAGTGCCACCTCACTGGGACAGTATGGTGAGATGACACCTTAGTTACTCTACAAAAATATCTGAATGTATCAAGCTAACTAAATCCCGCTGTTGAAACACTTCATATCCTTAATTGAGTTTTCTTTTTACCTGTCCTTTGCCCAGATATGAAGACTCAACCAGAGTCTGCGGTCCATACACCCTTTACGAAGCGGCAGCCCTACCAAGCCGCCACCTCAACCTCGTCCATGTTGGATGTTTTCCTGCCTCCTTCCTCTTCTGTCTCCTCAGCTTCTTCCTTGCCCCAACAAACAACATCCTCACCCCATGTGGTGCCTCCGCCTGCTTCCTCCCTTCCCAAAATGGCAGCAATCCCGTCTTTAGGTCAGCAAGTTTCCCCCAGTTCCTCAGATGCCCAGGGCTCCAGTCCACTGCCTTTGCAGCAACACAAACTCAAACAGCAGAAGAAGAGAACCTCGATTACAACGAAGGTAAATTACAACATGTGGTGGATGTAAAATCTTTTGGAAGCTCAAAAATATGCACAGTCTGTCCCCAACACCCACAGATCTGCAAAATGTGCATCTGGTGAAAGCTTTACCTGAAGCTTTGCTTGAGTCTGAAAATACTCTTCATCTTTCTCAGATTCCAGCAATGGCGGTGGAGATGCCCGGCTCAACAGACATATCTGGCCTAAATCTTCAGTTTGGAGCGCTGCAGTTTGGGTCAGAACCAGTGCTACCAGAGTATGAGTCCACCCCAGCCACCACAACACCAGTCAACCAGGTCCAGAACAGTCTCTACACAAGCCCCAGCAGGTTGGCACATCCATAAATTTGTAAACTTTGTAAAGGTGTTCCATTATGTGAACAAGTGTAATGTGAATAGAGGAGCAACTTATGTTGTTCTTTTCACAGTATTTAATGTCCGCAACTTTTAGAACAAACTATATTGTTCTGTAACTTGGTCTTGTTACTACCATCACAATCTTCAGTGAGTCGACTCCAGCTCTTTCCAACTCCAGCCAGATGGACCTGTACGATCAGAGAGCACCTCAGACACGGCGCTACCCTCCCTCAGTCTCCTCCTCCCCTCAGAAGGATATGCAGTCCAAGGTAAGGACAAAGCTTCCCACGTTTACACTTAAACTGATAAAAGCATGTGATATGGCGATGTGTTAGTATAGTTATGCGAGGAGTGGCCAGTGTGAATAACATGCTTAATCCTCATTTGGTCCTGTGGAGCTCAGTGTCAACAGTTTTTAAACTTTGGTTTAACCCAGAAGCCACCTAGTGTGAATGTCTAACTGTGAAAAAGCTAGATTTATAGAGCTTCACACAAATCACATCAGTCAAAGTCAAAGGTCGAATTATGATACACAGTAAAGAGTGATGATACTCTAATTGCATGTTGTAGTATGTAAAGATATCATGACCCACCCCTCAAGTATTAAATTCAACACACTTTTTATGCTTCTGCGTGGCAACAACTGTAGCCGGAGGCATTATGTTTTTGGGTTGTCAGTCTGTACATTTGTCCGTCGCATTCTCAAGAACACGATATCTCAGGAACGCCTTGAGGAAATTTCTTCAAATTTGGCACAAACGTCCACTTGGACTCAACGTCAAAGGTCAAACTTAATATTTGTAGTGAAGACTTTGAGGAAATTTAATAAAAAGGTATTATGAGTCTGGACGGACACGGATAGAAACTGCAACTTGAGTAGTTGGCGGAGGCATACAACCATGAGGTGGTATTTCTAGTTGTAGCATGTTTCAGGTGTGTCAAAGTCTAATGAAACTGCACATTCGGTGTAGATGATATCTTACCCCTCATTTTTTCAGCTTGTTTATTTTGCAAATATGACCTGTTGTTAAAATGCTCTGCATATCAAACAAGGTTCTTAGTGACTGTTTCCAAGAGCCCAACACCCTTCAACTTCTTATGAATCGACTGTTTCCATAGAAACCTGTGAGCTCACCTTGATTGTTGGTTTTACAGAATGGCTTCAGTTCAATACAAGCAACGCAGTCTGTGGAAGGTAAGTGTCTATTTACAGAGTTTTTTTTTTTTTTTTTTTTTTTTTTTCTTCAAAGCATTGTTGAAACGGTCTGAGAAACCTTTTTTCCAATCACACTGAATTTGACGTCATTCCTTAAATCTTTTGTCTCTCCCCAGCTGCAGCAGGCTCTGCAGTATCGGTCAAGCCGGCCTCTGATTCGGTCACACAGGCATCAGTCTCCAGCATGGGCACTTTGACGGACAGTGGCCCTGCCTCCTTGTTGACCGCATCCAATCAGACATCCCATAGCGCTCTGGGACATAGTGAAGACATGCCACCAAGCAGCATCCCCCCTCCTCAACACAACAAGTGAGATGCTTAATTGGTACACACATAATAAAGTAGCAAATTAACCAGCATCTTATTTTGTGACTTCTCTGGGAACTCAAGTATCAGTAAATCGAGATAAGATAAAAAAAATGTGCACTGAACTCTTATCTTTCTACAGCTCTCTCCCATCACAACAGAACAGCCATGCTCCATCTTCAGTCCGGACATCCAACTCAAGCTTACTGGTGAGCTCTTTGTGTACATGTCTGTTTTTAAACCAGAACCTACCCGATGGGTCTAACATTTGTAAGATTATTGAATGAGCAGACAAAACCCATGGGTTGTGTGTACATGCTTGCGCAGGGGAGTGTATTTCCCTCCATCTGTGATGGCAGATGGACACATTAGATGTCCATTCACTCTAATGGAAATGTAATCTCATCAATCATAACCACATCTTTCTCTCTTCTTCCTTCCGTCTCTGCAGCACCCCAGCGTAGACGGTGACTCAAGCCTGCACTCCTCCTCCTTCCCATCCTCCGTCTCAGCTGTGGCGTCTTCATCAGTCCCTTCCTCCTCTTCCTCGGCTGCTGCTGCGCAGGTGTCCTTAGGGGCTCCTCAGGCTTCCTCGGTGGGGTCTGCCACAGTTTCAGCCTCCTCTGGCCTCGGCCCCGTCAGCAGTCTGGCCATGGGCCTCAACACCGCCTCCATGGGCGCCCCAGCTGCAGCAGCCGCAACTGTTTCAGTCTCCTCTACGGCCTCGACCATTCCCTCTTCTGCTACTTCTTTATCCACACGCAGCTCTGCAGCATCCTCAGGTTAGACATGCACAGAAGCAAGAATTTATTCACTCCCCTTCAGACAATTTTTCATCCAGATAATGCATTGCAAAATTGCTGAACAGTAACAGAAAATGTTGGTGTACTGTTGCTCTTCACATTGCAGTACCAGTGAGTTTATAGTAGCCTTAGTAATTTGGTGTCAGAGCTCCACAATCCTGTATAACTTGCCGGTAAAGTGGGCTGTCAGTTTTATAGAACCGAAAAAATAAATTTTAAGACATTGAGCAGAGCTTCTCTCTGAAGTTGATAATCGTCTTGAATTCCTGATTTTGTTGATCTGATCTATATATTTGATTACCTCTCTTATCTACTTGTGCCTGTGAGAGCTTGTTGGTTATGGTGATGTCTAACTATGTAGCTATTATGGTTGACTGTGTGGTGGGATGACGGGTACCGTCTGGTATCTTTCTGTAGTCTTCATAGCTTTATTTTGCGGTGGTGTCTCAGGTGGTTGTATGAATTTGTGTCTAACCCTGCAGTGGTGAATCTACAGCAAAAGATTGCTCAACCACTGATTTATAGAATTTGAGCCTTTATTTGGTATGAGCACATTGTTTTGTCTGGGGTTGGATGCATTGGTTTCCATTTCCTCACCATCACTGGCCGGGTTTCCATCATTCTGACTCATCTTGCTCTCAGTTCGGTTTTTCCTCTGAAGCTTTTTTCTCTCTCTCTCACACACACACGTTACATTTGTTTTCTTCTCTGCTCCCTCTGCCGGTGCAGATTATCACGTGGTATAATGCAGTCTTGTCATTTATTGATGCAGTTCAGGGAGAAATTGGTAGCACATCGTGGTTTGATTCAATGGATCTCCCCGCCAATTGAAATTTAGCAGTGGCATGTGCAATGAGATTGTAAATTTTTGTTTTGAGTTTACACTGGCAAATAAGAGGGTATATTTTCACATGTGGTTGTGCAAAAGGTTATAAATATAATAGCATTGGCTTGTTGAGCAAATCTGTGCGTTACTTATATTTTACATGGTCTTGTGCATTCAGGGAAAGCACCTCCAAACCTGCCACCCGGAGTGCCCCCTCTACTGCCCAACCCATACATCATGGCCCCTGGACTACTGCACGCCTACCCAGTAAGTTCTTGACAAACTCTGTGCAGTCTTAGTGCATTCTGAGCTTTACATGTGCTCACAGATTTTGTTTATCTCTTATGTGATTATACAGTAACACAATTGTTTAACAAAACTCCTGCTTCTTAGCCTCAGGTGTACGGCTATGATGACCTACAGATGCTGCAGACAAGAATACCGCTGGTGAGTTTTGGTTTGTGTTTCTGTTTTTGCAGAAGTAATACTTAATTTTTTTCACGTTCATGATTCTTTGACCCATGAAAATGATGTTTTCTCTCTGCATTTGGCATGTCTCCAGGATTATTACAGCATCCCCTTTGCAACCCCCACAACAGCACTGACTGGGAGAGAGGGCAGCCTGACAAACAACCCCTATTCTGGTGAGCCATCCTCTAACAATTAAATCTGCTTTTGCATAATAAAAGTTGTGCTTACTGTGTCTGTTGGGCAGTTTTTGCATTTTGAAGAAGTTTTATGTTGGGCAGGGTTTCTTTCTTACTACTTCCAAATTTTCTATGATGATCTTCATTTACTGAAAGGATTTTTTTTGTCAGAAATTGAGCCTTTCTGGATGACAGCGCACCTATCTGTGGTCACAAACAAGCACCGACCTCACAACAAGCCTCTGTGTCCTTTGTTTATCTGTGATGTGATTATTTTCTTGTTTTCACCTGCAATCTCTGTACTTTGACACCTGCAGTAATTTCCCCCTCTGTCCTTGTCATCCTGTTTGCAGGTGACTTATCAAAGTTCGGTCGAGGTGATGCATCATCCCCGGCTCCAGCCACCACATTAGCTCAGACACAACAAAATCAGACCCAGACGCATCACACCACTCAGCAGCCCTTCCTCAACCCCGCGCTGCCACCTGGCTACAGCTACACGAGCCTCCCATACTACACTGGCATGCCAGGCCTGCCTAATACCTTCCAGTACGGTCCTGCTGTGTTTCCGGTAAGAATTTTTTAATAGTATTCAAACGGACAAGACATCGATCTATTCTGCTGCATTTTAATATTTAAATATGAATATTTTCTGACCCTAAAAACATGGATTTTGGTGCCCCACCATGTCTTGTCTTGTTGTGCCACTTAAAAACAAACTTTGGTTATGTCAATCTGTCTGTTTTTTAGTTTCATTTTTTTCCCCTCTCTGACTTGATGTTACATGTCTTTTTGTTCCAGGTGGCTCCTACCTCGTCAAAGCAGCACGGTGTGAATGTCGGCGTCAATGCATCAGCCACACCCTTCCAGCAGGCTAGTGGCTATGGTTCCCATGGATACAGCACTGGTGAGGCACTAAACGATAATGAAACGGCATGTTTTTGACGGGTCATGCAGGTCCTGCTCTATATACTTGCATACCAATAACTGTACTGATTCTCACAATGAGCCCATTGATTACTCATTGGTGTGGAGTGCATATTTCATTTGAGCTCTGCAGCATCTGCAAGCATAAACACGATGCTTGTGTCAAGGCAATTGTTTGTGGTTCATAAAACAGTCTTGCCTGCTGATTCTCACCTGAACTGTTGACCTCAAAGTTTAACTTTTTTTTTTTTTTTTTTTTTTTAAAAGCCCAAGAGCATGAATAATAATCAGGTTTGTTTGTGTCAGACAATGGCAAATGCATTCACATCTTGTACACAATTATCATTGCTTGTGCACACAAGGAACATGCCTCAACAATTCAGCAAGAAAATGTTGCTTTTATTCAATGGCTTCTCATGATGCAATATATGGGACTTGCATTTAAACCGAACGGGAAAGGGAAGGGGGGGCTTGAACAGTGGCACCTGGCTATACCAGTTTAAATAACAGAGGGGTTAGATTGTTGGTCTCCTGCTGTCTTCCATGGCTTGCTTTGCTCATTTCAGTAAGTGAAGTTTGCCCCCAGGGCTTCACCATCCACCCAATCACCTTCACACACATTCATCACAAACACATCAACCAAAGGAGCACCCATCACCATTTTCCCACATTTCTTCATATGACTCCCCTTTGTGCCCATTTTCTTTCAGGAGTTTTTCCCTCAGTGACCTTCTGTTATGTACTGGAATTTCTTTTTTAAATGATGCTGTATTTTGTTTTCATACTTCCAATTCTTCACTTTTGGTCACAACACACGGGGCACTTTATTTGTTCTGAGCTGCATCATCTGCTGCTTTCTGCCATCACCCAACTCAAGCTCACTCTCCAACCCCACCCCCCCACCCCTCCCCTCCCACACACACACCCTGCCTGCTCCCTCACTCCCCCCCCACCTCCTCCCCTCAGACTTGGGTCAGATAGTACTTGCAAATGATGGTTTAGCGTTGATTCTGACCTGCTGGTGGTACCGGATGGGCAGACTTTGCCACATAGAACAATGCAGTTGGTGTCTTAAGTTCAGCTAATTGCAGCGACGTGTTCGGATGTCGGTTAAGTGTGTTTTTCTGAAGGACTCGACACCATCTGTATTGTCACAATTTGGTAAAAGCTGTCCATGTGGTACACGGTTTAAAACAAACGCTATGAATTATTTGCAAAGGCTATCTGAGGCAGGTCTGCCTCCCCTGCCTGGTGTGTCTAACGCTGTGGGCTGCGGCTGTGTGTCTGACTGTTGCAGGCTATGAGGATGTGGGCCAGGCTTCAGGGAGTGGGGATTTCTGTAAGGGCGGATACGGCACTGCCGTGGCCGCTGCCGCTTCTGCACAAAACAAGCCAGCCAGCTCTGTCACCGGGCCTGGAGTCGGTGAGTGCCGCCACATGCCAAATTTAAACAACAACAACAACAAAAAAAAACCCTGTCCCTCCCGTCTTCCTCCTTGTGTCACCAACCATCCTTCTCCCCCTCTTTGCTCTCGTTCCTTTGCCTCATCGCTGATGAGCTGCGCCTGTGGGAAGATCCGTCACACTACATGCGCTTTTAGACAGTCCAATGCAGCCTGCATCTCTTACAAGCCTTGTCTGCCATTGTGTCTGTTACCTGTTCTCTCCCAGAGCAACTCATCATCAGGCTAATCTGGTTTTTATATTTTAGACAGTTATGCTGGGTAATTATCAGGTTTGTAGTCAAAAATGTGGCAGATCAGAAGCTCTGTGACTGCCATAAACAGATGATGAGTTGCTGTGGTTGATGCTGTCCCATTTTTCCCCTCTGTGTCGCTTGCTCTTCACTCATGTTGTCATTGCTGGTAGGTCGGTTTCCAGAGAAACAAACGCTCTGTCCTGTGTGTGAAGTAGGTTGCAACCCAGGAGAGAAAGGACAACGAAATGTCTACAATACTTGATCAAAATAATACTGTGCTCTATGACAGTGCGTGAATGTAATATTTGGAGAGCTTCTTGTCAGAAGTGGCTGCATCAGTGTGCACTCAACCACAGACAGCTGGTACCTGAATAAAAACAAATTTACCTTGTGTGCTTGAGGGTTTGACTGTCAGTATTTCTGCTCTGATATAGATGATCTTTGGACTCTTTGTTGTGGCATTTCCATGACAAATCACATGAGAATTTGTAACTAAGCAAAACAGCAGTACAAGTTTTGTTTTTTGTTTTGGGTTTTTTTTGTGTGTTTTTATTGATTACTTTGAAATCCCCAATCAAAGTGTTGCTGCTGATTACCTTTTGATTGTATGGAGCAGAAAACATGGCAGACCCACTGTTTCACACTCATACTGTGCTGCTCTTCATCAGCTTGATTTTCATTCACCAATCACAGGGGCCTTAGTGAAAGTATCAAAGGTGATTAAAACTCTGGAGCAGTAAAATAGTTGGAAAGTAGAGCTGCAACGATTAGTTGACAGAAAATTAATCACCAACTATTTTGATAATAAATAAATAATAAAATGCTATAATTGAAAATGCTTAAATGTGATAATTTTCTGGTTTCTTTAGTTTCTATAATAGTAAACTGAATATTTTTGGGTTGTGAACTGTTGGTTGGGACAAAACAAGATGTTTTAGGTTGTACCTGGGCTTTGGGAAACGGTGATCAACATTTTTTTTTTTTTTTTTTTCACCATTTTCTGACATTTTAAAGACCAAACAACTAATCCAGAAAATAATCGACAGATTAATCAATAATGCAGCCTCATTGGAAAGCATAGAGAATAATTATGTTGAGCTGAAATGATAATTTAGTAGATTAGCAGTAAAATCCATTTACTGCTAATCTACTATTTTAACAATTTTCCAGCTTTCCAAATATAAATATGTGCTTGTTTTCTCTTTTTTAATTTTTTTATTTTATTTGATCTATGATGGCCAACTGAATATATTTTTGGGGGTTTTGGACTGTTGGTCAGACAAAACTTGTGATTTCTTACATTTTTATAAACCAAACAATTAAGATTAATCAATGGAAGGAAAATGGTCTTTAGTTACAGCCCAAATTCTATGTGGAGAATAAACTGCTGACTCCTTCAGGTGGTGTCACTCATTCAAATATAGATTTCTGCTTTACAAGCTGAAAATCTGTCCCTGTGCTTAGAAATTCAGTTGTGAATTCTCCAAAGGTTTAGTCCTCTTGCTCTTAATATTAGATATATTTCTTTAAATTTAAATTTTAGGTACTTAAATCACTACCATGAATATGCCACTAGAATGAAATCTTAAGTGTGAGTGTCCCGTCCAGTGTCCGTCTTGTTTTGCACACCAGTTGACCCTGTTCTGCGTCTCCATGGTGATACAGGGGGTCAGTGTGTGCCAGAACAACCAGAGCAGTAACCACCAGATACAGTCAGACTTCAAACACTGTAGCTGACTGGAACTGATGCGCTGCTACATCACTTTTTCTCACTCCTCTTCCTGTTCATCTCATCCCTCTTCATCTCATCACCTCATCTCTCTTCACTGTCCCCACTAAAGGGAAATTCTACTTAAAATCATCTATGAACCTCGACTGTCATAGATGTACACCTGACATTTCCCAGTATTCTCTTTTGTTGTTTTTAAGTGATAAGATCTTCTTTCTCAGACTGCAGTGCCTGAAATTGAAGCATTTCTTTCCTAAATATATTAAGAATCCACAGAATTATAGATATTAGATTTGATGTTGTTAGTATACACCATATTGCAATTATGCTGGTCAGAATCAGAATATAACCATGTGGCTGGTCATGGTTTGTTTGGTGGGTTTTCCCCTTTACGTGCTCAGTTTGGCCGGTTTTTGGACTAACTTTGCCTCCTGTTTCTTTTTGTGTGTGCAGGAGTCTCTGTGACGTCAAGCAACACGGGGGTACCTGATATTTCAGGGTCTGTTTACACAAAGACGCAGGTAAGTACAGGATGTAGACAGGTCCTCTGCTCTGGATATTCAGAGACAACATGAATATTTAAAGTCCTTCTCACAGGAATGGATTTTTTTTTTTAAGCCATGCAAGCGGTATGACTCGCAATGTCGGTCAGTCGGTCTACTGCTTTGGTCCAGTTTGAAACATCTCAACAACTATTGGAGTTTGTGCAGTCAGAAATGGCTCCCAGAGGATGAATCCTAATGACTTTGGCCACCATGAGGTTGACATTGTTGTGAAATGTCTTAACAACTGTTGGATGGATTGCCGTAAAACTTACGACACACATTCTTGTCCCCCTCAAGATGAATTGTAATAATTTTGGTGATTCTCTTAGCCATTCGGTTAATACTAATACTCTGTTTTATGACCAAATACCTGCAACACTAATGCCATTCTCATCAAGCTCAGCTGTAGTTTTGTCTTGTTTTGTGCTAATTAGCAAATGTTAGCATGCTAAACTAATATGGTCAACCTGGGAAACATTATACCTGCTTAACATTGTCATTGTGAGCATGTTAGCATGCCAATGTTAGCCTTTACCTCAAAGCATTGCTTTGCATAAGTACAGCCTCGCAGTGCCGCTAGCATGGCTTCATGCATATTATAAAATTGCATTAAAATTGAAGCTGCACTGAGTAAAATTGGGACCAATAGAGTGGTTTGAGTCAAGAAAAAAATGCTCACCTCCGCTTTGCTCTCCCTTCCTCCTGTAGTCGTTTGAGAAGCAGGGTTTCCACGCCGGCACTCCAACAGCTTCGTTCAGCCTCCCCTCGGCTCTGGGGAGCGGGGGACCCATCAACCCCCCGGCTGCCGCTGGCTACGCCCCGGCCCCCTTCATGCACATCCTGGCACCGCACCAACAACCCCACTCTCAAATTCTGCACCACCACCTGCAGCAGGACGGACAGGTAGAGTTTACATGCCTTTGTTTGTTTTGGGTCTGTTTTTGTGCCGTCTCCATCTGTTGGTGTAGGTTTCACATCTGCAGAGACCAAGAAAAAGATGATGTATTGCTGCCTTTTTAGTTCTGATTTGTTTTGCATTCACACTTATTTATTACAAACCAATGGACAGTTTTCATGAAGTCACCAAACCTGTCCAATCAATGAGTTCCTGTTAGTCCATATGACTTCTTGATTCCTCCTCGTAGTGCGTTTGTAATAAGTCAGTGAGTGCACACAAGTAACCAGGTTACTATTAATCCACCTATACATGCAGCAGATCAGTAACCGGATTTCTTTCCTACACTGACCTGATTTTGAAAGCATGGCTTACTCATTTTAACTGTACCAGTGATAGAAGATGCTGCTTTCTGACTTTTTTTGGGGGGGGGGTGTCTGTGTCGGAGCAGACTTGACAGCACAGTGAGAGGTGGACAGAGCAGCAAAAGTGCCTGAAATTAACAAATAATCAAAGGTTTAGCAGTGGAAAGTGACTTATTTAGACTTCTACAGGCTACTTTTGTGTTAGTTTTAGTTGAACTTTGGATACAGGGGGTCCCATCGCTCCGTGTAGTGCTGTGCTTTCCATGTCTGTGGTCTTTTGTTATGCACCTGCAAATGTGCAAGTTCTAACTGATAAATTATTGTGTGTGTGTGTGTGTGTGTGTGTGTGTGTGTGTGTGTGTGTGTGTGTGTATAAAAGCTCAACATGTGACTGAGCAGCACAAATTTGAGTAAACACGACACCTAAATCTCTCCTCTCTCAACAGAGCGGCACTGGACAGCGCAGCCAGAACGCCTCCATTCAGCAGAAATCTCAGATCAACAAGTCGGCATACAACAGCTACAACTGGGGGGCGAACTAACATCCACTGTCGGAGCCCCCACACTGTTGACAGAAGCTGGGAGGGGGCTCACCACTCCTTCCGCAAACAGTCTCCAAATATAAACTCCCTCTTCCTCCTGCAGAGATTCCCTCCCCAGTCTCTTGGCCCAGCACTCCTGCAGCTCTGACTGCGGTCAGAGGAGGTGCTGTGCCGAGAGAACGAGCACTGTAATGATGCATGGATGGATGGATGGATGGATGGGAGGGACAGGAGGGGCTTAGAAGAGAGGGGAGGTCAGAGCTAAATGGTTATAGAAATACACCGTCAACAGGTGAAATATTGAGTGTTGGGAATTTGTATTGTGTTAACCCCCCCGCACGCCCCACCCTTTTTTCTTTTACCTGTATGTAACATAGAACTGTTTTCTAAAAGAATGAACGTTTCCTGTACGGTCTTTGTTTTTGTTTTTCTTGTCTTCCCCCCTCCCCCCCCTCCTTTTTTTTTTCTTTTCTTGCTGATGGGGAGGAATAAAGTAATATCTGAAGGTGGGGGGACAGGCTGGTTTTGTATTTCTCACCCTCAACTCCCCACTCTTTGACTTTTGGTGGAAACTTTTCCCTCCCACACAAAATATACAAACACGTTAATTTGCTCAATTGCTGTTTAATGTTTTGTTTTTTTTCCTCTTCATTTTTATGTCATTTTAAGTTTGAAGAAACAATTCTCTAAATTGGTAGAGTTGTGAAGTTTATTTTTTACCAAATATAGATATATTATATATAGACATATAAGCGAGCTCACTGGCTTGGACTGTGAGGAAAGTGTGTTTGTCATGTGATTGCGTGCATGTTTGTACACACGGGGGCCGTGGTTGTGTACTGTGCTTTGTTTTTTGCCTAGCACAGTATTTTTTCATAGTGTAAAAAAAAAAAACAAAACAAAACTTACCATTATCCAACACTTGTACAGTAACTGTTCCCATGAATTATAAATATGTTGCATAAAGGTCCCATCTATTCTGCAAGAGATGTTGAGAATGATTTCCAAGGCCAATACACACCCAATCTGCCTTCCAGTGTGTTTTATTTTGTTTGTTTCTGAGGCCCCCCCACCTCCTCCCCGCTCCACCACCTGCCCCCCCCTGACATTATAAGGAAACCTGCAGCATTGAATACTGATGGACAGAATTGTACTATGGGTTTTTTGTCAGTGATTTATTTTGTTTCCTTTTTGTACCGTGCGTTTTAAAAAAAAATTTAAATGGATAAGCTTGTCTTGTACATATATAAAAAAAACACAAGTACTGTAGTCCCTGTTTGTTCGATGGCTTTCTCCTTTTCCTTCTCAAATCCTTGCAGACTTGTTAGCTTTTTGTTTCATATATTTTTTTTATTTTGTAAAAATATATAAATATTAAGTAAATAAACAAGAAAAAGACATTTTCATCATTTTGGATGTGAATGTCTTTTAAGAAACTATATTTGTTTTTCATGTGGCTTGTAAATACAGCAGCATCTTTTTCCTCCAACGCTTTGACAGAGAAGCCCAGTGTTTGTTTTTGTTTGTCGCTCTGCAGGTTGGCTCTGATTCATCTGGCAGTTTGAAATGTTAATTCATTGCCGGTATCGGATATCAGCAGAACAATGAATTGACAAAAAGAGGAGTCTTGTGTCATCAAGTGTTTGGCACAAGTGAAACCATCTGACAGTCAGAAGGTTTTAGGCTTGAGTTTCTGTTATCGGCCTCCGTTATCTAACAGACTTCTGAGGATCGGCAGTACCAAATTAAACTCCCAAACACAGCACTTCCTCAGACATTTGCTTTTTCCGTTTCTTCTTTGTGTGTTTTACATTTGGCTTTCTTATTCACATACAGCTGTGCTGCTGATCCTAACATGTCTGAGGAGTGATGTGTCCTGATTTCTTCATGAGGTGTGAAAGGCACAGTGTTAATTATCAGAAGTGAGGTGAAAAGCAGTGGTGGAAAGTAACTAAGTGCAATACTGTAGTACTGTACTGCTACATGTACTTATGTATAAAGTAGCACAAAATAAAATACTTGTGTACTTGTACTCCACAACATTCAGAGGGAAATATTGTACTTTTTAATTAACCAGATTTATTTTAGCAGTTTCTTACTAGTTACTGTGTAGATTTAAGATTTTGAAATATAAATATTGTTATACTATGAATAAAATTCCTTAACTGTATATAAAATGCTTAAAACATTATTAAAACATTAAAAATGCTGCTTACATGTTAATGCCTGTAATCCAATAACATGTCTAAATATCAACACTGTAATCTGCTATTTTTCCTCCATAATGAGTCATTTTACTTTTCATATTTAAGCTGTTAACAAAACAAAAATGCACTTAAAGATTTGAATGCAGGATTTTGACTTGTAACGCATTTTTACACTGATTAGCTAATTAGTTAATAATAATTAAAGGGTCTGAGTACTAGTTTCACCACTGCTGAAAAGCTTTAGGATACTGGTTTCATTGCATTGTGTATCCCAGGGTGACTTATTAGTATTCAAACGGTTGTTAAGAAAACAGATTAGCTCTATTTGGCAACAAATATGATTTATAATCCAGATAGATACTCGAATGAAAAAACACCCAGTTAACCTGTTTTGTCACTCATCGCATTATGATCTGTATCACACACACACACACATCTGCGTTTTAACAGTGCACCGTCCACACGCTGCTGTTGGGATGTCATCAATGAAGTCACTTAACAACGTACATGACCATTTAAACTGCAGTTTACACAGGTTTGACTGACCGACGTCATAGTGCGTGTTGGAATGTTTTGCCCTGAACGTTCCAGATTCTGGGATGGAACGGCGTTGCTAGGAAACAGGAGCTCGCTTTTACTTAGCAAACACTACAACAGGCAGTGGTGGAAGAAGTAGATCCTTTTACTAAAAGTTACACTGTACGAGAAGTATTCCATTACAAGTAAAAAATACAGAAATATTATGGGCAAAATGTAGAATGCTTAAACTCAAGTTTGCCCTTGTCATTCAAATATATTATTGAAGTGTTTCATTTCAATATTGTAGTTTGTCGAGGCGGAACTGATTATTGAACCGCGTATCCTATTGGGACATTTAATCATTAATAGTTGATCATATTTAACAAAATGATAGCTTTGCATGCAAAATATTAATCTGCATGTATAGTACTACAGCTGTAAGATAAATGCAATAAAGAAAAAGTACAATATCACCTCTAAAATGTGGCGGGTAGTAGCACAAATTGGAAGTAATTAAGTAAAGTAGATGTACTCAGAATTGTACTTTAGCACAGTAGGCTTGAGTAAATGTATTCGCTTTCAACCACTGACAACAATTTACACCCCTGAACGTCTTTCGTTTTTCAGACATGAACATTTCAGGCACAAGTTTTCTTCCCATGTTAACTGAATGGCAGGTGCTGTTATTTCTGCTGCGCGTTTCTTGCGTTCACTGCGGTAACGTAGCATTACGACAGTTGCGTCATTCAGAAACCGAAACATCTAGAGCACTTTACGACACCGTTGACAACTGTTGTGACTGTCCCTTTGCTCCAGTGTGTATTTCGCTGCTCGTATATTTTTTAGTTATGAATTAGTTTTTTCACTAAAGCTGTCGGTAAATGAGTGTTTTTGATTTATTTCGCGGGTTCTTCGGAGTACCCGGAGGTCATTACCGAGGCCGAAGGTAAGTTTATGTAGTCAAAGTCAAGAAACAGCTGTCGGTTAGCTAACGTGAAGCTAGCAGACGTTCGTTAACTTGTGTTAGATAATGAAACTTCTTAAAGCATCTTCAGCTCTGTCAAGGTCAAGATTAGAATTTCTGTGCCAGGACAACCACAGGGGTCTTAGCGAGTAGTATCTATAGTCCGCTAATTAAGGCTGGAAGCGGATTAATTCACCTAAGAAGCTACTTTAAAGTCCACATGACGAGTTGGCATCACAGGCAACGATATCTAACGTATCTAACGCACATAAATGACATGAATGTTCATCTTTTTTATTAACTGTATCAGCAGTGGTGGAAGAAGTACTCAGATCCTTAAAGTACCAATACAGCAATGTAAAAATACTCCATTACAAGTAAAAGTCCTGCATGAAAAATCCTACTTAAGTAAAAGTATTAGCAGCAAAATGTACTTAAATTATTAAACTGAAAGTATTCGGTTCATCGATATATTATTATATATGACATCATTAGATTATTAATACTGAAGCATCAGTGTGTAAGCAGCATGTTACTGTTGTAGCTGCTGGAGGTGGAGCTAGTTTAAACTACTTTATATACAGTTAGCTAGTTTAGTCCAGTGGTTCCCAACCTAGGGTTTGGGCTCCTCCAAAGGGTCACCAGATAAATCTGAGGGGTCGTGAGATGATTATGGGAGAGGAAAGAAGAAAAAACAAAGTTCTGATACACTTTTTCTCTAATCTTTGATTTTTGGTGAAATATTGGATCATTTGAACATTTATTGAAATGAAACCATGTGAGAAGTTTAGAGGGAAAAATCACTATTTAGTGGAGCTGTTAACAACTCATAGTGTGACCCTGACTACACACTGCTTTTTGTAAGACGTCAAAAGCCAAAAAGGTTGGAAACCACTGGTTTCATCTTTAACAATGTGTTGTATTTTAAAAGCTTGTTATATTATCCATTGTGTCAAATCTGAAAAGTAACTAAAGCTGTTAAATAAATGTAGTGGAAAGTACAATATTTCCCTCTGAAATGTAGTGGAGTGGAAGTATAAATCATTAAAAGTACAAGTACCTTAAAATTGTACTTAAGTACAGTACTTGAGTAAATGTACTTTCTACAACTGTGTATCAGGGACCCCTTCTTCGATGCCATGACCCATGATGACGACGACGATGATGATGAGGATGGATTCGACTATGATGGCTTCCAGGGGGATCAGCAGGACCCCTTTGACAGCACCTGGAGGTTCGGCTTCAGCTTCGGCCCCAACGGGATGAGGATCCAGGAGCCACCGGCGTTTGGCCACGTCCTCAGGGAGATGGAGGAGATATTCTCCCAGCTGGGCCACTGGGACAGACAGCAAGAGTCTGGACACTTTGGTATAAAAACTCAGTACACACATTATACAGTACTTTACCATTTCAATATGAAGCATCTCTTTACTAGCCTGTATTTGACTACACATATTGGCATTATTATGTTAAAAGTATTTTCTCCAGTAATCGATTAGTTGTTTGATCTAAAAAATGTCAGAAAATGGTGAAAAATGAGAGAGAGACAATAATAAGAAAAATAAATACTTTATATTTGAAAGGGATTCTCAGCTGTAGATACAGACTGTGTCTCCCTCTTGTTCTAGATGTTCCCAGTATCATGCCGCCACCACCACCACCTCAGGACAGACCAGAGAAGGGTGGAGGGAACCCACTGCGAGACTTTATGCTGAAATCCTCTGACAGGGACCAGCTAGGGCCCCAAGCAGGACCGTCTAGAGAGCCCAGAAATGATGGCCGCCCTTCTTATGATTCATCACCAGAGTTTCCCTGCTCACCGTTTCATGGCTGGACCCCTTTTTCGAAGGTAATGAGAAGTTAGCAGCTACTTATTTAGATCCAATGGCAACATGATGTTTATTGTTTTGTATCTATTCTTAGATGTTCTTATGTTGTCTTAACAGTTTAATGACATTTGGAGACGAGAGTCACAGAAAGCTCCAGAGGACGAGCGCAAAGAAGACAGAGGTAGGTGATGTTTTTAGTCCTTCAGTTAAAGAAAGGAAGTGTGTGGTTTTGCCTCAACAGATTTCAAGATTGTTTCAACAGATTTCTCATCCCCCATCCCCTCCAGATCTGGACTCAGCAGTGTCTTCTGGTGGTTTGGATCAGATTCTGTCGCCACCTGGTGGTCAGGCACCGAGCCAGCCCAGGACCCGATCCTTCTTCCAGTCAGTCACTGTCACCAAGGTGGTGAAACCTGACGGGGTGAGAGATGCAGTTTATCTTCATTTTATTATTAATCTTATATGAAAACACTTTTCAAAGCAGATTTCCAAGTGTTTCATGGACAGTTCCCCTTTTTAGTCTAGTGGAACATGACAGAAATGACACATCCTAAAAACTTTTTCACTTTTAGTAATGTAAGGCCACGTATAAACTAATCTGACACAATATCAGTGCACAAATTAAATGTTTATCTCTTCTCCTATTTTATGTTTTGACTTGTTGTGAGTTGATGATTTCTCTGTTTTGGTGTCTGACAGACTATAGAAGAGAGGCGCACAGTCAGAGATGGTCAAGGCAACGAGGAGACCACAGTGACCCGTTCAGGAGGTCCTTCGAGCCTGGAGGGAGCAAACCATCAAACTGGGCCCATCCTACCAGGTCGGTTTATACACAGTCGGTGTTTCTAAACTGTCTTACAGGTTTTTAAGACTTTTTTTTCTTTTTTTTACTTTGACCAACAGAATAGTTCGATCTAGTTCTAATGCAGCTATTCTTGTTTTTATTCCAGGTGACCAACACCCGTTTTTGGACATGCGGGATGATGACTCATTATTCTCCAAGTTCTTTGGAGGGTTTAAATAACATCTAAAATGAATGAAGTATACTCTCTGGACTGCTTAACCATAGCAAATGTTCCCTGAAAATATTTCGGTACACAGGTGTTTCTCTAGCACTGTGAGCTCTATTTCACATCCTCTATATGTTGATGTGGACCCTCTATTTTATACTGCTCCTCTATAGATGGACAAACCGGCTGCATGAGCGTCATTTGCCAAAAATGTGTTGAATTAAGGATTCCAACTGACCACGTAGGCTAGAAGTTGCCAATCCCGATGACTAGTGATCCTGACAAGCCGAGACACAATTACATATTTTATTTTTGTATTGTCCTGTAGACAAATCTATACAGATGTGAGTGTGTGTGTGTGTGTGTGATGAATCAAATAAAGAATGTTAATATATTTACATAGTTGTTGTTTTCCTGTTTTCAGTTTAGGTTTCACCAGCTCTGACATCATTTACCCTACAGCTAATGAGCAAAAACTGTTGTGTTGGATATTTATTTCACTGAATGCGAGTCAATGCTGTGGTTTCAGGAACTAGCAAACACTGCAGTCTACAGCTGAGTAACACTGAAAATTGAATGATAGATGTGTGTTCTGTATTAATGCTTTTGTCTCTAAATTTGTAGATTTTGGGTAACACTTGCAAAAACTATCTTTAACAATAAAAACTATCAATTTTTTATGACTCCTGGATTGTGAATCGTGCATAGTATAACTTGCAATGCAGACATTTCAAATAAGAGGACGCATGCATTGCAGTGAATGATAATGTGATCCATTTTTCCATGTTAGTTTGTGCTAAAAAACGAACAGAAAATGAACTGGTTTTGGTCTGCTTGAGGTTGAGAGAACTAAAACAAAGCTATTTGGACAGAGCATGAGCAAAGGATGGATACTGACCATGACTTTTTAGAGGAATTTAAAATACAACCTTCCTAAAACTGATTTTTTATGATGTACTTTCTTTGAGTCGACTGTGAGGAATTATTGTCCTGGCGAGAATTTCCCAGATTAGTTGCCAGTGAACTGAAGTGAACTAAAGCAGCACTGTAAAAGTCAAAATTCAGCTTGTTCTCTCATCATGTCTTTTGCATGCCGTCCTGTTCAAGCCTGTAATCTCTCCTCTTGGAATAAAACATAATCAGGTCTCCTTTCTCCATCTCTCTGAGAATTTTTTTTTTTTTTTTTTTTTTAAAGAGCCCCCACGTAATGAATATGTCAGTCAGCGTGACCTCGATCAGGGTTGTGGTGTTCATGAGCTTCAGCAGAGATGTCTTTCATACAGAAAGTATAATTATTCATGTTCAATTACATTTTTAAAAAAATTCAAGGCGCTCTTTCATGTGTGAAATATCAAAAGGTCGGATTGCTCCAGCTGCTTCTTGTGTTCTGGCAAATCTGCCTTCATCAAAAGGCACTGTCCTTGCAAACCGTTTTAATAAAGATACAGGAGTTATATAACTAACTCTGGTATCCTCCCTCAGCTACTTACGCATGTTTGTTCCTGGCTGGGTCATAAAGCACTTAATGCATCATGTGTGATGGTTTGAGGCTTTGGAGATCTTTCTTTTTTTTAATCTGTGCGCCTTTATGGACAAACGAGTCCTGTGTTGTTTCCATTTTCCCCAGATGAAAACAACATAGAGGAAAGTTTGAGCAGCTTGCTTGCTTTTTAAGTCTATAATGTGCAGAAATCACCAAAAGTGCAAGAAAAGGTAAGTGCGAGTGGCTGCGTCGCTACATGCAGATAAACTCAATTCAATTTTTGCAAGCAAATCACTTCCAATCTTATTATTTCTCTCTGTCTGTTCATGCTCGTTGCTCTGTTTGCCTTTTTTGTTGGATTTCTGTGCACGAGCAGCTTCAATAAATACTTTCATTTTTCCAAGCAAGGCCTTTGACCAGGTGAAAGGGTTTAAATGATGAGGAAATTAATGCCACACATGCAGGCTGCACTTGAAGTCATCAGAAAATAAACTCAAATCCTGTTCAGCTTCGCCCCCCATTCACATGCTTCCTATCAGAGGAAGGGTAATCATCTTCATAGGAAGGCAGGAAGAGTTTGTAGTATTACTCTGCACTTTGCTTTTCTATTATGACTCTATCCAGTGCTTTAATAGAATATTACTTTATAGTTTTATAATGCAGCATGATGATCCATGATCCACGATACCTCCTACAGTGATTTGTGGAGTGACAGTAGTTTATTGGATTGGCATAACCTGAATACTTTTGATATGCATCATATAAAAATAAACCTGAAGTCAGTACAGTACAATCATTTATTCTCCTCCACCATGACTGTCAGAAGAATTATGGATTATCACAGAATACGTGATGCATATTTGATAAAAACTGTGCCAAAAAGATTGCCGAAGATCATTTCTCATCAGTATTATTATTATGTAATTTATATAGATGCAATATGGCAAAAATCATTATAAATACATTGAAATACTTGTGTTTGCACTTAGAGAAAAAGAAAAAGCATAAAAAAAGTGTAGAAATCTAATAACCAATCAAATGAGAGGAACAATCAGAGGCGATTCCAAGCAGGTGAGCTCACAGCATCAGGCCTGTTTGCAGGAGTCCAATGTGAAGTATTGTCAATCGTATGTTGTGATGTAGATTTAAAAAAAAAAAAAAGAGGATGTCTTACAAAGTGAACTACTCTCCTCTGCTGCGTGCACACACACCGCCAGTTCAGCCGCGCCATAAAGTGTGTGACGTAGCTCACAGCTCCAGTATGAAAGGTCAAACTCTGCTCAGTCAGGCAGACAGTGCAGTGCTCTGCGGGTCAGATCCACCTGATGACAGCGTCCCGGCTCTGAAAGCTCATCTGTGGTCAGAAGGTGCAGAGGAAACGTCCGGGATGGAGAGGCTTCTGAGGAAGTGTCGGATCAGAAACCAGCTGGTCAGGGAGTGCATGGCTGAGTGTCTCGGAGTGTATGTCCTGATTGTAAGTGGGTTTTTTTTTGTTTTTTTTTGTTTTTATGGATTTAAACTTCAGTTAGTTGCATGAGGCACTTTAGTGTATTCTTTTCTAATGTATATATGCATCATACAGCAAAGGATTCAGTACAGAAGACAAAGAACAACATAATTCAACATAATTTCCCCCCAAAAATGACATGCTTACTCTTGTTTTGAAGCAGTTAGTAAATCCTTCCAATGGATAACTGAGGACTTTGGCCTCTTTGGCCCTTTGACATAATGAAAAAAGAGAGAGTGATAGTGACAGCGATAGTGACAGTGAGTGAGCGGGGAAAACAGGCGAGGATGGGTGAGTTGACAGAGGGGAGGATAAGGAGCCAGAGTGGTGTGAGAGTTCCTCATCAGTGATGTTTGCCTCTCATTTGGTAGCGTTTGTGTGGTTGTGGTTTTATCTCGATAGTTTTTATCTGTGTCGCCTGACAGTGCAATCAACATTTACAGCACAAATCATAAAGCAGTTTCCTGAGAAATGAAGTTCATTAAAAAAAAAAGAAGATTACACCAAGGCAGCGCTGTGTGTATGCTGACCTATAGAGACCATAGAGTCATATAGATTGAGGTTCTTAGATGTGTATCTTTGTTTTTTTACGCCCGGCATACAGTATTACATTCTGCTCATACAGCTCTTCATCTCAATTACAGCTGTTTGGATGTGGCTCTGTCGCTCAGGTGACAACAACTCAAGATAAGAAGGGGCAGTACCTGTCAATCAATCTGGGTTTTGCTCTGGGAGTAACGTTTGGGGTCTTTGTGTCGCGAGGAGTCTCAGGTAATCTTTATTAGACTGCGTATAAAATTGGCACCTACAGTATATTTAAAATGCAGGTCAAAGGTTTATTTATTTTATACCTCCAGTATAGGAGACAAAAGACATATAATCCTAAATGTTAGAAAGTTTAATTCTCTTATTTTCCTTCTATAAGGTGCTCATCTGAACCCGGCTGTCTCTCTGAGCTTGTGCTTTTTGGGCAGGCATCCCTGGATAAAGCTGCCTTTCTATGTCTTCTTCCAAGTGCTTGGAGCGTTTCTGGCTGCAGCCACTGTTGGCCTGCAGTACTACGGTGAGTCTTCACACAGTAACACCTGCAATCGGAATCACTTCATCTCCCAAATATTGCACTAGATGCTTAAGCCCACCCATTCCCACTTAGAAACAAGCCACAAATATGTAGTTTCATTTTTTTTAAAAAAGGCTCCTATACTTCTAAAACAGCTGTAGCTTTTAGCAAACGTTGCTGAAATTGGAATAAAAAGTGCATTTGTTGGGGACTACTTTTAGCTGTGGATGAATACACACGTGGGATGTGAGTATTTATGGCAACAGCATGGTGTATGTGGCTGAAAATAAACTACAGTGTGTTTTCATGGTAATGAAGGAACATGTCACCCAGTGCAACAAAGGAGGTGTAATACTTGTTAGCAGGATCAATTCATTGTTTTAAAGGGATTTGTTGTCAATAAGATATCAGACATGTCTTTGGGTGTTTAGTATGATTATACTCTAAATCGTCTGGTAATTGTCCGTGTGTTTGTGCGTGTGTGGTGAGGTGTTTGCAGATGCTATCCAGGCGTACAGCGGAGGTCAGCTGACAGTGACAGGTCCCACCGCCACAGCTGGCATATTCTCCACCTACCCTGCAGACTACCTCAGCGTGTGGGGAGGCGTCATGGACCAGGTCAGATAGATACTGTCACTGTCACTGTCACTCCCCTTTGGTTAATTCAAAGGTTCGCCCCTCACATCATGGTGAAAGACGAGCATGATCCAAAATGTCATTAAGACGTTTTTAAGTCACTTGAATCTTTTGTCCTGTTCCTGCTCTAAATACTTGGACAGGATGTGCACACAAATACCTTTTCTGCACATGTGTAACGCGTTTCCATGTTTTCCAGGTGATAGGCACAGCTGCCCTGCTGCTGTGTGTCCTGGCTCTCGGGGACCAGAGGAACAGCTCCCTCCCTGATGGTCTCCAGCCTGTCCTGGTGGGAGCAGCAGTGCTGGTTATTGGCATCTCAATGGGCTCAAACAGCGGCTACGCCCTCAACCCAGCCAGGGATTTTGGACCTAGGTTGTTCACGTACATCGCCGGCTGGGGAGTGGATGTTTTCAAGTTAGTAGTCTCACTCAGGACACTGAGACACTTCTTTGTCTGTGTTTAAACCATCTAATTGTCTGCACTTTGTTGTCCAACGTAATTGATTATAATAAAAACTCTTGCTATATTTAAATCTACAAACTGCTCCATTAACCGTCTTTGCAGGGCTGGAGGTGGCTGGTGTTGGGTGCCAATAGTGGCCCCCTGTGTCGGGGCGCTGCTTGGAACGCTGATCTACCAGCTGATGATTGAAGTTCACCATCCTCCCGTTCCGTCTGAGCTTCAGACCTCATGTCAGGAGGCCACTGAGGGCAAGACGGGGCTGGAGCTGGAGGGAGTGGAGCCAGACTGTGGAAAACCCGCTTAGGGATAAAAATGAACCATGTAAAAAAGGGAAAAAATGTCCTTATTACAGTAAATGCTATTTATGATGTAATACCCACTGAAACTGTCTATGTATATGTTTGTGACTGATGGATTGGAACAAGTATGTTCGTCCTGAATGCAAAAAAAAAAGCTGTTTTAAGCAAGAATTTTTGAATTCTCTGTGAATGCAGTTGGAGCAGAAAACTGAAGCCACGTGAGCAGAAAAAAAAAGAAGAAAAAAGCTGCGAACACCGTTTCTGAATGCGACCCTCAACTCTGCAGAGGAACCTGCTGCACGAGTCAATCGTCTCTTTTACACATTTATTTTCGAAACAGCACAAAAGTGTATGGCATTTCAGCAAGCAGACCACAACCATGGAAAAGAAAATGACATGAAATTTCCACTATTGAGCTATATAAATATGATATGACATATAAAAGATACAAAGAAAAAAAAAAATCCACTCATAGGCCTCCGTCATGTGAACACGAAGGCTGTTTTTGAAACATACAAAAGAAATGTGAGTACAGCAAGCACTGATTCTGTAGATAAAAAAGAACTGTCTCAAAGAGATAAACATTTGTATTCATACACATTAAGACAACACAACCCCCACGCTCTCCCTCGGCTTGTAATTACAATGTATAGCTACCTCTGGGGGGGACTTTTTTTTTTTTTCTTTTAAACTTCAAATTGTTTGGAAAAAAAGGGAACAGTACAAGTACAAATACTATACGTATTCACATTATCATAGCAAGTTACTAAAACCAGAACGCTTTCTTTTAGTGTAATTATATGTATTTACATGGCAAAACTCTTACAGATAATCTACTGGCAGGAAGCCTGACCTCTCTTTTTCTTCTGCTACTAGCTTAACGAATACCGACATCACACATTATTCACACTACACAGGTTACAGACCTCCAGTAACCTCATCTCCTACAGAAATGCCTTCAGAGATTCTCATCTCTCACGTCTCCGTTGGTAAATCGCACTATGCCTAGCAAGATTTGACGCAACCGACTCACACAAATACCAACAGCAGTAATGTGTTTTGTATAAATAAATATTACAATATTGTAGCAACATAAAAATCAGTGTCAAATTCTCCAAACGTTCCCCCTTCGTGCTCCAGGTGTCGGCGTGAGATCAGTTTTTTCGAGAAAGCAAAAGGAACTGATCTTAACCGCCGAGATGAGCATGGACTTGAGGCGAACGAGCATGAATACCATGAGCAACGTGAAGTACAAAAATATGGGCACTACAGCGGTCAGGAGTACAGTGAGAGGTGGATGTATTAAAGTATGTATTACATGAAGAAACAGGCAGGTGGCTACAGTCAGTGCAGAATGAGTGAAGAGGGACGAGACATTATTAGACACAGTATGGCTGATGTATAAATGCTTTGCTCGGGGGGGGGGGGGGGGGGCTGTTCAAGAACCGTTCCACTCGAGAGTTTATTACGGGTGTGTTCAGTTATGTGACCAGTAACATGATCAAACATGCAATTACAATCGCACAGAAGAGGTGCCATAGATAGAGTAAAACTGTTTGTGGTGGCTAAAAAAAAACTGCACAGGAGACCCGAAGCAGCTTGCTTTCATCTCAGGATCAACATTCATATTCTACAGCTTCTCTTCTCGGCTATGACCTTCGACAACTCCTCGTCTGTCCGTCCTAGAGGACCCGCCCCCCTCCTCTACTGGGGCTTGTCTGTCTTGTGTGCGGTGAGGAAGGCCATGCCGTGGGTCCTGAAGTGGGTGTTGAGGTCCGTGGCCTTGTCGAAACGCCGGCCGCACACCTTGCAGCTCAGGTTCCCCTCTCCGTCCTCGCCCTGCGCCTGAGGGGAGCCGGCCGGCGAGCCGTCCGGAGAGCCGTGGGCGCGCGGGGTGCCGCGGTCTGCGTCGCTCTGGGTGTCCCGCACGCGGTGGGTGATGAAGCGGTGCCTGCTGAGAGAGCCGGCCGAGGCGAAGCAGACGCCGCACTGCAGGCACTGGAAGGAGGCGGTGTCGGCCCGGTGCTGGGGGATGTGGCGCTGGAACTCTGCCCCGTCCTCGGTGGAGAAGCCGCAGGGGACGCAACGGAAAATGTTGTCTTCCTCCTCTAACTCGCCTGGTGTCAGAGACGTCAACGCCACGGACGCCCTGGTTCTCTTAGCGGGGCCGCCGCCGTCCTCACCGTCCTCTGTGGCGTTTTCTTCCTCGTCTCCTGCCCTGGCTCCAGGAGGTCCACCCTCGCCGTCTTGTTCTGAGGAGCTGCTGGGACCTTCTCCGCCTGTGGCTGCACGCTTCCTGGTCATGGGGGGACCCTGAGGACACAAGAACGGAGAGAGAGATAGGGCGGTTTCAAAATGTGTTTCCAATTCTTTTGTTTTCCAATGAGCTAATTCATGTCCACAAACAGAAAGAACAACTTCACACAGTCTTGTCTCACCTGTCCATCCGGAGTTCTGTGGTGGAGCCGAATATGCTTGTCCAGTAAGAACCGACTGCCAAAGGTGCGTTTGCCTTCAGTGCAATATCTGCAAAGTGATGATGCAGAGTTACCAGGGTTAAATACCTTAAACTGAGACTAAGAAAGATTATAATAAAATCCAGCTAGATAATTAAATTAACCAACTGCTTTTTAGAGAAAAACCTAAATGATAAAACATTGAAAATAACAATTTTAGCTCAGTTTAAAATTCTAAAAAAAAACATTTGGTTAAAGCCAAAGTTACTCACTGGCAATGGAAGACTCTTTTGTTGCCCTCATGAATGACACGCTCATGACGCCTCAGGCTGGAAGACGTGCTGAACGTGCCTCCACAAATACGACAGGGGAACTACGGAGTTGGCAGCACAGATACAAACACACACACACACACACACACGTAGGCAGAGACAGATAAGATAAGTAAATGCAAGGAAAGGAAAATTAACATCAGGTAACTGGTAAATTTAGGTTGTCTGGTTTTTCTACTCTACACCACAGGGGTCATTTTCCATTCACAAAAAACAAGCAGCTGGTTAACCAGATGCTGCATTGAAATAAAAAGTTTAGTTTTCTGTCTAACTAAAGTTATCAGATGGAACTGATTACAGAGGCTGTTACATAACAGAGCATTATGTCACACCTTGCCGTGCTCCATCTTCACATGACTGAGATAGTCGTCGTTGTCAGTGAAGGTGGTCTGACACTGGGGGCAGGTCCACTCCGTCTGGGCGCTGGGATGACTGCTGCCCCCCGCCGAGGTCGTGTGAGCCCCCGGAGCCTCGTAGTCCTCGTCGGCGTCGTCGTCCTCTTCCTCTTCCTCCTCTTCCTCCTCCTCCTGCTCTCGCCCCCAGTCCTCTCCGTCGGAGTTGTCCGTTTTTCCCGAGGATTTCGACTTGAGGCCTGAGGGACCGGATGTGTTGGCCGGGGCCGGGGCAGGGTTAGAGGCGTCGGACTGGGCCTCCTGTTTGGCTGATGGGCCTCTGTGAGCGGTCTGAGAGCGATGACGGGACAGTATGAGAACATATAAAAGCATACAGAGCAGCTGTGAACATTAATTTACCTTTTTAAATCCTCCAGCTTAGACTAAAAAAAAAAACCACACTTTTGCATGTTGTAACTTTAAAAATGCGATTATTTTCATTTTATTTACACATCAGTCATGGTGTTCTGTACTTGGCATAGAACTTAGGACAAGGTCAGCAGAGAGGAACCTTGCTAAGGCCGATCCAAGAATTACTGTATGCCTTTGTTGACACCACATTCATTGGAGAAAGCAACAAATGGGCAACACATGAAGGCAAAAGGCTCAGATAGGATTTGTATTGATAACTTTCCGTATCTATTCATCTCAATGACTAAAATCTACGAATAGTCACAAACACACCTTAATATGCTCCATCATGGAACCTTTCTGGGCGTACAGCTTGGTGCAGTCAGGACACTTGAACACGTGCACTTTTTGCTTGGCTAAATGAGTGTCAAAGTGCATGTACAGCAGCGGCTTTTGGGTAAAAACCGTGTCGCACATCACACATTTGTAGATCATTCTGCAAAAAGGGAGAGAAATACAGATAGAAAATGAATATTGTAGGGTACTATTTCATAACTTTCACACATCCGCTGAGAGATGTTTCTATTTGGTAAGAGGCGGCACACGCACTTGGCCTGTCCTCCAGTGAGCGTTGGGTGCTGGGTGCTGATGTGGCTCTGGGCGCTGGGGGAAGACTTGAAGGCCATGGGGCAGCTGGGGCACTTGTGGAAGACCTCGCAGTGAGCAGTCTGAATGTGGGACTTGATGGAGTTCAACCCTCCGAACACGACCTGGCAACTCGAGCACCTTGACGAAGCAAAAAAAGAAAAAGATATATTATTACTCCACTTTAAAATAAAATTCTCTTGAATTGATTTCGACTTCAGATTCATCTATATGCACACTTATTTTAAAAAATTCCACTGACTTCAGCTTTTCAAATGCAAATATTTTCTGGTTTTCTTAGTCGTCTATGAATGTACGTTTGGCACCAATTTGCTAAAATGGTGTCACAGCCTGTTGGTGTGATATCTAAAAACAGCGGTTGTGTAAATCTGGGATGTATTTTCTTCCTTTAATTTGGAAAAATAATTGAATGAATAGAAACTCAAAGCTTTACAATTTACAGACGGGTGACAAATTAAAGGAAAAACCAACATAAAGTGTCTTAGTGAGGTGTTGGGCCACCACGTGCCGCCAGAACAGCTTCAATGCTTCAATTTCCACATCTCTGTAGATGGTTTTTGCACCACTAAACTCTCAAATGTGCATTCATCTTTGTAATGAGGGGTTTATGCACTGCAACCCTACTATAACTTCTCTCTATGTAATTGTTGACGGACTGTTCTTGCTGACACAGTCTGATCACATCCTGCTTTGACATTCTCACCTGAGGAGGAGTTGCTCTTGTGTTTTTCCTTACTTAACACACTAATGCACGAGCATCACGGTCATCATCACTGTTTACTGATGTCTTTCCCTCAGCTCCAATTTCACTTTAGTCACTGTTCCTATTGAAACTATTACTTTTTACTGAATTTTAGTGAAGTTTTTTAATTTAAACTTTTAAAGTAAAATCATTTAAAAAGTATTAAAATGCGCAGAAAAATGGAAATTTAAACATCTAAAATTCCATGACAACTGGGAAAACCCCATCTGCTAAGAAAAAGTGTGTGATATGATAAAGTAAATACTGTCCTGTCTGAATTGAAGGCCTGATGCTGTTTTTTTCTCTCAGGTATCAAATTAAGGCAAAACATTACTGGAAGCTGTATTATAGGATCTTGTAGCAACTTGTTTTTAAGGATGGTTTCCACACCTGTAGCCAATGCGCCTGGCAAAGTGCAGACAGGCCTCCTCCAGGTGGGTCTGGAAGCTGGCCTGCCGGGCGATGCCCCCACACTCGGGACAGACGTGAGGTGCTTTGTGTTTGTGGATCCTCTGGTGGGCGGACACGGCACACGAGTTCGGCAGCATCATGGGAGGTGAGCACTGTGTACACGTCTGAAACGGAAGAAAAGAAAAGTCAAACAAAACAACCTCCAGCATTTCATAGCAGCAGATTCCAGAAGCACGATACATACGCCGTTCTCTCTCTCGTCACCAAGACTCACTGAGTTGGGGGCAGCTCGGATCTGCTGGAAGTGTGTGACCAGCTCGGCCTTGCTGGAGAACTGTGTTTGGCACTCCGGACATTTGAAATTGTTGTACTGCAGCCCTTCCGCCTTCTTGCAGGGCAGAGGCATCAGAGCTTGGGGGCCTTGGGGTGCGCGGCGGACCGGTCGAGGCTGAGCCGCAGCTGGAGATGTAGCGTCCTTCATCGGGCTGGAGTTGGCAGAGATGGCGGAGCCCCCGGGTGTGGTGGAGGGAGAGGAGACTGGAGGAGATGAGGACGAAGAGGAGAGCAGGCCTGGTCAACCAAGAGGTGGCAGTCAGAAGAGACAAATAAATGTGAGGCTGTCAATGAAGATGATCACAAACGAATGGTTTCATGACAAATCGTCACAAGACTAACATATTGTTGTGGTTCTTTCACAAATAAAAAAAAATGTATGATGTAAACAGCATAAATGAACGTTGAATTCAAAAGCATTACACACGCAAAGCTTTCTTACCACCAGGGCTGCAACGACTCGTTATCTGTTTCCTGCTCCTCAAAATATGAGGATTTTCTACTTTTTTCTCTTTATTTTATTATGAATTCAATATCTTTTGGCTTTGGGCTCTGGGAGATAATGATTGACTTTTTTAAAAACAATTTTCTGATGTTTTACACACTAAATTAGTCAAATAAGTGTAAAAATATTTGGCCGATAATTAAAACTAATTTTTACTAATAGTTAGTTGCAGCCCTACTTACCACCGATGGGCGTTATGTCCTGCTGTCCGATCATCTGCTCCACAGTGACAGGCCTCATGACCAGGTGCGAGCACTGCATGACCAGCCCACGCTCCTTGTGCTCCCTGGCATGTAGCAGCAGGCTGCACTTATTGAAGAAGGCCAGCCTCTTAGCACAATGGTTGCAGGTCACCTCGATGCGGAGTGATCGCCGGTCGTAGTGTCGAGCCAGGCTGCGCTCCAGGGCGAAAGCGTCTCCGCACTCCAGGCAGCGGTACCCTGTGGCTGGAAGAGGGAGACCCCACTCGGGTGGCGGGGGCGCCGACAGGTCGGGCTTGTAGCTCGGCAACAGGTTCTTACTGTTTAAGATTTTATTAAAAGCCTCCACCAGGCTCGACTGACTTCGGGAGATGACAGCGCCCGTGCTGTTGACTATGGAGGCAGGCTTGTTTGGCTGGAGGGTGCCGCCTATGATGGTGCCGCTACCTCCATTAGCTGTCCCTTTTGTGGCAGTGCGTACACTGATCCCGCCAGCAGCAACTGAAAACTTGGGAGAGGAGGCCACAGCAGGAGTTGCAGGCAGAGCAGCAGATTTTGTGATGCTGACGGCAGTGGCAGAGACTTTGGCCTTGTCGGATGCAGCCATTTTATTTTGGACCTTTGTGGCAGCGGCTAGCATGACGCTGCTGGCTGCGAGTGTGGACACTGGCAGAGCATTGAGAGCACTTACTTTCTGTTGCTGGGATGTCATGTGACCCGGGGAGGCATCAATTTTTTGGGCCTTGTTTCCTAATACCTTGCGCTCCCCAGCTTGAGCTTTAGGGTCCAAACCTTTCCCTGCAGCACCACCTTTAGGCGCTACCCTTGTGACAGTTCTGGTTATTCCACCTGTGGAGGTTTTAATTGTTTTTATTCTGACTTTAAGGGGTCGCGACGGAGCGCCAGAAGCAGCAGGTGCGGCGACGCCGGCTTCTCCTCCTTCAGTGGAGAGGGGCTTCGCCTTGCCGTCATCTACCTCCATCTTCTCCTCGCCTGTTCTCGCGGTTTCTCCCTTGTCAGCTTTGCCATCAACAACCCTATCCACCCCATTCCCTACTTCCATCTCTTCCTCCTCCTCCTTGGGCTCCCGCAGCTCAGAGGGAGGTGGAGTGGAGGCCACCGCAGGGCTGGAGCATCTCTTGGCTGCTACTTGAGCAGTTGATTTTGGCATCTCTGGCTCAGGACTCTCTGGCGAGTCTCTCTCCTCTATGACATGCTCTGGATGCCGGTCCTCCAGCTGAGGATTCTCTGTTGAGCCGGACTGAGGGGTCGATGAAGTGAGAGATGCCCCTGAAGGAGTGTCCCCAGGTTTAGGGTGAGACGCAGTAGAGGACGTGGGCTGAGTCGAGACTGAGTCAGACTTGTAGCGACGGTTCAGCTGTGTAGAAGTTGGGGAGTCCGGGTTCTCCTGGATCACCAGCGGACTCCCCAAATCCGGGTCAGAATCATCCTCCTCCATCTGCTGGTGCTGAAATCCAGCAGGGCCGCCTTTAGGGGCTCCGTTAAAAGGCTGAGATGAGTGCAGCGGGTGTGATGAGAGGGCAGAGGGTGGAGTGGGAAGCAGAGGCTTGGAAGGCGGAAAGAAAGGGGAGGCTAGTCCAACGGGCCCACCTGCAGCCAGAGGAGGAGAGCCAGCTGATAGGGAGGACGATGAAGGTAATGAGGCTTTGACTCCATCTGCTCTCTCCTGGCCCGTATCCTGCTGCTGCTGCTGTTGCTGCTGCTGCTGCTGTTGTTGTTGTTGTTGTTGTTGCTGCTGCTGCTGCTGCTGTAGGAGCTGCATCTTCCTCGCCCGGCCCACTGGATCTCCAGACCCCTGTGCCACAAGCGGTTTCAGTCTGTTGAAAATGTTTCCGCCCTGCTTATGTGACTTAGCTGCACCAGCGGCCGACGCCTCTGAAGACACTTTAGGGGTGTTCATGGACCACGGCGCCCCGTTGGATTGCATCTGGCTGAGGGGAAGGGGCGTAGAAACACCAGACGCCCCAAAACCATTGTGGTTGAGCGCTTCAGATTCAGCCATCCCGGGGGCACACGCACCCAGTCGAGGACCCACATCTACCCCTGCGATCACATCAATAGGGTCCTGGTCTGTGTCTCCGTCCCCTCCATCTACCGCCTCAATACGAACTTTATTCTTCACAATCACACTCACGATGGATGTGTCCGCCTGGGGATCTGAGGAGGGGCTTGGCGGCCTCAAGGATGACCCAACGCCCACCACACTGTCTGGCTTCCCCAGAGGTGCCCCTGCAGCTCCATGGGGTCCCTCCGCCTCATCTGGGGCAGACTGGATGGCCTCTTTGGCATCTATGTCAGGGATGTCAAATGCTGCCAACAGGTCATCAAAATCTGGGGTCTTCATGTCCCCCATACCGGGATTAACTCCTGTGGAAACATGAATTAACAGACATGGTAACAGAAGGCAGCGCAGCATAGTGGCATCAATCTGTTGTTGTCCATCAGCTCTGACTTGCTAGCATTTTTGCAAACAGTGACATAACAAAAACACCAACATGCAAAATATCAACAAAGCACTTCTAG
Source organism: Scomberomorus guttatus (assembly GCA_038419695.1). Classification (NCBI taxonomy): domain Eukaryota; kingdom Metazoa; phylum Chordata; class Actinopteri; order Scombriformes; family Scombridae; genus Scomberomorus; species Scomberomorus guttatus. Next base: position 10,847,203 of record CM076461.1, read on the forward strand.
TTATTAAAATATATATTTCTGACTGAAATGTCGCGCATGAAATTTCCGTCATGCACCTTCAAACTGACAATCTACAGCAGGTTAGCCTGTTAACCTGCACTAGCCATTATATTAGCCAGCTAGCACGCTAAGCGACGGCGTCCCTGCAACTAAACCAGCTTCTCTGGCAGCAGAAGCTCAGCACTAATCTGCTATGAATGGGACACACACTGCTTCCTCACTGCATGCTAAACGCTGCAGTGGTGACTATTTGAGTGACAGTCTGAGCAGAAAAGCATTTCGTTGCAGCAACCTCGGCTATTTTTGAGCTAACGATATTCCTCCCCGGCTGACGGTGGCTAGCTGGCCGCTGAGCGGCAGCCAAAATAGAGAGGGGTCATTTAGCTAACTAGCTTAGCGTTCGCCATTAAAAAGCGACCGGAGCTGGTTTGCTTGAAGTGTGGTGTGACAGCGAGGTCAACCCGGTGAGTGGCGGGTCGACGGTGTCACAGAAAAGGATGGCCGGGATGGGGATTTTTCGTTTAATATTTCATGCATTTTGATTGTTTACCTGGATATGCGATTCCCGACTATCCTAGCTCGTTTTTTCAGCTGAAAAATGCTGCGCTTCCCGTCACATGACCACAGACATCCTATCAGGCTGTGATAGCGCTGGAAAAATGCATGGAGGATGCTGCAAACGACACGTATATTTATTTCTGCTGGGAATGATATACAATATTTGTGACCCGCTTTACGAGACTATTTTAAACATCACGTAAGACCTTTAGGAGCAGGACGGTTTTCCATGATCACACCTTTTTGTGTTCCCACTCTACAATTATTGAGGCTCTAAAGGGCAACAAAAACAGCAAAAGGCACCATATTTAGACATAGCTTTTATTGCAAAAAACACAAAAACATGACAGGAGTGAGGATAACTGTGTCATTTTAGGAGCCTGTCATCACAAATTCTTCGCCCTTCTGGTAGGTAAATCAATAATTATACCATGTAGAGAAAGATAAGATAAAGAGCGCATAAGGTAGTTTGAGAATTGACCCATATTACATTTTAAAGATATTAAATCAATTTGTCTTATAGGGGCTGTCAGATTTGAAACTCAAGTCATATTCAGGGTTTTTTTTTTTCTTTTATGTTGGTGCTTTTGAGTGTCTGACAGAAAACGTTGGTATTATTACAAGTCAGAGTGCTGTCTCATGCTCGGTTGTCATGTTGACGATGCATCAGCAATCTTTTCGTATATTAAAGTAATCCTGCATTAGTCAGCAATTGTTCATTTTTTTCTAGTCATTGTCTGAAGTCTCTCATTTCTTCTTCTCTTCATCCTTTTTGCCGTCTGGCTTGTTTCCTGTCTGGGAGGCCAGGGAGCCCATGGCATTGCGGATGGCCTCATTGTTTGGGTCGACACCGGGCAGGTTCTCCAACACGCTCTGGAGGAACTCTGGGTCTTGCATTACATCATAGTCATCTTCCTCCTGGTTAATAGCAACAGGAGAAACAATGGATTAGTACATTTAGAGGAAAACACAACACAAATTACTGGGTGGACAATGCACACAAACACAGCTGCTAGTTTTAATTAAAAAAAAAAAAAAAAAGCACTATGGTGTTTCCGACCACTACTACCGTCCTGAGGCAATATTTGTATGAGTGGTTCCCCTTTTTGTTTGTATTATGCAGGCGCATGAGCACACGCAACACAATACACATTCCTGCCAATGGTGTGACACTGTTCCAGTGATCTGCAGGTGGCAGTAACGTGCCAAGCAACGCAGCAATATGTGTAGTAAATGCAGGATTTTAAATATTTTTAAAAATCGGCTTTAACAATGTTTTATGAAGAAGCAAATTATCTCATAGATGCACACAAAGCTTTTTGGTGAGTAACGCTAACTGTAAACATAACCTCTGTTTGTTTACAAGAAAACTTTTTTTTTTTTTTTTTTAAACTACCCTCAAGGTACTGCACAACCACATGCTGTGATAATACAAGATTTTTTATTGCCAAGAAGATTAAAAGACATCTCTTCTGGATAAAAGATTTATGGATCGACACACCCTCTCTCCACACAAGCAGATAAAGTCTCACACGATTAAAACTGCGGTAAAAATCTACATTGTAAGGTCATAATGGTCAAGACAATTTAACACCACCCAGCCAAATAAGTGTGCTAAAGAGGAATCAACAAAAACTTTCAATGTGTGTGAACCCACAGCCCATTCTATGCAAACTCATCTTATATGTAAAGTTTTCTAAATTTATCTTCAATTTGCACAACATAGAAATACAGGAGTCTTGCAGATAGCTTTATGATACACATGAGCCTCTGCAGCTGTTGATATGGAGAAGTAGCCAGTCAAAGGTATGAATCAGAGCTGTAGAAAAATGTAAACATGCCTTGTTGCTGCAATTGAGAACAAAAATTGCACCATAGTAGATGAGTTCATCCAAAATTCACCAAAATGTCAAAGTAAACTGATTTCACTCGCTTAATGTCAGGATTCAACAAATTGTAATCTTTGGCTACTACTCCCCCTTAACGGCACACAAAACTGAATCTTAAGCTGGGTGATTTAAGTTTCTTACTGAAACCCACCTCTTTATTTTTTTTTATGTACACAGTATTGTAACTGACTTTTAAGTCAAATAACCAGATATTTTCTAATGCAGCTGTTCGCTTTTTTGGTACTGTTGATTCAACCAGGAGAGTTTCATGCCCATCCATGCCTTGGAAGTGTTCCAAGTCACTTAACATTATCAGATGCAGAAAATGAACGAGACTTCCAGAACCCTGGATGCCCAAAATAACTCATCCCCCTTTTGAATACACAAGGGCATGATGACTTCACACCCTGTGCTCAAAAAAAACCCCCATAAAACAACTGCTTTACAATTTAATCCAAAACATCATATGATGACTTACCTTGGCTGATTCTGCAGTGTCCATTGGAGCTCCTGTGTCCATTTCACCATACTCTGTTCACAAAACAGTAAAGAAATCATGACTTATTATCTTAACCCACACACCAGAAAACATAAGAGTAATTATGAATGACAGCAAGAGCATAAATATGTAATTTACCTCCTCCAGCAAGAGACATCTGCATGGCGTAGGCTATCTGCTCCTCCTCTGTCATGCTGCTGAAGTCAGGAAGCACGGCTGCACCGGTCTCAGGCTGAGATACCGACATCTTTAATAAAGCCTCCTCCGATTCTGTGAGAAAAATTAATCAAAACTAAGTAATGGACCAACAAGTGTCATTCCACCAAATTCTAATGCTTATTATCAGCACTGCCTCAAGAGTGAAATCAGCCATTAACGTATCCTCCTCTTACCATCAGCGCTGGGTGTGGGCACGCCTGCCTCGGCTGCAGAAGCAGCAGCAGCTCTGCGGGCCTCTTCCTCCTGCCTCTGTCGCTGCTCCTCCATTGATACACGCAAAGCCTAGTGTGGACGCACACAAACCGCACAGTCAGAAAATAAGGCAAATGGCATCAAGGGTCATAACTTTTTTCAATTATTCTGATTCAGACAAATCAGAGTATATGAGAAACGGCTCATTTCACCTGAATGTGGGAGTATGGGGAGTACAATATGCAACAATGCAAGAAACATTCCTCCAACTCTCATGTAGCAAAAAGGTTGGTCTAAAATGATTAGGTGGTGCCAACATTTATTGCACCATCCCACATTATGGGGGGTGTGGCTACATGAAAAATGCCTCTCAAACTGCTACGAACAAATGAACTGGTACAAATAGTGCATTTGAGAAATTGAGGGGAAAATATGCTGTTTTTTTCAGTCTTGGATTGTTTCAAGGAGCCATCTATAGCCATCATCTTCTTAATAAAAGCCCTCTCTCAAATAAATTATAATAGTGATAATAAAATGGACAGATAGAGGTCTGGTCTACTCATTCATCAATGTATGGGGTTTCTTAAGACATGCACTTTGAGAGAGAGCATGAGGGTCTGTGTCTCAGCCGTCTCTGCAGAGTGCAGAGAGGATGTTGAAGTTATAGGGTGAAGATAACAGAGGAAAACAGAGTGCAGTTGCATACCAGAATTGAAACTTTCTCTCACATTCCTCCATGTTCACTGCACATTAGGACAAACATCTCATTTTGGTGAAATGAGTAAAAGACCTTTGTCGCAATAAGATATTAGTCTATAAAATCCCAAATTCTTTAATTGTGGGCATTTTTAATACCCCCACTGTGCAGATGTTGCTTCCCACATGTGGGTCAGTGGTTTCTAAGACTAGTCCCTGGAAGCTAATGAAGGTGTCTATTTGAACAACGATCAGATTACAATATGTACCACGTTTTCTTTTTTTTTGAGCTATCATAACAGGTGGGCATGTTTGCTTGAAAAGGCCAAGTGAATACTTCTCTAAAGTTAATACAGCTTCACAAATATAACTGTTATGTCCTAGTATATTGCTTACCAGGGCAAGCTCTGGGTCAGCACTGGGATCCACACCAAACTCAAAGTCGCTGGCACCAAGCCCCATAGAGCCTCCCTCACCAGCCAGGATGGGAGAGGAGAGCAGGGCATCAGCCAGACTGGGCCCTGGAGGGACTGTAACCAGGTGGGAGCCGGTCCCCTCCTTTCCATTTAGAGTGTTTATGAAGGCAGTCAGCTTCTCTGTGTTCAACTCCTGATAAACATTGGGAGACAGAGGGCAAGAGCAATTAAAAGTCAAACTGTTTTAATGGAAAGAAATGCCAAATATGGAGATGACAATAAAATACAGATTCTAAGGAAAACACTATATATACATATCTTCCTTATGGCAATAAAATGAAGCATCAACCTTGAAAGAATTCCTCACCTCTTCTCCAAAGTTGATAATATCCACATTCACCTTTTCTTTTTTCAAGCGCTTTGCCAATTTAACAAGCTGCAGGAGCAAGAAGAAAGAGACACAGATTATAATCTGTTGGGAAAACACATTTCCCTCCTGAGGGATTGGCACAAAATGTGATAGAAGACTTCTAACTCACATCTTTCTCATTATCCTCCACAGGACTCCCAACAAAGGCAATGATCCTCATCTTGTGGTTTTTTCCTTGTCTGTGCTTGAGGGCCAGCTACACAGAAAAAACAAAAATATGGTCAATTGATCAGTGCTGCCGCCGACAGCAGAAACTCTGGTTAACCAATCATGTAATTACCAGGTACAGCCCTACTTTTATGTTTGAAATGATGGAGTAAAATTAGAAACAACAAAAGCTACACACATGAGCCACTCTGATGCCTGTGCAGAAGCAGATCTTTCCTCTGGGCTGGACAGCGTGGAGTTTGGACAGGATGCGACCAGTATCTGGTGTCAGTGTGGTCAGGACCTCACAGTTACTACATAAAAACATAAAGGAGGCATTCAAGAAACAGTAAATAATCCATTGTCATCCATCAACAAATAATGTGAAAGAAAGTGAGTGTGCTATGAAAGAACAACCTGAAGGTAAGTATTATAGTGATAATCAAGTATTAGTATCATAATTACATTCTGTTCTGTTTTCAGGTACTCAAATGAACAGTCAAAGAGGTTTTCCTCGCTGTAATCATTCCTCCTGTTCATACTGGCTATTAAAAGATCCCCTTCAAATGTACTTTCAATGTAAGTGATGGGAGCCAAAATACACATTGTGTCCACACAGTCATTTTGTGCAAAAATGCATTTAAAAGTTTATCTGAAGCTTATGTGAGGCTTCAGCAGTCTGAGTTCGTCATATCAAGTGGATATCTGCCACATTTACAGTCTTTTTAGCATCAAATTCTTTGTGTTTCCTCAGACAGTGTTTCCTTGTTGAGCTGCGGTGGAAGTATAGTAACAAAACAGGGACTTTGGCACTAAAATGACTGTAAAGTTGAAGGATATCTACTTGATTTGACCAATTTGGATGGCTGAAGCTTCATTTTAGCTTCAAATAAACTAAGTATTAAAAAGTACATTTTTGCACAGAAGGAGGACTGTAGATTTTGGCCCCCATCACTTCCATTGTAAGTGCATTATGAAGGGATCTTCTAATGGTCAGTATGGACAGGAGGAACGATTGTGGCAAGAAAAACCTATTTCAATGTTCATTTGGGCACCTGACTGTTGTTTTAAGACGGATTTGAAAAACTGTGAACCCCTCCTTTAAGGAAAGAAAAGCTTACTTTGCCATAGTGATGAGGCCCACATTGTTTTCTGGATTGCTGCGTGTTTTGGAGTGGCAGACAATGTTGACAGCATCTTGTTGAGCCTGTAGCCTCGTGGGTAGAAAGTCTCCATTTCTCATGTATTCACTGTTGTCCACACTGTGAGGAAAATATTATTTGAACGAGTTTCTGATGCTTCACTTGCTAACCAGCTAACATTAGCAGCTGACATCTCATTTTCAAGTCAGCCAAGACCTTGTTACACCTTTTAACGTTAGATAGTTTATATTAACAAGACATTTCAACCTTTAGCTCCCCCGTGGAAAAGTCTGTCGTCTTCACCAAGGAGGTAACACTTAGATAACTAGTTAAATATGTGGCGTTAACTTATATTATGAAACAAGGTTAGCACGGCTTGCTAACATTAGCAAATGATGAGTATGTCGCTGCTCGAGACAAAATCTCCGAGGTTGTCAGTTGACAATTTCGATATAAAGCGCTAAATTATAAATAACAATCTTTATTAAAGTGGTCGTATATGCTACAGCTACATAAATACTTTGTTAAAATAGCTAATCTAAGCTAACTTTAGCGACAATGACTCAGCCGGTCGACGCTGCTAACCGGCTAACCGTTGACTGTCATTTATTTTGCCCAGTTGACGAAGACATTTGCAACAAATTCAGTTCCTGAAACTACCTAACTGCGTAATTATCTGCCATGTCTTTATATGAGCCGTTTACAAATCAGCAACTACATTAAAAGGGAATTGTTAGAGTTCTTACCAGACCATAGTACTTTCAAGCCCCATTTTGGAAACTTCTTGTTGCTCTCTGTTGTAATCTTACAAGCTCACAGGCTATTGGACAAAGCCCGAGCAAAGCAGAACCTGATTGGTCAGGCGCTGTAACCTACAATTCATTACCTGTAATTTGTTGATGAATAGAATAAACAGTACAACTCTTCACTCAAAGTAACTAAGTATATTGACTCAAGTGCTGTACTTTAGTGCAATTTTGAGGTACTTGTACTTTACTTGAGTATTTCCATTTGATGCTACTTTATACTTTTCACTCCACTACATTTATTTTGCAGCTTTAGTTACTTTTCAGATGAAGATTTGACACAATAGATAATATAACATGCTTTTAAAATACAACACATTGTTAAAGATGAAACCAGTGGTTTCCAACCTTTTTGACTTCATCTTACAAAAAGCAGTGTGTAGTCGGGGTCACATTTCAGATGTCTGAGTTGTTAACAGCTCCACCAAATAGTGATTTTTCCCTCTAAACTTCTCACATGGTTTCATTTCAATAAATGTTCAAATGATCTAATATTTCACCAAAAATCAAAGGTTAGAGAGAAAGAAAAGAGATTTGTGTATCAGAACTTTGTTTTTTCTTCTTTCCTCTCCCATTAATCATCTCACGACCCCTCAGATTTATCTGGTGACCCTTTGGAGGGTCAGCAGATAACTGTATATAAAGTAGTTCAAACTAGCTCCACCTCCAGCAGCTACAACAGTAACATGCTGCTTACACACTGATGCTTCAGTATTAATAATCTAATGATGTCATAAATAATAATATATCAGTCAGAGGGACCAAACCACTACTTTTACTGCAATACTTTAACCACATTTGGCTGCTAATACTTATGTACTTTTACTGGACTAGGGTTTTTCACGCAGGAGTATTTTTACATTGCTGTATTACTTGTGTACTTTTACTTAAGTAAAGGATCTGACTACTTCGTCCACTACTGCACTCGCTAGCTTTTTGCCTGAGTTTTCAAATGCATGTCATTATCTTCTAAAGCGGATGGAGTCCACTCAGTTGTCATAACTGCTTTACTAGCTTTTTTGGGGGGGCTTTCAACCACAACTCCCATTGGGAAAGTGGTCTCAGACTTTTGGACCCTACTGTATATTTTTATGCAGGCTATTGAGCATTTACAGACTAGAAGTGGGCGATATGGATACAATCCTCATTGTATTCATGGTGTATGTAATTTTACATTGCAATAAAAATAACTATATTGTGATATAGTACATTTCTGAAAAATCAGCTTAGAAACAGTTGATGGATGAAATAGTCAGACAGATGTCTCTTTTTTTGGCTAATTTATATTGACGGACAAATCAACTTACTCTAACCTATGGTTGGAAAAATCATATATAAAAATCCAGTATTTCCATGAAGCACCCTGTCATTTACTTTGCAACATTATTCACAAGAGTCTAATACACCATGAGATATTAAAGATATTAAAAGGAACAGCTACTATACCTCCTAAGCTAAGGACTTTTGACAAATTGATATTGTCTCATATCATTAAACCCTATTAGACATAACAAGTTGAACATTATTATTATTGTATTATGCAATATAATCAAACAAAAGCAACATGTCTTTATTTTCTTTAATAACTTTTTACATATGTATGAAAACATTACAGCCCAGAAAGAGCAAGAGACAAAAATTGTAAATTCAAATCCTGTGAAAAAGGCATCATTGTGATTCTTGTATACAGATGTGCTCATGTGTATATAATTTAAAGACGAGTGGACGATAAGACATTAACGATTAACACAGTAAACAGAAAATAAAAAATACAGGATTATTTAACAGTTGTTATGACCATAACCAAAATCATCACGGACAACAAAGTAACAAGCCTTTAGATACAGGTCTGTTGAAGGTCCATTTTCAATTGCATCATGATGTTTAACAAACATTTTGGAAACCAGAGCAAGACATACAGTAATAAATACTATAATAAATACACTTACAGTAAACTGTTAACAGTTTGGTTCATAGGCTGCGTGTGTAACTGATTTTTTAAGTTTTTATTATAAGGCACAGTTTCACTTACAATATTGGGACAGAGCATTGTCTGACAGTTTGATATACTAAGAACAAAATAGAACACCCTTTACGTACCATTTACAGGATCTCCTAAAACGCCTAAATGGTGCTTGTTCATCACATCTTGGTTTGAAAATTCTCAATTCATTTAAAGTATTGCACGTTCATTCAGGCCTACAAATGTTGTAAACAAAGAATCGTATCGCATAGGTGACACATCTTTCAAATTACTGATTTCTTTTATGCTATCTGCTATCAGACAAAAAAAAAATCAGCGCAATACATTTTTACATTTTAAAATATCAAATAACTCTGTAACACTGGGCAAGTAAAAGTGATTCATCCATACCATCAAGTTTAAACACTCATTTTGAGAGCTAAAACAAACTCGAGTGGCAGTGAACTATGTCTAAGTTTGAGTTTACAAAAAGTAGGTGAACAGTATTGTGTTTTTGTACCGTTACACACCAGGCAGCCATCACCATGTTTTGCTAGTGGAAAAACAAATAACAACTATACCATAGTTGGGGCCCGTCTCACAAAGCTCTCTTTGAGTTACGTGCCTGACAAAATTTAACACTGGCAATTCTGGAAAGCCCATCTCACAAAGCTGGTTGCCAACTGGCTCTGATCACCCTGGGTTTACTAGTCCGGCAATAAGCTTGTGCACATGACAGAGGCAGGGTTTGTAATTACAAGCCAATCACACGTACGTTATCAACAACTCGACAGCAGCAAATTTTAATCAGAGATGAGATGAAAATGCTTATCAATGTGTGGAAATTGCAGCAACAAAAGTTGTATTAACATTATGATTAATGTAACCAATTAATATAAGTAATGTATATACTAAATGCACCACTAGAATATAAAAAGCAGGAACATTAATACATAATTGTCAAATATTAAAAAAACAATACATCATATAGAGTGAGAATATATTGGGGTTTTAATATGTGGTTGACATAAGTAGCCTAGAATAAGAAAGTAATGGAGTACTAAAATTTGCATAATCCACATTATTTTGAATACATACATCGTTTTTTACTTTTAACAGCAGAGTACCAAAGATTGTGGAAACGTGAAAATAAAAATGCTTTAAGGAAATGCACCCAAGTTTATAGTTCAAATATTCAGCAGCAAAGTCAAAACTCGGTGAACCTAGATTGCTCATTTTCTTTTGGCCTGTGTAGATGGTACCTGCGTTAAAATTGCAGAAACTGTGCATGGTGAAAATCAGCATGTCTACATCTGTTGGTCTAAACTGCTGCTGTTACTACTTTTTCCTTAAGGCAGCGTGGATTGGACTGAACCTGCAGGTCCAGAACTGCAGATCTGAGGCTGCGAGTGATGCAGCTCTGCAATTGTATGATATTGGTGGGAGCCGGTTTCAGATGCTTTGCATCAATGACACCGACTACGACAGTGACGCTCCTTGATATGACAGTGTCATATCATTGGGTCAAGAATTAATAATTAAGAAATACTTCTTATTTACAAAGTCACCTCATGCTCTCCACAGCTACAGTGAGAGAAATGTGCATACATAAATAAGGCTGCACTGAACCAACAGGACAACTATGCAATAATAAATTTTATTTATTATTTATCTGTTTGTTAGAAGCCCTGTTTTATAACCAGAGTGAGACACTTGTCATGCTGCAACATTAACTCTGTTGCTATGTCTAATATAATAAATTATAATGAAAAATAAAGTGATTGTACCGGTTTGTAAATATGTTGTTCTGTTCTCTTTGATACTTGTCACTTGTGGTGGCCAGCGTTAATGTGGTTATTTCGTATATAATTTTCCGAAATCCACTGTGTAGGTTGCATTATTTTTTTTCCCACCCACATTCTGTGAAGACCTGCCCCTACTCTGCCTCCGATTGGCTCTGACCCTGATATTTTTAACCCTAAACCTAAACCATCTCACTCTATGGTGGGTCTTCGCGGAATGTAGGTGGGAAAAAAAAAAAAAAAAAAAGGTGTGTAGGTTTGGCCTGTTGCCAGTTTCCATGGCAACATAACTCAGTTTGACCTCTATCTTTGTGACACCAAAAGAAAGCCAGAGCTCACTCCAAAGTTAACGTGCTAACTCACTAATCTTGCTTTGTGAGACAGGCCCAAGAGATCAAAAGCAATCAGTTGACACTGTCGGTCGTGGTCGAGTCTACACACTAAACCTGAAAATGATAACAGATTGTGGAGTGTATAAACATAAAAAAACAACCTCCATTAAAAACCATCCTTTGACCTGGATATGAGAGGTGACATTTTGGATTCACAGTCTCTGAAATAATACAGGTCCATTACAAGAGCTGCTTAAATAGCAACCACAAGCTGAGGATCACTTCTTTTTCCAGCATAATTTGCATTCAGAATAATAAAAAAAAAAAAAAAGTTTACCATGTAGGACTACAGTCAATTCTTTAAAAAAAAATAATTGTATCTAAAAAATGTGTTCCTAATCCAAAGAATGTGGTAATAAAGACACTCTGTTACACCAAATGCTGGCTTAGTTGAGCACATCACTGCCAAGAAGAATCTTTGGTTGTGCATAAAATCATACCTCTGAGATGAATAATAGTGTTCAATAACCACAGCATCAATGTACCCATCTATTACTAGTGTCAGAACACAACCACCCACTTACCATGTTGAGATTTGGAAATCAAAGTGCAGAAATAACAAATAAAACAAAAATAAAAATAAAAAATTAATATCCCACTTGGTGTTGCTGATAACACAGTTTCAATTTTTGTACCTCGTATCACACCAAGGGAGGAGGTGTAACATTCCATCCATGCTCCTAACATCATCCCTTTGTTTCATTCATTTGAGTCCAGTTTGCTTTCACACATCTACACCTGTAAATCAAAGCAATTACCTGGTTAGAAAATCACTCAATGTAAGAAGAAAAAGTGCCCAGAAAAGCTGGAGTGATGAGAGAAATACTATCCACTTACAGAACATTTGCTTGCATGAGGAACTATGTCACTGAGTGAGATTACATCCTCACCACCGATGCTTTCTTCAAGAGTCCCGAACTGAGCTCTGCAAGCAACAAAGGAGCACTGTGAGTGAATTGAACCGGTAAAGGTATTTGAGTCTATGTGGAAAAAAATATATCGACTGAATATACATTTTTAAAAACTCTGTGAAGATATATTATCCGTTTTTCAACAAAGCTTTCATGCTTCTTTCTGACATTTGCTACTAGGTGGCTACTCTACAGATGCTGCACTGCCTCAACATGTGCCGACTTTGTCCTGAGGGTCTTGTTAAGGGATGTTTTTGCCATTTTTGAGTTCAGTTTTCACTCTGCATACCACCCACAACAAGTCTATCAATGAAACAGTTAGACTTAAGTTATGGATTGTTCAGGTGTGGACCAGCTAATAGAAGCAAAACTGAAATTTTGAGAAGTTGAAATTCCGGCTCCTCATTAATCATGATGAGTTCTATTTTCCATTTGATTTAGGAGCTTCTACTTTTTATACCATATAAATTTGCCTTTGTGTGAATGAGTTCAAAATGCACAAAAACCCATTTGAAAGACTACAATTGCTTGGCTTTAAAAACAAATTACATTGCAGGAATGTAAAAAAAAAAAAATCAATCAAAAAACTGCACTTATGGAATTATATCTATTCAAATAGTGTTTATTATTCAAAATGCCAGCGCCACTAAATACCCATTATTACCTAAAATACTTTTATTACTAAATATACAATCAGCTGCCAGTTTAATAGGTACACTTAGCTAAACTGAATACAGTCTAACACAACATTCCTGAAATAAATCCTACCATCATGAAGTTTATAATGTTCAGTTTTTGTTTAAACTGTTTTAGAGAGGTGGCTATTCAACTAACTTAATGGTAATTTTGGAGGCTATAGTATTGTATTGTTTTATACTGAGAGGTTTCTAATATTTTGTCCAACCAATTAGGGATTAGTTTTAACTAAGTGTACTTAATAAAGTGGCAAATGAGTGTGCTTTTATGTCCGAGGCACAAAGATCGAAGAACCAGAATATCACTAAGCAGCTAACCAGTCAGCCGGTGCATCTGGTTGGCTGCTCCCAGCATATTATTTGATAAGATAATGTAGCAGTGCTGTAGGAAAATTCAGAACTTAAAATTCAGAACAGAATACTGTGGTGTCTTTTAACCCCGGTGTGATGGAAGAAAATGCACTTTAACCTGAAAAATCAGGCATTTAATAATCACTTATACAAGCCATGGTCATGTTTAAGAACTCATATTAAAATACTAATCTTCATCTGTAGTTTTCCCACTTACCTCTTGGGGGCGCTGGGCTCCTGGTCTTTGCTATGTGTGTTATTTAAATCCAGAGAGTGAGGCGGAGGCTGACTTGTGGAAACAAGTTCAGAGTTTCCCAAGGAAGTGGAGGTGGCGGTTTCAGCAGTGTTGCTCAGTGGTAAAGTCGTTGGGAGGAGGTCAGGACGACCTGACTGCATGACTGGGTGGAACAAGATAAAACTATGAGTACTTTTCTTATGAAAGAAGCACTTCAACATGCTGACACATGCTGGAAAACTGAATCTCTGCAGTTATCAGTAAACATAATCTATTTTCAGCACTTGAAAAAACCCCATTCTCATATTTCCAGTTCTTACAATTGTCTCCCTCACTGTCTTCTTTGGCCTCGGAGCTGACTTGATGTTGGAATGCAGGATGCTGGTTGTTGTTGCTGGTTGTTGCTAACAGAGAAGGTGCAGCGGCACCTGCCTTTTTTGACGGACCATGAGCCACCGAACGGCGCTTCTTAGACGGGGAGGTCTTTACTAGATACAAGAGAAAAATGTGGTAATTAAGTGGCCATAAAGTGCGGCTGACGTTATGTACTCGTGCTCATGCATACACACAGTGTTTAAAGTACATCCTTACACAAGATCTTCCTGAAGACTGTATTGCACATGAACTTTTGAAACCGTTCTGCGTAGAAGCTCGGTCTGTGTACTGATACAGTATCCTGAAAAGGAAAAAGAATAACAAATTAACATGTGTTTTTTAAATTTAAAACATGTTAACTAAAGGCTTGTGGAAGTACCTTACCCCGTCGTGAATGAAGGCTTTCCATGAATGTTCAAGCTTCTTAACTAATCTGAAAGATAAAACACAGAACTGATTACTCAAATATATTGGGTTTCATGTGGCACATTCACAACAGAAACACTAACAACCACTTTAAACTTGGCTTTTATAGAATAAATGGAGCTTAAGGAGCACTGAAGTCACATTCACACTGCTTCGTTCATATTTTACAACGACTGGCTCATTTATAAGCTGTTTGGCTACCACCTGACAAGTAAGATCCAATCATATTCTTGCAGATGGCCATTATAACCTGACACTTCTCACTATTAGTCTAGTGATACCTTCATGCCAACACCGTTTGCAGCCAAAGTTCTGTTCCCCACCTCAACCCGTTTTTGGTATTATTGATTTAACAAAGATTTAATGTTCAGATTTAATGTGTATGTTAGGAGGAGGATTAGTTCTCCCAAAAGAGTCCTTGTTGCTGTTCACATTCTTTGAAAGATCTCTCAAAGAGCAGAGCTTTTTCTTCCAAATTCCTTGGCCAATGCCTTGAAGAACTGTATGTGTCTCTGACTGAACTAAGAACCTATAGAAACATGTGTACTATATACCTATAGGACTGTAGGATGTCAATAATGCCGATGTACACCAGCAGCCTGTCTCCTTTTGAGTTTCGTGCTGGAATTCCTCCCGTTCTATAAAGTACAACAACAAGAAATTTAATTTATTGCTTTGTTATTATCCTCATTACATACTGTCAGCTGCTTTTAATAAAATACACATTCATCATGGCGACAGGACCTTGTCTCAACTGTCACTCACTTGTCCCCTGTGTCCAGTGGTCCCATGCTCCCCGCCTCTGCCTGGATGGCCTCTATAGCAGTGTTGTACAAGGACTTCTGGCCTTGTGGCCTCCTCTGGTCCAAAGCCCCTGCCACTGCTTCTTCGCTGGCCTGCTCTTGACAGGCCTGGTCTACATTGTGGATTCCCACCAGAAGGCTGTAGTCCATAATCTTGAAACTCTGCAAGACCTGAGGAAGAAAATCAAATCAAATAATAATGCAAGGTTAGAAAGATTTGGCAGAATTTTAAACAAATAGACTATGAATGTTTATGCCAAGTAAGACATTCTTGTACAGTTCTCACCAGGCAGTCTCTCTGGATGGTCTTGCAAACAGCATTGTACTTGTCCCCCTCCAGTAACAGCCCGTCACGCATGTCCTGCATGAAATCCAGGTCCTTGTACGTGGGCACGGCCTTTTCTCTCTCTTTAGCTGAGGCCTGGCGCTTATAGGTGGAGCCCTTTAGATCAAACTTTAGATGCATTCGTACAGCGCTCGGAAGCAGATTGTTCATGACTACAATACGGATGTTTTTACCCGCTGCCTGGACGCAGTAGAGTCCATAAAACTTTGGTAATAAGGTTCGCTTGTTCTGGTTCAGGTTCTGGGGATGGAGGGAGAAGGGTATAATTTGAAAACTTAATTAAAAAAAGTATAACTGGCGTGGAAGTGAAATGAAAGACTAAACTGAATAATAAACAAATAAAATAAACAAGTAGACATTCTCAGCCAAAAGTAAATACAGTAAATGTCACCTTTATTCTAACATATAATGTAAAGACTACTGCACCAATCAATATAAAAATGCAAGTACACAGTGGTAAGATGCATCATTTCCCTTGTTTTTGTCAAAATTCAAACAGTAGTGTCTTATATGCTGCATGTTAGGCATGGACCAAAAAATAATCTAGAATCGATTTTAGGCTGGAGTGTGTAATATCAAAAATAACCATCAAGAAGAGATGCAGTTTCAGGGACCAGTGGTATCTAAAATATTGAATTTTACTGATATATAGATGGGGGAATATTGATGAGAGGTTAATCAATAGTTTCTTTGTGTGGGATTATCGTCTTGTACCTAGAGCCTCTCATCAAATCTCACCATGAAGTATCCTGGAAGCAGTTTCTGCAGAAATTCTGCCTCTTTGTGCTGCACAGTCTTAATGATGTATTCATCATCGCTGGAGACGTAGAAGAGAGACCCGCTGGCTCCAGAGTTTGACAGCTCGATCAGCGGTTTGCTACACAGAGAACACTGTAACCAGACCAGAGCACAGTGATTAGATATATGTTCACATCAGCAGCTCCACCTTTAGTGTGTCAACACTCCATTATGTTACACTTCCCTAGTTTCACTCTTTTCAGTTCCTCAATCACTCCCTCATTCTCACAGTTCACTGTTCTTTCCCTTTTTTAGAAATGTACTGTTCTGTTCTGTTTTTTTTTTTCATATTTATGTATATAGCAGATGCAGTAACAACAATAATACCATGTAGTCATCAGGCTGGATGCCATACATCTCCCTGAAGTAGCGAAAGGCGATTGGGGCGTACGTCTTGAACCTGAAGTCTCCATAATGGTGTGCTTGCGTCAGGTTGCTGCCCTCACTGCCAGTAAGAGACCGAGGAGGCAGAGGATTACATCACATACGGAGGAGGTTAAGCAGAAGAGTATTAGTTTAGTGCAGGCAAAGCATACTAACATATCATCGGTCAGCTTTATAGCTAAACCTTATTCATTCATTATTTCAAAAGACCCACCTGGGGAAGAAGATGCTTTCCACCACTTCGAAATCCTGCAGCAGCACATCTCTCTCAGATTTCTGACTTAAACTGCCCACCGTGTGAGTGATGCCTAACTGGATAGCACCTTTCAGGGCTGATGAGGTTGTCTGGAAGACGCAGAAAACTGACATGAATCCAATGACAAAATGCAGATTGAAAAGGCAGAAGTACAGTAGAAACAGAAAAAATATTTAAATCTATTTATATTTATTTATTTTCATTTGCGTATATACTAACATTTACAATATTCTCATACATATATAACAGTAAGAGCAGAGCAGCTAAGTCTATTAACAGATTAGTCAATCAACAGAAAATTAATTGGCAACTATTTCAATAAACCAATAATCTTTTAAGTAATTTTTTTAAGCGAAGACTCCATACGTGCGCTCGTTTCAGCTTCTCCAATGTGAGCATTTGCTGCTTTTGTCTGTTTTATATCATTGTAAACTGAATATCTTTTGGTTTTTGGACTGTTTTGGTTGGACAAATTAAGACATATGTCTCCTCAGGCTCTGGGAAACTGTGATGGATATTTTTCACCATTTTCTGATATTTAAAGATTAAAATGATGAATCAGTGATGATCTGTAACTCACTCACTCACAGCACTAAGGGAATGAGTGTAAATGTGCATCGGTCAACAATAGCTGATCTCCCACCTTCTTGTACGTGGTCTCCCCAGTGGGATCGATTCCACGATGGCCGATCGTTTTTTTCATGGTCTGAGAGGTGCTAGTGCCTGGACTCTGTCAGTTGAAACATGGTAGGAGAGAGAATTACCAGAGGAAAAGAACCGCAGCAGTAAGTAAAAATACTAGTGTTACAAAGAGGAAGGAATACAGGATGTGTCAGCAGAATAGTGGTGAATTCCAAACTGTTAAGATGAACTCTACGTGTTTCCCAACTGACACTAGATTACACACATCCTCCTAACTTATTTCTCACCTCTGGAGAAGCATTTTTCCGAGTGCCAGTTGAATCTGGAGAGAGAAAAAAGGAAACATACAAATTATACAAAAAAAATAGACAATTAGGGAAAGGAAGTGAGTTCTCAAACAAAATGCAATTCTCACACTGGATGCATTCATATCAAACACAACACACTGACACAGCTTTTAATCATTCCCTAATGTTAAAGATGGAGAGTGCAGCTGAGCTCTGAAACAAGCATGCAGACGCACCTCATTCATTACCTCTGAGAGAAGACAGTCTCCTCCAGAACTGACTCTGCAGGTTTTTGTGTGCATTAGGAGGAATTTGATAAGAATGCTATTACTGTCAGAGTAATAATAAGGCCAATGAATGTCCTGAGCACTATCATAAAAAGTTCCCAGGAGTCCAAAGTCAACATCAGACCGAAATTGTTTAGCTCCTTTCTGTTTACAAAGGCTCGAGAACAAAGTGAAACTAAATAATTGTGAGTGGTGACTGTCAGCTGTTCACTGTGTCATGATGCAGAAAAGACAGACCGGAGAAACAAAAAGTACAGCTCTTTTTGATAATTAAAAGGTGAACTACATCGATTTTTACACTTATAAGTCAGTTGACTAGTTTGAATTCTAGTCTGTCTTGTGGAGAGCCTTTAGAGGCTCCCAATTTTACACATGAAATTCAGTGAACTCGTCATAGGAAATATTACATTGCCTCTGAAAACAACTAGGTGTTGTAACCCCTAGTTACAACACCTCTAGTTAACTCTAGTAGAGTTTGAAAGACGTGGGGATTTTTTTTCCCTACTTTTTATTGAACAATACTGATAAACATAAAGACATGGGTTTTTGCCTGGCAAAGATTTATGGAAGCACAAGTTGCCAATTTATTTGGTATACCACCTTTAGGGCTGCAACTAACAATTATTTTCATTATCGATTAATCTGTTGATTATTTTCTCGATTAATCGATTCATTGTTTGGTCCATAAAATATCAGAAAATGGTGAAAAATGTCAATCATCCAGCCCAAGGTGACGTCCTCAAATGTCTAGTTTTGTCCACAACACAAAGATATTCAGTTTACTGTAATAGAAGACAAAAGAAAAATATTCACATTTGAGAAGCTGGAACCAGAGAATTTGGAAATTTTCTTCTTAAAAAATGACTCAAAACGATTAATCGATTGTTAAAATAGTTGGCGATTAATTTAAGAGTCGGCAACTTATCGATTAATCAACTAATCGTTGCAGCTCTAACCCCATTCAAATCAATGAGTGCAGACTTAATATTAAAGCACTGACCATAAAGTTGAACCTTCTTTAACATAGGATTTATTGCAGAGCTGATGTATTAGACTGAGCTAGTTTTAGCTAGGTGTCCCTAATTAACTGGTAACTGAGTGTATACAAACAGTCAACCCTATATTAAAGATCATTTGAGAATTACACGTACAAGATTGTCACATAGGTTGTGTATTGAAGTAGGAAGTAGTAGAGGTAGTAAGCCTCAGTAAGTAAACTTCACCTGTGTTCGTGTGGCACTGGCAAACAGAATCAAAGTAGAGCTGCAACTAATGATTATTTTCATTATCGATTAATTACCGATTATTTTCTCAATTCATTTTTTTGTCAATAAAATGTCAGAAGATATTCGTTATAGTTCCCCTTCAGCCTTTTCAAATGTCTTGTTTTGTTCGAGTAACTGTCCAAAACCCCAAAATATTCAGTTTACCATCATGTACGACAAAGAAAAGCATTAAATCGTCACATTTGGGAACCTGAAACCAGCTCATTTTTGGCATTTTTGCTTAACAAAATTACTAAACTATTCAATTATCAGAATAGTAGCCAATTAATTTTCTGCCAAATGACTAACCTATTAATCGACAAATGTTGCAGCTCTAAGTCAAAGACATGAACTATTACGTCCTCAGGCTCACTAAAGTAGAGTAAAATTCTCAATCTACCTAAATGTATTCCCTATAGGCGCAGGAAAGAGAGTTAATTATGTTACATACTTTCCAATTTGATCATATTAAGACATTTTATGTTTAAATTGTGATACTTGAATCAAAAAAACTACTTATCTAACTTTGATAAAGCTGCTGACTTGCTGAGACATCTGAACTAGCATCTAATAACTAACATCTAATACCAACTCATGTCAAAAACATCTGATCTATCCCTTTCAATGGAGGGGATGTGTAAAATAATGTATTTCTTACTTCCAGTGTGGCCCTGCAGGCCTGGAGGCTCCTCTGCAGCTGTGGCCATTCAGACCAGAAACTAAACTCAAACTGGTTCCGTGGTGAAACTCAGATCCTGGCGCACTCCTGGTCCGCTTTCTCTGTGTGAGCAGTTCAAATTACTGGAGACCTGTGTGGACAAAAAAAGCACTCCAGATGACTTCATGCCACAAATATTGACAACAGCCACGTTGACTGCGTCTCTGTCGATGAAGAAGGGGCTTAACTAACTATAAACACAGCTAACGGTAGTTTTTTAACGACAATGAACTGTCTGTTGAACAATGTAACTTGTGGAAAAGTTAATGAATGGTAATTACAGTACATGTTCAGACAGGTTACCGTGCTAGCTAACTGTTACCGAGACGTCTCACTTGCGACATTTTTCGCAATTTTCATTTTTCATTTTCATTTTTCGCGACATTCAACTTCTCCAACTTTAAGTACACAGACACGTAAACTACCCAACAACAGCTCAAACAGTCAGTTAACTCACTCGGAAATGTTGTGGAAGAGTCGTCGGCGTTTCCAGAGGACGAAAAATAAACTTGTTTAACTTCTGAAGCTCCTACTGTCTAATAAACTAATAAACAAGGAAGCAGTGCGGAAGTTCTGCTCTGTAACCGCAGCAACGACAGAACATCCGGTGTGGTGCTCTTTCAGAATAAAGTGAGTGTATTATATTTAATATAAAATATTTTTTACAGTCTATTAATATTACATAAAATAATTGTGTTTATAATAATATGTAATAATAATCAATAATATGTATTCATTTGTAACAGTTGTTTCACAGTTGTGAATATATTGACTTGTGGTTTAACTATAAAATATATTTTAACTATACAATAAGAGTTTAAATATTTTATCTAAAACCACAAACAGATTAAAAAAGGTTGAAAACCAGTCAGCTTTTGAAATGTGTGTATAAAGGTTTAAATATTCAAATACTCATGTAAGGTGACTTCACTACAAGCCAGCTGTGACAGTGTGTAAATAGTCTTAAATTACTGTAAGTAAAAGAAGCAATGCCACAATGTAAACAAGTAAAGGTCCTGCATTCAATGACTTAAAATATCTCTGTATTGTATATTTGAGTTGTATGACATATATTTTTATTATAAATGTATAATTTTATATTTTGTATGTTTTAGAAGGTTCAATTGTTAAAATAAATATATAATATAAATATAATAAATACAAAATAGTGTTGTAAGTCATGCATTCAAAATTCGACTTAATTAAAAGTCATTTTTATCAGCATAATATTCATAAAGTATCAAAAGTAAGCATTTTAACTTGATTGAAGTTCGTTGATGTAATTTTAACTTCATTTACTGTTGGAACATTTTAATGTATAACAAAGCATCATGTGTTATAAGTTAATTATAGGTTATAGGTGTATAAAATATTAAACTGCTAATTCATGCAATACAGTAACTACACTTGTCAGTAAAATACAGTGGAGTAAAAAGTACAATATTTGCCTTTGAAATGTAGTGAAGTAGAAGTATGAAGTGCAGAAATACTCAAGTAAAGTACAACTATCTCAGAATTGTACTTAAAGGTGCAGTGTGTAGAATTTAGTGGCATCTAGCAGAACAGACTTGGCAGAAACAGAATATAATATACATAAGTATGCTTTAATTAGTGTATAATCACCTGAAAATAAGAATCATTGTGTTTTCGTTACCTTAGAAAGATCCCTTCATATCTACATAGGGAGCAGGTCCTCCACAGAGGCCGCCGTGTTGCACCTGTGTTTCTACAGTAGCCCAGAACGGACAAACCAAACACTGGCTTTAAAGAGGGCCTTTCGCGTTTTTCGTGGCCACCGTAGATTCTCCTACATGCTTAAGTATATACATAACACACCCATTTGGTTAGGTTTAGGCATGAGGAGGGGGGTGGTTAGAGTTAGGGTTAGGGGTCGGGTCGGATTGCGTGTAGTAAAGTGGGTGTGTCATGCAGGGTTGCTTGAAGGGGAGGGTGAGGGGAGGGGTATTCAGTTGCCTGCAATCTGCAACTTCACCACTAGATGCCACTAAATCTTACACACTTTAAATAAAAAGGAACATTTAACACAACATGCGGCCGTCAGTACAAATGCCACATTTTATGATATTTATTACTTTTGTTATGATCACACATATGTGTCAGAGTTCCCACTCTTTAGGCGTGACTTTTACATACAAACAAAAACGGTCTGTTTCCACAGACTGCTCCGCTTTTATTTTGAAGGTAAAAAAAACCCAAACAGGAAGTGTGTCAGCTGGTCCTTCTTTGTTAATTGTTGAGGTCTGATGATCACTACGATCCGACAGTAACACGAACAATATATCTTAATATAACTCAGTCAAACAGGGTTGCGATGTTTTCAAAGTGTTGATTGTGAATTTTACTTCAGATGATCATTCAGGCTGAGCAGCACACAAACTTCTTATTGATCACTGATCTGTGGATGTCCCACACCCAATTGTTTCAACCAACAGTGACTCCTGGTGGAAACATTTATAATTACACGTGTGAATATTTTATTACACGCTTACCAGGCTGGAAAAAAATTTAAAAATAGCTCAACACCTTTTGTTTTTCTTATTATCTTTGAAGCTGACAACTGAATATCTCTCCAAAATTAGGTTTACTAAGTAGTTTGTTCAGTAAAAAAAGAGACACGTGAAAGTTTTAATTTCTTTATTTCATCCTATATTTCTCTAACTAAGAATACTGCATATCAGAAACTGTGTGAAATCCACTCAGGGCACAATTTATATGAGTTAAAACAGTGAACATTTGAAACTGCAGTTTAAAATTGTGTTTTCTGTTGTTTTGACAAAGCTGGGTTAAAGTAAGGAGCTGTCTAGATAAAAACTGATTGGCTCAGCATAAACCAAACCAGCATGTCCTGTCCTCCTCTGAGCATCTGGGACCTGCAGGAACAATTCAAAGCATTATTAAATCAGCATTATTTTACACATGATGCAGGTTCGTTTATGTGTTCAAATGGTCCCTGCCCCTGAGCACATTAACCCCCTCTTTCTCCCCAAATATATACAGTATATAACCTTTATTTAATCAGGTAATCTCATTATCTTATCACCATAGAGACTTTTTTATATCACTGCTTTCCTCATTATTTTCATTTTCTTTGTATATTCTTTATGTATTACAGTGACTTTGTGCTTCACCTTTAGCAAGCATTTGCATTGAAGGTGAATCCCGGCTCCAGAGGGATTTGTGGTGCAGTGTAGCCCGGCGTTGGGTTGTAGTTGGGGTTTGGCAGCTCGCTGTCGAAGCACGTCCACCGGGCGTCTCCTTTGTCCTCACAGCACTCGTATGCGAGAGTCATGGTGGCATATTCTTCCACACAGAACTGGGACAGAGCTTGTTTCCACTGTAAGAAAACATTTTTTAGGGATTCCTATGCTTATTTACCATGGAGCCAGAAAAAGCCACACTTCCACTTCACTTTGCTCACTTAGTGAAATATATTCTTATATCACATCACATGTCATATAGACTCTCTGTGTATGGATGAGGCATTCTTTCTTTTTGTTTCTCCCTGATGTCATTTGATTTTTAATTTGCCTTTCTGAGAACTGTTACAGATTCTTAAAATACTTTTTATCGTGTTTATGTATCATTATGAATATTCACATGAAAATGGCTGCAAAATTCAACATTTCTTTCTATTGTGTCTACTATTAATCTTATTTACATTACCTAATGGGCTCATGTTTCCTTTAAAATCCTTATATTTGTATACATTTTTCTTGATAATGGATCCTGTATCAGAAATAAAAGTAATTACAAAATGTAATGTCTTTTTGTTTTTCCATTTTCTCTATTTGTTTGCTTTATATAGTGATTTACAAAACTCTACATTCAGTTTTTAGCTTTTTATATATATATCTTTTAAAATCTTATCTATTATGTCACATAAAATGCCAAAAGATAGCAAAAAATCATCTGGAAAATACCAGATATTTGTGTATTTGTGCTTAGTACAGCAGATTAAAAAATGTACAAAAATCTGTTCTGTTTTTGGTAATTGATTAGAATATTTAATGATACTGTGGAATATATAGAAGGCCTTTAATAAAAGAGCTTCCTCACCTTAAATATTATCTCTGCAGAGATCCTCAACAATACTGAATGTGTAAAATAATGATTCCACAGTCAAAGTTGTGTCTGTCTGCTGTTCTCTTCGCATTTCTCTGATCACAAATGTT